>OX451741.1:1189662933-1191038072 GCA_948472305.1 Vicia faba | reverse complement strand
TATTTTGAGAGGTTGTTATTTACATTCAGGTTCTATAATATGAACTCATAATGAGAATTTTTTTGTATGTTTTCAATTTTTATAATATGAAACTTATTAATCGATCCATTGGATTCTATTGTGTGGTCAAAATTACACTGATATTTTACGTAGACTAAAATGTACATGAAATTGTATAAAATGATTTGTTTGGTTTTGTTTTTAGTTCACGTCAGAAAATAATGAATTTTCCTTACTATAGTCAGTTAGAATGAATTCTAACCTTGTGTAGGATTCATTCCCGATATGTTCAACATCAATGTGGGTGTTTATGTATGATCTAAAGTTCTAATTAGACCAAATGAATCGTCACTCAACCACTTCGACACAAGAAGGGTGATCATTGTTGGATATGTTGTTCATTAATCAATGATGATAGATGTGTTGAGTTACCCAACATGTCGATTCAATATGACAATGATGTAAGAACCATTGTCATGATCAAATATATTTCAGTTATCTCTTCAATTCACAATTTAACTTAGGATATTTGATTAAATTGTTGCATACATGATGGAGCTTGATAAAAAAGTAACTAGTTTATTCGATCTATAGTCTTTTTGAATTAATTGATATTTTTAATTATTCACAATGAGTGGCAGAACTAGGAAAAAATGCGGATGGGCCGCTAAAATAAACTATAATATTTAAATTAAATACAAAAATTCTATTGCATATAAAATTTAAGTCGTAATAAGCACAAAATTGATTACTAGAAAAATAAACTACATACCTTAAAATAATACTCCACGTGTATTTCGTGACTTGAAATCATCAATAATAGAATTTGAACTAATACATGCACTAATTTCTCTTTCAATGTAAACAATCATGCTATCTTTTTGAAACTGACCTTTCATCTTGTTTTGCAACTTAGTCTTGATAATTTTTATAGCCGAAAAAGATCTCTGAGTTGTGGTAGTAGAGACTGGAAGAGTTAGGATAAGACAAAGTAGTCTATCAATCAAGAAGTAAATTTTATTCTTGTTAGTTGCAACCAAACGCAAACATAATTTTTTAATAGTTGATAAATTCTTCAAATCTGCTAATTGACGGGCATCAATAAGAAATTGCCGAAGCTGAAATTGCAAAGTAAAACTCTCTTGCTCATTGAAATACATAGGATAATATTTTTTAACTAGAGTGCAAATAGTATCAATGTCAAAAGCTTTATAACTACCCTTAGGAATAAAATCATAACTTAGAGTTAACAAATTCATTGCCTTCTCATTAAATCTACTATTCAACTCTTGTAATTGTTGGTCAATAATAGCAAAAAATATTTCAACTTTAAAGTAATATTCTAGTGTGACCTTATTCTCTGCAAGACGAGAACATCAATATCTTGTTGTTGAATGAGTATAATCAAGATTAGGAATCTCAATATCACGTCTCAAATAATAACGTCACATTAGCATATAACTTATCCCAACCATTTTCTCTCAGCTATTAAATAAGAGTTTTTGTTGCACGAACTAAAATTATAGTATTAACCACATCCTGATTTTGTTGTTGTAAAGCTTGACAAAACACATATGTTATCTCCATAATTTCTTTCATCAAATGCAAGATCAATATAAAATCAAATTCCATCAAGTAATTGTAACCATTATCACCATCCCCATGTGTATTATAATTTTGTCCTTCCTTTGATAATGTTTTTAAAATACGACAAGTTGCTTCATACGTATTCATCAAGCTACAAATAAAGTTGAAATGTGACCCCTAACGAGTAGTCCCAACTCGTTTCAAAGTACCAATTTGATTTTCACATTTACCAGTAATAATCTCATCAATCTCTAAGAAATGTTCAATTTGTTTTAATTGGGCTTCTTGTAACTCATCATGTCGCTTTGGTGAAGAACAAACAACATTGACCACATAAGTTAGCTTTTCAAAAGATTTATTTATTTGTTTGATTTCTCTTGAAGCAATAACTAAAATAGGTTGCAATCGATGAGTAAAACAATGGACATAGTATGCATAAGGATAACCCTTCATAAATAGTACTTGTAACCCATTCCATTCCCCTGTCATATTTCTTGCACCATTATACCTTTGGCCACGAAGGTTAGAAACATCAAGGTTATATCGAGAAAGTATATCACATACATTTTTCTTAAGAGTTAGCGGCGTCCCGTCATTCACATGTGCCACATCAAAAAACACTCTTGTATACCAAATTTATTAACGAATCTTAAAACAAGAGCCATTTTTTCCTTGTTTGACTCACCACAAACTTCATCTATAAGGATACGAAATTTGGAATCACCAATGTCTTCATGAATATGCTTTTTAACCCTACTAGAAATAATTTTCAAGAGCTCTTTTTAATTTTATGTGAAGTATATTTTTCATTGTGGAGCATTATCCAACACAACTTTTAATACTTCATCATTATAAGATGCCAAGAGTTTTACCAACTCCAAAAAATTACCTTGGTTTTTTTTACTCGCTAGATTCATCATGGCCCCTAAAAGCACAAGTTTGAAGTGTCAACCAATGAACAATGTCAATTGAAGTCTTGGGACATAGTCGATGCTTCCTTATTTGACTTGAGCTTTTTTTTTTGGAAAACATTCTCAACATGTGCCTCTTTATTCAACAAGTCTTGATAAGCTTCCCTTTCATTGTTATGTACCGAGCGAAGATACTTCCCTATATGCTTAAGAAAAGCATAATTCTTTCCATCTTTCACTCTTTTCCAACCTCTAAAGCTTGTAGTAATAAAGGCATAAGATCCGGAATTTCCACTTGGTCCTTTGTTAAAAAGATAACATGGAAAGCAATATGCGACATCCTTTGAAGGTGAATTCTAGCCCTGAATAAAAGATTTCAAACAAAGTTTCTTGAAACCGTCTTGGGTGCTACTCTTTACTAAACAAATGATATTCTTTTAAACATATTTGATATGGACCCTATTTCATATAAGATCTCCGTATTTGATCGACTTGATTTGATGAATATTTCCATATTAGAGGATACTTTCTAGGTTCATGTTCTAAAGAATTCAAAATATCATCTGAAACTTCAACTGGTTGAGGGATAGCTGCTGTCACTTCTTCAATTGATGGAACTTCAACTTGTTGAGGGTAGCAGTTGTTACTTCTTATATTAGCGGAACTTCAACTGGTTGGGACATAGAAGTTGTCACTTCTTCGATTCTTAAAACTTTAACAGGTTCGGATGTAGAAGCATTCTCACAAGCTTTCCTCTTAAAAAAATGATTAATTTTTCCATTCTTCATCTTTATTTCTTCTGCCTTACAAGAAATTATCAATGACAATCAATCAACTAAATCTATATAATATAGACTATATTTCAAACAAAAAAAAAAAACGAAAAAAAACTTGTTCTTATATGTTATAAAAAACTAGTTATAAGTTAAAAAAACTTGTTGTTATAAGTTAACACAATCACAAATTCACAATCAAACTTGTTGTTATAAGTTATAACAAACAGAAAGAAAAAACACTTTACAAATTAATAATAATAATAACAATCATCAAATGTGATTTCAAATTCACTCATTCAGTTAAACAATTTCACATTCTATAATAAATTATTATTATTAACAAGTATAAATATAAAAATCTAACTTCTTGTGTTAATTGAACATCTCACTCAAAAATAAATAAATAAATAAAAATACTATCCAATAATCAGAAATATACGATTTTAACTATTAATTTGTTTATTTTTAGGGTAAAATTTTAGGGAAAGCAACAAAATTTTAGGAGAGAGTGGAAACATACCGTTTTAGGGTTTATGGGAAGCAATACATTTTAAAAAAAGATAATAAAAAAATAATATATATAAAATTGAAAGAATAATAATAATCACCTGAAGGAAGAAGAAGATGAAATTTAGATTTGTGTGAAACAATGAGAAAAAAAGAAGAAGCCACATCAAATAAGTTTTAAAAGTTTTGTGAGAAGATTGTCTAAAATAGAATGAAAATTTGTCATATAATAATTTTTTTTAGGGTATTATAGTAAATTTATATGGTATAAAATAATTTTTTTTGGGTGGACTGTGGCCCACCACAACCCCTAGTATCGCCTCTGATTCACAACTTATTATTAGAGTTTGACATGTAACATGTTGTGATTCATCTAATTTAATGGAGTATTTATATTCACTCTGTTTGTTCGTAGAATTAAACAATTTCATTCTGTTCAAGCATTGTGAATTGTATCTTCCATTCGCTATTTATTGAGTGTGAATGATACTCGAGCTTGACAACTCTCTAATTTTGTTGGATATTGCAGAAGAGTATTCAGTTTGATTTTTAGATGGATGAGAAGTATGCCCTCACATGTCCGAAATTAAAGTGGGGGGATTTATGCTATTGAGACACACAAATGCAAGATGGGGATATGCATTCATTCTGTTTTGTGTAAAGAAAATGGATTAGGAGACCCTATTTATAGAAGTTGTAGAGCAATAAGGACCTTACATACATGATCATGTCTGCATGAAATACTTCAGAGATACATCTCTGGATCCACCTTATTTTTTCAAAAAATAAGGGTCCTTCCGAAGATGCATCTTCTAATGATCCCATGCTTTGTTTTTTTAAATAAAATTAATACAGGGGTATCCAGATATGCATCTTTGAGTTCACCCAAAAATTATGCAGAATAGAACCATGCTAATTATGCATAATAGAATTTTAAAAACAAAAAAAAATTCCAAAAAATACCACCCAATTTTATAATATTATGCAGTGTGTTACATTGTTAGATTACAACTAAAACTCATCAAAAGTTGAGTCACTGCCTAAATCTATTGGTAGCTCAATCTCTAACCTTTCCTTATTTGATTCTCATTCAATGTCACTTGACTTGGTGAAATCTTCCATCCTTTCAAGAAAGTGATCCGACCATGGTTCAACATCTTGTGTGGAATGTGAAGTCCACTTCAGTGATGTCTTTGGTATAAGAAATCCCAGTTTCAAATAAACATGAACAAAATGTTGCTTTTTTAATAACCAACCAATTCACATGTTGCGTCGGATAGATTATGAGGTGGCTTACTCTGAAGTGGAAATAATGTTTATGAGAAACCATATTGTGTTAAATCAATGCAAACCCTATCATAAGCACTTGCTATAAGATGTTTCATTTTCAAAAAGTGTGTCCATTTGTCAAACGAAGCTTGACAACTAAGACAATGAACACGAGAATTGAGAATTGTATCAAAATTTGATTTGTTTATGTATAGCTTTGTGTATGATTCCCTATGCATCGTCATCTCTGATATAAGATGACGACGAAAAAATTGGTGGTCGTTGTCTCCCTTACCGAGTAAACCCTAAACAACTCTAAAACCACATTTGACGTCACTTTCAAAATTTACAATCTTCTTGATGTATTTGTGTATAAAAAGCAACTTCTCTTTAATAAATTTGCTTTTGGTAACGGTAGTGGAGGAGATGGTTTACTAATGCACGCACCCTTGATTTTTTTGGGGAATTTGAAGTTGGAGAATCTAGAAAATATGATTCAACATGTTCAAAATATGAAGGAGACCGTCTCATGGAGTTGTCACTTTGAGTCGATTTTACCTATTTTGGGGCACCTTTTGTTTTAACCGGTTCTGACGGTGGTTTCAAATATGTTCTTTCTGGATATGCAATCTTCCTAAGTTTCTTTTTGATGTGAAATTTCATGAAGTCATCAGTTTTCATAAATCTCTCTTGGATCACTTTCTACTCGGTCATGATAAATATGTTTGATTTATCATCCTTCCACACACCATCATCATCAACACACAGTCACGTCCAATGAATGCAAATTTCGTTCATACATATTAGTTTTTCATGCTTCAGCTTCTTTGAAATTAAACAAACACATAGAAGACCGTAAGTCTTCCCAAGCGTACTTCCACACTTTGAGCTATTAAAACCCGTTTTATCCATTTGTTTGGCTTCATGAAAAATAAAATTCAATGTCACTTATTTCGCATACCATTGTTACAAATTCTTATCTTATATTTGAACCATTGTTGGACCTTCCAATTACAACGTCAAACCCCAATTTTTGGCCTCCATGCAGACCCATTGTAGCATATGTTCACGAACAAAAAACACTTCTTTATTTGTAAATTATGCATGAATATCTATCTCTACAATGACCAGTTGAACACCCAGTTTAACATCATTTTTCGCTTCATCCGGTTGAACATCATCATTCACTTCATCTGGTTTAACACCATGCTTCACTTCGACCGGTTTAACATCCACACTCACAATAGCTTTGAAAAACATATTCGGGTGCATCAAATCTTATACCACCATTAACAAAAAACAATGTTAAAATTAAAACTATCAGGATACTCCAGAGATGCACATCCGGAACACACTAAACTTTGTTCGGAGATACATCTCCGGACTCAACGTCATTTCTCAGCTTCAAATTTGTATCAATGCAAGGAATGAGGGAAGAAATAAATGATCTTTACTTGTAATTCTAGCTTGTTTTACTCCATTTGAAGTGATGAAATACAAGAATGATGCTTTGGTGTTGAAAAATTGATTGAGAAAGAGTAAACGTTTTTCAAGGGTTTTACAATGAAGTTTCCTTTTTAGCCCGAAGAAGAAGCTCATGCAAGGTGGTGTTTTATCAACTTCCCGCTGGGCATTCCCAGAGATGCATCTTCGGAAATATCATTGAGTTATTATTTTAATCAGTTGCTTGAATAACAAAACCCCATAATTGATTGTAGGGAGGGTATTTCAGAGATGCATCTCCGGATACACCTAAACAGTATACAGAGATGTATCTCCAAACTATTTTTTAAAACTGGGGTGAAACTCAGAAAATAGAAGATTGACGTGATTTTAGGTGCATTCAGAGATCCATCTCCAGATATTTGAAGGACATTTTTGAATTTTCAAGAGTGTGATATACTCATATAAGAGTAGAATAAGCATTTTCAAAAAAAATTGGCAACCACTAGAACATAAACTTATCTTAATAATCAATTGATTTAATTATACAATATCAAAAGTGTCACGTACACCAATAAACATGCCTATATATTACTCTCTCCATCCTAAAATGATTGTCATAGTTGACAATTTCACACAAATTAAAAAATATTAATTAATAAAAGAGAGAATAATGACTTTATCAAATTATCTTTATCAATTATTGGTGTAATCAAATTATCATTAATGATAAGTGAAAAAACTATAAATAAGAGTATTTATTAGAAGATACAATTGAAAAATAAAAAATAAAAGTGTATTGATAATCTAAAGCGATAAATATTTTTAGGCAAATAATTTTTTAAAATATAATAATTATTTTAGGACAGAAGGAATAATAAACTTAATACTATTGAAAAAGAGAGATGATATATGAAATCCAAAGTTATAACACCACAAAAGGAATCCTTTATTATTTTAATGTATTGGTGTATTTTCAATATTGAATAAATATATGAAATTAAAAAATAGATGACACTAGCAGATACATTAATTAGTATACATTATCAAATACAATGGATAAAAACTAAGTTTTCAAATATCATAGTTCTAAGCAGGGGTAAAAATAGGTCGAGTCGGGTTAGACTTTACCAAGTCTGAGTCTCTTCTGCTGAAATCTTCTGCTGAAAATTTTAAAGTTTAAGTCTAACATGTGACTTATCATAGACTTATTTTTTAGCCTGAATCTGATCTTTTTGAATGTCTGACTAGCCTATTGATCTGCTTAAAAAACTTATATCATTTGAACATATGTAAATAGGAAATTCAACTAATGTTTAAATATACTAAAGAATCAAAAGTATAATGAAACTAAATATTTATTTATACTGACTTATTTAAGTTTACACACTAGTATAAGTTTTGTGAAATTATTTGTTTGAGAGAAATTATAAAATCAACTTATGACATTATTCATAAGGTTTTTTCAACTTATTTTCACAAATTTTTTAAGATAATTAAATTTTACTTTTGTATTTTAATATAAATTACAAAATACAATATAAAAAATAATACATGTATTCATATTTATTAAAATAGGCCGGTCTGATGAGTTAAATTTTTTTTTTATAATATGTGATCTAATCTATTTAATTAAATAGATTTATAAAAACACTTGTGTCTTTTCTATTAAAAAAAATTCTGATCTGATATTAACCTGTTATTTAAAAAAAAGCTTATATTTTTTATAATTATATAAAGTAAATCTCTATTAATTAGTCTGATTTATTTCACCAAACTCTAAGTAAAGAACAGTAGAAAAATATTATAATTTAAAATGGTTTGAGTTTTTTTTCTTTCAGGTACAAATAATTTAAAGAAATGACAATCAAAATTTGGTTTCTCATATTCCAGCCTCTTTCGCATACCACTAACTATCTCGAAATGCAACTATAGTATTGCTCTTTGCCTTTTGTCAGTATGGTCGTCTCAAATAATTTGAAAGTCTTATTTTAATTTAAAAAATCAACCACTAAAAAAAAGAAACACTGAGAATTAAAAGAAAAATCATTTTTTATTAACTTACACGTATATTAATAAACGAGGATTATACATAAATGAAAGACAATCATACGACAAACTACACCACTATACTTTTTATAAAAGATCTATAATATCTGACGTTAAAAGTGTTAAATATAAATGATATAAATTAATTTGTCAAACAAAGTTTTCAATGTTTAATCACTTAACTTACAAGGATTTTGAATATTTTTTATCGTATAATAAATTTTTAAATATTTAATTAAGACCTACAAAATAATATCTAAAATTTATTTTAAAAAATTAAAATTAAATTAAAATATTATAATAAATATTCATCATGAACAAAGTTTGATTTGAGGATCCATTATAAATTTCAAAACATTACATTAAAAAATCAATTCTCATTAAAAATATAAAATGAAACTAATACATTAAATTTTTTTAAAACTATAAAATCAAAATGTCAAAATTATATCCATTATGAATTTCAAAATATTATATAAAAAAATTATTTATCATTAAAAATATAAAATAAAATTAGTGCATTAAGGTTTTCTAAAACTATAAAATCAAAATGTAAAAATTATGTCAACCAAAAAAAAATCATTTCTCATTCAAAATATAAATAAGATTAATATATTAAATTTTTTTAAAACAATAAAATCAAGATGTCAAAATTATATCTATTATAAATTTCAAAATATTATATACAAAAATTATTGATCATTAAAAGAAAATATAAAATAAAAATTATATTATTTAATAAATTATTTAAAAATGATATACATGACCGAAGTTGAACTTGACACCCTTAATTTAGCATGAAACTGCTACGCATAGGCCGATGAGCTATAGCATATAAATTATTAATTTATGCTTAAATGATATTTATATTATTTATCAACTACTATAATTTTTTAATTAACTTTTCGATTTTGAAATCCCGATTTTTTGAGGGCTTGTAGAACAGGTCAAGTTGCACAGGACCATATCCAACCCTGTCTGAAAATAATAAAAATCAAGATTGTGATATCGGATTTAAAACTTAAAAGTTTTAGATATTTCATACATTTCTACTCTGAACTCATTTAAATTTACTCCATAGAAAAGTGACAATATTGTCGATCACAGATCATAGATAGAGTATTTTTAATGAAGGAAATTTTTTTGATTGTTAGTTTTATATTTTATAGGTCTAAATTATCATATTACATTTAAGTAATCTCTAACTAATTATAAATAAGCAACATATATTTGATTTCACTAATTTCAACCAAATAAGGTAATGATGAAATAATTCACAGTATGATGAAATTTCCCTTCAATGTGATTTTAAAATTAACATTAAAAGTACAAAGAGTAAAATGAAATAAACCAAGTTACTAAAACTTTTGATCTAAACAACACAGAAGAGCAAAATGCATTATTGATATAAAACATGTACCATTTCATCCTCTTCTTCAGCAGGTTGACTTTTCTCCATTTCAATAATTTTATTATATTCATCAAAAGGATAGTTGATAACATCATCTTGCTTGTAAAGTCCTTCTTTAAGGTGTGTCAATAGTTCTTTCTCAATAGACTAAGTCCTTTTCTAGCACAACTGCTTTTTCATCCTTCTCTTGTCTTCTAGCATTGCATAGACTACGTTGATATTCAGTACCAGATTTTTGTCTATGACTTCAACTGCCTGCTCATAATTTCTAGGCAGCTTAACTCTTTTCCACAAATCCTTTGGCATATGAGCTCTTTCAATAGTTTCATGTAAAGGTAAAACACACCAACAACACATATTTCAATTGTATCATTACTTGCATTCTTTACCATAAACTATGCAGTTTTTTTATCATATTCTAATTCCATAAGCATTTCATAGCTATGATATAATTTCTAGGTGAAATCTAACACAATAAAAAATGAGTAAGTAAAAGTACCATTGTCTCCACGAATGGTGGCATAGCGACTATTAGCTAAAGGACAGGAACTTCAGTTAGAATATAAAATTATATTAATTTTTTAACTTAAAATTATTGTCACGTGTTGAAATATTAAATTAGATTTATTAAAATATTATATTAGATTAGATTAAATTTAATATTTAAAATATAATCTAAATTATGTAGATTCAAGTTTAATTATGGTTGTATATAAATAGTTCTTGTCTGTATCATTATTTGTAAATTTAATAATACAAATTTTTATTTTCTTTATTATTCACTATTTCTCTCCTCACTAAAAGTGTCTCACGCACTAACAAATAGGTATTAGAGCCTGGTTATTATTCTTGATCGAGTTTTCAAAAATTTCACGTCAGAGATCATGTTTCTAGGGCAAGTGAATCAACCGCTGCGAAGATGGCTAGTGATAAAGGTATTCTGAATTCTCTTCCAATGCTTGACGGTAAACATTGGATTCGATGGAAAAACAAATGCAATCCTTATTTGGCTTCCATGAAACCCTAGAGGTGATTACCGACGGCGTTCCTACGCTAGCGGTAAATGCAACTGAAGCACAGAAAAAAGTTCACGACGAAGTCAAGAAGAAAGATTTCAAGGCTTTTTATTGCATTCAAACGGCTGCCGATGCTGCTAATTTCGAAAGAATCTCTCATGCTGAAACAACGAAGGGGGCATGGGATATTCTGGTGAAGTATTACGAAGGAGGTGAGAAAGTCAAGGTTGTCAAGTTACAAACCTTGTGTCGACAATATGAGTTGTTGTCGATGGGAGAAGATGAAAAAGTTGCAGAATATGTGTCGAAGGTTCAGAAACTCCTCCATCTCATGAAGGGTTGTGGTGAAACCATAACAGATAAGATGATAGTTGAGAAGGTAATGAGAACGTTGACCTCTCACTTTGATCACGTTATCATAGCTATTCAAGAATCCAACAATCTTGAAATCACTAAAGTGGAAGATTTGGTTGGTTCATTGGAGGCACATGAGATGAGGATTGTCGAAAGGAAATGAGTGCAAGACTCAATACAGGCTCTGAAAGCTCAGCCATGGAAAAAGGATGGTGGTTCCAACAAATTCAAAGGCAAGTTCGACAAGACTCAAGGCAAGAAGTCTTGGTCGAAACCTCACAAGCATCAGGTCGAAGATGAAGCTTCTGAATCCTCGAAAGGAGGAAGAGGAAACTATCAAAAGGGAAAAGAAGATAAAAAAAGGTGTGAAGTGCTATAACTATGAAAAGTGGGCTCACGTAGCCAAGAATTGTTGGTACAGAAAAGATAAGGGATCGATAGGCAAGGACGAAGGAGCGAACCTTGCACACCAAAATTCAGATGATTCTGAAGGTGGTATGATAGTTATGGCTGCAGTTGCAGATAACCATGTCAAATCCAAGATCTAGTTTTTCGACTCAAGTTGCTCGAACCATATGACTGGTCGAAAGGAGTGGTTGGCATATTTTGACGAGTCGAAGAAGAGCAAGGTAAAACTTGCTGATAATAGTTCATTACAAGCAGAAGGTACTGACAACATAGTCTTTCAATTGAGTAATAGAGGGAAAGCTATGATCAAAGATGTGCTCTATATATCTGGAACAAAGTGAAACTTTTTAAGTGTTGGACAACTAGTCGAAAAAGGTTTCTCAGTTATCATGAAAGATGGAGTTTTGAAATTGTTCGACACCAAGAACATTTTGGTCCTAAAATCTTCGTTGTCGAAGAACATGACATTTAAGACTATGATCAGTTCGAAAGAAGTTCAATGTTTGAAAACTGTTGTCGACCACACGGATAGTTGGTTATGGCATTTGATGTTTTGACATTTTAAATTTCAATCACTTAATCAACTGATTACTCAATACATGGTTACTGGTATTCCAAGTCTTGAGATGCCTGGCAAACTTTGTGAAGGTTGTCTAGTAGGAAAGCAATCCAAAAACTTTTTTGTTTCGACTATGCCAATGAGATCATCTTGCATACTCGAAGTGGTACATTCAGATGTATGTGGTCCATTCGAAGAACATACTATTGGTGGAAACAAATATTTTGTTATGTTTGTCGATGAGTTCAGTCAAAACTGTGGATCTATGTGATCAAACAAAAAGACGAAGTATTCGAAATCTTTAAGAGATTTAAGATACTTGTCGAAAACCAGAGTGAGAAGAAGATCAAAGTTCTGCGAACAGATGGAGGTGGTGAATACACATCCAAGATGTTTGAAGATTTCTGTTCAGAACATGGTATTTATCATGAGGTAACTGCTCCTTATACACCTCAACATAATGGAATTGATGAAAGTCGAAACAAAACCACATTAGATATGGCGAGATGCATGCTGAAGCAAAATAATTTGCCAAAGTCTTTATAGGGAGAAGCTGTTTCAACTGCAGTTTATATTTTGAATAGGTGTCCTACTAAGATATTGAAGAACAAGGTTCCTGAAGAAGTGTGGAGTGGCAAACGACTACCAGTAAGTCATTTGAAGGTGTTTGGCTTTATGTGTTACAAGCATATTCCTAATGCGAGAAGAAGAAAGCTTGATGACAAAAGTGAACCTATGATTCTGGTAGGATATCATAAAACTGGTGCATACACGTTATTGAATCCAATTAATGAGAAAATTGTGTTGAGCAGTGATATTGTGATTGATGAAAATTCTGCTTGGGATTGGAGTTCTAATGATGCAATTAACAAGCCATTGATGGGCTATAGTTTTGACGAAGAAACTGACGAAGTCGAAGAAATTTCTAATATTCCAATCAAAGAAAAAGCACTTGTTGACATTCCAGACAATGTCAAAGTTGAAGAGGGTGTGGCTAGAACAAGCCATAGACCTCAACGAACTAGAGTTCTTCCAACAAGACTTCAGGATTATGAAGTGACTGGTGATGATGAGGTAACACCAGATGGGGAATTAGTTCATCTTGCTTTACTTGCAGGTGCTGAACCAATCAACTATAACGAAGCTTTGAAGATTAACAAGTGGAAGTTAGCTATGGTGAAAAGTTACCGGAAATTGAAAGAAACAACACATGGGAGTTAGTCGAATTTCCAGCATATACAAAAGCTATCAAAGTAAAGTGGGTGTTCAAGTTGAAACACAATGCAGATGGGTCGATAACAAAACATAAAGCAATATTAGTAGCTCAGAGTTTTCTTCGAAGATTAAGACGCGACTACTTTGAAGTATTTGCTCCAATAGCAAGATTGGAGACTGTTCGACCATTGGCAGCATTGGCATGCAACCAAGGCTGGTCGACATTCTATCTAGATGTGAAATCACCATTTCTGAATGGTTCTTTAGACGAAGAAGTTTATGCCATACAACCTCATGGGTTTATGATTCAGAAGGAAACGGGTAAAGTATATAGATTACACAAAGCACTCTATGGCCTCAAGCAAGCACCTAGGGCATTGAACAAGAAGATCGACTCATACTTAGTCAAATTGGGATTTGTCAAATACAAATCAGAGTATGGTGTTTATGTTCAGGTTGTAGCACAAGATATAAAAATCATCTGGTTACATGTTTATGACTTGCTAGTAATTGGAAATATTTTGGAGAACTTGTCAAAGTTAAAGGAGCTGAGGACGAAGGAATTTAAAATGTCGAATATGGGAAAATTGTCTTATTTCCTAGGTATGGAATTTCAAATGTTGAAGCAAGGAATGATGCTACATCAAAAGAAGCATGTCAAAGAGATATTCAAGAGATTCAGAATGGATGATTCGAATCCAGCATCCTCACTTGTCGAACCAAATGTGAAGTTGGAGAAGAATGGAGAGGAAGACAAAGTCGATGCATTTGTTTAAGCAAATTGTGGGATCTCTGAGGTATGTGTGCAACAGTCGACCTGATATAGGTTTCGCAGTCGGATTAGTAAGCATATATATGAGTGAACCAAGAGTGTCACATATGAAGGCTGCAAGAAGAATCCTGAGATATTTGAAGGGTTCAATAAATTGTGGAATACTATTTCGACGAGATTCTGAAGGCAAAGAAGCAATAGTTAATTTTTTGTTAGATGCTAATTGATGTGGAGATAAGGAAGATCAAATAAGCACAATTAGATATTTCTTTCAAGTATTTGGTTCCCCAATATCTTGGTGTTCGAAGAAGCAACCTGTGGTGGCATTGTCATCTTGCGAAGCTGAATATATAGCAAGATCCTATGTTGGTTGTCAAGCAATTTGGATCAGATTAGCACTTGAAGAAATGTCTATCGAAATGAAGAAACCTATAGTGTTGCAAATCGACAACAAGTCAGCCATAAATCTGGCGAAGAATCCAGTTCTGCATGGAATGAGTAAGCATATCGAAGCGAGATTTCACTTTCTAAGGGAAAAGGTAAATCGAGGTGATTTGAAGTTAGGCATTGCTCAAGTGAAGCACAGTTGGCCGATATCTATACCAAAGGATTGAAGATTGACAAATTCCTGAATTTGAGAAAGAAATTAGAAATAATTCAACTTTGACTATTTTTGAGGATGTTCGACAACTTGGATTATAGGGGTGTGTTGAAATATTAAATTAGATTTGTTAAAATATTAGATTAGATTATATTAGATTTGATTAGATTTAATATTTAAATATAATCCAAGTTGTGTAGACCCAAGACAAATTAGGGTTTTATATAAATACTCCTAGCCTGTATCATTATTTGTACAATTCAATAATACAAATCCTTATTTCCTTTATTATTCTCTTTCTCTCCTCACTAAAAGTGTCTCACGCACTAACAAAGTGCTCATATGTTAGCACTACCTAATATCTATGAACCATTCATATTAGAAAAAAACGCTTCAGGTATTGGTGTTGGAGCTGTCCTTAGCCAAGGTGGGTACCCTATTGCATATTTTTCCGCAGAAATTAGCATCTCAGATACAAAAGTGCCCGACTTACTCTAGACAATTTATGGAAATCACTCAAGCTTTGTCTAAGTTTCATCAATATCATCTCGGTCACAAGTTCATTATTCGCACAGACCAAAAGAATCTCAAGAGCTTGATGGATCAGTCATTGCATACACCTGAGTAACAAGCTTGGTTGCATAAATTTTTGAGATATGACTGCAATTGAATACAAGCTAGGAAAATAAAACCTTGTAGTCGATGCCTTGTCAGGGTTATTCGCTATATCATGATCAGAACCACAATTGTTTTTCCTTAAAGAACTTAAAAGGGAATTAGATAATGACGAGCACTTAAAGTCCCTTATCATTATTTGTCAGCAAATAACAATCCAAGCCCCAATTATGATTTTAATGATAGGTTATTGTATTGTAAAAGTAAGGAAAAATATTCATTTTGGTCCCTTAACTATAGGCCATGGTTCACTTTGGTCCCTTATCTTTTTTTCGTGCCAAGTTGGTCCCTTAATTTTCAGAACGATGCAAACAAGTTCTTTCCGTCTACTCCGTTAGTCAAAGTATGTTAAAAATTTACGTAGCACAGTTGACCAACTATTATGACGGACTTAGCGTCGGAAAAACCGACGCTAAAATCTATTTTTAGATTTTAATTATTGTTGTTCATTTTCTTCCCCAAATTTCTAAACTCCGTTTCAATTGAAACCTAGAAAAAATTCATAAACACAAAATAGACATTTATAAACAACTCAATGATGGTATGAAATTCAATCGCTACTCTGTATATAAGATTCACAATTAGTCAATAAATTCCAATTCTCTGATCTAAGAAATCCGAATGATTTGTGTTACTTAAAAACTTCATACGATCAATCAAATATGAACCATTTGGTTTCCATTCGATCAACACCGACAACATAACATAACATTCAATATTCACATATACAACATTCAATATTCAATTTTCATTAACATAGAGAAAATGATTAATACATGCACATTTGATTAAAGTTCCATTAAAACCTAACAGTTAACCTAACCAACCCTAATTAGAAATTAGATTTAATGTTTAATCCTTTAAAAACCAGTTCCTTACTGAACCCATCATCCTCATCATCATTATCATGGTTAACATCTCGTTCCTTACTGAACCCATCATCGAGATGAAGAAGACGATGGTTTAATCCTTCAATTTGAGTAGCAATAACCCAAGAAACGAAAGATCCTCCAAATTTACCAAAGCAATAACAAAACACAAAGATTAATTCTTCAACAGTTTTCTAAAGCCTGGTCTTTATTTTAAAAACTCGGAATCTAAAGAAATCAAATTCTTTGTACAAAATAATTACGAATGAGCCAACAAATATCCCCTTGAACAGATGAATCCAAATCCAAATCTGGTGAAGAAAAGCCCTATGAAATCAGAAACTTCGAGAAGCCATGGCAATAATAACTAGGGTTTAATGTGGAATCAAATTGAACTGAAGTGGAATAACAGTAAGATCTGTTTGGTGGAATAATTACTACTTGAGGCTGCCTTCTTGGCAGAAAAGAGAATTTTGGATCGGTAAGAGAACCGAAGTGGAATTGAACTGAAGATGAAGTTTTAGGGATTTGAAGAAAAGAGAAATTTTGGATTCGTAAGAGAACACAAAAGTATATTTAGAGTATGGAATGTATGATGAATGAAGGGAGATTTTTATATTGTGATATGGGAGAGAATGAACCAATTAGATTGAATGACATAAATTGGTATGTGTTTATGAATTTTTTTCTAGGTATCAATTGCAATGGAATTTAGAAATTGGGGGAAGAAGATGAAAAACAATAATTAAAATCCAGAAATAGCTTTTAACGTCGGTTTTTCTGACGCTAATTCCGTCACAATAGTTGGTCAACTGCGCCACATATATTTTTAATAGACTTTGACTAACGGAGCAGACAAAAGGGACTTGCTTGCATTGTTTTGAAAATTAAGGGACCAATTTGGCACGAAAAAAAGATAAGGGACCAAAGTGAGACCAAAATGAGTATTTTGCCTAAAAATAAACTTGTCTTGCCATCTCCAAGTTTTCTTATAAAAAATTGTTGAAATATTAGATTAGATTTGATTAGATTTAATATTTAAATATAATTCAAGTTGGGTTAGCCCAAGCCTAATTAGGGTTTGTATATAAATAGTCATAGTCTGTATTCATATTTGTAACAAGTGAATAATATAATCCTTATTTTCCTTATTATTCCTGTTGTACCCCAAAATTTTCCCTTCTATTTTACTTAACAAATGTCAATTGAGGTCCCCAAGTTGCTCAAGGAAGTCCAAGAGTTGACCAGACAAACTCTCTCCTAAGGCAGTATACCTCAAATTAGGGTTTCCCTTTTCATAAAGATGTGTGAACCACAAAGGACTCAAATGCTTCCCAAGGTCCTAATATGTTCCCAAGATCATCCATGTCAAGTTTCATGCCTTGCACACAGAAGTTTGCTCAGTCAACTACTCAAATGCTTGAGAATCGACTGTATTAGGTCAAAAGTCAACTGTGGCCCACATACAGTCAAACCTCAAGATTTTGGTTCAACATCAACATTTTGAATTGAATTCCATCATTTGATCAAGGGTTGATCATGATTCCTCAAGGAATGCTCCAAATTCACCAAAACCCAAAAGTTGCTAAATTAGGGTTTCTGAGTAAAAGTCAACCCAACTTTGACCAAGCATAACTTCCACATGCTTTATCATAAATTTTTAATCCAAAGCTCATTTTGAAGAGGATGCAATTACCTACAACTTATCTTCATCCCACAAGTTCAAAATATGCACTCATAAAAAGATATGAATTTCTACATTATAGGTCCTTTTGAAAAGTCAACAAAAACACCTTTTGGGTCAAAGCTTCATACATGAACATGGAAGATCCAATTGAGATGAAACTAAAAGGGTTGTTTAGGGGACACCCTAAGATTTCTAAAAAGTCCAATAACACCTCTCTAGGGTCAAAATTGAGAGAGTTGTGCCTTGTCAAAGTTGTCAATTTTTGGAAAATTGTCAAAAGTCAACATTGATCAAATTTGCATTTTTTCCAAAGGGGCCCATGTTTTCTTGCTTGAAACATGTTTCTAATAGGACCCACGACCCTTGAGCTTTAACACCTATTATTTTATTACTTTTATCATTTATTTTGATTTTTTATCAAAATAAATAAAATTAAATGGTAAAATAATGAAAACAAATAAAAATCTTGGGATTTTTGTGCACATTTAGAGTCCATGTACAATTAGCATGATGATTAATTCGTGCAAGACTCATTAGGGTTGGAAAAGATTGGATTGAAGCTTGTTTTAGAAAGATATCATACATGAATCAAATAAAATCACATTTCCATAATTCTCAAAGATATGATGCAATTTTACAACCCTAATTCAGTCTACTATATGTATACAATAATTGCAGATCAAAACACAAGGTTTTGCAGTCGTAGGGAGCAAGAACAAAAACTCAAAATTTGGATAAAAAATGGGCATTCGATTTCTGCTTTGGAGGATGATTCCAAGCAATTGAAGGACTCTAATCACTTCCCGGCCATCTCCAGAAGTCAGCAACATCATTTGCAGCCTTCAAAGCGTCGAGAATCATCACCTAGACACATCACAGTTTGCAAACTTTCTCAAATTCGATTATTACAATTTACGCATCATTAACACCTTTAATTGTTATAGTTGTGATCATCATCATGTTTGCAAGCTGACCACATAGTTTAATTGTATTTTTGGGACCTTTACACGCATCTGCCATGGTTAGGGTTTCTACATGAATTTTAGGGTCTTTGTGTGCAGGAAAAATTGGGCCATGAATCAAGTACCATGATACTCGTGATACCAAGACGAGTTGATTGGTACAATCACAATTAATTTATCATGATCATATGAAATTTTTGAATTATGTAGGGCTGTAGTTACAGCAAAGCGTCCGTAGGTATAAGTCTCTTATCTAATACGACGGTTGCAGCGAAGGAGATGATGCGTGGCAACCCATGAATGGCTGATTTGAATTTTGCGCGCATTTTCTAAATCCATTATTTTGTTTTGCTTATTATGTTTTGTTTTCATTATATAAACAAAGTAACAAGCTAGCGCAGTTGGCAGCGCATCGTTGGTGATGAGTAGAAGGACCTGGGTTCGATCCCAGGTCCCAACAATTTCTTTGTGTTATTTTTTCTTCTATGATCAGGTGTGTCACGCTCTCAACCATCCACCATGCGCTAGCAATTCATGACCACTGGATGTACTGCTGGCCAGATATAACGCTTCCTACTTAAATGTCCTTGGTGCTCCTCAAGTCAACACTTGCACCTAATCCAACATGGTTGACCGGGCTTAGCTTAACGGGCCAGGGAATTCAGATTCACAGCCCCCTTTCAGCTTGCATACAGGCCCATTTGGTTATTTCTTTTATTATTTTCTTTAATTTATTTTATTTATTTCTTTCCCCTTTTTTTATTAATACAAAAATTATTTTTTATCAAATTAACAAATAAAAAATCACAAAAAGATCTCTTTTTCTTAATAAATATTTTTTTTTGAATTAATTAGTTTAATTAATTTAGGGCAATTTAATTTTCTTTTTATAAATGAAAATTAGGGTTTTAGATTGTACATAATTTAATTAATTTCCTTTAAAATACATCAAAGACTTTTTTTTTATATAAATATCTTTTTCTTTAATTAATTAATTTAGTTAGAAAATTAGGTTAATTTAATTTCTTTCATAATTTTAAAAACAATTAGAAATTAGGTTTAATTAAATTGCAAATTAAACATTTTCTCAAATAAAATCCAAAAAAATATGTTTTCTCAATTAAGGTTTTAGATTATTTCAATCGTCCTCGCATTTAATTTGCCGCACGCTTGTTAATTATTTGTCCATTATTTTGTAACTGTTCAGGGTTTGTAATAGTTAACTTAGGGTTTTTATTTACTGTTTAAATTTCCTATTTTTGGTTATGTAACTAATCCCCCTCCCTGAAGCCTTGTAATAGCTAGGTTTTATTTCCTCGCATTTTTAATTTCCGCAATATTTAATTGTCTAGATGTATGGCTAATAGGATTGTATGGCAAGAATGTCTGGAAAATTAAAATGGTAGGTCACCTAATGTGCAAAGATTAAATAACTGAAACAAATCAAATGCACATATTCACTCCTAGGGTTTACCTCACTTCGGTTGCCTTCGGTAAACGATCATTAAGCATAGGAGATTTTAGTGGTTGCCCTCCAGTCTAAAGAGATCAAATTGTCCCATTCGAATGTTGCCTCGGAAATGTTGCCTCGGAAAGATCTTGAGACTCTAGGGTTATTACTAAAGTTTTCTAACTATTGCTTTAGTGATTGTACTTGTCCCTTTTGAATGTCCCTTACAACTCCAACGACGGTGCTACCTACTCCTTAATAGTGGGATAGCGATGTCTAAAAGAAATAGAACGAACGATCTTTTTTCGAGTAGGTAGATTCTTAAGTACTTGCTCAATAAAAACTTTTCAAAACAAATTTTCAAAACAAATTTTCAAAACAAACTTCCTCACATCCTTGAGGACTGATACAAGGGTTATCACGAAGTAAAAAACATTTTCAAGACAAACACACACAAGCAATTTGAAAAATGAGCAAGTACCTAAGAGCCCGTAGATAACTACGGATTGAAAGGGTTCTAGCACCTTCTCTTTCTATAATCTACCCCCCGTACTCAGAACATCTCGAAAAAAGGTTTTTTCTGTTCTTTTTCCTTTTCCATGATTGGATAAAATAAAAGTCGATGGTGACTCTTGCTTACCGCGACATTTTGCGAACAAAAAACGCAAAACGCAAACCAGTAAAAATAGTCGGTTCTGCCACCGTATCACAATTCCTTATCGTGTTTTCAAGAACTTCACGTCAGATATCATGTTTCTAGGGCAAGTGAATCAACTGCTGTGAAGATGACTGGCGATAAGGGCATTTCGATTTCTCTTCCAATGCTTGACGACAAGAAATGGATTCGATGTAAAAACAGATGCAATCCTTGTTTGGCTTCCATGATATCCTAGAAGTGGTTATCGATGACCATCCTGAGCTGGCTGCAAATGCAACCGAAGTACAGAAAACTGCCCCCAACAAAGTCAAGAAGAAAGATTGCAAGGCTGCTTATTGCATTCAGACAACGGTCAATGCTGCTAACTTCGAGAGAATTTCTCACGCTGTAACAACGAAAGAGGCATGATATATTCTAGTCAAGTATTATGGAGGAGGTGAGAAAGTCAAGGTTATCAAGTTACAAACCTTGCATTGACAATATGAGTTATTTTCGATGGGAGAGACGAAAAAGTTGCAGAATATGTGTCGAAGGTTCAGAAACTCGTCTATTTCATGAAGGATTATGGTGAAACCATAACTGATAAGATGATAGTTGAGAAGGTAATGAGAATATTGACCTTTCACTTTGATCATATTATCGTAGCTATTCAAGAATCCAACGATCTTGAAACCCTAAAAGTGGAAGATTTGGTTGGTTCGTGAGAGGTGTATGAGATGAGGATTGTCGAAAGGAAAGGAATTCAGGACTCGATACAGGCACTGCAAGCTCGGACATGGAAAAGGATTGGTGGTTCCAACAAGTTTAAAGGAAATGTCGATAAGACTCAGGGAAAGAAGTCTTGGTCAAACCCTCACAAGCATAAGGTTGAAGACAAAGCTTCTAAATCCTCGAAAAGAGGAGGAGAAAACTATCGAATGGACAAAGAAGAAAAAAAGGGTGTGCAGTGCTATAACTTTGAAAAATGGGGTCACTTGGCTAAACATTGTTGGTACATGAAAGACAATATATCGACAAAAGGCAAGGACGAATGAGCGAACCTTGCATGCCAAGATTCAGATGAGTTTGGAGGTAGTATGGTGGTTATGGTTGCAGTTGCAAATAACCATATCGAATCCAAGATTTGGTTCCTTGACTCAGGCTTCTCGAATCACATGACTGGTCGAAAGGAGTGGTTGGCAGATTTTGATGAGTCGAAGAAGAGCAAGGTAAAACTTGTTGATAATAGTTTGTTGCAAGCAGAAGGTACTGGCAACATAGTATTTCAAATGAGTAATGGAGGGAAAGCCATGATCAAAGATGTACTCTATGTACCTGGAATGAAGTGCAACTTTGTAAGTGTTGGACAACCATTCAAAAAAAGTTTCTCAGTTGTCATGAAAGATGGAGTTTTAAAATTGTTCGACACCAAGAACAATTTGGTCTTAAAATCTCCTCTGTCGAAGAACAGGATGTTTAAGACTATGATCAATTCGAATGAAGTACAATGTCTAAAAATTATTGTTGGCCACAAGGATAGTTGGTTATGGCATTTGAGGTTTGGGAATTTGAAGTTTAAATCACTCAATCAGCTGATTACTCAAGATATGATATATGGTATCCCAAGTCTTGAGATGCCCGGCAAACTCTGTGAAGGTTGCTTAGTTGGAAAGCAATCCAGAAACTCTTTTGTTTCGACTATGACAATGAGATCATCATTCTTACTCAAAATGGTACATTCAGATGTATGTGGTCCATTTTAAGAACATACCATTGGTGGAAACAAATATTTTGTTTAGTTTATCGATGAGTTAAGTCAAAAGTTCTGGATCTATGTGATCAACAGAAAGGACGAAGTATTCGAAATCTTTAAGAGATTCAAGATGCTTGTAAAAAACTAGAGTGATAAGAGGATCAAATTTCTGCGAACAGATAAAGGTGGCGAATACACATCTAAGATGTTTGAATATTTTTATGCAGAACATGATGTCGATCATGAGATAACTGTTCCTTATACGCCTCAAAATAATGGAATTACAGATGGAGAATTAGTTCATTTTGCTTTACTTGCAGGTGCTGAACCAATCAACCATAACGGAGCTTTAAAGATTAAATAGTGGAAGTTAGCTATGGTTGAAGATTTATAGGTAATCGAAAGAAACAATACATGGGAGTTAGTCGAATTGCCATGACATACAAAAGCTATCAAACTAAAGCGGGTGTTCAAATTGAAACACAATGTTGATGGGTCGATAGCAAGACATTAAGAAAGATTAGTATCTCAAGGGTTTGTTCAAAGAGAAGGACTTGACTACTCTGAAGGATTTTCTCTAGTAGCAAGACTGGAGACTGTTCGACTAGTGGTAGCATTTACATGTAACCAAGGTTGGTCGACATTTCATTTAAATGTGTAATCAATATTTCTGAATGGTCCTTTAGATGAAGAGATCTATGTCACACAACCTCCTAGGCTTGTGATTTAGAAGGAAGCGAGTAAGGTTTATAAGTTGCACAAAGCTCTCTATAGCCTCAAGTATGCAGCTAGGGCATGGAATAAGAAGATCGACTCATACTTAGTCGAATTGGGATTTGTAAAATGCAAATCTGAGTATAGGGTCTATGTTCAGGTGGTAGCACAAGATATAACAATCACCTGGTTATAGTCGATGACTTAATAGTATCTGGAAATATCTTGGAGAAATTATCGAAGTTCAAAGAGCTGACGATGAAGGAATTTGAAATGTCGGATCTAGGAAAATTGTCTTATTTCTTAGGCATGGAATTTCAAATGTCAAAGCAAGGTATGGTGCTACATCAAAGGAAGCATGTAAAAGAGATACTCAAGAGATTCAAAATGGATGATTCGAATCCTGCATCCTCACCTGTCGAATCAAATTTGAAGTTAGAGAAGCATGAAGAGGAAGACAAAATCGATGTAACTGTTCAAACAAATTATTAGATCTTTGAGGTATGTGTGCAACAGTCAACCTGATATAGGTTTCACTATCAAATTAGTAAGCAAATATATGAGTGAAATAAGAGTGTCACATATAAAGGCTGCAAGAAGAATCTTGAGATAATTGAAGGGTTCGATAAACTGTGGAATACTATTTCGACGAGACTCTGAAAGCAAAGAAGCAACATTTACTTATTTTTTATATGCTAATTGGTGTGGAGACAAGGAAGACCGAATAAGCACAACTAGATATTTCTATCAAGTATTTGGTGCCCCAATCTCATGGTGTTTGAAAAATCAACCTGTGGTGGCATTGTCATCGTGTGAAGCTGAATATATAGCAGGAAATTGAACATGTCAAGCAATTTGGATCAGATCAGTACTTGAAGAAATGGAGGTCGAAGTGAATAAAACTCTTGTGTTGCAAATCGATAATAAGTCTGCCATAAATCTGGCGAAGAATCCAGTTCTACATGGAAGGAGTAAGCATATCTAAGCTAGATTTCACTTCCTAAGGGAAAAGGTAAATCGAGGTGAACTTGAAGTTAGGCATGGCTCAAGTGAAGCGCAGTTGTCCGGAATTTTCACCAAAGGATTAAAGATTAACAAATTCCTGAATTTGAGAAAGAAATTAGGAATCGTTCAGATAGACTATGATTAGCATAGGTTCGACAACTTGGATTAAGGGTGTGTGTTGAAATATTAGATTAGATTTGATTAGATTTAATATTTAAATATAATCCAAGTTGTGTTAGCCCAAGCCCAATTAGGTTCGTATATTAATAGTCATAGTCTGTATCCTTATTTGTAACAAGTGAATAATATAATCCTTATTTTCCTTATTATTATATTTTTCTCTCCTCACTAAAAGTGCCTCACACACTAACAAAAATGTGTTTCATGAACTATATTTTTTTGCCTATTGGAGGACATGCCGAGTTTGCTCGTGTCAAAGAGTATGTTGCCTATTGTGTTATCTGCCAACAAGTAAAATTAGTAAATACTTTACCAACAGGGTTTCTTCAGCCCTTCCTTATACCCCTAACAAGTTTGGGAATAGATTTTTATGGATTTTATAATTCATTTACCAATATCTTTTGGATTTATAGTGAATATCCTCTATGATTGTAAATCTTTATCTCTAAAGTAGTTAATTTAGTAAATATTTCTATCCTACTATTTTCAATCACTTTTATCACGAAATCCACTAGTTGCTGGATCTCTCACAACAATAAATTAGTATCTTTTCCTAAGTTGATCGTTCAAAGAAACAAATTTATGACATATTAACACATGATAAAACAAAATACTAACAACACATCATTTAACATAAAAGACTATTTCATATTAACTTCTCATTGCTCAACATAAAAGGGTTTAGATTATATTGAACTTAGTACATACATCGATACTGGATCCTAAGCTAAACAATCTTAAACATATAATGAAAAAGAAATGTAAAATTAAGAGTAATATATTTGTCTTCTTGCAACCTTTAGTCACCAAGAGACGACTTTTTTTCACACCAAATACTAGTGGCATACACTTGAGTTGATGAGAAGAAGATGTTCTCCGCTTTGTTCATCTCACTCTCTTCACTGATTCTCACTAAGTGTTTCTTTCTCTAAAATGTCGAACCTATTTTTTGTATTTCCTCAAAGAGGTCCTTTTATAGTCATGTCCATCTAGGGTTTTTGATGTTGCCTTGGATCACGGGCTTGTGAATATTTATGAATTCTGGCCCAAAAGAATCAACATAATTCCCTTTAGTTCTCCATTTTCATACCACTTGGAAGCATAATACTGACAGCTTGTGGGAGACAAAGCATATTATGGCAGGGTAGTGGCGCACGAATTCAGGCGGAGTTGTTTAGCATTCTCCCTTTGCAGCAGAAAGACAAGCATGAAAATGTAGTGGGTGTACTATGGTGAAGAGGTTTTTCCTCTAGCGTCTTGATCTTATCCCTTTTTAAAATTCGATTCAAACGCCCTCCATTTTACATATTGATGCCACATATGCCCTATGACAATGAATGACATCTTTCTCTAACTTCAACTACATTCAACTCTCCTATTTTAGTTAGGGGTAAGAACGCTACTTCAGTACTGTCATGCAATATCTAATCATAAGTTGTCTCTAGACAAATGACAAACACATAAAAACTAACAAAAGAGAGCATTTATTATGCTCTTTGTAAACTACTTTAAAACAACAAAATTTAATAAAGTAAGCTATTTAATAACCGGGATAATAATATTTAAGTATTAAAGTTTATAGTAACTCATAAATAGTGAGTTATCACACCCCAAACTTGAATCATTACCTGTCATCAAGTGATGCAACGATTAATATCAGAAAATAAATTTTTTACCTTCCTATATCCCCACTCTAACACTCATTTCTTATTCAACTCAAAATTCATCTAAGGGTGCCATATCCAAAAGTTGGCATAACTCAGTCTCTTTTCCTTTTAATCATGTGTGTGTGTGTGTGTGTTTCTTAATACTACTTGTTGTTCCAGAACTCTTCAGTTAAGATAGTCAGCCTAAATCATAGTTTGATTAATTTATCCTATGGTCCAAAAATTCATTTTTTTCAGTTTCAGAAGGAGGGATTAACTATTTTTCTCTTGGCTCTTAGCTTATTTTGAACATGAGGCTTCCACTTGCATTGTTATTATTGATAATTTTTTCAATATGCTCCACCTTTTCACCTGGAGGGATCTCACTTGTAATGAGTCCAAACTTTTACTAATGGTGAAGACATCCATTGTCCCTCCAGTTTCAGGTCCATGAACTGTCCCTCTAACTTTGGGCATAATAACTTTATTTGAAGTTCTCATTGACACTAATTTTATTCTTTTTGCACAATTTTATGTGTTTATTTACAAATCTAGTGTATCCTTTTTGTGCTAGCCTTAAACGATAATATCCCCCTCCTCTAGACTTAATCCTACAATGATCCCTTATTCCATATTCTAAAACAATTAAAAATTCTTAAGAGGCTAAATCATTTCCTAACTACTTAAGGAGCGACAAGGGTTATCAGAAAATCATAAGCAAGTGCACTTATTTTTATGGTCAACACCTTATTTCCAACACTGTCAGCAGTCTAGTCTGATATCTCCTAAGTCTTTAGAATTTTTTCTATTTTTAGGGATGAAGTTAGTTATTTTATTCTTTCTGATTTTTTTATATATAGGAACTAAACTAAATACAACATACAACATCTACACAAAACATAAACTTTTCATTCTTTGAAATTGGAATTGAAATGACAGTACTGAAATTTGCATAAATTGAAATTGCAGAAGTCTAAAATTAAATTAAGAGATAGATGAGTATGGTTGATTGGATTGGTAAATTGAAGTCATGATGGAAGCTTCCACTCCCCCAAACATAGAGTAAGAACATGGTCATCACTTTCATTTGGTGAGTTATGGCACCTCATGACTTATCAACCTAAAGATTTAAGGAAGAAATACCAGATAGGTTCTAAACTTGCTACTCTCCCTTATTGCTTTGCCCATGTCCCGCTTCTTTCTTTTCTTTCCCTCAACTTTCTTCATTTCACCTTTGTCCTGTACCATTTTATTTCCTTTCACTTCTTTCACCTTCTTAGAAGCTTCGCTGCCAGCTTCTATAAGGACAACCACAATAGGTTCTTTTGATTTTATTGGGCTCTTAAACTTGGATGGGATTTTCACCACAACTGGGCTAACATGTTTCTCTAAAGTCTTATCTTTTTCTAAACTGGTTATCTCTGGAATGATAGGGCTCTTCTCCTGATCCTCGGCATTGTCTTCCTGCTCAACTTAAGTTTCAGATTCCCAGGAGTCCTTAGCAACAAATTTTCATGTTTCAGTTTCAACTTCCTTTTCTGCTTATCTTTCTTTCTCCTCTTCCTCGGCCAGGTTTTCCTCTACAATTTGTTCTTCTTCCGTTACTTGTTCAACAACCTTATTTTGTTCATTCTCCTCATAACTTTTTTTCCCAATAGATTCATTTCTCTTCAGCTCCTCATCATCATCGGTTACTTGCTTGATTAGGTCATTAAGTGTCCTATCATCGCCAAAATATTCTTCTACAGACTCATTCATATCAAATTCCTTCAATAGGCTTGTTTCTTTAAGAACTTTCTTGACCGAGGTCCTTGTCTTCTTCAAATTTTTGGTTTTCTTCTTAGTATTCTCAAGGGTGTCCTCCATTGACCAGCCAGAACATGCCTCTGGATAAATCTTAAAAGATACATATTGTACCCCAAAATTTTCCCTCCCATTTTTCTTCAAGACATTCTCAAGAGGTCTTCAAAATGCTCAAGGTGGTTCAAGAATTTATCAAACAAATTCTCCTCCTAAGCAATGGGTTCACAACTAGGGTTTTGTGTTTCTCAAGGAAGATTGGGTTTCCAAGGTTTCAAGTGATTTTCATGGTTCTCCATAAGTCTTCAAGAATTCTCATGTCAAGTTTCAAGTCTTGCATCACAAGTTTGCTCAGTCAATTGCTGAGATGATGGAAAATCAACTGTATTGAGTAAAAAGTCAACCACGGTCAACATACAGTCAAACCTCAAGATTTTTGGACAACATCAACATTTTAAAGTCATATGCATCATTTTATCAAGGGTTGATCATGATCCCTCAAGAAAATCTCTCAAATCATCAAAAGTCAAAAGTTGCCAAATTAGGGTTTCCTTAGGAGAAGTAAGCTAAACTTTGACCAAGCATAACTTTCACATACTTCATCAGATTTTCCCTAACCAAAGATCATTTTGAATGAAACTCAATTTTTTACAACTTTGTATATCTAAGCTCAAGTCCTAAAAATGAATCATTTGAGAGATATAAGCCAATACATTACAGGTCATTTCAAAAGTCAACAAAAAGAAACTTTTTTTCACGGCAACTTACATCAAGATAAATTCTTCAAAAGCAAAAATGATCAACATATATGTTGTAAAGGACATATTGAGATTTACAAAAAGTCTAATATCACTTTCAAAATAGGAAAATTGAGTGAGTTATGACCATTGCAAGTTGGAAAATTTTGAGTAAATACATGAAGTTCAAATTGAGCAAGCTTGATATTTGGACTATTGGGCCATGGTTTTGGAGTCCAAACGTTATACCACTCATACACCTCAGAATTCATTCATACATCCTTTGGTATTGTTTTATTTTAATTATTTTTTATTTAATTCATTAATAATATAAAATAGAATAAGATAAAATTATATCTTACTACAAGGGTCCAAGCCCATCATTTGGTTGCCCTAATTTTCTCTATATAATTCAGATGTCAAGAGAGAACAAAGACACGAAAATCCTTGCCTCTCAAACTTGTCCAAATTTCCAAATATTTTTCAAGAACCCTAAAGTTCTCAAACCCTATTTTCAAGCCTTTTCACCATAAAGTCTCTATTCCATTCATTCTACGAACTTTGAAGGGTAGGTTTGTATCGGTTAACATGTTCCAAAGGGCCTGAATCATGTATATAGGCTACGACCGATTCTTGAATTTTTCATCATTCATATATTTTTAATTCCATGTGTTGTACCCCAAAATTTTCCCTCCCATTTCCTCAACATTTTCTCATCACAAGACCCTTGGAGCTCAAGATCAAGTTAGGGTTTTACTCTGCTCAAGACTCCTCCTTGCACTGTTGACCCAAATTAGGGTTTGAGTTTGCACAAAGATGTTTTGACCTAAAAGGCCCAAAATGACTTTCATGCTTCATGTTGGACTCACAAGTTTATCCATACCAAGTTTCAAGCCTTGATTCAAATCTTTGCCCAGTCAATTGGACAGTTGACCTAGAAATCAACTGTATTGGGGAAAAAGTCAACTGTGGTCAATTGACAGTCAAACCTCATGAATTTTGACCCACATCAACATTATGAACTCATATGGACCATTTTATCAAGTTTGGATCACAATTCCACAAGAAATTTGATCAAATCACCAAAAGGGCAAAATGGTCATTTTTAGGGTTTTGACTGCACAAAGGCAATTTTTGACTGTTTGACCTAGCCAATGGCAAACCAAGCTCACATATGGACTCAAGGACTCAATGGAATTGTCTTGACATATTCAACAAGTTCAAAAGATCCCAAATGCACAAGATTGACAGATGAATTTTCCAGTCAACTGATCCAAATTTGACTGTATACTGAAAAGTCAAACTTTGACTTTTTGGTCAAAATCAAGTGTCAAGATTCATTTTTCATCAAAACATGCCAAATTATGAAACTTTTTCATCAAGAAATCAAAAATTACAAATTAGGGTTTAAAATGAAGAATTTTCATAACTTAGAAATTTTCTAAGTTATGAAAATTCCTAATTGTTTCCTAACTTTGTCCCATTTTTTCATCAAGATACATTTGGATTCAAACAAAACTCAAAACATGAAAGTTATAGTCCATTGCAAAATCTACAACTTTGATTCACAAAGTTTCCTCAAAAGAATCTTGTAGATCAAGTTATGATTTTTGGAATAGGGGTGCAAAACATTCTTAACTTAGAAATTTTTTGACCTATTTTAGGCAGGATTTTTGCCTAACTTCATGGCCACTTTTCACATGCTTCCACTTGGAATTTCAACTTGCATTACAAAGATGGATTGTAGTACACATTCCAAGCTTTCCAAATTATTCAAGAACTTCTCAAACACACTTGTGGTTAGGGAGAATCGAATTGACAAAGTTGGGCAAAAGTCACTTTTGTTCTTGACCAATTTCATGTTCATACACTATGCATTTTCAAACTCAGCTTGCACAAACTAGGTTACAGGCCTCTAATCCCATTAAAACTCAATAATTCAATGCTAAACCATTGTGCCAAGATGTTATTTTATGCATTTGGTCATTACATGAAGGATTAGTCTTAAAATGGATAAAGCATTTTTGCCATTTTGGAAAAGAAGCACTTTATGTCAAGTTCACATATCTTTGAAGTACAAAGAAATCTCTGAGGCACAAAGGTGTGGACATATCCCACTGATCAAGAACAAACTTTGCAGCATGTTTAGGGGGCCTGCATAAGCTTGTAACCCAACTTGGCATTTTTGACTTAAGAAGGAAGAAACTTGGCAAAACTGATCACAACTCACATTCCTGTCAAGACAAGCCTAAACAAACTTCATGAGCATTTTTCAAACATCAAACCAAGTCTGAAACACGACCAAACCATCTCTCAAACCTCCATATACAGAAAAACACAGTTTTGTGGCAAAACAGGGCATAGGCTGCAGTTTGAATCCCACAGTCCATTCCTATCGTGCGTTTTGGTTGAAACCTCTTCAAACACATTCCCTACCATCCATACAAACTATCCCAAGCCCTAGCTACAGACTGTAACGCCTCTAACCAAGTTCACCATTTTCATTTTTTCAGTTGTGCAGGTTAACTTCCATAGCTCGTTTAAGTTAGTTCCAAAGCAAGCTAGAGGTTGGAGAAGCATCCCTGGACCTCAAGCAAGCTATACAAGTCCTCACATTGCATTGAAAGTACCTCCATTGTCATACACGAATCAAGCTGAACAGGTAAAAGTTTGAACTTCTATCTCTCTATCCAGGCATATCTAGGCTTAGGTTTGTGAAGAAGTTATGTCCTACTCATGGCCCTGAAGCTACCCATGTCATTACTTTTCATTTATGTTGTGTGTACTGAGAGAATTTTGAAACTGAATATCTGAAAAAAGCTAGGTCAAGAATTGGGGGAGAAGAAATTCTCTCTCATTTCTGAGAGTTAGATCAACTTCTTTATATGTTTAGAATCATGGCTTCAAGCTCTACAAGTTTCATGTTTTAAGATTTGTCAAAAGATCAAAGAATCAGAAGTTAGGGAGATGAACAAGAAGGCGCGCGTTTTTGTTTGAAAATGGCTGGAGGTTGAAGATAAAGTCCTTTGGGCTGGGCCTGGCTTGTTTTTTCTGTTTGCACCACTTTATTTCACATACACCCCCCCTGGCCCTTTGCATGATATATTTGTCATTTTTGATTTTTCCCTTTTGATTCTGATTTTATATTTTTATTCAAGCATGAAAAAACATTAAAAATATTTTTTTCACTTTTTTTTAATATTTATTTGGTTTTTATTTGCTTTATTTAAACATATGTATGTAAAATAATATATATATACTTTTATTTAAAATACTAAAAAATAATACAAAATACATTTTATTTTCTGATTTTATTTTATTTTATCTTTTGAAAACATTTCCTAAAAAAATATACTCTTTTTTTGTAAATAATAAATATTTTATTTTTGTATATATTTAATATATTTAATACGTAATATAAATACTTATATATTTATTAGAATATTTAGAATAAAAATACAAAATAATACATTTTTTTATTTTTATTAATATTTAACCTCAAAAATACTTTTTTACAATATACTTCCTTTTTATTTATTTTTTGTACATAATTAATAAACATTGTATATAATAAATAATTAATACTATTTATTTGCAAAATTAGGGTTTTTGCCCTAAACATGAAAATATCCAAATTAACCTTTTTTTAAAATTATTTTTATTTCACTTGTAAATAAATCATACACATACCCTCTTTACTTTTCTTATACATTGCTATTACTTTACATTTATATTACGATTGATTCGATTTGGTTGTAAATATTGAGATACCACTCTCCTATTAAGTCTCATCCCCATTTGAACATGTGTACCCCCATCCCCATGATTATTGTGTAATAATTTAGGACTTTTAATTCCGCATTTTAAAGCTTTCTAAATATGCCATGATAGACTTAGGGTTTGTATGCAAATCAAAAACAACAAATAGTTTGACCTAATTCAAAGACAAAAAAGCATGAAAATGGACAACACCAATCACACTTGCATCCCTTAGGTTTACTCCACTTGTTGCCTTCAATAATGGGCCATGTTGCATGTTGGGTTTCTTTGGCAAAAACAAAACAATATCAAATGATCATAGTCCCTCGATGACGCTTTCGAAAGTTGCCTAAAAATGATCAAGTCCCTTAAAGGAAAAAGTTGCCAAAGACACTTGGCACCATTGCAATCATGGTCTAAACGATGACCCGCGCCTGTCCCGTTAACATCATAACACAAGATTGTCCACCAAATACAATGGTGGAACAAAATTGTTAAAAGGGTTAAAACATAGGAAAAGCCTTTGAGTAAATTTAGAGGTAGACGACTCTTAGTTACTTGACCAAATCTTGCAAAACAATCCTTGCCATTTTTCAAAACACACATCACAAACACACTTTCAAAACAACTTTCAAAAACATTGAAAACTTTTTCAAAAGATAAGTACACATTCGTATACATTCAAACATGAACCATTGCAAAGGTTGCCATCACATTGGCCTCTTTTCAAAAACATTTTCAAACCCACACACAAAGCACCATTTCAAACAATTGAAAATGCAAGGTAAGTGATCTAAGCAAGTAACTAAGAGCCCATGGATAACCATAGATAGAAAGGGTGCTAATACCTTCCCTTTCTATAATCTACCCCCCGAACCCAAGAAAACATCTCAAAGGTTTTTGCTGTGCTTTTTAACCTTTCCTTAGGATAAAATAAAAAGTCGGTGGCGACTCTTGCTCAACCGAAACATTTGCGAAAACAAACGCAAAACCTCAAGTCAGTTCTCCCACCATATCACAGAACTGGCGACTCTGCTGGGGAGATAAAACTTAAAAGTGGGGCTACCTTAGGGTTAGATCATTTACATGTTTTCAATTGATTTCTTTGTTTGCTTTTATATTTGTGGGCTTTGCATCGGAGTTTCATAGATCCTAACCCGGATCTGGGGAATAACCTTTTAGGTAGCATAAGCTGTGAGGGACCTGTCCGGCGTAGACCGACATGGGTGAAACAGTGGCTACGTTGGTGTGACACCTTGGTCTGTACCGATATCCCTTGTATTGCAACGAGGGGAATATGGGTCTTCTAAGGAGTCATTAAACACCAACAGACCTTAGAACCCTAAGTTGACCAAACTTGGCCATAGAACAGTAGCAGTATGCTACACTCATTGAGGCTAAACTCTTGCGATGGTTCTGGCCGCAAGAAAAGATTGCGATGCTGGAGTTATGACCGATTGAGGGTAGTCAATGATATTGAGATCCTCTAGAACCCAATTACTTTTGATAGGACAGGTCTTAACCAACAAAACTGAAAGAGGGTAATACCTAAACTTCATGCTGGCCTAAACCCTAAGGGTTGACTTGTGTGACTTGTGTGCCTTATCATGCTTGCCTTTGTGAATACTTGTGGTGTGCTTTACCATAACATCATACCATCATACCATTGCATGCATCCTGCATAAGGACTGACCCATTTCAAAGACAAGAGGGTTTCATCTTTGCTCTGTTTTGTAGGACATCATGATGCCCATGTGTAGGAATACTATCCGGCTCAACTTTGTTCAACCACCTACTTTGCTCAAGGATTTGGTTGGTAGGATTCCAAACACTACTTCCTTCATCAAGAGGCATGGTTCTCTCCTTGGGTTAGTCACTTCAAAATGGGACCAACAACTGATGAGTGTCCTGACCCAGTTTTATGATCCCCTGTATCATTGCTTCACCTTTCAAGACTTCCAGCTGGTCCCTACCCTGGAAGAATTCTCTGATTTGCTTGGTATCCCTGTTTTGGAGCAGACTCCATTCACTGGTTGGGAGAAGACTCTTAGGCCTGAAGAGATTGCTGTAACCCTTCCCTTGACCAAAGAAGAGGTAATGGCTAACTGGGAAACTAGAAGTGGAGTTAAGGGCTTTTTGGTTAAGTTTCTGGTTGGCAAAGCTAATAGTTTCTGGAATGACTTAGACTTCAAGGCGTACGAAGACATTCTGGCTCTTTTAATATATGGTCTGGTATTGTTTCCAAATCCTGATACCTTTATTAATGTCGACTCCATAAGGATCTTCATCTCTCGGAACCCTGTACCCACTCTCTTGGGTGATATCCTGCAACAGCTCTATGCTCGTACTGCCCGAAGACGGGGAACTCCATGGTGTTGTGCTCCTTTGTTAGTGAGGTGGTTTATTTTGCACCTTCCTAAGTTCGTGCTGAAGAATGAAGAAGGAAAGGGTTGGGCTCATAGGTTAATATCTCTCACTGATAAGGACATCATTTGGACTCTCAGAGGTTTGGATGAAGTAGCCATTATTGATCGTTGCGGAGAATATCCTAATGTTCCATTGATCGGTACCCAGGGAGGAATCTCTTATAATCCATGTTTAGCTCTCCGTCAGTTTGGAAGAGCCAGAAGAGCAGGGCCTCATGAGATGTTGGTGCCTCACATCAGTTTTGAGTTTCAGGTAGACAGTGACGAGCTGCGTCGTAGATTCATCCGGGCTTGGGACAAAATTCACAAAGCTGACCTACACGAGTTGGGACCGAAGACTTCTCTACTAATGGAACCCTACTGCAGATGGGTCCGCATCCATGCTCAGAAGTTATGTATGCCATACGAAGCTGTCAGGCCTATCATTCTTGAATTTCCTGATGAAGACGGGGTTCCTCCAACTGTCATCCCTCCTCAGATACCCACTGATGTTGATACACTAAAGAGATCTTGGGCGCAGCTACAAGAAGAACGGGATTTTTATCGGGAAAAGTTCAACGAACAAGAACAGAAGATCCAGAAGCTGACTAAGCAATTGGAGGAGGAGCAGATCCTGAACGACTATATCCGTACTGAGAAGAGGAGGCCATGGGAGCACTGATGGGCTTTAGATGTTTCTTTTACAGTTTTTATTTCCTTTTCAGTATTTTCATTCTTGTAATACCTAAGGGCAAATTGTTGAACAATTTAAAGTTTGAATCTAATGAAGTGTGTTTCCTTTTTGTCTACAAAGTTGAATCCCGATTGTCTTTGAAAACATAAATCATAAGCATCTCATTGCATCATATGCATAACAGGTACCCTTCTTCTACAGGTTGCTTAATCTTCTTCGCTGTTTATTTCAGCACTCAATCATCATGTCTTCCGAGCCTACTACCGAACAAGCTATCAAGGCCCTCCAGGCCCAGAACGCCCAGTTTCAAGAGCTGGTCATGAGCTTAGCCCAGGGTCAACAGGAGTTGAAGACTCTGCTCTTGAAGAAGAAGAAGAAGAAGAGGATTGCGCTGTTCAACACTGGACGCAGGTTTGGGAATACACTACATAATGAGGCTGATCAGGCTACTTCCTCTGCAAAGAAAGACAGTCCCCAAGGGGGAAGGGCTCCTAGTCCTATGGTCTCCGACAACGAGACGGATTACAATGATGAACAGTACCCTCCTGCTGAAGACAGGTACAAGCAACTAGAGGACCGTTTAAGTTCCATGGAGATTCAAAATGTGTCGGGGCTGGATTTTGGAGATCTAGGTTTATCTTCTGGGGTGGTGATCCCACATAAGTTCAAGGCACCTGCCTTTACGAAGTACGACGGGGCTTCCTGCCCTAAGCTGCATCTCAGATCATATGTAAGGAAGATCCAACCTTACACCGCAGACAAGAACCTGTGGATCCATTTCTTCCAGGATAGCCTTTCAGGGGGTCAACTCGAATGGTTCTATCAGCTGGAGGGAGCCAGTATTCGAAACTAGGAGGACTTGGCTACTGCATTTTATAGGCAGTATCAGTACAATTCCGACCTCGCTCCCACGCGTACCCAACTCCAGGGTATGTCACTGGGGACGGGCGAAGGATTCAAGGAGTATGCGCAAAAGTGGAGAGACCTGACTGGTAGGGTGCAGCCACCTTTGACTGATCGTGAACTTGTTGACATGTTCCTAGGGACCCTGTCCGGACCATTCTTCAATCAACTGATTGGGAATTCTTCTGCTGGGTTTACAGATTTGATCTTGACTGGTGAGAGAATAGAAGCTGGTATCAAGTCAGGGAAGATACAAAAAGGTGCCTCCTCGAGTACTGAAAAGAAGCCCTTCAAGAAGGAAGCCAGTGCTGTTTATGGTCCCAGAAGACAAATTAAACCGGAACGCCACCAAGCTGTCAATGCGGTGGTAATTTCAAAGCCTGCTGCTGCTCCTCAGCAGTACAACCAACCAAGGGGTGAGAGACCCAAAAGGCAGTACACTCGACTCAGCATGACCCTGTCTCAGATATTGCCGCAACTACTGTCAACCAATCTGGTAACTGTCAAAGAAGCTCCAAAGGTAGTAAACACAGCTTCTCCAAAGTACAACCCCAACGCCCGTTACGCTTACCACTCTGATAACCCGGGGCGTTGATGCTAAAGAAATACAGTTTGAGGCGCCCGAAAGACCCAATGTTGTGACTGCTCCCATGCCCCAGCATGGAGTGAATGCTGTGGAAGAAGACCGGTATGTAGCCTCCGTGGAAGAGATTGTTACTCCGTTATTGACCGTCAAGAGGAACCTGTTGCTAGCCGGTTTATTTCCGGGATGTAGTGAAGGTTGCCGTCTATGTGCTGCTTTACCTGTAGGTTGTCCTTTGCTGAAGTCAGGCGTCCAAAACCTGATGGATAGCAAAGAAATCTTGTTCGAGAAGATTGTTGTTCCTGCTATCCCTACTGAAGAAGTGTCTATTGTTACTATTTTCAACAAACCTCCTAAGGCTCCTTCGAAGAAGCCTGTCAAAATCATGTCCATTCAGAAGATTGCTCCTATCATCATCACTGTTCCGGGGCCTCTCCCCTATACATCCGACAAAGTTGTCCCATGGCACTATGGGGCAGATGTTTATGTTCTTGGAGTAAAGCAAGAGTTTGATACTAGTACCGGCGTCAGTAACATCACCAGGCCTGCAAAAGTTACTCGCATTGGTAGGCTGTTCTCGCCAGATATTGCGCCACCAGCTATTCAAAGACCTCTTATCATCACACCTGCAAGAGTGCCTGCTTCCCTTCCTGATCAAGTTCCTGTTTCTACCCCTGCTGCCGAGTCATCTGACGCTCGGGACAAAGGGATTGCTACTGATTTGCCTGCCCTGACGGAGGCACCAAAGACAACCAATGTTGAAGCTTCCCAGCAAGAGATGGAAGAGATTCTCAAGATCATCAAGAAGAGTGATTTCAATGTAGTTGAGCAGCTGGGGCACACCCCATCAAATATTTCTATGCTATCACTGTTGTTGTGTTCAGAGGCCCATGCCAAGGCCCTGATTTCCTTCCTGAAGACGGCCCATGTGCCACAAGAAACGTCTGCTGATCAATTTACCGATTGTGTGGCCAACTTGACTGCCGATAATCTGTTGGGCTTCTTTGACACTGATCTGACTGCCAAAGGAAAGAACCATAACGACGCCCTGCATGTCTCCATTAAATGCAGGGGCACTACTCTTACCCATGTGTTGGTAGACACCGGTTCTTCATTGAACATATTACCTAAGAAGGCCCTAGACAGGTTGGATTGTGAGGGTTTGGAGCTCAAGCCTAGTAACATTGTTGTCCGAGCCTTTGACGGTTCGAAAAGGATTGTACATGGGGAAGTTGACATTCCAATCAGGGTTGGTTCTCAAGTTTTTGATTCTACGTTCTATGTGATGGATATCCGACCATCCTATTCTTGTTTGCTGGGTCGTCCATGGATCCACAAGGCTGGAGCTGTGACCTCCACACTACATCAGAAGCTTAAGTACCCGGTCAGAGGGAAGATTGTTACAGTTCAGGGGGAAGAAGAGTATATGGTCAGCCACCTCAACTCGTTCCGGTACATAGAAATGGATGGGGAATTCATTGAGACTCCATTCCAACACTTTGAAGAGGTGCCTTAGACACTGGCATCAGCTGAAACTGTGATTGAAGACCCTCCTTTGAAGATGGCTTCCTTAAAGGATGCCCGGGCTGTTATTGAGAAGGGTGAGTGCGCAAACTGGGGCCGACTTCCTGATTTCACTCCAAAGACTGACAAATTTGGCTTGGGTTTCACTGCAGAAGCTCAGAGGGCTGTGCGTAAGGCAAGAATTGGAAGACCTCCTGTGTTCATCACCAACCCGGGAGTGAATGCTATTGAAGACGACATGGAGGAATCTGAATTCGACAGCTGGATCTACCCAACAACCGACGGTGGACCAAGCAACTGGACTGCCAAAGACTTCACACCTATTACTTTTGTCACTCAGTAATGAACTCTTTTGTTTTGAATTTGTAACAGACAATATTTTGAAACTTTTATGGCTCGGTGTCTTACCCGAGGCACCGTAGCTTCATTTGTGAGGGCTTTTATGTGTCATTTTCATATATCATCAATAAAAACATTGGACGTTTGTTGCATTTCAAAATATTGTGCTCCTTTTCTTTCTTTATTATATATTGCAAAACATCTATATTTACACACACTCACCTATACAGGTTCCAATCCACTCTGGATCTCACTGGTAACGACTCTGCTACTACCAGTTATGACTTCAAAAATCTGACCAACTTAGCCGAAGACGAAGGTGAAGATGATTGCGAAGTGCCTGGTGAGCTTGCAAGACTGCTACTCCAGGAAGAGAGGGCCATTCATCCACATGAAGAGCCAATGGAAACAGTAAATCTGGGTACTGAGACAGACAGAAAGGAAGTCAAGATTGGTGCCAATCTAGAGCTCAGTGTGAAACAACGGTTGATTCAGATGCTTCATGACTACGTGGAAATCTTTTCCTGGTCTTACGAAGACATGTCTGGGTTGGATACCGATATTGTGGTTCATCACCTGCCTACCAAGGAAGAATGCCCTCCGGTAAAACAGAAGGTCCGCCATATGCGTCCAGAGATGTCCGAGAAAATCAAAGCTGAGGTTATGAAACAATTTGATGTCGGGTTTCTAGCAGTGACTTCTTACCCTCAGTGGATTGCCAACGTGGTTCCAGTGCCGAAGAAGGATGGTAAGGTCCGAATGTGTGTTGATTACATGGATTTGAACAGGGCGAGCCCTAAGGATGATTTCCCTCTGCCTCATATCGACGTTCTGGTTGACAACACTGCTCAGCATAAAGTATTCTCTTTCATGGATGGCTTCTCTGGTTATAATCAGATCAAGATGGCTCCTGAAGACATGGAGAAGACCACTTTTGTTACTCAGTGGGGCATCTTTTGCTACAAGGTCATGCCTTTTAGGTTGAAAAATGCTGGGGCAACCTACCAACGTGCCATGGTTGCTTTATTTCATGATATGATCCATCACGAGATAAAAGTATACGTCGACGATATGATTGCAAGGTCCCAAACTGAGGAGGAACACCTTGACCATCTACGGAAGCTGTTTGACCGTCTGAAGTTGTTCAAGCTGAGGTTAAACCCAAACAAGTGCACCTTTGGGGTAAGATCTGTAAAATTTCTAGGCTTCATCGTAAGCGACAAAGGCATTCAAGTAGACCCTGCCAAAGTAAAAGCCATACAAGAGATGCCAACTCCTAAGACAGAGAAAGAAGTCAGAGGATTTCTAGGACGGTTGAACTACATTGCCCGATTCATCTCGCATCTGACTGCTACCTGTGAACCAATCTTCAAGCTGCTGAAGAAAGATCAAGTAGTACGCTGGAACGATGAATGTCAGGCTGATTTCGAAAGAATCAAAGAGTATCTCCAAGAACCACCCATCCTTATGCCGCCGGTTGAAGGGAGACCTCTAATCTTATATTTGACAGTACTGGACAACTCAATGGGGTGTGTGCTGGGACAGCATGACGAGTCTGGCCAAAAAGAACACGCCATTTATTACCTTAGAAAAAAGTTTATCGACCGTGAGACGCGGTACTCACTGCTCGAGAAAACTTGTTGCGCTTTGGTATGGGCTGCTCGCCGGCTGAGACAATATATGTTGACTCACACTACTCTGTTGATTTCAAAAATGGATCCACTAAAGTACATATTCGAAAAGCCTGCCTTGTCCGGAAGAATAGCAAGATGGCAGATGATCTTGACAGAATATGACATCCAGTACACGACTCAAAAAGCAATCAAGGGAAGTGTATTGGCAGACCATATGGCACACCAGGCAGTGGACGATTACCAGTCGATGAACTTTGAATTTCCAGACGAGGATATCATGGTAGTGACTGATTGTGAAGTACCTGGACCGGATGAAGGACCTGAGTAAGGATCTCGATGGTCTATGCACTTTGACGGAGCCTCGAACGCTTTGGGTAATGGTATCGGCACTGTGATCATATCCCCTAAAGGCACTCATACTCCACTTACTGCCCGACTATGTTTCAACTGCACCAACAACATGGCAGAGTATGAGGCATGTATCATGGGTCTTCAAGCTGCAATTGACTTAAGGATCAAGTTTCTGAGTGTCTTCGAAGATTCCTCTCTCGTGATCAATCAGGTCAAAGGCGAGTGGGATACGAAACACCCAAATCTTATTCCTTACAAGGAGTATGTGCTGACATTGCTTCCCCACTTCGAGGAGATAACTTTTGAGCACTTCCCAAGAGAGGAGAATCAGTTAGCGGACGCACTGGCTACGATGTCTTCTATGTTCAAAGTCAAATGGGATAACGAGGCTCCCCAGATCATTATTTGGAAGTTGGATGAACCTGCACATTGCTGCGATCTCGAGACCGAAGAGGTAACAGAAAACCCTGGTATCATGAAGTGAAGAGGTACCTTGAAGCTCAAGAATACCCCGAAGGCGCATCTGTTAATGACAAGAAGTTCCTGAGAAGGTTCGCGGCAAAGTTCTTCCTCAGCAACGACATTCTCTACAAGCGAAACCATGATTCAACCTTACTGCGTTGTGTGGATAAGACTGAAGCAGAAAGAATCATGGCAGAGCTACATAAAGGTACCTTCGGAATACATTCCAGCGGACATACCATGGCAAAGAAAATCCTTCGGGCAGGATATTTCTGGTCCACAATGGAAGCCGACTGTTATCAGCATTCTCGAACTTGTCATAAATGCCAGATCTATGCTGATAAGGTGCACATTCCTCCGGTTCCTCTGAACGTCTTGACAACGCCTTGGCCTTTTGCAATGTGGGGCATTGATATGATCGGCGAAATCAAACCTACGGCATCTAACGGGCATCGCTTCATCCTGGTAGCAATTGATTACTTCACAAAATGGGTTGAAGCAGCTTCCTACGCTACCGTAACCAAGAACCTCGTGGCACGGTTCATTCTGCACAACCTGATTTGTCGATACGGTGTACCTGAGAGGATCATTACGGATAATGGTACCAATCTTAACAACAAAATGATCACTGAGCTCTGCGAGCAATTCAAGATACAGCACCACAACTCTTCTCCCTACTGGCCGAAGATGAATGGGGCTGTAGAAGCAGCGAATAAGAACATCAAGAAGATTGTGCAGAAGATGACATTGACCTACAAAGATTGGCACGAAATGTTACCATTTGCTCTTCATGGGTACCGTACCTCAGCACGGACGTCAACAGGGGCAACACCCTTTTCCTTGGTCTATGGCATGGAGGCAGTCTTGCCTATTGAAGTCCAGATACCCTCTCTCCGGATAATGAAGGATGCAGGTTTGAGCGAAGATGATTGGATCCAAACTCGGCTTGATCAATTAAACCTAATTGACGAAAAGTGACTCACTGCTATTTGTCATGGTCAGACGTACCAAAAACGGATGATCAAGGCATTTAACAAGAAGGTCAGACGACAAGAGTATCAAGTCAGAGATCTGGTAATCAAACGCATCATTCTTCCTCGAAGTGATCCCAGGGGAAAATGGACCCCTACGTACGAAGGGCCATTTATGGTTAAACATATCTTCTCAGGAGGAGCAATGATTCTAACCACCATGGATGGTGACGACCTTCCTCACCCCGCCAATGCAGACATAGTAAAAAGATACTACACATGAATTAAGGACCCGCTAGGTTGACACACCTAGGCAAAAATAAGGGCTTCCCGGAGAACCAAGAGGGTTCGGGCAAAAATAAGGGATAAAAATGAAAAAATATGTACACCCGGCAAGTCGAAAACCTGAAAAGGCGGCTTGGGCAAAAAATGGGTATCCCGGTGGACTGAAAACCCGAAAGGGCGGTCCAGGCAAAAGTTAGGGATAAAGCGTAATACTATGTCTCATTGGATCGCCTTGCATCTAGAATTCGGCATCAACTATCGGGCTTAGATGACTCCAATCAATCAGCTTCATCTTCAACTAAGCAGCAAAGTGATGAGACGCTTGAAGACATAAAGGCGATAGCAGAGTTGGAACCCAGTGGGATTATTTTTTCACATAGCTGTTTTGTTTCCTTTTCACAAAAATGTATAAACTCCATCTTGTTCGGCGGTGTTCTCTTACTAGGACGTCAGCCTCTTGTACATAAAACACCTATTTACAGGCAAAGTTCAAAATCAATACAAGTTTCATTTTCTAGATAAATTGCCAATTGTTTTTCCTTTATCTGTTTTGTTTTGCAAAGAACGTCCAATGTTCATTTTGATATATGCACTTGACATTAATTGCTAACTCATACATATTTGCATGCGAAACAAAAGACTAATTACAGATGACATCAGAAACAGGGGCAATAAAGAATTGTCTAAGCGATCTAGTTGCTCTGTCCACCGAGGTACCAGGCTAGGTTCGGCTGAAGAATGTAACCAAGTTACCTCAACTCCCCACAGAGTAAGACAAGATTCAGCAACACTCTCCTCAAGCAGAGTTGTTTTCCCATCAGCCCTAAAAAAGGCACAATATTCCCCTAGCAATTCAGCGATACTCTCCCCAAAGCAGAGTTAATCTACTGTCAGCCTTAAGGAAGTTGGGTATCCCCAGAAGATCTCAACATTCCCCAGCGGAGTATAGACATTCCTCAGCAAGCATCCCCGACAGTCTTAGTATAAGATTGTTCCCTGGCGGAATACCAGACATCCCAGTGGAATCCATATCCCCAGTAGATTCTGAAAGCTTATCACCTGCAGAGTACATATGTCTCTCCCCGACTTTATTCAAAGGTTATTTCCCCACCAGGGTATAACTGGGTTATCCTCAGCTAATTACCACGGGAAGATCATCCTTGGCGAAGTTCTTCCTATCCCCAGCGGAGTTCATCAAATTCCCCAACATAACTTATCAGTGGAATCCCCAGCGGAGCTCTCATCAAAACCTCAGCGAAGTATCTCTTCCCACAGAGTGATTCCCCGTAGAGTAATCTCTCCAACAAGTTTATTCCCCGACGGAGTCATCTTCTCCTACCAGTTTATTCTTGCAATCATTATCCCCAGCGGAAGCGAAGAACTCTACTCTTCAACATCAGCCCAGGATTTGATTTCCCGGCCTTCGTCAAGGATTTATTTTCCTAGTCGAAAACACATTCATAAACATTTCACATTTTATACATCCTGATACATACATATACGCATCGTATCACACGATCTCATCATGACATCTCATACATCACGACATTGCATACAACTGATGTTTTGCCTTTTCAGGAAAAGGTCAATCCAAAGATGATTACTATCAACTGTCACAATTCCAGATTCGATTCCTGTATCTAGCCAGGGCATATCTGTGAGTGATCAAATTCCAGATTCGACACCTGTATCCAGCCAGGGCATATCTTTAGACGACAAATTCCAGATTCGATGCCTGTATCCAGCCAGGGCATATCTGAAGACGACCAATTCCAGATTCGATTCCTGTATCCAGCCAGGGCATATCTGTGGGTATTTGATTATGGATTCGACACCTGTATCTAGCCAAGGCATATCTGCATGAAGAGTTTCGGATTCGATACCTGCATCAAGCCAGGGCATATCTGTAGACGACCAATTCCAGATTCGATTCCTGTATCCAGCCAGGGCATATCTGTGAGTATTTGATTGTGGATTCGACACCTGTATCTAGCCAGGGCATATCTGCATGAATGGTTTAGAGATTCGATACCTGTATCCAGCCATGGCACGTCTGTAAGCAACCTTTTGAAGTTCTGGATTCGATTCCTGTATCTAGCCAGGGCATATCCGTGAGCAATTGATTGTAGATTCGATACCTGTACCTAGCCAGGGCATATCTGCACGAAGAGACTGAAGATCAACACCTGTAACAGGCCAGGAAACCATCTTCCGTTCTCAAAGTACGCAAGTTCTCGCTAAGGAATCTCTTACGCGATCAACACTTCCAAATGGCATCTATAAGCCCATTCCCGACAAGGTTCTGTCACACCCCATATGGCATCTATAAGCCCATCCTCCTATCCACCATCTCTCCAAATGGCATCTATAAGCCCATTCCCGCCATCACGTTGCTGATACTCCATTATGCGAGTGCAAATTTCTGGGCACTTTAGTGTTCAATCATCTTCCACCTTCGGATCACGAAAGGCGCGCAAGCCAATCTACATCCTCAGGTCTAAGAAGATTGAACAGGGGAAACTGTTGTACCCCAAAATTTTCCCTCCCATTTCCTCAACATTTTCTCATCACAAGACCCTTGGAGCTCAAGATCAAGTTAAGGTTTTACTCTGCTTAAGACTCCTCCTTGCACTGTTGACCCAAATTAGGGTTTGAGTTTGCACAAAGATGTTTTGACCTAAAAGGACCAAAATGACTTTCATGCTTCATGTTGGACTCACAAGTTTATCCATACCAAGTTTCAAGCCTTGATTCAAATCTTTGCCCAGTCAATTGGACAGTTGACCTAGAAATCAGCTGTATTGGGGAAAAAGTCAACTGTGGTCAATTGACAGTCAAACCTCATGAATTTTGACCCACATCAACATTATGAACTCATATGGACCATTTGATCAAGTTTGGATCACAATTCCACAAGAAATTTGATCAAATCACCAAAAGGGCAAAATGGTCATTTTTAGGGTTTTGACTGCACAAAGGCAATTTTTGACTGTTTGACCTAGCCAATGGCAAACCAAGCTCACATATGGACTCAAGGACTCAATGGCATTGTCTTTACATGTTCAACAAGTTCAAAAGATCCCAAATGCACAAGATTGAAAGATGAATTTTCCAGTCAACTGATCCAAATTTGACTGTATACTGAAAAGTCAAACTTTGACTTTTTGGTCAAAATCAAGTGTCAAGATTCATTTTTCATCAAAACATGCCAAATTATGAAACTTGTTCATCAAGAAATCAAAAATTACAAATTAGGGTTTAAAATGAAGAATTTTCATAACTTAGAAATTTTCTAAGTTATGAAAATTCCTAATTTTTTCCTAATTTTTTCATCAAGATACATTTGGATTCAAACAAAACTCAAAACATGAAAGTTATATTCCATTGCAAAATATACAACTTTTATTCACAAAGTTTCCTCAAAAGAAGCATGTAGCTCAAATTATGATTTTTGGAATAGGGGTGCAAAACATTCTTAACTTAGAAATTTTTTGACCTATTTTAGGCAGAATTTTTGCCTAACTTCATGGCCACTTTTCACATGCTTCCACTTTGAATTTAAACTTTCATTACAAAGATGGATTGTAGTACACATTCCAAGCTTTCCAAATTGTCCAAGAACTTCTCAAACACCCATGTGGTTAGGGAGAATCGAATTGGCAAAGTTGGGCAAAAGTCACTTTTGTTCTTGACCAATTTCATGTTCATACACTATGCATTTTCAAACTCAGCTTGCACAAGCTAGGTTACAGGCCTCTAATCCCATTAAAACTCAATAATTCAATGCTAAACCATTGTGCCAAGATGTTATTTTATGCATTTGATCATTACATGAAGGATTAATCTTAAAATGGATAAAGCATTTTTGCCATTTTGGAAAAGAAGCACTTTATGTCAAGTTCACATATCTTTGAAGTACAAAGAAATCTCGGAGGCACAAAGGTGTGGACATATCCCACTGATCAAGAACAAACTTTGCAGCATGTTTAGGGGGCCTGCATAAGCTTGTAACCCAACTTGGCATTTTTGACTTAAGAAGGAAGAAACTTGGCAAAACTGATCACAACTCACATTCCTGTCAAGACAAGCCTAAACAAACTTCATGAGCATTTTTCAAACATCAAACCAAGTCTGAAACATGACCAAACCATCTCTCAAACCTCCATATACAGAAAAACACAGTTTTATGGCAAAACAGGGCATAGGCTGCAGTTTGAATCCCACGGTCCATTCCTATCGTGCGTTTTGGCTGAAACCTCTTCAAACACATTCCCTACCATCCATACAAACTATCCCAAGCCCTAGCTACAGACTGTAACGCCTCTAACCAAGTTCACCATTTTCATTTTTTCAGTTTTGCAGGTTAACTTCCATAGCTCGTTTCAGTTAGTTCCAAAGCAAGCTAGAGGTTGGAGAAGCACCCCTGGACCTCAAGAAAGCTATACAAGTCCTCACATTGCATTAAAAGTACCTCCATTATCATACACGAATCAAGATGAACAGGTAAAAGTTTGAACTTCAATCTCTCTATCCAGGCATATCTAGGCTTAGGTTTGTGAAGAAGTTATGTCCTACTCATGGCCCTGAAGCTACCCATGTCATTACTTTTCATTTATGTTGTGTGTACTGAGAGAATTTTGAAACTGAATATCTGAAAAAAGCTAGGTCAGGAATTGGGGGAGAAGAAATTCTCTCTTATTTCTGAGAGTTAGATCAACTTCTTTATATGTTTAGAATCGTGGCTTCAAGCTCTACAAGTTTCATGTTTTAAGATTTGTCAAAAGATCAAAGAATCAAAGTTAGGGAGATGAACAAGAAGGCGCGCGTTTTTGTTTGAAAATGGCTGGAGGTTGAAGACAAAGTCCTTTGGGCTGGGCCTGGCTTGTTTTTTTCGGTTTGCACCACTTTATTTCACATACACCCCCTGGCCCTTTGCATGATATATTTGTCATTTTTGATTTTTCCCTTTTGATTCTGATTTTATATTTTTATTCAAGCATGAAAAAACATTAAAAATATTTTTTTCACTTTTTTTATATTTATTTGGTTTTTATTTGCTTTATTTAAACATATGTATGTAAAATAATATATATATACTTTTATTTAAAATACTAAAAAATAATACAAAATACATTTTATTTTCTAATTTTATTTTATTTTATCTTTTGAAAACATTTCCTAAAAAAATATACTCTTTTTTTGTAAATAATAAATATTTTATTTTTGTATATATTTAATATATTTAATACATTATATAAATACTTATATATTTATTAGAATATTTAGGATAAAAATACAAAATAATACATTTTTTATTTTTATTAATATTTAACCTCAAAAATACTTTTTTACAATATACTTCCTTTTTATTTATTTTTTGTACATAATTAATAAACATTGTATATAATAAATAATTAATACTATTTATTTGCAAAATTAGGGTTTTTGCCCTAAACATGAAAATATCCAAATTAACCTTTTTTTTTTTAAATTTTTATTTCACTTGTAAATAAATCATACACATACCCTATTTACTTTTCTTATACATTGCTATTACTTTACATTTATATTACGATTGATTCGATTTGGTTGTAAATATTGGGATACCACTCTCCTATTAAGTCTCATCCCCATTTGAACATTTGTACCCCCATCCCCATGATTATTGTGTAATAATTTAGGACTTTTAATTCCGCATTTTAAAGCTTTCTAAATATGCCATGATAGACTCAGGGTTTGTATGCAAATCAAAAACAACAAATAGTTTGACCTAATTCAAAGACAAAAAAGCATGAAAATGGATAACACCAATCACACTTGCACCCCTTAGGTTTACTCCACTTGTTGCCTTCAATAATGGGCCATGTTGCATGTTGGGTTTCTTTGGCAAAAACAAAACAATATCAAATGATCATAGTCCCTCGATGACGCTTTCGAAAGTTTCCTAAAAATGATCAAGTCCCTTAAAGGAAAAAGTTGCCAAAGACACTTGGCACCATTGCAATCATGGTCTAAACGATGACCCGCGCCTGTCCCGTTAACATCCTAACACAAGATTGTCCACCAAATACAATGGTGGAACAAAATTGTTAAAAGGGTTAAAACATAGGAAAAGCCTTTGAGTAAATTTAGGGGTAGACGACTCTTAGTTACTTGACCAAATCTTGCAAAACAATCCTTGCCATTTTTCAAAACACACATCACAAACACACTTTCAAAACAACTTTCAAAAACATTGAAAACTTTTTCAAAAGATAAGTACACCTTCGTATACATTCAAACATGAATCATTGCAAAGGTTGCCATCACATTGGCCTCTTTTCAAAAACATTTTCAAACCCACACACAAAGCACCATTTCAAACAATTGAAAATGTAAGGCAAGTGATCTAAGCAAGTAACTAAGAGCCCATGGATAACCATGGATAGAAAGGGTGCTAATACCTTCCCTTTCTATAATCTACCCCCCGAACCCAAGATAACATCTCAAAGGTTTTTGCTGTGCTTTTTAACCTTTCCTTAGGATAAAATAAAAAGTCGGTGGCGACTCTTGCTCAACCGAAACATTTGCAAAAACAAACGCAAAACCTCAAGTCAGTTCTCCCACCGTATCACACCATGCATTGCTAAATGTTTCTAACCATCCAAACCAATTTATATGTATGTTCGGAACAGGTTGCAGTCGTTACATGGAGCTTTTGACGTCCGGATCTTGATTTGCCATTCTTAAATCGAGTTAGGGTTTTTGCTTCAAAAATCATGATACAAGGACTTTTAGCCAAAACTAAGCCCATATTTGGATTCAGGGGGGTCAAATTAGGGGGAGTAGGACATTTTGGATCACTAATGCTTTGAATTTGCAGGTTTGGTACATTACAGGCTGCCAGAGAAGACGACCGGAGCTAGGGCTCCGGTGCCTCTCCGGATAATATATTCAAAGTTATATTATATATAAATTGTTTCAATTATGTTAACAGGCGTATGGCCGCCCCAGCGGTAGAAGCGAGCATGGCTAAAACATTGGTATACCAGGGAACAGGTTTGATCCTTGCCCCTGGTATCTTTATTTTCACATATTTTCTGTTGCAGATTCATTATAGCAAGCCTTCATAAGCCCACCGTGCGCTTTCTCGTCAACACCATCAGATCTCAACAGATCCAGATCTAGCATCCCAGATTTGTGTGTTCACGATAGACCTCCTAGAGTTGTTTCACTGAGTCTCAGGCAAGCGTATGGGCTTGCTCTTTGGGCCCAACAAATTGTTGTTCCAAACCCCCCGGTTTGCTCTTTTAAGCCCAACATCTTCTTTTTTTATTTTATTATCTTTTTATTTTTAGAACATAATTATTATTTTAATTAATTAAAATCAATTTAGACTTAGGTTTTTTTCTTAATTAAATTAATTTAACTTTTTAAAATTAAATTAACTTACCTTTTTAGTCAATTAATTTAGTTTTTTAGGGTTTTATCATTAAAATTTCGTTTTTCTAACTAAAACTAATTAGCGTTTAGATTAACCATCAAGTCAATTTCATCAAAATCATAAACAATTTGTCTTGTTTCTTTTATCTTCGCGTACTTCATTATTTTTTTGCATTAGTTTTTTTCCCAATTATTTAACTGCTACGGTTTGTAATAGTTTAACTAGGGTATTTATTTTCTTTACTTTTGCGCCCCAGTTTTATGGTTTTGTACCCCTTTTCCCGAAGCTTTGCAATAGTGTAGGAATTTTAATTTACGCCTTTACTATTTTCCTTATAACTTCTAGTAATTAGGGCATGTATGACAAGATTTAAAATCAACCGTTAGATAACCCTAATATACAAGATAAATAAACTGAACTGAATCACTTTTCACACACTCACCTCTAGGGTAGCCTCACTTGTTGCCTTCAAATTAAATAGTCATGTCCCTCGAATGTGGGGACGCTTTAGCAAAGTCCCTCGATTCAAAGATCATAGTCCCTCGATGACCCTTCGACGTTGTCTTTCGATAAATGATCTAGTCCCTTACAAAAATTGCTAAAGCGTCCTTGCTAGTTGCCTTCTATGACTGTACGAAAACCCACGCCTGTCCCTTCACATCCAACGATAGGGCTTCCTACCAACTAATGGTAGGATAGAGCTATCTAAAGGAGGAGGAAAATAACACGAAAGATCTTTGAGTAAGGGTAAAATACTATTAATCGCTTGCTCACACAAAACATTTTTCACAATCACACTTTCGAAATATTTTCAAAATAAACACTTTGTACGCATTCTTAACGATACAAGAATCATTACAAAGTTGACGAACTTAGGAAAATTTCAAAATATTTTCAAACACATACACAAAGCATTTCTAAACAAAGTGAGCTAGCGATTAAGAGTCTGTAGATAACTACAGATGAAACGGGTGCTAACACATACCCTTTTCATAACCTACCCCCCGAACTCAGAAAATTCTCGAAGGTATTTCCTGTTCTTTTCACCCTTTCCTTATTGGATAAAAGAAAAGTTGGTGGAGACTCTTGCTATCCACAACATTTGCGGTAAAATGCAAAACCAACTCATTTCTCCCACCGTATTACATACTGGTGACTCTGTTGGGGAATTATAAAAGTGGGGTTACCTTTAGAGCTAGATCACTCTTAAATGTTTTCCTTGTTTGATTTGTCTGCTTTATTTTTAAAGGGTGTTTGGGTTTTATTTCTTGCAAATATTATATACCCAGATCTGGGGAACATTTTAGGTAAGTCGTAATAGATCATGGAAACTATATGGCGTATACCAATATGGTTGAAGTGATGGCTATGTTAGTGCGACACATTGGTTTGTACTGGTATCCCTCGAGTCATTCGGGGAGTATACTAGGCTGCCATGTGGTTTCGTAAGCACTAACTGACCTTAGAACCTTAATTGACCCAACTTAGCCATTAAAAGGTAGTGAGATAGTCGGCTTGGTGCAGTCTGAAGTTGGTTGATACCCGATACTACACTCATTGAGATTTGACTCTCGAGTTTTGTTTGGTGGCAAGTCAGTTGTCGTGCTAGACGAAACTTGTGGGAAAAATCAGTGATATTGAGATCCCTAGAACCCGGTTACTTCTCTAGGACATGTTGAGCCAACTAAACTTCAAGAGAGTACTTACATACAAACCCCATGCAAGCCTTAAACATAAGGCCTTTGCGTGCTTTGCTTGTGCTTGATTATCTATTTGAACATGACATCAAAACATCATAACATCATGACATCATATCATGACTAACCATTTCAAGGATCTCAAAGGCATGTGATGCAGGTTATCATGAACTAGACGTCTAGCAAGGGGAAAGAGGATTTATTTTCCTCTAACCAAATGTCGTCAAAGTATTATGAACCAACGTCTTACAAGGGGCAAGGGGATTTATTTTACTCTAACCAATACAGTCGAAGACCGAAGTACATTATCTTGAGTCAAAGGATAGGATCCACTCGACACGGTGAGCTTGATTCTTACAGAAGGACATTCAACGACCCAAAGTTCTTCAGTTAAAGCCACAATCAGACTCAATTCCTAACATTTTCTTCTGTTTATCCCGCAAGATCCTTGAAAGCATTGCATCCACATATCATGCATCATTATATAACAGGCTTTCTCATACAGGTTTTCTCATTTTCTTGTTATTTATTTCAGTAAAAGATGGCTCTTAAACAGACTGTTAAGGAACTCCAAGCTCATAATGCCCAATTCTAGGAGACCCTTCTGAGTCTTTCTCAAGGACAGAAGGATATGATGGCGCTCATCGCCAAAAAGAAGAAGACTCAGAAGCCAATTGCGATTCTCAACATGGGAAGAAGATTCAAAGGTCCTGCTAAACAAGTTCAAACTGCTGATATCACCTCTGATGAAGATGACAACCAAGAGGAGGATGGTAGAAGTGTCATGGAAAGCAACCTTGGTTCTGGTAAGATGCATAAGGACGATAGATACAAGCAGCCGGAAGACCTTCTTAAGGCTATGGAAATCCATAAAGTGTCTGGATTAGATTTTGGAGAGTTGGGTCTTATTCCGGGGGTAGTTATCCCTCACAAGTTCAAAGTACCTGCTTTTTCTAAATATGATGGTGTGTCATGTCCAAAACTTCATATGAGATCGTATGTTTGGAAGATCCAACCCCATACCGCTGACAGGAAGTTATGGGTTCACTTCTTTCAGGAAAGTTTGTCTGGTACTCAACTCGAGTGGTTCTATCAACTGGATGGAACCAACATCCGTACTTGGGAAGACTTGGCCGCTGCTTTCTAGAAGCAGTATCAATACAATGCTGCCCTTGAACCGACTCATGTGAAATTACAAAACATGAATATGGGTTTGAATGAAGGATTCAAGGAATATGCCCAGAAGTGGAGAGACTTAGCTAGAAGGGTGCAACCTCCCTTGTCTGACCGGGAGCTAGTTGATATGTTCGTGGGCACTCTGACAGGTCCATTCTTTAATCATCCGATTGGGAGTTCTTCGTCTGGTTTTACTGAGCTGATTCTAATTGGGGAACGAGTTGAAAGTGGTATTAAGAGCGTAAAAATTCAAGTGGATGCATCTTTGAGTGATGTAAAGAAGACTTTCAATAATAAAAAGGAAACCAATAATGTTTATGGCCAGAAGGGCCATGGTAAAAATTACTGCAATCAGTCGTTGGGAGCGGTACTAATTTCTAATCCTGCACATGTTCAACAACAACAACTACGGGGCAATAACCGTAGGTCAGACGCTCCAGGAAGGCAGTTTACCAAAATTAATATTCCATTGTCTCTGGCGTTACAACTTTTACTCAAAGCAAAACTGATTACACTAAGGGATCCACCTCAAAACCCCAACACCTCCTCTCCTAAGTACAATCCAAATGTGAAGTGCGCCTACCATTCTAACAGTCCTGGGCATGACACCAACAACCGCTGGTCTTTAAAAAATAAAATTCAGGGCATGATTGACAACAAGGAAATTGAGTTTGATCCTCCAGAGACTCTAAATGTAATTACTGCACCTATGCCAAAGCATGACAAAGGCATAAGTGAAATTGACGATGTTCTTTATGTGGCTACTGTGAGTGAATTGGTTACTCCTATACCAATAATAAAAAAGAATCTACTGCAGGTCGGTTTATTTCCGGACTGTGTTGAAAAATGTTACTGCTGTGCAGTCTGACCCAATGGTTGCAAGTTACTGAAGGAAGGCATTCAACGCCGGATGGAAAATCACATAATTTTGATCGAGAAGGTTTCGTCTGCTGAGAATCTGTGTCAAGACTTATTCATAAATTCTGGCCCTCCTGTCAGAATCACCTCCAAAGGTCCTGTAAGGATTACTGCCAATCCGAAAGCTGCTCCTCTGATCATCACTATACCTGGACCTATTTCATATTCTTCGGATAAAGTTATTCCTTGGAACTATGGATCCGACGTCTACTACCATGGTGTCAAACAAGAACTACCAACCGTTGAAAATGAAGTTACTAAAGTTACTGATCTCGACATTGACAATATTGCTAGAACCAGTAAGGTTACTAGAAGCGGGATGATTTTCTCTCCAGAAATCTCTCCGAAGACTATTGCCACACTTTTTAGAGTTACATCCATCGAGTCGACTGCTGAGGCTCGGGGTAAAGAGAAAATAACAGAGCTTTCCTAGACGGAGGCACCTAAGGAGGATACAGTTGAAGACACCTCTAGATAAGAGTTGGAAGAGGTATTGAAGATTATCCATAAGAGTGACTACAAAATTGTTGAACAGCTGGGGCAGACCCCATCCAAGATCTCTATGTTATCCCTGCTATTATGTTCTGAAGCCCATGCACAGGCTTTAGTAAAATTCTTGGAGACTGCTCACGTACCATAAGAGATTTCTACCGATCAATTTGGAATCTATGTTGCTAGCTTAACGACTGACAATGGTTTAGGTTTCTTTGATGCTGATTTGACTCCGGAAGGGAGAAACCACCACAAAGCCCTGTATGTATCCATTGAATGCATGGGAACTACCTTGGCTCATGTATTGATTGATATTGGTTCTTCGTTGAATGTTCTACCAAAATACGCTCTTGACATACTTGATTGCGAAGGGGTCATACTGAAACCCAGTAATATTGTAGTTCGAGCCTTTGACGGGTCAAAAAGGATGGTACACGAGTAAGTGGATCTTCCTATCAAGGTAGGTTCGCAGATCTTTGTATCTACCTTTTATGTAATGGAAATTCGAATGGCTTATTCCTTCTTACTGGGATGCCCCTGGATCCATGGGGTAGGTGCTGTCACCTCGACCCTAAATCAGAAGTTAAAATATCTTGTAAACGGAAAGATTGTTACTGTCTGCGGTGAAGAAGAGTATATGGTTAGCCACTTGAATTATTTTCGGTATGTAGAGATGGATGGTGAATTCATCGAGACTCCCTGTCATAGTTTCAAAGTTATCCCTCCTTCCTCAACTGAAGATGTCTCCTCCATTCCCAAATTTACTAGGCCTCAGCCCAGGATGACTTCATTGAAAGATGCTAAGGCTACTGTAGAAGAAGGTGGTTATACTATATGGGGTCAGCTTCCCGACATCCCTTATAAATCTAACAAGTTTGGTTTGGGTTTCACTGCAGAGGGTCAGAGGGTTGTTCGTCGTGCTCGAGCTGGAAGGCCACTATTCCACATCAGCATTAACAAAGTCAACGTGATAGAAGATGCTGACATTGATTATGACCTTGACAGATGGATCTTTCCCACTGTTGGTAATGGGCTCAGCAATTGGAAGGCCGAGGGCGTTATCTCTATCTCCTTTATTCAGGAGTAAAGCTATATTTCTGTTTTTATTGCTTTCAAGTTTTGGCTTTGTAATATTTGAACAATGACTTTAAGCCTTGTGCCTTAACCGGGGCACAATGGTGCATTTGTTAGGGTTGTCATCTCATAAACATGTTTTCATTTAATAAAGCATTAGAAGTTTTGCATTCAAATTTTGTGCTCTTTGTCGTTATTTTTACTATTATCAATTTCAAATAGCTATGTGTTCTTACACACACCCACACGATACATTGCAGATCTATATCCACTATGAATCCCGTTGATAACAATTCTATTATTGCCACTTATGACTTTGAAAATCCGATCTACCAAGCCGAGGATGAAGGTGAGGAAGATTGTGAGATACCAGGAGAACTTTCCAGACTTTTAGTGCAAAAAGAGAAGATTATTTAACCCCATGAAGAGCCGATCGAAGTGGTAAACTTGGGTTATGAGATAGACAGGAAAGAGGTCAAGATAGGTGCCAACTTAGAGAGCAGTGTCAAGAACAGATTAATACATATGTTGCATGAATATGTTGAGATCTTTGCTTGGTCATATGAAGACATGCCAGGGCTTGATACTGATATTGTGGTTCACCGTCTGCTGATGAAAGAGGGTTGTGCTCCGATAAAACAGAAGGTTCGTCGAATGCGTCCCGAGATGTCAGAGAAGATCAAGGATGAGGTTATGAAACAATTCAATGCAATATTCTTAACAGTAACATCCTCTCCTCAATGGGTTGCGAATGTGGTTCTGGTACCAAAGAAAGATAACAAAGTACGTATGTGTGTATACTATAGGGATCTAAACAGGGTGAACCCCAAGGACGACTTCCCGCTTCCATATATTGGTGTTTTGGTCGATAACACCGCTCAGCATAAGGTATTCTACTGCATGGATGGTTTCTCAGGGTATAATCAAATCAAGATGGCACCTGGATACATGAAAAGACTACTTTTGTTACATAGTGGGGCACTTTCTGCTACAAGGTTATGCATTTTGGGTTGAAGAACACCGATGCAACATATCAACGTGCTATGGTAGCTTTGGTCCATGACATGATTCATCACGAGATAGAGGTCTATGTTGACGATATGATAGCCAGGTCACAAACTGAAGAAGAGCATCTGTACCATCTACATAAGTTGTTTAAGAGACTAAGGAAGTATACGCTGAGATTGAATCCTAACAAGTGCACCTATGGGGTGAGATCTGATAAACTCCTGGGTTTTGTTATCAGCGGTAAAGGTATTGAAGTTGATCCCACCAAGGTTAAAGCTATCCAAGAAATACCCGCTTCCTGCACCGAGAAAAAGTCAGAGGTTTCTTGGGACGACTGAATTATATTGCCAGATTTATTTCTCATTTGACCGCAACTTGTGAGCTGATCTTTAAGTTGCTGAAGAAAGATCAGATAGTGAAGTGGAACGACAAATGTTAGATAGCCTTTGACAAAATCATGGAATACTTACAAGAACCTCCAACTCTGACGCCACCAGTTAAAGGAATACCTCTAATCATGTACCTAATAGTGTTAGAGAACTCAATGGGGTGTGTACTGGGCCAACATGACGAGTCTGGTCAAAAAGAGCATGCAATATACTACTGTTGTACCCCAAAATTTGCCCTCCCATATTCTTCAAGATTTGGCAAGATCATGGTTCAAAATCTCTCAAGGGTTGCACAGTCCAATTGCCTCCTAACACAGTCAAAATTAGGGTTTTGGTTCTGGCAAAGAAAATGAGGTTTTCAAGGGTCCAAACAAATCCCACATGCCTAGATACATTGTCAAGCATCCATCTGTCAAGTTTCAAGACTCACAGCATCAAATTGCACAGTCAAAAACCCTAAATGCTTCACAGTCAACTGCAGGGGCAAAATGGTCATTTGACAGTCAAAAGTCAAAATTTTTGGTCAACATCTTATTTTGAAGCCACAATCATCATTTGATCAATTCTTGATCATGATTCTCAAAGCATGGCTCAAAAAGTCTCAAGATGCAAAAGTTTCTATTTTTGGACAGCTGAAAAGTCAACTGCAAATTGACCAAGGCATAACTTTTTCATGGTTCATCAGAAAAATCCCATCCAAAGCTCATTTTGAAGAGGATGACATTTACTACAACTAATCTTCACACTCCAAGTCCAAGAAATGCTCTCACAAAAGGTTATCAATTTCAACATTATAGGTCATTTTCAAAAGTCAACAAAAAGGCACTTTAAGTCAAAGACCATAACTTGATATTGGTAAATCAAAATGACATGGGACCAAAGGCATTGGTTAGAGGACTTCAAGACCTTTCCAAAATGTCCAAGAACATGATCATAGCTTCAGAATTGAGCAAGATATGCATTGGAGAAGTTGAGAAATTTTTGGGAATTTTGAAAAGTCAACTTTGCCTAAAACACTTCAAAATTGCTAATGGGCCTCAAATTCTTCCTTGAATCATTACCCAAAGCCTATGCACGACCCATTGAGCTTAAAAGGATTTATTTTCTTATTTTTAATTAATTAATTGAATTTTTATTCTTATTAATTCATTTAATTAGTTTTAATTGTAGAAAAAAAAAATCAAATAATGCTTTTTCAAATCTTTTTGTGCAGCAAATCATACTAGGGCAAGCTGGCAAGTCGTTTCTCATTCAAAAGAGGAAGATCTTCCATAATTGGCAAGGGTTTCAATGGCAAAAGATTGAAAATCATATAATTGGCAATCAAATATTCAAAACATCAATTCATGGACTTATGGGCTTGTTTCTTGACCTAAATTCGTTCACATACTTATGCACAACTCAACCCTATTCCACAAGACACGAAAAAGCTGCTGAAGCTGCATAACCAAGTTGCCAAAATTCCAAAGAAATTGTGAAACTGATTTCATAGTTGGAGCATGTTTCAAAGCATAAAAAGTATTCCAACACGTTGCTGGACCTTCCAGGAAACTATTGGCATCAAGAACAAGTCCCCATACTCCAAGAATCGGTAGAACAGAATCACCTTTTTCATAAATATGTCCATAATCGAATTTCAATTTCTATGCATCATTCATGTGTTTTGATCATTGATTTTTATTATTAACATCTCCCTGAAACTTTTGGTAACGTTTAATTGGACTAACATTGCCTGTAGCCAAATCCACCATTGATGAAACCTAGGGTTTCAGAAGCTTCAAAATAGGGCTTTCCATATACTGTAAAATTAGACCATCAAACATACATGGACGAATTCGTTGCAAGAAACCTGATTCAACGAAACCCTCGCGCTCAATTTATTTAACCTGTAGGCGTATTCGCTATTATTCACTGTTTCACTTAGTGGGGGTTTAAAACCCCCGCTACTTGTTTTATATTTACAGGAAAAAGATGAAGAAGAAGCTGAGGTGTCCAAGCATGATAGGAGCATTCAAATATCTGGCGCGCTTTGTTTATACCACTAACATTGTTTTTTTTATATAACATTTATTCTCCATTATATGAACAAGCGCGTTGCTTGGCTTAGTTGGTTGATGAGGTGTACTGTAAGCATTGGGGCCTGGGTTCGATTCCCAGGTCCCCCCATATAAGTCATAATATTTTTCCTAACACAATCTTGTGCAGCGATCATTCAAAGGGCCACCATACGTCCTAACGCCTAAGCTTGCCAAGTGTCCCTGATGCTCCATCCAGTGGCCAGATGATGCCGTCCATAGTGAGTCCCAGTCAAACAGCACGCAGGTGATTGAGAAAGTCAACGTGGCTTAGACTTCTATTGGGCCTGAATTACTTCCAGTTTACCTCCATTTGGGCCAGATACCCCCCCTTGTTTGTATATTTAATTTCCTTTTCTTTTCTTTTTAATTCTTTTTATTGCTTTAATTATTTTTATTTAATTCACCTAAAATAATTTTCATAATAAAAAACAGAAAATCAAAAATACAAAATATGTTTAATTATTATTTAATTTCACCATTTGAATATTTTTGTAAATAAATAACTAACAATTAACTTAGTTAATTTAGGTTTTAATTCAATATTTTCTTAATAAATAAAATACATAGAATTAGGTTTTTTTGACATTTTCATCTTTTTCTTAATTAAATTATTTTCCTCATTATTTATTATTATTAATAATACTATTTATTTTTGTAAATAAACATGTAAATTAATTAATTAGTTAATTAGCCTAATTTTGACCTTTTTCTTTAACAATTAAAATAATTTAGAACTAGGGTTTCACTAACTTTAATTTTAATTCTTTTCTTTATTTCATAAATACCAAAAACATAAAAACATTTTCTTTTCCTTTTTTTCTTTAATTAAATAGTTAAATAGACTTTAATTTCATTTAATTTCAAGCAAAGGGTCAAAACCCTCGGACGTTCCAATTTTATTTCTTTTCGCACATTTATTTTCTTTTTGAATATTATGTAACTGTTTTCCGGATGTAATAGTAATTAGGTATTTATTTACTTTCCGCACTTTTATCAAAAAACGGGTCTTTGTACTTTGGCGATGTATAGACCCGCGCCTTGTAATAGCGTAGCTTTTATCTTTCCGTCTTTTACTTTCCGCACTCTTAAATTCTAACTTGTATGAAAGAATGTATGCTAATTAAAAACAAGCGTAGCTCACAATGCCATGATCAAAGCTAAACTTAACATGAAAACAACACACAAATTCACACACCACTCTTAGGGTACGCCTCACCTGTTGCCTTCGAAACGTGGTCGCCAAGTATAAGACGTTTTAGTAAGTCCTTATGTCCATGATCCAGTTGCCTCGAAACAGTTGCCTCGAAACAGTTGCCTCGGAATAGTTGCCTCGAAACGGTTGCCTCGAATTAAAAAAGGATCAAGGACATAAGGGTAGCTTCTAAGGTGTCCTACTGTTGCTTCGGTGACCACACTGTCCCTACACTCGAATTGACCCGAACACCTCCAACGGTGGTACTACCTACCTCTCAATGGTGGGATGGCACTACCTTAAGGACATTTACACAGCTTAATTCCTTAGGGTAGGTAGGTGACTCGTAGATACTTGCTCTCTAAAAAACAAAACAAAAAACCTTTTCACACCGACACTTTCAAAACAATTTTTCAAACACTCTTGAGGACAGATACAAGAGTTATTCAAAAATCTTTCAATGAAACTTTTTCAAACCCACTCACAATTGAAAAGCAAACATTTTGAAAACATAAGAGCAAGTATCTAAGAGCCCATGGATAACCATGGATAGAAAGGGTGCTAACACCTTCCCTTTCTATAAATCTACCTCCTGAACCGAGAAACTATCTCATAAGGAATTTTGCTGTGCTTTTGTCCTGTCCACGTTGGAGAAAATAAAAGACGGTGGCGACTCTTGCTTCCGCGACATTTCGCGAACCAGCGTTAAACAGTCAATTCTAAATCCACCGATCACAGAACTGGCGACTCTGCTGAGGATAATCTTTTTAAAGTGAGGTGTACCTTAGGATAGCTCATACTTGTGTTTTCAATTGCTGTGTTTGTTTGCTTTATTATTATGGGCATTGTCTCGGAGTTTCATAGATACCCTGTTAGGTAGCATAAGCTTTGAGGGACCTGCCCGGCGTAGACCGACACGGGTGAAGCAGTGGCTACGTTGGTGTGGCACCTTGGTCTGTGCCGATATCCCTTGTGTCGCAACGAGGAGAATATGGGTCTTCTGAGGAGTCATTAAGCACCAACCGACCTTAGAACCTTAAATGACCCAACTTGGCCAATAGAACAGTAGCAGTATGCTACACCCATTGAGGCTAAACTCTCGTGATGGTTCTGTCCGCAAGAAAAGATTGCGATGCTGGAGTTATGACCGATTGAGGGTAGTCAGTGATATTGGGATCCTCTAGAACCCGGTTACTTCTGATAGGATAGGTCTTAACCAACAAACTCAAAGAGGGTAGTACCTGAGCTTCATGCTGGCCTAAAACCTAAGGGCTGTCTTGTGTGACTTGTGTGCCTTATCATGTTTGCCTTTGTGAATATTTGTGGTGTGCTTTATCATAACATCATGCCATCATAGACATTGCATGCATCCTGCATAAGGACTGACCATTTCAAAGACAAGAGGGTTTCACCTTTGCTCTGTTTTGTAGGACATCATGATGCCTGTGCGAAGGAACACTATCCGGTTCAATTTTGTTCACCCACCTGAGTTGCTTGAAGAGTTGGTTAGCAGAATTCCAAATACCACTTCCTTCATCCAGAGGTATGGTTCTCTTCTTGGTTTAGTCACGGCCAAATGGGACCAACAACTGATGAGTGTCTTGACCCAGTTCTATGATCCCTTGTATAACTGCTTCACCTTTCAAGACTTCCAGCTGGTCCCTACCCTGGAAGAGTTCTCTGATTTGCTTGGCATCCCTATCTTGGATCAGACTCCCTTTACTGGTTGGGAAAAGACTCTTAGGCTTGAGGAGATTGCTGCAGCCCTTCCCTTGACCCACAAGGAGGTAATGGACAACTGGGTGACTAGAAGCAGAGTTAAGGGTTTCTTAGCCAAGTTTCTGATCGGTAAAGCTAACAGTTTCTAGAATGACCTAGACTTCAGGGCGTATGAAGACATCTTGGCTCTCTTAATCTATGGTTTGGTTCTGTTTCCGAATCTGGATAACTTCATTAACATCACTGCCATAAGGATCTTCATGTCCCGGAACCCTGTGCCCACTCTCTTGGGTGATATCCTGCAACAACTCTATGCTCGTACTGCTCGAAGACGAGGAACTCTATGGTGTTGTATTCCTTTGTTAGTGAGGTGGTTTATTTCGCACCTCCCTAAGTTCGTGCTGAAGAAAAAAGAAGGAAGAGGTTGGGCTCATAGGTTAATGTCTCTCACTGATAAGGACATCATTTGGACTCTCAGAGGTTTGGATGAGGTAGCTGTTATTGATCGTTGCGAAGAATATCCTAATGTTCCTTTGATTGGTACCCAAGGAGGGATCTCTTATAATCCATGTCTAGCTCTCCATCAGTTTGGAAGAGCCAGAAGAGCAGGGCCTCATGAGATGTTGGTGCCTCACATCAGTTTCGAGTTTCAGGTAGATAGTGACGAGCTGCGTCGTAGGTTCATCAAAGCTTGGGACATAATTCACAAAGCTGACCCACAAGAGTTGGGACCAAAGACTTCTCTACCTATGGAAGCCTACTACAAATGGGTCCGTATCCGTGCTCAGAATTTAGGTGTGCCATATGAAGCTGTCAGACCCATCATCCTTGAATATCCTGATAGAGATGGGGCTCCTCCGACTGTTCTCCCTCCTCAGATACCTACTGATGTTGATACACTAAAGAGGTCTTGGGTGCAACTACGAGAAGAACGGGATTCTTATCGGGAAAAGTTCAACGAGCAGGAATTGAAGATCCAGAAGCTGACAAAGCAGTTGGAGAACGAGCGAGCCTTGAATGACTACATCCGTACTGAGAAGAGGAGACCTTGGGATCACTGATGAGCTGTGGATGTTCTTTTACAGTTTTTATTTCCCTTTTCAGTATTTTATGTAACTCCTAAGGGCAATCTGTTGAACAATCTAAATTTCAAAGTTGAATCTAATAAAGTGCGTTTCCTTTTTGTTTACAAAGTTGAATCCCGATTGTCTTTGAAAACATAAACCATACGCATTCCATTCATCATGTGCATAGCAGGTACTCTTCTTTTCAGGTTGCTTAATGTTCTTCGCTGTTTATTTCAGCAATCTCATCATGAATCCTGAATCATCTACTGAGCAGTCCATCAAGGCCCTTCAGGCTCAGAACGCCCAGTTCCAAGAGCTGATCATGAGTTTGGCCTAAGGTCAAGAGGAATTGAAGGCTCTGCTGGTCAAGAAGAAGAAGAAGAGAATTGTACTATTCAACACTGGCCGGAGGTTTGGTAACACACTGCAGAATGAGGTTGATCAAGCTGGTTCTTCTGTAGGGAAAGACAGTCCCCAAGGGGGAAGGGTTCTTAGTCCGGTGGTCTCTAACAACGAGACTGATTTCAATGAGGAGCAGTATCCTCCAGCTGAAGACAAGTACAAGCAGTTAGAGGATCGGCTGAATGCCATGGAAATTCAACAAGTGTCGGGGTTGGATTTTGGAGACTTGGGCCTATCTTCTGGTGTGGTGATCCCACACAAGTTCAAAGCACCATCTTTCGCAAAGTATGACGGGGCGTCCTGCCCTAAGCTACATCTCAGATCTTATGTGCGGAAGATCCAGCCGTATACTGTGGACAAGAACTTATGGATCCATTTCTTCCAGGAGAGTCTTTCAGGGACTCATCTCGAATGGTTCTATCAGCTGGATGGAACCAAGGTTCGTAACTGGGAGGAATTGGATACTGCTTTTTACAAGCAGTATCAGTATAATGCCGACCTCGCTCCTACACGTACCCAACTCCAGGGTATGTCGCTAGGATCGGGAGAAGGTTTTAAAGAGTATGCGCAGAAATGGAGGGACCTCACTGGCAGGGTGCAGCCGTCGTTAACCAACCGTGAACTTGTGGACATGTTCTTGGGGACCCTATCTGGGCCATTCTTCAATCATCTCATTGGCAATTCATCTGCAGGGTTCACAGATCTCATTCTGACTGGGGAAAGGATAGAGGCTGGAATGAAATCAGGAAAGATACAGAAGGGTACGTCCTCAAGTTCTGAGAAGAAGCCTTTCAAGAAGGAAGCCAGTGCTGTGTATGGGCCTAGAAGGCAAAACAAACCGGAACGCCGACAAACTGTCAACGCGGTGGTAATTGCAAAGCCTGCTGCCGCTCCTCGGCAACCTAACCAACCAAGGGGTGAGAGACCCAGAAGAGAATATACCCGGCTTAGTATGACCTTGTCACAGATCTTGCCGCAGCTGCTATCGACCAACTTGGTAACCGTCAGAGAAGCTCCGAAGGTGGTAAACACAACCTCTCCGAAGTATAATCCTAATGCCCGCTGTGCTTATCACTCTGATAGCCCGGGGCATTCTACTGACGATTGCTGGGCCCTAAGAAATAAGGTTCAAGACCTTATCGATGCCAAGGAAGTATAGTTCGAGGCACCCGAGAAGCCTAATGTGGTAACAGCTCCCCTACCTGATCATGGGGTGAATGCTATCGGGGATGGTGACGAAGTGGAAGAATCTGAGTTCAACAGCTGGATCTGACCAACGGCCGACGGTGGACTGAACAATTGGACTGCAAAAGACCACATACCTGTTACTTTTGTTACGCAGTAATGAATTCCTTTGCTTTTTAATTTGTAATGAACAATAAATTGAAACTTTATGGCCCGGTGTCTTACCCGGGACACCGTGGCTTCATTTGTGAGGGCATATTACTTGTCATTTCCATATATCATGAATAAAAACATTGGACGTTTTTCGCATTTCAAATCTTGTGCTCCCTTTCTTTCTTTCTTTATATATTGCAAAACAGCTATATTTACATACACTCACTGTGATACGGTGGGAGAACTGACTTGAGGTTTGCGTTTTGTATTCGCAAATGTTGCGGTTAGCAAGAGTCGCCACCGACTTTTTATTTTATCCTAAGGAAAGGTTAAAAAGCACAGCAAAAACCTTTTGAGATGTTTTCTTGGGTTCGGGGAGTAGATTATAGAAAGGGAAGGTATTAGCACCCTTTCTATCCATGGTTATCCATGGGCTCTTAGTTACTTGCTTAGATCACTTGCCTTTTGTTTTCAATTGTTTTAAATGGTGCTTGAGTGTGTGGGTTTTGAAAATGTTTTTGAAAAGAGGCCAATGTGGTGGCAACCTTTGTAATGATCCATGTGGGGATGTATACAAAGATGTATGTCTTTTGAAAAGGTTTTCATTTGTTTTTGAAAGTTGTTTTGAAAGTGTAGTGAAGTGTGGTTTGAAAAATAGGCAAGTGTTTTTGTTTTGCAAGTTGGTTCAAGTAACTAAGAGGTTATCTACTCCTAAATTTCTCAAAAGATTATTGCTATACTTTAACCCTTTTAACAAGTTTGCACCACCATTGTATTTGGTGGGCAACCTTGTGTTAGGATGTGAAAGGGACAGGCGCGGGTCATCGTTTTAGACCATAATTGTAACGACGTTAAATGTCTTTGGGCAATTTCTCTAAGGGACTTGATCATTTGTTTTGTTTGTTTTGAAAAGTTTTATCGAGGGACTATGATCATTCAAACTGTTTGCTTTGCCCAAAGATGTTCAACATACAATATGGCCCATTTATTTGAAGGCAACAAGTGGAATACCCTAGGGGTGCAAGTGTGAGATGTGTTGTTTATTTTCATGCTCATTTATCTTGTATTAGGTCAAACTATTTTTTATCGTTTTTTCGCATACAAACCCTAATTCTAACATGTTATTATTAGAAAGCAATAAAGTGCGAAATTAAAATTACTAAGCTATTACACAACCAAATATGGGAAGGGGGGTACAAATGTTCAAATGGGGAGATTGACAAGAATTTAAATCTAGATTATTACAACAATTGGATATTTGCATAGTAAATAAATTGCATAATTTAAATGTAAATAAAATAAATATGTGAAATGTAAAAAAAGAAAGTTTTTATGTGTATGAGAAAATATTTATGTAAAAGGAAAAAGAAATAAAAATGTATTTATTTTTTAGTATTTTTGAACTTAGGGTAAAAACCCTAATTTTTAAATAAAAGATATTATTATCTAATTTAATTCTACTATTTATTTATTATTTATAAAAAAATAAAATAAAATGAAGTGTATTTTGAAAAAAGTATTTTTGTATCAAATGTTAATAAAATAAAAAGATCAAGTATTATTATATCTTTTTCTTAAATACATTAATAATCAAATATATATATAACCCTAAATATGTATTTTTTCTAAAATAAATATTTAAATATTCTAATAAAAATAAAAAGTAAAGTATATTTTTTTTTGTAAAATATTTTCATAAAGTAAATAAAATAATAAAAATGTATCTACACTATTTTCTATTTATTTCAATAATAGTATATATATATATATTTGTATATAACAAAAGGAATAACAAACAAATATGCCATAAATACAAAAAGTGGTGGAAAAAATATTTTAAAAATTTTAATGGTATGAGAAAAAATAAACAAAGTCAATCCAAAAAGAAAAAAGTCAAAAATGTCAAAAAATGAGCAAATGGGCTCAGGGGGGTGTAAACCAAAAAATGGGGTGTGAAAAGGAAACAAATCCAGGCCCAGCCCAGATCACTTCTTCTTCAACCTCTGTACAGCTTTCTTCACACAAAACACGCGTTTTCTAACTCTGGATTCCTGGACTTTCAAGCAAAACTCATAACATGAAAAGTGTAGAGCATTAAGAGACGGTTTCAACCATATAAAGAACATGACCTATCTCTCCCAGATGAGAGAGAATTTCTCTCCCCCTCTTTTCTGACCTAGTTTTTCTACCATTTTCAGAGCTCAAATTCTCTTCACTTAGACAAAAGAAATGAAAAGTAAAGCTATGTACATGTTCAGGGCTATGAGTAGGACTTTGTTTCTTCACAAACTTAAGACTAAAGATGCCTAATAAGAGAGATACGAATTCAAACTTTTACCTGTGCAGTTGAACTTCTATGTGGAGAATGAGAGACTTTCAGTGCAATGTAATGATTGGAAAAGCTTCCTTGAAGTCCAGGGATGCTTTTTCAATGCTCACTTTGTCTTGAAACTTCTTGTATCAAGCTATAGAACTTCACCTGCAAGTCAAAGATGTGAAAATGGTGGAAGTGGTTAGAGCAACTACAGATCGTGCCTTAGCTTCTGGATAGCTTGCACATGTTGTAAGGAAGGTAGAGGAACAGGTTTGGACAGAAATGCTTGAAGGGATTGAGAGATTGCACTCAAACTGCAGGGGCACCCCTGTTTTTGCAGTTTGAGGATGGTTCTGAGATGGAGAGGGTTTGAAAGGGAAATGGCTCGTGCAAAAGCTTCAATGTGGTCTATGGAATGTGTTTGATATCTTTTGTGCTGTGTTATTTGACTGATATGAGAGATAGCATATGTTATGGACCTTTCTTCACATTTAAGCTACCAAAAGCAAATTGGTGTTCTAGGTCAGCATAGGACCCCCTAATGTGCTGCATCAACTCCTCTTGATCAGTGTGTTATGCCCATAATCTTGTGTTAAGCAGATCTTCTTTGTACTTGTTGGATTACAAACTTGACATAAAGCTAAACTTTTCAAAAATGGAAATTCCACTTTATCTAGTTTAGGATTAAACCATTATGCAATGTTAGAACACAAAGAACATGACCTTAACACATTGAATATGCATTAAATTATTGAGTATGGATTGGTTCAAGGACCTGTAATTAAGCATAAAGCAAACTGAATTCAAATTTGCAAATTTGGGAACATGTCTTGATGAAGAACAAAAGTGAATTTTTGCCAACTTGTGAAATTCGAATCTCTCAAGTTATGAGGTTGTTTGATGAGTTCTTGGACATTTTGGAAAGCTTGGAATGTGTACTACAATCCATCTTTGAAATGCAATTTGAAATTCCAAGTGGAAGGGTATGAAAAGTGGCCTTGAAGTAGGGTAGAAAACCTTGTCAAAATAGGTCAAATTTCACTAAGTTAAAAGATGGTTTAGTGCCCTTATTCAAAAAATCATAACTTGAGATACAAGCTTCAAATGAGAAAACTTTGTGAATCAAAGTTGTAGATTTTGCAACAAGCTACAACTTTCATGTTTTGACTTTTGTTTGAATCCAAATGGATCATGGTGAAAAGATGGGGCAAAGTTGGGAAAAAATTAGGGTTTTTCATAACTTAGAAAAATTCTAAGTTATGAAAAATTCCATTTTCAAACCCTAATTTGCATTTTGTGATTTCTTGGTGAACAAGTTTCATAATTTGGCATGTTTTGATGAAAAATGAATCTTGACTCTTGATTTTGACCAAAAAGTCAAAGTTTGACTTTTCAGTATACAGTCAAAATTGACCAATTGACTGGGAAATTCAACTGTCAATCTTGTGTACTTGGGATCTTTTGAGCTTGATGAACATGTCAAGATAATTCCATGGGGTCCTTGAGTCCATATGTGAGCTTGGTTTGCCATTGGCTAGGTCAAATAGTCAAAAATTGCCTTTGTGCAGTCAAAACCCTAAAAATGACCATTTTGCCCTTTTGGTGATCTGATCAAATTTCTTGTGGAATTGTGATCTAAACTTGATCAAATGGTTCATATGAATTCAAAATGTTGATGTGGATCAAATTTCATGAGGTTTGACTGTCAATTGGCCACAGTTGACTTTTTCCCCAATACAGCTGATTTCTAGGTCAACTGTCCAATTGACTGGGTAAAACTTGGAATCAAGACCTGAAACTTGGTATGGGTAAACTTGGGAGTCCAATATGAAGCATGAAAGCCATCTTAGGCATTTTAGGTCAAAACATCTTTAGGCAAACACAAACCCTAATTTGAGTCCACAGTGCAAGGAGAAGTCTTGAGCAGAGGAAACCCTAATTGGATCTTGATCTTCAAAGGTCTTGTGATGAGAAAATGTTGAGGAAATGGGAGGGCAAATTTTGGGGTACAACAGTTGCCCCTGTTCAATCTTCTTGGACCTGAAGAGTTAGATTGGCAAGTTTGCCTTTCGCGACTCGAGGGTAAAAGGAGATTGGACACTAGAGTGCCCGGAAATTTGCACTCGCATGTTGAAGTATCAACAACGTGGTGTCGAGAATGGGCTTATAGATGCCATTTGGAAAAGTGACAGAACTTTGTCGGGAATGGGCTTATAGATGCCATTTGGAAGTGTTGACCGCATAAGAGGCTCCTTAGCGAGAACTTGTGTGTTTTAAGAAAGACAGATGTTTTCCTGGCTTGTTACAGGTGTTTGATCTTTGGTCTCCTCATGCAGATATACCCTGGCTAGATACAGGTATCGAATCTACAATCGGTTGCTCACAGATGTGCCCTGGCTGGATACAGGAGTCGAATCTGGAAATGGTCGTCAATAGATATGCCCTGGCTGGATACAGGAGTCGAATCTTTGAATTCTGCAGACGTGCCCTGGCTAGATACAGGAATCGAGTCTGGAAATGTGGTCAACAGATATGCCCTGGCTGGATACAGGAATCGAGTCTGGAAATGTTGTAGTTGATAGATGTGCCCTGGCTGGATACAGGAGTCGAATCTTTGAACTCTTCAGACGTGCCCTGGCTAGATACAGGAATCGAGTCTGGAAACTGATCGCTCTCAGATGTGCCCTGGCTAGATACAGGTATCGAATCTGGAATTGTGACAGTTGAAGGTAGTCGTTTTTGAGATTGTCTTTTTCCTGAAAGGCAAAGACGTAAGCTGTATGCAATGTCATGATGTATGATGTGTATGATGTCATGATGTTCAACATTTGATGTTGTATGTGTTTCATCATGTATGTGAGCAAGATGTACGAACATGTGAAATGTTTATGAGTGTAATTTCATCTTAGGAAAATAAATCCTTGACGAATGGCCGGGAAGCTGCTCTGCGGAAGAGATGCTTGACTGAAGCTTTGATGAGAGGCCCGCTGAGGACTTTTAACGATGGACTCCGCTGAGGATAATGATGGTAAACTCCGCTGGGGGAACTTCAAGGATAAACTCTGCTTGGGAATACAAAAGATAGACTTCGCTGGGGATTGAAGGAACTTTTGCCGAGAACGGTCTTCCGTGGCTTTTAGCTGAGGATAACCCAGTTATAAGTCCTTGTGAGGAAATAACTCTAAATAAAACTTGGGCGTGACGTTCGTACTTCGCCGGGGATAAGCTCGCAGAATCTACTGGGGATGAGCTTTAAGACCTGCCGGGGAATGTTGGGCTTTTTTCAGAATCGACGGGGAATCAACTCCTGCTTGGGGAAAGTGTTGCTGAACCTCGTTTTACTCCGCGGGGAGTTAAGATGTTTTGGCCACATTTTTAGTTGAACCCACCTTGGTGCCTTGGCGGATAAAACAACTAGACTGCATTTAGACAACTCCATATTGCCCCTGTCTTTGATGTCACTTGTAATTAATCTTTTCTTTCATATGCAAACATTTATGAATCAGCAATTTAATGTCAAATGCATATATCAAAAATGAACATTGGACGTTCTTCGCAAGACAAAACAGAAAAAGAAAAACAATGGCAATTTGTATGGACAAGTGAATTTGTATTGATTTAAATTTTGCCTGTGAATAGGCGTTTTTTGTACAAGAGGCTGACATCCTAGTAAGAGGACGCCGCCAAATAACATAGAGTTTACAATTTGAAAAAACAAAACAGCTATGTGAACAATCCCACTGGGTTCCAACTCTGCTATTGCCTTTATGTCTTCGAACGTCTCATCGCTTTGCTGCCTGGTCGAAGATGAAGCTGATTGGTCGATGCCGTAATCTGAGCCAGATAGTTGATGCCGAATTCCGGGTGCGAAGTGATCCAATGAGACATAGTGTTACGCTTTTATCCCTAACTTTTGCCTGGACCGCCCTTTCGGGTTTTCAGTCCACCGGGATACCCTTTTTTGCCCAAGCCGCCCTTTCAGGTTTTCGACTTGCCGGGTGTACAGATTTTTTCATATTTTATCCCTTATTTTTGCCCGAACCCTTTTGGTTCGCCGGGAAGCCCTTATTTTTGCCTAGGTATGTCAACCTAGCGGGTCTTTTACCTATGCGTAGTATTTTTTCACTATGTCTGCATTGGCGGGGTGAGGAAGGTCGTCACCGTCCATGGTGGTTAGGATCATGGCTCCTCCAGAGAACACACGCTTAACCACAAATGGCCCTTCGTAAGTAGGGGTCCATTTGCCCCGGGGATCACTTTGAGGAAGGATGATGCGTTTGATTACCAGGTCCCCAACTTGATACTCTTGCGGTCTGACTTTCTTGTTAAATGCCCTGATCATCCGTTTCTGATACGTTTGACCGTGACAGATAGCAGTGAGCCTCTTTTCGTCAATCAGATTTAGTTGATCAAGTCGAGTCTGGATCCAATCATCTTCATTCAAGTCTGCATCCTTCATTATCCGAAGAGAGGGTATCTGGATTTCAATCGGCAAGACTGCCTCCATGCCGTAGACCAAGGAGAAAGGAGTTGCCCCGGTTGATGTCCTTGCTGAGGTGCGGTACCCATGAAGAGCGAACGGTAACATCTCGTGCCAATCTTTATAGGTCACTGTCATCTTCTGCACAATTTTCTTGATATTTTTATTGGCTGCCTCTACAGCCCCATTCATCTTCGGCCGATAGGGGGAAGAATTGTGGTGCTGTATCTTGAATTGTTCACAGAGTTCAGTGATCATTTTGTTATTGAGATTGGTACCATTGTCCGTAATGATTCTTTCTGGGACTCCGTACCGACAAATCAGATTATGCCGGATGAATCGTGCCACGACGCTCTTGGTTACTGTGGCATAGGAAGCTGCCTCGACCCATTTTGTGAAGTAATCGATTGCCACCAAGATGAAGCGGTGCCCATTGGATGCCGTCGGTCGGATCTCACCGATCATATCGATGCCCCACATTGCGAAAGGCCAAGGTGCCGTTAGGACATTCAAAGGAACCGGAGGGATATGCACCTTGTCAGCATAGATCTGGCACTTATGACAAGTTCGGGAGTGCTGGTAACAATCGGCTTCCATCGTGGACCAGAAATATCCTGCCCGAAGGATTTTCTTAGCCATGGTGTGTCCACTGGAATGGGTTCCAAATGTACCTTCGTGCAGTTCCATCATAATTTTCTCTGCTTCAGCCTTATCTACACAACGTAACAGAGTTGAATCATGATTCCGTTTGTAGAGAATGCCGTTGCTGAGGAAGAATTTTGCAGCAAATCTCCTCATGAACTTCTTATCATTGACAGATGCGCCTTCAGGGTATTCCTGAGCTTCCAAGTACCTCTTCACCTCGTGATACCAGGGTTTTTCAGTTACCTTCTCAGTCTCGAGCTCACAGCAGTATGCCGGTTCATCCAACTTCCAGATTATGATTTGAGGAGCCTCATTGTCCCATTTAACTTTGAACATTGAAGACATCGTGGCTAGTGCGTCCGCTAGCTGATTCTCCTCTCTGGGGAAATGCTCAAAAGTTATCTCTTCAAAGTGAGGGAGCAAGGTCGACACATACTCCTTGTAAGGAATGAGATTCGGGTGTTTCGTATCCCACTCGCCTTTGATCTGATTGATCACGAGAGCGGAATCTCCGAAGACACTTAGAAACTTGATCCTCAAATCGATCGCAGCTTGTAAACCCATGATACATGCCTCATATTCTGCCATGTTGTTGGTGCAGCTGAAACATAATCGGGCGGTGAGTGGAGTATGAGTCCCCTTGGGAGATATGATTACGGCGCCGACGCCATTACCCAAAGCATTGGAGGCTCCATCAAAATGCATAGACCATCGGGATCCTTCCTCAGGTCCTTCATCCGGGCCAGGTACTTCACAGTCAGTTACCACCATGATGTCTTCGTCCGGAAAATCAAAGTTCAATGATTGATAATCGTCCACAGGTTGGTGTGCCAAATGATCGGCCAGTACACTTCCCTTAATTGCTTTCTGAGTTGTATACTGGATATCATATTCTGTTAAGATCATTTGCCATCTCGCTATTCTCCCAGACAGAGCGGGCTTTTCAAATATGTATTTTATGGGGTCCATCTTTGAAATCAATAAGGTAGTGTGAGTCAGCATATACTGTCTCAGCCGGCGAGCAGCCCATACAAGAGCGCAACAAGTTTTCTCAAGCAGTGAGTAACGAGACTCACAGTCGGTAAACTTTTTGCTCAAGTAATAAATAGCGTGCTCTTTTCGACCAGACTCGTCATGCTGCCCCAGCACACACCCCATTGAATTATCAAGCACTGTCAAGTATAGTATCAGAGGTCTTCCTTCCACCGGTGGCATAAGAATGGGTGGCTCTTGGAGATATTCCTTTATTCTTTCAAAGGCGGCCTGACATTCATCATTCCAGCGTACCACTTGATCTTTCTTCAGTAATTTGAAGATTGGCTCACAAGTAGCAGTCAGATGTGAGATGAATCGGGCAATGTAATTCAGTCGTCCTAGGAAACCTCTGACTTCTTTCTCTGTTTTTGGGGTCGGCATCTCTTGAATAGCTTTAACCTTGGCAGGGTCCACCTGGATACCTTTATCACTCACAATGAAACCTAGCAATTTTCCGGACCTCACCCCGAAGGTGCATTTGTTGGGATTCAATCTCAGCTTGTACAACTTGAGTCGGTCGAACAACTTCCTCAGATGATCAAGGTGTTCCTCCTCAGTTTGAGATCTTGCAATCATGTCATCAACGTATACTTCAATCTCATGATGGATCATATCATGAAATAAAGCAACCATGGCACGCTGATAGGTTGCCCCAGCATTTTTCAATCCGAATGGCATGACCTTATAACAGAAGGTCCCCCACTGAGTTATAAATGTGGTCTTCTCCATATCTTCAGGAGCCATCTTGATCTGATTATACCCTGAGAAGCCATCCATGAAGGAGAACACCTTGTGTTGAGCTGTATTATCAACAAGGACATCGATGTGAGGTAGGGGAAAATCATCCTTGGGGCTGGCCCTGTTCAGATCCCTGTAGTCAACACACATTCTGACCTTACCGTCCTTCTTCGGCACTGGCACAACATTGGCAACCCACTGAGGGTAAGAAGTTACTGCAAGGAAACCCGCATCAAACTGTTTCATCACCTCAGCTTTAATCTTCTCAGACATCTCTGGACGCATTCGTCGAACTTTTTGCTTTACTGGAGGGCAATCTTCCTTGGTCGGCAAATGGTGAACTACAATGTCGGCGTCCAAACCAGGCATATCCTCATAGGACCAAGCAAAAATCTCCATGTAGTCTTGTAGCATCTGGATCAATCGTTGCTTCACGCTGAGCTCTAGATTGGCACCAATCTTGACCTCTTTCCTATCTGTCTCAGTACCCAGGTTAATTGTCTCCACAGGCTCTTCATGTGGTTGAATAGCCCTCTCTTCCTGTAGTAGCAGTCTTGCGAGTTCACCAGGCACTTCACAATCATCTTCACCTTCGTCTTCGGCCAAGTTGATCGGATTTTCGAAGTCATAATTGGCGGTAGCAGAGCTGTTACCAGTGAGATCCAGAGTGGATTGAAACCTGTATAAGTGAGTGTGTGTAAATATAGCTGTTTTGCAATATGTATAACACAGAAAGAAAAGGAGCACAAGATTTGAAATGCAACAAACGTCCAATGTTTTGATTGATGGTATATGAAAATGTCATACAAAAAGCCCTCACAAATGGAGCTACGATGCCCCGGGCAGGACACCGAGCCAACAGAGTTTTAACATATTGTTTGTTACAAATTTGGAAATCAAAAGAAATCAATTACTGCGTGACAAATGTGATAGGGGTAAAATCCTTTGCTGTCCAGTTGCTTGGTCCGTCGCTGGCAGTCGGGTAGATCCAATTATCAAACTCAGCTTCCCCTACATCCTCCTCGATAGCATTCACCCTTGAGCTGGAAATAAACACCGGAGCCTTTCCAATCTTCTCTTTGCGCACTGCCCTCTGAGCCTCTGCAGTAAAGCCTAGCCCGAACTTGTCGTTCTTCTGAGTGAAGTCAGGAAGCTGACCCCAGTGTGCACCATTGCCTTTCTGAACCACAGCCCGGGCATCCCTTAGGGAAACCATCTTCAAGGAATCATTCTCTTCTGCCATTGTCTCCGCAGCTGCTGAAATTGGATGCACCTCCTCGAAATGTTGGAAGGGGGTTTCAATGAACTCTCCGTCCATCTCGATGTACCTGAAGGAATTCAAATGGCTCACCATATACTCCTCTTCTCCTTGCACAGTGACAATTTTCCCCCTGACAGGATACTTCAGTTTTTGGTGCAAGGTGGAGGTCACTGCCCCAGCTTTGTGGATCCAAGGTCGACCCAACAGACAGGAGTACGATGGGCGTATATCCATCACGTAAAAGGTAGAGTCAAACACTTGGGAGCCCACACGAATAGGGATGTTAACCTCTCCATGAACCATCCTCTTGGAACCGTCAAAGGCTCTGACGATGATATTGCTGGGTTTCAACTCCAGGCCTTCATAATCCAGACGATCCAAAGCCTTTTTCGGAAGAACATTCAAAGAAGAACCAGTGTCCACCAATACATGTGCCAGAGTAGTGCCCCTGCATTCAATAGAGACATGCAGGGCATCATTGTGGTCCCTCCCTTTTGCGGTTAGGTCAGCATCTGAAAAGCCCAAACCGTTGTCCGCCGTCAAATTTGCTATGCAGTCAGTGAACTGAACTGCAGACGTCTCCTGCGGCACATGGGCCGTCTTGAGAAATGAGATCAAGGCTTTTGCATGGGCCTCGAAACATAGTAATAAGGAAAGCAGGGAGATCTTGGAGGGTGTATGCCCCAACTGTTCGACAACATTAAAATCACTTTTCTTTATTATTTTCAGAATCTCCTCCATTTCTTGTTGGGAGGCCTCAGCATTCACGGGTATTGGTGCCTCCATCCGGGCAGGCTCTTCTTCAATCCCTTTGCCCCGAGCATTTGATGACTCGGCAGCAGGGGACACAATTTGATCAGCAACAGGACTTGGTAAACTTGCAGGTTTTATGAGGAGGGGTTTTCGAATAGCGGGAGGCGCAATGTCAGGCGAGAAGAGCCTGCCACTGCGGGTGACTTTAGCTGGACCGGTGATATCGCAGATACTGGCATTAGCATCAAATTCTTGCTTGATTCCATTTACATATACGTCTGCCCCATAATGCCAGGGGACAGCCTTATCAGACACGTAGGAGAGGGGTCCTGGAACAGTAATGATCACAGGCGCAACTGTCAAGATTTGAATAGGCTTTTTTGGGGGAGCCTTGGTTGGATTTTTGAAGATGGTAATCACGGACACTTCTTTCGTCGGAACCAAATGAATAGCAGTCTTTTTGAATAGAATCTCCTTGCTATCCATTAGGCCTTGGATGCCTAACCTTAGCAAGGGACAATCAGATAGGGAAATAGCACAGAATGGGCAACCTTCGCCGCAACCCGGAAATAAACCGGCCCGCAGTAGGTTCTTCTTAACAGTCTTCAAAGGGGTAACAACTTCATCTACCGAAACAGCGTACACTTCTTCCTCAATGGCATTCACCCTATGCTGGGGCATAGGAGCCGTTACAACATTCGGTCTTTCCGGCGCTTCAAACTGAATTTCTTTTGCGTCAATTAGATCTTGCACTTTGTTTCTCAAGGCCCAACAATCATCAGTAGTGTGCCCGGGACTATCAGAATGATAAGCACACCGGGCATTCGGGTTGTATTTAGGGGACGCAGTGTTGACGACCTTAGGAGCTTCTTTGAGGGTCACCAGGTTGGTGGATAACAGTTGGGGTAAAATTTGAGATAACGTCATACTCAATCGGGTATACTGCCTCTTGGGCCTTTCACTTCTTTGCTGATTGTACTGCTGAGGAGCAGCAACAGGTTTAGAGATGACCAAAGCATTAACGGCTTGGCGACTTTCGGGCTTGACTTGTCTTCTAAGGCCATAGACGGCGCTTGCTTCCTTCTTAAATGGCCTCTTCTCAGCACTTGTAGAGGCGGCTTTCTGTATCTTGCCTGACCTGATACCAGCTTCAATTCTTTCTCCTGTTAATATCAGATCTGTGAACCCAGCGGAGGAGTTTCCAACCAAATGATTGAAAAACGGACCAGACAACGTTCCCAGAAACATATCAACCAGCTCTCGATCAGTTAATGGAGGCTGCACCCTGCCAGCCAAATCTCTCCATTTTTGGGCGTACTCTTTGAATCCTTCACCCGTCCCTAGAGACATACCCTGAAGTTGGGTACGCGTAGGAGCGAGATCAGAATTATATTGGTATTGTCTGTAGAAAGCAGTCGCCAAATCCTCCCAGTGCCGGATGCTAGCTCCGTCTAATTGGTAGAACCATTCAAGTTGTGACCCCGAGAGGCTGTCTTGGAAGAAGTGAACCCAGAGGTTCTTATCCGCCGTGTAAGGTTGGATTTTCCTTACATACGACCTCAGATGCAGCTTTGGGCAAGAGACTCCATCATACTTGGCGAAGGCAGGCGCCTTAAACTTGTGTGGAATTACTACTCCAGAAGATAATCCCAAATCTCCGAAATCCAGTCCCGGCACGTTCTGAATTTCCATAGCGCTCAAACGGTCCTCCAATTGTTTGTATCTGTCAGCAGCAGGTGGGTATTGTTCCTCGTTATAGTCCGTCTCGTTGTCGGAGACTGCGGGACTAGGTGCTTCTCCCCCTTGGGGACTGTTTTTCTCAGCAGAAGAAGTGGTTGGATCAGCTTCATTGTGGAGTGTGTTCCCAAATCTGCGTCCGGTGTTGAACATCGCCGTCCTCTTCTTCTTCTTCTTCTTCAGGAGTAGAGTCTTTAACTCTTGCTGACCCTGGGCTAGGCTTAGGACCATCTCTTGAAACTGTGCACTTTGGGCCTGAAGGGCCTTGATTGCTTGCTCACTGGATGACTCCGAATTCATGATGACTGTGCACACAAACAGCGAAGAAAATTAAGCAACCTGTGAATTAGGGTACCTGCTATGCATATGGTGCAATGGAATGCGTATGTATGCAATGCATTCAAGGATTTAGAACATTCAAACTTTGTTGTAGACAAAAAGGAACGCACATCATATTAATAAGGAGAAATTCGTTAGTACATAAATGCCTCATGGGCCAAATATTACAAAATAAACTCCTTAAGGTAAAAAGACATTGCGCATCCTTTTTGGCGCGATGTAGGTGTTGAGATTCCTTTCCTCGTGCAGCAGGCGGGTGAGTTCCAGGACCTTCTTTTCACTAGCATGTAGACTGGTCTCAAGAGAATTCCGCTCTTCCTTAAGTTGGATCCAGCTCTTCTGCATCTCTTCCCAGGAGGTGGGCATGTCGGGATGTTGAATGGTGTAGGATGCTTCTCCTTCCAAGACTGGCTCTTTGATTACAGGTAGCATGTGAGGGTAAGGCATTACTAACTTCTGAGAGCGGGCTCGTACCCACTTGAGGTAAGGCTCCAACGGGATGGAGTTCCGGTGCCCCAGTGTTTTGCTGTCTATCCTACTTGGCATCCTCCAAGCTCTGATAAATCTCTGACGAAGCCCTTGAGTATCGTTGCCGAAGTCGAAGACTATATCAGGAATTAACATGTCATGAGGGCCATCCTTCCGAGCATAACCAAACTGTCTCCAAGCCAGGCATGGGTTGTAGGTTATACCTCCTTTGATTCCAAATAAAGGAACATTAGGGTATTCCCCACAACGATCAATGATAGTGACGTCTTCCCGGGACCTAGGACACCAATGTATATCTGCATGCGTGAGAGTCATTAACCGTTGTGGCCATCTCAAACCCCGCTCGTTCTTCAAAACTGTTTGTGGAAGATGCGAAATAAACCATCTTCCCAAGAGAGGAGTGCAACACAAAAGGACACCCCTTCTTCTCATGGTTCGAGTGTAACATGAGTGAAGGATGTCCCCCAACAGTGTAGGTATAGGATTCCTGGTCATAAAGATCTGGACAGCACTGATATCGATAAGCTGATCTGGGTTAGGGAACAATACCAAACCATAGACAAGGAGGGCTACAACTTCTTCAAAAGCTCGTAGGTCAAGAGAGTTCCAACATTCTTGGGCCTTATCAAACAGAAACCTAGCTAAGAACCCTTTGATACCACTTCTCACTTCCCAATGTCCTTTGAGGTCGGATGTCTGTAGGTGCAAGGCTTTAGCAATCTCTTCAAGTCTGGGTTCCTTTTCCGTACCGTTGTAGGGTAGTTGATCGAGGATAGGGACCTTCAGAAGTCGGGAGAATTCTTCTAATGTAGGCACCAACTGATAATCCGGGAAGGTGAAACAGTGATGCAGAGGGTCAAAGAATTGGAACAGGACCTTTATCAAGTCCTCCTCAATGTTGGTGTTAACCAAGTTGATGAGTTTTCCATGTCTCTCACTGAATGAAGAACTCTCGGGAATTCTGGACAGAAGCTCCTTAAGCTGAGGAGGGATCTTTACAAGGCTAATCTGAATTGTCTTTCTGCGAACAGTTTCCATGTCCTATAAAACAAGAACAAAGATGAAGATTCGAAACCCTTGAAACGGTTAGTCAATGCTCATGATGTTTGTATGATGTAATGATGTGATGATTAAATGCACTATAAACATTCACAAAAGCAAACATGGTAAGGCACACAAGTCACACAAACCCTTAGAGTTTAGGCCTGCATGAAGTTTGGGTGTTACCCTCTTGAAGTTTTGTGGGCTCAACCTGTCCTATCAAAAGTAACCGGGTTCTAAAGGTCCCAATATCACTGGATTGCTTTCATTGTTCATCGTTTCGATTTAGCCACTGAACTGGCGACCAAAATATTCCAGGAAAGCAAACCTCAATTGAGTGTAGTATCGAGTATCAACCAACCTCGGACTGCACCAAAGTCAGTTATCTCACTACCCTAAAAAGGCCAAGATGGTTCAATTAAGGTTCCTAAGGTCAGTTGATGCTTCATGACACCACGCGGCGGCCCCGTACTCTCCTTGACTGAACTCAAGGGTTACCGGTACACACCAAAGTGCCACATCAACGTAGCAGACTGCTTCAACCATGTCGGTATACCCCGCACAGTTCCCTCACAGCCTTGTTGCTACCTAAAAAGGGTTTCCCCAGATCCGGGTTAGGATCTATAAAACTCCGATACAAAGCCCACAATATGTAAAAGCAAACAAAGCAAGCAATTGAAAACAAAGGTGATCTAAACCCTAAGGTTACTCCACTTTAAAAGATTGTCCCCAGCAGAGTCGCCAGTTCTGTGATACGGTGGGAGAACTGACTTGAGGTTTGCGTTTTGTATTCGCAAATGTTGCGGTTAGCAAGAGTCGCCACCGACTTTTTATTTTATCCTAAGGAAAGGTTAAAAAGCACAGCAAAAACCTTTTGAGATGTTTTCTTGGGTTCGGGGAGTAGATTATAGAAAGGGAAGGTATTAGCACCCTTTCTATCCATGGTTATCCATGGGCTCTTAGTTACTTGCTTAGATCACTTGCCTTTTGTTTTCAATTGTTTTAAATGGTGCTTGAGTGTGTGGGTTTTGAAAATGTTTTTGAAAAGAGGCCAATGTGGTGGCAACCTTTGTAATGATCCATGTGGGGATGTATACAAAGATGTATGTCTTTTGAAAAGGTTTTCATTTGTTTTTGAAAGTTGTTTTGAAAGTGTAGTGAAGTGTGGTTTGAAAAATAGGCAAGTGTTTTTGTTTTGCAAGTTGGTTCAAGTAACTAAGAGGTTATCTACTCCTAAATTTCTCAAAAGATTATTGCTATACTTTAACCCTTTTAACAAGTTTGCACCACCATTGTATTTGGTGGGCAACCTTGTGTTAGGATGTGAAAGGGACAGGCGCGGGTCATCGTTTTAGACCATAATTGTAACGACGTTAAATGTCTTTGGGCAATTTCTCTAAGGGACTTGATCATTTGTTTTGTTTGTTTTGAAAAGTTTTATCGAGGGACTATGATCATTCAAACTGTTTGCTTTGCCCAAAGATGTTCAACATACAATATGGCCCATTTATTTGAAGGCAACAAGTGGAATACCCTAGGGGTGCAAGTGTGAGATGTGTTGTTTATTTTCATGCTCATTTATCTTGTATTAGGTCAAACTATTTTTTATCGTTTTTTCGCATACAAACCCTAATTCTAACATGTTATTATTAGAAAGCAATAAAGTGCGAAATTAAAATTACTAAGCTATTACACAACCAAATATGGGAAGGGGGGTACAAATGTTCAAATGGGGAGATTGACAAGAATTTAAATCTAGATTATTACAACAATTGGATATTTGCATAGTAAATAAATTGCATAATTTAAATGTAAATAAAATAAATATGTGAAATGTAAAAAAAGAAAGTTTTTATGTGTATGAGAAAATATTTATGTAAAAGGAAAAAGAAATAAAAATGTATTTATTTTTTAGTATTTTTGAACTTAGGGTAAAAACCCTAATTTTTAAATAAAAGATATTATTATCTAATTTAATTCTACTATTTATTTATTATTTATAAAAAAATAAAATAAAATGAAGTGTATTTTGAAAAAAGTATTTTTGTATCAAATGTTAATAAAATAAAAAGATCAAGTATTATTATATCTTTTTCTTAAATACATTAATAATCAAATATATATATAACCCTAAATATGTATTTTTTCTAAAATAAATATTTAAATATTCTAATAAAAATAAAAAGTAAAGTATATTTTTTTTTGTAAAATATTTTCATAAAGTAAATAAAATAATAAAAATGTATCTACACTATTTTCTATTTATTTCAATAATAGTATATATATATATATTTGTATATAACAAAAGGAATAACAAACAAATATGCCATAAATACAAAAAGTGGTGGAAAAAATATTTTAAAAATTTTAATGGTATGAGAAAAAATAAACAAAGTCAATCCAAAAAGAAAAAAGTCAAAAATGTCAAAAAATGAGCAAATGGGCTCAGGGGGGTGTAAACCAAAAAATGGGGTGTGAAAAGGAAACAAATCCAGGCCCAGCCCAGATCACTTCTTCTTCAACCTCTGTACAGCTTTCTTCACACAAAACACGCGTTTTCTAACTCTGGATTCCTGGACTTTCAAGCAAAACTCATAACATGAAAAGTGTAGAGCATTAAGAGACGGTTTCAACCATATAAAGAACATGACCTATCTCTCCCAGATGAGAGAGAATTTCTCTCCCCCTCTTTTCTGACCTAGTTTTTCTACCATTTTCAGAGCTCAAATTCTCTTCACTTAGACAAAAGAAATGAAAAGTAAAGCTATGTACATGTTCAGGGCTATGAGTAGGACTTTGTTTCTTCACAAACTTAAGACTAAAGATGCCTAATAAGAGAGATACGAATTCAAACTTTTACCTGTGCAGTTGAACTTCTATGTGGAGAATGAGAGACTTTCAGTGCAATGTAATGATTGGAAAAGCTTCCTTGAAGTCCAGGGATGCTTTTTCAATGCTCACTTTGTCTTGAAACTTCTTGTATCAAGCTATAGAACTTCACCTGCAAGTCAAAGATGTGAAAATGGTGGAAGTGGTTAGAGCAACTACAGATCGTGCCTTAGCTTCTGGATAGCTTGCACATGTTGTAAGGAAGGTAGAGGAACAGGTTTGGACAGAAATGCTTGAAGGGATTGAGAGATTGCACTCAAACTGCAGGGGCACCCCTGTTTTTGCAGTTTGAGGATGGTTCTGAGATGGAGAGGGTTTGAAAGGGAAATGGCTCGTGCAAAAGCTTCAATGTGGTCTATGGAATGTGTTTGATATCTTTTGTGCTGTGTTATTTGACTGATATGAGAGATAGCATATGTTATGGACCTTTCTTCACATTTAAGCTACCAAAAGCAAATTGGTGTTCTAGGTCAGCATAGGACCCCCTAATGTGCTGCATCAACTCCTCTTGATCAGTGTGTTATGCCCATAATCTTGTGTTAAGCAGATCTTCTTTGTACTTGTTGGATTACAAACTTGACATAAAGCTAAACTTTTCAAAAATGGAAATTCCACTTTATCTAGTTTAGGATTAAACCATTATGCAATGTTAGAACACAAAGAACATGACCTTAACACATTGAATATGCATTAAATTATTGAGTATGGATTGGTTCAAGGACCTGTAATTAAGCATAAAGCAAACTGAATTCAAATTTGCAAATTTGGGAACATGTCTTGATGAAGAACAAAAGTGAATTTTTGCCAACTTGTGAAATTCGAATCTCTCAAGTTATGAGGTTGTTTGATGAGTTCTTGGACATTTTGGAAAGCTTGGAATGTGTACTACAATCCATCTTTGAAATGCAATTTGAAATTCCAAGTGGAAGGGTATGAAAAGTGGCCTTGAAGTAGGGTAGAAAACCTTGTCAAAATAGGTCAAATTTCACTAAGTTAAAAGATGGTTTAGTGCCCTTATTCAAAAAATCATAACTTGAGATACAAGCTTCAAATGAGAAAACTTTGTGAATCAAAGTTGTAGATTTTGCAACAAGCTACAACTTTCATGTTTTGACTTTTGTTTGAATCCAAATGGATCATGGTGAAAAGATGGGGCAAAGTTGGGAAAAAATTAGGGTTTTTCATAACTTAGAAAAATTCTAAGTTATGAAAAATTCCATTTTCAAACCCTAATTTGCATTTTGTGATTTCTTGGTGAACAAGTTTCATAATTTGGCATGTTTTGATGAAAAATGAATCTTGACTCTTGATTTTGACCAAAAAGTCAAAGTTTGACTTTTCAGTATACAGTCAAAATTGACCAATTGACTGGGAAATTCAACTGTCAATCTTGTGTACTTGGGATCTTTTGAGCTTGATGAACATGTCAAGATAATTCCATGGGGTCCTTGAGTCCATATGTGAGCTTGGTTTGCCATTGGCTAGGTCAAATAGTCAAAAATTGCCTTTGTGCAGTCAAAACCCTAAAAATGACCATTTTGCCCTTTTGGTGATCTGATCAAATTTCTTGTGGAATTGTGATCTAAACTTGATCAAATGGTTCATATGAATTCAAAATGTTGATGTGGATCAAATTTCATGAGGTTTGACTGTCAATTGGCCACAGTTGACTTTTTCCCCAATACAGCTGATTTCTAGGTCAACTGTCCAATTGACTGGGTAAAACTTGGAATCAAGACCTGAAACTTGGTATGGGTAAACTTGGGAGTCCAATATGAAGCATGAAAGCCATCTTAGGCATTTTAGGTCAAAACATCTTTAGGCAAACACAAACCCTAATTTGAGTCCACAGTGCAAGGAGAAGTCTTGAGCAGAGGAAACCCTAATTGGATCTTGATCTTCAAAGGTCTTGTGATGAGAAAATGTTGAGGAAATGGGAGGGCAAATTTTGGGGTACAACACTCACCTATACAGGTTTCAATCCACTATGGATCTCACTGGTAACGACTCTGCTACTGCCAGTTATGACTTCGAAAATCCGATCAACTTAGCCGAAGACGAAGGTGAAGATGATTGCAAAGTGCCTGGTGAGCTTGCAAGACTGTTACTTCAGGAAGAGAGGGCCATTCAGCCACATGAAGAGCCCGTGGAAACGGTAAATCTGGGTACTGAGACAGATAAGAAGGAAGTTAAGACTGGTGCCAATCTGGAGCTCAGCGTAAAACAACGGTTGATTCAGATGTTGCATGATTATGTGGAGATCTTTGCCTGGTCCTACGAAGACATGCCGGGGTTGGATACTGACATTTTGGTCCATCACTTGCCTACCAAAGAAGAATGCCCTCCGGTTAAACAAAAGGTCCGCCGTATGCGTCCAGAGATGTCCGAGAAGATCAAAGCTGAGGTTATGAAACAGTTTGACGCCGGTTTTCTAGCAGTGACTTCTTACCCTTAGTGGGTTGCCAATGTGGTGCCGGTACTGAAGAAGGATGGTAAGGTCAGAATGTGTGTTGACTACAGGGATTTGAACAGGGCGAGCCCCAAGGATGACTTCCCCTACCTCACATTGATGTTCTGGTTGACAATACTGCCCAGCATAAGGTGTTCTCCTTCATGGACAGTTTTTCAGGTTATAATCAGATCAAGATGGCTCCTGAAGATATGGAAAAGACTACCTTTGTTACTCAGTGGGGCACCTTCTGCTACAAGGTCATGCCTTTTGGATTGAAAAATGCTGGGGCAATGGTTGCTTTATTTCATGACATGATCCATCATGAGATTGAAGTGTACGTCGATGACATGATCGCAAGGTCCCAAACTGAGGAGGAACACCTTGACCACCTGCAGAAGCTGTTTGACCGTCTGAAGTTGTATAAGCTAAGATTGAATCCAAACAAGTGCACATTTGGGGTAAGATCTGGAAAGTTGCTAGGCTTCGTCGTAAGCGACAAAGGTATTCAAGTGGACCCTGCCAAGGTTAAAGCCATACAAGAGATGCCAGTTCCCAAGACAGAGAAAGAAGTCAGAGGCTTTCTAGGACGTCTGAATTATATTGCTCGATTCATTTCGCACCTAACTGCTACCTGTGAACCAATCTTCAAGCTGCTGAAGAAAGATCAGGTAGTACGTTGGAATGATGAATGTCAGGCCGCTTTTGACAGAATCAAAGAGTATCTCCAAGAACCACCCATTCTTATGCCACCGGTTGAAGGGAGACCTCTAATACTATACCTGATAGTACTTGACAGCTCAATGGGGTGTGTGCTGGGGCAGCATGACGAGTCTGGCCGAAAAGAGCACGCTATTTATTACCTTAGCAAAAAGTTTACCGACTGTGAGACCCGATACTCACTGCTCGAGAAAACTTGCTGCGCTTTGGTATGGGTTGCTCGCTGGCTGAGACAGTATATGCTGACTCACACTACTTTGTTGATTTCAAAGATGGATCCAATCAAGTACATATTTGAAAAGCCTGCCTTGTCCGGAAGAATAGCAAGATGGCAGATGATCTTGACAGAATATGACATTCAGTACACGACTCAAAAAGCTATCAAAGGAAGTGTATTGGCAGACCATTTGGCACACCAGGCAGTGGATGACTACCAGTCAATGAACTTTGAGTTTCCAGACGAGAGCATCATGGTAGTGACTGATTGTGAAGTACCTGGACTGGATGAAGGACCTGAGGAAGGATCCCGATGGTCTATGCACTTTGACGGAGCCTCCAACGCTTTGGGTAATGGTATTGGCGCTGTAATCATATCCCCTCAAGGCACTCATACTCCACTCACTGCCCGACTATGTTTCAACTGCACCAACAACATGGCGGAGTATGAGGCATGCATCATGGGTCTTCAAGCTGTAATTGACTTAATGATCAAGTTTCTGAGTGTCTTTGGAGATTCCGCTCTCGTGATCAATTAGATCAAAGGCGAGTGGGATACGAAACATCCGAATCTTATTCCTTACAAAGAATGTGTGTTGACATTGATCCCCCATTTTACAGAGATAACTTTTGAACATTTCCCAAGAGAGGAGAATCAGTTGGCGGACGCGTTAGCTACGATGTCTTCCATGTTCAAAGTCAAGTGGGACAATGAGGCTCCCCGGATCATTATCTGGAAACTGGACGAACCTGCATACTGTTGTGATCTTGAGGCTGAGATAGTAACTGAGAAACCCTGGTATCATGAGGTGAAGAGGTATCTGGAAGCTCATGAATACCCTGAAGGTGCGTCCATCAATGACAAAAAGTTTCTGAGAAGGTTCGCTGCAAAGTTCTTCCTCAGCAATGGCATTCTATACAAGCGAAACCATGATTCAACCTTACTGCGTTGTGTGGATAAAGCTGAAGCAGAAAGGATCATGGCGGAATTGCATGAAGGTACCTTCGGAACGCATTCCAGTGGACACACCATGGCAAAGAAAACCCTTCGGGCAGGATATTTCTGGTCCACGATGGAAGCTGACTGTTACTAACATTCTCGGACATGTCATAAGTGCTAGATATATGCTGATAAGGTGCACGTTCCTCCAGTCCCTCTGAATGTCTTAACAGCGCCTTGGCCGTTTGCAATGTGGGGCATTGATATGATCGGCGAGATTAAACCTACAGCATCCAACGGGCATCGCTTCATCCAGGTAGCAATTGATTACTTTACAAAGTGGGTTGAAGCAGTTTCCTACGCCACAGTAACCAAGAACGTCGTGGCACGGTTCATTCGACACAACCTGATCTGTCGATACGGTGTACCAGAGAGGATCATTACGGACAATGGTACCAATCTTAATAACAAGATGATCACTGAGCTCTGCGAACAATTCAAGATACAGCACCACAACTCTTCTCCTTATCGGCCGAAGATGAATGGGGCTGTAGAAGCGGCAAATAAGAATATCAAAAAGATTGTGCAGAAGATGACAGTGACCTATAAAGATTGGCACGAGATGTTACCGTTTGCTCTTCATGGGTACCGTACCTCAGCAAGGACGTCAACCGGGGCAACTCCCTTTTCCTTGGTCTATGGCATGAAGGCAGTCTTGCCGATTGAAGTCCAGATACCCTCTCTCCGGATAATGAAGGATGCAGGCTTGAGCGAAGATGACTGGATCCAGACTCGACTTGATCAATTAAATCTAATTGACGAAAAGAGACTCACTGCTATCTGTCATGGTCAAACGTACCAAAAACGGATGATCAGGGCATTTAACAAGAAAGTCAGACCACAAGAGTATCAAGTTGGGGACCTGGTAATCAAACACATCATTCTTCCTCAAAGTGATCCCATGGGCAAATGGACCCCCACGTACGAAGGGCCATTTATGGTTAAACATGTGTTCTCAGGAGGAGCCATGATTCTAACCACCATGGATGGTGACGACCTTCCTCACCCCGCCAACGCAGACATAGTAAAAAGATACTACGCATGATGAAAGACCCGCTAGGTTGACATACCTAGGCAAAAATTAGGGCTTCCCGGCGAACCAAAAGGGTTCGGGCAAAAATAAGGGATGAAATGAAAAAATCTGTACACCCGGCAAGTTGAAAACCTGAAAAGGCGGCTTGGGCAAAAATGGGTATCCCGGTGGACTGAAAACCCGAAAGGGCGGTCCAGGCAAAAGTTAGGGATTAAAGTGTAATACTATGTCTCATTGAATCACCTTGCATCCAGAATCCGGTATCAAATGTCAGGTTCAAACGGCATCGATCAGTCAGCTTCATCTTCAACTGAGCAGCCAAGTGATGAGACACTCGAAGATATAAAGGCAATAGCAGAGTTGGAACCCAGTGGGATTATTCTTTTCACATAGCTGTTTTGTTTTCCTTTTTCACAAAATTGTATAAACTCTGTTGTTCGGCGGCGTTCTCTTACTAGGACGCCAGCCTCTTGTACATAAACGCCTATTTTACAGGCAAATTCAAAATCAATACAAATTCACTTTTCAGCTAAATTGCCAATTGTTTTTCCTTTTCTGTTTTGTTTTGCGAAGAACGTCCAATGTTCAATTTGTGATATATGCATTTGACACTAATTGCTAACTCATAAATATTTGCATGCGAAACAAAGGACTAATTACAGGTGACATCAGAAACAGGGGCAATAATGAGTTGTCTAAGCAATCTAATGGCTCTGTCCACCAAGGTACCCAGGTAAGTTCGGCTGAAGAATGTAACCAAGATGCCTTAATTCCCCAGAGAGTGAGCCAAGGTTCAGCAATACTCTTCCCCAGGCAGAGTTGGTCTCCCGTAAGCCCTACAAGGCACAGTGTCTCCAACAAGTTCTTCCTATCCCCCAGCAGAGTTCATCAAATCCTCAACAAAATTTATCAACAGGAATCCCCAGCGGAGTTATCATCCAACCTCAGCAAAGTGCCTCTCTTTCCCTACAGAGTTCACTCCCCGCAGAATAATCTCTCCAACAAGTTTATTCCCCAACAGAGTCATCTTCTCCTACCGGTATTCTTGAAACCATCATCCCCAGCGGAAACAAAGCTCTACTCTTCAACATCAGCCCAGGAGTTAACTTCCCGGCACCCGTCAAGGATTTATTTTCCTAGACGAAAATACATTCATGAACATCATATCTTCATACATTATAGCATGCACATACGCATCACGAACATACCATCTCATTTATTTTGAGAACATCACACATCTCATACATCATGACATCGCATACAACTAACGTTTTGTCTTTTCAGGACAAAGGTCAGTACAAAGATAATTACTATCAACTGCCGTGATTCCAGATCCGATTCCTGTATCTCGCCAGGGTGTATCTGTTGACGACTATTCTTCGGACTCGATTCCTGTATCTTGCCAGGGCACGTCTGAAGAGTTTGAAGATCCGATTCCCGTATCTTTCCAGGGTGTATCTGTTGACGACTAATTCCAGACTCGATTCCTGTATCCTGCCAGGGCACGTCTGAAGAGTTTGAAGATCCGATTCCTGTATCTTGCCAGGGTGTATCTGTTGACGACTAATTCCAGACTCGATTCCTGTATCTTGCCAGGGCACGTCTGAAGAGTTTGAAGATCCGATTCCTGTATCTTGCCAGGGTGTATCTGTTGATAACTAATTCCAGACTCGATTCCTGTATCTTGCCAGGGCACGTCTGAAGAGTTTGAAGATCCGATTCCTGTATCTTGCCAGGGTTTATCTGTTGATGACTAATTCCAGACTCGATTCCTGTATCCTGCCAGGACACGTCTGAAGAGTTTGAAGATCCGATTCCTGTATCTTGCCAGGGTGTATCTGTTGATGACTATATTCCAGACTCGATTCCTGTATCTTGCCAGGGCACGTCTGAAGAGTTTGAAGATCTAATTCCTGTATCTTGCCAGGGTGTATCTGTTGACGACTAATTCCAGACTCGATTCCTGTATCCTTCCAGGGCACGTCTGAAGAGTTTGAAGATCCGATTCCTGTATCTTGCCAGGGTGTATCTGTTGACGACTAATTCCAGACTCGATTCCTGTATCCTGCCAGGGCACGTCTGAAGAGTTTGAAGATCCGATTCCTGTATCTTGCCAGGGTGTATCTGTTGACGACTAATTCCAGACTCGATTCTTGTATCCTGCCAGGGCACGTCTGAAGAGTTTGAAGATCCGATTCCTGTATCTTGCCAGGGTGTATCTGTTGACGACTAATTCCAGACTCGATTCCTGTATCCTTCCAGGGCACGTCTGAAGAGTTCGAAGATCCGATTCCTGTATCCTGCCAGGGTGTATCTATTGACGACTATTCTCCGGACTCGATTCCTGTATCTTGCCAGGGCACATCTGAAGAGTTTAAAGATTCGATTCCTCTATCCAGCCAGGGCACATCTACATAAAGAGTTTGAAGATCAACTCCTGTAATAGGCCAGATAATTATCTTTCTTTCTCAGGTACGCAAGTTCTCGCTAAGGAATCTCTTACGCGATCAACACCTAGATGGCATCTGTAAGCCCATCCACATACCAACAGTCTCCAAATGGCATCTATAAGCCCATTCCCGACAAGACTCTGTCACAACACCAGATGGCATCTATAAGCCCATCCTCCTATCCATTACACTTCCAAATGGCATCTGTAAGCCCATTCCCACCATCACACTGCTAACATTCTACTATGTGAGTGCAAATTTCTGGGCACTCTAGTGTTCAGTCACCTTCCACCCTCGGATTACGAAAGGCACGCCAGCCAATCTACATCCTCAGGTCTAAGAAGATTGAACAGGGGCAACTGTTGTACCCTAAAATTTTCCCTCCCATATTCTTCAAGATTTGGCAAGATCATGGTTCAAAATCTCTCAAGGGTTGCACAGTCCAATTGCCTCCTAACACAGTCAAAATTAGGGTTTTGGTTCTGGCAAAGAAAATGAGGTTTTCAAGGGTCCAAACAAATCCCACATGCCTAGATACATTGTCAAGCATCCATATGTCAAGTTTCAAGACTCACAACATCAAATTGCACAATCAAAAACCCTAAATGCTTCACAGTCAACTGCAGGGGCAAAATGGTCATTTGACAGTCAAAAGTCAAAATTTTTGGTCAACATCTTATTTTGAAGCCACAATCATCATTTGATCAATTCTTGATCATGATTCTCAAAGCATGGCTCAAAAAGTCTCAAGATGCAAAAGTTTCTATTTTTGGACAGTTGAAAAGTCAACTGCAAATTGACCAAGGCATAACTTTTTCATGGTTCATCAGAAAAATCCCATCCAAATCTCATTTTGAAGAGGATGACATTTCCTACAACTCATCTTCACACTCCAAGTCCAAGAAATGCTCTCACAAAAAGTTATCAATTTCAACATTATAGGTCATTTTCAAAAGTCAACAAAAAGGCACTTTAAGTCAAAGACCATAACTTGAGATTGGTAAATCAAAATGACATCGGACCAAAAGCATTGGTTAGAGGACTTCAAGACCTTTCCAAAATGTCTAAGAACATGATCACAACTTCAAAATTGAGCAAGATATGCATTGGAGAAGTTGGGAAATTTTTGGGAATTTTGAAAAGTCAACTTTGCCTAAAACACTTCAAAATTGCTAATGGGCCTCAAATTCTTCCTTGAATCATTACCCAAAGCCTATGCACGACCCATTGAGCTTAAAAGGATTTATTTTCTTATTTTTAATTAATTAATTGAATTTTTATTCTTATTAATTCATTTAATTAGTTTTAATTGTAGAAAAAAAATCAAATAATTCTTTTTCAAATCTTTTTGTGCAGCAAATCATACTAGGGCAAGCTGGCAAGTCGTTTCTCATTCAAAAGAGGAAGATCTTCCATAATTGGCAAGGGTTTCAATGGCAAAAGATTGAAAATCACATAATTGGCAATCAAATATTCAAAACATCAATTCATGGACTTATGGGCTTGTTTCTTGACCTAAATTCGTTCACATACTTATGCATAACTCAACCCTATTCCACAAGACACGAAAAAGCTGCTGAAGCTGCATAACCAAGTTGCCAAAATTCCAAAGAAATTGTGAAACTGATTTCATAGTTGGAGCACGTTTCAAAGCATAAAAAGTATTCCAACACGTTGCTGGACCTTCCAGGAAACTATTGGCATCAAGAACAAGTCCCCATACTCCAAGAATCGGTAGAACAGAATCACCTTTTTCATAAATATGTCCATAATCGAATTTCAATTTCTATGCATCATTCATGTGTTTTGATCATTGATTTGTATTATTAACATCTCCCTGAAACTTTTGGTAACGTTTAATTGGACTAACACTGCCTGTAGCCAAATCCACCATTGATGAAACCTAGGGTTTCAGAAGCTTCAAAATAGGGCTTTCCATATACTGTAAAATTAGACCATCAAACATACATGGACGAATTCGTTGCAAGAAACCTGATTCAACGAAACCCTCGCGCTCAATTTATTTAACATGTAGGCGTATTCGCTATTATTCACTGTTTCACTTAGTGGGGGTTTAAAACCCCCGCTACTTGTTTTATATTTACAGGAAAAAGATGAAGAAGAAGCTGAGGTGTCCAAGCATGATAGGAGCATTCAAATATCTGGCGTGTTTTTCTTTGTTTATACCACTAACATTGTTTTTTTTATATAACATTTATTCTCCATTATATGAACAAGCGCGTTGCCTGGCTTAGTTGGTTGATGAGGTGTACTGCAAGCATTGGGGCCTGGGTTCGATTCCCAGGTCCCCCCATATAATTCATAATATTTTTCCTAACACAATCTTGTGCAGCGATCATTCAAAGGGCCACCATACGTCCTAACGCCTAAGCTTGCCAAGTGTCCCTGATGCTCCATCCAGTGGCCAGATGATGCCGTCCATAGTGAGTCCCAGTCAAACAGCACGCAGGTGATTGAGAAAGTCAACGTGGCTTAGACTTCTATTGGGCCTGAATTACTTCCAGTTTACCTCCATTTGGGCCAGATACCCCCCCTTGTTTGTATATTTAATTTCCTTTTCTTTTCTTTTTAATTCTTTTTATTGCTTTAATTATTTTTATTTAATTCACCTAAAATAATTTTCATAATAAAAAACAGAAAATCAAAAATACAAAATATGTTTAATTATTATTTAATTTCACCATTTGAATATTTTTGTAAATAAATAACTAACAATTAACTTAGTTAATTTAAGTTTTAATTCAATATTTTCTTAATAAATAAAATACATAGAATTAGGTTTTTTTGACATTTTCATCTTTTTCTTAATTAAATTATTTTCCTCATTATTTATTATTATTAATAATTACTATTTATTTTTGTAAATAAACATGTAAATTAATTAATTAGTTAATTAGCCTAATTTTGACCTTTTTCTTTAACAATTAAAATAATTTAGAACTAGGGTTTCACTAACTTTAATTTTAATTCTTTTCTTTATTTCATAAATACCAAAAACATAAAAACATTTTCTTTTCCTTTTTTTCTTTAATTAAATAGTTAAATAGACTTTAATTTCGTTTAATTTCAAGCAAAGGGTCAAAACCCTCGGACGTTCCAATTTTATTTCTTTTCGCACATTTATTTTCTTTTTGAATATTATGTAACTGTTTTCTGGATGTAATAGTAATTAGGTATTTATTTACTTTCCGCACTTTTATCAAAAAACGGGTCTTTGTACTTTGGCGATGTATAGACCCACGCCTTGTAATAGCGTAGCTTTTATCTTTCCGTCTTTTACTTTCCGCACTCTTAAATTCTAACTTGTATGAAAGAATGTATGCTAATTAAAAACAAGCGTAGCTCACAATGCCATGATCAAAGATAAACTTAACATGAAAACAACACACAAATTCACACACCACTCTTAGGGTACGCCTCACCTGTTGCCTTCGAAACGTGGTCGCCAAGTATAGGACGTTTTAGTAAGTCCTTATGTCCATGATCCAGTTGCCTCGAAACAGTTGCCTCGAAACAGTTGCCTCGAAACAGTTGCCTCGAAACAGTTGCCTCTGAATAGTTGCCTCGAAACGGTTTCCTCGGATTAAAAAAGGATCAAGGACATAAGGGTAGCTTCTAAGGTGTCCTACTGTTGCTTCGGTGACCACACTGTCCCTACACTCGAATTGACCCGAACACCTCCAACGGTGGTGCTACCTACCTCTCAATGGTGGGATGACACTACCTTAAGGACATTTACACAGCCTATTTCCTTAGGGTAGGTAGATGACTCGTAGATACTTGCTCTCTAAAAAACAAAACAAAAAACCTTTTCACACCGACACTTTCAAAAAGCTTTCAAAACAATTTTTCAAACACTTTTGAGGACAGATACAAGAGTTATTCAGAAATCTTTCAATGAAACTTTTTCAAACCCACTCACAATTGAAAAGCAAACATTTTGAAAACATAAGAGCAAGTATCTAAGAGCCCATGGATAACCATGGATAGAAAGGGTGCTAACACCTTCCCTTTCTATAAATCTACCTCCCGAACCGAGAAACTATCTCATAAGGAATTTTGCTGTGCTTTTGTCCTGTCCATGTTGGAGAAAATAAAAGACGGTGGAGACTCTTGCTTCCACGACATTTCGCGAACCAGCGTTAAACAGTTAGTTCTAAATCCACCGATCACAACTACCTTAGCAAAAATTTTACTGACTGTGAAACAAGATATTCACTGCTAAAGAAAACTTACTGTGCTTTGGCATGGGCTTCTCGCCGACTAAGACATTATATGTTAACTCATACTACCTTGTTGATCTCTAAAATGGATCCTATAAAATACATATTCGAGAAGCCTGCTCTCTCTGGAAGAATAGCCAGATGGAAAATTGTCTTGACAGAATACGATATAGAGTACACCACCCAGAAAGGAATCAAAGGAAGTGTATTGGAAGATCATTTGGCGCATTAAGCCGTAGACGACTACCAATCTATGAATTTTGAGTTCCCGAGTGAAAACATTATGCTAGTTATAGATTGCGAAGAACCTGGACCGTATGAAGGACTTGACGCAGGATCCTAATGGACTATGGTTTTAGACAGAGCTTCTAACGCACTTGGCAATGGAATTGGTGCTGTAATTATCTCTCCCCAGGGTTTCCTTATGCCCTTCACTTCCAGATTATGCTTTGACTGTACCAGCAATATGACTGAATATGAAGCGTGCATCATGGGCATCAAAGGATCTATTGACCTGAGAATCAAGTTCTTGAGCGTATACGGAGACTCGACCTGTTAATCAGCTAGATTAGGGGAGAATGGGATACGAAGCATCTGAATCTCATTTTGTACCGAGAGCTTGTGTTGAACTTAATTTTGTATTTCGAGGAGTTCACTTTTGAGCACATCCCAAGAGAAGAGAATTAGTTTGCAAACGCGTTAGCTACCATGTCGTCTATGTTTAAAGTCAGATGGGACAACGAGGCTCCCAAAATTACCATTGAGAGGCTAGACGAATCGACACATTGCTATGAAATTGACACTAATGGAGTGGAAGAGAAGTATTGGTTTCATGAAGTGAAAAGATATCTTGAGGCTCAAGAGTATCCTTAAGGGGCATCTATCAACGACAAGAAATTCCTATGGAGGTTCTCAACTAAGTTCTTCATGAGCAACAAAATTCTATACAGGTGCAACCATGATTCGACTTTGCTTCGTTGTGTGAACAAGAAAGAGGCGGAGAAGATTATGGAAGATATGCATGAAGGTATCTTTGGTACTCATTCCAGTGGACATACTATGGCTTAGAAAATTCTAAGAGCACGTTACTATTGGTCAACTATGGAAACTGTTTGCCATCACCACTCAAGAACTTGTCATAAGTGCCAGATCTATGCTGACAAAGTATGCGTGCCTCCAGTACCTCTGAATGTTCTGAATGCTCCGTGGCCATTTGCAATGTGGGGCATTGATATGATCGGGGAGATCAAGCCTACTACTTCTAATGGACATCAATTCATCCTCGTCGCCATTGACTACTTCACAAAGTGGGTTGAAGTAGCCTCATTTGCCTCCATTACTAAGAATATGGTCGCCTAATTCATTAAGCATAACCTGATCTGTCGGCACGACATCCCCAAGAGAATCATCACGAACAATGGTACTAATCTGAACAACACTATGATCACGAAACTCTCCATGCAGTTCAAGATCAAGCACCATAATTCTTCTTCGTATCGACCGAAGATGAATGGCAAATTCGAAGCCGCCAATAAGAAAATTAAGAAGATTGTGCAGAAAATGGTTGTGACCTACAAAGACTGGCACGAGATGTTACCATTTTCTCTTCATGGCTATCACACTTCAGCTCGGACATCAACCGGGGAAACCCTATTCTCTGTGGTCGATGGTATGGAGGTTGTATTACCTATCGGAGTTCATATTCCTTCCTTAAGAATTATGGAAGATTCAGACTTGGACGAAGACGAGTGGATTCTGACTAGGATGAATCAGTTGAATTTGATTGACGGGAAGAGGCTTGCGGATGTTTATCACAGTCAGATGTATCAAAAGTGTATGATCAAAGTCTTCAATAAGAAAATCAAGCATCAAGTATATTAGGCTGGTGACTTGGTAATAAAGTGCATCATCCTATCGCAAGGTTATCCCAGGGGAAAATAGACTCCTACATATGAAGGGTCATTTGTGATCAAGAAGATATTTTCAGGCGGTGCTATGATACTCACCGCCATGGATGGTGAAGATCTTCCACACCCTGTGAACGCGAACATAGTTAAAAGATACTACGTATAAAAACGACCCGCTAGGTTGACTGGCCTAGGGAAAAATAAGAGCATCCCGGTGAACCAAAAGGGTTCAGGCAAAAATCAGGGATATATATATGTATAAGACTGTACATCCGGTAAGTCTAAAACCTAAAAAGGTGGCTTGGGCAAAAAAGGGTATCCCGGTGGATTGAAAACCCGAAAGGGCGATCCAAGCAAAAGTTAGGGATTAAAGCGTACGACTATGTCCTGTTGATCACTCACAACCAGCTTTATTACAAACAACAAGTTCAAATGGTATAAATAAATTTAATCAACTTCTTCCGACATGCGAGGGATGAGATGCTCGAAGACGTAGGGGCAATAGAAGAATTGAAATCTGACGAAATCATTTACACATAGCTATATACTTTTTATTCCTTTCATTTCACGACTATTTCCTCTTACTAGGATTTTTGTCTCTTTGTACAACAATCGCCTGTTTATGGGAAAGCTATCAATATAAACATAATTTTGAAATTCAAATTTTGTTTTACTTTTTCTGTTTTATTTGCAAAAAGCGTCCAATATCTGATTTGAATGAACATCATATGAATATGATTACTGTTAATAAATATATGAATAAAAACAGGAATAAGTATTTACTCAAGACTTTAGGAGGCAGGATAATGTTCAAGTCATCCATAAATCCCCACAGAGTAATCCCCAGTAAAGTTACCCCACAAAGCAATTTCCATAAGATAATCCCCCGCGGAATCAGTTTCACAAGCTCATCTTCAAAGGCATATTTCCCACAATCCTGAAATAATCTAATCGTACTCACCAACAGATTCCCCTAGCAGACAAAGGAGTATAACCTTTCCCCGACAATGTCGCCAACCTACGGAGTCCCAATCCTCGTCAGAATATGTCACCAGCACAGTTCACAGGAATTCTCTTCCCCAACTGAGTTTATTTCTCCAACACTGTAAAATCCCATGAAAATTTCTTTTCTCCACTAGGGCATGTCCCCAACAGAATATATTCCTCCAACAGGTTTATTTCCTTAGCAGAGTGTTTCTCCAGCAGGGTTTATTTCCCAAACAGGGTCTATTTCCCCAACAGGGTTTATTTCCCAGTGGAATTTAGTATCCCTAGTTTGAGTCTATCCTTCTGACTACTGTAAATCACCAGTAAAACTTCTTTCATCAACAAAGGGTAGTCCAGACCAGTATCCCCAAAGAGTTGTTACGAAATCTGAAACCGGACCAGATATCAATTAATATTATCCTCCCAAGACGAGTCAACATCCATGTTGAAAACTCGGTCAGACAACACCTCATAAGGTTATCCATATCTTTTATCCCCAGTCAGGTTATATAAGAATTAAACTCCTTAGTAGAGCGATGAACGACCGATGTTCTTGAGTTCTTCTCCCCAAGCAGAAATCAAATTCCCCAGCGGAGTTTCCTCAAACGAAAAGCACGAATTCCCAACAAAAGCATTCTATGACAAGATTCAAGATCACATATATTCTTCATCCCCAGCAGTAGTTCGAAATTTATTTTCCCGATCAAAAATGTTATACGAAGCTATCGATACACTTCAATGACATCACACATTCATACATCATTTATCATAGCATATGCATATGAAACACATTAGCATATTTATATTTTTATTTCAAGAGCATCATTATGCAATGCATTACACACATAATGACGTTGCATAAAACTAACTTTGTCTTTTTAGGTTAAGTTCGCAAACAAACAAGTGTTTCCCTCAGATACTAAATCTGACCAGTAGTTACTTAAACATTTTCCCCGGAAAGTCATTCTGAAAGATATCTCTTCTAGGTGAAGTTGGGCGTAGACATCTTCTAGTGCATCATTCAAATGAAGTCAAGTGTAGATTTCCTTCCGATACTATTTTTGGAAAAATTCAGACGTAGACTCTTTCCGGTACCTCTTCTAGTTGAAGTCGGGCATAAACATCTTCTAGTTCAGATGAAATCAAGCTCAGGTTTCCTTCTGATACTCTTTTTGGAAAAGAGTCAGGCGTAGACTCTTTCCAGTACTTCTTCTAGTTGAAGTCGGGCGTAGACATCTTCTAGTTCATATGAAATCAAGCGTAGATTTCCTTCTGATACTATTTTTTGGAAAACGTCAGGCCTAGACTCTTTCTGGTACCTCTTCTAGTTGAAGTCGGGCGTAGACATCTTCTAGTTCAGATGAAATCAAGCGTACATTTCCTTCTGATACTCTTTTTGGAAAAAGTCAGGCGTATACTCTTTTTGGCACCTCTTCTAGTTGAAGTCGGGCGTAGACATCTTCTAGTTCAAATAAATCAAGCGTAAATATCGTTCTTATACTCTTTTTGGAAAAAAAAGTCAGGCGTAGACTCCTTCCGATACCTCTTCTAGTTGAAGTCGGACATAGACATCTTCTGGTCCGGATGAAATCAAGCTTAGATTCCTTCTTAAACTCTTTTCGATAAAGTCAGACGTAGACTCATTCCAAATACATATTTCAAGACAAAATCAGGCCTAAACTTGTTCAGAGGTTCCTATCAATAGTTACTATGTATGGCATCTATAAGCCCATCTCCGACGACTCTCTGTCACCTCTCCAAATGACATCTTTAATCCCATTCCAGGTATAATCAACTAACAGTGTTACTTTGTGCACAGGTAAGTGCAAATTTCTGGGCACTTAAGTGTTCAATCATCTTCTACCTTCAAGTCACAAATGACGGACATGTCAATCTAACTCTTCAGGTTTAAGAAGATTGAACAGGGGCAGCTGTTGTACCCCAAAATTTTCCCTCCAATTTTTCTTCAAGACATTCTCAAGAGGTCCTCAAAATGATCAAGGTGGCTTAAGAATTGATCAAACAAATTCTCCTCCTAAGCAATGGGTCCACAACTAAGGCTTTATGTTTCTCAAGGAAGATTTAGTTTCCAAGGCCTCAAGTTATTTTCATGGTTCTCCATAAGTCTTAAAAAATGCTCATGTCAAGTTTCAAGCCTGGCATCACAAGTTTGCTTAGTCAATTGCTCAGATGATGGAAAATCAACTATATTGGGTAAAAAGTCAACCATGGTCAACATACAGTCAAACCTCAAGATTTTTGGTCAACATAAACACTTTGAAGTCATATGCATCATTTGATAAAGGGTTGATCATGATCCCTCAAGAAAAGCCCTCAAATCATCAAAAGTCAAAAGTATCCAAATTAGGGTTTCCTTAGGAGAAGTCAACTGAAATTTGACCAAGCATAACTTTCACATACTTCATCAACTTTTCCCCAACCAAATCTCATTTTGAATTTAATTCAATCTTCTACAACTTTGTAAATCTAAGATGAAGTCCAAAAAATGCATCATTTGAGATATAAGCCAATATATTACAGGTCATTTCAAAAGTCAACAAAAAGACACTTTTGTCAAGGCAACTTACATCAAGATAAAGTCTTCAAAAGCAAAAATGATAAACATAGAGGTGTTAGAGGACATCTTGAGATTTCAAAAAAGTCAAAGATCACTTCCAAAAGATGAAAATTAAGTGAGTTATGACCATTGCAAGTTGGGAAATTTTAAGGAAATACATGAAGTTCAAATTGAGCAAGCTTGATATTTGGACTATTTGGCCATGGTTTTGGAGTCCAAACATGCTTTATACCCCTCATACACCTCATAATTCATTCATACATCCTTTGGCGTTGTTTTATTTTTACTATTTTTATTATTTTTGATTTAATTCATTAATAATCTAAAATAAAATAAGATAAATTTATATCTTACTACAAGAGTCCAAGCCCATCATTTGGTTGCCCTAATTTTCTCTATATAATTCAAACATCAAGAGAGAGAAAAGACACGGAAATCCTTGCCTCTCAAACTTGTCCAAATTTCCAAATATTTTTCAAGAACCCTAAAGTTCTCAAACCCTATTTTCAAGCCTTTTCACCATAAAGTCTCCATTCCATTCACTTCCAGGAACATTGAAGGGTAGGTTTGGATCAGTTACCATGTTTCAAAGGGCCTGAATTATGCATATAGGTTATGGTCGGTTCTTGATGTTTTTATCATTCATATATTTTTAATTCCATGCATTGCTGAATGTTTCTAATCATCCAAACCAGTTTATATGTATGTTCAGAACAGGTTGCAGTCGCTACATGGAGCTTTTGACGTTTAAATCTTGATTTTCCATTCTTAAACTGAGTTAGGGTTTTTGTTTCTAAACTCACGATACAAGGACTGTTAGCCAAAATTAATCCCATATTTGGATTCAGAGGGATTGAATTAGTGGGAGTAGGACATTTTGGATCACTAAGGCTTTGAATTTGCAGGTTTAGTACATTACATGCTGCCAGAGAAGACGACCGGAGCTAGGGCTCCGACGCCTCTCTGGCCAATATATTCAAAGTTATATTATATATCAATCGTTTCAATTATGTTAATGGATGTATGGCCGCCCCAACGGTAGAAGCGAGCATGGCTAAAGCGTTGGTATACCAGGGCACGTGTTCAATCCCTGCCCCTGGTATCTTTATGTTCACATATTTTATGTTGGAGATTCAATATAGAAAGCCTTCGTAAGCCCACCACGCGCTTTCTCGTCAATACCATCAGATCTCAACAGATCCAGATCCAGAATCCCAGATCTGCGCATTCACAATAGACCTCCTGGAGTTGTTTCACTGGATCTCAGGCAGGCGTATGGGCTTGCTCTTTGGGCCCAGCAAATTGTTGTTCCAAACCCCTCAGTTTGCTCTTTTAAGCCCAACATCTTCTTTTTATTTTATTTTATTATCTTTTTATTTTTCAACGTAATTATTATTTTAATTAATTAAAATCAATTTAGACTTAGGGTTTTTTTCTTAATTAAATTAATTTAATTTTTTTAAATTAAATTAACTTACCTTTTTAATCAACTAATTTAGTTTTTTAGGGTTTTATCATTAAAATTTCTTTTTTTTCTAACTCAAACTAATTAGGGTTTAGATTAACCATCAAATCATTTTTATCAAAATCATAAACAATTTGTCTTGTTTCTTTCATCTTCGCGTACTTCATTATTTTTCCGCATTAGTTTTTTCCCCAACTATGTTACTGCTACGATCTGTAATAGTTTAATTAGGGCTTTTATTTGTTTTACTTTTTCTCCCCAGTTTTATGGTTTTGTACCCTCTTCCCCGAAGCTTTGTAATAGCGTAGGACTTTTAATTTCTTCCTTTACTGTTTTCCTTATAACTGCTAGTAATTAGGGCATGTATAACAAGATCTAAAATCAACCGTTAGATAACCCTAATATACAAGATAAATAAACTGAGCTGAATCACTTTTCACACACTCACCTCTAGGATAAACGTACTTGTTGCCTTCAAATAAAACAATCATGTCCCTTGACCGTGGGGATGCTTTAGCAAAGTCCCTCGATTCAAAGACCAGAGTCCCTCGATGACCCTTCAATGTTGCCTTTCGATAAATGATCCAGTCCCTTATGAAAATTGCTAAAGCTTCCTTGCTAGTTACCTTCTATGATTGTACGAAGACCCACGCCTGTCCCTTCATATCCAATGATAGGGCTGACTACTAACTAATGGTAGGATATCGCTATCTAAAGGAGGAGGAAAATAACACGAAAGATCTTTGAGTAAGGGTAAAATACTTTTAATCGCTTTCTCACACAAAACATTTTTCACAATCACACTTTCAAAATATTTTCAAAATAAACACTTTGTACGCATTCTTAACGATACAAGAATCATTACAAAGTTTTCGAACTTAGGAAAATTTCAAAATATTCTCAAACACATACACAAAGCATTTCAAAATAAAGTGAGCTAGCGATTAAGAGCCCGTAGATGATTATGGATGAAAAGGGTGTTAACACCTTCCCTTTTCATAACCTACCCCTGAACTCAAAAAATTCACGAAGGTCTTTCCTGTTATTTTCACCCTTTCCTTATTGGATAAAAGAAAAGTCGGTGGCAACTCTTACTATCCGCAACATTTGCGATAAAACACAAAACCAAGTCAGATCTCTCACCGTATTACAATACCTTTTTACTTTTCTTCTTTGCCTTCTGGTCTAGGTTTTCTTCAAATTTATCATTCCTTTCAGAATGGCGCTCCTGGTTGCCTTCCTCATCTTTATTCTACAACTCCCCCAAAAATATGTTATGATAATTTTGGTGGCCTATTGATGACTCCTCTCTTGTGAAGGGAGTGCAAATTCTTGTGCCATACATGCTGGTCACTAACAAATCTGAAAAATTCCTATTGTTTCTTGGCGTGCCTTCTGTTGACTTTTACTCCCTTTTGACTTCAATAGAGTTTGAATAACAACCTTGTTAAAATCAGCTTGTGGGTAGCAAATATCATTTGTTAATATTTCATTGACTTCTTACATCTTGCGTAGCGTGGTGATTAGGCATGGAAATTAGATCATTTTATCTTTTTTCTTGGAGCATACATGTATTTCTTGGACTATGATCTTTGCGACATTAACCATGTTAAAGGTTATGATACAGTGAAGCAACACCAACCTAGCACCGTTTACAATTTCATTGTGAGTGGTGGGTCGGAGGGATTGTTTGATAAACTGATACCAGATTTTGGGCTCTGAACGAAGGTCTATTCTCAACACCGTCTTTTTAGAGCTCTTGTCCGTCTATATTCACTTAGTTCAAGGGTTGTATAGAAAATATTTTAGGACGTCCATGTCCTCATTATCAATTGTTTCTAGCAGATGTTGGTATGTGTCACCAACATTTTTCAATCCTAACATCATATTGATCGTGGCTTCATAATATTTACCTTAGTTCCATGCACAATCACCTAAAATCTCTTGCTTGATGTGTTCACCAAGTTGGAGTAAAGCTCCTTTATCAGTTGCATATTGTAGGGATTTGGGTGCTTGCAAAACTTTTGCCATTTCAGGAAGACTTAGGTCATCATCTTCCTTGTTATAGATGAAGCCTCTTTCAGAATGCACACTCTTTACAAAAAATTAATTAGTGAATCTTTGGTGAGCATCATTGTTGATAAAGGTATCAACGTCAGATGCTTCAGAGTCATAATAATCAATGAAATGGGTTTCATTTTTCCTAACGCACATTTTAACTCTTTTTCTTGTGATATTTAGTTCCATGGAGAGTTTGGTGTTTGAAGGCTTTGATGAGTACATAAGGGGGAAGGTTCAGATGTGAGTAAATGAGTTTAAAAGAAAGGTTTTCAGAATGGTGGATGATGATGATGAAGAGAGGGAAGTTACGTGTTTATATTGGGGAGAGTTAGGGTAAAAAATTTGAATTGAAATTGTAATGGTAAGAGTTAACTATTGAGAGTTAATGGTATGGTAACTTGTTGCAGTTACTAACACAATAATGAGTGGCAGACATGTAATTATGGTCCTATCAAAGGACAACATTGATGATGTCAAGCACGAGGCTCTAGGAATGCCTACTTATGATTTTTCTCTCCCCCGAACTTTTCCTTTTTCATCAATATTTAATATTTTCATTTTTATCTTTATCCTCTCCTTCTAATGGTACTTCACACTACCTTTTTTTATGCACAAACAAAAGTGCGATATAACTCTTCAGAGGATGTTATTTTTCACTAATTCTCTACTTCATCATCGAAAACAAAACAAATAAAGACAACAATTTATTAAGTTTGACTGCCTCCCAGTAACATTATTTTAAAGTCATGTAGCTTGACTTTCAACACATAATATATCAATTCTTCAAATTCATGGTGACTCTTGTGTTGTTTGAGGTATCACCAAATTAAGTCTTCACCCTTTGTCCATTAACCTTAAATTCCTCCCATTTTTTCTCATTCAATGGGTCTACAGCCCCATGAGGATAGATTTTCAAAAGTTTAAACGGGCCTGACCATCTTGACTTGAGCTTTCCATGGAAAAGCTTCAACCTTGAGTTAAACAAAATAAGTTGTTGGCCTTCTACCAATTCTCTTTTCTAACACTTCATGCCGTTACATTTTTTAATCTTGTCCTTGTATAACTTAGCATTCTCATATGAGAATAATTTGTGCTCTTCTAGCTCATGGAGTTGAAGCATTTTGGCTTGCCCAGCAGAAGGCAAGTTGAAATTCAAATTGTTTATATCCCAAAATGCATTATGATCGAACTCAATAGGTAAGTGGAAAGCTATAATATGGTGGGAGAACTGACTTGGTTTTTGAATTTTATCGCAAATAATGCGGATAGCAAGAGTCGCCACCGACTTTTCTTTTATCTAATAAGGAAAGGGTGAAAAGAACCGGAAAGACCTTGAGATTTTTGAGTTCGGGGGGTAGGTTATGAAAAGGGAAGATGTTAGCATCATTTTCATCCGTAGTTATCAATGGGCTCTTAATCGCTAGCTCACTTTTTTTTAAAATGCTTTGTGCTTGTGTATGTTTAAAAATATTTTGAAAAATGCCAATAGTAAGGCAACTTTGTAATGATTCTTGTATGGGTTAAGAATGCGTACAAAGTGTTTATTTGAAAATATTTTGAAAGTGTGATTGTGAGAAATGTTTTGTTTTGAAAAATGTGAGCAAGCGATTAAGAATTATCTACCTACTCAAGGTATTTATCGTTATTTTCCTCCTCCTTTAGATGGTGTTATCCTACCATTAGTTAGTAGGAAGCCCTATCGTTCGATGTGAAGGGACAGGCGCGGGTCATCATACAATCATAAAGGAAACTTGTAGGGGCGCTTTAGAAATTCATTAAGGGACTATATCGTTTATCGAAAGGCAACATCTAAGGGTCTTCGAGGGACTATGATCTTTTTAATCGAGGAACAGTGCTAAAGCGTCCCCACGTTCGAGGGACATGATGTGTTTCTGAAGGAAACAAGTGAGGTTATCCTAGAGGTGCGAGTGTGAAGAGTGATTTGTTTTTAGTTTAGTTATCTTGAAATTAAAGTTTTCTATGATTGCTTTTAATCTTGTCATACAAACCCTATTAGCATACATCTAACAGTTATATACAAGGCATAAAAATATAAATGCAGAAAAGTAAAATCCGACACTTTTACAAGGCTTTGGGAATGGGGGTACAAATAGTAAAAAACAGGGAAATAGAAACCATAGTTAAACTATTACAAAATGTATACATATACATAATTGGAAAAACGCGAAATAATAAAATACGCGAAAGTAAAAGGAAAAGGAAATTGTCTTGTGATTGTTTGATAGAAAAAGTTTGATGATTAACATAATAACCTAATTAATTTTAATTAATTAAAAAGGAAATTGATTAAAAAAACCTAAAAAAACCTAAGTTGATTTTAATTAAATTTTTTTAGTGAAAAACCTAAAAACCTAATTAATTATTAATTAAAAAAATAATTGATTAAATGAAAACCTAAAAATTAATTAGGGTTTGTGATAATGTTAGGGTTTTGAAAAAAAGGTTTTTTGTAAAAAATAGGAAAAGGAAAGAGGAAGAAGAAGAGAGAATTTATGTAAAAATAACCAAAGGGGTAGGGGTGGGTGTTGAACCCACACCCTTGGATCCTTCAGCCAACACCTTCACCACTGGGCTAAGCGCGCCTTGGTGATAGTAAACAGCTCCGGTGTGTTTTGTAATAAATTTGGAAAAATATGAAAATGTGAAGAAAAAAAATAGCAAAAAGGCAAGATCGAACCCGTGCCCTTTGATACCTATGCCTTAACGCGTGCTCTTCAACCGCTAGGGAGGTGATAGAACTGTTATATAAAATAAACCAATATATATAATATAACAACGGTGCCTGAACCGGAGAGACGTCGGAGCCCTAGCTCCAGCTGTCTTCTCTTATTGCCCTTTTTTGTCAAAACCTGCAAAACATAAGAGGTTAACAAGCCAAAAACACCCCATCCCCCTAAATCGAGGGTTGTGAGTTGAACGGGACAATTATTTGGAGCTAAAATAGCCTGGCTTAAGAGCTATGGTTAAAATGACTCGAATCGGTGCTAACACGGTGTTTTACGATTTCGATTGCATGAGATCATTATGATGATCCAAACCTATACAAACACATCTCAGGAACAAGTTAATGGCATTAGTATGGCTTAAATCAAAATGAAAATTAAGATATGAATTTTGTGAAAATTATGGAATCGGAGATGAATGCATGGAATTTCATGAGCTTTGGACCATCAAACTTGGTCCATTCTTACTATGTATGATTGATGGGAATGAATGAAGTGGCTGTTTTGTAGTGAAAAGGTTGTGATAATGGTTTGAAGATCTTTAGGGTTCTTTGAAAAAATTGAGTTTTTTTGACAAGTTTTTGAGGCAAGGTTTCGTGTGTGTTTGTATGAGAATGTATGGGAATATATAGGACAAATTAGGTCAAAGATATGGGCTTGGTCTTTGTGTAAGAAAGACCTATATTTTATCTTATTTATTTTTGAAATATTAATGAATAAAACAAAATAGTTAAAATAAAAATAGTTCAAGGGGTGCATGAACAAGATTTGAGGTGTATAAGGAGTATAGAGCATGTTTGGACTCTGAAACAATGACCCAATAGCCCAAAATATCAAGTTTGCCCAATTTGAACTTCATGCATTTTCTCAAAATTTCCCAACTTGCACTGGTCATAACTCTCTCTTTCTTCATCTTTTGAAGGCGATATTGGACTTTTTGGAAAGCCCAAGGTGTCCTCTACAATCTCTATGTTGATCATTTTTGCATTTGAAGACTTTATCTTGATGTAAGTTGCCTTAACAAAAAGTGTCTTTTTGTTGACTTTTGAAATGACCTGTAATGTATTGACTCATATCTCTCAAATGAAACATTTTTTGGACTTGAGCTTATAGAGAAAAAGTTGTAGAGAATTGAATTTCCTTCAAAATGAGCTTTGGTTGGGGATAAACTGATGAAGCATGTGAAAGTTATGCTTGGTCGAAGTTCAATTGACTTCTCCTAAGGAAACCCTAATTTGGCAACTTTTGAATTTTGATGATTTGAGAGTTTTCCTTGAAGAATCATGATCAACCCTTGATCAAATGATGAATATGACTTCAAAATGTTGACGTTGACCAAAAATCTTGAAGTTTGACTGTATGTTGACCACGATTGACTTTTTACCCAATACAATTGATTTTCAGTCATCTGAACCATTGACTGAGCAAACTTGTGATGAAAGGCTTGAAACTTGGTATGAGAATTATTGGAGACATATAAGAGACCATGAGTTCCATTTAAGACCTTTGAAACCTAAACTTCCTTGTGAAAATTGAAACATTAGTTGTGGATCCATTGCTTAGGAGGATAATTTGTATGATCAACTCTTGAGCAACCTTGAGCATTTGGGAACCCTCGGAGAATGTCTTGAATAAAAATGCGAGGGAAAATTTTGGGGTACAATAGCTGCCCCTGTTCAATCTTCTTAAACCTGAAGAGTTAGATTGGCATGTTCGCCATTCATGATCTGAAGGTAGAAGATGATTGAACACCTAAGTGCCCAGAAATTTGCACTCGCCTGTGGACAAAGTAACGCTGTTGATTGATTGTATTGCTTGAATGGGCTTAAATATGCCATTCTAAGAAGTGATGGAATGTCGTCAGAGATGGGCTTATAGATGCCATCCAAAGTACAATTGATGGGAGTATCAGAATGAGTCTACGCTCGACTGTATCTGAAGAATGCTTTCTAGAATGAACCTCAGGGGAAGGTTCTTGAGTAGCTACTTATCAGATTTAGTATCTAGGGGAAATGTTTGTCATGTAGATAGTTTCCCCATCTTGTTTTGGGAATTGATCTACAGTCTGTTTTTGTTGGTAAACTCGTCCTGTTTCGAGAATTCATATCACCTGGTGATAAAGATAGTCGCCCCGTCCTATTTTGGGAATTGATCTCCACCTGGTCATAAAGATAAAAAGATAGTTTCTCTGTTCTGTTTTGGGAGCTAATATTTTCTCGGTCGTATAGATAGTTTCCCCATCCTGTTTCGGGAGTTAATCTTCAACCTGTTCATGTAGATAGTCACCACGTCTTGTTTCGGGAATTGATCTACAATTTGTTTTCACAGATAGCTACCCTATCCTGTTTCAAAAATTAATCTGTGCCTGGTCATATAGATAGTTGCCCCCTCTTGTTTTGGGAATTAATCTGCGACCTGTTTTAAAAATTGTTGATGATATTCGTCTGTTTGTAGACTTTTACCTGAAAAGATAAAAAGTTAGTTGTATGCAATGTCATGATACATGTAATGCACTGCATAATGATGTTCTCAAAGTAAATGAGAGTGTGCTATATGCATGTAGTATGCACATGCTATGATACTTGTAAATGTTGTATGAATGTGAGATGTCGTTGAGGCATATTGGTATCTTTGTATAACATCTTTGATTGGGGAAAATAAATCCATGATGGTTGATAGGGATGAAGAATATGTGTGATCTTCAATCTTATCTAGAATGTTTCCGCTGGGGATTCCTGCTTTCTGTTTTGAGGTACTCCACTGGGAATGTTTGACCTCTGCTTGGGGAGAAGAGTTCAAGAACATTGGTCGTTCATCGCTCTACTGGAGAATTTAATTCTTATATACCCTGATTGGGGATAAAAGAGATGGATAACCTTCCAAGGTGCTATCTGACTGAGTTTCTGATATGGATGTCGGCTCGTATGGGAAAGATAAAGTTAAACAATATCTTATCCGGTTTCAGATTTCGTAGCAACTCTCTGGGGATAGTAGTCTGGACTGTCCTTCACTAGAGAGAGGAATTTTGCCGGTGATTTGTAGTAATCAGAGAGATGAACTCAAGCTAGGGAGACTAAATTCTGTTGGGGAAATAAACCCTGCTTGGGAAATAAACCCTACTGGAAAAATATTCTATTGAGGAAATAAGCCTGACTGGAGAAGAGAATTCTGCAAGGGGATTTTATAGTTGGAGCAATAAACTCAGCTGGGGAAGAGAATTCCTATGAACTGTGCTGATGACATAATATCTGATGAGGATTGGGAATCCGTAGATTGGTGGCATTGTTAGGGAGAATATCACACTCCTTTATCCGCTAGGGGAATCTGTTGGGGAGTATGATTAGGTTAATTGCTGGAAGATGCCCCAATTCTTGTCTGGAAGCATATTGGACTTGCGGGGAACGTATCTTTGTGAAGATAGCTCTATGAGGATAATCCCATGGAGGTTACTCTGTGGGGATTTTTCTGTGGGGACTTGTAGGCGACCTAAACGTTATCCCAATTCTTAGAGTCTTAAGTAAATGCTTATTCTTATTTTTATGCATATATTTGTTAACAGTAATCATATTCATATGCATATGTTCATTCAATTTAGTCATTGGACGTTTTTGCGAACAAAACAGAAAAAGTAAACAAATTTTTTGATTTTGAAATGGTATTCTGTATTGATAATTTTCCTATAAACATGCGATTTTATACAAAGAGACGAAAATCCTAGTAAGAGGAAATCGTCGAACAATTGGAAGAGTACAAAGTAACAATGAAACATATAGCTATGTGTAAATGATCTCGTCGGGTTTCAACCCTGCTATTGCCTCTATGTCTTCAAGCATCTCATCCATCGCTGTCGGAAGAAGCTGATTGAATTGATTTGTACCGCTTGAACTTGACGTTGGTAATGAAGCTTGCTATAAGTGATCCCACAGGACATAGTCGTATGCTTTAATCCCTAATTTTTCCTAGACCGCCCTTTCGGGTTTTCAGACCACCGGGATACCCTTTTTTGCCCAAGCCACCTTTTCAAGTTTTTGACTTGCCGGGTGTATAGTTTTAATATATATCCTTAATTTTTGCCCGAACCCTTTTGGTTCGAGGGGATGCCCTTATTTTTTCCCGAACTCTTTTGGTTCGTCGGGATGCCCTTATTTTTTCCTAGGCCAGTCAACCTAGCGGGTTACTTTTATGCGTCGTATCATTTGACTATGTCTGCGTTTATAATGTGCGTAAAATCTTCACCGTCCATAGTGGTCAGTATCACAGTACCGCCAGAAAATATCTTCTTAATTACAAATGGCCCTTCATAGGTGGGAGTCAATTTGCCCCTGGGATCACCTTGCAGTAGAATGATGCACTTTATTACCAAGTCACAAGCCTGATATACCCGATGCTTGGCATTCTTGTTGAAAGCTTTAATCATATGCTTCTGATACATTTGATTATGACAGACAGCCACAAGCCTCTTCTCATCGATCAAGTTTAGCTGGTCCAACCTAGTCGGAATCCACTTGTCTTTGTTTAAATCTGCGTCTTTCATAATTCATAGAGAAGGAATCTGGACTTCGACAAGTAGGACAACCTCTATACCATAAATCAGAGAGAATGAGGTTTCCCCAGTTGATGTTCGTGTCGAAGTGCAGTAGCTATGAAGAGAAAATGAAAACATCTCATGCCAATCTTTATATGTCACCGTCATCTTCTGTATAATCTTCTTAATGTTCTTATTGACGGCTTCCACTGTGCCATTCATCTTCAATTGATATGGGGAAGAATTGTGGTGCTTGATCTTGAACTGCATGCAGAGTTCCGTGATCATACTGTTGTTTAGATTGGTATCATTGTCTGTGATAATCCTTTTAGAGATGCCATACCGACATATGAGGTTATGCTTAATGAATCGAGCAACAACATTATTAGTAACAGAGGCGAACGAGGCTGCTTCAACCTATTTCGTGAAGTAATCGATGGCAAAGAGGATGAAAAGATGTCCGTTAGAAGTAGTAGGCTTGATTTCTACAATCATATCAATGCCCCACATTGCAAATGGCCAAGGAGCAGCCAAGACATTCAAAGGAACCACATGCACGTGTACTTTGTCAGCATAGATCTGACACTTGTGACAGGTTCTTGAGTGGTGATGGCAGTCGGTTTCCATAGTTGACCAATAGTAACCTGCTCTCAGAATCTTCTTAGCCATAGTATGTCCACTAGAGTGAGTACCAAAGATACCTTCGTGCATATCTTCCATAATTTTCTCCGCTTCCTTCTTGTCTATACAACGAAGCAGAGTCGAATCATGATTGCGTTTGTGTAACGATAAAAAATGTAGCGGGGTAAATCAGAGATCGAGCTATTAATTAACTCGACTCAAAAAAGAAAGAGTCGCCACCGCGCTTTATTATTTCCAAGGGAAAAGGGAAAAGAGCGAAATAAAACCCTTAAATATGCAATGTAAAATAATACTTAAAAGTAATGAAAATTCAATGTGTTTTTTGAAAGAGATCTAGAGTTCGGGGGTTGGTTATACAATGGGAGGGTACTAGCACCCAATGCATCTGCGGTAATCCGCAGGAACCTTTTGTAATATATGTTTTTAGAATTGTTTGTTTGATAAAAAATGTTTTTTTGGTCAAAATGGTTTGTTTGGCTAAAAATATGTGTGGACGAGATTTTGAAGATACGACGACCTAGTGTCGAAGTTTTGACTTAAAAGGTGTGATTTTTAAAATTGACTTTTAGGAAAATTAACCTAAGGTTAACAAAAAATAATAAAACAAAGATGAATGAAGGGATCCGCACAATCGTATTACACATATTTGATGACATGAATTCGACAAAGTCAAAACATTTCCCTTGGAATTTAGACGGACGAAAGATACAAAGATTAAATGATCAAGAATAAAGTAAATTAAAATGACAATTGAACAATTAAATAAATAACAAAAATTCTATTATACTAGCATGAATTTTCAAAAATTAAATAAAAGATTAGTTTATAAGCATGTATTTAAATAAACAAAAATTAAATAAAAGATACTTCATTAGCATGTATTGGAATAATTAAATAAAATAGTAAAATTAAATAAAGACTAATGTGATAATGTGTTTTTTGTATTTTTATGATAAGGTATAATTATATATATAAAATGAACTAACTAACATTTGTTATAAAATAGAATACGGGGAGATAATGGCTAAATGAACTAAGAAACAAAATAAAATACCCTAGCAGAGGTTGAACCCGGGTCCTCTTGGTCATTGGTGTTGTGTTTTGCCAACTAAGTTATGTTTGTTTATCTGTTAACACAACTATTTAATTAATAAATAAGAGAATATTGATAAAGTTATTGGACCAACAGGCCCAATGGGCCGACCCGTTTGGAAAGGACAAGAAAATGTTTGGAAACCCTAACCAAGGGAAATGCGCCGCTGATGTTATTATGGGGAAGACAAATTCAGCTTAATTAATATTATTATTGAAAACTCTATTTTCAAAGCTATCGTGAAAAACCACAGTTAAACTCCTCTTCCATACTCACAAATTCCATCTTCGATCCCTCTCTTCTCCCTAACAAAGTACAACTTAACTTTCTTCTTGAGAAAAACACGCAACTGGCCGAAACAAGCTTCAGGATTTCTTGGCTAATATGGTGCTTTTCATCTCTTCCAACTGTGGAAGAATTCTTGCGTGCTCTTCCTTTAGGCTTTCGGCATTTCGATCAGGATGTCCAAGGTGAACGGGACGCTCTCCCATTGTTGAACAGATGGCTGCAAGTTCAGCTCACAATCAGCAATCGCTTGCCTTAGTTGAGCTCTAGACCAATTTGCCTGATCTAATTTCTTCTATAAACTTCAAGACACTCTTGTTCAAGCTCAAACAACATTCTGTCTCTAACAGGCTCAGCCTCCCCAACTTCATCCCATATTATCCGAAGTTCAAACCGAAGCAACCCACAAGTTGTCTCAGCTCGCGAAAGCTGATCATTATGAGGATTAGACAGTGTCGACTGAGTATGATGGAGATCGGAGAATCGCTTTAGATTTAGATATTGGTGCTGTCGAGTGGTGATGAGAAAAGGAACGAGTTGAGTTTTTGAAGAGAAAATGAAATTGAGGTTTTGAAAAGGTAAGTTAAAGTGTTTTTTACGAGTTTCTATGTAATTTATGTCAGTGTCGTTGTTTCGGTAAAAGGTTAAGCTATTGTTATTATTGTTGCAGGTGCTGTTATTGAGTCACAAGTTCATGAGGTTGTTCAAAAGGTTGGCACTTCTTATTATCAATCAAATTTACTACCTCCTGGAGCTGATGAATTTATCTTCCAGGAACGAAAGTTTTGTACCCCAAAATTTGCCCTCCCATTTTACTCAACAAATGTCAAGTGAGGTCCCCAAGTTGCTCATGAAAGCCCAAGAGTTGACCAGACAAGCTCTCCCCTAAGGCAATGTACCTCCAACTAGGGTTTCTATTTTCATCAAGATGGGTGAACTACAAAGGTCTAATATGCTCTACATGGTCTTAATATGTTCTCAAGACCCTACATGTCAAGTTTCATGCCTTGCATAAGAAGTTTGCTCAGTCAACTGCTCAGATGCTTGAGAAGTCGACTATATTAGGTCAAAAGTCAACTGTGGCCCACATACAATAAAACTTCAAGATTTTGGGTCAACATCAACATTTTGAAGTGACTTTTGTCATTTTATTAAGGTTTGATCATTATTCTTCAAGGAATTCCCTAAATTCATCAAAACCCAAAAGTTGCTAAACTAGGGTTTTTGAGTAAAAGTCAATCCAACTTTGACCAAGCATAACTTCCACATGCTTTATCAGAAATTTTCCATCCAAAGCTCATTTTGAAGAGGATGAAATTCCCTACAATTAATCTTCATCCCACAAGTGCAAAATATTCACTCACAAAAAGATATGAATTTTGACATTATAGGTCCTTTTGAAAAGTCAACAAAAACACCTTTTGGGTCAAAGCTTCATACATGAACATGGAAGACTCAATTGAGATGAGACCAAAAGGATTGATTAGGGGACATCCTAATCTTTCTAAAAAATACAAAAACATCTCCCTAGGGTCAAAATTGAGAGAGATATGCATTTTCAAAGTTGGAAAATATTTGGAAAATTGTCAAAAGTCAACATTGATCAAATTGGCATTTTTTCCAAAGGGGCCCATGTTTTCTTGCTTGAAACATGTTTCTAATAGGACCCATGACCCCTGAGCTCATTCACCTCTTATTTTATTATTTTTATCATTTATTTTTATTTTTTATTCATTTAAATCAAAATAAATCAAATTAAATGGTAAAATAATGAAATCAAATCAAATCTTGGGATTTTTGTGCACATTTTGAGTCTATATACAACTAGCATGATGGCCAATTCGTGCAAGATTCATTTGGATTGGAAAATATTAGATTGAAGCTTGTTTTAGAAAGATATCATACATAGGGCAAATCAAATCAAATCTCCATTATTTCTCTAGATTCATGCCAATTTTATTAACCTAATTCAGTCTACTACATATACATAATAATTCCAGACCATAAGCATAAGGATTGGAGGCGTGAAACAGCAAGAAAGAAACCAAAATTTTGCAAGAAAAGTGTGAGACCAATCTTTGTCTACAGGCCAATTCAAGCCAGTCCAACGTTTCCAATCGATTCCTAGACATCCCAGGAAGCTAACAACATCATTTGCAAGCCTCAAAGCATCCAGAAATCGTCCCCAAAAGCACCACGGTTTACCCTAAAACTCAAACTCGATTTCAATGTTTTATGCATCCTAAACGCATGCTAATCATATGTTTGTGTTTATCATCTCATTTGCAAGCTACATGTATCCTTTAATTGCATTTGCCGCGCAGGAATCCATAGTTGCCATTGTTAGGGTTTCTGAGATGTTTTTAGGGCTTTATTATACAGGAAAAATTAGGCCAAGAAAATGATACCATGATACTCGTGAGACCAAGACGAGTTGATTGGTATCATCACAATTGATTTATCATGCTTGTATGGAATTTTTGAATGACACAAGTTTTTAGAATCAGACTTGCGTCTGTAGGTAAAGGTTCAGAAACCTAAGACGACGGTTCCAGGGAAGAAGACAATGCGTGTCAACCAACCATTCGTCCGTTTGAATTTTGCGCACTTGGAATCAGCTTCTTTTATTTTTCTTATATTATGTTTTGTTTTTATTATGTTAACAATTAACAAGCATAGCTCAGCTGGCAGCGTGGTATTGGATTTAGGTCTGAGCACTTGGGTTCGATCCCAGGTCCCAGCGTTTTCCATATTTTCTTATTTTCTGTTTGCAGATCCAGCGTATCAATTCTCCAAGTGACCATCATACACCCTCAACGCCTGTTCACTGGATGCCCAGCTAGCCAGATCTAATGTCTCTCCCCTGAAGGTCCATGGTACTCCTCAAGTCAACGCTGACACAAGATCTAGCGTGGTTGACTGGGCTTGGAGCTTAATGGGCTGGGAAATTCAGATTCCCACCCCCCTTTTGCTAGCATACAAGCCCATTCTTTTTTCTTTTCTTTATTTATTTCTTTTGTTTTAATTATTTTTCACCAAAATTAATTGTTTTTTTTAATTAATCATAAAATCAATAAATCACAAAAATACAAAAAAAGCATTTATATTAATCAATTATTTAATTTAATTAGTAAGTTAGGTGAATTTAATTTTTGTTTCATTTAAAATCAAATAGAATCTAGATTTTAATTTTACAATTTATATTTCTTTTTTTCCAAAAAAAAAACATGCAAAATCTTTTTGTACAAAATATTTTCTATTTCTTTAATTAATTAGGTTAATTATAAATTTAGGTCAATTTAATTTCTTTCATAATTTAAAAACCATTTGAAATTAGGTTTAATTAATTTCCAATTAAATATTTTCTCAAATAAAATCCAAAAAAAATCTTTTTCTCTCAAATTAGGGTTTTAAATTATTTCAATTGTCCTCGCATTTAATTTTCCGTGCGCTTGTTAATTATTTGTCCATTATTTTGTAACTGTTCAGGGTTTGTAATAGTTAACTTCGGGTTTTTATTTTACTGTTTAAATCCACGATTTTTGGTTATGTAATTAATCCCCCTCCCCGAAGCCTTGTAATAGCTAGGTTTTATTTTTCGCACTTTAATTTCTACAACCTTTAACTGTCTAGATGCATGGCTAATAGGATTGTATGGCAAGAATGTCTGGGAAATTAAAACGGTAGATCACCTAATGTGAAAAGATTAAATAACTGAAACAAATCATATGCACATATTCACTCCTAGGGTTTACCTCACTTCGGTTGCCTTCGGTAAAAAATCATTAAGCATAGGAGATTTTAGTGGTGGCCCTCCAGTCTAAAAGATCAAAATGTCCCGTTCGAATGTTGCCTCGGAAAGATCTTAAGACCCTAGGGTTACTACTAAAGTTTTCTAACTATTGCTTTAGTGATTGTACTTGTCCCTTTCGAATGTCCCTTACAACTCCAATGACGGCGCTACCTACTCCTTAATAGTAGGATAGCGCTGTCTAAAGGAAATAGAACGAACAATCTTTTTTCGAGTAGGTAGAATCTTAAGTACTTGCTCAATGAAAACTTTTCACACAAACACTTTTCAAAACAAATTTTTCAAAACAACTTCGTCACATCCTTGAGGACTGATACAAGGGTTATCACGAAGTAAAAACATTTTTAAGACAAACACACACAAGCAATTTGAAAAATGATCAAGTACCTAAGAGCCCGTAGATAACTACGGCTAGAAAGGGTGCTAACACCTTCCCTTTCTATAATCTACCCCCCGTACTCAAAATATCTAGAAAAAAGGTTTTTTCTGTTCTTTTTCCTTTTCCATGATTGGATGAAATAAAATCCGGTGGCGACTCTTGCTTACCGCGACATTTTGCAAAAACAAAACACAAAACGCAAAACGCAAACCAGTATAATAGTCGGTTCTGCCAAAGTATCACATAAAGGTTATTCAACATTGCACTTGGATCCCAATCTTGAAGTTTACTGGTTTCCTGATCAGTGATCTAAATATCTTTGTTAGATTCACCTGGAATCACAGACTGAGTTCGAGAAAGTTCAATGATTTCTTTGAAAGGCGTTTCAATTCCAATCCCATAGAAAGATGAAGGATCCGAGGACAGAGGAATTTGATCACCGGAAGCAGTAACTGTACCGCTTAATGGCAAGACTGGTATGACATTATTGTTGAGGAGTTTGGTAATAGCTTCTAATATTATCAGGATTAACACTATTCACATATTACAACAGCGCATATCTATGGGTGCTCCGTCCCTCAACAAGTGTGTTACATGAAATTCTAGATTGGAAACCGTCGTTCATCCCTTTTGGCATTTTCCTTCTACTGTTTTCTTTGGAATAAGATGCTCTAGATTTTTGGAGAATATTTGTTCTTTCCTAACTTATATTGGAGGTTTTAAATTGTGCAGAGAGCCAAAATGTTGCGGCCTTCTTCTTCCTTCCCAATTTTGTTGATGTCTACAGACGGATACCCAAAGAGGAATGCTACAATTTTAAGGATACTGTTTGGATGGGGATCTTATTTGGGATAATGTTATTTTAAGCCATCCCTCAGTGTTCTGTTCATGGTGTTTTCAAAAGAGGGGTTTTGTAAAGAGAAAGGTTAAAGGTTGTAAAGAGGTGTATATGCAGGGAGATGTGGTTCTGTTATGGCTTCCTGGAGTGAGTAGTGTTTCTGTTTGTTGATTTTTACAGGTTATATTACTGTGTTAACAGGTTGTATCATATATGTATATAACATTGTTCTTTTTTATTATAACAGGTTGCAGAAAAAAATAGTGATTCAAGCATAAAAATTACTATGCAAATAAATTCAGTAGACATGGATGTACATGTGAAAGAGCTGTGCAGAAGTAATAGAGAGAAAGAAAAATATCTATCAGAGTCTCTCCGATGGAGCTTCAAAAAAGTAAGTTTTCCTCTTTTCTATTTCCTCTCTTGTTGAGTTTTCCTGGTTGCCTCTCCTTGATTTTCTGTGTTTTCCCTCAACTGAATTTTTGTGTGTGTCTTTGAATTTTTCTGTTGTTCACTTGCTGAGTTTTTTTGTGTGTCCTTAATTCTGTCCATGAAGAGGGTTTTATAGTGAAGGAACAAAGCACTTAGGGGGGAAAATAGTAGAACATTTGAACTATTTTGACAAACTGATTTGATGCTTTGTTCATACAATTTTCTTTAGCCATATTGATGCAAATTCTGGGTTGTTTTGATGCAGGGCAGCGGGATGTAGCAAACTGATTTACAACAGATTTGTTTGCAGTTTCATAGCAGTTTTGGCAGCATTTGGGACTCTTGTAGTCTTGCTGTTTTTAGACTATTTGTAGCATTTTTACAGCAGATTTTGGGGTTGTTTTGCTGCATTTTTTGGGACTATTTTGTTGCATTTTTTTGGGACTATTTTGTTGCATTTTGGACAGCAAAATACCATAAAAATTGGACTTTTATTATATTGCAACAGGGCTGGAAAATATGGGCAGCAGCATGATATTGCGCTGATATTTTAGGACATTAGAAATAATAGTTTGTACAAACTTGTAATTCCTTGTAACTTTGTAATGATAAATCCAAATAAAATTGTAACATGAATGGAAATTTGTCTTCAATATAATTCTCTCAATTCTTTTGTAAACACTTTGAATCTTTATTCATCTTGATGAAATTCAAAATCTTCCACTTGGATTTGGAAAAGAATGATTGATATTTGAATGAATTGTTGAATGATGAATAAATAATAATGCAAGCCTTAAGACTTCAATCTTGCATTTTGTAATAGAGATCCAAATAAATTTCATGAATTGATCTTGTAATAGAATTGTAACCATCATGTATTTATTCTTGTGATGAATGATTATTCTTGAATCAAGTTTCTTTTTCCAACATCTTCTTTAATACATGCTTCATGTGAATTCAAATGGCCATGGTGTGAATCAATCAAAATAATCACACAAAATAATCTTGAATAAATATAATGTGAGGAATAATTATTCTTGAATGAACCCCTTTGATAACCTCTATTTAATTAACACTTGAATTCACATGATGAAAATTCCAAGTATTCTAAATAAATTCTTCCAAAGCGATCTTGAATTTAATCACCCACTCTAACGAAATTCACCCCGCGTCATGTAAGTGTAAGAAATCAAACCACACTTAAAAGCTTCGAATGATCACTAGAAGAGGGATTTGAGGCGAAATGTTATCGCATTGAGAAATTGGCACAGTGAACTGAACTTAGAGATCCAAAAACTCTTAAATAATGACAGACGTCTCATAAACGCTTTTCGTGGCTTTCTAAACACAATTCATCTTCAACTCTTAAATAAAACTTGCAGATGACTTTTGGTCGAAGTGTTTTGAATTGGCTCGCGTAGCCTGATCTTTTATTGTATTTCAAGGCAAGACAACCAGTGATCATGGAACCTTGACTGTTCTTTTTTGAATTTTGGAGATGCTTGAGGCCACTTGTTGAAACAAAGCATGGAAATAAACACACGATTCTCTTGATGAATCAGTCCTCAAGAATCAATGATCAAATGTACTTCTGGCTTGAGAGACTCAAAACCCTAATTGAGGTGTGACGCCTGATGCTCTTGATTCGAACCTGTTTCTGCACATGAAATTAAATAAACAAAAATCATACACTTCGTGCTTGATTAGAAGTTAGTTATGCATACGATAAAATGCTCGCAACACTCGATAATATCTGCACAGGAAATGCTCGAAGGTGAAACGATCGAAATCGACCATATTTCGTGATCTTGATGTATATAACAAAAAATGCAAATGAAGATGGGATCTTAGGTCAAAAATTGGGGTATAACAGCTTCCCCTATTTAAGTTTCTTCTATCCGGAGTGTAATACGGTGGGAGAACTGACTTGGGGGTTTTGCGTTTGATCACAATTGTTGCGGATAGAAAGAGTCACCATCGACTTTTCTTTTATCCAATAAGGAAAGGGTGAAAAGAACAGGAAAGACCTTTGAGATTATTTTCTTGAGTTCGGGGGGTAGGTTATGAAAAGGGAAGGTGTTAGCATCCTTTTCATCCGTAGTTATCTACGGGCTCTTAGTTACTTGCTAGATCACTTGCTTTATGATTGAAAATGTTCCTAAGTGTTTGAGAGTTTGATGATTTTCCCATGCCCCAGAGTCTTTTGATGTGTGTCCAGCCCCTATGGATGTTATTGAGCCACTTATTTATAAGTAAAGCTAGCTGAAGTTTTGGAGGAAAAAAAAACAATTTGAACAATTTGAGTAAACTGCTTTTTGTAGCTTTCGAGGGACAGTGTTTGTCAAGGGTGGCATTGCAGCATACTAAAGGGAAATTTTGTTAGGTTTAGGCTAGTATAAACATAGCCAATACCCTGTCTAAGCCTACATGCAGGAGGCTTAAACGCCCAAACGAAACTTGCAACAAAGGGGGCCACATTCCCAAACGAAGAATGTAAACAGGAGGTAAAGGGCACATACGAAGCTTGCAACAAAAGGGGCCATATGCCTAAATGAAGGTTGCACACAGGAGGCAAGGATGCCCATACGAAAGAGGCATGCAGGAGGAAAATTGTGTAATCGAAGGATGCCAAGAGGAGGCTTTTTGCTTTGGAATCGAAGGAGGCTAGAGGAGGCTTTCTTCCTTGTGCTTGCTGGTCTGGTGGGAACCTCTTGCGCACAAGAAAGAAGCTATGGCTCAATCGAAGGTTTGTATGAAGCCAGTCATCAACTTGTGAATCAAAGCAAGCATGGAGGGAATCAACATAGGCATGCAAGCATCAAACATCCAATCGAAGCAGGCATATAGGCAACCATTGCATTGTAAACAATGTGAGGCCAAAGATGCAATCTAAGGTGGTATGCAGGAAGCTCATGCCTTGTGAATCAAAGCCAGCATGCCAGAGGCCAATGCCCAATCGAAGGATGCAAGCTAAGCTTGCATCGAAGGATGCCAGAAGTCTAATTGAAATATGTGAATCGAAGGAAACTTGTTTTTCCCCAATTATAAAAAAATATTATTTTTTATCTATTTTCCCATTTTTTAACAGCTTCCTCTTTAATTTGATGCTAAAAAATCCAATTGTACTTGTGCAAGCTTGAATTTTGAGAATTCTTGTGAGAAATTCCTTGAGAAATGAGAGGGAAAATTTTAGGGTACAACAACTGCCCCTGTTCAATCTTCTTAAACCTGAACAGTTAGATTGGCGAGTCCGTCATTCGTGACTTAAAGGTGGAAGATGATTGAACACTAGAGTGCCCAGAAATTTGCACTTGATGATGTGGTGGTTGATTGTGTAGGGAATGGGCTTAAAGATTCCATTTGGAGAGATGATGGAGAGTTTTCAGAGATGGGATTACAAATGCCATCCAACGGTGATTGGTGGCAAAAAATTTGAAGAAGTATCAGAATAAATCTCTGGTTGATTTATACTGAAATAGCAGATGTAGTGGGATGAGTATTAGAATAATATCCATAAATGGATCATATCTGACTCGCATCTGAAAGATGTACTGAATGAGCGTCAGAATGACATCTGTATCTGGATCATATCTAGAATGTATTTGAAAGCTGAATATGAATGAGTATCAGAATGGCATCCGTATCTAGAGCATATCTGAACTATATCTGAAAGTTGAATCTGAATGAGTATAAGAAAGGCATTCGTATCTGGAGCGTATCTGAATTGTATCTGAAAGCTGAATCTGAATGAGTATTAGAATGACATCCGTATCTGGAGCGTATCTGAACTGTATCTGAAAGATGAATCTGAATGAGTATCAGAAAGGCATCCATATCTAGAGCGTATCTGAACTGTGTCTGAAAGCTGAATCTGAATGAGTATCAGAATGGCATCCGTATCTGGAGCGTATGTGAACTGTATCTGAAATAGTGTATGAGAAGGAGCCCATGTAGGATTACTTCAGCAGGTCATATAGATAATTCTCCTGACTAGTTTCAGGAATTAATCTATAAATAGTCGCTCACATATAGTTTCCCTGACCTGTTACAGGTATTAATCTGGAACTTGTTTTTGTCGGCCGTTTGAGATAGTTGTCCTGTCCGGTTTCAGGTATTAATCTCTGACCTGAGAAATAAAGATAGTTTTCCTGGCTTGTTACAAGTGTTAATCTTCAATCTCTTTTATGTAGATAGTTTTCCTGGCTCGTTACAGGTTTTAATCTACAATCAGTCATTCGCAGATAGTTTTCCTGGCTTGTTATAGGTATTAATCTGGAACTTGAAAATGTTGGTCGTTTGAGATAGTTGTCCTGTCTGGTTTCAAGTATTAATCTCTGACCTGAGAAAGAAAGATAATTTTCCTGGCTTGTTATAGGTATTAATCTTCAATCTCTTTATGTAGATAGTTTTCCTGACTTGTTACAGGTGTTAATCTACAAACAGTCGTTCACATAGAGTTTTCCTGGCTTGTTACAGGTATTAATCTAGAACTTGAAAATGTTGGTCATTGAGATAGTTGTCCTGTCTGGTTTCAGGTATTAATTTCTGACCTGAGAAAGAAAGATAGTTTTCCTGGCTTGTTACAAGTATTAATCTTCAATCTCTTTATGTAGATAGTTTTCCTGGCTTGTTACAGGTGTTAATCTACAAACAGTCGTCCGTAGATAGTTTTCCTAGCTTGTTACAGGTATTAATATAGAACTTGAAAATATTGGTCGTCGAGATAGTTATCCTGTCTGGTTTCAGGTACTAATCTCTGACTTGAGAAAGAAAGATATTTTTCCTGGCTTGTTACAGGTATTAATCTTCAATCTCTTTATGTAGATAGTTTTCCTGGCTTGTTACAGGTGTTAATCTACAAACAGTCATTTGTAAATAATTTTCCTGGCTCGTAACAGGTATTAATCTGGTACTTGAAAATGTTGGTCGTTTGAGATAGTTGTCCTGTCTGGTTTCAGGTATTAATCTCTGACCTTAGAAAGAAAGATAATTTTCCTGGCTTGTTACAGGTATTAATCTTCAATCTCTTTATGTAGATAGCTTTCCTGGCTTGTTACAGGTGTTAATCTATAAACAGTCGTCCGCAAATAGTTTTCATGGCTTGTTACAGGTATTAATATAGAACTTGAAAATGTTGGTCATTGAGATAGTTGTCCTGTCTGGTTTCAGGTATTAATTTCTGACCTGAGAAAGAAAGATAGTTTTCCTGGCTTGTTACAAGTATTAATCTTCAATCTCTTTATGTAGATAGTTTTCCTGGCTTGTTACAGGTGTTAATCTACAAATAGTCGTCCACAGATAGTTTTCCTGGCTTGTTACATGTATTAATCTGGAACTTGAAAATGTTGGTCGTTGATATAGTTGTCCTGTCTGGTTTCAGGTATTAATCTCTGACCTTAGAAAGAAAGATAGTTTTCCTGGCTTGTTACAGGTATTAATCTTGAATCTCTTTATGTAGATAACTTTCCTGGCTTGTTACAGGTGTTAATCTACAAACAGCCGTCCGCAGATGTTGTACCCCAAAATTTGCCCTCTCATTTTACTCAGTACATGTTCATTGAGATCCTTAACATGTTTAAGGATGCCCAAGAGTTGACCAGACAAACCCTCTCATAAAGCAAGGAACCTCCAACTAGGGTTTACCTTTTCATCAAGATGGGTGATCTCCAAAGGCTTCATATGCTCTCCATAGTCCTAATATGTCCTCAATATCATCCATGCCAAAATTCATGCCTTGCACGAGAAGTTTTCCCAGTCAACTGCTCAGATGCTTGAAAATCAACTATATAAGGCCAAAAGTCAACTGTGGCCCACATGCAGTCAAACTTCAAGATTTTTGGTCAACATCAACATTTTGAAATGATATTCATCATTTGATCAAGGGTTGATCATGATTCCTCAAGGAATTCTCCTAATTCATCAAAACTCAAAAGTTGCTAAATTAGGGTTTCTCAGGAAAAGTCAATCAAACTTTGACCAAACATAAATTTCTCATACTTTATCAATTTTTTTTCATCCAAGGCTCATTTTGAATAGAATCCAATTTCCTACAATTCATATTCATCCCTCAAGTTCAAAAATGCACTCATAAAAAGATATGAATTTCTACATTATAGGTCCTTCTGAAAAGTCAACAAAAACACCTTTTGGGTCAAAGCTTGTTACATGAACATGGAAGACCCAATTGAGATGAAACAAAAAAGGTTGTTTAGGGGACATCCTAAGCTTTCTAAAAAGTCCAAGAACACGTTCCTAGGGTCAAAATTGGAAGAGATATGCATTGTCAAAGTTGGCCATTTTTGGAAAATTGCCAAAAGTCAAATGTGCCCAAAAGTCAAATGTGCTCAAAAGTGCATTTTTTGTCAAATGGGCCTAGCATTTCAGGATTGTATCTTGTTAGGGACATGGTCCACGACCCAAAAACTCTCCCACATATCATTGGCTTTATTTATTTTATTTATTTTGATTTTAATCATTTAAAAAATCAAATTAAATCAAATAAATGAAATAAATTAGTAAATATTTGTTTTTGATCTGATTTTGAATAAAATCACAATCCAATTATACTGTCAAACAAGATCAAATCAGGCAAAGGGTGATTGGGATGAGAATGGCATGATTTGGATTGATTTAGGAAGAAATAATGCAAAGAGGAAATCAAATCCAATCTTCATAATTTGTCAAGATTTGAATAATTTTTGTTGACCTAATTCAGTGCACTACATATATAGAATAATTCCCAAGCACAAAAAAGAGGATTGACCACGTGAAGCTTCCAAAACAAGTTGCAACTTTTCGCCAAAAAGTCTCAATACGAATTCCATATTAGAGCCATCCTCAAGGAGATTTAAGGATTGCAACACGTTCCTGGACACCTACAGAAGCTTTTCCAACCATTTGCACGCATTAAGACGCCCAAAATCAGCCTCCATATCTTCACGGTTTTCCATATTTCTTGAATTCGATTTTGATTATTTGCGCATGGTTAACATTTTTAAGCATACCTTCATGTTTATATTGTCATTTGGAACGTATTGGTATTATTAATTATAAGTTTTGATGCATATATGGACAATTTCCATTATTAGGGTTTATGCTTGCATTTTAGGGCTTTTTGATACAGATAAAATCAGGGCAAAAGATGGGTATCATCATACTCACGAGATCAAGCCTGGGTGATTGGTTTACTTGGATTTCATTTATCTTGTTTATTTGAGATTTTTTGAGATGAACATGTTTTAGTTACAAGCATTGAACCGTAGGTAAAAGCCTTTACCTAATATGATGATGTCGAGGAAGAAGAAGACTGTGTGGCAACGACCCATTGAACCATTTGAATATTAGCGCGTTTTTCTGGGCACTATGCGTGTTTTCATTATATATTATTTCGTGTATTAATATTAACAAAAGGCCAACTGGCCCAGTGGCGTGCAGGAAGGCTGTTAAGGTGCTATAAGTGAGAGGTCAGGGGTTCGACCCCTGCTTCCAACATCTGTTGTTTTTTCTTCAAATCCCTTGTAGGTTTCATGCGCTTCAGCACCCAGTGTCCACCATACACCTCAGATCTCACCCTTGGGATCCATCATTAAACAGATCCAACGCCCTAGCCTTTAGGGTCCACCATGAACCATCAGAAGGAGATCCCCAGGGAATCATGCGCTAGACTCTGGGCCATCATCTTGGGCCTTTGCAAATTTGGAAATGCACTCCCCTGGATTGCTTATGCAGGCCCAATTCTACTTTTATTATTCAATTCTTTTTATTATTTATTAATTATTTCTTTTTTCAAATAACACCAAAAATAATGTTTTTTTATTTTATCAAAAAAATCATAAAAACATAAAAAATCATTTTTTTATAAAAATATTTTATTAATTAATTAGTTTAATTAAATTGGGTAATTTAATTCTTTTTTATTATAATTTAAAATAATTAGAATTAGGGTTTAATTTTGTACATAACCTAGTTTTTTTTCAAAAATAACCTAAATATTTTCTCAATTATATTTTTAGGTGTTCCAATTATTTCTCGCATTTAATTCGCCGTGCGCGCCTTTAATTTTCCTTTTCATATTATTGTAACTGCTCCGAGTTTATAATAGTAAATAGGGTTTTAAATTTCCGCATCTTTATTTACAGTCAAAATAATTATGTATCTGCGAAAGCTTTGTAATAGCTAGGACTCTAATTTCTCGCATTTTAATTTCTGCAAACTATAAACTGTTAGATGTATGTTAATAGGATTGTATGGAAAGACAAATTGAAATTAAAACCGTAGAAAACCCTAATTGTGCAAAGATAATTAACTGAAAAAAATACACTTTCACATGCTCACTCCTAGGGTTTATTCCACTCCGGTTGCCTTTGGTAAACAATCATGAAGTATAGGGAATGTTAGTAGTCGTCCTCTAGTCCTAAAAGATCTAAAATGACCCATTCGTATGTTGCCTCGGAAAAAGATCTTTAAGGCTTTAGGATGATTACTAAAATTTCCTAACATTGCTTTTGTGATCGTACTTGTCCCTTCGAACGTCCCTTAAAAACTCTAACGATGGTGCTACCTATTACTTAAATAATATGATAGCGCTGTCTAAAGGAAAATGAACAGACTTTTTTTTCCCGAGTAGGTAGATTAGTTCCTAGGTAGTTGCTCAAACAAATACAATTTTTCACACAAACACTTTTCAAAACAGTTTTCAAAAACAACTTCGTCACACTCTTGAGGACTGATACAAGGGTTATCACGAAGTAAAACAAAACTTTTCAAAACAAGCACACACAAGCAATTTCAAAATGAGCAAGTACCTAAGAGCCCGTGGAAAACCACAGATGGAAAGGGTGCTAACACCTTCCCTTTCTATAATCTACCCCCCGTACTCAGAAACATCTCGAAAAAGGTTTTTTCTGTTCTTTTTCCTTTTCCTTAGTTGGATGAAATAAAAGTTGGTGGCGACTCTTGCTTACCGCGACATTTGCGAATACAAAATGCAAACCAGTATAACAGTCGGTTCTGCCACCGTATCACAGAATTGGAGACTCTACTGGGAAATGAATAAGTGGGGTATACCTTAGGATATAGGTCATTTTAATTGCTTCTCTTGCTTGTCTTGATTTATTTATTTTAAGGGCATCTGTTGGGGTTATATAGATCCCACACCCGAATCTGGGGACACCTTTTAGGTAAGTAGCAATAAACTATAAGGGAACTCTGTGGGGTATACTGACACAGTTGAAGCAGTAGCTACGTTGATGTGGCACTTTGGTTGGTACCGGTAACCCTTGAGTCAATCAGGGAGAGTGCGGGGTCGCCGCATGGTGTCGTGAAACATCAAATGACCTTAGAACCTTTAATTGCACAACTTGGCCAGTAGGACGTAGCGAGATGGCCGGCTTTGGTGTATTCCCAAGGTCGACAGATCCTCGATGCTACACTCATTGAGGTTTGACTCTTCAGTTTTGTTTGGTTGCGAGTCAATCGCCTATTGAATGAAGCTGGGGGAAAGATCAGTGATATTGAGATCCCTTAGAACCCGGTTACTATTTATAGGACAGGTTGAACCAATCTAGCTTCAAGAGGGTATGACCTTAAAACTCATGCAGGCCTTAAACCTAAGGACTTGGTGTGACTTGCTTGTTGTTTGCTATACATGTGATTTTCTAGCATAATCATGACATCATAAGTATGGCATATCATAACTAACCATTTCAAGGATTTCCTAGGGCTCATTTTTGCTTTGTTTTGTAGGACATGGCATCCGCCCATAGGAACACTATCCAGATTAACCTTGTGAAATTACCTCTCCAACTAAAGGACCTGTCATTAAGGGTTCTTGAAAGTTCTCATTTCACTAAAAAGCATGGTCAATTGCTCAACTTGGTCACTGCAAAACCTGATGAAGAATTGTTAGAAGTGCTGTTTCAGTTCTTTGATCCTGTGCATCATTGTTTCACCTTCCTGGATTACCAGCTAGTACCTACTATGGAGGAATTATCTCAGTTGTTGGGGGTACCTATTCTTGATCAGTTAACTTTCAACAGTACGGAAGAACAACCAAAGCCTGAAGAGATTGCTAGAGCTCTATCCTTACAACGGTCCGACGTAGTGACAAGTTGGGAGACTAGAGGAAGTGTCCAAGGAATTCTGGTTAAGTTTCTATTCGAGAAGGCCTACCATTTTTGGGATACCCTGGATTTGCAAGCTTTCGATGAGGTTCTGGCACTTCTCGTTTACGGGATGGTACTTTTCCCTAATGCGGATCAACTCGTAGATGTGAACACTATTAAGGTTTTTCTGTCTCATAATCCGGTGCCTACGTTACTCGGGGATATTCTACACCCTCTGCATGCTTGCACTCTAAAGAGAAGGGGAACCCTCCTGTGTTGCACTCCTCTATTGGCTAGGTTTTTTATTTCGCACCTACCCAGGTCTATTTTGAAGAATGAACAGGGTTTGAAATGGTCTTATAGACTGATGTCCCTTACATATTCAGACATTCATTGGTGTTCACGGTTCTCGGAAGATGTTACCATCATAGATCGCTGTGGTGAATTCCCTAATGTCCCTCTCTTAGGCATTAGGGAAGGAATCACTTACAACCCTTGCTTGGCACTGCGTCAGCTTGGTTATGCGAGAAGAACGGTCCTCATGACACGCTTATCCAAGGAATCATTTTCAACTATGAGAATGATGCTCAGGGATATCGCAAAAGGTTCATAAAAGTTTGGGGAATGGTGCATAAAATTGATAGCAAGACGCTAGGGCACAAGAATTCCATTCCACTTGAGCCTCATCTCCGATGGGTACGAGCTCACGCCCAAATTCTTATGATGCCTTATCCCGCTGTCCTAACAATAACTGTGGAACCAATTGTTGAAGGAGATACTACCTCCTTTGGTCATCATCCTGACATGCCAACAGATCATGAAGAGTTACAAAAGTCCTGGGTTCAACTCAAAGAGGAGCGGGACACGTTTGAATCTCAGTTTTATGCCAGCGAGAAGAAGGTCCTGGAGCTCACTAGGCTACTTCATGAAGAAAGGAACATAAACACCTACATTTCACCAAAGAGGATGCGCTCTTGGGAGACCTAGTTTCTTTTTTGCGTTAAGTTTTATTTTGTTTAATTTTAAGCCTAAAAGGCATTCTTTGTAACAACTCAAACTTATTAATGCAATTAACATGTGTTTCTTTTGGTTAAACAAATCTGAGCCTTTAAGAATCCTTGAAATCATTGCATACGCATCCCATTCATAGCATTGCATAAATAGGTACCATAACAGGTTTCTCATCTTCTTCGCTGTTTATTTCAGCAGGAATGTCTTCCGAACAAAGCATCAAAGATATTCAGGCACAAAATGCCCAATTCTAACAGATGTTCATAAATCTGGCGAAAGGGCAGGAGGATCTGAAGGCCCTCATCCTGAAGGAGAAAAAGAAAAAGAAGAAGGTCGCTGGTATTCTGAATATGGGCAGAAGGTTCAGGGGGCCGTTAAAGCAACAAGCCGATCTGACCTCTTCATCCAAGGAAGGGGAGAATCAAGAAGTTGAGACAAGGGAAAAGGACCCCAGTCCTGAAGTTTCTAACAATGATACCGACTACAATGATGAGCAATATCCTCTCATACCGAGGATAGATACAAGAAGTTGGAAGATCGTCTGAGTGCTATGGAAGTCCAGAGGATACCTGGGTTGTATTTCGAAGAATTGGGATTGGTGTCGGGAGTGGTCATCCCGCAGAAGTTCAAGGGTCCAATTTTTGCAAAGTACGATGGGGTGTCTTTCCTAAAACTCCATCTTCGTTCCTATGTCAGAAAGATCCAGCCCCACACCGCTGATAGAAATTTGTGGGTTCACTTCTTTCAAGACAGTCTGTCAGAGACTCAGCTTGAATGGTTCTACCAGCTGGAGGGAGCCAATGTCTGAAACTGGGAAGATCTGGCTGCTGCTTTTTTATAAGCAGTATCAATACAACACCGACCTTGCTCCTACTTGTACTCAACTCCAGAGTATGTCCATGGGTGCAAGTGAAGGCTTTAAGGACTATGCACAGAAATGGAGAGACTTGGCTGGAAGACTCCAACCCCCTTTGTTTGATAGGGAGTTGGTCGATATGTTTCTTGGGATGCTATATGGTCCATCTTTTAATCATTTGATCGACAGCTCGTCAGCTGGTTACACCGAGCTGATTCTAACTGGAAAGAGGGTAGAAGCTGAGGTTCGGAGTGGTAAGATACAGAAGGATGCCTCTTCGAGTTTGGTAAATAATCCTTTTACTGGTAAAAAGGAAGCCAGTGTCATCTATAGCCCGAGAGGCCAAAGCAAAGCTGAACACCGTTAGACAATAAGTGCTGTAATGATACCGAGGCCTGCGGTAGCTCCACAACGCAAAAATCAACAAAGGGAAGAAATACCACAACGACAATTTACCCGAATTAACATGACGTTGGCTGAAGTTTTACCCCATCTGCTAAGATCCAACTTGGCAACCTTGAAAGAGGCTCCCAAGAATCCGAACACCACATCTCCTCGGTATAATCCCAATGCTCGGTGTGCCTATCATTCTGAGAGTCCTGGCCACGATACCAATGACTGCTGGGCTCTGAGAAACAAGGTACAAGATCTGATCGAGGCCAAGGAGATTGAGTTCGATGCTCTGGAAAAGCCCAATGTCATAACTGCTCCCATGCCTAAGCACAATCGCGGAGTTAATGCTGTTGATACTGATCTGTTTGTGACCTTAGTTGATGAAGTCTCTACTCCTCTTATGAAAGTTAAGAAGAATTTGTTGTCAGTCAGTTTATTTCCGAGTTATGGTGAAGGTTGCCACATGTGTTCATCTCTGCCTTCTGGTTTCCATTTGCTGAAGTCAGGTGTTCAGCGCCTGATGGACAATAAAGAAATCTTGTTCGAGAAAACTTTGATTCTCGTTGTTCCGTTTGAAGATGTTGCTATTATAACCATTTCCGCCAATCCTTCCAAGGTCTCCTCGAGGAGACCTGTTAGGATTACATCTGCTCCAAGAGTCGCTCCGTTAATAATCACTTTTCTTGGTCCTGTCCTGTACGCCTCGGACAAAGATGTCCCTTGGCATTATGGTTCCGATGTGTACTATCATGGCATTAAACAAGATCTGAAGAATGAAGAGGATGATCCTGATGTCAGTAACATCGTCGGGACCAACAAGGTTACCAGAAGTGGAAGGGTTTTCTCTCCCGAGATTTCCCCAAAGACTGTGAATAGGCCTGTTGCTATTCCGTTTTCTATTCCTACTGGTACTTCAATTACTACTCATGTGCTTACTCCAATTATCACTCCCACCGACGAGTCATCTGGGACCCGGAGCAAAGAAGTTATAGGCGAGCCTACCCAGACGGAGGCACCTAGAAAAATTGTCGTAGAAGCCTCTAAGCAAGAGATAGAGGAAATATTGAAAATAATCAAAAAGAGCGACTACAATGTGGTCGAGCAGCTAGGGCAGACCCCCTCAAATATATCCATGTTGTCCCTGCTAATGTGCTCTGAGGCCCATGCAAAGGCTTTGATTGCATTCCTCAAGACTGCGAATCTGCCGCAAGAAACTTCCGCCGATCAATTCAAAGACTGTGTGGCCAGCCTAACTGCTGATAATAGGCTGGGTTTTTCAGATGCAGACTTGACACCAAAAGGGAGGAAGCATAATGATGCTCTGCATGTCTCGATTGAATGCAGGGGCACCACTATGGCTCACGTGCTGGTAGATACTGGGTCTTCACTGAATGTTCTGCCCAAGAAGACGCTGGATAGGTTGGTTTGTGAAGGCTTGACCTTAAAGCCTAGTAACATTGTGGTAAGGGCTTTTGATGGGTCAAAAAGAATGGTACATGGAGAAGTGAACATCCCCGTCAAAGTAGGTTCCCAGACTTTGGAGTCCACTTTCTATGTAATGGACATTCGGCCATCATACTCTTGTTCGTTGGGTCGTCCTTGGATCCATGAAGCTGGGGCAGTTACTTCTACATTGCACCAAATGCTGAAGTATCCAGTAAAAAGGAAGATTGTCACTGGGCGTGGTGAAGAGGAGTATATGGTGAGACACCTCAACTCCTTCAGGTACGTAGAGATGGACGGGGAATTCATAGGGACTCCTTGCCAGAATTTTGAAGAGGTTCCCCAGATCTTGGCATCGACTGAAACTACTACCAGCAACAAACCTCCTCTGAAGATGGCTTCTCTCAAAGATGCCATAGTAGTGGTTGAAGAAGGTGGGTATACTAATTGGGGACAACTCCCTGATTTTACTCACAAAATTGACAAGTTTGCTTCGGGCTTTACTTCAGAAGCTCAAAGGGCTGTTCGACGCGCTCGGGCTGGAGGACCTCCCCTACACATCAATAATCAGGGAATTAATTCCATTGAAGACAGTGAGGAAGACTCGGACATTGACAGCTGGATCTACCCAACTACTAACGGTGGACCGAGTAACTAGACGGCTAGGGACTTTATACCAGTTTATTTTATTACGCAGTAATTGTCTTACTTGTTTTGAGATTTGTAATAAACAATTTTAAACTCTACAGCCTTGTGCCTTGCCCGAAGTACATTGGCTTTGTTTGTGAGGGATATTATTTGTTATTTCATATATCATCAATAAAACATTGGACGTTCCTTGCATACAAATTTTGCGCTCTCTATTTTTCTTTTCTGTTTTCACTTTATCAAAACAGCTATGCTCTTACACACACTCACGTATCATACTGCAGATCCATATCCACTATGGATCCAATTGATAACAGCTCTGCTATTGCCAGTTATGACTTGGAAAATTCGATCAACCAAGCCGAAGACGAAGGTGAGGATGATTGTGAGGTGCCTAGAGAATTTGTTAGACTATTACAGCAGGAAGAAAGGGCTATACAACCTCATGAAGAGCCGATTGAGACGATAAACCTGGGCACAGAGATAGACAGAAAAGAAGTCAAGATCGGCACAAATATGGAAGTTAAGATCAAACAGCAGTTGATACAAATGTTGCACAACTATGTTGAGATCTTCGCCTGGTCATATGAAGACATGCCAGGTATATACACTGATATTGTGGTACATCGTCTGCTGACTAAGGAAGACTGTCCTACGGTTAAACAGAAGGTCCGCCGTATACGCCCTGAAATGTCAGAGAAGATCAAGGCAGAGGTCATGAAGCAGTTCGACATAGGGTTCTTAGCTGTCACCTCCTATCCACAGTGGGTTGCTAAAATTGTTCCGGTACCTAAGAAGGACGGTAAGGTACGGATGTGTGTGGATTACAGATTTCTGAACAGGGCAAGCCCCAAGGATGACTTCCCACTTCCTCACATTGACGTTCTGGTTGACAACACCGTGCAACACAAAATCTTCTCCTTCATGGATGGTTTCTCTGGCTACAATCATATTAAGATTGCTCCTGAAGACATGGAGAAGACAACCTTCGTCACACAGTGGGGCACCTTCTGTTACAAGGTGATACCTTTTGGGTTGAAGAATGCTGGGGCAACTTATCAGCGTGCCATGGTCGCTTTGTTCCATGATATGATCCACCATGAGATCAAGGTTTATGTTGATGACATGATAGCCAGGTCTCAAATTGAGGAAGAGCACCTTGATCATTTACAAAAACTGTTTGACAGGTTAAAGACATACAAGCTGAGGTTGAATCCAAACAAGTGCACCTTCAGGGTAAGGTCTGGTAAGCTCCTGGGTTTCATTGTCAGCAACAAAGGCATCCAAGTAGATCCCACGAAGGTAAAGGCCATACAAGAAATTCCAGCTCCCCGTACAGAGAAGGAAGTTAGAGGTTTCTTGGGACGCTTGAATTATATCGCCAGGTTCATTTCACATCTAACTGCTACTTGTGAGCCCATCTTCAAGCTTCTGAAGAAAGATCAAGTGGTAAAGTGGAATGACGAATTCCAGACAGCTTTCGAAAGAATCAAGGAATACCTTCAAGAACCGCCAATTCTGATGCCTCCGGTTGAAGGAAGACCTTTGATATTGTACTTAACAGTGCTAGACAATTCAATGGGGTGCGTGCTGGGGCAGCATGACGAGTCTGGTCGAAAAGAGCACACAATATACTACCTTAGCAAAAAGTTTACTGACTGTGAGACACGATACTCACTGCTCGAGAAAACTTGATGCGCTTTGGCATGGGCTGATCGTTGACTAAGACAGTATATGCTGACCCACACTACTTTGTTGATATCTAAGATGGATCCAATCAAATACATCTTCGAGAAACCCGTTCTCTCTGGAAGAATAGCAAGATGGCAGATGATCCTAACTAAGTACGATATACAATATACAACCCAGAAAGCAATCAAGGGGATTGTATTGGTTGATCATTTGGCTCATCAGGTTGTGGATGACTACCAGTCCATGAATTTTGAGTTCCCGAATGAGAATATTATGCTGGTGACTGACTACGAAGAACCTGGACCGGATGAAGGACCCGAAGAGGGATCCCGATGGACTATGGTTTTTGACGGAGCTTCGAACGCACTTGGTGACGGCATTGACGCAATAATCATATCTCCTGAGGGCTGTCATACTCCTTTCATCGCCCGACTATGTTTCAACTGCACTAACAACATGGCAGAGTATGAAGCTTGTATCATGGATCTCAAGGCCGCTATTGACCTCAGGATCAAGTTCTTGGATGTTTTGGGGGATTCAACCTTGGTAATAAGTCAGATCAAAGGCGAATGGGATACGAAGCATCCGAGTCTTATCCCATACAAAGAGTACGTGCTGACATTGCTCTCACACTTTGAGCAGGTAACTTTTGAACATTTCCCGCGAGAGGAGAATCAGTTAGCGGACGCGCTAGCTATCATGTCTTTTATGTTCAAAGTCAGGTGGGACAATGAAGCTTCCCAAGTCACCATTGAGAGGTTGGATGAACCAGCACACTACTGTGAAATCAAGACTGAAGAGGTGGCAGAAAAACCCTGGTTTCACGAAGTCAAGAGGTATCTCGAGACTCAAGAGTATCCCGAAGGGGCATCTGTCAATGATAAGAAGTTTCTGAGAAGGTTCGCTGTGAAATTCTTCCTCAGTAATGGAATCCTCTACAAGCGCAATCATGACTCTACCTTACTACGGTGTGTAGACAAGAGCGAAGCAGGGAGGATTATGATAGATCTACATGAAGGTACCTTCGGAACCCATTCTAGTAGACATACCGTGGCTAAGAAGATCCTACGGGCAGGATATTACTGGTCCACTATGGAAGCAGATTGTTATCAGCACTCCCGAACTTGTCATAAGTGCCAAATCTATGCTGATAAGGTGCATGTGACTCTGGTTCCCTTGAGCGTCTTAACAGCTCCGTGGCCCTTTGTAATGTGGGGCATTGACATGATTGGAGAAATCAGGCCCACTGCTTCCAATGGACATCGCTTTATTCTAGTGGCCATTGATTACTTCACGAAGTGGGTTGAGGCGGCATCTTTTGCTACTGTGACCAAGAACGTTGTGGCGTGATTTATCCGACATAATCTAATCAGTCGGTACGGGGTGCCAGAGAGAATTATCACTGACAATGGTACAAATCTCAACAACACAATGATCACCGAGCTCTGTAAGCAGTTCAAGATACAACATCATAACTCTTCTCCCTACCGGCCGAAGATGAATGATGCTGTTGAAGCGGCTAACAAGAACATCAAGAAAATTGTACAGAAGATGACAGTGACATACAAACACTGGCATGAGATGTTACCATTCGCTCTTCATGGGTACCGTACCTCATCACGGACGTCGACAGGGAAAACACCCTACTCTCTGGTATATGGCATGGAGGAAGTCCTACCCATCGAAGTCCAGATACCTTATCTTAGGATTATGAAGGATGCGGATTTGAACGAAGACGACTGGATTCAAACTCGACTTGATCAGCTAAATCTAATCGACGAGAAGATACTTACCGCTATCTGTCATGGTCAGACGTATCAAAAGCGAATGATCAAGGCTTTTAACAAGAAAGTCAGACGTCAAGGATATCAAGTCGGGGATCTAGTGATCAAGCGCATCATACTTCCGCAAGGTGATCCCAGGGGAAAATGGACCCCCACATACGAAGGGCCATTTGTGGTTAAAAACATTTTCTCGGGTGGAGCTATGATTCTAACCACCATGGACGGTGACGACCTTCCTCACCCTGTCAATGCATACATAGTGAAAAGATACTACGCCTGATTAAAAGACCTGCTAGGTTGACTGGCCTAGGCAAAAATAAGGGCTTCCCAGTGAACCAAAAGGGTTCGGGCAAAAATAAGGGATGGAAATGAAAAAATATGTACACCCGGCAAGCCGAAAACCTGAAAAGGCGGCTTGGGCAAAAAAGGGTATCCCAGTGGACTAAAAACTCGAAAGGGCGGTCTAGGCAAAAGTTAGGGATGTAAAGCGTATCACTATGTCCCATTAGATCATCTTGCGACCAGACTTCGGTATTGACTATCAAGTTCAGACGGAACCAATCAATCTAATCAACTTTCGGCCAAGTAGCAAAGTGATGAGATGCTCGAAGACATAAGGGAAATAGCAGAGTTGGAACTCAATAGGATTGTTGCACATAGCTGTTTTCTTTTACACAAAATTGTATAGTTTCTATTTTTACGGTAGCGCTCTCTTACAAGAGCGTCATCCTCCTTGTATGAAAACGCCTATTACAGGCGAACTTCAAAAATCAATACAAAATCATTTTTCACAAGAAACGTTTGATTTTTCTTTTTCTGTTTTGTTTTGGAAGAACGTCCAATGATTTATTCTTGACATATGCATTTGAATATGATTGTTGCTCATAAATATTTACATAAGAAACAAAAAGACAATTACTCGTAATTCCAGAAACAAGGGCAAAAACAAGAAGTGTCGAACCCGACAGTTACTCTGCCCAGTAGGTACCGGGATAGAGACAGCTTTGGAGCATAATCATCAGTACATACACTCCCCACATAGTAAAAGTCTTCAAAAGCATTGATGTCGACTTTCCCGAAACAGGAAGTAATCTCCCCAACTAGGGTCATTCAGAAACCTGACAACTATATCCCCCAGCTGAATTTCATAATCGCAAGTAGATCTGTAAATTTTATCTCCCAAGCAGAGTTTATTTCTCTGGATACAGAAGCTCAATCCCCGACAGAGCTCATTGCTTCAGCTACCGAAATTCACTTTCCAAGTTGTTCCCCGCAGAGTTATTCACAAACAGAATCTCTCCCTGACAGAATATTCATAAATAACAAAGAGTAAATCTCCAGCATAGTCATTTCCGTTCACCATCCCTGGCAGAAGTAGAAGAACTACAACTCTCTACAAACAGTCTGGAATGCTATATTCTCCAGCAGCAGTCAGGGATTTATTTTCCCAGACTCGGACATACCCCAATAGCATTTTATGATCATACATCATGACATACACATACATATCGCATACAACATAATCTCATTTATTTTGAGAACATCATCCCACCATGCATTTCATGCATCGCATATAATTAACCCCGTTATCTTTTCAGGAAAGACAATTATCTCCAACAATCCCAGCAGTTATACAGGTCACGTATGCAAATGACTAACGAAAACTCAGTTCCCGAAGCCAAATGGGTCAACTAATCTACACTCTCATTTCGAAGTAACCCTACGACCCAGTTCCTTCTCACAGCCCTAATATCCATGCTTTCATCCCGAAGTAACCCTATGACCCAGGTTCCTTCTCATAAGCCCTACTATCCAGGCTTTCATTTCGAAGTAACCCTATTATCTGGGTTCCTTCTCATAGCCCTACTATCCAGGCTTTCATCCCGAAGTAACCCTACAACCCAGGTTCCTTCTCACAGCCCTACTATTAAGGCTTTCATCCCAAAGTAACCCTGCGACCCAGGTTCCTTCTCACAAGGCCTACTATCCAGGCTTTCATCCCGAAGTAACCCTACGACCCAGGTTCCTTCTCACAACCCTACTATCCAGGCTTTCATCCCGAAGTAACCCTACTATCCAGGTTCCTTCTCACAACCCTACTATCCAGGCTTTCATCCCGAAGTAACCCTGCGACCCAGGTTCCTTATCATAAGCCCTACTATCCAGGATTTCATCCCGAAGTAACCCTACGACCCAGGTTCATTCTCATAAGCCCTACTACCCAGGCTTTCATCCCGAAGTAACCCTACGATCCAGGTTCCTTCTCATAAGCCCTACTATCCAAGCTTTCATCTCGAAGTAACCCTACTATCCAGGTTCCTTCTCATAGCCCTACTATCCAGGCTTTCATCCCAAAGTAACCCTATGACCCATGTTCCTTCTCATAAGCCCTACTATCCAGGCTTTCATTCCGAAGTAGCCCTACTATCTAGGCTCTAATTTCGAAGTAACCCTACTATCCAGGTTCCTTCTTATAACCCTACTATCCAGGCTTTCATCTCGAAGTAACCCTTCTATCCAGGTTCCTTCTCTTTTATCTTCGGACAACAATTTACAACAATGTAAAACCTCGACCCGACTAGATACGGCCGGTTTCACATTTCCCCAGTAAGTCACTGTACAGCCTGGACCCTGACCAGATATGCAGTTCACTTCCACCTCCTCAATCAAGAATTAACTCCCAATAGAGTAATGGACAACCGAAGCTCCTATACTCTATTTCCCAAGACATAAATCCACTTTCCTCGGTGAAGTCCTCCTCAGCGGCAAATATAGGAATTCTCGCAAAGGAATCTCTTATGCAACCAATATCTTTTATGGATGGCATCTTTAAGCCCATCTCTGACGATTCTTTGTCGACTTCCAAATGGCATCTGCAAGCCCATTCCCGATATTATTGATCAATATTCACTTCATGCGGGTGCAAATTTCTGGGCACTCTAGTATTCAATCATCTTCCACCTTCAGATCACGAAAGGCAGACCAGCCAATCTATATCCTCAGGTTTAAGAAGATTGAACAGGGGCAGCTGTTGTACCCCAAAATTTTCCCTCTCATTTTACTCGGTACATGTTCATTGAGATCCTCAACATGCTCAAGGATGCCCAAGAGTTAACCAGACAAACCCTCTCCTAAAGCAAGGAACCTCCAACTAGGGTTTCTCTTTTAATAAATATGGGTGAGCTCCAAAGGCCTCATATGCTCTCCATAGTCATAATATGTCCTCAATATCTTCCATGCCAAGTTTCATGCCTTGCACAAGAATTTTTCTCAATCAACTGCTCAGATGCTTGAAAATCAACAGTATTAGGCCAAAATTCAACTGTGGCCCACATGCAGTCAAACTTCAAGAGTTTTGGTCAACATCAACATTTTGAAATGATATTCATCATTTGATCAAGGGTTGATCATTATTCCTCAAGGAATTCTCCTAATTTATCAAAACTCAAAAGTCGCTAAATTAGGGTTTCTCAGGAAAAGTCAATCAAACTTTGACCAAGCATAACTTTCTCATACTTTATCTGACTTTTTTCATACAAGGCTCATTTTGAAGAGAATCAAGTTTCCTACAATTCATCTTCATCCCTCAAGTTCAAAAAATGCACTCATAAAAAGATATGTATTTCTACATTTTAGGTCCTTCTAAAAAGTCAACAAAAACACCTTTTGGGTCAAAGCTTCTTGCATGAACATGGAAGACCCAATTAAGATGAAACCAAAAGGGTTGTTTAGGGGACATCCTAATATTTCTAAAAAGTCCAAGAACACCTTTCTAGGGTCAAAATTGGAAGAGATATGCACTGTCAAAGTTGGCCATTTTTGGAAAATTGCCAAAAGTCAAATGTGCTCAAAGTGCATTTTTTGTCAAATGGGCCTAGCATTTCAGGATTGTATCTTGTTAGGGACATGGTCCAAGACCCAAACACTCTCCCACATATCATTGGCTTTATTTATTTAATTTATTTTGATTTTAATCATTTAAAAAATCAAATAAATGATATAAATTAGTAAAGATTTGTTTTTGATCTGATTTTGAATAGAATCACAATCCAATTATGCTGTCAAACAAGATCAAATCAGGCAAAGGGTGATTGGGATAAGAATGGCATGATTTGGATTGATTTAGGAAGAAATAATTCAAAGAGGAAATGAAATCCAATCTTCATAATTTGCCAAGATTTGAATACTTTTTGTTGACCTAATTCAGTGCACTACATATATAGAACAATTCCCAAGCACAAAAAAGAGGATTGACCACGTGAAGCTGCCAAGAAAAGTTGCCACTTTTTGCCAAAAAGTCTCAAGACGAATTCCATATTAGAGCCATACTCAAGGAGATTTAAAGATTGCAACACGTTCCTGGACACCTACAGAAGCGTTTCCAACCATTTACACGCATTAAGACGCCCAGAATCAGCCTCCATATCTCTCACGGTTTGCCATATTTCTTGAATTCGATTTTGATTATTTGCGCATGGTTAACATTTTTTAAGCATACCTTTATGTTTATATTGTCATTTGGAACATATTGGTATGATTAATTATAAGTTTTGATGCATATATGGACAATTGCCATTATTAGGGTTTATGCTTGCATTTTAGGGCTTTTTGATACAGATAAAATCAGGGCAAAAGATGGGTATCATCATACTCACGAGATCAAGCCTAGTTGATTGGTTTACTTGGATTTAATTTATCTTTTATTTGAGATTTTTTAGATGAACAGGTTTTAGTTACAGGCATTGAACCGTAGGTAAAAGCCTTTAACTAATACGACGGTGCTGAGAAGAAGAAGACTGCATGGCAACGACCCATTGGACCATTTGAATATTAGCGCATTTTTATGGGCACTATGCGTGTTTTCATTATATATTATTAACAAAAGGCCAACTGGCCCAATGGCATGCAAGAAGGCTGTTAAGGTGCTATAAGTGAGAGGTCAGGGGTTCGACCCCTACCTCCAAGATTTGTTGTTTTTTCTTCAAATCCCTTGCAGGTTTCATGCGCTTCAGCACCCAGTGTCCACCATACGCCTCAGATCTCACCCTTGGGATCCATCATCAAATAGATCCAACGCCCCAGCCTTGAGGGTCCACCATGAACCATCAGAAGGAGATCCCTTGGGAATCATGCACTAGACTATGGGCCATCATCATGGGCCTTTGCAAATTAGGAAATGCACCCCCCCTGGATTGCTTATGCAGGCCCAATTCTACTTTTATTATTTCAATTCTTTTTATTATTTATTAATTATTTCTTTTTTCAAATAACACCAAAAATAATGTTTTTTTATTTTATCAAAAAATCATAAAAACATCAAAAATCATTTTTTTATAAAAATATTTTATTAATTAATTAGTTTAATTAAATTAGTGTAATTTAATTCTTTTTTATTATAATTTAAAATAATTAGAATAGGGTTTAATTTTGTACATAACCTAGTTTTTTTTTCAAAAATAACCTAAATATTTTCTCAATTAGATTTTTAGGTGTTCCAATTATTTCTCGCATTTAATTCGCCGCGCGCGCCTTTAATTTTCCTTTTCATATTATTGTAACTGCTCCGAGTTTGTAATAGTAAATAGGGTTTTAAAAATCCGCATCTTTATTTACAGTCAAAATAATTATGTATCTACGAAAGCCTTGTAATATCTAAGACTCTAATTTCTCGCATTTTAATTTCCGCAAACTATAAACTGTTAGATGTATGTTAATAGGATTGTATGGAAAGACAAATTTAAATTAAAACCGTAGAAAACCCTAATTGTGCAAAGATAATTAACTAAAAAAATACACTTGCACATGCTCACTCCTAGGGTTTACTCCACTCCGATTTCCTTCGGTAAACGGTCATGAAGTATAGGGAATGTTAGTGGTCGTCCTCTAGTCCCAAAAGATCTAAAATGACCCATTCAGATGTTGCCTCGGAAAAAGATCTTTGAGGCTTTAGGATGATTACTAAAATTTCCTAACATTGCTTTTGTGATCGTACTTGTCCCTTCGAATGTCCCTTAAAAACTCCAACGATGGTGCTACCTATTCCTTAAAATAGGATAGCTCTGTCTAAAGGAAAACGAACAGACTTTTTTTTCCCGAGTAGGTAGATAAGTTCCTAGGTACTTGCTCAAACAAATACAAATTTTCACACAAACACTTTTCAAAACAGTTTTCAAAAACAGCTTCGTCACACTCTTGAGGACCGATACAAGGGTTATCGTTTTCAAAACAAGCACACACAAGCAATTTCAAAATGAGCAAGTACCTAAGAGCCCATGGAAAACCACAGATGGAAAGGGTGCTAATACCTTCCCTTTCTATAATCTACCCCCCGTACTTAGAAACATCTCGAAAAAGATTTTTTCTGGTCTTTTTCCTTCTCCTTAGTTGGATGAAATAAAAGTCGACGGTGACTCTTGCTTACCGCGAAATTTGCGAATACAAAACGCAAACCAGTATAACAGTTGGTTCTGCCACCGTATCACATCAGATAGTTTTCATGGCTTGTTACAGGTATTAATCTGGTACTTGAAAATGTTAGTCGTTTGAGATAGTTGTCCTGTCTGGTTTCAGGTATTAATCTCTAACATGAGAAAGAAAGATAGTTTTCCTGGCTTGTTACAGGTATTAATCTTCAATCTCTTTATGTAGATAGTTTTACTGGCTTGTTACAGGTGTTAATCTACAAACAGTCGTCCACCGATAGTTTTCCTGGCTTGTTACAGGTATTAATCTAGAACTTGAAAATGTTGGTCGCTGAGATAGTCATCTGTTGATTGATCTTTCCTAAAAAGGTAAAGAGTTAGCTGCATGCAATATCATGATGTATGAAATGCACGGTGTAATGATGTTCTCAAAATAAATGAGATTGTGCCGTATGCATTTGTCATGTATGTAATATGATGCATGAAATGCGAAATGTTGTTGGAATGTATTTTTGTCTTGGAAAATAAATCCTTGACAAATGTTGGGGAGTCGATTCCTGGACTACTGTTGGAGATGAAGAGTATGCCCATCTTCAAAGCTTGCTTAGAATGTTTCCACTGGGGATTCCTATTTTTGTTGTTTGAGGAGAACTCTGCTGGGGGATATTTACTTTTCTTGATAAGAAAACTCTGTGGAGAGTGTTGACTTCTGCTTGGGGAAAAGAGATCAGGAGTCTTAGTTGTTCGTTGCTCTACTAGAGAGTTATCTCTTGATGGAAGAGAAAGGAAGTTAACAACTTGTTGGGGATAAAGAAGTTAACTGTTATCTGGTTGTCTCCCGGGCTTTGTAACAACCTACAGGGGATTGTAGAAAAGTCTACTGGGTAAGAGGGGTTGTGGTACCTTTATTTGTAGTAGTCAGAGAGGCAAACTCAAGCTGGGGAATCTATAGTTTATTGGGGAGATAAACCCGATTGCCAATCTGCTGGAGAGGTATTTTCTTTTGGCAGAACTCCTCAAGGTTTCTTGAGATCAAACTCAGTTCGGGAGAAGTCTTCAGAGATTGAAACTCTGGCTGGGGATCGCTTAAATCCAACTTTGTGGGGACTTGAATGAGGATCACCCTATGAAAAGGACTTTGCAAGAATTTGTCTCTGCCCCTAGTAGTAAATGTTGTAGCACTGCCAGAAAGTGTTTGCTTGGTCGTATGTGACTTGAATACTCCAAGTGATTCAGATAAAGACCTTCCCTCGGTTACTCATCACTTCTTGAGATATTTCTAGGAATCTTGACTTGATTGCCCCAGATGTGCTAGACAATGATCATGCTATGCCCTCTTGCTTATAGGAGATTTGTCATTGGAAGTGTCATCCTATTTGAAGTGGTTCTGTTCATCGAGAGTGTTTTTGTTCACTGGATATTCGTCGTGTGAATTTCTCGAATGCCAAACAATTATCCATATGCAAACAACGATATTCAAATAATGTAAAGTTTATGCTTGTCTTGAAGTTTTGAAAATGAGTTTTTGCAGATAAAAGAAATTTTGTAAGAAGGTGAATTCAACTCAGAATTTGGAGTAAAGCCTTACAGGAGTCAGAATACCTTTTGTAACAGTATGTTTTTGAACTAACCCATGCTTCAATTAGAACTTTGAAAGGCTGTATCATGGTATGGTTCACGTTTTAAGAAACAAAGAATAAGGCTCAAAGTGTATTTGTACCCACCCGTCCTTCGTGATGTTCTTCAGTCATAAACTCAGTTAATTGTGCGTTTGAACTCCTATTGAATATGGAATGATGGTTCAGATGTTTGGAAGTTAATTTATTGGAAGGCAGTCCTTTTTGCAACACTTTTCATGTTGTTGAGGATTTGTAGTGACCTCTTTTGATTTGTTATCCTTGATTTTCCCCTGACTGTTCTTGTTTTGAGATTACAGTCAGCGGGATGCCCCAGTTTTTCTTAAGTCTCACTTAATAACAATGTGCCGGTTTGTCTAGCCTCTCAATGGTAATTCTGGGAGCCTCGTTGTCCCATCTGACTTTAAACATAGATGACATGGTTGCTAATGTGTCTGCCAATTGATTCTATTCTTGTGGGATGTGCTCAAAATTGATCTCCTCGAAGTACGGAATTAGCGTCAATACGTGCTCTCGATAAGGAATGAGATTCGGGTGCTTAGTATCCTGTTCTCCCTTGATTTGACTGATTATCAGGGCTGAGTCCCCATATACGTTCAAGAACTTGATTCTCAGGTCAATAGAAGCTTTGATACCCATGATGCACGCTTCGTATTCTGAAGGGGTGAAAAACACAAGAAGGGGGGGGGGGGGGGGTTGAATTGTAAAACTGGAAACTTAAAGCAATTGACAAGATATTTTTATCCTGGTTCGTTTGATCTCAAACTACTCCAGTCCACCCGTCAAGGTGATTTCGCCTCTCTCCAACGAGGTCTTAATTCACTATATTCAACTGAATACAAATCTGCTTTAGCAACTGCTAAAACCTTCTTGATTCAAACCACAATCCGGTTTGTCAAGGCAACACTTTCTTACAAAGGTATAAAATAATGTGTGTGAATGTTTTCTACAAAACTATATCACAACTGTGATGTTTACACAAATGAAGCTTAGAAACTTAGAATGCTAAACACTAATGAAGTATCAGAGTTTGTTGGTTTAGCAAAACTGGTAGATGAAGATTATTGATCAGCTTTGTGCGTGTAGAGAGTTTGGAAGCATTAGCCGTGATAATCTTCGAAGCTTGGTTTATATAGCATTTGAGAAGATGAACGTTGAAGCAAATATTCTTGATTCAATGCTAATAACAAGCTTTCCTTTTTGAGCAGATCTTGTCTGGAATGAGGCCGTTGGAATTGATTAGCGTTCAATGCACAGTACTGTTGCTTCTTCAATGCACGATCTGGCTTGGCTCATTCTGATTCTGCTTCGCTGCTGATGAACTATTTGATTCTGTATCAGAGTGTTTTACGCGCAGTTCTGTTCATCAAGCTTCAGCATGTGCAAGCGTTGATCATCTGATCTTGACGTTCTGATTCAGCAACTTCTGATGCTGGTGTATGAAATCATATTCTGATGCTGAGAACGTGATCTTGCTTATTTTAATCAGCATATCTGCAAATCAGAGCATAGTAATTTTAGGCAGCATATAATTCAATCATGAAATATTTAACTACTATATCTTTTCACTTTGTTATCATCAAAACTTAAATATAGGGTACTAGATTCAAACATTGTTCTAACAATCTCCCCCTTTTTGATGATGACAAAAACCAGATATTTTAAATGAAAAAATAACGTGAAAAGGTATCAGAGCTATGTATCAGAATAAGAAGTACGGAGAAGTCAGAGTTAAGAGCTACTCCCCCTGAGTTTGTTACTTCCCTTTGATATGCGTGTTCTTCAGAGTCAGATCTTTTTCTATCTTTGAGCATCAGATTATAGGTCTTTGACTTATCAGAGCTTCATATATCAGAACTTCATATTTGATCAGAGCAACATGAGCTTTTACATTTTGATCAGAGCTTCTAGTTCTTAGTCTTCATAGTGTTCGGAGCTTCCTTGTGCCTGTAGACTTAACAACAAAACAGAAAAACATTTCAAGTAATAGAGTTAGAATGTTTGAGAATTTCTGTCTAGTTAGCCGTTATTGATTTTAAATATCATTCTTGTTCTCCCCCTTTTTGTCAGCAATCAAAAAGTGTTAGTGATGTGCTAAAACAATTTAGATCAGAAAAACAAGTTATATTAAAATAGTTCAGAGCAAAAGAACATTACACAAGCATAGTCAAAACATAGTCAAAAGTACATCAGAAAATGAAGAAAATATGGAGAATGTCATGCATGAAAAAAAATTTCAAGGTTGTGGGGGCATGCGTGAGAACAGGCTTTCCAGCATTGCTTGGATCTTTTCAGAAGTTTCATTCTGCTTCTGAACCATGGTGACAACAGTATCAATCTTGCTGTCCTGAACATTCATTCTTGCTTCCATCTTCTGATCATTCTCTTCCATCCGCTGCTGTAGACGCAAGTCATTCAGCCTGAGTTCTTCCAGAGCCTGCCTGTCCAAGGCAGCTTGAGAACTTTCAGCAGGAGGAAGCTTCTCAGAACTTTCAGCTACATCTTCTGCTGGATTTTCTTCCTGAAGAGTCTTGTCTTCTTCTGATGGTTGCACCTGTGCAGCTTGCTCTTTCTCAGACCAGGATTCACTGTCCAGAGGGAGCACAACTTCTTGAGGCAGCTGACTCTCAACTTCCTTCAGCAGCTTGCTAAAGTTCTGTTGAGCCTGCTCATAGTTGACGTCCTGCAGCTTGAGTGCTTCAGCACGAACCCATACTCTGAACTGTGACCAGAGCTGATCAGAAGCAGCTGGGTCGATCATCCCCGGACAGACTTGCTTCAACGAAGCAATCCATTGCAGCATACCTGTTTCAAAGTCCAAAATACCAGAGCTAACATCTAGTTGCTTTGGTTTGGGAATGGCCAATTTGTGTCTTAAATCAGCAAGACGTTCAAGACTTGTTAAGTCAATGAAAGTTTTGCTGGGATTTTCAGAGGATTGGTTTTCATAGGTGTGCTGAGGTGCTGCTTGTTTTGGAGGATGGTTATCAGAGTCAGAGGATATATCTATTGGAGTGGTTGGAGTTTTTGGAGGTGTTGATTCCTCTGATGATGGTAACTGGGGTCTGACAATGGTGGTTCCACATGGCAACTGTATTGCCAGCGGGGAAGGTTGAGGTGAGTGGGGATCAGAATGATGAGGAGATGGGGTTTCATAGCGGTGAAACTCTGTTTGTGGTGAGGGTGGATTATTTTCTGGTTGAGGAGGTGGAATCTCTGATTGCTCAGGGATCAGAGGTTCTTCTGTGAGAGGTTGTTGAGATTGTGGTTTTGATTCTGGTTGATGTTCTGGTTGTATTTCTGGTTCAGGTTGAATTTCTGGTTCAGGTTGAATTTCTGGTTCAGGTTGTGGAGGAGGAATATTTGGTGGTTCAGAGTGAGGTTGAACAGAAGTATGTTCACGCTCAATATCAGCTAGCACTCTATCAAGTGCTGGTGTTGTTGAAACAGTTGGTTGTTTGGTAATTTTAATGGGAATTTTAATTCTGGTTCTTCTGAGTTGTAAGGCCTCAGAAGGGTCTTCTGGTATGGTTTCATCAATAGTAGGGATTGGGATGGATATTCTGTGAGATGTTTGAGGAGGGGCAGCAGATGTTGGAATAGTAGATGAAATTGAAATAGGGGCAGCAGATGAATTACCTCGTTTCTTTGGAGTCTGATGAGATGATCCTTCTGCTTTCCTCTTCTTTGTCTTCTTCTGAGTCACTTCAGGTTGAACTTGACTCAGATCTTTGATCTTCAGCTTTGAACCTGCATCTTCTTCCTTGTATGAATCTAGATACTTGAGAAACATATCAGGTTGGGATTCCATTTCAGAAAATCTTGGGAAATTACTCAGAGGCACTCTTCTTCTGGAGATGTCAGCAGTTGAAGAAGCTCTGGGTTCCTTCCTGATATTTTCTATCAGCTTCATCTTTTTCAGGTTCTTAGCGTTCAGCGGTTTTCCAACAGTTGGTTCAAAATTGCCCAGCACTTTAGCTTCGCTCAGATAATCTATCAGCTTATTCTCTGTCAGAATATCTGATATGAGCCTCCCAAACGGTATCCAGTCCCTTTTGGTCCTTTCTTCTTCTCTAGTCTCTTTCACACTAGTCTTCAGATGGTTGAACAGGAAGTGTGCCAGATTGATCTTCACCCTCTGATCAATAAAGTAGATCAGAAATTGCTGATCCACGTTTATATAATCAGGAGAGCTTGTTGGCTTCCTGTGATTGAAACAGCCCAGAACAATCTTGGCCCATACTCTGCAGTGATCCTTCAGATCCTTGATTTTGCTGCTGGGAAATCTAAGAGTGAAAATGCAGTTGGCTACCACACCTATATCAGGGCATCTATCGGCCATGTCCACACAACGGACTCCACCACCACTTTGACCAATTAACCTAGCAATGAGGTCTTCAGAAATTATTATCTTCTTTCCCATGACAGAAGAGATGACTAGATGTTTATGAATCTTGGCGTGAATCCAAAATTCCTTGACAAGCTCTGGGAAGGTTGGTCCAACCAGTCTATCAAAATACCTCTCCCACTTTTGAGCTTTGATTTCCTCAGTTAGGTCAAATCCATTATCCTTCAAACTTTCGAAATCGACGATTAACTCAGAGAGAACCTCAAGATTCTTTACCGGTGTGAGAAGAGTTCTGGTAGGCACCTGATATTGCTCAGAGGTTTCTTTCTTCTGATTTCCTGCAGAAATGCTGGAGGATGCCATTGTTCTCACACAAAAAAGCTTGAGAATGATTTGAGAGAAAAAAGTTTTTAAGAAGATAACTCAGAAATATGCAGAGAATACTTAAGAGATTATGAGAAAGCGTAAAGAATAAGATTGAAGAATAATGTGCTTAAATAAAGATTTCAAAAATTATTTTGAAAAATTAAACGTTTTTAAGAGAGAGAAAAAAATAATGATTGCCATTAACAAGCGTGATTACTTTTGCATTAAATGCTTGCTGATTTTGGGGGATTTGAGAAAGATACTTAAAAACGGTTACCAGACATGTGTCTCAATGCACCCAATCAGCGCTTTCCTTTCTCAGAAGCGTGCACGCGTTCTGCTTCAGGGATTTGCTGATGATTGGATGACACTTGTTTGATGTAGTGATCAGCACGTCTGTCTTTGAGATTAGACTCTCAGATCTTTAGACTTGCCTCTGATACAATCTGCATGTTCTAACTTTCTGAAAGAAGATTGATCAGAAGTTCACAGTAATATAATTACATTCTGAAGATAAATACATGGAATTAAAACATTTTCATTCTGGGCATACTTTCATGCTGAGATGTTTCAGAATGAAATTAAACCTATCTTCTGAAAGGGGTTTAGTAAAGATATCAGCCCATTGATGGTCTGTATCTATAAATTTCAAGTTTAAAATTCCTTTCTGAATATAGTCCCTAATGAAATGATGTTTTATTTCTATATGCTTAGCTCTAGAATGTAAAATAGGATTCTTACTTAAGCAAATAGCAGAAGTATTATCACAAAGAATAGGAATGTTACTCTCAAAAATCTGGAAGTCTTCAAGCTGACTTTTCATCCAGAGCATCTGTGTGCTGCATCCAGCTGCTGCTATGTACTCAGCTTCTGCTGTTGACAGAGCAATAGTTGATTGCCTTTTGCTGGACCACGAGATCAGATTTTCTCCCAGAAACTGGCAGCTTCCAGAAGTACTTTTGCGTTCCACTCTGTCTCCAGCAAAATCAGCATCACAGTAGCCTACTAAGCTGTAATCACTAGATTTTCTATAAAACAAACCCAGATTAGTAGTACCTTTCAGATGCTTGAAAATTCGCTTAACAGCTGTTAAGTGAGATTCTCTAGGATCTGATTGGAATCTAGCACAAATACATACGCTGAATAAAATATCAGGTCTTGAAGCAGTCAGATAAAGGAGAGAACCAATCATACCTCTGTAGACTTTCTGTTCTACGCTTTTGCTTACCTCTTCTCTTTCCAGAATGCACGTGGGATGCATTGGAATCTTTGATGGCTTACATTCTGAGAGGTCAAATTTCTTCAGAAGATCTCTGATGTATTTGCTCTGATGAATGTAAGTTCCCTCTGGAGTTTGATTAATCTGAATTCCTAGAAAGAATTTCAGTTCCCCCATGAGGCTCATCTCAAATTCTGCCTGCATACACTTAGCAAATTTTCTTCCAAGAGAAGGGTTAGTAGAACCAAAGATTATATCATCAACATAAATTTGACAGACTAAGATGTCACTCTTAACTGTTTTACAGAATAGAGTAGTGTCCACTTTCCCTCTGGTGAATTCATTTTCAAGCAGAAAGTTACTTAGCCTTTCATACCAAGCTCTGGGAGCTTGTTTCAGACCATACAGTGACTTTTTCAGTTTGAAAACATGTTCTGGATGTTTTGTATTTTCAAAGCCTGGGGGTTGGTGAACATATACTTCTTCTTCTATATAACCATTTAAGAATGCACTTTTGACATCCATCTGATACAGAGTGATGCCTCTATTAACAGCAAATGAGATTAAAAGTCTGATAGATTCTAACCTGGCGACTGGGGCAAAGGTTTCTGTATAGTCTATCCCCTCTTGCTGACTATAACCTTGTGCAACCAGTCGTGCCTTGTTTCTGACGACTTCACCTTGTTCATTAAGCTTGTTTCTGAACACCCATCTTGTTCCAATGACGTTGAATCCTTTTGGTCTTGGAACGAGATCCCATACGTCGTTTCTGGTGAATTGATTCAGCTCTTCTTGCATTGCCAGAATCCAGTCATTGTCCAGAAGTGCTTCATCAATAGAAGAGGGTTCAATCAGAGACACAAGTCCCATCAGAGTTTCTTCAGAGTTTCTGAAGCTTGCTCTTGTTCTGATTGGATCTTCCTTTCTTCCTAGGATAGTCTCTTCTGGGTGATCCAAACTGCTTCTGGGTAATCTCTTCTGAGGTTGATCAGCAGTTGTAGGATTTCTAGCATTGCTTCTTTCAAACGTTGAAGGAATGTCTGTGTTGAGAGCTTCTGATGACTTGTCTTCAGAACCTGCAAATTCAATTTCTATACCTGCAAGATTTTCATTCTGCTTTGACTTTTCAGAGTCAAGCTTGTCATCAAAACGAACACTGATTGATTCTTCCACAATCTGTGTTTCTGTATTGTATACTCTGTACCCTCTTGAGCGTTCAGAGTATCCTAACATAATACACTTCTGTGCCTTAGAATCAAACTTGTTCAAATAATTCTTAGTGTTTAACATATAGCAAGTACATCCAAATGGATGAAAATACGAAATGTTGGGCTTTCTGTTCTTCCACAATTCATATGGAGTCTTTTCCAGAATAGGTCTTATTGAGATTCTATTCTGAATGTAGCACGCTGTGTTTATTGCCTCTGCCCAGAAGGTCTTAGCAACGTTTGTCTCGTTGATCATGGTTCTGGCCATTTCTTGCAATGTTCTGTTCTTTCGTTCTACAACTCCATTTTGTTGGGGAGTTCTAGGACAAGAGAAATCATGCAGAATGCCTTTGTCATTAAAGAATGACTCAAAATCTTTATTTTCAAATTCTCCACCATGATCACTTCTGACTTTAACGATTCTAAGATCTTTTTCATTCTGAACTTGGTTACAGAAGGTAACAAACACAGAGTGTGACTCGTCCTTGTGTCTTAAGAACTTTACCCATGTCCATCTGCTATAGTCATCTACGATTACTAACCCATACTTCTTGCCACTGACAGAAGCAGTCTTAACTGGTCCAAATAAGTCAATGTGCAGAAGTTCTAATGGCTTAGAGGTAGAAACAACATTTTTGGATTTAAAAGAAGGTTTTGCAAATTTGCCTTTCTGACATGCTTCACACAGAGCATCTGAATTGAACTTCAAATTTGGAAGTCCTCTGACCAGATTGAGTTTGTTAATCTGAGATATTCTTCTCATACTAACATGCCCCAATCTTCTGTGCCAGATCCACTGCTCGTTGTTAACAGACAGAAGACATTTTACGTTCTGACTCTTTAGTTCAGAAAGTTTGATTTTGTAAATGTTGTTTTTCCTCTTACCATTAAATAGGATAGTCCCATCTTTCTGACTAACAGCTTTACATGATTTTTGATTAAAGATTATATCATAACCGTTATCACTTAATTGACTTATGGATAACAGGTTATGCATCAATCCATCAACAAGCAGAACATTATTAATAGAGGGAAGATTTCCGTTACCTACAGTTCCAGAGCCAATTATCTTTCCCCTCTGATTGCCTCCAAAGCCCACGTGGCCTCCAGGCTTAAGTTCCAGGCTTTGGAACATATGCCTTCTTCCCGTCATGTGTCGTGAGCAGCCAGAGTCCAGGTACCATGACTGGTGTTTCTGACTTGCTGCTAAAGATATCTGCAACATGTATTATTTTATCCTTAGGTACCCAGATCTTCTTGGGTCCTGATTTGTTAGTTTTACCAAAACTCTGGTTGAATTTTGGTTTCACAAAGTGATTAATACTAGTATATTTGATGTCATGTGTGTGACCATACACAAAGTGTGAATTTAGAGGAGTGTGTTTAATGGTTAAATCCATGACATTTTTAGGTGTAGGAACCTTACCTAGGTATCCTATTCCTTTCCTGCCGTTTCTGCTAACTCCATAGATCATTGAAGCCATTCTGCTTCTATCTATGCTTTTAGCAAGGAACTTCTGGAAACTATGATAATACTCCTTGATGATCTCATCAGCATTGCTGGGAGTTTCAGCAATTGGTTCCTTCTGAGAGTTTTGTAAAGAGTTTTCTAATTTTAAAATTTTATCTCTCAGCTCAGAGTTTTCCAATTTGAGACTCTCAGACTTATTAGAGTCAGATTCAAGAGTCCTTTTCAGGTCTCTGAATTTAGCTCTAATCTGCTGATAACGTTCCAGAATTTCATTGAGGCTTTCAGCAAGTTCAGCCTTTGTAAAATTAACAGCGAAGTTAGGGAATACCTCTTCTGTGTCTGATTCTGAGTCTGAGTCAGAAACTTCACTGTCATCTGGAATGTTAGCCATGAGCGCTATGTTTGCCCTTTCATCATCTGATTCTGAGTCAGCTTCAGACGAGTCAGAGTCATCCCATGTGGCCATGAGACTTTTCTTCTTCTCTCTTCCAAACTTCTTTTTGGGCTTTTCCCTCTGAAGCTTTGGACAGTCACTCTTGTAGTGTCCTTGCTCATTGCACTCGTAGCAGATGATGTCTTTTGTATTTGGCTTCTTGCTACCGGAGGAGCCTTCAGATCTTCTGTATCCAGAGGAAGAATCTGTCCTTCTGTATCTGGAAGAAGACTCGTTCTGATCAGATCTTCTGGGATTCCTGAACTTCCTTTGTCTTTGCTTCCACAGTTGATTTACTCTTCTGGAGAAAAGGGAAAGTTCGTCTTCTTCTGATGAGGCTCGTCAGCTTCCAGCTCTATCTCATGACTTCTGAGGGAGCTTATAAGTTCCTCCAGAGTGATTTTGTTGAGATCTTTCGCCAGCTTCAGAGCAGTAACCATAGGCCTCCACTGCTTGGGTAAACTTCTGATTATCTTCTTGACATGGTCAGCAGTAGAGTATCCTTTGTCCAGAACTTTGAGACCAGCTACCAGAATCTGGAATCTAGAGAACATAGTTCCAATGGATTCAGATTCTTCCATTTTAAACGCCTCATACTTCTGAATGAGCGCCAGAGCTTTTGTTTCTTTGACTTGAACGTTGCCCTCATGCGTCATTCTGAGAGAATCAAAGATGTTCTTAGCTGTGTCTCTGTTGGAGATCTTCTCATACTCAGTATAGGAGATGGCACTGAGGAGGATGGTTCTGGCCTTATGGTGATTCTTGAAATCACGCTTTTGTTGATCAGTCATTGATTTTCTTTCAATCTTCTGACCAGTTGCATTCACAGGGTGTGTGTATCCATCTGTCACCATATCCCACAGATCAGCATCATGTGCTAGAAAGAAGCTTTCAATTCTGTCTTTCCAGTAATCAAAGTTTTCTCCATCAAAGACTGGAGGTTTGCCGCTGAATCTGTCTCTGTCCTCATTGGTGTCATTGCTGAAATGAGAGTTGTTTCCTGCCATTGTGTTTTTCTGACGCTGGATCTTGTACTGACACGGTTAAGTGTTTTAGCTCAGAACCAGGCGCTCTGATGCCAATTGAAGGGGTGAAAAACACAAGAAGGGGGGGGGGGGTTGAATTGTAAAACTGGAAACTTAAAGCAATTGACAAGATATTTTTATCCTGGTTCGTTTGATCTCAAACTACTCCAGTCCACCCGTCAAGGTGATTTCGCCTCTCTCCAACGAGGTCTTAATTCACTATATTCAACTGAATACAAATCTGCTTTAGCAACTGCTAAAACCTTCTTGATTCAAACCACAATCCGGTTTGTCAAGGCAACACTTTCTTACAAAGGTATAAAATAATGTGTGTGAATGTTTTCTACAAAACTATATCACAACTGTGATGTTTACACAAATGAAGCTTAGAAACTTAGAATGCTAAACACTAATGAAGTATCAGAGTTTGTTGGTTTAGCAAAATTGGTAGATGAAGATTATTGATCAGCTTTGTGCGTGTAGAGAGTTTGGAAGCATTAGCCGTGATAATCTTCGAAGCTTGGTTTATATAGCATTTGAGAAGATGAACGTTGAAGCAAATATTCTTGATTCAATGCTAATAACAAGCTTTCCTTTTTGAGCAGATCTTGTCTGGAATGAGGCCGTTGGAATTGATTAGCGTTCAATGCACAGTACCGTTGCTTCTTCAATGCACGATCTGGCTTGGCTCATTCTGATTCTGCTTCGCTGCTGATGAACTATTTGATTCTGTATCAGAGTGTTTTACGCGCAGTTCTGTTCATCAAGCTTCAGCATGTGCAAGCGTTGATCATCTGATCTTGACGTTCTGATTCAGCAACTTCTGATGCTGGTGTATGAAATCATATTCTGATGCTGAGAACGTGATCTTGCTTATTTTAATCAGCATATCTGCAAATCAGAGCATAGTAATTTTAGGCAGCATATAATTCAATCATGAAATATTTAACTACTATATCTTTTCACTTTGTTATCATCAAAACTTAAATATAGGGTACTAGATTCAAACATTGTTCTAACATATTCGGCCATGTTGTTGGTACAGTCAAAGCAAAGTATGGTAGTGAAGGGTGCATGGCAACCCTGGGGAGAGATAATTACAGCACCGATTCCATTTCCAAGTGCGTTAGAAGCTCTATCAAAAACCATATTCCATCAGGATCCTACCTCAGGTCCTTCATACGATCCAAGTTCTTCACAATCTGTTACTAGCATAATATTCTCGTCCAGGAACTCGAAATTCATAGACTGCTAGTCGTCTACAGCTTGATGAGCCAAATGGTATGCCAATACACTTCCTTTGATTGCCTTCTGAGTGGTGTATTGAATATCGTATTCTGTCAAGACCATTTGCCATCGGGCTATTCTTTCGGAGAGAGTTGGCTTCTCGAATATATATATTTGACGGGATCCATTTTAGAGATCAATAAGGTGGTATGGGTCAACATATACTGTCTTAGTCGACGAACAGCCCATGCAAAAGCGCAACAAGTTTTCTCAAGCTGTGAGTATCTTATTTCATAATCGGTAAACTTTTTGCTAAGGTAGTATATTGCATGCTCTTTTCGACCAGACTCGTCATGCCGGCCCAATACACACCCCATTGAGTTATATAACACTGTTAGGTACATAATCAGAGGTCTTCCTTCAACTGGTGGTATCAGGATTGAAGGTTATTATAAGTACTCTCTGATCTTGTCAAAAGCTGTCTGACAGTCGTCATTCCATTTTACTACCTGATCTTTCTTCAGCACCTTGAAGATTGGCTCACAAGTAGCGGTCAAATGAGAAATGAATCGAGCAATGTAATTCAGTCGTCCCAAGAAACCTATGACTTCCTTCTCAGTATGAGGAGCAGTCATTTCTTGAATAAATTTGACCTTACGGGATCAACTTAGATACCTTTACCACTGACAATGAAACCCAAGAGTTTACCAGATCTCACCCCAAAGGTGCACTTGTTCGGATTCAGCCTTAGCTTATACTTCTTTAACCTTTCAAACAACTTGTGTACATGATCGAGATGCTCTTCTTCAGTCTGTGATCTGGCTATCATATCGTCGATGTAGACCTTTATCTCGTGGTGAATCATGTCATGGAACAAAGCTACCATGGCACGCTGATAAGTTGCGCCGATGTTCTTCAACCCAAAAGGCATAACCTTGTAGCAGAAAGTGCCTCACTGTGTGACAAAGGTTGTTTTGTCCATGTCCTCAGGTGCCATATTGATCTGATTATAACTTGAGAAACCATCCATGAAGGAGAATACCTTGTGTTGAGTGGTGTTGTCAACCAGAACATCAACATGTGGAAGTGCGAAGTCATCTTTAGGGCTTGCCCTATTCAGATATATGTAGTCTACACACATACATACCTTTTTGTCTTTCTTTGGTACTAGAACCACATTTGTAACCCATTGAGGATATGAGGTAACATCCAAGAATCCCGCATTGAATTGTTTCATAACCTCGGCCTTGATCTTTTCTGACATCTCGGGACACATGCGACGAACTTTCTGCTTTATTGGAGAACAAACCTCTTTCATCGGCAAACAGTGAACCACAATATTAGTATCGGGCCCTGGCATGTCTTCGTATGACCAAGCAAAGACCTCAACATATTCATGCAACATCTGTATTAACCTGTCATTGACATTGTCCTCTAGGTTGGCGCCTATCTTGACTTCTTCTTTTCTATCTGCATCAATACCCAAGTTTACAATTTCAACTGGCTCTTCATGTGGTTGAATAGCCTTTTCCTCTTGTATTAACTGTCTGGGAAGTTCTCCAGGTACTTCACAATCTTCCTCAGATTGGTAGATCAAATTTTCAGAGTCATAAGTGGAAATAGCAGAGTCGTTATCAATGGGATCCAGAGCGAATGTGGATCTGCAAGTTATTGTGTGGGTGTGTGTAAAAGCACATAGCTCTTTAAAATCTCGGATGTGGATTTGAATATGGGTTGTGCCTTGTTTTGATAGTGTCAGCAAATTTAATGCACAATGTGAGTACAAAATGCCACGTTATCATTGGTGCAAAATCTCGATTCGAGCTCAACATCAAAAATGAAGATGCCAAAATTTGTGACGCGATGCCAAAAAAACAGACTCAATCGGATAAATGACAAGAAAGTTATGAATTTTCAAACGTCCACAGACACAAAGCAGAGTTAGCTAATGCAGATTTTTCTTAGTAGATTTCACTGTTCAGTTCTAAAAGAATGCCACGAACGAAAATCCTGCGATCAAAATCCGAACTCAGGGTCTGAAACAAACTTGTAGCTGACATCATTTGTAAAATTATGCCGAAAGAATCGTCTTGATAAAATAGAAATCAAAGAAGTTACGATTTTTACAATATCGGAAAACGGTGAATTAAAATTCCGGTTCAACACAACAAATTTCTCTGGTAATCCATAATTCCGGGAATTTTTCTCAATGAATCAATCCTCGACCAAAACATATGAAATGAAGATGGCATCAAGACATATTTTTTTCCCAAATAATGTCTCAAAAACATTGATCCAGGTGAAAGTTATAAATTTTTGAACGTCCGAAAACTGACTATTCAGCACAACATTTTCACCGTATTCCCACTGTTTCTTTTCAAAGTATCCGCGCGTTCGGAGATCTTCCTTACAGAATCAGCTTCTGAGCCAAACATACAAAATAGAGAAGACATTAAGACAATTTTAACTCGACAAGAACTGTTTCGAAACAGTATTCCAGTCAGAAGTTATGAATTTTCAATTTCTCGCGCAACGACGAACAGACAATTAAATTCAATACACTGTCTTCAAAGAATTAAAATTCTTGGAGGTCTTCTTCATAAAAGTAGCCTTCTATCCGAACACGAGAAATGATAAAAAAATCATGAAGGTCTCAATGCTCTAAGAATCAACTGAAAATACTGAATTGGATGAAAGTTACAAATTTTCAAACGCTCGGGAAACAGATAACCAATTATTAAATTCAAGTACCGCTTCTGGGAAATCAAATTAATTGGAGATTTTCTGCACATAATTGGCTTCTGGATTGAACATATAAAATGAAGAAAATATCAAGACGGTTCCAATGCCTGAGGAATCAACTCGAAATAGTATCCTGATTGCGAGTTTGCGAATTTCTGAGCTTAAACCAGCAAAACGCTATTTTTGGTTCACATTGTCTCGAATTCATCGAAACACTTGATTTTCTCTGCCGTTCAAGCGTGTTGGAGAACACGGGAGCTTGGGCTGAAAAGAACCTGACTAACCACTTATGAATAGCCTGGAGAGCGTTTAGAGTACGTCAACCGATGGAATAAACATCTTCTGTAACCTGGAGAGGCTTAAAAGAAATACCTTGATCCCATAACCATAGAACCAATGATATACATGCACATGATAATGAAATATAAGCCAAATGGGGTCGAAATGAAGAGGGTAAATTTTGGGGTACAACAAGAGTCTGTTATTGGTATATTTGACAAATGTTCTGACAGATGTTGTTACATGTTACACCAGAATATCAATACAGGTTGTTATTATTCTTGACAAATTTGAGTTGATTCTGTGAGATTCCTTTTGGATATCTCACAGTTATTTATGCAGGTCAAGAAGATTTAATTTGGAACAATTGCTTTCATCTCCAACTGTACATAAGTTTCTAAAATTGGATCTTTGAGACAATTTAGGAAACTTAATGATTTGTTCCAAGATTTAAGGAGATTCTTTCTGCATAATTGGTGTAGCCCTCAGCTTGTGGATCAAGAAATATTTGGGTGAAGATTTCAAAGCCCATGGACTACTGAGAAGTATTTAAAGAGGATCCTAAACCTAATGTAATTTAACTTTTACAATTGTAAAATTAGGATCCCTTGAAGCAGATTTGAAACCATTCAAAGATGATAGAGATGCGCATGCGTTAGCTTTGTATGTCATTGGTAATAGAAGTGAGATTGATATATACTATGAGCCAAAACTAGATGTAGGAGACACCATATTTATGGATTATTTTGGTAATAAGTGATTGTAGTGGTGAATCTAGTGATGAATTTGTGAGGGATGTCCATTTTGATGATAGTGAAGAAGAGAGGATGAATGAACTTGATAATGGGTTTGAGGAAGGAGTTGGTGCATGTGTTGATAATGAAGTTATAACTCAACATGTTGCAAATATTGAACCAGGAAAGACCATGTTTATCATATAAGATATGGGCAAGGAACATGTCATTGAGGAGGACTACATGATTGATGAACTTGATAGTGGAGCTGATGATGACAGTGGTGATGAAAGGCCATGCGTAATCAGGTTCAATGCTGAAGATGATTTTAGTAAGGATTTTATTTTCAAAATTGGAATGGAGTTTTGTTCATTGAGGCTGTTTAAAGATGTTATGCTAGAGCATAATGTTCTAAATGGTAGGGATGTTAGGTTTGAGAAAAATGATGCCAACAGATGTAGGGTGGAATTTAAGGATAATAAGATATGTAACTACATTGTCCTATGTAGTAGATTCCTAACATCCACTACATTTAGGATAAATACATTGTATTTTAAGCACAAGTGTGGAAGACAATTATTCAACAAAAGTGCTAAAGCTGAGTGGGTTGCTAAGGTCATAGTGGATGGGTTGAAGAATAACACTAAGATGAAATTGAATGAGCTTGTAGCAGATTTTAGGCTTAGGTATGCCACAAAAATCTCAGGTTGTAGAGCTTTCAAGGCAAGGAAAATAGCTAGACAAATCGTGGAAGGTGATTCTAGCAAGAAATTTAATCTGTTGTGGTCTTATGGTGCCGAGTTAAGAAGTGCATCCCTGAGAAATACCTTCATAATCAATACCAATTGTTCAGGTCCAGGTTTGAATCCAAGATTTGAAAGGTACTATATGTGTTTTGATGGGACCAAGAAAGCATTTACAAAAGCATGTAGATCATTCATTTGTTTAGATGGATGTCATATTGAAGCATAAATATGGTGGTATCATGCTCATTATTGTAGGAAGAGATCCAAATGACCAATATTTGCCTATTTCATTTTGTGTTATAGAGAATGAAACAAAAGACTTATGGATCTGGTTTATCAAGTTGCTCTTGGAAGACATTGGAGATGGCATATGATGTTTCATATCTGACCAACAAAAGGTATATTATAAGCTTAATAATATTAATCTTTATCTGGCTATTATTTTAACTCAACTAATTCATGTTTTGTTCCAATAGGGTCTGGTGGAGGTGTTTGAAGAGGAGTACCCAAGTTTTGAGCACATATTTTTCCTAAGACATTTGTATGCTAACTTCAAAAATAAGTTTGGTGAAGGAACCTTGTTTAGGGATCTATTGATGGGAGTTGCAAAGGCAACTTATTATGAGGCACATGAGGCAAAGATGCTCATGATCAAGGAGGATAGTCTAGAGGGTTATGAGTGGTTGGAGGCCATTCCCAAAATGACATGGTGTAAGCATGCTTTTCCATTTACTAAATATGTGATGTGTTAATGAATAACCTAAGTGAGTCCTTTAATGCAACAATTCTTTTGCAAAGGGTCAAACCAATTATTACAATGTTTGAGCGGATTTGAAACAATCTCATGGGTAGGTTTGCAACACTTAAGGAAAAGGTAGATGGTTATAAGGGGGAAATAATGACCAAACCATTAAGGATATTAAAAAGAGAAATTGAGAAAAGTGCTAGTTGGACAAAAACCTATGCTGGTAGGTTAAATTTTTAGGTTACACATGTTATTTTTACTGATAGTTTTGTAGTGGACTTGGAGAAACATAGTTGCTCATGCAACTATTGGGATCTAGTTGGGATACCATGCAAGCATGTTGTGGCAGCAATTTATAGGAAAGTAGATGATCCAGTTAAGTATGTGCATAAGTGTTATCATAGGACTACTTATGAACATTGTTACAATGAAGTCATCACTCCACTAAATGGTAAAAACGAGTGGCCTAGGACATCTAATCCTATTATTATGCCACCCTTGTTCAAACATGGCCCAAGGATGCCCAAAAATCTACGTAGGAGAGAGCCTGGTGAGGCAAGTCAAACAAAGCTGCAAATAACAATTACAAGCCACAAATGCAAAGTGTGTTTTGTACTAGGTCACAACAAGAGGACATGCAAAAAAGTAAACAAATTTTTGTTGTACCGTCACACATGATAATCCTACACAAACTAATCTTGCACAAGATATGCCATCATAAGAAATTCCTACACAAGATATGCCTACTGTAGAGATTCCCACACAGGCCAGTCAGACTAGCAAAAAAAAAAGATATTGTACTAACTCACTTTTTTTACATATTGATTGAATTTATGATCTTCTAATATACCAATGTGTTTGTATCCATAAGGAAGGCCTATGGGGTCTACCGACAAGGCAAAGAAGGAAAAGAAGGTTGAACCAAAGAATAAGGAAAAGAAGGTTGAACCAAAGATTAGGGCAAATAAGGTTGAACCAAAAGCACAACCTACTGCTAAAACAGTTAAAGCTGAACTAGAAGCTCAACCTGTTGTTGAACCAGTTCAAGCCAAACCAAAAGCTCAACTTGTTGAACCAGTTGAAACACAGTCACCAAATGTCAACAATGATTCACAATCTTCTTTATTGAAATATTGGGGTATAGATGCTTACACATTGGCATCAATACTGAGGGATGATGATATATTCGATGTTCAACCTTTGAGTGTAGACACATCACCTTTGAAGAAAATTGTCAGGACTTTCTATGGTAAAACTCCAAAGGTTTCCACAAATAAACCTTTAGTCCCAAAATCATCTTCAATAAGGCCAACTTGCAGTGAACCTGTGAGTATTAAATTACCCTCAGAAGTTTTTGCCTTACTATTTTTTCATGTTTATTAACTCTTAAATATTTTTATAGGTCAAGACTTCAAAAAAGAAGAGCAAGCTCAAGAAATGTGTTGCTACGGGTGTTGCCAAACGACAAAGTGACAGGCTGAGGACTCTCAAAATAAAGGAATTTAGTGGCCCTAGAAGAAATCCTGATAATCCTTTGATCATTAGTGAAGAGGAAACCACATCAGACTTGACTAGTGGTGGAAAACTTTCAAAAAAATGGGAAGACATTTGCGAAGGAATGACTGAATGATGAAGACATATGGAGTTTTTTTGTTATGTATTTTATGAATAATATGTTGTTTGTTATGAACAAATATGTAATGTAACATTTTTGTGGCTTGTACCACTTAATCTTTTGACGTATGAACCAACTTAAGCTATTGTCTTAATCAATGAATGACATTTTGCAGTTTATTAATTTGTGTTACTAGTTAACCTATCAGTCTTTTACCCCGAGTATGCATGAAAATATAGTAAAGTACCAATTGATGTGAAAATTGTATACCAATTTATGTCAAATTTATAGGTCATACCAACTTCATAAGTTTCCATCAAAATTATAGGTCATACCAACTACATGTTAATACAAACTGAAACTTACAACACCATATAAGTCATATTATCTTAATTTAAACAACAACCAGGAACAATTTTAACAAAATACATTGCATTTAATAAGTCACACTTACATAAGATAAATTCAAAACAGAACAACCATTACAATAGAAAATAAACAATATTACAACCAGAAGAGAAATATCATTGATGAATTCAACAGTTACATTTCAATACAAAATACATGTTGACCATTCCAGAAAAAACAAGACACAATAACTTCAACTTTCCAGACAACGCTGTTGTACCCCAAAATTTGCCCTCCAATTTCATCAACATTTTCTCATCACAAGACTCTTGGAATTCAAGATTAAGCAAGGGTTTGCTCTGCTCAAGACACTTCCTTGCACTGTTGACCTAAATTAGGGTTTGAGTTTGCACAGGGATATGTTGACCTACAATGCCCAAAGTGACTTTCATACTCCATGTTGGACCCACAAGTTTGTCCATACCAAGTTTCAAGCCTTGATTCAAATTTTTGCCCAGTCAATTGGACAGTTGACCTAGAAATCAACTGTATTGGGGAAAAAGTCAATTATGTCCAATTGACAGTCAAACCTCATGATTTTTGACCCACATCAACATAATGAACTCATATAAGTCATTTGATCAAGTTTGGATCACAATTCCACAAGAAATTTGATCAGATCACCAAAAGGTCAAAATGGTTATTTTTAGGGTTTTGACTGTACAAAGGCAATTTTTGACTGTTTGACCTAACCAATGGCAAATCAAGCTCAACCATGAACTCAAGGAATTAATAACATTGTCTTAACCCATTCAACAAGTTCAAAAGGTCTCAAATGCATAGGATTGACAGATGAATTTTTCAGTCAACTGATCAAAATTTGACTGTACACTGAAAAGTCAAACTTTGACTTTTTAGTCAAAATCAAGTGTCAAGAGTCATTTTCCATCAAGACATGTCAAATTATGAAACTTGTTCATCAAGAAATCCAAAAATGAAAATTAGGGTTTAAAATGGAAAAATTTTCATAACTTAGAAATTTTCTAAGTTATGAAATTTTCTTATTTTTTCCTAACTTTACCCCACATTTTCACCAAGATACAAATGGATTCAAACAAAACTTGAAACATGAAAGTTGTAGTCCATAACAAAGTCTACAACTTTGATTCACAAAGTTTTCTCAAAATAAGCTTGTATCTCAAGTTATGACTTTTGGAACAAGGGTACCTAAAACTTTTAACTTAGAGAAATTTTGCCCTAGTTTAGGCAGGATTTTGACCCATCTTCTTGGCCATTTTTCACATAGTTCCACTTAGAGTTTCAAGTTTAATTTCAAATATGGATTATATTACATGTTTCAAGCTTTCCAAATTATCCAACAACTCTTCAAACACCCTTGTGGTTAGAGAGAATCGAATGCTTGAAGTTGGCAAAAACTCACTTTGATCCATGGCCAATACATGTTCATACAAACTTGCATTTTCAAATCAGCATGCTTGGTACTAGCTTACAGGCCTCAAAACCAGTTTGTACTCCATAATTTAATGCATAACCATTGAGCTAAGGTATTATCTTGGTCATTTGGACATTGCATACAAGATTAATCCTTATTTGGAAAAAGGTATAATGCCATTTTTGTAAAGTTGCACTTTATGTCAAAACAAAATCATTGAGGCATGGGGCCATATATCTGAAGCAAGATCCAATCTACCAATTCCAAGAACCAAGAGAAAGGTATGCAGTATGATATAGGGCTTGTACAGACTTGCATTGAGAACATAGACACTCTTGCTTGAAAAAGAAGAAAGTTGCAAAACATAAGCCATCTCTCACATCTGATAAAACTAACTTACACAAACATTGTAAACAAGTTTCATACCTCCCAACAAGCCAGAAACACGACCCTTTTGCCTCTCAAACCTCCTTGTACACAAAATCACTATTTTTTTGCAAAACAGGGCAAGCCCTGCAGAATCATCTCCATCTCCATATTCCATCGTGCGTTTTGCCCAAAGATACTTCAAACACCTTCCAACCAACTCACCTGAACTATTCCAGACCTCCATTGCTAGCTGTAACACCATTAATACACATTGCCATTTTTGTTTTAAAGCTTTGCAGGTTGAGTTCTGTGGCACGATTCAAGCTGTTTCAAAATAAACCAAGCATTTGAAAAGCTTCCTTGGACCTCAGGCAAGCTCAAAAGAAACTCAAACACCCTTGGAAGTTGCTGCATTGTCCAGCTCGAAGTCAACTGAAACAGGTATCTCATGAACTTCTATCTCTCTATTTAGGAATAGTTAGACTTAGGTTTGTGAATGAAAGATGTTGTATTCATAGCCCTAAAGCCATACATGTGCTTAGTTTTCATTTATATTAATCGTGCTAGGAGAATTTCATCCATGAACTTTCTGAAAAAACTAGGTTAAAAATTAGGGCCAGAGAAATTCTCTCTGGTCTTTGAGAGTAAGCTTAAGTTTTTTATATGGTTGGATTCGTTGTTTGATGCTCTACAAGTTTCATGTTATGAGTTTTGTCAAAAAGTCAAGGAATCAGGAGTTAACAGTTGTTGTACAGCACACGCGTTTTTGTGAACCAAGGAAGAAGATGAAGTCTGACTGGGCTGGGCCTGGTTGTCTTTACTCTTAACACCCCATTTTTCAGTTTACACCCCCCTGACCCATTTATTTGTACATTTGCTATTTTTGTATTTTTATTTCATTTTTGATTTTGATATTTTATTTTCTAACATAAAAATACTTAAAAAAAAATTTCATAAATTTTTTGTATTTATTTGGAATTTATTTTATTTATTACTAGTATAAAAAATGTTTAAATGTTTATATTCTTTTTATTAAAACCCACAAAATATGCAAAAATATGTTTCATTTTTATTTATTATTTTTATTCATATTTGAAAATATTTTCTTAAAATGTAAATACATTTTTATAAATAATTTTTATTTTTATACACTTCATATATTTAATATATATATTAATACATATATATAGTATTTTATTAAGTAATTAGGATAAAAAACACAAAAATGATACATTTTATTTTCATTAATATTTGTATACTAAAAAATACTCTTTTTTAATATACTTATATTTTTGTACAAATTAATATATTATTGTATATAAATAATAAATAATACTATTTATTTAGGAAATTAGGATTTTTGCCCTAAATATTAAAATAATTAAAATTAACTTTTTTTATTTTATTTAGTCTTCACATCTAAAAATACTTTTTTTTATATACACAAAAATATTTTTTTTGCATAACATATCTAACATTTATTTATTGTATTTAATTATTGTACATTTAAATATTGTATCTTGTACATTCAATTTGGTTGTAATAGTAATCTAGGGTTTAATTTCTTGCAAAATAAATCCCCAATTCAAATTTGTATCCCCCTCCCTATATCATGTTGTAATAGTGTAGGATTTAAATTCTCGCACTTTTAAATGCTTTCAATTATGCCATGATTAGATCTAGGGTTTGTATGCAAAATAAAATCAACAAATAGCTTGACCTAATCCAAAGATGATAATGCATGAAAAACAAACACAATGCACACTTGCACCTCTAGGGTTACAATCCACTTGTTGCCTTCAAAAATGGGCCATGGTTGCATGTCAAGTACTTTGGCAAAACAAAACAAAAAGATCATAGTCCCTAGATGACGCCATCTGAGTTGCTTAAACAAAATGATCAAGTCCCTCAAGAAAATTGCCAAAAATACTTGACACTATTGCTATCATGGTCTATACGATGACCCGCGCCTGTCCCGTTTAAACATCCTAACACAAGGTTGTTCACCAAATACAATGGTGAAATAACACTGTTAAAAGGGTTAAAAACATAAGAAAGATCTTTGAGTAAAATAGGGTAGACAACTCTTAGTTACTTGATCAAAAATCTTGTAAAACATCCTTGCCATTTTTCAAACACACTTCACAACGCAACTTCAAAACAATTTCAAAACAACTTTCAAAACATTGGAATATCTTTTCAAAAAGACACACACCTTTGTATATATTAAAACAAGAATCATTACAAAGGTTGCCTAGACAAGGCATCTTTTTTTCAAAACCACACACAAAGCACCATTTCATACAATTGAAAAGCAAAGGCAAGTGATCTAAGCAAGTAACTAAGAGCCCATGGATAACCATGGATAGAAAGGGTGCTAATACCTTCCCTTTCTATAATCTACTCCCCGAACTCAAGAAAACATCTCAAAGGTCTTTCCTGTGCTTTTTGACCTTTCCTTAGGATAAAATAAAAAGTCAGTGGCGACTCTTGCTAAACCGAAACATTTGCAAACACAAACGCAAAACCCCAAGTCAGTTCTCCCACCGTATCATAGAACTGGCGACTCTGCTGAGGAAAACTTTAAAAGTGGAGTAACCTTAGGGCTTAGATCACCCTTTACATGATTATATTGTTTGCTTTGATTGCTTTACATTTGGTTCTCTTGTTTGGGCTTGAAATCCTCTACTCGGATTTAGGAAACATTCATAGGTAAATAGCAATATGCTGTGGAAACTGTGCGGGGTATACCGACATGGTTGAAGCAATAGATATATTAGTGCGACATATTTGTGAGTACCGGTAGCCTTTGAGTCAATCAAAGAGAATACGGGGCCGCTGAGTGATGTCATAAAGCACTAATGAACTTTTAGAACCTTACTTGACCATCTTGGCCTTTTATTAGGGGTAGTGAGATGACCGGCTTTGGTGCAGTCCGAAGTTGGTAGATACTCGATACTACACTCATTGAGGGTTGTTTTCTTGGAATATTTTGGTCGCTAGTTAAGTGGCTAAACCAAAATAATTAACATAGAAAACAATCCAATGATATTGAGCTCCTTAGAACCCGGTTACTATTTATAGGACAGGTTTGAGCCAACTAAACTCAAGAGGGTATTTACCTATGAAACCTCATGCAAGCCTGAAACTAGGGTTTTTTGTGACTTGCTTGTACATGTGCTTGTGCATACATCATGAACATCATAAAGCATCATATGGATCCACTAACCATTTCAAGGGTTTGGATCTTCATCTTTGTTCTTGTTTTGTAGGTCATGGAATCTCTTCGCAGGAAAACAATTCAAGTCAACCTTGTGAGAATCCCTCCTCAACTCAAGGAGCTTACATCCAGGATTCCAGAGAATTCTCTCTTCAATGAAAGACATGGTAGACTTCTCAACTTGGTCAACTCCAACATTGAAGAAGACATGGTCAAAGTTCTCTTCCAGTTCTTTGACCCCCTACACCACTGTTTCACATTCCCTGATTACCAACTAGTACCCACTTTGGAGGAATTTTCTCAACTCTTGAGAATTCCTATTCTTAATCAACTACCCTACAACGGTACAGAAAAAGAACCAAAGCCTGAAGATGTTGCTCAAGCATTACACTTGCAACCATCTGACATCAAGGGACATTGGGAAACCAGAAGTGGTGTCAAGGGTTTCTTGGCAAAGTTTCTGTTTGAGAAGGCACAAGACTGTTGGAATTCTCTTGATCTACGAGCCTATGAAGATATTGTGGCACTCTTTATCTATGGGTTGGTCTTGTTCCCAAACCCTCTTCAACTTATAGATGTGAATGCTGTCCAGATTTTCATATCTAGGAATCCTATACCTACATTGCTTGGGGACATCCTACACTCATTTTACACACGAACAATGAGGAAAAGAGGTGTTCTCATGTGCTGTAATTCTCTCCTAGCAAGGTGGTTTATTTCTCACCTTCCACAATCAGTTTTGAAGAATGAGCAGGATTTAAGGTGGTCACAACGATTAATGACCCTCACACATTCTGATGTACATTGGTGTTCTCGGTCCAGAGAAAATGTCATCATCATTGATCGTTGTGGGGAATTTCCTAATGTTCCATTACTTGGCATTAGGGGAGGCATTACCTACAACCCCTGTTTAGCTCTAAGACAGTTTGGATATTCTCGGAGGGATGACCCTCACGACATGCTGATTCTTGACCTAGTTTTTAACTTCGACAATGATGCGCAAGGACTTCGACAAAGGTTCATCAGAGCTTGGAGGATGCCCAACAAAGTGGATAGTAAGACACTGGGGCACAAGAATTCCACCCCCCTTGAGCCTTACCTCAAGTGGGTGCAAACCCGCGCCCAGAATCTTATGATGCCATACCCTCATATTCTCCCCTTGATCAAAGAGCCTGTTACGGAAGGAGAGGTTCCATACACCATCCTACATCCTAACATGCCAACATCATGGGAAGAAATGCAAAAGAGTTAGATCCAACTCAAGGAAGAAAGGGATACTTTTGAAGCCAGCTTCTATGCCAGTGAGAAGAAGGTTTTGGAGCTTACCCTCCGACTTCATGAGGAGGAAACTCTCAACACTTACATCGTACCAAAGAGGATGCGCAATGTCTTTTTACATTAAGCATTTTGTAATATTTTGCCCATGGGGCACTTATGTACTAACAATTGCTTCTTAATATGACATGTGTTCCTTTTGTTTGCAACAAATTTGAATTTATGAATCCTTGAATGCATTACATGAACAACATATCATTCATCATATGCATAAACAGGTCTTCATACCAGGTTTCCTTATCTTTCTGCTGTTTATTTCAGCAAGATGGATTTAGAGCAAACGGTAAAGGATCTGCAGGCACAAAATTCACAATTCCAGCAACTCCTCATGACCTTGGCAAAAGGTCAAGAGGATCTCAAAGCTCTGTTGGAGAAGAATAAAGAGAAAAAGAAAACGAGACCTGGGGTAGCCACTTTTGGAAGAAGGTTTGAAAGCAACGCTAGAAAGGTTCTTGAGTTCCCCTCAACGTCTGAGGAAGGGGTTGGTAAAGGAAAAGGGGCTGCTGTACCTTCTGAATCTGAAGTTAAAGAGGAGGAAGAGGAAGAAGACGAAGACTACTCCGAACAACAATATCCACCAACGGATGATAAATACAAAAATCTTGAAGATAGACTGGCAGCCATGGAGTTGCAGAGGGTTCCTGGTTTGGATTTTGAAGAACTAGGGCTGGTGGCTGGGATTGTTATCCCTCCCAAGTTCAAGGTGCCAACATTCGCCAAGTATGATGGTATGTCGTGCCCAAAGATGCATCTGAGATCGTATGTCCGAAAGATCCAACCCCACTCATCTGATAAAGACCTTTGGGTACACTTTTTCCAAGACAGCTTGTCAGGAACGCAGTTGGACTGGTTTTACCAGCTCGAGAGATCAGAGGTTCATAATTGGGAGGATTTAGCTGCTGGATTTTATCGTCAATATCAATACAATGCTGATTTGGCGCCCACTCGTACTTAGCTACAGAGTATGGGGATGGCATCCAATGAAGGATTTAAAGAGTACGCCCAAAAATGGCGTGATCTGGATGGAAGGGTGCAACCACCGTTATCAGACAGAGAATTAGTTGACATGTTTCTGGGGACCCTGTCTGGCCCTTTCTTCAATCATCTAATTGGGAGTTCCTCCGCGGGATTTACTGTTTTAATTTTGACCGGCGAAAGGGTTGAGGCTGGTATAAAAAGTGGTAAGATTCAGAAAGATGCCTCTGCATCCACTGCTGTCAAGAAAGCCTTCCCGGCTAAAAAGGAAGCTCCCGCTGTTTATTCTCAGAAAGGCCAAGGAGGAATGGGGCGCCGACCTACTATAGGGGCTGTGATGATTCAAAACTCTTAAAATGATCAACCTCGCGGCAATCAGTCGAGACCTAATCAACAACGGGTAGAAAGGCCACAACGACAGTTCACCCGAATCAACATGACGCCAGCGCAAGTACTCCCTCATTTATTGAAGCTGAATCTTACTAGTTTGAAGGAAGCCCCTAAGAACCCTAACACCTCCTCTACATACTACCACTCCAATGCTAAGTGAGCCCACCACTTCGACAGTGTTAGGCATGATACAAATAATTGTTGGGCGCTTAAGAACAAAATCCAAGACCTAATTGACGCCAAGGAAGTAGAATTTGACACTCCTGAGAAGCCCAATGTGATTTCTGCTCCGATGCCCAAGCACGGTAATAATGTTCATGCTGTTTTGGAGGACCTCCATGTTACTGATGTTGTTGACTTGTTGACACCGTTACTTGTGATTAAAGAGAACTTGATGAGAGCCGGGATCTTTCCTGGTTGTGGAAAAGACTTCTATTTTTGTTTGAACATACGAGGTGATTTCCCAATGTTGAAGTCAGGTGTCCAGCGCCTGATGGATACCCAAGAGATACTATTCCAGAAAACCCATGTTGATACTTTCAATCCTGTTACTCCTGCTACTTTTACTACTTCAACCAACGATATTGCAATCATAACCATTTCCGACAATCCTCCCAAGGCTTGCAAAAGGACTGTCAGGTTTACGCCCAACTCTAAATGTGTACCATTAAAGGTCACCATGCCGGGGCCAGTCCCGTATCAATCTAGCAAGACAATCCCATGGAACTATGGAGGAGAAATCTTCTATCATGGCGTCAAGCCGATTGAAGCAGTCCAAGAGATTTCTGAAGAAGAAGACCTTGATATAGGAAACATCGCGGGTACAAGCAAGATAACCCGCAGTGGCCGGATCTTTTCTCCAGAGATTGCTCCCCCTCGAGTAGTTTTCGGACCCTCGAAAGCTTCTGCACCTGTTAGGTCACCTGTGCAAGACCCGATAATTGAAGAATTGGATACTCATGAAGTTAGACCACCTGCTGATACTACCGACAAGGGTAAGGGGATACTAGAAGGGCCTGTCAGGACGAAGGCTCGTGTTGTGGTTATCCCCGAAACCACTCAGAAAGAAATGGATGAAATCTTGAAAAATAATCAGAAAGAGTGACTACGACGTCGTGGAACAGTTAGGGCAGACCCCTTCTAAAATTTCAATGTTGGCTCTTCTACTCTGTTCTGAGGCCCATGCCAAGGCCCCGATCAAATTCTTGAAGGCGGCACATGTGCCCCAAGAGACTTTGGCTGACCAGTTTCAGGCATGCGTGGCCAGTCTTACTGCTAATAATGGCCTTGGCTTTTCCGATGCTGACTTGACTCCCAAGGGTAGGAAACACAATGATGCGCTGCACGTCTCAGTTGAATGTAGGGGAACCACCCTTTCCCATGTCTTAGTTGATACTGGTTCTTCCTTGAATGTACTGCCGAAGAAAGCCTTAGACTGCTTGGACTACGAAGGATTGACCCTCAAACCTAGTAACATCATTGTTAGGGCTTTTGATGGGTCCAAAAGAATGGTTCATGAAGAGGTTGATATTCCTATCAAAGTAGGCACAGAAGTTTTCAACTCAACCTTTTACGTGATAGACATCCGTCCATCATATTCGTGTTTGCTAGGAAGACCGTGGATCCATTATGTCGGGGCAGTTACCTCCTCTTTACACCAGATGCTGAAATATCATGTTAAGGGTAAAATTATAACGGTACACGGCGAGGAAGAGTACATGATAAACCACCTCAACTCCTTCCGTTATGTGGAGCTGGATGGCGAGTTCATCGAAACGCCTTTTCAACATTTTGAGGAAGTTTCTCCTGAGGTAGCAGTTGCGAAGACAATGATTGAGGTATCCATCATTCCCAAGCATGTGCCTAGGATGGCATCTCTCAAGGACGCATAAGCGGTGATCAAAGAAGGGAAGAGTACAGTATGGGGGCAATTTCCTGATTTTCCCCATAAGACGGACAAATTTTGACTAGGGTTTACAGCTGCAGGACAGAAGGCTATGCGTCGTTCCAAGACTGGAAGGCCACCTATAAGGATCACTCATCACGGAATCAATGCTGTTGAAGATGAAGATGAGGAGAACGACTTCGAAGATTGGATCTTTCCGACCGTCGAAGGGGGTTTAAGCAACTGGGAAGCAAAGGATTTTATTCCCATCACCTTTATCAACCAGTAATTTTATCTTCGAACAATTTCCTATTTCCGGTCTGTAATAACTAAAACAATTCGTACACTATTTTCACCTCATGCCTTGCCCGAGGCATGTAGGTCCATTTGTAAGGGCTTGATTTTCTTCATTATCATATGCCATGTTTTAATGAATCATTGGACGTTTTTCATCTATAAACTGCTGTGTTCATTTTCTTTCCTTTTGCATTTTTGTTTGTTTAAGGATGGCTATCCCTTACACCCACCCACACTCACAAATGCAGGTACCCATCCATTCCGGATTCCATGGGCAACTGTTCTGTTTCAGCCTTCGATAACTCTGGGGATTTGGTTAATCACGCTGAGTACGAAGTTGACGAAGATTGTGAAGTGCCGGGAGAGTTAGCCAGACTTTTGCAACAAGAGAAGCGGGTTATTCTGCCTCATGAGGAGTTGCTAGAAACCATCAACTTGGGGACAGAGGAGGACAGGAAATAATTAAAAGTGGGTGCCAACCTGGAACCAGGTGTCAAAGAGCGCTTAGTGTAGTTGTTGAACGAATACGTTGAAATCTTCGCCTGGTCTTATAAGGACATGCCAGGGCTAGACAAATATCGTGGTTCACCGTCTCCCTACAAGAGAGGATTGTCCACCGATCAAGCAAAAGGTCCGCCGAATGAGGCCTGACATGTATGAGAAGATTAAGGCTGAAGTAATGAAGCAATTCAACGCTGGCTTTCTGGATGTTACAACCTATCCACAATGGATTGCTAACATTGTGCCCGTGCCTAAGAAGGACGGCAAAATCAAAATGTGTGTGGACTATCGGGATTTAAACAGGGCTAGCCCTAAAGACGATTTTCCACTACCGCATATCGACATTTTGGTTGAAAACACAGCTCAACACAAGGTTTTTTCCTTCATGGACGGATTCTCGGGCTACAACCAGATTAAAATGGCCCCCGAGGACATGGAGAAAACTACTTTTGTCACGCAACAGGGTACCTTCTGCTACAAAGTGATGTCGTTCGGACTGAAGAACGCAGGGGCAACCTATCAACGCCCCATGGTAGCTTTATTTCATGATATGATACATCATTAGATCGAAGTTTACGTAGACGACATGATAGCTCGATCACAGACAGAACAAGAACACCTTAATCATTTGCCAAAGCTGTTTTCCAGGTTGAAGGAGTATAAACTCAGACTGAATCCAAGCAAGTGCACTTTTGGAGTTAGGTCTGGTAAACTTCTGGGATTTATTGTCAGCAACAAGGGCATTGAGGTTGATCCAGATAAAGTAAAGGCTATACAAGAAATGCCTGCCCCCCGTACTGAAAAGGAGGTTAGAGGATTCTTGGGACGCTTAAACTATATCGCGAGGTTCATCTCTCACCTGACATCTACCTGTGAGCCAATCTTCAAACTGTTAAAGAAAGATCAGGTAGTTGAATGGAACGATGATTATCAAGTTGCTTTTGATAATATCAAGGAGTACTTACTAGAACCTCCTATTCTGATGCCACCCGTCAAAGGAAGGCCGTTGATCATGTATCTGACTGTTTTGGATAACTCAATGGGGTGCGTACTGGGCCAACATGACGAGTCTGGCCGAAAAGAGCATGCCATTTATTACCTTAGCAAAAAGTTTACCGACTGTGAGACTCATTACTCACTGCTCGAGAAAACTTGCTGCGCTTTGGTATGGGGTGCTCGTCGGCTAAGGCAATATATGTTTACTCATACCACTTTGCTGATTTCCAAGATGGATCCGATCAAGTATATCTTCGAGAAGCCGACTTTATCTGGAAGAATTGCTAGATGCCAAATGATCCTGACTGAATATGACATCCAGTATACTACCCAAAAAGATATAAAGGGGAGTGTACTAGCTGACCATCTAGCTCATCAAGCCGTCGAAGATTATCAGTCTATGAGATTCGACTTCCCTGACGAGGACATCATGACATTGGACAACATTGAAGGAAACGGACCGTATGACGGACCTGAACAAGGATCTCGATGGACCCTATACTTTGATGGTGCTTCAAATGCACTTGGCAACGATATCAGTGCAGTACTCATTTCTCCAAATGGTTGCCATACACCCTTCACTGCCCGACTTTGCTTCAGCTGTACCAACAACATGGTTGAATATGAAGCTTGCATCTTTGGTCTCAAGGCTGCTATAGACTTGGGAATCAAATCTTTGGTCGTATTTGGGGACTCGGCTTTGGTTATCAGTCAAGTCAAAGGAGAGTGGGACACTAAACATCCTAATCTTATCCCATACAAAGAACATGTCTTGACGTTGTTGCCTCATTTCGATCAGATTACCTTCGAGCATTTCCCGCGAGAAGAAAATCAGCTAGCAGATGCTCTGGCTACAATGTCTTCCATGTTTAAACTCAACTGGGATAACGAGGCTCCCCAAATTACCATCGAGCGAATGGACGAACCTGCGCACTGTCATTAGATTAATACCGAAGAAGTAGTGGAACAACCCTGGTTTCATGAAATTAAAAGGTATCTCCAGACCAGAGAATACCCTGAAGGAGCTTCCGTCAATGACAAAAAGTTCTTAAGGAGATTTGCTGCCAAGTTCTTCCTAAGCAATGGCATCCTTTATAAGCGCAACCATGATTATGTTCTACTTCGTTGTGTGGACAAGGTTGAAGCAGAGTTGATCATGACCGAAATACACAGTGGCACATTTGGCACCCACTTGAGCGGACATACGATGGCTAAGAAGATTCTAAGGGAAGGCTACTACTGGTCTACCATGGAAGCTGATTGTCATCAACATTCCCGTACCTGCCACAAATGCCAATTCTACGCTGACAAGGTACATATTCCTCCTGTTCCTCTCAACGTTCTGACAACTCCTTGGCCATTCGCAATGGGGGGCTTTGACATGATTGGAGAGATCAAGCCCACGACATCCAATGGACATCGCTTCATCCTGGTGGCTATTGATTACTTCACCAAATGGGTCGAGGCAGCTTCCTATGCCTCAGTTACAAAGAATGTGGTTGCCCGCTTCATCAAGCAGAACCTCATATGCCGGTACGGTATCCCCGACAGGATCATCACAAACAACGGTACAAATTTGAACAACACTATGATCACCACTCTATGCGAACAGTTCAATATTTAACATCACAATTCATCTCCCTACCGACCGAAGATGAACGGTGCTGTTGAAGCCGCGAACAAAAATATTAAGAAGATCATTCAAAAGATGACAGTCACCTACAAGGACTGGCATGAGATGTTACCGTTTGCTCTGCATGGATATCGTACCACGACACGTACTTCAACAGGGGAAACTCTATTTTCTTTGGTATATGGCATGGAAGCTGTTCTACCCATGGAAGTTCAGATTCCTTCCTTGAGGATTATGAAGGATGCCGGTTTGAGTGAAGACGATTGGATTCAGACCCGGCTTGATCAACTTAACTTGATCAACGAGAAGCGACTTACTGCTGTTTGTCATGGTCAGACATATCAAAAATGGATGATCAAGTCTTTCAACAAAAAGGTTAAGCGTCAGGTATATCAAGTCGGAGATCTTGTAATCAAGCGGATCATCTTACCGCAAAGTGATCCCAGGGGCAAGTGGACTGCTACTTACGAAGGACAATTTTTAATCAAGGGCATATTTTATGGTGGGGCAATGATTCTGACCACCATGGACGGCGACGACTTGCCGTACCCTGCCAACACAGACATAGTCAAAAGATACTACGCATAAAACGACCCGACAAGTTGAAAACCCGAACGGGCGACTTGGGCAAAAATGGGCATCCCGGTGAATCGAAAACCCGAAAGGGCGGTTCAGGCAAAAATTAGGGATAAAACAAAAAAATTTGTACACCCGGCAAGTTGAAAACCCGAAAGGGAGACTTGGTCAAAAAAGGGTTTCCCAGTGGATCGAAAACCCGAAAGGGCGGTCCAGGCAAAAGTTAGGGAATTAAAGCGTATGATTATGTCTCGTCGGATCACTTTAAGAACAATCTCTTCACCAACAAGCTCCAAGCTTCTGATCAATCCAATCATCTACGGACGAAGCAATGAATGGATAGATACTCAGAGTTGGGAAGGCTATAGCAGAAGGGGAACCCCATGGAATTGTTACACATAGCCATCTTTCTTTTTGTATAATTTTTTTCTCAATTGTTACGGCAACATTCTCTTACTAGGATATTTGTCTCCTTTGTACAAAGATACTTACTAAAATTAATACAAATATACTTCAAAGTGCAGAAAATTGCTTGCCTTTCTTTTTCTTTTTTACACTTATGTTTTATTTGAAAACGTCCAATGTTTTGTTAAATAGGCATATGCATTTGAAAATAATCACTGCTTACAAATGAAACAAAATTGGGAAAGGATAATTACTGATAGGTTGAAGGTGTAGGAAGATATCTTTTATGCCATTCAAGAAGAGACCCCCTGCATTACTTTATTTAGATCTTCCACAAAGCTAAAACCTCGGAGTACATGCCCCCAACGGAGTTAAGCTTCAAGATCCCCCGGCGGAGCCAGTACATTCCAAACTGGATTCCCCAGCCGAGTTAAGTTTCAAAGTTCCCATCAGATTTCAAACTCCCGATTCCCAGCGGAGCCAGAATAATCTAAACCTCCTTCCCCGGTGAAGTAAAATTGCCAACTGATCAAACTCCCTCAATTTCCCCAACAGCTAGGATGATTCCCCAGTAGATTGGCATACAACCCAAAGCTCTTGATTTCACCGGCCGAGTAAACATTCTCCCTACAGAGTTATCTCCCAGCAGATCGAAGATTCTCGATCCCGTTTCTCTAAGCAAAAACCTCCCAGGTCTTAACTCCCCAATAGAGATTTTCCCTGTTTTCCAAGAAAGTCATGAAGGATTCTCAATCCCCACAAGTCGCCTAGGACCTTCAATCTCTAGCAGAGGTCCCAGGATTTCTCATTCTCAACAATCAAGAGCTTTAATCCCCCATCAGTCAGCAAGGACTTCTCATCTTCAGTAATCAAAGATTTTTGGAATCCCTAGCTTCGGTCAAGGATTTATTTTCCTCGGCAGCGGTCAAAGATTTCATTATCTCCAGCTATCAAGGATTTATCTTCCTCAGCAAGACAGCTACTCAGCTTACATGCATAACCATTACATTCATATATCATAAACATGGATTACAATTCATTGCATCATACATATCATGCAATATAACTTCGTGTTTTAGCTAACATTTTACCCTTTTCAGGATAAGATTAAAAGGCTATCATTAACAATTATTCAGATACAGTATGGATACACCCCAGACACGGCGGTCATTCTATTACTCATTCAGAACTTCAAGTCAAATACAGTATGGATACACCCAGACACGGTGGTCATTCTACTACTCATTCAGACTTCATAAATCAGATACAGACTAGATACGCTCCAGACACAGCATCCATTCTATCTCTCATTCAGATTCAACTATCAACTACAAGTTCAGGTACGCTCCAAACACGGATGCCATTCTGGCCTTTACACCAGCAGTTTGATTTCCCCCAGTGCAGTCGCCACGGAAGTCATTCTGTCACTTATTCAGATCCCAGTTACAGTACGGATACACCCCAGACAAGGTGGTCATTCTACTACTCATACTGATCTCAACTTCAGATACGGTCCAGATACGCTCCAGACACGGATGCCATTCTGTCACTCATTCCGAGTTTATCCCCAGCACACAGTTACTCCGTACACAAATGTTTCTCTATTACCCAGATACAATACAGATACACTCCAGACACGGCAGTCATTCTGATATTCATTCGAAGTTCAAATACAGTTACAACTCAGATACGCGCCAGACACGGACGCCATTCTTTTTCTCATACAAACTCAGTCTCTAGATACAGTTCAATGGCATTCAAGACACGGATACCATTTTGGTGCTCATTCTTCTGACCTACAACATTGCAATTCAACAAACCTTCTTGGATGGCATCTTTAAGCCCATCTCCAGCAAGATTCTACCATCTCCAAATGGCATCTTTAAGCCCATTTCCTCGGCTATATTTTTGACGAGTGCAAATTTACGGGAACTCTAGTGTCCAATCCTCTTTTACCTTCGAGTCACGAAAGGCAAACTTGCCAATCTAACTCTTCAGGTTCAAGAAGATTGAACAAGGGCAACTATTGTACCCCAAAATTTGCCCTCCCATTTCATCAACATTTTCTCATCACAAGACTCTTGGAACTCAAGATCAAGCTAGGGTTTGCTCTGCTCAAGACACTTCCTTGCACTGTTGACCTAAATTAGGGTTTGAGTTTGCACAAGGATATGTTGACCTACAATGCCCAAAGTGATTTTCATACTCCATGTTGGACCCACAAGTTTGTCCATACCAAGTTTCAAGCCTTGATTCAAATTTTTGCCCAGTCAATTGGACAGTTGACCTATAAATCAGCTGTATTGGGGAAAAAGTCAACTGTGGCCAATTGACAGTCAAACCTCATTATTTTTGACCCACATCAACATAATTAACTCATATAAGTCATTTGATCAAGTTTGGATCACAATTCCACAAGAAATTTGACCAGATCACCAAAAGGGCAAAATGGTTATTTTTAGGGTTTTGACTGTATAAAGGCAATTTTTGATTGTTTGACCTAACCAATGGCAAATCAAACTCAACCATGGACTCAAGGACTCAATAAAATTGTCTTGACCCATTAAACAAGTTCAAAAGGTCTCAAATGCATAGGATTGACAGATGAATTTTTCAGTCAACTGATCAAAATTTGACTGTACACTAAAAAGTCAAACTTTGACTTTTTGGTCAAAATCAAGTGCCAAGAGTCATTTTCCATCAAGACATGTAAAATTATGAAAATTGTTCATCAAGAAACCCAAAAATGCAAATTAGGGTTTAAAATGGAAAAATTTCATAACTTAGAAATTTTCTAAGTTATGAAATTTTCTTATTTTTTCCTAACTTTACCCCACATTTTCACCAAGCTACAAATGGATTCAAACAAAACTTTCAACATGAAAGTTGTAGTCCATCACAAAGTATACAACTTTGATCACAAAGTTTTCTCAAAAGAAGCTTGTATCTCAAGTTATGATTTTTGGAACAAGGGTACCTAAAACTTTTAACTTAGAGAAATTTTGCCCTAGTTTAGGCAGGATTTTGACCCATCTTCTTGGCCATTTTTCATATAGTTCCACTTAGGGTTTCAAGTTTCATTTCAAAGATGGATTATAGTACATGTTTCAAGCTTTCTAAATTGTCCAAGAACTCCTCAAACACCCTTGTGGTTAGAGAGAATCGAATGCTTGAAGTTGGCAAAAACTCACTTTAATCCATGGCCAATACATGTTCATACAAACTTGCATTTTCAAATCAGCATGCTTGGTACTAGCTTACAGGCCTCAAAACCAGTTTGTACTCCATAATTTAATGCATAACCATTGAGCTAAGGTATTATCTTGGTCATTTGGACATTGCATACAAGATTAATCCTTATTTGGAAAAAGGTATAATGCCATTTTTATAAAGTTGCACTTTATGTCAAAACAAAATCCTTGAGGCATGGGGCCATATCTCTGAAGCAAGATCCAATTTACCAATTCCAAGAACCAAGAGAAAAGTATGCAGCATGATATAGGGCTTGTACAGGCTTGCATTGAGAACATAGACACTCTTGCTTGAAAAAGAAGAAAGTTGCAAAACATAAGCCATCTCTCACATATGATAAAACTAACTTACACAAACATTGTAAACAAGTTTCATACCTCCCAACAAGCCAGAAACACAACCCTTTTGCCTCTCAAACCTCCTTGTACACAAAATCACTGTTTTTTTTTGTAAAATAGGGCAAGCCCTGCAGAATCATCTCCATCTCCATATTCCATCGTGCGTTTTGCCCAAAGATACTTCAAACACCTTCCAACCAACTCACCTGAACTATTCCAGACCTCCATTGCTAGCTGTAACACCATTAATACATATTGCCATTTTTGTTTCAAAGCTTTGCAGGTTGAGTTCTGTGGCACAATTCAAGCTGTTTCAAAACAAACCAAGCATTGGAAAAGCTTCCTTGGACCTCAGGCAAGCTCAAAAGAAACTCAAACACCCTTGGAAGTTGCTGCATTATCCAGCTCGAAGTCAACTGAAACAGGTATCTCATGAACTTCTATCTCTCTATTTAGGAATAGTTAGACTTAGGTTTGTGAATGAAATATGTTGTATTCATAGCCCTGAAGCCATACATGTGCTTAGTTTTCATTTATATTAATCGTGCTAGGAGAATTTCATCCATGAACTTTCTGAAAAAACTAGGTTAAAAATTAGGGCCAGAGAAATTCTCTCTGGTCTTTGAGAGTTAGCTTAAGTTTTTTATATGGTTGGATTCGTTGTTTGATGCTCTACAAGTTTCATGTTATGAGTTTTGTCAAAAAATCAAGGAATCAGGAGTTAGCAGTTGATGTACAGAACACACGTTTTTGTGAACCAAGGAAGAAGATGAAGTCTGACTGGGCTGGGCCTGGTTGTCTTTACTCTTAACACCCCATTTTTCAGTTTACACCCCCCTGACCCATTTATTTGTACATTTGCTATTTTTGCATTTTTATTTCATTTTTGATTTTGATATTTTATTTTCTAACATAAAAATACTTCAAAATTATTTTCATAAATTTTTTGTATTTATTTGGAATTTATTTTATTTATTACTAGTATAAAAAATGTTTAAATGTTTATATTCTTTTATTAAAACCCACAAAATATGCAAAAATATGTTTCATTTTTATTTATTATTTTTATTCATATTTGAAAATATTTTCTTAAAATATAAATACATTTTTGTAAATAATTTTTATTTTTATACACTTCATATATTTAATATATATATTAATACATATATATACTATTTTATTAAGTAATTAGGATAAAAAACACAAAAATAATACATTTTATTTTCATTAATATTTTTATACTAAAAAATACTCTTTTTTTAATATACTTATATTTTTGTACAAATTAATATATTATTGTATATAAATAATAAATAATACTATTTATTTAGGAAATTAGGATTTTTGCCCTAAATATTAAAATAATTAAAATTAACTTTTTTATTTTATTTAGTCTTCACATCTAAAAATACTTTTTTTTTGCATAACATATCTAACATTTATTTATTGTACATTTAAATATTCTATCTTGTACATTCAATTTGGTTGTAATAGTAATCTAGGGTTTAATTTCTTGCAAAATAAATCCCCAATTCAAATTTGTACCCCCTCCCTATATCATGTTGTAATAGTGTAGGATTTAAATTCTCGCACTTTTAAATGCTTTCTGTAATTGCAAGCTTCTCAAGTCATATTTAAAGCATGTGTTTTGATGAAGACAACTTGGACATCAACTTTCAAAGGATGTGCAAAAAGCTTATCAACATCAACTAAAAGTCTTGAAGATTATTGAAGAATTATTGAAGAAATCATCAAATGTCAATATGGTATAAATAATTCTTTAAACCTTGAATATAGATGTTCACAATATGCATTCATCAACATATACATATTCCATAACTTTAACATCAAGAAAAACCTTGTTTGAAATATCTTTCAAAATGTATTTTTGAAAATAAACCTTTAGGAACCGGTTCCTCCCTAACAGGGAACCGGGTTCCAGCATTTCTCAAAAAACATGTCCCTGGATTTTGTACAAGGAACCGGGTTGTACCAATAGGGGAACCGGTTCCTGCGTGATAAATTTGAATTTCAACTTCTAACGTTCACTAAGAACCGGGTTCTGTCAGTGTCGGAACCGGTTCCTAGCGAACCAATGCAGCTTTTACTTTGTTTTTTGAACATTTTTCAAGTGGTATCTTTTCATGAATGCATTGCAACTTTTCATATGAATTGGCATGAATGAAGAGGTTCTTACAACTTTATAAAATGCAGATTTTTTCAGATTTCAAACAAGAACACCATAACATTTACAATGTTCAATACTTCAATTTTCAAATTAACAAATATACTTCTTCATTAACAATTTTCTCATTTACTCACATTTGAATTTAAACTTTCATGTGTTCATAATTTTGTGAAACTTGCCATATACACTTTCATTATCATTACAAGTTTCATTCATACATTGTGAACATTTATATACATTGTTGAGAATTGTTTTTATCTTGAAGAAGAAGATCAATTGAAGATTGATAAACTCTCCATATACTTCAAAATTAATCATTGTATTACTTAAAGGTTTTCCCTTACTATCCAGGATTGTTGGAAGTAAGTGTTGTGATTTGAAGAGGATTGTTCTTCATTCACATTAGTGTTTGTTTGGTCTTAAAGGTGTTAAGAACCTTTGATCACCCTATAGGTTAGATAGTAAGCATAGGTTGTACAATCATTCTAACTATAGTGAAATCTCTTTCGTGTTGGAAAGGGGACTGGAGTACTCTCGGATTGTGAGGGGAACCAGGATATATCACCGTGTTCTTTACTTTTCCGCATTTATCGCTTTCATCACCATAATCAGGAAAAGATAAAGATATAATCAAAACCTTCAAACACTTAACCAAAAATTACTACCAAGCATTCTCATAAAATTGAAGAAATTTTATAAGACATAATTCACCCCCCCCCCCCCTCTTAGGCACTCTGAGACTTACAATTGGCATTAGAACAAGTTATAGGTAACTTGTTCCTAAAGATCCAGAATGGCTTCCGCAAATCATCAACCAGTCTTCAGAGATGGTGGTAGTAACAACAAGCCTCCCCTATTCTGTGGCGAATATTTTGACTTCTGGAAAATATGCATGAAGGCGCATTTAGAAGCACAAGGAGAGGAAGTATGGGATGCTGTTGAAAATGGTCCTTTTATCCCGATATCAGTTATCAATGGCATTGGTTCTGCAAAGCCCAAAACTGCATGGGACGACGATGATAAAAAGAAAGTTCTCTATGACAAAAAGGCAATAAACCTTCTTCAAGGTGCACTCAGTATGGACAAATTTTTCCGTGTCTCGAACTGCAAGACAGCAAAAGAAATATGGGATACCCTGGTTCAAACTCATGAAGGAACGGCTGAAGTAAAAAGATCAAGGCTAAATACCTTGAGTCAAGAATATGAACTATTTCGAATGCAGCCCGGAGAATCCATTCTTGACTTACAAAAGAGATTTGTGCATTTGACAAATCACTTAAATGCTCTTGGTAAAACCTTGACAAATGATGAACTCAACTTGAAAATCCTTAGATCATTGACTAGGGAATGGCAACCAAAGGTAACGGCAATCTCGGAAAAGAAGAGTCTCTCCGCAATGACTTCCGCTACATTATTTGGCAAACTTCAAGAATATGAAACGGAACTCGGTAGACTTGAAAAACATGAAAATTTAGAGAAGAAATCCAAAGGCATTGCCTTGAAAGTTGATTCAAAGGAAAGTCAAGATAAAGATGCATCGGAGGAAGATGAAAACTTCTTGCTTCTTGTAAAAAGGTTAGGAAAATATTTTGGTCATAAAAATAATCTTCATAATGCTAACTTTGTCAAGAGGAAGAAATTTTATAATCATAAAGATAAAGAAGCCTCCACATCAACACAAGATGTCACATGTTATGAATGTGGAAAGCAAGGTCACATAAAGCCGGATTGTCCAAAACTCTCCAAGAAAAATGGATTCAAAGGCAAAAAGGAGTTCAAGAACAAAAAGGCTTATGTTGCATGGGAAGATAATGAGATAAGTTCTTCATCCGATTCGGAAAGCGAGGAATGTGCAAATCTAGCATTAATGGATTCACATCGCTCCAACAATGAAGAAGAGGTATGCTTGAAATCCACATCAAATGTTTGGTATCTTGATAGAGGATGTTCAAAGCATATGACAGGAGATGTACACCAATTTTCATATCTAGTACATAAAGCCAAAGGGTATGTCACCTATGGAGACAACACCAAAGGAAATATTCTTGGCGTTGGAATAGTTGGCACACCTCCATCCATTCAAATTGAGGATGTTCTCTATGTTGAAGGATTAAAACACAATCTTCTTAGCATAAGTCAACTTTGCGATAGAGGGTTCAAGATCAAATTAAACAAAGATGAATGTCTCATTATGGATGAGGCAACCAATGAGGTAAAACTCAAAGGTATAAGAACTAACAATATTTTTATGATTACTTTAGATGATTTGTCTCTGAAGGTACAATGTCTTATGGTAAACAACAATGACGCTTGGTTATGGCACAAGAGGATCGCTCACATTCACATGGAGCACTTGAACAAATTGGTTAAGCGTGACTTAGTTATTGGTCTACCAAAGATGAAGTTCATCAAGGACAAATTATGTAATGCATGCCAAAAGGGCAAACAGACCAAAACAACTTTCAAATCTAAGAATGTGGTGTCTACTTCAAGACCACTACAATTGTTACACATGGATCTCTTTGGTCCATCAAGAACAAAAAGCTTCGGAGGTAATGTATACGCTTTAGTCATTACTGATGATTTTTCTAGATATTCTTGGACTTTGTTTCTTGTGCAGAAAAGTGATGTTTTCAAAGCCTTTAAGAAGTATGCTAAGCAAATCCAAAATAAAAAATCACTAAAGATTGTATCCATAAGAAGTGATCATGGTTGAGAATTCCAAAATGCACAATTTGAAGAATTTTGTGAAGAACATGGTATCTCTCATAATTTTTCAGATCCAAGAACTCCACAACAAAATGGAGTAGTTGAAAGAAAGAATAGGTTTCTAGTGGAACTTGCAAGAACAATGCTTAGTGATGCAAATCTTCCTAAATATTTTTGGGCGGATGCGGTTAGTACGGCATGTTATGTTGGAAATCGAGTTATCATTAGACCTATAATAAAGAAGACTCCATATGAACTCTTCAAAGGAAGAAAGCCAAATATTTCTCACTTCCACATTTTTGGATGCAAGTGCTTTGTTCTTAACAATGACAAGGATAATCTCGGTAAGTTTGACGAGAAATCCGACGAAGGTATTTTTCTTGGTTATTCGCTTTCTAGTAAAGCATATAGAATTTATAATAAAATAACTTTAACTATTGAAGAATCTATGCATGTATCTTTTGATGAAACTAACCCCTCTAAGGAGGAAGTAGTTGTTTGTGATGATGATGATCCTATAGATTTACCCCCGGAAGATCTTTCAATTGATCAAATTAAGAAATCACCGGAAAATCAAGAAAATTGTGTACAACAAGATTCAAACACCAATGATCTACCAAAAGAATGGAGAACTCATAGAGACCATCCTATTGACAAAATTATTGGTGACATTAGCCAAGGAGTATCAACAAGATTGAATCTAAAAGATGCTTGCTTAAACATGGCGTTTGTTTCTCAAATTGAACCTACCAAAGTTGATGAAGCCTTAGGAGATGATCAATGGATTATTGCTATGCAAGAAGAATTAAATCAATTCGAGAGAAATCAAGTTTGGGAACTTGTTCCTAGACCAAGTGGTAAACACATCATAGGTACCCGATGGGTGTTTAAGAACAAACTTGATGAGAATGGTCTAATTGTTTGAAACAAAGCAAGGTTGGTTGCTCAAGGTTACAATCAAGAGGAAGGAATCGACTTTGAAGAAACATTTGCTCCGGTTGCAAGGTTATAAGCTATACGTCTTTTACTTGCTTATGCTTGTTCATTAAATTTTCAGCTTTTTCAAATGGACGTCAAAAGCGCATTCTTGAATGGATACATCAATGAAGAAGTCTATGTCAAACAACCCCCGGAATTTGAAGACTTCAAACATCCTTCACATGTCTTTAAGTTGAGAAAGGCTCTTTATGGCTTAAAGCAAGCACTAAGAGCATGGTATGATAGACTTAGCAATTTTTTGTGTGAAAAAGGTTTCAAAAAGGGTAAGGTTGATAAAACCTTGTTCATTAAGAAAATCCAAAGTAACACTTTATTGGTTCAAGTCTATGTTGATGATATCATATTTGGATCGACTAACAAAGAAATGTGTGAGGAATTCTCATTGATGATGCAAGGAGAATTCGAGATGTCTATGATGGGAAAGATGAACTACTTTCTTGGACTACAAATCAAGCAACTAGAAGATGGAATCTTCATCAATCAATCTAAGTATTGCAAATAATTATTGAAAAAGTTTGATATGGACAATTGTAAAGCCATGAACACTCCAATGGGCTCCGGTACATATGTTGATCAAGATGAATCCGGTACTCCAATTGATATTACAAAGTACAGAGGTATGATTGGTTCTTTATTATACTTGACGGCAAGCCGTCCTAACATCATGTTTAGTGTTTGTATTTGCGCTCGCTTTCAAGCAAATCCAAAGGAATCACACCTCATGGCAGTTAAAAGGATCATGAAGTATCTTAAAGGAACAATCAATGTCGGCCTATGGTATCCAAAAGGTAGTACTTGCACTTTAATTGGTTATTCTGACGCGGATTATGCAGGTTGTAAAACTGATCGTAAAAGCACAAGTGGTACTTGTCACATTATTGGAAATGCATTAGTATCTTGGGCTTGTAAAGAGCAAGCATGTATTGCTCTTAGCACGGCCGAAGCAGAATACATAGCAGCGGGTAGTTGTTGTGCACAAATTCTTTGGCTCAAGCAATAACTCCGTGATTACGGACTTGATCTCCGATGCATTCCTCTTTGATGCGACAATACAAGTGCTATCAATATTACAAAGAATCCAGTCATGCATTCAAGAATCAAACATATAGATATTCGACATCATTTTCTCCGTGATCATGTACTTAAAGGAGATGTCGAAGTCACTTTTGTGGATACTCATAACCAACTCGCAGATATCTTCACTAAACCACTTGCTCGAGAACCTTTCTTCAAAATCCGAAGAGAACTTGGTATTTTGGATGAAGGTGATATCTAATGTTTCTCTTAAGATACACGTCTTAATTTTTATATGTATCTATTTCACTCTTTTTCCCCATCCTTTTTGATGTTAACAAAGGGGGAGAAGAGTATGCATGTGTGTTGTTTTGTTTCAAAAAAATTGCAGGCCCATAAAATATCAAACTCTCTCCATAATTCAAAGAATCATGGACTTAGGGGGAGCATACAATTTAGGGGGAGCCTTGCATTTGCTCAACATGTTTGCTACACAAAACAACATGAAAATTTCAAGAAATCGTTTTCAAGACTTGGTTGTCATCATCAAAAAGGGGGAGAATGTAATTGCAAGCTTCTCAAGTCATATTTAAAGCATGTGTTTTGATGAAGACAACTTGGACATCAACTTTCAAAGGATGTGCAAAAAGCTTATCAACATCAACTAAAAGTCTTGAAGATTATTGAAGAATTATTGAAGAAATCATCAAATGTCAATATGGTATAAATAATTCTTTAAACCTTGAATATAGATGTTCACAATATGCATTCATCAACATATACATATTCCATAACTTTAACATCAAGAAAAACCTTGTTTGAAATATCTTTCAAAATGTATTTTTGAAAATAAACCTTTAGGAACCGGTTCCTCCCTAACAGGGAACCGGGTTCCAGCATTTCTCAAAAAACATGTCCCTGGATTTTGTACCAGGAACCAGGTTGTACCAATAGGGGAACCGGTTCCTGCGTGATAAATTTGAATTTCAACTTCTAACGTTCACTAAGAACCGAGTTCTGTCAGTGTCGAAACCGGTTCCTAGCGAACCAATGCAGCTTTTACTTTGTTTTTTGAACACTTTTCAAGTGGTATCTTTTCATGAATGCATTGCAACTTTTCATATGAATTGGCATGAATGAAGAGGTTCTTACAACTTTATAAAATGCAGATTTTTTCAGATTTCAAACAAGAACACCATAACATTTACAATGTTCAATACTTCAATTTTCAAATTAACAAATATACTTCTTCATTAACAATTTTCTCATTTACTCACATTTGAATTTAAACTTTCATGTGTTCATAATTTTGGGAAACTTGCCATATACACTTTCATTATCATTACAAGTTTCATTCATACATTGTGAACATTTATATACATTGTTGAGAATTGTTTTTATCTTGAAGAAGAAGATCAATTGAAGATTGATAAAGCTCTCCATATACTTCAAAATTAATCATTGTATTACTTAAAGGTTTTCCCTTACTATCCAGGATTGTTGGAAGTAAGTGTTGTGATTTGAAGAGGATTGTTCTTCATTCACATTAGTGTTTGTTTGGTCTTAAAGGTGTTAAGAATCTTTGATCACCCTATAGGTTAGATAGTAAGCATAGGCTGTACAATCATTCTAACTATAGTGAAATCTCTTTCGTGTTGGAAAGGGGACTGGAGTACTCTCGGATTGTGAGGGGAACCAGGATATATCACCATGTTCTTTACTTTTCCGCATTTATCGCTTTCATCACCATAATCAGGAAAAGATAAAGATATAATCAAAACCTTCAAACACTTAACCAAAAATTACTACCAAGCATTCTCATAAAACCGAAGAAATTTTATAAGACCTAATTCACCCCCCCTCTTAGGCACTATGAGACTTACACTTTCAATTATGCCATGATTAGATCTAGGGTTTGTATGCAAAATAAAATCAACAAATAGCTTGACCTAATCCAAAGATAACAATGCATGAAAGACAAACACAATGCACACTTGCACTCCTAGGGTTACAATCCACTTGTTGCCTTCAAAAATGGGCCATGGTTGCATGTCAAGTACTTTGGCAAAACAAAAACAAAACAAAAAGATCATAGTCCCTTGATGACGCCATCTGAGTTGCCTAAACAAAATGATCAAGTCCCTCAAGAAAATTTCCAAAAATACTTGACACTATTGCTATCATGGTCTATACGATGACCCGCGCCTGTCCCGTTTAAACATCCTAACACAAGGTTGTTCACCAAATACAATGGTGAAATAACACTGTTAAAAGGGTTAAAAACATAAGAAAGATCTTTGAGTAAAATAGGGTAGACAACTCTTAGTTACTTGATCAAAAATCTTGCAAAACATGCTTGCCATTTTTCAAACACATTTCACAACGCAACTTCAAAACAATTTCAAAACAACTTTCAAAACATTGGAATATCTTTTCAAAAAGACACACACCTTTGTATATATTCAAACAAGAATCATTACAAAGGTTGCCTAGATAAGGCATCTTTTTTTCAAAACATTTTCAAAACCACACACAAAGCACCATTTCAAACAATTGAAAAGCAAAGGCAAGTGATCTAAGCAAGTAACTAAGAGCCCATGGATAACCATGGATAGAAAGGGTGCTAATACCTTCCCTTTCTATAATATACTCCCCTAACTCAAGAAAACATCTCAAAGGTCTTTCCTGTGCTTTTTGACCTTTCCTTAGGATAAAATAAAAAGTCGGTGGCGACTCTTGCTAAACCGAAACATTTGCGAACACAAACGCAAAATCCCAAGTCTGTTCTCCCACCGTATCACAAACACATCTGACTTCATCTTCATTTGCAATTTCTTGTTCTTCTTCAAAGAATTTTCATACAGCTCCCCATAGCTTCAAAAACTTTCATCTCCCTCACCTTACTATTATTTTTACTACATTCTTCATCTACCTTTTCATATACATCATTTCCTTATGTAATATCCACATCCCATATAAATAGGTTACAAGTTTCCTCATCTCGCTAATACGGACATCTCCAGAAAAGGCGACCTTTATTACGACCATTTTAATAGTGGTACGAAATCATTCGAGCATCACACTGTTTACCAGTGATTTCTGACAAACAATCGCTAGTCTTCCAAACTCCATGTTTTGGTAACTTACAGGATCGACTGGATTGATCTTAGGACATGTGTCTTAGTGTTACAATTTGACTTAGAATTTGATATAATAATAAGGTCTTTCTATGTGATTATGGTTACTTCAAGATGTTTAAAATTTGGCTATGAATCTTAAATATAACTTTAAAGGAAATGATCTAAATGTTTATAAAATATAAAGAAAAATGCTTATTAAAGGAAGTTTGACAAAATCTGTTAAAAGTGTTTGACTGGAAAAAGGAATAAAGAAAGCAATTAAAATAACTTTGTAATAAGAAAACAACTTTGAATAAAATGATGGTGTTCTTACACATACATTATCAATAAACTCTTTTCTCTCGCTCTGGTACTTTGAGTATGAGTGATTTGTATACAATGTGAAAACACCGAATCCTAACATCTAAGACTCCTATTTATACTAATTCGACCCTAACGGTCTTTCTATGAGATTACGCCACGTTCGACATCTTTTACATGCATACATTCTAGCGCTTCCACGCGTCTTCCTGGCGAAAACGCATTAGTTTGAAATTTAAACTTTCCGCTCGAAGATTTTGAATTCAACTTTGACTTCAACCAACATGACTGTCGAAGTATTCACATATCTTGAAATACTCCTTTCACTTTAAGTTGCCCTTCGACATGTCGAATCATAAAAATGAGCTTTATAAAATAACCTTATAAGGTCAAATTTCATGTTATTTTTTTAAAACATGATCTTCTCAAATCAACTTTCATATTTTTTTATCAAATGTCGAAATCTTCAGCTAACAAATTTCCCCCAATAAATGTCTATTTTGAATCAATGCAGAAATGGACATTTTTTGTAATCACCAGATTTCGACTAGCAACCTTTCATTTTCCTTCATTTCCTGACGTCATAGTTAATCATAACTGCTTTACATTGTAATAAACCATTCATTGTATTTTCTTTACATTGTAAGCTAGCTTAGACAAATCCATTTTGGCACTTCTGAAGTTAATTCAATCACCATTTTGGCTATGTATATTTTTGCTGCTTACTCTCTTGTCATGATTTTTATTTCTTGCAAAAATGGTTTATACTTCTTTATGTATTTCCCATTTACTCTCAGGACTCTTCGATCTTCAACTAACTCTTCTACTTCATAAGAGTTATTTGAAAATTCCTTTAAGATTCGAAAAGGTCCTTCCCAATGTGGAGACCATTTTCCTAACACTTTATTCTTTCGATCCATAGGTAATATGACTTTCCATACTAAGTCATTTATAATAAAAGTCTTGCCTTTAACCCTATTATTGTATGCTCTTGCCACTCTTTCCTTTTGCCTCCTTAGTCTTTCTAAGGCATGCAACCTTCTCTCATCTAAATCTACAAACTCATTCATCATCATTTCCCAATAAAGGTCAGAAGGATTTTCCTATTGCCTTTGAATTCTAACTGATTGCAAGTAGATTTCGACTGGTAGTACTTCATCAAATCCAATTGTAAGTTGGAAAGGTGTGGCATTAGTTGCTTATTTAGGGGACGTTCGACAAGCCCATAATGCTTGGTCTAGAGTTTTATGCCAATTTTTAGGCTTCTTCCCTACATGTTTCTTTACCAACCCAATTATCACCTTATTGGCTGCTTCGACTTGGCCATTTGCTTGAGCATAGTAAGGTGTGGATGTCAATAGTTTGAAACATGTTTCCTTGGCGAACTCCTGCATCTTTCGAACAGTGAAGACCGATCCTTGGTCTTTTGTGATACTCTCTGGGATGCCAAATCTATAGACTATTTGTTTCTGAATGAATTTGATAACAGTCTCCTGATCCATATTTATCAAAGGTATGGCCTTAACCCATTTTGTAAACTAATCTATACCTACTAACATGTACTTGTGGCTTTTAGATGAAGCAAGCCAAATTTCTCCAATTATATCCAGTGCCCAACCTCTGAAAGGCCAAGGTTTAATTATTGCATGAAGTTCACTTGCTAGAGCATGTTGGATACCAGCATTCTTTTGGCATTCTTGACATCCCTTAGCAAATTCTATACAGTCTTTAAGCATATAAGGACAATACATTCCATACCGAAATAGTAACCACTTCATCTTATGACCTGCTTGATAGGCTCCACATGCTCCACTGTGAACACTAGATAATTCCAAATATGCCTCACTTTCTCCTAAGCATTTTAGCAAAACTCCTTCAGGGGTTTTCTTGAACAATTCAATACCCATTAAGATATAAGACAAAGCCTTATACTTAGTCTTTCTTTCTGTATCTATCGAAGGATCTCTGAGATGATTAACAATTGGATTTCGCCAATCTGTATCTACTAGATTATTAGTGACCAATACTTCAAATGTGCCTTTGTCGGCGTAACGTAACTGGGTACTTTCCAAATCTGTTGGAGACAACCTTGTAGCCATTGCCTTTCCCCTAACTTCGACCAATTCTTCTAGTTTTTCTTTAGTCACTTTATACCTTGATTCTATTTGTGCTAAGTCATTTGCCTCTTGATTTTTTACTCTAGGGACATGCTATATATCTGCATATTCAAATTTTTTAAGTAATATGTTTGCAATAATGAAATACATAATCAAATTTTCTTTTCTGAATTTGTACTCCTTTGTGAATTGCTTTATTACTAGCTCAGAGTCTCCTTTGATTTCGACTCTTGTTGCCCCTAATTCCAACAAGGCTTCAAGTCCTACAATCAAGGCCTCATACTCTGCCTCATTGTTTGAACAGATGGGACCTTCAATTCTATACTTAAGTTTTGTTGGAATTCCATCAGGAGAAATTATTAGAATCCCAACTCCACTTCCCTTTTAGTGGGTAGAACCGTCGAAGAACAATCTCAAGGGTTTTAAATCAACATAATGTTGAGGGTTTTTGACCACTGCGTGGTCTACAATAAAGTCTGAGACTACTTGACCCTTCATTGCTTTTAAAGGCATGAAGGCTAAAGAATACACAGTAAGGGCTAAGGCCCATTTGCCAATTCAATTGTGTAGTATTGGCTTTGACAACATATGTTTGATAACATCGAAATGTGAAGAAACATATACATCAATAGGTTTTATATAATATTTAAGTTTTGTACAAGAGAAATATAAACAAAGACAAAGCTTTTCTATAGCAGTATATCTTGTTTCTGCATCATTTAAGACTCTACTTAGATAGTAAATGGCTCTTTCGACGCCATTTTCGTCTTCTTGCACTAACATACTACCAATAGTACCATCAGAGGCAAATATATACAATCTCATAGGCTTCCTTCCATAAGGTGGTGACAAGACGGGAGGATTCATGAGATATTTCTCGATCTTACTAAAAGCTTCTTGAGGCTCTTCGTTCCATTCGAACATTCATTGTTTCAAACGAAGGAGGGGGGGGAAAGGCTTGAGTTCAACCACTTAGGTTGGAAATGAACCTTCTCAGGAAATTTATCTTCCCTAAGAGTGATTGTAAATCCTTTTTAGTTGATGGAGCTTTCGCTTCCACAATAGCCTTTATCTTGTTCTGGTTGATTTCTATCCCCTTCTTGTGGACCACAAAGCCCAAGAAGTCTCCAGCCTGCACAAAGAATGCACATTTAAGAGGATTCATCTTCAAGCCATGTTTTCTCATCCTTTCGAATGATTGGCGAAGATGACTCAGATGACATTCATCTGATACAGATTTATCACAATGTCATCTATGTAAACCTGCATGAAAGTTTCTATATAATCATGAAATATTGAATTCATTGCCCTTTGGTAGGTTTCCCTAGTAGTTTTTAGGCCAAAAGGCATCACTTCCCATTAGTATGTATTTATTGCCCCGAGGAAACAAAAAGCTATTTTAGACACATCTTCCTCAATAATAAAAATTTGGTTGTATCCAGAGTATCTATCAAGCATACTAAGGTACTCAAATCCTGCAACTGAATCTATTAGCATTTCTGCCACAACCATTGGATACTCATCTTTAGGAGTTGCTGCATTTAAGTCACGAAAATCTATGCATACTCTTAATGAACCATTTTTCTTAATAACATGAACTATATTAGTAATCCATTCTACATACCTTGTAGTCCTGATGAAATTGCAACGAAGAAGTCTTTCGACCTTTTTTTAACTTTTGAAAGAACATTTGGGGAGAACCTTCTAGGTGTCTACTTGATAGGCTTCTTGCATTCTTTGATTGGCAATCTTAATTCGAATAAATCTCTTTTTAAACCAGGCATTTTGTCATAATCCCAAGCGAAGCAATCTTTGTTTTCTTTCAGCAATTCAGTCACCCTTGTATTCAACTTGGGATCCAATTTGGCACTAATGTACGTGATTATTTTCACGCTTCCATCCCCAAGATCTATTTCCTCAAGGGGGTCTTGAGCCAACATCTTTGCGCTTGACTCCAATGAATTTCTCTCGAAACCCAAGGGCTCCTCATCGTATATGGCATCCAGTCTTTGTTCTAACTGTTCGCCTGGTACCTGTTCGTCAGGAGGTTTTGGGATAAAATGTTCCCCAGGTCCTGCAGTGTGCAACATACTATATATGGCTTCGATAGCCATGTTTGTTATTTCAGCTTCGAGAGCCACTTTTCTTTTATTCTCGGCCAAGTAAGCCGAAATATTTTTGAATAATAATGATTCAGACATAATCACTATCTTCATCCCATCCATTTGGCCATATATCAGACACTCCCTTAACACCCTTTGTTTCTCCCATGATTTCTCTGTCCCATTGGAAACCATTTGGATGGAGAGTTAATAAATAGAGGGCATTTTTGCTTGGTGGGTATTCTTCTCCTGTTGTGTAGCATGGCCCTATGTTGGCCAGATTCCAATCGAAGTTCCTCCTGTCTACCTGATTCACTTCATTCATATAGTAACTTTAGTCCGCTTCTATATTTTCTACTATACCATCTTCTCTGCAGATGGATATACTTTGGTGCATCGTCGAAGGGACTGCTCCTATCCCATGTATCCATTCTATGCTAAGCAGCAAGTTATAGTTTGCCTTTGCTGGGATCACCATGAACATAGTTGGTCTTGTGATTGAACCAACTGTAAATTCTACCTGTATTACTCTCAATGTATGTCCAATCTTCCCTTCATAATTCGAAAGGACCATGTTATGTGGCTTTACGTCCGTATCTAACATTCCAATCTTTTTCAACATGAATTGTGGCATTAAATTGACAGCTGCTCCTCCATCCACCAAAACCTTGTTTATGCCTACTTGTTCAACCCTGGCCCTAATGTATAAAGGCTTTAAATGCTCCTTCATACCCTGGTAAGGTCTCTCGAAGAAAGCATTTTGTTCTTCGACATCTCCATTGTTGAGCACATAGTAGCAAACTGGTTTATGTTTCGCCATTTCTTCCTCATCAACTTCTTCCTGGTCCTCTATTTCAGTTTCCTGGTTGTATTCCTGAGGTAAAACGGATACTACATTACAATTAACATTAAAGGATGAAACCCCTCTAGATTCAAAATCGTATGTTGACATTTCGTCTTCTTTCGTCAATTTCTTATAAACTTTCTCACTTGTGACCTTCTCTTCTGACGGAAACAACTTTCGACTCACAGGTTGCTTGTTTGAGTTCGCAGTGCTGGAAAGGAACTTGTTACTACTAGACTCCCCTATGTCCTTCGAAGCTAACTCTCTCTCAGCCTTTTTGATCCTCTGATTCCTTCTCCACTGGGATCTAGACATTGGGTTGTTTCCTTTGTAGTTCTCTAACCTATACACCTCTCTCCTTGATGTTTGAAACTGCTTTCTATAGGCTATCGAAGTTCTGCCTCCTTGGTCGAAACTTCTCCACTTTCCTCTTCCTGCCCCTGCTTGCGTCCATCTGTCCGTTGGTACTTCTGCTAGAAGTTTGAACGTGACTCTCCTAGCTTTGGGGGGAGGACTATCTTTCCTTCTTGGGACTCCCCTCTTGTCGAAGACATATGTGTTGGGGTTGCTACCTTGCTTGTCCCATCCATGGGTAAATGGAACTCTTTCAAACATTTCAACCATCTCTTTATCATACATTGCCCACACTTGGGACATAACAAACATTCTGTTTTAGATTTATAACAACGTACCAAAAAACCAAGCAAACTTTCCCCTGGATTTGGGTACACTTTTATCAACTGGATTTCGTGCCTCCAATTGCCCTGGGTTCTAGCATGCTGCTCCCTTTCGTAAGCCTCTGCAACCCTTCAATTCAGAGTAATGTTGCACCTTGGACACATCAGCATCTCTGAATTCCTTCGATGACACCTCCAAAGGTATTCTCGTAGAGTCTCATTGGCCTTAGGGTGGCCAAAACTCATTTGTCCCCTTTCCAAATTGAGGAATCTTTCGACTTCTTCCATTTTTGGTGTAGGTTGGTTCAAATCCACCATGTTAACTCTTAGACTAGGACCTTCAGCAATCCTTATCTTATCAAATTTGACTCTAAGGCCTTTAGTAGCCTCAGTTATTCCTCCCTCAGGGCCTTCAGTGGCCCCTGATTCAGCATCTCCTACAGAAATATTTTCGCCAGGGATTATGTTAGTTAGGTCTTCAGTAGCCTGTTTTCCATTCATGTTTGAGCTTTCGACGCTATTGGCCTCTTCCTCATATTCCACCATGTTGATTTCCACAGGTTCAACATAATTGGTGTGTGCAACATGGAGGGGGTCAATGTCAATCTTCATGTAGTTCTTGGCTTTGTCAGCAAACTTCAAGCGTCCTTCTTTGGTAGCATTTTGAATAAGATCCCTGAAAAGAAAGCATTGTGAAGTTTTATGGCCCTGAAAATTATGATATTTGCAAAAGCCTCTTTTCTTCCGTTGTTCTAACGGAGGAATTTTTGCATTAGGAGGCACTACCATTTGACCATCTTTTACAAGCAAATAAAAAATCTCATCACATTTTGAAATGTCAAACGTATAAGTTTTCTTGGGAAATTTTTCATTCTTTTCTGTTTCGACGGGATTTCTGCCTTGCTGGTGTAAGCATTTTACAAGAGTATGGGGGTGCTTCTTTTAGTTCAACCAGATCTACTTCGAATTCCCCAAAATTACACATATCATTGAAGGCCCCTACTTCTTCTTCTTCGGCTTCGACATAAGCTACCCTCTCTTTCTTATAATTTTTACTTGCTCTGGCCTTTTCTGCTTTTAAAAGTTTGACTTGTCGAACTCTATCTGCTAATTGGGCCATGTCTCTTAGATACTGAGTATCTAGTTTCTTTCGAATGGAGTAATCTAATCCCCCAGCGACCATTTCGACTAATTCATGTTCAGGTACTACTGTGAAACATTTAGACTTTAATAAACGAACCTATTCAAATAGTCATCTATAGGTTCAATAAACTTTCTTTTGATGCTGGCTAACTCCTTAAGGCTTATCTTAGTTTTCCCCATGTAGAATTGTTCATGGAATAATCTCTCTAATGAGGCCATGTATCTATAGAATTTGGTGGCAATGTGGTGAACCACGCAAAATTGTTTTTTGTTAATGAACTAGGAAAGTATTTTATCCTTAAGTTTTCATTATTTTCCAAATCCCCTGGTTCTATTAGATACTTAGCCACATGTTCGACAGTTGATTCGTTAGTATCTCCTGAAAACTTTATGAATTTAGGGAATTTACAACCCCTTGGTAATTCAGCCTGCAAAATAAAATTTGTCAATGGATATGTGTAATTTGGCCGTCGAAAACCTGTGTTCAGGCCATTCAGGGCCATGATTCTCTCAATCATGGTGGTTAAATTATTTTCAGCCAGCATGTTATCCTGCCTAACTCTATGGATCACTTCTTCTGCATTTTGATCTCTATTAACCATTACTACTCTCCTGGGTTGCTACTCAGGGATCTAATGTTGAATATCTTATTGTTCTACCCTTACCCTCATGTTCCTTTCACCAACCTCTTGTCTGGGTGGTCGAACCTGATTGATAGTGGGTTCTTCTTCTTGAATTTCCCCTTGGTTTTGCCTACGTCGAATAGGTGCTTGGGGGGCTCCAAAGAAATCTGCTATGCGCGCCATCTGCGCTAACATTTGCTGGTAGGATTGGATATTTTCTTGGTTTGTCCTATTAACATTTTGGATCAAAGGGGAGAAAATGGCATTCATTTCACGGGCAATTACTCCGACCATGTCATGGTTACTAGCGTCCATTTGTTTCCTAAATGTTTCTTGATTATTAGTTGTAAGAATAGGTATTTGGTTTGACAATCCTTGGTTCTGCAAATTTTGACCCATATGGTTCATACCAGAACCGGAATTTTGTACTGGCGAAAAGGTTGTCATGGTAGGCTGTGTATTTGTGGATGTATTATTGTGTAACCCTGGCATAAAGGAAGTTGGCATCCCATATTGGGATTGCTCCCTCCAAGGCCCAAAATTTCCAAACCCTGGTGGCCTTGGGGTTGTAGGTTGAGTCTGATTCCCAACATATGCCAACACATGGCCGATTTGAGTATTCGAAGGAATCTCTCCCACACTTGTAGAAACAGGCATGGTTGTCGAATTGTTCGTAGGCATGGGTCCTGTAGATCCAGGTATAGAACTATTTGTAGCCATGGGTCCTGTGGATGTGGACATGGCTTGTGAATCAGGGATTGCAGTTGACGTATTCGTCGAATTGGCCATGATTGTGCCTGATCCTTGTGGAGGATTTTGCCCTCCTCCGCTATTGGTATTATTAACCATTTTTCTTGTCTGTTTTCTTTTGGGTATTGATTGGTTATTGTTAGTTATCTTACCACTCCTAAGGTTCATATACTAAAGACAAGAATTTGTTCCTAAGAGAAACTAAAAAGACCCTAATTGAAAGAACACAAGCAATGTGACTAAACCACTTCGACACGAGTCCCACTGGGCGTGCCAATTTATTTACCAGTGATTTCTGACAAACAATCTCTAGTCTTCAAACTCTATGTTTTGGTAACTTACAGGATCGACTAGATTGATCCTAGGGCATGTGTCTTTGTGTTACAATTTGACTTAGAATTTGATATAATAATAAGGTCTTTCTATGTGATTATGGTTACTTCAAGATATTTAAAATTTGGCTATGAATCCTAAATATAACTTTAAAGGAAATGATCTAAATGTTTATAAAATATAAAGAAAAAATTCTTATTAAAGGAAGTTCGACAAAATCTGTTAAAAGTGTTTGACTAGAAAAAGGAATAAAGAAAACAATTAAAATAACTTTGTAATAAGAAAACAACTTTGAATAAAATGATGGTGTTCTTACACATACATTATCAATAAACTCTTTTCTCTCACTCTGGTACTTTGAGTATGAGTGATTTATATACAATGTGAACACACCGAATCCTAACATCTAAGACTCCTATTTATACTAATTCGATCCTAACGGTCTTTCTATGAGATTACGCCATGTTCGACATCTTTTACATGCATACATTCTGACGCTTCCACACGTCTTCCTGGCGAAAATGCATTAGTTTGAAATTTAAACTTTCCGCTCGAAGCTTTTGAATTCAACTTTGAATTCAACCAACATGATTGTCGAAGTATTCACATATCTTGAAATACTTCTTTCACTTTAAGTTTCCCTTCGACATGTCGAATCATAAAAATGAGCTTTATAAAATAACCTTATAAGGTCAAATTTCATGTTTTTTTTTAAAACATGATCTTCTCAAATCAATTTTCATATTTTTATCAAATATCGAAATCTTTAGCTAACACACACGCACACCTCCTCCTTGGACTGTTTGTGGATTGATACGAGGTTGACTTGCTTCTCCTTGACGAAGATGACATTGTATCTTACCGTGAAATAATCGTAGAAGAATAACTGGAATATGAGTTACGAAGACGACGATTATTAGGGTTGATAATAATATGAAGAAGAATTCAGTGGAAAATGGAATGCAGAAGAGTGGATTTAGAGTTCCAAACGTGACTAATTCTCCTTTTATTAGACATTGATCCTACGTGTCAAACAAAATAACACAATTGGCATGACACATAAGCAATCGTTAATAGAATCTAACGGGACTTGTATGGATGAAATATTTTGTAGGGACCATTGTTTGAAGAATTTTTTTATAGGAATTAAAATTAAAGTTTGTCATACTTATAGGGACCCCTGACATATTCTACCATTCAAAAAATTATTAAGTAAATTTTTGAAAAAGGTCAAAATTAGTAATAGAAAATTTAAAAGAATTAGCATTCAGAATTTTTAAAAAGAAATAAAAAACAATTTAATATATTTAAAGAGATTTTCTTAAAAATAAAATTTTAATTTATAAATATTAATAATTTATTTACAAAAATATATTATAAAACAAATATTATTATTAAATATTAAATTCTATAATAACACTTCGCACCCATTTAACTCACCTATCAAATATTAGTTGAATTTTTTAGTGACTCGTGAATATTAAAAATATATTTAATTCTATTTGTTATTCAAAATATATTTTTTCACTCATATAAAACATAGATCGTTTTTTTAGTTATAATGCATCACAATTTCAATGTATTTATTTAATTTTTCTTTTTATAATTTATACAAGTTGACCCTTCAAATTGGTAATCTTATCCCGACCAACAACTATATATGATTAAAATTGATGTGATAATAATAAAAACGCAAGTATAAATTAATTATGATAAATTAATTATTAATAGCTCTAATGAGAAATTAAATACAATAATAGTATTGGTTATTGATAGTAACTTTAGTGGCTTCAATAAAAATAACGTCATCATAATGACATCACCTTAATATCCAAGATAGTGGGCACGTGGTATATAGAGGAGCCTTCATGGAATCCATCTAGGAAGGTGATTGGAAGTATCATTCATAGAAAAGCATAGTAGAAAAATCATTTCTTTTATCCTTCTTATGACACTAACATTATTTTATAACAATAATACTAATAATAAAAATCAATGACTTAACTATAGTCATACACACTCCAATGGATTTGTATTTTGTAAACCCTCATCCTAATCCCAATTTTGGTTACTCTACTCATATGAACCATGTTCCTTCTTCCTCTTCTCATGAGTTTATACTATCTGAATATCTCATGCTTGATGATATTTGTATTGATCATCATGATCAAGAATCTAGGTCACAAAGTATTGAATCATTAGAGAAAGTAACCTTCAATGATGTCAATCAAGAAGAATTCAATGATGCAACCTCTAATAACAATAACTTGTATTTTTCTTCTCCTTTGATTTTTCTTCTTCTTCTTCTTTATTTTTATTATATATTTTTTTTGCTAATTAAGTGTATACATATTTTGGATTTAATTATGTTTTGCAGAAAGAACAAAAATGGGATTAAAGGAAAAAAAGGAGAAGTGGTGCCAAAGATAGCATTTAGAACAAGATCAGAGATTGAGATTATGGATGATGGATACAAATGGAGGAAGTATGGAAAGAAGTCTGTCAAGAACAATCACAACCTAAGGTAAAAAGGAAATACCATCATATAAGGCTTAACAACTTTGAGATTACATTAATAATTAATGCTAATAAATTAATTATGATGACACAGGAACTACTACAAATGTTCAAGTGTTGGATGCAATGTGAAGAAAAGAGTGGAAAGGGATAGAGATGACTCAAGCTATGTGATAACAACTTATGAAGGTGTTCACAACCATGACATTCCATTCACCTCCTACTACGGCCAAATTTCCTTTCAACATTCTAATGCATAAATATAATTAGGCACTTTAGTGTAAACTCACATTTTATTTTTATCAATTACTACTAGTGTACGTTCATATATAAATGAGAAATGAAAAGTACTACTTTGTTATGATTTTCTGCACATTGTCTGATTGGTTTTAGGAGATTTTAAAAAAAGGTTGGTTCTTACCTTGATCTTTGGATGTTTCTATACCCCTTAAGAATTTTTTCTCAGGATGTTTTAGACATCTCTTATGAAAGATGGTAAAGAGGGGGAGATGGGCTTTCAGCCCGATAGTGGTCTAATTTGAGATTTTAGGTGGATGAGAGGTTTCTATGCGTGGGAGCAGCCGTTATTCGTGGAGTTTTTACGGGTTTTTGAGGGAAAGTTAATATCGCTAGAGATCGATCTATGGTGGTGGACTCAAAATCCAAGTTTTACTTTCCTTGTTCTTCAAAATCTTTTGGTCAGAGCATATATATTTCTTCTTCTTCGAGAAGAAAAGCAATTTTTACATTTAATTATTCAAAATGTACTTCAGATGCAACACATGTTAAATAATAGGCTATGATTTAGAGATGGGTGAATAGATCACAAATTAATTTTTTTTACTAAAAATATTGTTTTAAAAATGTTTATTTATGACGCGCGAAAACAATCTCGCATCGACAATCGTATATCTGAATCATTATCGAAAAGATCGGACATGCGTCAAACCGATAGAACGAATATGCAAGATGAGAAAAATAATTAATATATTTTCAACAACCACGTTTGAATTAAATCACACAATAGTAATCTATTTCCAATGAAATATCAAACAAAAATTGATATAAGCAATTTGTCGAATACTTTGTGTGCAATCGATTCAAAACAGATTTTTCTATGATTTTGTTGATATATAAATCCAATTATAACCACTTAGATTGTAATCAACTCAACAAAACAATTTGAATTATTAAACAAAGAGATTATCTCTATGTATCGATTGCGCAATCAATTATTTCACAATTTGCAAGTAAATATAAATGAGAGAGAGAGAGAGAGAGAGAGAGAGAGAGAGAGAGAGAGAGAGAGAGAGAGAGACGAAGATTTGTTTTGGCAGTTCTCTAATCGGCCTCATTTATGGGTACGTCTGTCCCCAAGTCCGTTTGGAATTGAGATAATGAAAATTAAAATTTGCAAATATAGTTTTACAAGAGAAAAATAGAAATTCAACCCTCAAAATCCTAAGTTTGATGTTGATCCTATCTTCTTCTCTCCCCTTGATCAAAGCTTGATCAAGTAACCCGATACTTCCAATTTGATCCTCCAGTTACCACTACTCCCTTGAAAGAACCCATATTCTTCAAAGTCTCTACTTGGTTGAATCCAAATTGTGAACGTATCGTGACCCAAGATTACCAAAGTGATCCTCCGGTCACCGTTACTCCTTTGACAGAAATCCCCGTTCTTCAAAGCTTTCACTCGGCTGAATCCAAATTGTGCAATCTTGTGAAAAACTCTCAAATCAATCTTTGATCTTGGAAGAAAACCCCAAATACATTCATCTTGAAACCCCAAAAACTTTCCAACCCAATTAATTACACATAATCCTAAATTGGATGTTATCAAATTATCTCTTGATCACACAACAAAAATGATTATGTGTAGTTGTTGTATGTATGTAATGAGAAAGAATGAAGATGATGAAAACATTTATATATTTTTTGTTTCAATGAATGAGAAATGATGTGTGTGTGTGTGTGAAAGAATAAAACACAAAAAATAGGGATGCAAAATTTTAAAATTGGACATTTTAAATAGTTGGAGGCGACTCATAAGGGCAAAGGAGTCAACCCATACTACTTGAGAGTCGACTCCAAGTGAACAGAAAAGATTTTGAGAAAATATGATTCTACAGGAATCGAGACATAACACGTGGGAGTCGACTACTTCGTGTTATGTATCGACTCGAAGTGCCTGGGAGTCGACCCATTATGGACAAAAAATTATTTTTCAAAAACACTTTCAGTGGGAGTCGACCCACAGCTCGAGGGAGTCGACTCCTTCATGTTGTGTATCGACTCTAAGACCTTGTGTATCGACTCCTTTTTGACAGAGAGTTTTATTTTCAAAAAAATGCTTCAGAGAGAGTCGACTCCTACCACGGGTGTGTCGACTCCAAACATGATTTTTCATAAAAATATATATTTTTGACATTATGAACTTTTCCAAATGCTTTTGACTCGTTCTATAAGTGTCCTAAGATGAAAATGAAACATAGACATAGAAATAAGGTCCAATATACAAATACTACATATTACCTAGTGTTGATATCATTAAAAACATCTAAGAGATGATATTGCACTCTCATACTCCCCTTTTTTGATGATGGCAAAACATATGACTATTTGTAATCTCTGATCATATCTCCCGTTGAACATATGCATCTCTCTTTTTATATTTGCAAAACTAGACGAGACAATGTTTTTTGTTCTTGCACAACTTCTCCCCCTTTGCAACATCAAAAAGAGAAAAGGCCACAAAAGGTAAGAAACATCGAGTAAAACACATAATCACATATATATCACTCAGAGGCATTACAAAGATAATTTTGATCAACAACACCATCACTCACATAGAATGAGAATGAGGTGAAAAAAATGTATAAACATAAATAACCAACAATGCAAAAAATGCAAGAGAGATAAATAACATGTCCAAGAAACATATCATAAGATATTTCAAATACAAAGAATTCATACCATGAACTACAAATGATGATGAAATACAAAAGATTAAAACATGAAGTCACTATAAGCATATAGATTAATAACACTCATATGTTAACAACAACATTCTTTAAAGTAAACATTCATGGGATTGTATTACACATAAAATATATTACATATCTTTGGAACATTAACATGCAATCAAATTACAAGAGACATAGATAAGAAATGTGAGAAATAAAAACTTACGAACAAAGAGAGAAGTGAAACGATATTACCTCATAGGATGAGAAACGAATGATACACTCACGTGAACTAGAACTTTTTAAAGAAGGTTAAAACAATTATATAGACAGTTCATGCATCAAAGTATTTAGGAAAAATTTGAGATATCGAGAAGGCCCAATTCCCAATGAATATTAAAAAATGGTTCAATCGCAAGAAGTTTTGTGAAAATATCGGCAAGTTGATTTTTGCTATCAACATGCTCGAAGATAATATTCTTTTTTTCAACATGATCGCATAGGAAATGGTGACATATCTCAATAAGTTAAGTACGAGAGTGTAGCACATTCTTTTTAGTTAGACTAATAGCACTAGTATTGTCACACATTATCGGAATACGTTGAAGTTTAATGTCAAAACCGAGTAATTATTGTTTAAGCAACAAAATTTGAGTGTAACAACTACCTGCAGCAACGTATTCCACCTCAGTAGTTGACAAGGCAACAAAGACTTGTATCTTTCTATGCCAACTAACTAAATAATTTGAAAATAAGTGGCAAGTTTCACTAGTGCTCTTCCTATCCGATTTGTAATCGGTAAAATCAGAATTAAAGTAACCAACTAAACTACAATCGCATCCTTTGGGATGCCAAAGCCCATACTTAGAAGTGCCATGAAAATTTCTAAGGATGCATTTTAAGGCTTTTAAATGAGATTACTTAGGAGCAGATTGATATTGAGCGCACATGCACACACTAAACATAATATCCAGCCTAGATGCAGTAATATATAAGAGAGATCTAATCATACCTCTATACCTTTTGACATCAACATTCTTACCATCTTCATATTTGTCAAAGTTTCCATTTGTGGGTATTGAAGTGTCAATTGAATTTGCATCTATCATACTGAAGCGTTTAAGCAACTCTTGGAAATACTTTGTTTAACACACAAATGTCCCTTCTTTGAGTTGTTTGATTTGAAGTCTGGGAAAGTAATTTAACTCTCCCATTAGACTCATTTCAAACTCTTCCTGCATTATCTTTTAAAACTCTTTGACTAATTGCATGTTAATAGGACCAAATATGATATCATTAACATAAATTTGAACGACTGGAATATGTTTTTCTTGACGTTTAATGAAAAAAATTGTATCAATCATCCCTCTAGAATATCCTTAATCAAGTAAGAACTTACTAAGTCTCTCATACCAAGACCTAGGGGCTTGTTTGATACCATACATGTTGTACCCCAAAATTTTCCCTCCCATTTCCTCAATATTTTCTCATCACAAGACCCTTGGAGCTCAAGATCCAGTTAGGGTTTCCTCTGCTCAAGACTTCTCCTTGCATTGTTGACCCAAATTAGGGTTTGTGTTTGCACAAAGATATTTTGACCTAAAATGCCTAAGATGACTTTCATGCTTCATGTTGGACTCCCAAGTTTGTCCATACCAAGTTTCAAGTCTTGATTCCAAATTTTGCCCAGTCAATTGGACAATTGACCTAGAAATCAGCTGTGTTGGGGAAAAAGTCAATTGTGGCCAATTGACAGTCAAATCTCATGAAAATTGACCCACATCAACATTATGAACTCACATGGACCATTTTATCAAGTTTGGATCACAATTCCACAAGAAATTTGATCAGATCACCAAAAGGGCAAAATGGTCATTTTTAGGGTTTTGACTGCACAAAGGCAATTTTTGACTGTTTGACCTAGCCAATGGCAAACCAAACTCACATATGGACTCAAGGACCCCATGGAATTGTCTTGACATGCTCAACAAGTTCAAAAGATCCCAAAAGCACAAGATTGACAGTTGAATTTCCCAGTCAATTGATCAATTTTGACTGTATACTGAAAAGTCAAACTTTGACTTTTTGGTCAAAATCAAGTGTCAAGATTCATTTTTCATCAAAACATGCCAAATCATGAAACTTGTTCATCAAGAAATCAAGAATTGCAAATTAGGGTTTGAAATGAAGATTTTTCATAACTTAGAATTTTTCTAAGTTATGAAAAAAACCTAATTGTTTCCTAACTTTGCCCCACTTTCTCACCAAGATTCATTTGGATTCAAGCAAAAGTCAAAACATGAAAGTTGTAGCCTATTGCAAAATCTACAACTTTGATTCACAAAGTTTTCCCAAAAGAAGCTTGTAGCTCAAGTTACAATTTTTGGAACAAGGGTACCAAACCATTCTTAACTTAGAGAAAATTTGACCTATTTTAGGCAAGGTTTTTACCTAACTTCAAGACCATTTTTCATATACTTCCACTTGGAATTTCAATTTGCATTTCAAAGATGGATTGTAGTACACATTCCAAGATTTCCAAAATGTCCAAGAACTCATCAAACAACCTCATGGTTAGGGAGAATCGAATTTGGCAATATGGGAAAAACTCACTTTGTTCATGACCAAATTACATGTCCATACACTTAGGCAATTTTGAACTCAACTTGCATTTCTTGATTACAGGCCCTAAACTCCTTTTACACTCATAAATTTAATGCAAACTCTTTGTGCCAAGACCATGTTCTATGTGTTCAAGCATTGCATAAAGGTTTAATCCCAAAGTAGAAAAAGCATAATGGCCATTTTTGCAAAAGTGAACTTTATGTCAATATGCAAATCCAAGCAAGTACAGTTCAAATCTCTTTGGCACAAGATTATGAGCTAATTACACTGATCAAGACTAAGTGGTGCAGCATAGAATGGGGGCCTGTACAGGCTAGAAACACCAACTTGCCATCTCTTGCTTAAAGTGTAAGAAACTTGCCATAACACATATCAACTATCATTCCTGTAAACCAAGCCTTAAGTAAACTTGTCAAACACTTTCTAAAGATCCATCCTAAGCTGAAACACGAGCCTAGCATCCCCAATACCTCTCCATTCCCAGAATCACCCTCAAACTGCCCAAACAGAGCATCTGCTGCAGTTTGAGTTCCATAGCTCAAACCTTCCATGCATTCTTGCTAAAAACACTTCAAACACATCCTACAACATCCCTTGAAGCTATTCCAAACCTCAAACACGACCTGTAACACTCCCAGGCAACATCACCATTTTCATTTCTTGTTTTGCAGTTGAAGTTCCATAGCACGATTCAAAAGGTTTCAAGACAAAGTAAAGCTTGGAATAGCATCCCTGGACATCAAGGAAGTTGTACCAATCATCACCTTGCATTGAAGAAACCTCCATCACCAGATACAACTTCAACTGAACAGGTAAGTTCATGAACTCGTATCTCTCTATCCAGGCATTGTTAGCTTTAGGTTTGTGAAGAAAACATGTCACATTCATAGCCCTGAACATGCCCATGTAATTAGATTTCATTTATATTACGTGTGCTTAGAGAATTTTAAGTCTGAACATTGAACAAAAACTAGGTCAGGAATTGGGGGAGAAGAAATTCTCTCTCATTTCTGAGAGTTAGATTGATTTCTTTATATGTCTGGAATCGTGGCTTCAAGCTCTACAGGTTTCATGTTGGAAGATTTGGCAAAAGATCAAGGAATTGGAAGATAGAAAACGCGTGTTTTCTTGAACAAACATGTTCTGAGGTTGAAGATGACAGGGTTCTGGGCTGGGCCTTGTTTCATATTTCTGTTCACACCATGCTTTTGCTTTTACATCCCCTAGGCCCATTTTGCTTGTTTTCATGATTTTTTGACTTTTCTTTTTTTTTTGTTCTGACTTATTTATTTTTCCTCACAATATTAAAAATATGAAAAAATATTTTTTACACCATTTTCATATTTATTAGGTATTTATTTGTTTAGTTGATATTTGTACATAAATAAATATATAAACATACTTTTATTTGAAAATACTAAAATAATGCAAACACATTTTATTTTCCATTTTTATTTTATTTTATCTTCTGAAAATATTTTATATAAAATATACTTTTTCTTATAAATATTAAATATTATTATTTTGTATATATAATATATATTTAGTAAATAATACAAATATTTATATATATATATATTAGTATATTTAGGTTAAAAATACAAAATAAATACATTTTATTTTTTATTAATATTTAACATTAAAAAAATACCTTTTGACCAATATACTTCATTTTTATTTTATTTTTGTATATAATAAATCAATTTTGTACATATTAAATAATTAATACATTTTACTTAATAAAATTAGGGTTTGCCCTAAATACATAAAAACTCCAAAAAAAATAATACTTTTTATTTTGTTTATTTGACACATAAAAATACCTTTTTTTCATACATATAAAAAGCCTTTTTTGCATCTTGCATATTATTCTTATTTCTATTTAATTTGTGCAATTAAATATCTTGTAAATAATTCAATATTGATGTAATAGTCTAGGTTTAAATTCCTTGTCAAAATACCCCCCATTTGAACATTTGTATCCCCCTTCCCATATATTGTGTTGTAATAGTTTAGGACTTTATTTTTCGCACTTTATTGCTTTCTAAATATACCATGTTAGAATTAGGGTTTGTATGCGAATCAAAAACAACAAAAATAATTTGACCTAATTTCAAGATAAACAAGCATGAAAATAGACAACACTAATCACACTTGCACCCCTAGGGTATTCCACTTGTTGCCTTCAATAAATGGGCCATATTGCATGTTAGGTCTCTTTGGGCAAAAACAAAACAATTCAAATGATCATAGTCCCTCGATGACGCTTTCGAAAGTTGCCTAAAAAATGATCAAGTCCCTTAAAGAAAAATTGCCCAAAGATACTTGGCACCATTGCAATTATGGTCTTAACGATGACCCGCACTCGTCCCTTTCACATCCTAACACAAGATTGTCCACCAAATACAATGGTGGAACAAAATTGTTAAAAGGGTTAAAACATAGTAGAAATCTTTGAGAAATTTAGGAGTAGACAAACTCTTAGTTACTTGAATCAAACTTGCAAAACAAAACACTTGCCTATTTTCTAAACCACACCTCACTACACTTTCAAAATAACTTTAAAAAACAAATGAAAACCTTTTCAAAAGACATACACCTTTGTATACATCCCAACATGGATCATTACAAAGGTTGCCACCACATTGGCCTCTTTTCAAAACATTTTCAAATCCACACACACAAAGCACCATTTCAAACAATTGAAAATTAAGGCAAGTTGATCTAAGCAAGTAACTAAGAGCCCATGGATAACCATGGATAGAAAGGGTGCTAATACCTTCCCTTTATATAATCTACTCCCCGAACCCAAGAAAACATCTCAAAGGTTTTTGCTGTGCTTTTTAACCTTTCCTTAGGATAAAATAAAAAGTCGATGGCGACTCTTGCTCAACCGAAACATTTGCGAAAACAAACGCAAAACCATAGTCAGTTCTCCCACCGTATCACAATACAAAACTCTTTTTAGTTTAAAAACATGATTATGATACTCATCATTTTCAAAACCGGGAGGTTGTGAAACATACACTTCCTCATTTATGTAACCATTAAGGAAAGCACTTTTCACGTCCATTAGAAATAATTTGAAATTTTTGGAACATGTAAATGATAGTAAAAGGCGTATAGCCTCAAGGTGAAGCATAATTTTCCTCATAGTCTATACCCTTCTCTTGGTTATATCCTTGATCCACTAGTTGGGCATTGTTCCTTGTTATCACTCCGTTTCGTCTAGTTTATTTTTAAAAATCCACTTAGTGCCTATAACTCAATGATCTCGCGGATGTGGGACAAGGTCTCATACATCATTTCTATTAAATTAATTTAACTCATCTTGCATGGCCATAAGACAGTGCTCATTAAGTATAGTCTCTTTTGTGTTTTTAGGTTCAATTTGAGACTCAAGGGCAAAGTGATAACATAAATTACTTATCTTAGAGCGAGTAGTTACACCTTTGGTGATGTCTCCAAGAATATTGTCAATTGGATGGTATTTTGAAGACCTCCAGACCAAGGGTAGATTATCCACTTTAGTTGGACTTTCCTCCTTCTCCTTTTCATGATCGTCATCTTCCTCCTCCTCAAGTTTCACTACTTCAGGTTGATCAGTTCCTTCTTCAGTGTATTTGAGTATGTCTTTTGAAGATACATCTACATCATGAAAATAAATACATTTTCCGACATTTCTAGGATAAGATTCATCAAAAGTAACATGCACAAAATCTTCAATAATAAGTAATCTCTTATTATATACTCTATAGACTTTGCTTGATTGAGAGTATCAGAGGAATATACCTTCATTAACTTTCACATCAAATTTTCCAAGTTTATCCTTATCATTGTTTAAAATAAAACATTTGCATCCGAAAACATGAAGATATGATAAATTTAGTTTTCTACCTTTAAGAAGTTCATAAGGAGTTTTGTTTAAAATAGGACATATAAGTATCCAATTTAAAACATAACATGTTGTGCTTATCGCATTGGCCCAAAAATATTTTGGTAGACCACCTTCATTGATCATAGTTCTTGCCAACTTCTCTAAAATTTGGTTTTTGCGCTCCACAACACCATTTTGTTGTGGAGTTCTTAGAGCGGAAAAATTATGTTCAATGACAAATTTATCACAATATTCCTCAAAGAGTTGGTTTTCAAGTTCACCTCCATGATCGCTTCGAATAGCAACAATGTTTGAGACAACGTTGCAAAACTTGTGAAAGTCGAAAAGGTTTCATCTTTACTATGCAAAAATATGATCCAACAAAATCTAGAAGAACCGTCTACAACAAAAAAAAACATAGTAATTACTACCCAAGCTTTTAGTCCTTGAGGGACCAAAACGATCTATATGGAGAAGCTTAAGAAGTCTAGAAGTTGAAACAATGTTTTTTTATATTTAAAAGAGACCCTTGTTTGCTTTCTCATTTGGCATGCATCGCATAAGCGATCTTTTGAAAGTGTGATTTTTGGTAGACCAATAACTAGATCCTTTGAGACCATTTTATTTAGTAAATCAAAGTTGACGTGTGCTAAGCGTTTATGCCATAACCAAGAGTCTTCACTAGTGGTTACTAAACTCTTAGTGCTTTTCAAAGATACATCATTCAAGTTAAGCATATAGATATTATTTACCCTCAAGCCCTTAAACGAATAATTTTTATATTTATTATGATCAATCATGCAACAATCACTTGTAAAAGTTATTTTGTATCCTTTGTTTCATAGTTGACTAATGCTAAGTAGATTATATTTAAGACCTTCAACAAGTATAACATCATTGATAGTAGTTGTAATACAGTAGGAACTGACTTTTTTGGTTTTATCCAAATGTGCCGATAGCTAGAGTCCCCGCCGATTTTTCTTTTATCCAATACAAGGAAAGGCTGAAAAGAACATTAAAGACCTTGATAGATTTTGAGTTCGGGGGGTAAGTTATGAAAAGGGAAGATGTTAGCACCCTTTTCATCTGTAGTTATCTACGGGCTCTTAATTGCTAGCTCACTTTGAAAACTTGCTTTGTGTGTGTGTGATTTGAAAATATTTTGAAAAGCTAAAGTACGACTAACTTTTTTATGACTCTTGTATCACTCCTCAAGAACGCGTACAAGGTCTTTGAAAATATTTTGAAAGTGTGATGTGTAAAATGTTTATTTAGAAAATATTATGAGCAAGCGATTAACAGTTCTTATCCACTCAAGGTCTTTCTTGTTATTTTCCTTCTCCTTTAGAGATAGTACTATTCGTACCATTAGTTGGTAGGTAGCCCCATCTATTGGATGTGAAGGGACAAATGTAGGGTCATCGTATGGTCATTGAAGGAAACATATAGAGATACTTTAGAAATTTATCGGAGGGACTAGATCCTTTTTCGTAGGCAATGTCAAAGGGTCATTAAGGGACTATGATCTTTATTCGAAGGAACTTTACTAAAGTATCCCTATTTTCGAGGGACATGACCATGTTTCCAAAGGCAACAAAGAGAGGTTATCCTAGAGGTGGGAAGTGTGAATCGTATGTTCAATTCAATTTATTTATCTTATATTAGGGTTATCTATCGATTTTTTATATCTTGTCATACATGATATTTACTAGCAGTATAATATGTATACAGAAAATTAAAGGTGCGGAAAGTAAATCCTAAGATATTACATGGCTTTGGGGCAATTACATAAAAAGATGCGGAAAATAAAGATGCGAAATTTAAACCCTAAACTATTACATCCCATGATAAGTTACATAATAGAAAAAATGCGTTAAGATAAATCTAAACTATTACAAGAAAGTCGTGCGACCAATACAATTTCTCTAACAATTTAAATGCAAAATAAAAAAAATGTTGAAAAATGTTTGAATGTGATTTTTTATGAAATTAATTTGATGTTAAAAAAACCTAAGTCTAATTAATTTTAATTAATAAAAATCCTAAAGTCTAATTAATTTTAAATTTAAGAAAATATTAATTAACCTAATTAATTAGTAAATAAAAAAAATTCAAAATTAATTATTGATTAAAAACCTAAACCTAATTTATTAGGGTTTTTTAAAAAAGGTTAAAATTGGTTAATGATTAATTAAGGAAAATAATTAGGGTTAAGGAAAAAATTAGGGTTAGTAATTAAAAGAAATTAGAAAAAAGAGAAAAAGGTTAAAACTGCATGGGGCGGGTGTTGAACCCACGCCCTCTAGCTTCACAGTTGTACAGCTTGCCACCAGGCCAAGCGCTGGTTGGTGATAGGAAACAGGCGCTGAAGATTATATGTGAAACTTGCGTAAATTATAAAATAACACAAAAAAAGTGGCAAAAGGTAGGGATTGAACTCACGCCCTTAGAGACCAAAGCCTTAGCGCGAATGTGTGCCATTGGGGTGGCTGTTTCATCCGGTTACATAATGGAAACAAATAAAAATAATATAAAAACAAATGGATGAACCGGAGAGGTGCCGGAGCCCTAGCTCCGGTCATCTTCTCTAGTGACTTGATTTTGCAACCTGCGAAAATAAAGCGCGTTAGTGATCTAAAGGAACCCTACCCCCCTAATTTGAGGGTTGTAAACTCATTGATGGCCTTAGTTTTGGCTAGTTATTCCTGCATAAAGAGATACGAACAAGATAATGTAAATCGGTCCAAACATGGTGCTAAGATATCCAAGCGTTATGGGACTCATGCAAGGGTCCAATCCTGTATTGTTATATCTCAGAAACACAATGAAAGCATTAGTATGAATCAAAGCATGGTAAAAATAAAAATACGAAATTGACAAAAGTATGGAAACCGGTGATGCATGGGATGTGTGTTTCAGGACTATTTGATCATCAAGGATGATCCCAACTCACCCTATGATATCCCAGGAGTCGATTTGGATGGTTGCTTTGCGTTGAAATTGGTTGTATGAGAGGTTTCAATTTTTCTCTAGTTTGACAAAATTTGAGATTTTTTGAGTGTTTTCTTGAGGCAAGTTTTTCGTGTCCCCTCTTGTCTGAAGATGAAGTGTATATATAGGAGAAGATTAGGTCAATAAGAATGGGCTTGGACCTCTTTGTAAAACACTTTGATTTTGTTTGAAAAATAGATATAAATCTTGAAAAACATGTAGATTTGTTTCACAAAATAATTCCACACGGTTTTTGTATGATCTTGGGGCCCTAAACAAAATCAAATCTTAAGCCTTTTATGCTTTATTTATTATTTAATATTTATTTGATTTAATTTTGAATTTAAGTGAATAAAATCAAAATAAATAAAATAAAAAATTAAAAGGGTGTATGAATAGATTTAGAGGTCCATTATAAGGTCAAGAACACGTTTGGACTCAAAGATAAGCCCGTTAGCCCAAAAGTTCAAGTTTGCTCAATTTGGGTTTAATGCATTTCTAAAAAATTGTTCAACTTGCGCCAATTATATCTCACTCAATTTTCATCATATAAAGGTGATATTTGACTTTTTGGAAATCTCAAGATGTCCCCTAAAATCTTTATGTTGGTCATTTTTCCATTTGAAGATTTTGTCTTGATGCAAATTTCTTTGACAAAAAGTGTCTATTTGTTGACTTTTAAAATGACTTGTAATGTTTTGGCCCATATCTCTCAATGAAACATTTTTGGCCTTGAGCTTAGAGAAGCAAAGTTGTAGAGAATTTAATTTTCATCAAAATGGGCTTTGGTTGAGAATTTTATGATGAAGTATGTGAAAGTTATGCTTGGTCAAAGTTCAGTTGACTTCTCCTAAAGAAAACCCTAATTTAACAACTTTTGACTTTTGATGAATCTTGAGTTTTCTTGATGAATTATGATCAATCCTTGATCAAATGATGAATGCAATTTCAAAATGTTGATGTTGACCAAAAGTCTTGAAGTTTGACTGTAAATTGGTCAAAGTTGACTTTTTGTCTAATACAGTTGATTTTCACTTATCTGAGCAATTACTGAGCAAACTTGTGATGTAAGGCTTGAAACTTGACATGAGGATTCTTTGAAGCATATGAGAAACCATGAGATCCACTTGAGGCATTAGAATTCCAATTTTCCTTTGATAAAAGTAAAACCCTAGTTGTAGGTCAATTCTTAGGAGAAGGGTTTGTCTGATCAATTCTTGAATAGTCTTGAGTTGTTGAGCACCTTGAATCAATTTGTCTTTGAAAAATGGGAGGGAAAATTTTGCGGTACAACAGTTTCCCATGTTCAATCTTCTTAAACCTGAAGAGTTAGATTTACATGCTTGCCATTCAGGATCTGAAGGTGGAAGAGGATTGAACACTTAAGTGCCCAGAAATTTGCACTCGCTGGTGCACGAAGTAATGCTGTTGGTTGATTGTATTGCTTTAATGGGCTTAAAGATGCCATTCGGATAGGGGTATCAAAATGAGTCTACGCCGACTATATCTGAAGAATGATTTTCAAAAAATCTCAGAAGGGAAATGCTTTTCAGAACAAAGGCCCTAAAGGAGATGCTTTTCAGAATTCCGTCTCTGAAGGGGAAATGCTTTTCAGAATGATCCTTTGCAGGAGACGCTTTTCAAAATAAACTCCTGAAGGGGAATGCTTGCAGAACTCGGTCTCTGGGGGGGATTCTTTTCAGGATTCCGTCTATGAAGGGGAAATTCTTTTCAGAACAAAGTGCTAAAGGAGAAGCTTTTCAGAATAAACGTTTGAAGGGGAATGCTCGCCAGAACTCGATCTCTGGGGAGAATGCTTTTCAGGATTCCGTCTCTGAAGGGGAAATTCTTTTCAGAATAAAGCGCTGAAGGAGATGCTTTTCAGAATAAACTTCTGAAGGGGAATGCTCTCCAGAACTCAGTATCTATGGGGAATTCTTTTCAGGATTCCGTCTCTGAAGGGGAAATGCTTTTCAGAATGAAGCGATAAAGGAGATGTTTTTCATAATAAACTTCTGAAGGGGAATGCTCGCTAGAACTTAGTCTCTGAGGGGAATGCTTTTCAGGATTTCGTCTCTGAAGGGGAAATGCTTTTGAGAATGAAGCGCTGAAGGAGATGCTTTTCAGAATAAACTTCTGAAGGGGAATGCTCGCCAGAACTCGGTCCCTGGGGGGAATGATTTTCAGGATTCCTTCTCTGAAGGGGAAATGCTTTTCAGAATGAAGCACTGAAGGAGATGTTGTTCATAATAAACTTCTGAAGGAAATGCTCGATAGAACTCGGTCTTTGGGGGGAATGCTTTTCAGGATTCTGTATTTGAAGGGGAAATGCTTTTCAGAATGAAGCAGTGAAGGAGATGCTTTTCAGAATAAACTTCTAAAGGAAATCTCTTGGTCATGTAGATAGTCGCCTCGTCTTGTTTCAGTAATTGATCCATAACCTGTCTGCAAATTATTGGTAGTATTTATCCGTTTGCAAACTTATCCTGAAAAAACAAAGTTAGTTTTGTGCAATGTCATGATGTATGTAATGCATTTGTAATGATGCTCTCAAAATAAATGAGAATGTTATATGCATATGTCATGGTTTTTGTGAATGACGTATAGGTGCAATATGTCGTTGAAACGTATTAGTAGATTTGTATAATAATGTCTGGATGGGGGAAAATAAATCACTGACTGTTGCCAGAGATGAAGACAATAGTTCTTCAATTTGTTTAAAATACCTTTATCAAGGATTTCTGCTTTCTGTTTGAGAATATTCTGTTGGGGATTTTTGACTTCTGCTTAGGGATAGAAGCATTCAAGGAGAGTCGGTCATTCATTGTACTTTGTAAAAAATTTATTCGGACTGGAGATGAAAGAGAATAAATTCTTCTGATTTGCTGTTTGTCTAGGTTTCCGGATATGAGTATTGACTTTCCTGGGGAGGAAAACATTGAATAACATTTGGTCGGAGAAGAGAGTCTTGTCGATGAATTTTTGCAATGTTGGAGAAATAAACCCTATAGGTTGTGGCGACTTCACTGGGGAAATAATCTTTGATGGGGATTAACTTATGAAGAAAGATTTGAAGAAACTGCCATGTGGAAATTTTTATGGTCAACTTCGAACATTATCCCAACTCCCAGAGTCTTCAGTAAATGATAATCATGTTTTCGTGCATATATTTGTAAACGGTAATCATATTCTAATGCATATGTTCATTCAATATAATAATTGGACGTTTTTGCGAACAAAACAGAGAAAGTAAAAATAGTTTGAATTTGAAACAAATTACATTGATTTGGAAAATTTATTTATAAGCAGACATTTTTATACAACGAGACAAAAATCCTAGTAAGAGGAAATCGTCGTAAAAGAAAATGTATACAAAGATAAACAAAGAAAAAAAACTATGTGGAAATGATCCCCTCGAGTTTCAACTCTTCTATTACCCATATGCCTTCAAGCATCTCATCTGTCACTATCGAAAGAAGTTGATTGAATTGATTTGTACCGTTTGAACTTTGACATCGGTAATCATGTTGGGTGTAAGTAGATGGGTGATCCAACGGGACATAGTCATACGCTTAAATCCCTAACTTTTTCCTATACCTCCCTTTCGGGTTTTCAGTCCATTGAGATATCCTTTTTGCCCAAGCCGTCCTTTCAGGTTTTCGACTTGCCGAATGTATATTCTTTATATATATATATATATATATATATATATATATATATATATATATATATATATATATATATATATATATATATATATATATATATATATATATATATATATATATATATATATATATATATATATATATATATATATATATATATATATATATATATATATCCCTAACTTTTTCCCGAACCCTTTTGGTTCGCCAGGATGCCTTTATTTTTGCCTAGGCCAGTCAACTTAGAGGGTCTCTTATATGTGTAGTATTTTTTAACTATGTCCGTGTTCACAGGGCGTGAGAGATTTTCGCCGTCCATGGTGGTAAGTATCATAGTGCCACCATAAAATATATTCTTGATCACAAATGGCTCTTCGTGTGTGGGAGTCAATTTTCCCCTGGGATCACCTTATGGTAGGATGGTGCGCTTTATGACCAGATTACTAGTCTGGTACACCTGATGTATGACTTTCTTATTAAAGGCCTTAATCATACACTTCTGATACATCTGACCATGACAAACAGCCGCAAGCCTTTTCTCATCAATTAAATTTATCTAGTCAAATCTAGTCTGAATCCACTCGTCTTCATACAAACTTGCGTCTTTCATAATCCTTAGAGAAGGAATCTGGACTTCGACAAGTAAGACAACCTCCATACTGTAGACTAGAGAGAACGGGATTGTCCCGGCCGTTGTGCATGCTGAAGTGGGATAACCATGAAGAGAGAATGGTAACATCTCATGCCAATCTTTGTATGTCACCGTCATTTTCTACAAAATCTTCTGGATTTTCTTGTTAGTGGATTCCACTGTGCCATTCATCTTTGGTCGATACAGAGAAGAATTGTGGTGCTTAATCTTGAACTGCGTGCAGAGTTCCGTGATCATAGTATTGTTGAGGTTGGTACCGTTGTCCGTGATGATCCTCTCGGGTATGCCATACCGACATATAAGGTTATGCTTAATGAAACGGGCCACAACATTCTTGGTAATGGAGGCAAACGAGGCTTCTTCAACCTACTTTGTGAAATAATCAATAGCCACTAGGATGAAATGATGCCCATTAGACACAATATGCTTAATCTCTCCAATCATATCAATGCTCCACATTGCAAACGACCAAGGAGCAGTCAAGACATTCAGAGGAACCAGAGGCACATGTACTTTGTCAACATAAATCTGGAATTTATGACAAGTTTTGAAATGACGACGACAATCATTTTCCATAGTCGACCAATAATAACCCTCTCTCAGAATTTTCTTAGCCATCGTATGCCCACTGGAGTGAGTACCAAAGACTCCTTCATGCATATATTCCATAATCTACATAGCGAAACAAAGTCGAATTATGGTTGCGCTTGTACAAAATTTTGTTACTCAGAAAGAACTTGGCCGAGAACCTTCGTAGGAATTTCTTATCATTAATAGATGCCCCTTCAAGATACTCTTGAGTCTCGAGGTATCTTCTTACTTCGTAGTACCAAGGCTTTTCCTCCACTACATCAGTATCAATTTTGTAGAAATGTGCCAGTTCATCTAGTTTCTCAATATTAATTCGAGGAGCTTCATTGTCCCATATGACTCTGACCATAGATGACATGGTTGCCAATGCGTCTTCCAATTGGTTCTCTTCTCGCGGAATATGTTCAAAAGTGATTTCTTCGAAGTATGGAATTAATGTTAACACATTCTCTCGACAAGGGATGAGATTCGGGTGCTTCGTATCCCATTCTCCCTTAATTTGACTAATTACTAGGGGTGAGTACCTATATACATTCAAGAATTTGATTCTCATATCAATGGCAACTTTGATACCCAAGATACACGCTTCGTATTCGGCCATATTGTTGGTACAATCAAAACATAATCTAGTGGTGAAGGGCATATGGTGACCCTTGGGAGAGACAATTACGACACCAATTCCATTACCAAGCGTGTTAGAAGCTCCATCAAACACCATAGTCTATCGGGATCATGGCTCAGGTCCTTCATACGGCCCAGGATCTTCGCAATCAGTAACTAACATAATATTCTTATCTAGGAACTCAAAATTCATAGACTATTAGTCATCTAAAGCCTGATGATCCAAATGATCTTCCAGTACACTTCCTTTGATTTCCTTTTGAGTAGTATACTGAATGTCGTATTCGATCAAGACCATTTGCCATCTTGATATTCTTTCGGAAAGAGCGGGTTTCTTGAATATATATTTTATTAGATCCATCTTAGAGATCAACAATGTAGTATGAGTCAACATATACTGTCTTAGTCGGCGATAATCCCATGCCAAAACGCAACAAGTTTTCTCGGGCAGTGAGTATCTTGTTTCACAGTCGGTAAAATTTTTGCTAAGGTAGTATATTGCATGCTCTTTTCGACCAGACTTGTCATGTTGCTCCATAGACACCCCATTGAGTTCTCTAACACTGTTAGATACATGATCAAAGGTCCTCCTTCAACTGGTGGCATCAAAATCAGAGGCTCCTGAAGATATTCTTTGATTTTGTCGAAGGCTATCTGACAATCATCATTCCACTTTACTACTTGATCTTTCTTTAGTAACTTAAATATTGGCTCACAAGTAGCGGCCAAATGGGAAATAAATCTGGAAATGTAGTTCAATCGTCCCAGGAAACCTCTGACTTCCTTCTCAGTACGTGGAGCTGGCATTTCTTGAATGGCTTTAACCTTAGCAGGATCAACTTCAATACCTTTACCACTAACGACGAAACCTAGGAGTTTAACGGATCTTACCCCAAAGGTGCACTTGTTTGGATTCAACCTCAATTTGTACCTCATAAATCTCTCAAACAGCTTGTGCAGGTGGTCAAGGAGTTCTTCTTCAGTCTGGGATCTGGATATCATGTTCTTAATGTAAACCTTTATCTCGTGATGGATCATATCATGGAACAAAGCTACCATAACATGTTGATACGTTGCACCAGCGTTCTTCAAACCGAAAGGCATGACTTTGTAATAGAAAGTGCCCCACTGTGTAACATAGGTAGTCTTCTACATCTCTTCAGGTTCCATCTTGATTTGATTATATCTAGAGAAAACATCCATGAAAGAAAATACTTTATGTTGAGTGGTGTTGTCAACCAGAACATCAATATGTGGAAGCAGAAAGTCATCTTTGGGGCTTGCCCTATTCAGATCCCTGTAGTCTACACACATACACACCTTACCATCTTTCTTAGTTACTGTAACCACATTTTCAACCCACTGAGGATAGGATGTAACATCTAAGAAACCTGCATTGAATTATTTAATAACCTCAACCTTGATCTTTTCAGACATCTCGAGACGCATACGACGAACCTTTTGCTTTATAGAGGGACAATCTTCTTTCATCGGTAGATGGTGAACTACAATATCAGTATAAAGCCCTGGCATGTATTTGTATGACCAAGCAAAGATATCAACATAATCATACAACATCTGAATTAACCTCTTTTTAACACTCTTCTAGGTTGGAACCTATCTTGATTTCTTTCTAGTCTTCTTCAGTACCCAAGTTCACAACCTCGACTGGCTCCTCATGTGGTCGTATGGCTATTTCTTCTTGCATTAAAAACCTAGCAATATTTCCAGGTATTTCACAATCTTCCTCATATTCATCCTCGGCTTGGTAGATCAGATTTTCGAAGTCATTATTGGCAATAGCAGAATTGCTTTCAATTGGATCCATAGTGGATATGGATCTACAATTTGTTGCGTGGGTGTGTGTAACAACACATATCTATTTTAAAAACAAAAAAGTAAAATAAATACAAAGAGCGTAAAATTTTAATGCAAACGTCCAATGATTTATTAAATGAAATATACTAATGAATAATGACAACCCCAACAAACGGACCGTTGTTCCCCGGGTAAGGCACAAGGCTTAAAGTTGATTGTTTAAATTACATAACCAAAAGAATTTAAAAGTAAGAAAACAGAAAATAGCATTTACTCCTGACTAAAGGAGATTGGTACAAAGTCTTCAGCCTTTCAATTATTTATCCCACTGCCGATAGTAGGGAAGATACAATTGTCTATGTCGCAGTCACTATCAGCGTATTCCACAATGTTGACATGATTGTTGTGAACCCCATTGTTGTTGATGCGGAATGGCGGTCTCCTAGAATTAGCACGAGCAAGACAGATAGCCCTCTAAGCCTGAGAAGTGAAACCCAAACCAAACTTGTCATATTTATAAGGAATATAGGGAAGCTGACCGCAAACAGTGCAACCACCTTCTTCAACCACAACCCTAGCGTCTTTTAGAGAAGCCATTTTTGATGGAGTCTTAGGAACAAAAGAAGCAGCTTTATCAACCGAGATTGTCAGAGAAACAACTTCAAAGGTCTATAATGGAGTCTAGAAGAATTCACCATCCACCTCGTCATACTTGAAAGAATTTAAATGGCTCACCATATACTCTTCTTCCCTACAAACTGTAATGATCTTTCCCCTCATGGGATACTTCAACTTCTGGTGTAAGGTAGTAGTAACAACACATGCCCCATGACTCCAAATGCATTCCAGCTAACAAGAATAGGCTGGATGAATATTATCACATAGAAAGTAGATTCGAAGACCTGGGAACCCACTTTGATTGGAAGATTAACCTCTCCATGCACAATTCTCTTCGAACCATCAAAAGCTTTTACCACAATATCACTGGGTTTTAGGATAATCCTTTCACAATCAAGTTTGTCTAAAGCAACTTTTGGAAATACATTCAACGAGGAACCTGTGTCTACCAACACATGAGACAAGGTAGTGCCCCTACACTCAATGGAGACATGCATGGCCTTATTATGATTCCTTCATGTGGGGGTTAAGTTTGCGTTAGAAAAGCCTAGCCCATTATGAGTCGTTAGGCTAGCAATATGATTTTTGAACTAGTCAACAAAGATTTCTTGCGGTACGTGAGCAAATTTCAGAAATTTCACCAAAGCCTGAGCATGGGCTTCGGAGCACAACAATAGGGATAACATAGATATTTTAGAGGGTGTCTTCCCCAGTTGTTCAACAATCTTTTAGTCACTCTTTCAGATAATCTTTAATATTTCCTCCATCTCTTGCTTGGAGGTGTCTTCAACAACAACTTCTTTTGGTTCCTCCGTTTGGGCAGACTCGGTCATATGTTCTTTGTCCTGAGTCTCAATAGTAGTAGTGATACGAACCGGTGTGGTAACAGCCTTCGGAGATATCTCTGGAGAGAAAACCCTTCCACTTCTGGTAACCTTACTAGTCCCAGAAATATTGCCAACATCGGGATCACTAACTTCAACATTTTCAATCAACGATTCTTGCTTGACACCATGGTAGTAGACATCAGCTCCATAATTCCAATGGATAGCTTTATCAGAGGAATATGGAATTGACCCAGGTGCAATAATGACCAGAGGAGAAACTCTGGGTTCAACAGTAATCTTTACAGGACCTTTAGAAGTGATCCTTATAGGGGTACCGGAAATTGTAGACACGTCTTCAAGATTCAGGTCTTGGGATGTACTCTTTATAGAAAGAGTATTCTCAAAAGGAATTTTCTCAAACAAAATCACACGGCCATCCATCAAACAATGAATACCTTATTTCAGTAATGGACAACCATTAGATTGGGATGCACAGTAGTAGAAGTCTTCAGTATAACCCAGAAATAAACTGGCTTGCAACAACTTCTCCTTAACAATCATCAGAGGAGTAGTCAAATTATTTACAGTAGAAACATAAGAAACATCTTCAATAGCATTAACTCCCTTGTCATGATTGGGCATAGGCACAATAATCACATTAAGAGTCTCAATAGGATCAAACTCAATCTCCTTAGCGTCAATCATGTCTTGGATCTTATTCTTCAGAGCCCAACAGTTGCTAGTGTCGTGCCCGGGGCTATCGGAGTGGCATGCACACCTTGCATTGAGATTGTAGAGGGGAGAGGAAGTGTTAGGAATCTGAGGAGGTTCTCTCAATGTAACCATCCCTGCCTTGACCATGTTTTGTAACGCTTGCGCCAATGGCATGTTGATTTTTGTAAACTATCTCTTGGGCGCGTCCTGCCTATGTTGATTATTATGTTGTTGTTGCACTGGTGCAGGATTGGAGATTAGTACTTCCCCCATAGATTGGTTGCAATCTCTTTTATTATGACCCTTCTATCTGTACACAACATTGGATTCCCTCTTACCATTATAAGGCTTTTTCACAGCATTTTAAGATGTAGCCACTTAGATTTTTCCTCTTCTGATTCCATTTTCCACATGTTCCCCTGTCAAAATCAGTTTAGTGAAACCAACCAAAAACTTTCTAGCAGATGATTATAGAAAGAACCTGTCAGTGTGCTCATGAACATGTCAACCATCTCTCTATCAGCCAAAGGAGGTTAAACCCTGCCCGCAAGATCTCTTCATTTCTGCGCGTACTCTTTAAAGCCTTCGTAAGAGCCCATGGTCATACTCTGTAGTTGCATACGGGTTGGTGCAAGATTAGCATTATACTGGTATTGCTTATAGAAAGCATCAGCCAAATCTTCCCAGGTGTGAATATTGGTCCCTTCTAATTGATAGAACCATTCTAACTGTGTTCCGGACAGGCTCTCCTGAAAGAAATGAACCCACATCTTTTTGTCAGCAGTGTGCGGTTATATTTTCTGAACATAAGACCTCAAATGCAGCTTTGGACAAGAAATGACATCATACTTGGAAAAGGTAGGAGTCTTGAACTTAGGAGGAATGACAAATCCTGAAACCAGACCCAAGTCATCGAAGTTCAATCCAGAAACTTTCTGGATCTCCATAGCTCTCAGACGCTCTTCTAGCAGTTTGTATTTCTTGTCAGCAGGGGGATACTGCTCATCCAAGTAATCATCTTCCTCTTCATCAGGACATTTGTTAGAACCAGGATTGCTTCTTTCAGTCTTCACACTCCTATCATCTCTATCCTGCTTGTCCTCTTCATCTGAAGGGATATTAAGATCTCGAGCTTGCTTAACAGGACCTTGGAACCTTCTTCCCATGTTAAGAATGCCAATTGGTTTCTTTTCTTTCTTATTTTTGTCACTGGTGACAAGTACCTTCAATTCTTCCTGTCCCTTGGTTAAGTTTAGGAACATCTGCCGAAACTAGGCATTCTGAACTTGGAGATCTTTGACTGTTTGTTCAAGATCTATTTTTTCTGCTGAAATAAACAACAAGAAGATGGAAAAACTTTTCTTAAAATTACATGTTATGTAATGATATGCATGATATATAGATGCAAATGTAATGTTTTCAAGGATCTTATGGAATAAAAATATTGGAAAAAGAAATCTAGTTGTCGCTTTGTCTTGAAGAACTTTGAGCTTTCATATTTGAACGTCCTTCTATCAGAATCAAGCTCACCATTTCAAGCGGGTCACATCCTCCGACTCAAGAGAACATACTTTGACCTTTGATGGCATCTGGTTATAGGAAAATAAATCCTCTTTCCCCTTGCTAGCAATATGGCTTATGATAATCCAGAACCAAAGATCCCTAAGATCCTTGAAATGGTTAGTAAAAATACCATGTTATGATGTTTTGATGTCGTGATGTTACGTTTATGTTTAAACAGGTAGCAAACACAAACAAATCACACAAGAGCCTTAGGTTTAGAGGCTTGCATGAGGTTCATAGGTAAGTACCCTTCTCTATTGAAGTTAAGTTATCTCAACATGTCCTAAAATAGTAATCGGGTTCTAGGGATCTCATATCACAGATTTTTATTGAAGGTTTTATTTTAGTACAACAACTGACTTGTCGCCAAAACATCTCGCGAGTTGAATCTCAATGAGCGTAGCATCGAGTATCAACCAACCTTAGACTGCACCAAAGTCAGCCATCTCTCTACCTTCTAATGGCTAAGATGGGTTAATTAGGGTTCTAAAAGTTAAGTAGTGCTAATGACACCATGTGTAAGCCTAATGTTATCCTCGAATGACTCAAGGAACATTAGTACAATCTAAAGTGTCACATTGACCGTAGCCATCACTTCAACCATATCGGCCTATGCCGTATAGTTTTCATGATCTATTGCTACTTACCTAAGGCATCCCTATATCCAGGTGTAGGATCTTACAAGCAACAAACCCAAGAAACCCTTAAATTTAAAGCAAACAACGAAAGCATGTAAAATGATATAACCCTAAGGTAACCCCTATTTTTAAGTATCCCCGTAGAGTCACCAGTTCTGTAATATGGTGGGAGAACTGAATTTTTTGGTTTTATCCAAATATGCGGATAGCTAGAGTCGCCATCGACTTTTATTTTATCCAATATAAGGAAAGGCTAAAAAGAATAGGAAAGACCTTGATAGATTTTGAGTTTGTGGGGTAAGTTATGAAAAGGGAAGGTGTTAGCACCCTTTTCATTTTTAGTTATCGATGGGATCTTAATTTCTAGCTCGCTTTGAAAACTTTCTTTGTGTGTGTGATTTGAAAATATTTTGAAAACCAAAGTAACAACTCCTCTAGGTCTCAAGTCCTTTCTACTCTTCTTCTGAATATGGGGCCAAGCCTTTTCAATCTCCTCTTTAGCTTCCTTATGATTATCTCTCTCTTTAAGAAGGAAACCACTCAGACGAATACTATTTGGCTTATCTCTCATCGAATATCCAAGCTGTCGTCGTGCAAGAACGTGATTGTAGTTAATTCCTCCCTTTGTACCAAGAAGAGGTACATTGGGGAAACTACCACAACTATCTACAATCTCTACATCATGGTAAGCTTGATGCTACCAAACAATATCTGAATGAGTAAGGTCCATAATCTTTGGATCCCAACGAGGTTCCTTCTTAACATCCCAGAAAATATCGGATCGAGGTAAGTGAGAAATAAACCACTGATAAAACAAAGGCGTGCAACAAATAATCATCCCTTCATGATAAGAATCCCGACGACAAATGGAGTAATAAGCATCTCCTAATAATGTAGGGACTGGATTCCTTATCAAAAAGATCCTGATGGCATTGATATCCACAAAGTTGTCGACGTTCGAAAATAAGAACAACCCATAAGCAAGAAGAGCAAAGATGGCCTCAAAAGCAATTGTACTCTTCATCCTAGCAAATTAACGAGCTTCCTCCAACAAAAACTGAGTGGGTAATCCTCTAATTCCTTGTTTGGTAGTCATGTGGGCCTCAATCTCAGACTTCCCCAAATGAACCAAAGCAGCAATCTCTTGAGACTTTGGCTCCCCCTCCAAACCGGTGAAAGGAGCACGACAGGTAATAGGTAAATCCAGTAGATAAGAATACTCCTCCAATGTAGGCATCAACTGATACTCAGGGAAAGTGAAAAATTGATACATCGGATCATAGAACAGGACCAAAGTCGAGAGAATACCCTCCTTCATCCTGAGCTTCATGAGAGACACGATGGATCCATACTTCTTCCAAAAATCTGTAGAACTCTCAATCTCGGGAATCGGGCTCATCAATTCATCTATCTTGGTATTATTGAAACTGTACTTCCGAGTCTTTCTTTTTCTAGAATCCATGGTCAAAAGTACCTGAGATATTCACAAAAGTCAACTTTAAGTCCCTTGAACTAAAATGTTTTAAAAGATGCTCATGGGTGCATGAATGCATGATGCAACAAGCACACACTAGATCACAAACATGGGGGGTTCATAGGTTTGACGTCACGAGCATGAGGTCAAAGGTACTACCCACAAGGTATGGTCTAATAGTTTATTATCTGCCGAACAAGGTTCTAAGAGGTTCCCAGAGTCTACATCCTTCCTTCAGATATTACCAACATCCTGATTGACTCGGTAATTAGTAATATTCTCAGGAAAAACTTGTCTGAGTGTAGCATCGCGTGACAACCACTTCCGGATTACTCCGTCATAGTTTCCACACTACACCTAAAAGGCCAAGATTGGTTAAAGGTTCTACGGTCCTCAGTTTCAACAGGCTCCCAGGTTGAAAGCAGCACATCTTATTGATTACTCAGTAAACGACACTACAGTCAAAGGGGCCTCCACTGAGTGGGGGATCTCATGCCTCCTCTTTTGGGATTGCTCCCTCAAAGTTAACATGACTATACCGCCCGTCCTATCTTAAGTTTTCCTAAGTCCGGGTATAGGACTTATGAGAAATCACCAAGCACCCTGAAAACTAGGAAAATCCAGACAAACATATATAAAACATATAACATATAAACAATAATAGCACATACACAAATAAACAAAGATAAGCTCAACCCACTTAGGGATGAACCTACATTTGGTCGATCTTTCCCCAGTGAAGTCTCCATTTTTTCTTTAGCGGTAGAAATGTTAAGACTAAGCCATTGGATTGACTTGACTCGCACAAATCAAATAAAAATCGCCACCACACTTTATTGTTTCCAAAGGAATAGGAAAAGAGAGAATAACCCAAAAAGAGGGGGAAATAATCTAAGTTTGGGGGTTGGTTATGTAAAAGGAAGGTATTAGCACCCTAAACATCTACGGTACTCCACAGGAACCTCTTTGAAAATCTGTGTATTTTGGCTATAAAAGTTGTATAAAAAAATAGATTGTGGAGATGAGCAAAGAAATATTTTTTACAAATTTTTTCACCCGCCGCGGTTGCGAACCTTTAGTGCCTATGTACCATCTTCCGTGCAATAGGGGATCAAGGTACTCGTAGTTCACCTTTAAAAATTTTAAAACACAAGTGTGTTGGTTAATTTTAAGAGAAGAGACATTATCATCTTACCTAAGTGGAAGACATACTTACTACCCACGATTATGAGAAAGGAGAATTTGAGTCATCTCAAAGTGGAGGATATGGCTTGGATTTTAAAATCAACAAAGCCTCACTCAACACCCAAGTGGAAAATATCTCACTTCACTACATATCATAGAAGTATAGTAGTTCGCATCACTACAAGGGTTGACAAGAGTCTATCTTTTGAGAAAATTTTTAAAGTAAAAAGCCAAAGTGAAAAAGATGGTTTGAATGAGATTTATTGAATTTTAGTCTTCTCACAAAAAATGTCAAAGTATTATTAAGTTGTTTAAAATTTGATTAAAGAAAATATTTTTTGAAAATACATGGACCTAAGTCAAAGTTTATTATGAAAGCGGTTCAAGTTTAAAAACAAGAAGAGTTTTTCAAAAGGAGGGAGACAATTTTTGAAATTAAAGAAGATGGGAGGAGATGAAGAGGCTACCCTAAAACATAAGGTAAAATCTAGGGAAAAGAGCCATCTAACCAACACGAAGCCAACACTTGACACAATGAGTCAATGTAGAATTCCCGTCCTTTGGATTGAAATCAAGCAAGCAAAGATACTAAACCTCTTAAGAAAACCAAGCTTCAAAGGCATTAAGTCTTCACAAAAATTGGGCAGAGTAACGCTTGTATACAGATGAATTCCCAATTATAGGCAAAGCTATTAATAAAAAATAACTTGCAAGCAAAGAAACAAACAACCCACTGTCTCGGGGTAAACCCCAAGAACTCCAGACAAAATAGCAATATAATTCACAAGGTCTCAAGGTTGGTCAAGGTCTCTAATCTTAAGTCCAAGAAGTCCATAACTCCATCATGCCAAGAATAGTAACCAAATAGTCCAAGTAACATTACAATTTTTTAAGGTTCACGTTGATTATTAGGTATCTTCAAAAAGAAATGAAAAAGCTCAAGGGAGCAAAATAAAAATGACATAAAGATAAATGCTCAAATGAGAAAAGATGAAAATATCATGAAATGAAAATGCTAAAATAAATGTTCTTAAAGTAAAAAGCATAAAGTAAAAGCATAAAATAAAGTCAATTGTTAATGAGTTAGAAATTAAGGGTTAGTTAAATGACCATCTTGAATCTTGCATTTTGAAAACTCATTAGAAGATTGATAAAATTAAAGCCTCTCAACAACAAGTTTCATTTTCTTTTTGTCAAGTATATCATTCATTTTAAATTCTCGAGGCAACAACAAATAATCAACAATGTTTTAAATGATTCACTTAGTCCAAAATTTATGATAATTCATTAGAGGATTGATAAGACCAAAATTTATGATAATTCATTAATGGATCAAACGTTTCAAATTAAACATACTTGGGCTTGCAAACATAGGTTTGAGCCACGGATGATCATTTCTCGAATCGAGATAAAACTTAGCGCTATGTTAAGCAATCGTGAGTGGACTTACAGAAAAGTCGCACCTATTTTGAGGGCGGTCAATAGCAATCTATGTGCCATATGTTTGGAGTGATGATATATAGATCATCTTCTAACAACATGTAACATAAAAGAGAAGGGGATAAGATGAAGAGAGAGGGGATACATTTGAATAAAAAATTTAATCAAACTATCATTAAAATCATTCATCTATTTTGGTGGAGTTAAACTCAACACCCAAGATCCAATGATGTTAATGAAGTTCATGACCAAAAGTCACATGACCAGAATATATTAAAAAAATAAATTACATTTAATGAATACAATAAAAAAAGAAAAATGACTTTTAAATTGTTTTTAAAATGAAAATAAGAGGTAAAATAGCAAACTATTTTCAAAGTATCAAAGAAAAATTTAAAAAGACCATAGAAAAAATCAGAAATGACCTCAAATATTTCTATAAATTTTTTGGTAATTTTTTTAAAACAGAAAAGTATTTTAAAACTAATTAAAATCAATCAAATAAGTGAAGAAAAAGATAAAAAATAATAGAAGTTAAGATGAAATTCTAGAAAAATTTCAGAAACTCAGAAATGAGTAAAATGATTTTTATAAATTTTTTCAGAATTTAAAAACATCAAAAAGTATTTTTAAATAATTAAAACAAGTTGAAATAAAGGAGAAATTATAAAAAATATCAAATATGTAAATAAAATTATGAAAAAATAAAAATCAGGAAGAGAATATTTGAAAATATTTTTGTGAAAATTTTCATAATTTTTGAGTCAAAAATGGATTTTCTATGATTATTTGAAGTTTAAAAAAAATAAATATAAAAAATCAGAAAATAAAATAAAGTCAAAAAAATATGGACCACTGGATCATTGTTAAAACATGTTAGTAAGCAGATCCAATGGATCTGAGACGCTGTGCATGATATGGTCACTATTGAAAATCACCAAATCAATTATTAAATCAGATTTTAATAAAATAAAAGGAAAAAATATGGTCCATTGGATGAAAAGTCAAAATGCGTAAGTAAATAGATCCAAAGGACCTGGCGTGACGTGCATATCATGGACCCTCAGTCAAAACACGCTAAATAAAAAAATAAGCAACCAATGAAAATAAAACAAATGTCCAACATTCATTGGTTGAAGAACGACACGTAGGTCGTCTTCAACCTCGAGACACCCTACACGTGGGATTTTCAGAGATTCTTCAAACGGAAATGTTAGAAGCTCAGACTAATATCATAGGATTCGTCTCTTCCAGAATATCCTAACCTCACCCTCGTGACAAATTTATATAAACTGAGCAAAGAGAAAAATGCAGAAAACCAAAAATAATAGCGAGCACTTTAGGTTAGGATTTCTCACTCAATTCTCAACGATTTTAAAAATTGTAAGAAGCACAAGGATCAGAAGGACGAGTCAATTAAAATAGGATTTTATTTGGAACGATTTGGTTAAGAAAACTACCTGAACGAGGATCACGAAAATAGCTCTGAAAGTGAACTTCTATAACCCAAATTATGGCTCGATTTTCTTGGTTTAAGTGTTGGAGAGTTTGTGTGTTTATGGCAGATGATGAATATGTAAAGAAATTGTGAAGAGAGAGCTTGAAAATGTGAAATGGAAATTCAAATTTCTGAGTTGCAAATGAACTTTGGCAGGGTATATTTGGCTTTCCAAGCTTGATAAAACAAACACAATATGTCCCTCTATTTATAAGGAAGTGAATGGGAATGAGAATCGAAAGAATTAGTGGAGTTTAGAGGGAAATCATGTGAAGTTGCAAGCATAAAAAGTGTGACTTCTATTTTGCTCAAAACTAAACAAAAACTTGCGTTTCAAGGTGCTAATCACTACTGGAAGATTATTAAACATGATTAGAAGTAATAACGCGCAAAAATTTAGTTATTAGAAGCTGAATTATGCATTTCAAATTCTGACTTGGAGGAAAAAGTCAGTTTCAAGGTACCAACTTTGAATCAATGACATTCACAACTCAAAGAGTTTTAGGGCATGATTCTTGAAGAAATTGAAAGATAAGGTCACAAATTTTACAATGTGAAAATAATGGGATCAAATGGATACTTGAGCTAGGAGTTGTGATGAGTCAAAGTTGAGAAAAAGATGCTGACTTTTTGTACTTAGAAAAATTCCAAGTTCTTCTCAAAAAATGTCCTATAATGTTTTGACTCCAAACAAGGCCTTCCTACAAAATTGAGCTTTTATCATTGATACTAGCTTTAAGTAGACTTCCCAAAGAGCATTGTGAAACTTGAACCACTCAAAAATACCAAGAATTGAAAAAGTTATGGTCTTGCAAAATTGGTGAAAATTCATAAGATGACCTATAATCTCTTGCATTCTTAGGGCATCTTCCATATATTTTTAAGCTTTGAACATAAAAGAAGAGTTGAAGTTCACATCCTTAAGATAATTGTGGAAAAATAATGGGCTCAATTTGATAAAAATTGACCAAGTTATGATCTTTTGGAGTCACATAAGAGAATTTGATGGCCTATCTAGAGGACTTGTAACCATTCTTTATCATTAGGTATCTTCCACACAAAATTTTCTTGAAATTTTTGAAGTTATTGGTTGATAACTCTTTAAAGAGAATCATGTCTTTGGAATCACTCAAAAATACAAAAATGTGAGCAAGATGAAATTTTGTTGGAGAAGGCATGGAAATAAACTCATGAACCTATGAATCAACCTGATGAAATGTGTTGTTCCCTTACCTATATTATCATCAATTAGAGAAAACATTCATTGTATTTATTAGTTAAAAGTTAATCAATACAAAGCATAGATGATCAAAATATATAAATCAAGGTTCATGGTGATTCCTCATGAGCAAACCTAAAGATAGGGATAAAAACCAAACCCCGGTGTGATCTTGTTGTGATTGATTTGATATGAGATGATAAAGGAATCTTAAGGGCAAAAATTGGGGTACAACATCAAAATTCACACACAAGATCATAAACATGGGAGTTCATAGGTTCGGCATCACGAGCATGAAGTCAAAGGTACTACCCACAAGGTAAGGACTAATGGTTTATCACCTACCGAACAAGGTTATAAAGAAATCCCAGATTCTACATTCTTCCTTCGAATATTACGAACATCTCGATTAGCTCGGTAATTAGCAATATTCTCAGGAAAAACTCGTCTGAGTGCAGCAACGTGTAACAACTACTTCTAGATTGCTCTATTATAGTCTCCTCACTACACCTAAAAGGCCAATATGGGTTAAGGATTCTATAGCTTCTCAGCTTCACGGGCTCCAAGGTCGAAAGCAGAAATGTCTTCCTGATTGCTCGGTAAATAAATACTACAGTCAAATGGGCCTCCACTGAGTGGGGGATCTCATGTGTCCTTTTTCAGAATTACTCCCTCAAAGTTAACATGACTATATTGCCCGTTCTATTTTAATTTTTCCCAAGTCTGGGTATAGGACTTATAAGAGATAACCAAGCATCCTGAAAACCAGAAAAAACCAGACATACATATATACAACAAATAATACACAACAAATAATAGCACATACACAGATAAAAAAAAAGGCTCAACCCACTTAGAGATGACCCGAGTGAAGTCGCTAGTTTTTTTGTAGCGGTAGAAATGTTGAGACTAACCATTGGATTGACTTTACTCGTACAGATCAAATAAGAATCACCAGTGTGCTTCATTGTTTCCAAAGAAAATGGGAAAATAACGAATAAACCCAAAAATGCAGAGAATCTAGGTACGGGGGTTGGTTATACAAAGGGAAGGTATTAGAACCCTAAACATCTATGGTACTTCGCAATAACCTTTTTGAAAATCTGTGTATTTTGCTATAAAAAGTGTATACAAAAAAATAGATGGTGGAGATGAGAAAAGAAGTATTTTTTTTACAATTTTTGCACCCTCCGCAATTGCGAACCTTTAGTGCCTATGTACCACCTTTCGTGCAGTAGGGGATCAGGGTACTCGTAGTTCACCTCAAAAAATTTAAAACACATGTGTGTTGGTTAATTTTAAGAGAAGAGACATCATCGTCTTATCCGAGTGGAAAACATACTTACTACCCACAATTATAAGAAATGAGCATTTGCATCATCTCAAAGTGGAGGACATAATCTTGGGTTTAAATTCCTTCACTCAACAACCAAGTGGAAAATGAATCACTTTACTACATATCATAGAAGTATATTAGCCCGCATCACTACAAAAGCCAACAAGAGTCTAATCTTTGAAAAAGTTTCAAAATAAAAAATCCAAAGTGGAAAATGGTTTGAATGAGGTTAATGACTTTTAGTCTTCTAAAAAGATGTCAAAGTATGATTAAATTGATTAAGAGTTTAATTAATAAAATATTTTTGAAAATGCATCGGCTGAAGTCCAAGTTTAATACAAAAGCCGTTCAAGTTAGAAAACAAGAAGAGTTTTGAAAAGGAGGGAGAAGATTTTTGAAATTAAAGAAGATGGGAGAGAATGAAGGGACTATCCTAAAACATAAGGTAAAAGCTAAGGAAAATAACGATCTAACCAACAAGAAGCCAACACTTGACATAAGAAGTCAATATAGAATTCTCATCCTTTGGATTAAAACCAAACGAGCAAAAATACTAAACCTCTGATGAATACCAAGCTTCGGGTGAATTAAGAACCAAACAAAGTCTTCACTGACAAAAATTGGCCAGAGTAACAACTGTATACAGAGGAACTCTCAATCACATACAAAGTATGAAAATTAGAATAACCTGAAAAGAGCCTCATAACAATAAGTCTCATTTGCTTTTTGTCATATATATTATCCATTTCAAGTACTCAAGGCAACCATATATGATCAACGATATTTAAATGATTCATTTAGACCAAAATTCATGAAGTTCATTAGAGGATCGATAGAATCAAAGCCTCATAACAATGAATTTCAAATTTATTGGATCCAATACTTCAAATTAAACATACTTGGGCTTGTAAACATAAGTTTGGGCCACGAATGACCATTTTCTGAATCAGGACAAATTTAGCGCTATGTTAAGCAATCATATATGGACTTATGTAGAAGTCACACCTATTTTGAGGTCGGTGAATAGGAATGTATGTATTATACAAGTTAGAGATGTGATAGAAACCATACTCATGAAACTTATAGCACAAGAAAAGTAAAAAAAGAAATTAGATGAAGAAGAATTGAATTTAAAATGAATAAATCAAAATAAAAAAATCAAGATTAAAGTGAATCAAGGAATCCTCTTCAAATGATCAAGAAGGTTGACAAAAGTCAGAGGCAAGTATAAATTCAAAAAAATAAAAAAATAAAAAATTTAAACAAAAAGAAATATTAAGAATCTTTTTAAAATGGCTTTTAAATGGAAAATAAAGAAGAAAAATCAAACTATATTCAATAACTCAAATAAATTGCACCTAAGTGCATAGAAAAATAACGAATACTTCAAAATATATCTACAAAAAATTTCATGATTTTTTAAAATCATAAACTATTTTTAAAATATAAAAAATTAAGCTAAAAAGTAAAAAACTAATGAAAAATAAAAAATCAGAAATAAAATCCCAAAAAAGTCACCATAGGTGTCAAACCATCATTGGATCTTTTCCTATTTTCTTTCCAGAATTTTAAAATCAAGAAAAGTTTTTTTAAACCAATTAAAAATTAGACAAATAACACAAAAATTATTTAAAATACCAAACTCATTCAAAAAATATAAAAAAATATCATTAGATCAAAAATAAGATAAAATATTTTTGTGAATTTTTTCATATTTTTTAGATAAAATTTGAATGAGTTATGATTTTTTAAATCTGAAAACAATTAAAATAAAAAATAAGAAAAAGAAAATAATAGAGAAAAATTGTGGGGCGTTGGATCTGAGTTGACTATGCAAAGTAATCATATCAAGTGGTCCAGAGCGTGCATGTACCATTGAATTTAGTCAAATAAAAACACTGAGTCCATTTTAAATCAACCAGTCAAAACATTTCATGTGTCACGCTCTGATTGGTCCACAAGGGAAAAATATTTTCAAACACAGAGCCACCGTGAGATTCCTCCGGTCATCTATTTCGATGACCTTCATCGGTGCAAACCAAAACCAGATTCAAATGCTCACGAGACATGTATCATTTGAAGCGTCTCATTGAGACGAACTCAACCATGGCATCGCGAAATATTTATATAAATTGTGTATTGCTTAATTTGCAAAGAAACAGAAAATAGCAAGCACAAACTCTGGAGATTACATGATCAATGCTTAATGAAAATTAAAATTAGATGAAATAAGAGATTCAGAGAGATAAGGAGAGTAGATTGACAACTTATTTAAAGCAAAATGAATGAGTAATCTACCTGAACAAAGTATGGAGAAATTTGCCTCGACAGTGAACTTGGTATGGACGAATGAGAGCACTTGAAGCTTCGGTAATGGATGTGTTAGCCTCAGACGAGTACTATAAAGCTAACTAAATCAAAAGAAAGGAATGAAAGAGCCTCTAAAGGAGAAATTAATTCGAAAATTTCAGAGTTTTTGTGAGGTTCGGGCAGAGCTTCTTTGGCTATCCAATCTTGGGAAATTAAAGGGAATGTGGTCTTCTATTTATAGGAGAGTGAATGGTAAAGAGAATTATGAGAAATAGTGAGGTTTGGATGGAATTTGAGTGAAGTCGTGAGCATGAGGGATGTGTGAATCTATGTGCATCAAAACTCATCCAAATGATGCGTTTTGATGCTCCAAACGCTTTAGACATATTTGTTAATCATGTTTAAGTGAAAATCACATGGTAATTTGGTGATTAGAAGCCACATTTCACAAATTCACTTATGACTTCAAGTGATATTTCCAGTTTCAAATCATCAACTTTGCAACCATGGTGCACACAACTCACGAGACTTTATGATCTTTTTTTTTGCATTTGAAAGATCTCACAACAAACTTTACAATGTGCCAAGAAAGGTAGAAATTGTATATCTGAGCAAAAAGTTACATCATTTTAAAATCGAGAAAAACACACAGATTCTTGATACTTAGAAAAACTCTAAGTATGGAACCTTAAAATGAACTATAATGTCTTGCAAACTTACAAGTCCTTCCACTCAAAATTGGCCTTTGATCCTTGAAGAGAAAATGTTAAGGACTCTTTTAATTGAATTCTGGAATTGAGATCATTCAAAAATTCTAAAAAATGAGAGAGTTATGGTCTTTGGAAGATAATGATCAAATTTGGGGAAATTCACAAAAGGCCTATAATCTTTTCAATTCTTAAACAACTTTCCAAGCATTTTCAAGCATAGCACCTTGAAACAAAGTTGTAGTAGACATCCAAAATATAACTATAGAGAAAGAATAAACTCAAGGTGATACAAATTTACCAATTTATGATCATTTGAAATCAAACCCTAATATTCAAAGGCTTTTCAAAGGGACTTGTAATCTTCTTCAAACTTAAATGGTCCTCCATGCCAAATTAGCCTTTTATCCTTGAAGAAAAGATTTTAAGGACTCTTTAAAGAGAATCATGGCTTAAGAATCACTTAAAAATCTCAAAATTTGAGCAAGATATGGCCTTTAGAAGTCAACCCATCTTTGTTTAGAAGGCACAAAATGACTTTGCATCCCCTTCAACTTTGGATAATTTTCCTTGCAGAATTGGATCTTGTCATGTTAAAAGGAGTTGTTGTAGATGATGATAAGAACCTATAGAAAAAAGAACCAACTCAAAATATTAAAAATTAAGAGATTTATGCACTTGTGATCACTAAATCAAGTGCTTGGTAAATTAGGTCAAACTTGTCAAATCAACCTCGAATCTTTTGAACTTTCTTGGCAAAATAAAGCATGATGGATCACATTAGACCTTGAAATGAAGTTATCTTGAATCACATTCAAAGGTGGAGCTTAAGTCTCAATGAAACTTGTTGAAAAAGGCATAGAAATAAACACATGAACCTATGAATCTTCTTGATGAATGCCATTCTCTTTGAAGCAAGCTTGACCTTAAATGAAATTGAGAGATTTCTTTAAGCCATAGAATTCTGATGTCATCAACATAGCCTTGAAGCTCAAACTCTTGGATTTCATTGAACAACCATTTGACTGAGGACTATCCCTCAAAACCCTATGTTAGATGGTGATATGGATGCAACTGTGTCATCACCTACAATATAAACATCCAAAGAAACATATATATATATATATATATATATATATATATATATATATTGATGTTATTTAAGAGTTAATAAACATAATATGCACATGTACAAGATACACAATTCAAGGTGCTTGGTGATCCCTCAAGAGAAAACTTAAAGATAGGCTGAAGTAGAAGAGAGAACCAACCCTAATGTGTGATATTAATGTATTGATAATATGAGATAGTAAGAGATCTTAGGGGAAAAATTAGGGTATAACAAGAGCGCACTTATTGTGTAAGAGCAGGCTAAGTGTAGTCTGCGATGTTTGCCAACTCTATATAAACTTCCAATAAGATATTTTGGGCCACACAAGACATTTTGAGAGAGAAAAACATATAAAAACATTATAGAAGTGAAGAATCAAATTTGATTCCATATCAATAGTCGAGAAATCAACGTTGATGCTTGATCATCTTCTCATTTTACTTGTTATTGAAGCTACCATGTCTATAGATAGATAAACATCACTTGTGTCAAAATTAGAGGTAATTAATCTTGATAATATGTATTTCTTTTGATATTTTGTACGTGAACCTTGTTGATGATCAATATATGATGAATATCTTTACTTTTAATGTTATATGTTTGATTTAAATCACTATTAAAAGGTATTTTTCAAACCTTAACTTAAGATATTCATCTATCAATGAACAAATTCTAAACATAGATTTGTAATTTGATATTCACTTATATCAAGCCCTAAAGATTATTGTGTCGATTGTTAGCATATGACATCATCTAGTAGTTAACATAATAATACTCACAATACCACTTTAGAGATAAACGATATTGAAAGGATACATGATTATAACTGTTAGTTCCATGTTTTTATGGTTGGATAAATTTTGATTAAGAATGGTTATAAACACGGTTCTATGTTGATGTTGGTAAGATGATGCAACATCTTTATCAATTGTCTTAGCAGTTCCAGCTGTTATGAGTTTTACTACCAGATGTTGAAGACAATGTCATAACATCTGGACCAGCAGGTACTGACAGGTTCTGCAGGTGCCTTATTTGATAGATATTCCAACAGATGTTGTAACATGTTACAACAGACCATCTTGACAGTGCGTTGGATATTTTATCCTTGAAGATTTAATTTGAAGATATGAGTATCTGGAATATTCTATACTCATTATAGGCGCAAAGCAATCAAGGATTTTATTAGAAACAAGTGCATATTTGATTGGTCACTAAAAAGGATCGATTGAGACTTTTTAGGAAACTTTTTATGAAGATTGTTTCTATTTTTATGGAGAAAGATTCTGCAAGTTTTTAGGAGCTGCTGATTGGATTTGAATGAAGATTCTAATTCCAAATGTAGAAGATTATATAAAGAGTTGTCTAAGACCTAGTTTTTATTTGCAAAACCGTGTAAAAAATATGGGTTTAGAGTTGGTAGTTCCTTAGGTTCTCCGTGTGTTTTGTTTGTATGTCCTCATGTATCTCTAATACATTTGAGTTGACTTCTTATTACTTGCTTTCCAAGTTATTATTCTCCTTGAAGTTGTGAAGCAAGAGTTGAAGGTAGAGAAAAACACAAGAAATGGGGTTTGAATTGGGTTTTAAGAAAATATTCCCCTTTAGAAATTATTTTGATTGAACTATGAAAGAATATAGAATGCAATAAATATAAAGAGAGATATTCAATTATCCAGGTTTACTGTTAACTTGGTATAATACAGTGGGAGAATTGACTTTTGGGTTTTGCATTTTATCACAAATGTTGCGGATAGCAAGAGTCACCATCGACTTTTCTTTTATGCAATAAAGGAAAGGGTGAACAAAACATGAAATACCTTTGAGAATTTTCTGAGTTCGGGGGGTAGGTTATGAAAAGGGAAGGTGTTAGCACCCTTTTCATCCGTAGTTATCTACGGGGTCTTAATTGCTAGCTCACTTTTAAAATTCTTTGTGTTTGTGTATGTTTGAGAATATTTTGAAAATGCCTAAGCGCGACAATTTTGTAATGATTCTCGTATCGTTGAGAATGTATACAAAATGTTTGTTTTGAAAATATTTGTTGAAAAGGGAGTGTTGTTTTATGAAAAGATATTTTGAGAATGCCAATGTAAGGCAGTTTTCTTTATAATAACCCTTTTATCAGTCCTCAAGAGTGTTTATAAAGCATTTTGAAAATAGTTGTTTTGAAAGTATGAGGTGTGAAGATTGTTTTAGTTTGCGAGCAAGAGATTGCGAGCGATCTACCTACTCAAAAAACTATTTGTTCTTTTCCTCCTCCTTTAAATAGTGCTATCCTACCATTAGTTAGTAGGAATCCCTATCATTGGATGTGAGGGACAGGCGTGGGTTATCGCACAATAATAGAAGGCAACTTATAAGACGCTTTAGCAATTATCGTAAGGGACTAAGATCCTTTAACGAAGGCAACCTCGAAGGGTCATCGAGGGACTGCGATCTTTAAACCTAGGGTCTTTACTAAAGTATCTCATGTTCGAGGGACATGACCGTTTTTTATCCGAGGTAACAAGTGAGGTTACCCTAGAGGTGTGTGTGTGTGAATAATGTTTTGATTTCAAGTATTTGTCTTGAGATTAGGTTTTCTAATGATTGATTTTAATCTTGCCCTAGAAACCCTAATTACTAACAGTAATAAGGAAAACAGTAAATTGCGGAAATTAAATGTCCTACGCTATTACAACGCTTCAGGGATGGGGGTACAAGTTTATGAATGGGGGAGGAAATCAATAAACCCTAATTATCTATTACAAAATTTTAACAGTTACATAATTGTATTAATGCGAAAACTAAACAAATGCACGGAGATAGAAAGGGGAAAGATGTAAAAAAACCCTAAAGATTCTAAGTATTTTAAGAAAATATTTTGTTGTTTCTTTGTTTAGAAAATATTTGAAATGTAAAATAAAAACTTAGACCTAACTCTAATTTAATTTACAATTTAATTATTTAAAATAAAATAAAGTGTGATTAAATTAATTAATCTTTATTATCAAAATTTAAATTAATTAATTAAAATCTAAAGAATTCTAAGTATTTAGAAAATATTTTTGTGTTTTTTTTTGTTTAGAAAAATAAATGAAGAATAGAACTAATTCTAATTAATTAATAAAATCAAATCAAATCAAATTGATTAAATTAAATTATTTTTTATTTGTCAAAAATTAAATTAACTAATTAAAAACCTAAATCTAATTTTTTTAATCATTTTTATGATTTTTTCTGATTTTAAAAAATGATTTTAGAAAAGAAAAAGTTAATTAAAATAAAAAAGAAGTAAAATGGGCATGTGTTTATAAAAGGAATTTGGGGTGTGAGAAGAAGCAAAAATAAAAAGGCTCAAACACCTTAAGCCCAGACGCTATATGATTCGTGGGGATGACTTTCTGAGGATGCATTATGGGGCACGCGTTTGGGGCGCTGGATCTGATTGCATGATGATCTGATGGTGTTGGTGAAGGGTACATGATGAGCGTGTATATTTGGTTCACAATGGATCTCTGAAGTGAGAATCAAGTTTGAAGTTAAAGCACTTTTGGAGGTGTTAGGATGATCTAGATAGCTTCACTGAACTCCCAGGAAGCTTTTGCAACGCCTATCTTGGATTGAAAGTGCCTCAATTCTTCTGGACAAGTCAAGTTGCAGAAGTGTAAAGTGAGGTTTGGACAATGATGGTAGAGGTGTTACAGTTGTGCCAAGAGTGTTTGGACAACTTCTATTTGATGGATACAAGGTATTTGAATGATAAAAGAGGAAAACACATGAGTGGATTTGAAGTTGGGTGTTGGAAGCTTCAAATGTGCAACAATGGCATTTTCTAAGTGATTCTGAGTTTGAGAGTGTTTTAGGGCTTGTGAACTCGTCCTATGGCTTGCAAATGGACCCTATATTTATAGGCAAGAGGTTTGACATCTTGAAGTAACCAAAATCTTGAGATAACAAGTTATGGTTTTGAAGCTTGGTTTTGAAGTAACTTGCAAAGTCATGGTTCCAAGGCAATGTAGGGTGGTTGATAGGCTTAAAGATGTTAATTCTGAGCATTCGTTGTTGAGTATGATCAGAATAAACAAGTTAGAGGCTCAAGGAGTGGACTTTGTGATTAAAGTGATTGTTATGTAACTGGATATGAAGCTTTTTGAAATTTCATCCAAAAATGGTATGATGAAGTGGATAAAGCTTCAAATCTTTGTTGTAATACACCAGAATTTTGTGTAAATCTCTGATTATGTGGAGATTTAGAAGCAACATGGCCTGAAAAGTGAGATTACATGGTAAGGTTATGAGATTTGCTCTTGAGTTCTTCACAAAATGACTTGAAATTTCAAGAATGGATACCCAAATTAATGTCTTCTAATCTCCTAGCTCAAGCATGATATTTTTATGCTCTTGGACATTTTGGAAAGCTTGAAACATTGTCTACAATTTTCACGTTGACCACTTTGGCAAAATCAAATGGGAACTTGGTAGAAATTGGCCAAGAAGTTGGGATAAAAAACTGATCAAAACTTGTAAAAAAATTTCTAAGTGTTGGATAAAAAACATCATAACTTCATGGGTTTATATCTATTAAATTAAGCACTTTTTTAGGATCATCCCACATTAAAAAAGTTGTAGAATTCATCAATCCCTACCGCTTTCATGATGAAAGTTTTCCTTGAATCACCTTGTATCTTGAGGAAACTTGCCTGTGAAGTTAGGGTTTTTTAGGTACAAAACACTTGAGTTTTTTCTAAGTGTTTGAAAATCTTGACTTTTGACTTTTGTTGACTTTCTTGATTCTTGATGGCAAAGTTTGATAGTTTTGAATATCTTGATGATTCTTGATTTTTGAATTCCAATGTTGACCAAAAATTCAAAGTTTGACTTTTGTGTTACTGTTGACTTTTCATCAATTGACTCAATTCTTCAACTATCAATCACTTAAATCTTTGGAAATGTTTTGAGACACGTAATTAGGTCAATATGTTGTATTTGAATCCTTAAGATCATACTTTAAGCCATTAGGTCATGCACTAGGTCAAAAGTCAATGATCAGTCATCCTCAGTCAAAACCCTAACTTGGCAATTTTTGACCTTTGATGATTTGAGGGCTTTCCTTGAGGAATCATGCTTAACCCTTGATCAAATGATGAATATCACCTCAAAATGTTGATGTTGACAAAAAATCTTGAAGTTTGACTATATGTTGACTATAGTTGACTTTTTACCTGTAATACATTGGGAAAACTGACTTTGGATGTTTTGCGTTTTGTTGTACCCCAAAATTTGCCCTCTCATTTCTCAAGGGATCATCCTGGACCCTCAGGATTTCTTCTGTCAAGTTTTAAGTCTCGGATTACAATTTTCCAAGAAAGTCGTTCACAAGGGAAAGATGGTCAAATGCACACTGAAAAGTGAAACTTTGACTTTTTGATCAAAATCAAGTTTCAAAAATCATATTTCATCAAGACATGAAGTTGGTTCATCAAGAAATCAAAAGTAAAAAATTACTTTGAAAAGTCAAATATTTAAGCACTTAGAAAATTTTCTAAGTGTTAAGAAAATATGATAATTACATAATTTTGGGCCAAATTTTCATCATGATGCAAGATGATTCAATCAGAACTTCTGACATGAAAGTTATATATCTCAATGAGATCTAAAACATTGTTGTACAGAACTTCTCCTAGAAATGATGGGATTTCAAGTTATAATCGAAGGTCAGAAGTTTGCTTCGTTCAGAACATGACCCTTCGAATCTCACTCTTCAACATACAGAAGCTCTACTATTCGATCAGAACATGACCCTTCGAATCTCACTCTTCAACATACAGAAGCTATACTCTTTGATCAGAATATGACCCTTCGAATCCAATTTTTCAATGTACGGGAGGTGTGTTCTTCAATCAGAACATGACCTTCGAATCCTCATCCAAGCTTGCCTCAATTTTCCAAGCTTCGACTGAAGTCTTGGACTGTTTCTTGCTTGTTGTACACAAGCTTCGACTGGGCATCTTTTGCCTTTAAAATAGCCTCCTCTGATCCAAAGGGGAATGGCTTCTTGTCAATGCTCATTCGATTGCACCAATGTCTTTGCATGCTGGATTGACTCACAAATGCAATAGCTACCCACATGCAAGCTGGATCCTTACTTCGATTGAGAATTTATTTTCCTTGAGCAAGCTTATTTCCTACTTCTACTAGGCAAACTATCCCTCTGGGCGTGCCTTCAGCGCACAAAAGCAAGAACTTCTCCAAACTGGCCTTCGAATCACAAAAACTCCCACTAGGCAAAAGACCCCTCAGCGTGTCACCAGTGCACGTATCCCTTTTCAGTTTCTCTTCAGCAATAAGGCCAATACTCCTTCAAAGTTGCCTTCGACCACAAGGCACTGGCCACCTTTGTGCCAGCTTTTCCTAGGCAATGACCTCATTTATGTCTGCCCTGACTTGTTTCATGCTAGCATCCACAAGGCATAGGCTGCCTTTGTGCCAGTTTCGACTGGGTGCAGACTCCCCTTTGAAACATTTGTATAGACTTTAGCATGTAGAAGGCCCAATCGAAGGCTACACAAGAGGCCCATTCGAAGGAAGTAATACTAGACCCAGTCGAAGGCCACACGAGAGGACCATTTGAAGGAAGTAATACTAGACCCGGTCGAAGGCCACACAAGAGACCCATTCGAAGAATACATGTTGGGTCCATTCAAAGGACATATAACTGTTGGGAACGGATTTTGTTTTAGTCTGGTCGAAAGATGTGGAAGGATGGAGGATTCGATTCAAAAGATCAAGTTGAACATTTAGACCCATAGGCTAGGCTACATGTTTCCCCTTTTCAGGCCTCAAACCTATGACTCACTCTATATTTAGTTGTTTATACAATTTAAAATAGGCTTTTACCCATTTGTTGTCCAAGATAACTTGCCCTTAATAGTATAATACTACTTTTAGAAAAGTTTTTCTTGAGCCTTGCGCCTGTTTTCCTTTTGCAGGATGTAATCCATCTAAACCATTCATCTTGCTATCTCATCTTTGGATCATGACACAAGTGGACATTTACTTTCCAGCTGAGCCTTATTTTATTATTTTTACTCCCAAACTTCCCAAAACCCTTCTCTTTAAATAAAGATATCCTTTGCAAAATAAAAAAGAGAAAGAAGAAGAGAGGAACGTATCTTCAAAATTCTCAAACACCATAAAATTCTCAAACACTTGTGAAAACCCAAACCCATAATCCAAATACTTGTCTCTTTCAAATCTGAAACATCCTTACATCTTGCTATCCTTCGAATCCAGCAAATAAAGACATTTCACTTGTTTTGCTCTTTTGAATCCAGTGTCAAAAGTCTACCCTTGGTCTCTCCCTTCGAATCCAGAAGCTTTCAAGGTAACCACTTCAAGGTCCAACACACGCTCCAGCCTCCAACAAGGTAAGTCATTCTTAACCTTGGAACCTTCGTTGCCAGCATAGCACATAAATGAGCTTTCTTTTCGTTTCAAACATGTACATACTATTGTTCTTCTTTTCGTTTCCACCCTTTTAATATGTTTCATGGTTAACAACCTTATTGGTTTTTTCTCTTTGTACATTTAAACATGCTTTAAGAACTAACCTGGCCCTAAGGTAATGTTGGCATGGCCTTAAGCCATGTTGCCATTCAAACTCAAACAAAAAAAACAGGAAACAGGAAGTAGGAAATGAAGCTTCTGGCTTCTACACCAACCTCCAGGCCAAACGAAAGAGGCATCCAGAAGGCACACCATGCTGGTTCTGGGCCCAGACAAAAGGCACAACATGCTGGCCTCCAGACCCCAATTGAAAGTCATTCTTCACCCTTTTCAGGCTAAATAGAAGAGAGCCAGAAAATGCAGAATCAAAGGGTTTTTCTTCCTAAATCGAAAAGACCCTTTTTCTTGATTTTATTTTATTTTTGCCTTTATATTTGCATGCAATTAAATATGGTTATAATAGTGTAGGATTTTATCTTTCTGCATTTTTTTATGCTTTATACAAAATTCTAGTAATTAGGGTGTATGGCAAGATAAAATCAACAAGTAGACCACCCTAATAAAAAAAACAAAAATGCATGCAATCAAGCACACTTTGCACACGTGCGCCTCTAGGGTTAACTCCACTTATTGCCTTGAGAAAATGGTCATAATACGCATGTAAGACATCTTAGCAAAAACAAATCAAAAGATTATAGTCCCTCGATGACGCTTCGAATGTTGCCTTATAAATGATCTTAGTCCCTCAAGAGAAATGCTAAGATGTCTCACAACATTGCTATTCATGACTATGCGATGACCCATGCCCGTCCCTTTTACATCCAAAGATAAGGCTTATTACCAATCAATGGTAAGATAGCAATATCAAAGGAAGAGAGAAATGAACAAAAGACTTTTGAGTAAGGTAGATCGTTCCTAGTTGCTTGCTCATCTTCAAACACAAACACCTTTTCAAATGCACCAACACTTTAGTGAAATATTTTCAAAAGTCCAACACTTTGTATACATTCTTATAGATACGAGAATCATTACAAAGTTTGCCTAAACGAATGTGCTTTTTTTTCAAAAATACTTTCAAAATCCACCATAAAGCACACTTTCAAACAAAAGCAATGATCTAGCAAGCAACTAAGAGCCCATAGATAACTATGGATGAAAAGGGTGCTAACACCTTCCCTTTTCATAATCTACCCCCCAAACTCAAGAAAATAATCTCAAAGGTCTTTCCTGTTCTTTTCACCCTTTCCTTTATTTGGATAAAAGAAAAGTCGGTGGCGACTCTTGCTATCCGCAACAATTGCGATAAAACACAAAACACCCAAGTCATTTATCCCACCGTGTTACAGAACTAGAGACTCTGCTGGGGACACTAAAAAGTGGGGTTACCTTAGGGATAGATCACCTTTACTTGATTTTATTTGTTTGACTTTGTTTGCTTTATATTATGGTTCTTTGTTTGGGTTTGTTTTTTATCTACTCGGATCTAGGACACCTTTTAGGTAAGTAGCAATAAGTTGTGGAAACTGTGCAGGGTATACCGACATGGTCTAAGAAATAGCTACATTAGTGTGACACATTTGTTGGTACTGGAATCCCTTCAGTAGTCAAGGAAAATACGGGGCCGCTGTATGGTGTCATGAAGCACTAACTGACTTTAGAACCTTTACTTGAACAACTTGGCCTTTAGGAAGTAGTGAGGTAGCTGGCTTTAGTGCAGTCCGAAGTTGGTTGATACTCGATACTATGCTTATTGAGATCGGACTTTCAGGATATTTCGGTCGGCATTAAAGAGGCTTGCGCTGAAACAATTCTCGATGAAGAAAGATCAGTGATATTGAGATCCCCTAGAACCCGGTTACTATTACTAGGACAAGTTGAGCCAACTAAACTTCAAGAGGGTAATTACCTATAAACTCCATGTGAGCCTAAATTTAAGGACTTGTTTGCTTTGTGTGTATATGCTTACTTGTACATAACATCATAACATCATACCATTGCATTTTGCACTAACTATTTCAAGGACTTTTGGGGTTTTATCTTTGTTCTGTTTTATAGGACATGGCTTCCACCAGCAGGAATAATATCCAAGTCAATCTCGTAAGAATTCCTTCTCAACTCAAAGAGTTAGCATCGAGGGTTCCTGAGAGTTCTTCATTCACCAAAAGACGTGGTCAACTTCTAAACTTGGTTACCTCGAGCATTGATGAAGACATGATGAAAGTGCTTTTCCAGTTCTTCGACCCTTTGCACCACTGCTTTACCTTCCCCGATTACCAGCTTGTGCCTACTATGGAAGAATTTTATTAACTCTTTGGGATTCCTATTCTTAATTAAATACCTTTCAACGGTATTGAAAGAGACCCAAGCCCTGAAGAGATTTCCCGAGCTTTACACTTGCAAAGATCCGACGTCACGGCTAATTGGGAAACAATAAGTGGTGCCAAAGGGTTCCTAGCCAAGTTCTTGTTTGAGAAAGCTCAAGATTGTTGGAACACTCCGGATTTACAAGATTTTGAAGAAATCTTGGCCCTTCTCGTCTATGGGATGGTACTATTTCCAAATCCTGACCAACTTATAGACGTGAATGCTGTCAAAATCTTCATATCTCGCAACCCGGTGCCTACTTTGTTAGGAGATATCCTACATTCTATCCACTCTCGTACCATGAAGAGAAGAGGAGCCCTCATGTGTTGCACTTATCTATTGGCAAAGTGGTTTGTTTCGCACCTCCCAAGATCCGTTGTGAAGAACGAACAAGGTTTAAGGTGGTCCAATAGGTTGATGTCACTCAGACATTTGGATATCCACTGGTGTTCTCGATCCTTGGAGAATAATACTATCATTGACCATTGTGGGGAATTCCCTAATGTCCCTTTGCTTGGAATTAGAGGAGGTATCACTTACAACCCTTGCTTAGATTTGCGACAGTTTGGTTATGCCCGAAGAGATGGTCCTCATGATATGCTTATCCAAGGAGTGGTGTTCGAATACGACAACGACGATCAAGGCTACCATCATAGGTTTGTAAAAGCTTGGAAGATGGTAAATAGAGTGCATAGTAAGACACTGGGACACAAGAATTCTATTACCCTTGAGCCTTGCCTTAGGTGGGTACGAGGTCGTGCTCAGAAGCTCGTAATGCCTTACCCCTCCATCCTACCTGTTATCATGGAACCTATTGCTGAAGGAGATGTCCCATATACTGCCCTCTATCCCAACATGCCTACTTCTCTTGATGACTTGCAAAAGGGTTAGATTCAGCTAAAGGAAGAGCGAGACACCTTCGAAACTCACTTCTACACAAGCGAGAAAAGGGTTTTGGAGCTTACAAGGCAACTTCATGAAGAACAAAGCTTGAACGCCTACATTGCACCAAAGAGGATGTGTTCGACCTTTCTGTCTTAGGAATTTATTGTAAGCCCAAGAGGCATGTTATAACCATTTTGAACTTATTAATGCAATTTGACGTTTATTCATTCTTTGTCTAGACAAATTTAAATCTTATAAATCCTTGAAATCATTTGCTTGCGCATTTTTCATGCATCATAACATAACAGGTTTTCCACAACAGGTCTCCTTATCTTTCTATTGTTTATTTCAGTAAGATGGATATCGAGAAAACAATGAAGGACCTACAAGCACAAAATTCCCAGTTTCAAGAGACTCTGCTGACCCTGGCCAAGGGGAAACAAGAGTTTATGACATTGCTGGCATCCAAAAAGAAACCAAAAAGGAAAGCCCTGGTCAACATGGGTAAAAGATTCAGAGAGCCGATTCGCCAGATGCCTGTAGTGGAAGATTCGTCTGAGGAAGACGAAAATCAAGCCGAAGAAGAAAGGAGCACCCGGGCTGGGTGTGTCAATGATCGAGTGTCCGATGATGAAGACTATTTTAACGAGCAATATCCTCCTACCGATGAAAAGTACAAACGGCTAGAGGATAGATTGAAGGCTGTTGAGATTCAAGCCATTCCTGGTTTAGATTTTGATGATTTGGATTTAATATCGGGGGTTGTCATTCCCCATAAATTCAAGATACCGGTCTTTGTTAAATATGACGGGGTCTCCTGCCCAAAACTTCATCTGAAATCTTACGTGCGCAAAATACAGCCGCACACCACCAACAAGAAACTCTGGGTCTATTTCTTTCAAGAAAGCTTGGCTGGGACTCAACTAGAGTGGTTTTACCAATTGGAGGGTTCCCGTATTCACACCTGGGAAGACTTGCTCACTGCTTTCTATCACCAATACCAATACAATGCCGACCTGGCGCCGACTACAGTTCAACTACAAGACATGACGATGGGTAAAAATGAGGGATTCAAAGAGTACGCCCAGAAGTGGAGGGATCTTGCCAGTAGGGTCCAACCACCGTTAATTGATAGGGAACATATTGATATGTTTTTGGGTACGTTATTTGGCCCATTTTTCAACTTATTGGTTGGGTGTTCTTCGTCTGGTTTCACTGAGCTGATCCTAACCGGTGAAAGGGTCGAAAGTGGTATAAAGAGAGGGAAAATCCCCATGGCATCTGCTTCAACCTCCAACCCCCGAAAGAAACCCTTCAATGGGAAGAGAGAAACTAATGATGTGTATGGGGAAAGGGGTCATGCCAAGAAGGATAATCGTCCGTCCGTTAATGCTGTTCTGATTTCCAACCGACTCATGTTCAAAGACAATCTTCCAATCATCAACGATTTGAGGCTCCACAAAGACAGTTCACAAAGATAGGCATGTCGCTATCCCAAGCCTTACAACACCTGTTAAAGGCCAACTTGGTGAAACTATGTGATCCTCTGTCCAATCTGAACACTTCCTCACCTAAATACAATCTGAATGCCAAGTGTGCATATCATTCAAATAGTCTTGGGCATGAGATTGATCAATGTTGGGTGCTGAAGAGAAAAATTCAAGATCTAATAGACAACAAGACAATCGAATTTGATCTGCCTATAATTCCCAATGTGATAACATCACCAATTCCAAACCATGGCAATGGTGTCAATGCAATTGAAGACACTATTTTTGTTCCCTCCGTCGAAAATCTAACTACTCCGCTAGCTATTGTCAAAAAGAATTTGCTGAGAGCCGGGGTTTTCCCTGGCTGTTTGAAAGATTGTGATTGCTGCGCCAAACAAATTAATGGATGCAAATGGCTGAAAGAAGGCGTTCAACGCATGATGAATAGTCATGATATCTTATTTGAGAAAATTCCGTCCGTCAAAAGTTTGACCGATAAGATTGAAGACCTGTCCATCATAACAATTTCAAACAAGCCTCTTAGGATCTCCTCAAAGGGTCCTATCAGGATTTCAAATGAACCGATTGTTTCTCCCCTGATAATTACTGCCCCTGGGCCAATTCTGTATTCTTCCAACAAAGCAGTGCCATGGAACTACAGTGCCGAAGTGTATTACCATGGAATAAAGCAAGAGGCTTGGATTGAAGAAAGCAAGGCTGATGACGTTGGGAATATTACTGGTTCTAGTAAGGTGACCAGAACTAGGAGAATCTTTTCGCCTAACATTTCACCCCCAACTGCTATAACAGCACATGTCTGCATCACCGTTGATAAACCTATTGCTGAAATTAGGGGTAAAAAGAAAGTGGTCGAGCCTGCTGAGATAGAGGTTCCCGCAAAGGATGTTGCTACTGAGGAGCCTTCCATTCAAGAAATGGATGAAATATTAAAGATTATAAAGAGGAGTTATTTCAAGATAGTGGAACAACTAGGGCAAACCCCTTCCAAGATCTCCATGTTATCTTTTCTACTTTGTTCTGATGCTCGTGCCTGAGCATTAATAAAATTCTTGAAGAAACCTCCTGTCCCTCATGAGACCACAACTGACCAATTCAAAAATTTTGTGGTGAGCTTGACGGCCGACAATGGATTGGGGTTCTCGGATGCTGATCTAACACCACTTGGAAGGAACCATAACAAAGCTTTACATATTTCTGTTGAATGTAAGGGGACTACCCTAGTACATGTTCTGGTTGACACTGGTTGTTCTTTAAACGTGCTACCCAAGGGTGCTTTGGACCGGTTGACTGTGAAGGACTGTTATTGAAGCCGAGTGATATTATCGTGAGGGCTTTAGATGGGTCCAAAAGGACGGCTCATGGAGAGGTGGATCTCCCAATTAAAGTTGGCTCATAGATTTTCAACTCTACCTTCTATATCATGGACATACATCCTACTTACTCCTGTTTGCTGGGTCGCCCTTGGATCCATAGAGAAGGGGTAGTAACGTCTACCCTTCACCAAAAGCTAAAATACCCAGTCAAGGGGAGGATCGTCACTGTTTGAAATGAGGAGGAATTCATGGTAAGCCATCTCAATTCTTTCAAATATGTGGAGATGGACCCGTGCCAGGATTTTGAAGTTGTTCCACCTTTGGTTGCTACTGCCAAAATTTCTTCCGACACTCCCAAAGCTGATAAGATCGTGCCAAGGATGGTTTCATTTAAGGATGCTCGTGCCACAATCAAAAATGGAAGTTGTGCTACCTGGGGGAAACTCCCCGAGATCCCATTCAAAAAAGATGATTGTTGTTTGGGTTTCACTATCAAGGCTCAGAAAGAGGTTAGGCGCGCTCGTGCGGGAAATCCCCCTCTCTGTATTGGAAATCATGAAGTAAACGATGTGGAGGATTCTGATGATGAATGTGATTTTGAAGAATGGATATACCCTACTACGACAGAGCTCAACAATTGGCACGCAAAGGACTTCGTTCCCATCTCCTTCATTGAGGAGTAATTACTTGTTTATTGCTTCCTATCAATTCAAGAGCCTTTTTGTCTATAATATTAAACAATGACTTTTAAGCCATATGCCTGGCCCGAGGCACTATGGTCCATTTGTTAAGGGTTTTATTTATGTTCATTTTATCATATGATCATTCAATATAAACCATTGGACTTTTTGCATTCAAATTTTTGTGCTCATTGTCTTTCGTTTTCTTTAATACCTTTTTCAAATATCCATGTATCTTACATGCACACATGCACACTCTTGCAGATCCTCATCCACTCCAAATCTCATTGTCAACGACTCTACTATTTCCAACTATGATTTTAAACATCCAATTTACCAAGCCAAAGACGAAAGCGAGGAAGATTGTGAAATACCGGGAGAAATAGCCAGACTTCTAATTCAAGAGGAAAAAGTTATTCAGCGGCATGAAGAGTCAGTTGAAGTCATCAACCTAGGTACCGAGACAGACAAGAAAGAGGTTAAGAACGGCACCGACCTAGGAAGCAGTGTCAAAAGAAGATTGGTTCAGATGTAACATGACTATGTGGAAGTGTTTGCTTGGTCGTATGAAGATATGCCAGGGTTAGATACCGACATTGTAGTTCATCGTCTGCCAACAAAGGAAGATTGTCCTCCTATCAAGCAAAAAGTTTGTCGCATGTGACCTGATATGTATGAGAAAATAAAAGCTGAAGTGATGAAACAATTTGATGCATGATTACTAGTTGTGACATCTTATCCTCAATGGGTTGCAAATGTGGTGCCGGTGCCGAAGAAAGATGGAAAAGTTCGTATGTGCGTAGATTATAGGGATCTGAATAGGGAAAGCCCCAAGGATGACATCCCTCTACCTTATATTGATGTTTTGGTCGATAACACCGCTCAACATAAAGTCTTCTCTTTCATGGATGGTTTCTCTGGCTATAATCAAATTAAGATGGCTCCCGAAGACATGGACAAAACCACCTTTGTTACGCAATGGGGCACCTTTTGTTACAAGGTCATGCCATTCGGATTGAAGAGTGCAGGGGCAATATATCAAAGGGCTATGGTGGATTTATTTCATGATATAATCCATCATGAAATAGAGGTATATATGGATAATATGATTACGAGGTCACAAACCGAAGAAGAACATCTCAACCACTTATACAAGCTATTCAAGAGGTTGAAAAAGTACAAGTTAAGGTTGAACCCTAATAAGTGCACATTCGGAGTAAGATCTGGAAAACTTATAGGTTTTGTTGTCAGTGGTAAAGGCTTCGAAGTTGATCCTGCAAAGGTAAAATCCATCCAAGAAATGCCATTTCCCTATTCTGAAAAGGAGGTTAGAGGATTCTTGGGTCGTCTTAACTACATCGCCCGCTTCATATCTCACTTAACTGCTACTTGTGATCCAATCTTCAAACTCTTAAAGAAATATCAAGTAGTCAGATGGAATGATGAATGTCAAGCTGCCTTCGACAAAATCAAGGAATATCTGCAAGAACCTCCTATCCTCATGCCTCCAGTCGAAGGAAGACCCTTGATTATGTATTTGACTGTGCTAGAGAATTCTATGGGGTGTGTGTTGGGCTAACATGACGAGTCTGGCCGAAAAGAGCATGCAATATACTACCTGCGCAAAATGTTTACCGACTGTGAAACCAGATATTTACTGCTCGAGAAAACTTGATGCACTCTGGCATGGGCTGCTCGCCGGCTAAGACAATATATGTTGACTCATACCACTCTATTGATTTCTAAGATGGACCTTATCAAGTACATCTTCAAGAAACCCGCTCTGTCCCGACGAATAGCTAGATGGCAAATGATCTTGACTAAGTATAATATTCAGTATACAACACAAAAAGATAATAAAGGAAGTGTATTGGCGGATCATTTGGCCCATCAAGCTGTTGATGATTATCAATCTATGAACTTTGACTTCCCGGACGAGAATATCATGTTAGTGACTGACTTTGTAAAACCTGGACCGTATGACGGACCTGAACAAGGATCCCGATGGACTATGGTGTTCGATGGGGCTTCCAACGCTTTGGGTAATGGAATTGGTGTTGTGATAGTTCCTCCTGAAGGTTGCCACACCCATTTCAGTGCTAGATTGTGCTTCGATTGTACAAATAACATGGCTGAATATAAGGGAAGCATTTTGGGTCTAAAAGCTGCCATTGATTTAAGGATCAAGCATTTGAATGTATTCAGAGATTCCGCTCTAGTGATTAGCCAAGTAAAGGGATATTGGGACACTAAACATCCTAATATTATTCCTTACAAGGAGCTTGTGCTATCTCTGATTCCATACTTCGAAGAAATCACCTTTGAACACTTCCCTAGAGAAGAAAATCAATTAGCCGATGCTTTGGCCATAATGTCTTCTATGTTCAAGGTCAAATGGGATGACAAAGCTCCTATGATTACAATTGAGAGATTTGACGAACCTGCTCACTTCTATGAGCTTGACACTGACACCGAGAAGCCATGGTACCATGAGGTGAAAAGATACCTTGAAACACAAGAGTATCCTGAAGGAGCTTCCATCAATGATAAAAAATTCTTACGAAGATTCTCAGCCAAATTCTTCCTAAGCAATGGAACCCTATACAAACGCAACCATGATTCTACTCTACTCTGATGTGTGGACAAGAAGGAGGCAGAGAAAATTATGGAAGACATGCATGATGGTCTCTTTGGGACTCACTCTAGCGGACATATTATGTCCGAGAAAATCCTGAGAGCTGGTTACTATTGGTCAACAATAGAAACTGATTGCCATCATCACTCAAGGACTTGCCACAAGTGCCAAATCTATGTTGATAAGGTCCATGTGCCTCCTATTCCTCTAAATGTCCTGACTGCTCTGTGGCCATTTGCAATGTGGGGCATTGACTTGATTAGAGAGATTAAAGCTACTGCTTCCAATGGACATCGATTCATTCTTGTCGCTATCTATTATTTCACCAAATGGGTCGAAGTTGCCTCATTTTCCTCAGTCACATAGAACGTTTTAGCCCGATTCATCAAACATAACCTCATCTGTCGTTATGGTATCCCTGAAAGGATCATCACTGACAATAGAACCAATCTCAATAATGCTATGATTACAGAACTTTGCACTCAGTTCAAAATCAAGCATCACAATTCTTCTCCTTATAGACCTAAAATGAATGGCACAGTGGAAGCAGCCAAAAAATACATTAAGAAGATTGTGCAAAAGATGGTGCTAACCTACAAAGACTGGCATGAGATGTTACTGTTTACTCTTCATGGCTACCATACTTCAGCTCGAACATCGACTGGGATAACTCCCTTTTCTATGGTCTATGGCATGGAAGCTGTCCTGCCAGTGGAAGTTCGGATTCCCTCACTAAGGATTATGAATGAAGCAGGCCTAGGAGAAGACGGATGTATTGGGACAAGATTGGATCAGTTGAACTTGATCGATGAAAAGCGACTGGCTATTGTTTGTCATGGTCAGATGTACCAAAAACGTATGATCAAGGCTTTCAACAAAAAGATTAGGCCTCGAACATATCAAGCTGGTGACCTGGTAATAAAACGCATCATTCTTCCACAAGGCGACCCCAGGGGAAAATGGACTCCCACCTATGAAAGGCCATTTGTTGTCAAGAAAGTTTTCTCTAGTGGTGCCATGATGCTGACTACTATGGATGGTGAAGATTTCCCACATCCAGTGAATGCAGACATAGTTAAAAAATAGTATGCATAAGAGACCTGCTAGGTTGACACACCTAGGCAAGATAGGAGAATCCCCGACAAACCAAAGGTTTGGGAAAAAATTAGGGATATATGCAAAAGATTGTACACCTGGAAAGTCGAAAACCCAAAAGGGCGACTTAGGCAAAAATGGGTATCCTGATGGGTTGAAAACTAGAAAGGGTGGTCCAGGAAAAAGTTAAGGATTAGAAGTGTATGACTATGTCCCGTGGAATCACCAAAATTGACTTTATTATCGAGGTCCGGGTTCAAATAGTCTAAGATCAATCCAATCAACTTCTGGAAATGGCAAAGGACGTTCGAAGACATTGGGGCAATAGTAGAGTTGGAACACAATGAGATCATTTCCACATGGTTTTTGTTTTGTTTTCAATTTTGTTTTCCTTTCAACAATTTCTTCTTACTAGGATCTCCGTCTCTTTGTACAAAAATGCCTATTCACGGGAAAAACATCAATACAAATATACTTTGAAGTGCAAATTTTTGCTTTTTGGTTTGAGTGCAAAAACGTCCAATGACTAAAATTGAATGAACATATGCATATGAACATGATTAAACTATTTAGCAAATATGTGCTGCCAAGTAGAAACAAGCATCTCTTTAATGCAGTTGAGATATCCCCAGAGTTATCTCATTAGAGTTGTCCCTACAGAGCCTGTTACAATAAACCGTGGCCCCAACAGAGTTACCCACGAAGTTGGATCTATGCAAATCTCGGTCAAAGTTTCAATCTCTTGAGAGCCCTCTCCCCAGCTGAGCTGGTCTTAAAAGAAAAAGCCTTATGGATTTATTCTTAAAGAATTCCTCTTGCCAGCAGGTCATCAAATATTCTCTTCAATAGGGTTTATTCCCCAATAAAACGATACACCCTCCAACGGAATCATTTCTATTCAAACAACTTTCAGTTAGTATGAAATCTGGGCCCGACCAGACAATGGCTTAACTTCTTTCCCCAATAGAGTTTGCCTCTACCCCCAGCAAATTAATGTGAAGCCTAGACCCGACCAGATATGAGTTCAACTTCATCCTTTTAAGCAAGTTACTGTAAAGCCTGGACCCGACCAAATATCAGTTCAACTTAATCCTTTCAAGCAAGTTACTATAAAGCCTAGACCCGACCAGATATCAGTTCAACACCATCCTTTCAAGAAAGTTACTATGAAGCCTGGACTCGACCAGATATCAATTCAACTTCATCCTTTTAAGCTAGTTAATGTAAAGCCTGGACTCGACCAGATATCAGTTCAACTCCATCCTTTCAAGCAAGTTACTGTGAAGCCTGGACCCGACCAGATATCAGTTCAACTTCATCCTTTTAAGCAAGTTACTGTGAAGCCTGGACCCGACCATATATCAGTTTAACTTCATCCTTTCAAGCAAGTTATTATAAAGCCTGGACCCGACCAGATATCAGTTCAACTTCATCCGTTCAAGCAAGTTACTGTGAATCCTGGACCCGACTAGATATAAATTCAACTTCATCCATTCAAGCAAGTTACTGTGAAGTCTGGACCAGACTAGATATCTGTTTAACTTCATCCTTTCAAGTAAGTTATTGCGAAGCTTGGAGCTCGACCAAATAACAATTAACTTCATCCACCTCAGAAATTTGCTTTGAAACCTAGAATCCAACCAGATAGCAGTTTAATGTTAGTAAGTTGCTGCGAAGCCTGGAATCCGACCAGATAACAACCTAACTTCACTCTCCCAAGTAATTTCCTACGAAGCCTGAAACCCGACCAAATAACAGTTAATTTAATCTTCCCCAGTAAGTCGCTGCGAACCTGGAATACGACCAAATAACAGTCAAATTCATTATCCTCAAACAATTTGCTGCCAAGCATGGATTTCGACCAGATAACAGCTAACTTTTGACTCTCTCCAGTCAGGAATAACTCCCCAGTAGAGTAACGAATAACTAAGACTCCTAAACTCTTTTCCCCAAGCAGAGATCCACACTCTCCATAGAGTCTTCTTAAATAAGCCAATATTCCCCAGTGGAGTTTCTCCTCAAACAACAGAACATGAATTCCCAGCGGAAACATTCTAAACAAAGTTGAAGATACATCTATTCTCCAACAACAGTTAGGGATTCATCCTCCCAAGATTCCCCAACATGTTGTCAAGGATTTATTTTCCTAGACAAAGACACACTGAATAAACACATCACATTCATAAACCATGATGCATACATAACAAATGCATACATCATAATCTCATTAATTTTGAGAACATCATTACGCCATGCATACATCTGCATGCAACTAATCCTCTTCCTTGCAGAAAAAAAATCAATCATCAAATGAAGACTTCTTCTGGTTAGATAGATTTCTTCCAGTTTAAAAACAGGCAAAAGACATCTACTATTTTAGTATAAATCAACCAAAAGATGTATCCTGATGCCTCCCCCCAGTCACTCTAGATGGCATCCTTAAGCCCATCTCTAACAACTCTCTGTCATCTCCTCCAAATGGCATATGTAAGCCCATTCCCTACATCATCAACTATCAGTGTTATTTCATGCGAGTGCAAATTTCTGTACACTCTAGTGTTCAATCATCTTCCACCTTTAAGTCACGAAGGGCGGGCTCGCCAATCTAACTCTTTAGGTTTAAGAAGATTGAACAGGGGCAGCTGTTGTACCCCAAAATTTTCCCTCTCATTTCTCAAGGGATCATCATGGACCCTCAGGATTGCTTCTGTCAAGTTTCAAGTCTCGGATTACAATTTTCCAAGAAAGTCATTCACAAGGGAAAAATGGTCAAATGGACACTGAAAAGGCAAACTTTGACTTTTTGATCAAAATCAAGTTTCAAAAATCATATTTCATCAAGACATGAAGTTGGTTCATCAAGAAATCAAAATTCAAAAATTACTTTGAAAAGTCAAATTTTTAAGCACTTAGAAAATTTTCTAAGTGTTAAGAAAATATGATAATTACATAATTTTGGGCCAGATTTTCATCATGATGCAAGATGATTCGATCAGAACTTATGACATGAAAGTTATAGATCTCAATGAGATCTAAAACATTGCTGAACAGAACTTCTCCTAGAAATGCTGGGATTTCATGTTATAAATCCTTGAAGACACGTTCGTGAAGCTAAAACACTTAATAAATTCTGGGCATTTTTAAGTTAGAATTTAGACAGAACTTCTGGGCTAGTTTTCACACAGGCACAATCAGAATTTGCAAAAGTGATGGAAGAACATGTTACAAGATTTCTAGAGAATTCCTTCAGATCATGCTGGAGCAGGGAGAATCGAAGGTCAGAAGTTTGCTTCGTTCAGAACATGGCCCTCCGAATCTCACTCTTTAACATACAGAAGCTCTACTCTTTGATCAGAACATGACCCTTCGAATCTCACTCTTCAACATACATAAGCTCTACTCTTTGATCAAAACATGACCCTTTGAATTCAATTCTTTAACGTATGTGAGCTGTGTTCTTCAATCAAAACATGACCTTCGAATCCTCACCCAAGCTTGCTTACCGTACACAAGCTTCGACTGAAGTCTTGGACTGTTGCTTGCTTATTGTACACAAGCTTCAACTGTGCATCTTTTCCCTTTAAAATAGCCTCCTTTGATCCAAAGGGGAAGGGCTTCTTGTCAGTGCTCCTTCGATTGCACCACCGTCTTTGCATGCTGGCTTGACTCACAAATGCAATATATATACACATGCAAGCTGGATCCTTACTTCGATTGAGCATTTATTTTCCTTGGAGCAATCTTATTTCCTACTTCTACTAGGCAAACTATCCCTCTGGGCGTGCCTTCAGCGCAAAAAAGCAAGAACTTCTCCAAACTGGCATTCGATTCACAAAAACTTCCACTGGGTAAAAGACCCCTCAGGGTGTCACCAGGGCACGTATCCCTTTTCAGTTTGTCTTCAGCACAAGGCCAAGACTCCTTCAAAGTTGCCTTCGACCACAAGGCACTGGGCACCTTTGTGCCAGCTTTTCCTAGGCAATGGCCTCCTTTATTCCTGCCCTAACTTGTTTCATACTAGCATCCACAAGGCATAGGCTACCTTTGTGCCAGTTTTGATTGGGCGCAGACTCCCCTTTGGAACATTTGTATACACTTCAACATGCAGAAGGCCAGTCGAAGGCCACAAAAGAGGCCCATTCGAAGGAAGTAATACTAGACCCATTCGAAGGCCATACAAGAGTCCTATTCGAAGGAAATAATACTAGACCCATTCGAAGGCCACACAAGAGACCCATTCGAAGAATACATGTTGGGTCCATTCGAAGGACACATAACTGTTGGGAACGAATTTTGTTTTAGTCTGGTCGAAAGATGTGGATGGATGGAGGATTCGATTCAAAAGATCAATGTTGTACCCCAAAATTTGCCCTCCCATATTCTACAAAATTTGCCAAGTCAAAGCTTCAAAATCTCCCCAAGGGTTGCACAGTTCAAGGGCCTCCTAAGCAGTCAAGAATTAGGGTTTTGGTTCTGACAAAGAAAATGAAGTTTCCAAAGGTCCAATCAAGTCCCACATGCCTACAAATAGGGTCAAGCATCCTCATACCAAGTTTCAAGACTTACAGCTCAAAATTGCACAGTCAAAAACCCTAATTGCACTACAGTCAACTGTAGGGGCAAAATGGTCATTTGACAGTCAAAAGTTCAAATTTTTGGTCAACATCTCATTTTGAAGCCACAAACATCATTTGATCAATTCTTGATCATGATTCTCAAAGCTTGGCTCAAAAATCATCAAGATGCAAAAGTTTCCATATTTGGACAGTTGAAAAAGTCAACTGTAACTTGACCAAGGCATAACTTTCACATGGATTATCAGAAAAATTCCATCCAAAGCTCATTTTTAAGAGAAAGACATTTCCTACAACTCCTCTTCATACTTCAAGTCCAAGAAATGCTCTCACAAAAAGTTATCAATTTCAACATTATAGGTCATTTTCAAAAGTCAACAAAAAGGGACTTTAAGTCAAAGGCCATAACTTGATATTGGTAAATCAAAATGACTAGGGACCAAAGACATTGGTTAGAGGACTCAAAGACCTTTCCAAAATGTCCAAGAACATGAGCAAAGCTTAAAAATTGAGCATGTTATGCCTTGTGGAAGTTGGGATATTTTTGGATATTTTGAAAAGTCAACATTGCTTCAAATGACCTAAAAATGCTAATGGGCCTCTTTTTCTTCCACAATTCATCATCCAAGGCATGTGCACGACCATTTGGCCCAAAGGGGAGTTTTTTATCATTTTTATTTATTTATTTGGATTTTTAATCATTAATAATTCATTTAATTAAAATAAATAAGTGAAAAATACTAAACCTAATTTTCTAAATCTTTTTGTGCATAGAATAGGCTTAAGATTTCGTGTACAATCAAATATGGAAGGAATTATGGTGATTGGATATGATTGAGACCAAATATGCTTGAAAAAGATTGGAAAAATTATGGCTTGAAAATCAAATATCCTTTTCATCAATTCATGGATTTTCTGATCAAATTCTTTGACCTAATCACTCACACATACATATATAGTGCAACCCTAATGCATAAGAGCTCCAAGCTGCGCCATAGACCAACAACCAAACTTGAACTTTTTGCCAAAAAAGTGAAAACTGAAAACAAGGTTCTAGCACGATTCAGAGCAAGAGACTAATTGCAAAAGCTTCCTCGTGTCTTACTGAAGCTAACTGGATAATTTTCCAACCCTCTAACGCATTGAATCGGTATACAGAGATCAAAATTTTTCATATGAAATGCATAATCATGTTTTAATATTTAAGCATGTTCATTGCATTTTTTTTATGGATTTGTACTAATTGCATGATTCTGAAGCTAACCACATAACTTGATTGCATTTTCATCACCCATACGCGAATCTGCCATTGTTGTTTTTTAGGGTTCTTCAGCTTTCGAATTAGGGGTTTTTGAATATGGTAAAATTAGGACATGCCAACACCATGAACGAACTCAGCATGCTTGGACGGTTCAAAATCAACCCTCGCGCCTAATTTATGTGGCCGGACGGCCTAATCGCTATTTTCCAGAATGTTACCTTTGGGGACGGTTCAAAACCGTTGCCCATTCTTTTTTTGTTTCAGGAAAAAAAAGCCAAACGAAGGAGATGATGAAGTGTCAAAGCATGATAGGGCCATTTGAATTTTCGCACTGGATTTACTCACTAACCATTATCTTGTTTCATATTATTTATTGATTACCATATGTACAAACGCGCATAAGTAGCTCCACTGGTCAAAGGACACGCTGGTAACCCCTGGGACCTGGGTTCGAATCCCAGGTCCCCCACCCCTTTCCATATTATTTTTCATTTAATGCTTATGTGCAGTTTCAGCGCTAAGGTGCATCATACATCCTCAACATCAAGCCATCCACGTGCCTACTGAGATGGATCAAAGGGTCATAATTGGAAGAACATGATGGATGTTGGTCAACGCATATGCATACTTCCTGGAAAGTCAATAAGGCCCAGAATGGTTGGGCCTAAAATGCTAAGACTTCACCTCCAACTGGGGACAGAACCCCCCAAGGTTTGCAAGTTTCTTTTATATTTTTTTCATTTTTGATTCAATTGTTATTTTTAATTAGTTTCTTTAATTTAAATATTTTCATAAAAAAACATAAAAATAATATAAAATCAGAAAAAGACAAAAAATAAGTATTTTATTTAATTAATATATTTTTTGTAAATAAATATTATTCATTAATTTTAGCTATTAAATTAGGTTTAATTCAAGCATTTTTTTAATAAATTTAAAATTGGTAGAATTAGGGTTTGTATTAATTTTTTATCCCTTTTCTTTTCTTTTCTCTAAATAATTAAATATTTCCTATTATTTTTATAAATTAAAATTGCATGTAAATAATTAGGTTAATTTAGGTTTAACTTTAATACTTTCTTAATAAACAAAAAAAAGACAATTAGAATTAGGGTTAGTATTTTAATTTCAATTAATCTTTCTCATTAAAATCATAAATATCAAAATCTCATAAAAAAACAATTTCCTTTTCTTTTAATTTAATTAATTTAACAATTTAATTTAATTCCATTAAAAAGGGTCCAACGCCCTCGTTTCCAGTTTAATTCAATTAGCGTATTTATTTCTTTTTCTTTTAATATTTATGTACCTCTCCCAAAGCCATGTAAATATTTATCTCTCGCACTTTTACTTTAATTCTTTATTTTTCTGTCAAATCGGGTCCTGGAAATTTTGGCGATGTGGACCCGCGCCTGTTGTAATAGTTTAGAACTTTACCTTTTTCGCACTTTTTAACTATTAAATAAATGCATGCAAGAATGAATGACAATAAATAAAAACAAACGCGTAGATCACCTATACCATGACAAGATAAAAATAAACGAATCTGACACACGAATCACACACCACCCCTAGGGTACGCCTCACTGTTGCCTTGCCTCGAAAGGTGATCGTCGAGCAGAGGATGTCTTAGTAAGTCCTCATGATCCGGGAACCTGGCATGAGGGTAGCTTCTAAGGTGTCTTCCCATTGCTCTGGTGATCACCATGTCCCGAACCTTCGAATTGACCCGAACACCTCCAACGGTGGTGCTACCTACCTCTCAATGGTGGGATGGCACTACTTTAAAGGACATTTACACAGACGAATTCCTTAGGGTAGGCAGACAGCTCTAGATACTTGCTCTAAATTTCAAAACAAATTCAAAAAATACTTTTCACACCGACACCTTTTCAAAAAGCTTTCGAAAGCAACTTTTCAAACACTCTTGAGGACCGATACAAGAGTCGAACTGAAATTTTCAAAGAAACTTTTTTAAAAAACCCACAGTTGAAAAGCAAACAAAACATTTTGAAAACACAAATGAGCAAGTATCTAAGAGCCCATGGATAACCATGGATAGAAAGGGTGCTAACACCTTCCCTTTCTATAACCTACCTCCCGAACCGAGAGCAATCTCTATAAGGAATTTTTCTGTGCTTTTGTCCTTTCCATTTGGAGAAAATAAAAGACGGTGGCGACTCTTGCTTCCGCGACATTTCGCGAACCAGCGTTAAACAGTCAGTTCCAGATCCACCGATCACAGAACTGGCGACTCTGCTGGGGACTTAAACTTAAAGTGAGGTGTACCTTAGGGTTAGTTCATAACTGTGTTTTCAATTGTATTGACTTGTCTGCTTTAAATTTGTGGGTTGCATGGGAGTTACATAGATCCTAACCCGGATCTGGGGATATCCTGTTTAGGTAGCATAAGCTGTGAGGGACCTGTCCGGCGTAGACCGACACGGGTGAAGCAGTGGCTACGTTGGTGTGGCACCTTGGTCTGTACCGATATCCCTTGTGTCGCAACGAGGAGAATATGGGTCTTCTGAGGAGTCATTAAGCACCAACAACCTTAGAACCTTAAATGACACAACTTGGCCATTAGAACAGTAGCAGTATGCTACACCCATTGAGGCTAAACTCTCGTGATGGTTCTGGCCGCAAGAAAAGATTGCGATGCTGGAGTTATGACCGATTGAGGGTAGTCAATGATATTAGGATCCTCTAAGAACCCGGTTACTTTGATAGGACAGGTATGAACCAACAAACTGAAAGAGGGTAGTACCTAGACCTCATGCTGGCCTAAACTTTAGGGGCTTGCCTTGTGTGACTTGTGTGCCTTACCATGTTTGCCTTTGTATCTATTTGTGGTGTGCTTTATCATAACATCATAACATCATGAGCATTGCATGCATCCTGCATAAGGACTGTCCATTTCAAAGACAAGAGGGTTTCACCTTTGCTCTGTTTTGTAGGACATCATGATGCCTATGCGAAGGAATACTATCCGATTCAACTTTGTTCATTCATCTGAGTTGCTTGAAGAGTTGGTTAGCAGAATTCCAAATACCACTTCCTTCATTCAAAGGCATGGTTCTCTTCTCAGTTTAGTCACTGCAAAGCGGGATCAACAGTTGATGAGTGTTCTGACCCAGTTCTATGACCCTCTGTACCAGTGCTTCACCTTTCAAGACTTCCGGCTGGTCCCTACCCTGGAAGAGCTCTCTGATTTGCTTGGCATCCCTATCTTGGATCAGACTCCTTTCACTGGTTGGGAAAAGACCCTCAGGCTTGAGGATGTTGCTGCAGCTCTTCCCTTGACACATCAAGAGGTAATGGACAACTGGGTAACTAGAAGCGGAGTTAAGGGTTTCTTGGCCAAATTTCTGATTGGTAAGGCTAACAGTTTCTGGAATGACCTGGACTTTAGGGCATATGAAGATATCTTGGCTCTCCTAATCTATGGGTTAGTCTTATTTCCTAATCCTGACAACTTCATCAATGTCACTGCCATAAGGATCTTTATGTCTCAGAATCCAGTGCCCACTCTCTTGGGTGACATCTTGCAACAACTTCATGCTCGTACTACCCGAAGAAGAGGAACCCTATGGTGTTGTATCCCATTGTTAGTGAGGTGGTTTATTTCGCACCTCCCTAAGTTCGTACTGAAGAACCAAGAAGGAAGAGGTTGGGCTCATAGGTTAATGTCTCTCACTGATAAAGACATCATTTGGACTTGCAGAGGTTTGGATGAGATAGCTATTATTGATCGATGCGGGGAATACCCTAATGTTCCTCTGATTGGTACCCAAGGAGGAATCTCTTACAATCCATGCCTAGCACTCCGTCAGTTTGGAAGAGCCAGAAGAGCAGGCCCCCATGAGATGTTGGTGCCTCACATCAGTTTCGAGTTTCAGGTGGATAGTAACGAGCTGCGTCGTAGGTTCATCAAGGCTTGGGACAAAGTTCATAAAGCTGACCCGCAAGAGTTGGGGCCAAAGACTTCTTTACCTATGGAAGCCTACTACAAATGGGTTCGCACCCGTGCTCAGAAGTTAGGTATGCCGTATGAAGCTGTCAGACCCGTCATTCTTGAGTGTCCTGACAAAGATGGTGTTCCTCCAACTGTCCTTCCTCCTCAGATACCTACTGATTATGAGACATTGAAGAGATCTTGGTCGCAACTGCGAGAAGAACGGGATTCTTACCGGGAAAAGTTCAACGAGCAGGAATTGAAGATCCAAAAGCTGACAAAGCAGCTGGAGAATGAGCGAGCTCTGAATGCCTACATCCGTACTGAGAAGAGGAGACCATGGGATCAATAAGGGGCTCTGGATGTTCTTTTACAGTTTCACTTCCCTTTTCAGTATTTCCTTTCATGTAACGCCTAAGGGCAACCTGTTGAATAATTTCAGTTTCAAAGTTGAATCTAATGAAGTGTGTTCCTTTTTGTTTACAAAGTTGATTCCCGATTGTCTTTGAAAACATAAATCATACGCATTCCATTCATCATGTGCATAGCATGTTTTCTTCTTTTCAGGTTGCTTACCGTTCTTCGCTGTTTATTTCAGCATCATGAACCCCGACTCATCATCAACTGAGATGTCCATCAAGGCTCTGCAGGCTCAGAATACGCAATTTCAGGAATTAATCATGGGTTTGGCTCAGGGCCAAGAAGAGCTGAAGGCTCTGCTCCTGAAGAAGGAGAAGAAGAAGAAGAGAAGAACTGTTCTTTTCAACTCGGGCCGAAGGTTTGGTAACACTCTGCAGAATGAAGAGGCTGGTTCTTCTATTGGCAAGGGTACTCCTCAAGCGAAAAAAGGTCCTAGTCCGGTAGTCTCTGACAATGAGACTGATTTTGATGAAGAGCAATATCCTCCGGCAGAAGACCGTTACAAGCAGTTAGAAGACAGGCTGAATGCTATGGAGATACAACAGGTACCTGGGCTGGATTTTGGAGATTTGGGTTTGTCTACTGGTGTGATCATTCCTCGTAAGTTCAAAGCACCATCTTTCACTAAATATGACGGGGCGTCTTGTCTAAAGCTACACCTCAGGTCGTATGTGCGGAAGATTCAACCGTACTCAGTGGATAAGAATTTGTGGATCCACTTCTTCCAGGAGAGTCTTTCAGGGACTCATCTCGAATGGTTCTATCAGCTGGATGGGACCAAGGTTCGTAACTGGGAGGAGTTGGCTACTGCTTTCTATAAGCAGTATCAGTATAATGCCGACCTTGCCCCGACACGTACCCAACTCCAGGGTATGTCGTTAGGTTCAAGCGAAGGTTTTAAAGAGTATGCTCAGAAGTGGAGGGATCTGGCTGGCAGGGTGCAGCCTCCGTTGACTGATCGGGAGTTGGTAGACATGTTCTTGGGGACCTTATCTGGGCCGTTTTTCAACCATCTTATTGGTAATTCGTCTGCAGGGTTTACTGATCTTATTCTGACTGGAGAGAGAATTGAAGCTGGGTTAAAGTCTGGTAAGATTCCGAGGGGTGCATCGTCTAGTTCTGAGAAGAAACCCTTCAAGAAGGAGGCTAGTGATGTCTATGGCTCTAGAAGGCAAGAGAAATCTGAGCGCCACCAATCTGTCAGTGCGGTAATGATTTCCAAGCCTGCTGCCGCTCCTCGGCCAACCAATCCTCAAAGGGCTGAAAGACCCCGAAGAGAGTTCACCCGTTTGAGCATGACTTTGTCGCAGATCTTGCCACAGTTGCTATCCACCAATCTAGTAACTGTCAGAGAGGCCCCAAAAGTTGTGAACACTGCCTCCCCCAAATACAACGCAAATGCTCGTTGTGCTTACCATTCTGATAGCCCGGGGCATTCCACTGATGACTGTTGGGCATTAAGGAATAAGGTGCAAGACCTTATTGACGCGAAAGAGATACAGTTCGAAGCGCCTGAGAGGCCGAATGTGGTAACTGCTCCTATGCCCCAACATGGAGTAAATGCCGTTGAGGAAGATGTTTACGCTATTTCTGTGGATGATCTAGCTACTCCTCTGAAGACTGTCAAGAGGAACCTGCTGCTGGCCGGTTTATTTCCGGGTTGCAGTGAGGGTTGCCTGTTCTGTGCTGTTTCCCTATCTGGTTGTCCCTTGCTGAAGTTAGGCATCCAAAGCCTAATGGATAGCAAGGAGATTCTGTTTAAGAAGTCTGCTGTTCAGTTGGTTCCGGTAGAAGAAGTTTCTGTGGTTACCATCTTCAATAATCCAATCAAGGCTCTCCCGAAGAAGCCTGTTCAAATCATGACTGTTGCACCTGTGGTTATTACTGTTCTGGGGCCTCTCCCCTACGTATCTGATAAAGCTGTCCCTTGGCACTATGGGGCAGATGTGTATGTGAACGGAATCAAACAAGAGTTCAACACTGGCGCCAGTATCTGTGATATCACTGGTCCAGCCAAGGTTACCCGCAGTGGCAGGCTCTTCTCGCCTGACATTGCACCGCCCGCTACTCGAAGACCCCTCCTTATAACACCTACAAGTGTACCTGTTCCTGTTACTGACCAAGTTGTTTCCCCTGCTGCCGAGTCATCCAATGCTCGGGGCAAAGGAATTGAAGATGAGCCTGCCCGGATGGAGGCACCGATACCTATAAATGCTGAGGCCTCCCAACAAGAAATGGAGGAGATTCTAAAGATAATAAAAAAGAGTGACTTTAATGTTGTGGAACAGCTGGGGCATACGCCCTCCAAGATCTCCATGCTCTCCTTATTGCTATGCTCCGAGGCCCATGCAAAGGCCTTGATCTCATTTCTCAAGACGGCCCATGTGCCACAGGAGACATCTGCAGTCCAGTTCACTGATTGCGTAGCAAATCTGACAGCGGACAATGGCTTGGGTTTCTCAGATGCTGACCTGACTGCGAAGGGAAGAGACCACAATGATGCCCTGCATGTCTCTATCGAATGCAGGGGCACTACTCTGGCACATGTATTGGTGGATACTGGTTCTTCTTTGAATGTTCTACCAAAGAAGGCTTTAGACCGTTTGGATTGTGAAGGCCTGGAATTAAAACCCAGCAATATCATCGTCAGGGCCTTTGACAGTTCAAAAAGGATGGTTCATGGAGAGGTTGACATTCCTATTCGTGTGGGCTCTCAGGTGTTTGACTCTAATTTTTATGTGATGGATATCCGTCCATCGTACTCTTGTCTACTGGGTCGACCTTGGATCCATAAAGCTGGGGCAGTGACCTCTACCTTGCACCAGAAGCTGAAGTACCCCGTCAGAGGGAAGATCGTCACTGTGCAAGGAGAGGAGGAGTATATGGTGAGCCATTTGAATTCCTTCAGATACATTGAGATGGACGGGGAGTTTATTGAAACCCCCTTTTAGCATTTCGAGGAGGTGCTTCCAATTTCAGCAGCAGCAGAAACAGCGGTCGAAGAGAATGTTCCTTTGAAGATGGCTTCTCTGAAGGATGCCCGGGCTGTGGTTCAGAAAGGTGAATGTGCTAACTGGGGCAGGCTTCCTGACTTTACACAGAAAACTGACAAATTTGGACTGGGTTTTACTGCAGAGGGTCAGAAAGCTATGCGGAAGGCGAAGACCAGAAGACCTCCTGTGCTCATCACAAATCCAGGAGTGAATGCTGTTGGGGAGGACAATGAAGTGGACGAAGCTGAGTTCAATAGCTGGATCTATCCGACGACTGAAGGCGGATTGACCAATTGGATTGTCAAAGACCACACCCCTGTTACTTTTGTTACGCAGTAATAAACTTCTTTGTTTTGTTATTTGTAATAAACAATAAATAAACTCTATGACCCGGTGTCTTACCCGAGGCACCGTGGTTTCATTTGTGAGGGCATATAAATTGTCATTTCATATATCATAAATGAAAATCTTGGACGTTTTCTCGCATTTCAAATCTTATGCTCCTTTTCTGTCTTTCCTTCCTTTATACATATTTCAAAACAGCTGTATTTACACACACTCACTCATACAGGTTTCAATCCACTCTGGATCTCACTGGTAACGACTTTGCTACTGCCAGTTATGACTTCGAAAATCCGATCAACTTAGCCGAAGACGAAGGTGAAGATGACTGCGAAGTGCCTGGCGAGCTTGCAAGACTGTTACTTCAGGAAGAGAGGGCAATTCAACCACATGAAGAGCCAGTGGAAATAATAAACTTGGGTACTGAGGCAGACAGGAAAGAGGTAAATATTGGTGCCAACCTAGAACTCAGCGTGAAGCAACGGTTGACTAAGATGCTACATCATTATATGGAGATATTCGCCTGGTCCTACGAAGACATGCCCGGGTTGGACACTGATATTGTGGTCCATCACTTGCCTACCAAGGAAGACTGCCCTCGGTTAAGCAAAAGGTCCGTCGTATGCGTCCAGAGATGTCTGAGAAGATTAAAGCCGAGGTTATGAAACAGTTTGATGCTGGGTTCCTTGCAGTGACTTCTTACCCTCAGTGGGTTGCTAATGTGGTGCCGGTACCAAAGAAAGACGGTAAGGTCAGAATGTGCGTCGATTACAGGGATCTGAACAGGGCCAACCCCAAGGATGACTTCCCTTTACCTCACATTGATGTCCTTGTTGACAATACAGCTCAGCATAAGGTGTTCTCTTTCATGGATGGCTTTTCAGGTTACAATCAGATCAAGATGGCACCTGAAGACATGGAGAAGACTACCTTTGTTACTCAGTGGGGCACCTTCTGCTACAAGGTCATGCCTTTTGGACTAAAGAACGCTGGGGAAACCTACCAACGTGCCATGGTTGCTTTATTTCATGATATGATCCATCATGAGATAGAAGTGTATGTTGACGACATGATCGCAAGGTACCAGACTGAGGAAGAGCACCTAGATCATCTGCAGAAATTGTTTGACCGTCTGAAGTTGTACAAGCTGAGGTTGAACCCGAACAAGTGCACCTTCGGGGTAAGATCTGGAAAGTTGCTGGGCTTCGTTGTAAGTGATAAGGGTATTCAAATGGACCCTGCCAAGGTTAAAGCTATTCAAGAGATGCCAGTGCCTAGGACAGAGAAGGAAGTCAGAGGCTTTTTAGGACACCTGAATTACATTGCTCGCTTCATCTCACACCTGACTGCTACCTGTGAGCCAATCTTCAAGCTGCTGAAGAAAGATCAGGTAGTACGCTGGAATGATGAATGTCAGGCTGCTTTTGACAGAATCAAAGAGTATCTCCAAGAACCACCCATTCTTATGCCACCGGTTGAAGGGAGACCTCTGATACTATACCTGACAGTACTTGACAATTCAATGGGGTGTGTGCTGGGGCAGCATGACGAGTATGGCCGAAAAGAGCATGCCATTTATTACCTTAGCAAAAAGTTTACCGACTATGAGATCCGATACTCACTGCTTGAGAAAACTTTCTGCGCTTTGGTATGGGCTGCTCGCCGGCTGAGACAGTATATGCTGACTCACACTACCTTGTTGATCTCAAAGATGGATCCTATAAAGTACATATTCGAAAAGCCTGCTCTGTCTGGGAGAATAGCAAGATGGCAGATGATCTTGACGGAATACGACATTCAATACACAACTCAGAAAGCCATCAAGGGAAGTGTATTGGCAGACCACTTGGCACATCAGGCCGTAGATGACTATCAGTCCATGAACTTTGAATTTCCTGACGAAAGCATCATGATAGTGACTGATTGTGAAGTACCTGGACCGGATGAAGGACCTGAGGAGGGATCCCGATGGTCTATGCACTTTGACGGAGCCTCCAATGCTTTGGGTAACGGTATTGGCGCTGTGATCATATCTCCTCAAGGCACTCATACCCCACTCACTGCCCGGCTATGTTTCAACTGTACCAACAACATGGCGGAGTATGAGGCGTGTATCATGGGTCTCCAAGCTGCGATCTACTTAAGGATCAAGTTTCTGAGTGTCTTCTGAGATTCCGCTCTTGTGATCAATCAGATCAAAGGAGAGTGGGATACGAAACATCTGAATCTTATTCCTTACAGGGAATGTGTGTTGACCTTGATCCCCCACTTCACGAAGATAACCTTTGAACACTTTCCGAGAGAAGAGAATCAGCTGGCGGACGCGTTAGCTACGATGTCTTCTATGTTCAAGGTTAAATGGGACAATGAGGCCCCCCGGATCATCATCTGGAAACTGGACGAACCGGCATACTGTTGCGATCTCGAGACTGAATTGGTGACTGAGAAGCCTTGGTACCATGAGGTGAAGAGATATCTGGAAGTTCAGGAATACCCTGAGGGTGCCTCTGTCAATGATAAGAAGTTCCTGAGAAGGTTCGCGGCAAAGTTCTTCCTTAGCAACGACATCTTGTACAAGCGAAACCATGATTCAACCTTACTGCGTTGTGTGGATAAGACTGAAGTAGAAAGGATCATGGAAGAGCTACATGCAGGGACCTTTGGTACACATTCCAGTGGACATACAATGGCAAAGAAGATCCTTCGGGCAGGGTATTACTGGTCCACAATGGAAGCTAACTGCTACCAACATTCCAGGACATGCCATAAGTGCCAGATTTATGCAGACAAGGTGCATGTTCCTCCAGTTCCTCTGAATGTTCTGACTGCGCCTTGGCCGTTTGCAATGTGGGGCATATACATGATCGGTGAGATTAAACCTACGGCATCTAATGGGCATCGCTTCATCCTAGTGGCGATTGATTATTTTACAAAGTGGGTTGAAGCAGCTTCCTACGCTACGGTAACCAAGACTGTTGTGGCACGGTTCATTCGGCATAATCTGATCTGTCGGTACGGCGTCCCAGAAAGGATTATTACAGACAATGGTACCAATCTGAATAATAAGATGATCACTGAGCTCTGCGAGCAGTTTAAGATACAGCACCACAATTCTTCTCCTTACAGACCGAAGATGAATGGGGCTGTAGAAGCAGCAAATAAAAATATCAAGAAAATCATGCAGAAGATGACAGTGACTTATAAAGATTGGCACGAGATGTTACCGTTCGCTCTACATGGGTACCGTACCTCAGCCAGGACGTCAACCGGGGAAACTCCTTTCTCCTTGGTCTACGGCATGGAGGCAGTCTTACCGATCGAAGTGCAAATACCCTCTCTCCGGATAATGAAGGATACAAATCTGAACGAAGATGATTGGATCCAGACACGACTTGATCAATTAAATCTCATTGATGAAAAGAGGCTTGCCGCTATCTGTCATGGTCAGACGTACCAAAAACGGATGATCAGGGCATTTAACAAAAAAGTCAGACCACAGGAATATCAAGTTGGGGATCTGGTAATCAAGCGAATCATCCTTCCTCAGAGTGATCCAAGGGGCAAATGGACCCCTACGTACGAAGGGCCATTTGTGGTAAAGCATGTGTTCTCAGGAGGAGCCATGATTTTAACCAACATGGATGGTGACGACCTTCCTCACCCCGCCAATGCAGACATAGTAAAAAGATACTACGCATGAAAAAAGACCCGCTAGGCTGACATGCCTAGGCAAAAATTAGGGCTTCCCGGCGAACCAAAAGGGTTCGGGAAAAATGAAGGGATGAAATGGAAAAAATCTGTACACCCGGCATGTCGAAAACCTGAAAAGGCGGCTTAGGCAAAAATGGGTATCCCGGTGGACTGAAAACCCGAAAGGGCGGTCCAGGCAAAAGTTAGGGATAAAAGCGTAATACTATGTCTCATTGATCACTTTGAATCCAGAATCCGGTATCTACATCAAGTTCAGACGGCATCGATCAGTCAGCTTCATCTTCAACCAAGGTCATCAAGTGATGAGACGCTCGGAGTCATAAAGGCAATAGCAGAGTTGAAACCCAGTGGGATCATTTATTTCACACAGCTGTTTTATTTTCTCTTGTACAAAATTTGTATAAACTCTTTTGTTCGGCGGCGTTCTCTTACTAGGACGTCAGCCTCTTGTACATAAAAATGCCTATTCACAGGCAAATTCAAAATCAATAAAAATCACTTTTCAGTTAAAATTACCAATTGTTTTTCCTTTTCTGTTTTGTTTTGCGAAGAACGTCCAAGGTTCAATTTGTGATATATGCATTGACAATAATTTGCTAACTCATAAATATTTGCGTACGAAACAAAGGATTAATTACAGGTAACATTAGAAACATGGGCAATAAAGAGTTGTCCGAGCAATCTAATTGTTCTATCCTCCAAGGTACCAAGGTAGGTTCAACTAAAGAACACAACCAGTATGTCTTAATTCCCCAGAGAGTGAGCCAGCAAGCAGTACACTCTCCTCAAGCAATGCTACTATCAAACCTTAAGGAAGTTGGGTATCCTCCCGCAGAGCTCAACATTCCCCAGCAGCATACACATATTCATAACAAGCATCCCCGGCAGTCTTGATCTAAAGATTGTTCCCCGGCGGTATACCAGGCATTCAGCAGAGCCACTCCCCAAATGCAGCTCAAAGCTTCCCCAGGAGAGTCCAATCTAGTTCCCCAGGAAAGTTGGAATTCATCTCCCCAAGCAGTAAGCTTATCCCCAGTAGATTCTGGAAGCTTATCCCTCGCAAAGCACAAACGCGTCTCCCGGCTTTATTCAAAGAGTTATTTCCGTACCAGGATATAACTGGGTTATCCTCAGCCAAAATCCACGGAAAGAGTGTCCTCGACGAAGTCTTCTTACCCCCAGCGAAGTCTATCAGCACTTCCAACACAACAAGGGTATCCCCAGCAAGTTATTATCAACACTCAACCAAGTATCTCTCTCCCCACAGGGTATCACTTCCCAGCAAGATTGTTAGAGTACTTTTCTCCCCGCAGAATAATTCATTCGCCAAGTTTGTTCCCCAACGGAGTTATCTTCTCCTACCGGTACTCTTGCAACTATCATCCCCAGCGGAGGCAAAAATCTATTCTTCAACCGCAGCCCAGGAGTGACTTCCCGGCACCCGTCAAGGATTTACTTTCCTAGACGAAAAACATACATTCGTAAACATCACATACATCATTATAGCATACGTATACGCATCATATCTTATAAATCTCATTTATGTTGAGAACATCATTGCTTGATCCATATCATGCATTGCATATGACTGACCTTTACCTTTCAGGAAAGATCCAGTTAAATTCTCAGATATATTCAAGACCTAGACCGGTTCAGTTAAATCGACTCCAAAGATTTCTCTATTTCTTATCCAGTCAAAGGCCTTCTCTGGTTCAGTCAGATCGACCCTAAGATCTCCCTGTTTCTTACCCAGTTGAAGACATTTCAAGACCTAGACCGGTTCAGTTAATCGACCCTAAGATTTTCTGTTTCTTATCCAGTCCAAGGCCTTCTCTAGTCCAGTTAAATCGACCCCAAACAGATTTTCCTGATAAAGACTCAGTAGAAGTTATCCAAGATTCTCTCAATGATTGCTATTGAGGTTGTAGTCGCCTATGGTTCTCTCCCCGGTACTGCGGAGATGGTAATTCCCCCCAAGATTCTCTCAACAATTGTTGTTGAAGTGAAGTCATCCAAGATTCTCTCAATGATTGCTGTTGAAGTCGAAGTCGCCCAAGATTCTCTCAATGATTGCTGTTGAGGTTGTAGTCGCCTATGGTTCTCTCCCCGATCCTGCGGAGGTAGTAATCATCCTAAGATTCGCTCAACGATTTCTGTTGAAGTTGAAGTTATCCAAGATTCTCTCAATGATTGCTATTGAGGTTGTAGTCACCTATGGTTCTCTCCCCGATCCTGCGGAGGTAGTAGTCATCCCCAGATTCTCTCAGCGTCCCTGTTGAGGTTAAAGTCATCCAAGGTTCTCTCACCGTTCCTGTTGAGGTAGTAACCATCCCTGGTTCATTCATCACTGTTTGAAGCTCCAGATCCAACTCCTGTAACCAGTCAGGACACATCTACACAAAGAATTTGAAGACCAGCTCCCGTAACAGGTCATATAATCATTTTTCTTTTTTGCAGGTATGCAAGTTCTCGCTAAGGAAGCTCTTACGCGATCAACATCCAGATGGCATCTATAAGCCCATCCACCTTCCATCATCTCTTAGCATGGAATCTATAAGCCCATCATCCTATCCATCAATCTCCAAATGGCATCTATAAGCCCATTCCACCATCACACTGCTACTATGTGAGCGCAAATTTCTGGGCACTCTAGTGTTCAATCATCTTCCACCTTCGGATTACGAAAGGCACGTCAGCCAATCTGCATCCTCAGGTCTAAGAAGATTGAACAGGGGCAACTGTTGTACCCCAAAATTTGCCCTCCCATATTCTTCAAAATTTGCCAAGTCAAAGCTTCAAAATCTCCCCAAGGGTTGCACAGTTCAAGGGCCTCCTAAGCAGTCAAGAATTAGGGTTTTGGTTCTGACAAAGAAAATGAAGTTTCCAAAGGTCCAATCAAGTCCCACATGCCTACAAATAGGGTCAAGCATCCTCATACCAATTTTCAAGACTTACAGCTCAAAATTGCACAGTCAAAAACCCTAATTGCACTACAGTCAACTGTAGGGGCAAAATGGTCATTTGACAGTCAAAAGTTCAAATTTTTGGTCAACATCTCATTTTGAAGCCACAAACATCATTTGATCAATGCTTGATCATGATTCTCAAAGCTTGGCTCAAAAATCATCAAGATGCAAAAGTTTCCATATTTGGACAGTTGAAAAAGTCAACTGTAACTTGACCAAGGCATAACTTTCACATGGATTATCAGAAAAATTCCATCCAAAGCTCATTTTTAAGAGAAAGACATTTCCTACAACTCCTCTTAATACTTAAAGTCCAAGAAATGCTCTCACAAAAAGTTATCAATTTCAACATTATAGGTCATTTTCAAAAGTCAACAAAAAGGGACTTTAAGTCAAAGGCCATAACTTGAGATTGGTAAATCAAAATGACATGGGACCAAAGACATTGGTTAGAGGACTCAAATACCTTTCCAAAATGTCCATGAACATGAGGAAAGCTTAAAAATTGAGCAAGTTATGCCTTGTGGAAGTTTGGAAATTTTTGGATATTTTGAAAAGTCAACATTGCTTCAAATGACCTAAAAATGCTAATGGGCCTCTTTTTCTTCCACAATTCATCATCCAAGGCATGTGCACGACCATTTGGCCCAAAGGGAAGTTTTTTATCATTTTTATTTATTTATTTGGATTTTTAATCATTAATAATTCATTTAATTAAAATAAATAAGTGAAAAATACTAAACCTAATTTTCTAAATCTTTTTGTGCATAGAATAGGCTTAAGATTTCGTGTACAATCAAATATGGAAGGAATTATGGTGATTGGATATGATTGAGACCAAATATGCTTGAAAATGATTGGAAAAATTATGGCTTGAAAATCAAATATCCTTTTCATCAATTCATGGATTTTCTGATCAAATTCTTTGACCTAATCACTCACACATACATATATAGTGCAACCCTAATGCATAAGAGCTCCAAGCTGCGCCATAGACCAACAACCAAACTTGAACTTTTTGCCAAAAAAGTGAAAACTGAAAACAAGGTTCTAGCACGATTCAGAGCAAGAGACTAATTGCAAAAGCTTCCTCGTGTCTTACTGAAGCTAACTGGATAATTTTCCAACCCTCTAACGCATTGAATCGGTATACAGAGATCAAAATTTTCATATGAAATGCATAATCGTGTTTTAATATTTAAGCATGTTCATTGCATTTTTATGGATTTGTACTAATTGCATGATTCTGAAGCTAACCACATAACTTGATTGCATTTTCATCACCCATACGCGAATCTGCCATTGTTGTTTTTTAGGGTTCTTCAGCTTTCGAATTAGGGGTTTTTGAATATGGTAAAATTAGGACATGCCAACACCATGAACGAACTCAACATGCTTGGACGGTTCAAAATCAACCCTCGCGCCTAATTTATGTGGCCGGACGGCCTAATCGCTATTTTCCAGAATGTTACCTTTGGGGACGGTTCAAAACCGTTGCCCATTCTTTTTTTGTTTCAGGAAAAAAAAGCCAAACGAAGGAGATGATGAAGTGTCAAAGCATGATAGGGCCATTTGAATTTTCGCACTGGATTTACTCACTAACCATTATCTTGTTTCATATTATTTATTGATTACCATATGTACAAACGCGCATAAGTAGCTCCACTGGCCAAAGGACACGCTGGTAACCCCTGGGACCTGGGTTCGAATCCCAGGTCCCCCATCCCTTTCCATATTATTTTTCATTTAATGCTTATGTGCAGTTTCAGCGCTAAGGTGCATCATACATCCTCAACATCAAGCCATCCACGTGCCTACTGAGATGGATCAAAGGGTCATAATTGGAAGAACATGATGGATGTTGGTCAACGCATATGCATACTTCCTGGAAAGTCAATAAGGCCCATAATGGTTGGGCCTAAAATGCTAAGACTTCACCTCCAACTGGGGACAGAACCCCCCAAGGTTTGCAAGTTTCTTTTATATTTTTTTCATTTTTGATTCAATTGTTATTTTTAATTAGTTTCTTTAATTTAAATATTTTCATAAAAAAACATAAAAATAATATAAAATCAGAAAAAGACAAAAAATAAGTATTTTATTTAATTAATATATTTTTTGTAAATAAATATTATTCATTAATTTTAGCTATTAAATTAGGTTTAATTCAAGCATTTTTTTAATAAATTTAAAATTGGTAGAATTAGGGTTTGTATTAATTTGTTATCCCTTTTCTTTTCTTTTCTCTAAATAATTAAATATTTCCTATTATTTTTATAAATTAAAATTGCATGTAAATAATTAGGTTAATTTAGGTTTAACTTTAATACTTTCTTAATAAACAAAAAAAAGACAATTAGAATTAGGGTTAGTATTTTAATTTCAATTAATCTTTCTCATTAAAATCATAAATATCAAAATCTCAAAAAAAAAACAATTTCCTTTTCTTTTAATTTAATTAATTTAACAATTTAATTTAATTCCATTAAAAAGGGTCCAACGCCCTCGTTTCCAGTTTAATTCAATTAGCGTATTTATTTCTTTTTCTTTTAATATTTATGTACCTCTCCCAAAGCCATGTAAATATTTATCTCTCGCACTTTTACTTTAATTCTTTATTTTTCTGTCAAATCGGGTCCTGGAAATTTTGGCGATGTGGACCCGCGCCTGTTGTAATAGTTTAGAACTTTACCTTTTTCGCACTTTTTAACTATTAAATAAATGCATGCAAGAATGAATGACAATAAATAAAAACAAACGCGTAGATCACCTATACCATGACAAGATAAAAATAAACGAATCTGACACACGAATCACACACCACCCCTAGGGTACGCCTCACTGTTGCCTTGCCTCAAAAGGTGATCGTCGAGCAGAGGATGTCTTAGTAAGTCCTCATGATCCGGGAACCTGGCATGAGGGTAGCTTCTAAGGTGTCTTCCCATTGCTCTGGTGATCACCATGCCCCGAACCTTCGAATTGACCCGAACACCTCCAACGGTGGTGCTACCTACCTCTCAATGGTGGGATGACACTACTTTAAAGGACATTTACACAGACGAATTCCTTAGGGAAGGCAGACAACTCTAGATACTTGCTCTAAATTTCAAAACAAATTCAAAAAATACTTTTCACACCGACACCTTTTCAAAAAGCTTTCGAAAGCAACTTTTCAAACACTCTTGAGGACCGATACAAGAGTCGAACTGAAATTTTCAAAGAAACTTTTTTAAAAAACCCACAGTTGAAAAGCAAACAAAACATTTTGAAAACACAAATGAGCAAGTATCTAAGAGCCCATGGATAACCATGGATAGAAAGGGTGCTAACACCTTCCCTTTCTATAACCTACCTCCCGAACCGAGAGCAATCTCTATAAGGAATTTTTCTGTGCTTTTGTCCTTTCCATTTGGAGAAAATAAAAGACGGTGGCGACTCTTGCTTCCGCGACATTTCGCGAACCAGCGTTAAACAGTCAGTTCCAGATCCACCGATCACAATCAAGTTGAACATTTAGACCCATAGGCTAGGATACATGTTTCCCATTTTCAGGCCTCGAACCTATGACTCAGTCTATATTTAATTGTTTATACAAGTTAAAATAGGACTTTACCCATTTGTTGTCCAAGACAACTTTCCCTTAATAGTATAATACTACTTTTAGAAAAGTTTATCTTGAGCCTTGTGCCTGTTTTCCTTCTGCAGGAAGCAATCCATCTAAACCATTCATCTTGCTATCTCATCTTGGGATCATGACACAAGTGGACATTTACTTTCCAGTTGAGCATTATTTTATTATTTTTACTCCCAAACTTCCCAAAACCTTTCTCTATAAATAGAGAGATCCTTTGCAAAAGAAAAAAGAGGAAGAATAAGAGAGGAATATATCTTCAAAATTCTTAAACACCATAAAATTCTCAAACACTTAAACACTTGTGAAAACCCAAACCCAGAATCCAAATACTTGTCTCTTTCAAATCTGAAACATCCTTACATCTTGCTATCCTTCGAATCTAGCAAAGAAGGACATTTCACTTGTTTTTCTCTTTCGAATCCAGTGTCAAAAGTCTACCCTTGGTCTCTCCCTTCGAATCCAGAAGCATTCAAGGTAACCACTTCAAGGTCCAGCACACGCTCCAGCCTCTAGCAAGGTAAGTCATTCTTAACCTTGGACCCTTCGTTGCCAGCATAGTATGTAAATAAGCATTCTTTTCGTTTCAAACATGTACATACTATTGTTCTTCTTTTCATTTCTACCCTTTTAATATGTTTCATGGTTAACAACCGTCTTGCTTTTTGCTCTTTGTACATTTAAACATGCTTTAAGAACTAACCTGGCCCTAAGGAAATGTTGGCATGGCCTTAAGCCATGTTGCCATTTAAACTCAAACGAAAGAAACATGAAACAGGAAGTAGGAAACGAAGCTTCTAGCTTTCACACAAACCTCCAAGCCAAACGAAAGAGGCAGCCAGAAGGCACACCATGCTGGTTCCAGGCCTAGACGAAAGGCACAACATGCTGGCATCCAGGCCCCAATCGAAAGTCATGCCTTCACCCTTTTCAGGCTAAATCGAAGTCATGCCTTCTTGATTTTATTTTATTTTTTCCTTTATATTTGCATGAAATTCAATATGGTTATAATAGTGTAGGATTTTATCTTTTTGCATTTTTTTTACTTTATACAAAATGCTAGTAATTAGAGTGTATCGCAAGATAAAAATCAACAAGTAAACCATCCTGATCAAAAAAACAAAAATGCATGCAATCAAGCATACTTTGCACACGTGCACCTCTAGGGTTAACTCCACTTGTTTCCTTGAGAAAATGGTCATAATACGCATGTAAGACATCTTAGAAAAAAAATCAAAAGATCATAGTACCTCGATGACGCTTCAAATGTTGTCTTACAAATGATCTTAGTCCCTCAAGAGAAATGCTAAGATGTCTCACAATATTGCTATTCATGACTATGTGATGACCCATGCCCGTCCCTTTTACATCCAAAGATAAGGCTTCTTACCAATAAATGGTAAGATTGCAATATCAAAGGAAGAGAGAAATGAACAAAAGAATTTTGAGTAAGGTAGAACGTTCCTAGTTGCTTGCTCATCTTCAAACACAAACATCTTTTCAAATGCACCAACACTTCCCGTGAAATATTTTCAAAAGTCCAACACTTTGTATACATTATTATAAAGACTAGAATCATTACAAAGTTTTCCTAAACGAAGGCGCTTCTTTTAAAAATACTTTCAAAACCCACCACAAAGCACACTTTCAAACAAAAGCAATGATCTAACAAGCAACTAAGAGCCCATATATAACTATGGATGAAAAAGGATGCTAACACCTTCCCCTTTCATAATCTACCCCCCGAACTCAAGAAAACAATTTCAAAGATCTTTCCTATTCTTTTCACCATTTCCTTTATTTGGACAAAAGAAAATTCGGTGGCGACTCTTGCTATCTGCAACAATTGCGATAAAATGTAAAACACCCAAGTCAGTTCTCCCACCGTGTTATACGTTTTATCGCAATTGTTGCGGATAGTAAGAGTCGCCATTGACTTTTCTTTTATCCAATAATAAAGGGGAAAAGAACAAGAAAGACCTTTGAGATGTTTTCTTGAGTTCGGGGGGTAGGTTATGAAAAGGGAAGGTGTTATCACCCTTTTCATCCGTAGTTATCTACAGGCTCTTAGTTGTTAGCTCACTTTGAAAATTCTTTGTTTGAAATGTGTTTGTGATGGGTTTTGAAAGTATTTTTGAAACGTGCCTTCGTTTAGGAAAACTTTGTAATGATTCTCGTATCTATAAGAATGCATACAAAGTGTTGACTTTTGAAAATATTTCATGTTTGAAAGTGTTGATGTGTTTTTGAAAAGATGTTTTGAAGAATGTTTGTGAGCAAGCAACTATGAAAGTTCTACCTACTCAAAAATATTTGTTCATTTCCTCCTCTTTTAGATATTTCTATCTTACCATTGATTGATAAGAAGCCCTATCATTGGATGTGAAGGGACACGTGTGGGTCACCTTATAGTCATTGAAGGCAACATTGTAGGATACCTTAGCAATTTGTCGTAAGGGTCTAAGATCGTTTTTATTGAAGGCAACATTGAAGGGTCATCAAGGGGCTACGGTCTTGTATTCGAGGGTCATTGCTAAAGTATCCCACGTTCGAGGGACATGACTATGTATCTGTAAGGCAACAAATGGAGTTAACCCTAGAGGTGCAAGTGTGCAAGGTGCTTATTTTTCATGCATTATTTTGTCTTGAATTAGGATTTTCTAGTTATTGATTTTATTTTGCCATACACACCCTATTTACTAGCATTTATATGAAAGCGATAAATTGCGGAAATTAAATTCTACGCTATTACATCATTTGGGGGATGGGGTATACAAGTTTACAAATGGGTGATAACAAGAAATTAAAGTCCTAATTATCTATTACAACCATATTGAATTGAATAATGTATATGAAATGAATAAATATAATGTACAAGGAAATAAATATGATGTATAAACGAAAATAAAAAATGTTTTTGTTTTGGATTTTTATTAAGAAAATGTTTTAAGTTAATTAAAATAAGAAATACTCTAAACCTTAAATCTAATTATTAATTTATTAAGAAAAAGAATTAAATTTTTTAAGAAAATGTCTTTTGTCTTTTTGGTTTTAAAGGAAATAAAAAGATATAAAATATGTATATAAAAAAATAAAAATATTTTTGAATTTTTTATTAATAAAAACAATAATAAACTTAATATTAATAATGATAAAAATAAATAAATAAGGAAATAAAATATGATATAAGAATGAGGCTAGGGTGTAAAATGGATTTGGAGTGTTTTGTAGTAAAAATAAATTTTTGTACTAGGCCTGGCCCATTAGATTTTTTGTTAGTCAGCAAAAGAGATAAAATATAAAAAAACATGGGCCTGCATGGTTATGAGTGAATAAGGGGGCTCAGACTGAGTAAAAGTGACAAAGCCTAATGTTTCAGGGCCCAGGCGCGCTAGCTGTTTGACAAAAATAAAAAAATGTTAGAAAAACAAAAGGGCAGCACTGGGGCTCGAACCCATGCCCTTAGCAATAATACGCGTGCGCTCTACCACTGGTGTGGCTATAAATCCGTTAAATGAAATAAAACCATAAATATATATTGTAAATCCATTCCTAGGCCTGCACTTCATCTTCTTCCTCGCACCATGTTTGAACTTGTATCTTTCTCATTTCTCAACAAAAATTGAAACTGTAAACATGAAAGTTACTCCATTTTTCCTCACGATTCCAGAAATGTAAATAACTTAAACTATCAATAAAAGATGAGAAAGAATTTTGTTGGCCCTAATCTGAACTCTAATTTTTCCAGCAATTCCAAACTCAAAATTCTCTAAGCTCAGACAATATAAATGAAAACTATGGACATAGTTAGCTTCAGGGCAATGATGACTATATTTTATCTTTAAAAATGCAAGCCTAACAATGCCTAAATGAAAAGATGAAAGTTCATAAAATTACCTCCAAAACTGTAAATCGTGGAATGAGTTTGAGCTTATTTAAAGTGATGGTGATGATCAGGTTAGCTTCCTTAAGTTCCCAGGAAGCTAATGCAACCCTTACTTGGTGCTGGAAGTGTTTGAGTCGTGCTAGAAAAGTCAAGATGCAAACTCTATTTTTTGGTTATGGAAGTTGATGGAGATGGTGTTACAGTTGGATAACAGGTGTTGGGATTGTTTATGTATGACGTTTAGAAGACTTTGGAAACAAAAGGCCAAGAAATGCAAGATTGGTTTTTGATTTTGGGATTTCTGACCAGAATATGCAACAATGGAGGTTTGCTATGTGATTCTGTATTTGGGAGTGTTTGAGGGCTTGAGCATGCACGTGTTAGGTGGCAATATGTGTATGTATTTATAGGCAAGATGTTTTATGTGCTACAATAAGCCAAAATTTTAAATCACATGTTATGGCACTCTTACTTGTTTTTGAAGCAAGCATGAAGAACATGTTTCCAATGTTTGTACCAAGCTATCTTAGAGTGGTTAGGACTTTAAACAAAGCTTTTTATGACTTGTAGGAGTTGAGTGTGATCAGGAAAACAAGTTAGAGGCTCAAGACAAGTTGACTTTGTGATTAAAGTCACTTTTCAAGAATGGATATGTTACTTTCTTCCAAAAATGGAATTATCAATTAGACAATGGCTCAAACACTTGGATTATAGCTCAATCAGTTGTGTAAGCATTCAATTAAGGATTGATATACAAGTTTGAGGTCTGAAAAGTGAAGATTATGCAGCATGGCTATGGATTTGGTCAATGTTCATCACAAAATCTACCTTGTAATTCAAGAATGAAATCCTAACTTCATGGATTCGATTCTCTTAGCTCAAACATGACCTCAATGAGTTATTTGATATTTTGGAAAGCTTGAAACATCCTATAAAACTTCTCGTTTGATCATTTTTGCAAAATCAAATTGGAACTATGTAAAACATGTCCAAGAAGTTAGGTCAAAAATCTGTCTAAACTAGGTCAAAAATCTCACTAAGTGTTTTTGTTTCATGTACATGTATTTATGAATTTATATCTCAAAATCCAAGCATTTATAGAATTTTATTTGTGAAGCAAAGGTGTATATTTTATCAATATCTACAACTTTCATGTTGGAACTTTTCTTTGAATCATTTTGCATCATGATGAAAATTTGGCACAAAGTCATGAAAAAAAAGTAAATTTTCCAACACTTAGAAAAATTTCTAAGTCTTAGAAATTTTGACTTTTCAAAGTGAATTTTTACTTTTTGATTTCTTGATGAATAATCTTCATATTTTGACATGTCTTGATGAAATATGATTTTTGAAACTTGATTTTGTTAAAAAAAGTCAAAATTTGACTTTTCAGTAAGGTTGACTTTTTCATCAGTTGACCAAATTTCCATTATCAATCAATTAATCTTGAGAAGTGTTTTGAACCATTCCATTAGGTAAATGTGATTCATTTGAACCCTTAATATCATTCCTCAAACCAATAAGTCATGTAATTGGTCAAAAGTCAAGAATCAAGCTTTCTCAGTCAAAACCCTAGTTTTGACCATTTTCCCCTTTTTGTGATATGATCAAATTTCTTGAGGAATTATAATCCAAACTTGACCAAATGCTTCATATGAGTTCAAAATGTTAATATTGATAAAAAATCACGAAGTTTGACTGTAAGTTGACCACAATTGACTTTTTACCCAATACAACTGATTTTAGGTCATCTGATCAATTGACTGAGTAAACTTGAACTGCAAGACTTGAAATTTGACATGAGCATTCTTGAAGGTCCAAAATGATCCATGAAAGTCATATGAGGCATTAAAAGTCCATTTGTCCTTGTGAAAACTCAAACCCTAATTTGAGTCATCAGTGTTGAGGAAGTGTCTTAAGCTGATCAATCCTTATGCAATTTTGAGCAATTGAAGATCTTGTGAGAAATTTCTTGAGAAATGAGAGGGAAAGTTTTGGGGTACAACAGCTTCCCCTATTCAATCTTCTTAAAACTGAAGAGTTATATTGGCGGATCCGCCATTTGTGACTTAAAGGTGAAAGATGATTGAACACTAAAGTGCCCAGAAATTTGTACTCGATGATGTGGTTAATTGTATCAGGAATGGGCTTAATGATTCCATTTGGAATGTCTATTGGTGGAGACTGGAAGAAGTATCGAAATAAATCTTTAGTCCATTTATACTGAAACTGTAGATGTCTTTTGCTTGTTTTCAACTAGGAGAGATAAATCTGATCCAGAAGAGGTCTCGTGGTCGATGACTTCACTGGGGAAACAATTCTAAGAAGATGAGGCCTGTTGATTGCCTATCATTAACTGGAAGATGTGAATTTATCTAGAAGAAGTCTTGATTAATCGCCTATCATTAACTGGAAGATGCGAATCTATCTAGAAGAGGACTTGACTGATGATTGATTTTTTTTCTTCTGCAAGGAAGAGGGTTAGTTGCATGCTGATGTATGCTTGGTGTAATGATGTTCTCAAAATAAATGAGATTATGCTATATGCATTTGTTACGTATGTGATATGATATATGAATGTGAAACATTAAAGTGCATCTTTGTCTGGAAAATAAATCCTTAACAAATTGCTGGGGAGTTTTGGGAAGTTAAATCCCGGACAGCTGCTGGAGATGAAGAGTATGTGTATCTTCAAACTTTATTCAGAGTGCTTCCTGTTGGGAACTTCTGATTTTGAGGAGAACTCCGCTGGGGGATGATGATTTTGTCTCTTAGCTCTGAGGAAATTTTGCGGGCAATGTTGATTTTCTACTTGGGGAATAGATTTCAGGAGTTATTGCCCTACTGGGGAGATATCTAGAAAGTTTAGTTGTTATTTGGTCAGATTCCAGGCTTCACAATAACTTGCTGGGGGTAATAAAGTTAATTGTTATCTGGTCGTATTCAAGGCTTCGAAGTGACTTACTGGGGAATATGAAATTAACTGTTATCTGGTCGGATTCTAGGTTTTGCAGAAAATTGAAGAAGTTAAACCGTTATCTGGTCGAGTTCCAGGCTTCAGCAATTTAAACTTGAGGTTAACTGTTATCTGGTCGGGTCCAAGTTTCAGCAATTTAAACTTGGGGTTAACTGTTATCTGGTCGGGTCTAGGTTTCAGCAACTTGAACTTGAGGTTAACTGTTATCTGGTCGGGTCCAAGTTTTAGCAATTTGAACTGTTATCTGGTCGGGTCCAGGTTCGAACTGTTATATGGTTGGATTCTAGGTTTTACAATAAATTAAATCAACTGTTATCTGTTCAAATTCCAGGCTTTATAGTAACTTGCTAGAGAGATGAAGTTGAACTAGTATCTGGTCGGGTCCAGGCTTCATAGTAACTTAGGTGAAGTTAAACTGTTATCCAGTCGGATTCCAGGCTTCACAGTAACTTACTAGGATAGTAATGACTCCGTTGGGGATTGAAATGGCTCTAACAGGGATTAAGGGGTTTCTTCCTTTGATTTGTAATAGCATGAGAAGCAAACTCAAGCTAGGGAATTCACAGTTTGTCGGGGAAATAAACCCAGTTGAAAAGAAAATTTGACGACCTGCTTGGTGAAATGAATTCTTTAGCAAGAACTCCACCGGGCTTCTTCTTTTAAGACCAAACTCAACTGGGGAGAGGGTTTTTCGGGGATTGAAACTCTGGCTGGGGATTTCATGAATCCATGTCTGTGGGGATGATTTTATTAAGATAACTCTATGGGGATAATGCAAATCCTTAAGGAGATACTTATTAATGTTTTCATATATTTGTTAAAAGTTAATCATGTTCATATGCATATGTTCATTCAATTTTAGCCGTTGGACGCTTTTGCACTAAAAACATAAAAACAAAAAAGTTTGCACTTCAAAATATATTTGTATTGATGTTTTGCCCATAAGTAGGCATTTTTGTACAAGGAGACAGATATCCTAGTAGGAGGAAATCGTTGAAAGAAATGAAAAGAGTATAAAGTGAAAGCAAAAATAATAGCCATGTGGAAGTGATCTCATTGTGTTCCAACTCTGCTATTGCCCATATGTCTTCGAACATCATCCTTGATGTTGGAAGAAATTGATTGAATAGATCTTGTACCATTGAACTTGGACCTTAGTAATAAACTAGTTGTAGTGATCCCATGGGACATAGTCATACGCTTTAATACTTAACTTTTTCTTGGACCGCCCTTTCGGGTTTTCAGCCCACCAGGATACCCTTTTTTCCCAAGCCGCTCTTTCGAGTTTTCGACTTTCCTAGTGTACAATCTTTTGCATACACCCCTAACTTTTTCCCGAACTTTTTGGTTCGTCGGGATGCCCTTTATTTTTCCTAGGTATGTCAACCTAGTGGGTCATTTTATGCGTAGTATTTTTTGACTATGTCCGTGTTCACAAGGTGAGGGAAGTCTTCACCGTCCATAGTAGTCATCATCATGGCACCACCGGAGAAAACTTTCTTAACAAAAAATGGCCCTTCGTATGTGGGAGTCCATTTCCCCTGGGATCACCTTGTGGTAAAATGATGCGCTTTATTACTAAGTCACCAGTCTGATATACTCGAGGATTGACCTTTTTTTTGAAAGCCTTGATCATACATTTTTGATACATTTGACCATGACAAAAAACATCCAGTCTCTTCTCATCAATCAAGTTCAACTGATCCAACCTAGCCTGAATCCATTCATCTTCACCTAACTCAGCTTCTTTCATAATCCTTAGAGAGGGAATCTAAACTTCAACAGGTAGGATAACTTCCATGCCATATACCAAAGAGAACATGGTTGCCCTAGTTGATGTTCGAGCTGAAGTACGGTAGCCATGAAGAGCAAAAGGTAACATCTGATGCCAGTCTTTGTAGGTTACTACCATCTTTTGCATAATCTTCTTGATATTTTTATTAACAACTTCCACTGTGCCAGTCATCTTAGGCCTGTATGGAGAAGAATTGTGATGCTTGATTTTGAACTGCATGCAGAGTTCCATAATCATAGCATTGTTGAGATTGGTTCCATTGTCAGTGATGATCCTTTCGGGGATACCGTAACGATAGATGGGGTTATGCTTGATAAATCTGGCTACAACATTCTTAGTGACTGAGGAAAACGAAGTAGCTTCGACCCATTTAGTGAAGTAATCAATAGAAATAAGGATGAAATGGTGTCCATTGGAAGCAGTGGGTTTGATCTCTCCAATCATGTCAATGCCCCACATTGCAAATGGCCACGAAGCGGTCATGATGTTCAAGGTAATTGGAGGTACGTGAACTTTGTCTGCATAGATTTGACACTTGTGGCAAGTCCTCGAGTGATGGTGACAATCAGTTTCCATCGTTGACCAATAGTAACCAGCCCTTAGAATCTTCTTGGCCATAGTGTGTCCACTAGAGTGAGTCCCAAAGATACCATCATGCATGTCCTCCATGATCGCATCTGCCTCCTTCTTATTCACACACCGGAGTAAGGTAGAATCATGGTTGCGTTTGTACAGGATTCCATTGCTTAGGAAAAATTTGGCTGAAAATCTTTGCAAAAATTTCTTATCATTGATGGAAGCTACTTCAAGATACTCTTGTGCTTCAAGATATCTCTTCACTTCATGGTACCATGGCTTCTCTTTGTCAGTGTCAAGCTCGCAACAGTGCGCTGGTTCATCAAATTTTTCAATTGTAATTCTAGGGGCCTCGTTATCCCACTTGACCTTGAACATGGAAGACGTTGTTGCCAAGGCATCCGCCAATTGATTTTCTTCTCTTGGGAACTGTTCAAAAGTAACCTCCTTAAAGTATGGGATCAAAGTTAGCACAAGCTCTTTGTAAGGAGTCAGATTAGGATGTTTTTTATCCCACTTTCCCTTAACTTGATTGATTACTAGAGTAGAATCTCCGTATACGTCCAAGAATTTGATCCTTAAGTCAATGGCAGCCTTTAGGCCCAAAATGCATGCCTCATATTCAACCATGTTATTCGTACAGTCGAAGCACATTATAGCGGTGAAAGGTGTATGGAAACCTTCAGGAGAAATAATCACGACACCAATTCCTTTGCCTAAAGCATTGGAAGCCCCATTGAAAACCATGGTCCATCGGAATCCTTGTTCAGGCCCGTCATATGGTCTAGGTTTTTCACAGTCAGTTATCAACATGATATTCTCATCCAGGAATTCAAAGTTAATGGATTGGTAGTCATCAACATCCTGATGAGCCAAATGATCTGCTAGTACACTTCCTTTGATGGCCTTTTGTGTAGTGTATTAGATGTCATATTCAGTCAGAATCATTTTCCATCTAGCTATTCGTTCGAAGAGAGATGGCTTCTCGAATATATACTTGACAGGGTCCATCTTAGAAATCAATAAAGTGGTGTGAGTCAACATATATTCTTAGCCAGTGAGCATCCCATGCTAGAGCGTAACAAGTTTTCTCGAGCAGTGAATATATTGTTTCACAGTCGGTAAACGTTTTTCTCAGGTAGTATATTGCTTGCTCTTTTCGGCCAGACTCGTCATGTTTGCCCAACACATACCCCATTGAATTCTATAATACAGTCAAGTACATAATAAGTGGTCTTCCTTCAACCAGAGGCATCAGGATTGGAGGTTCTTGTAAATATTCCTTGATCTTGTCAAAGGCAGCTTGACAGTCATCGTTCCATTTGATTAATTGATCTTTCTTCAAGAGTTTGAAAATTGGCTCACAAGTAGCAGTTAGGTGAGATATGAAGCGAGCAATGTAGTTAAGTCAACCCAAGAAACCTCTGATTCCTTCTCGGAATGGGGAGCTGGCATTTCTTGAATGGCTTTAACCTTCGCAAGATCCACTTCAATACCTTTGCCACTGACAACAAAACCCAGAAGCTTTCCAGATCTTACCCCGAAGGTGCACTTGTTAGGATTTAGCCTTAGCTTGTACTTTTCCAACCTTTCAAACAGCTTGTGTAAGTGATCAAGGTGCTATTCCTCAGTCTGCGACCTTGCAATAATATCATCCACATAGACCTCTATCTCATGATGGATCATGTCACGAAATAGAGCTACCATAGCTCGTTGATATGTTTCCCCTGCATTCTTTAAACCAAAAGGCATGACCTTGTAGTAGAAAGTGCCCCATTGTGTAACAGATGTGGTCTTCTCCATGTCCTCAGGGGGCCATCTTGATTTTATTGTAACCATAGAAACCATCCATGAAGGATAAGACTTTATGTTGAGTCGTGTTGTCAACCAAGACGTCAATATGGGGTAAATGGAAGTCATCTTTAGGGCTCGCCCTATACAAGTCCATATAGTCTATGCACATGCAAACCTTCCCATCTTTCGTCGGTACGGGGACCATATTTTCCACTCATTAAGGGTATGATATCACAGCTACAAAACCTACATCAAACTATTTCATTACCTCAGCCTTTATCTTTTCAGACATGTCTGGCCGCATACGACAAACTTTTTGCTTGGCTGGAGGACAATCTTATTTTGTTATTAGACGATGAACCACAATGTCAGTATCCAACCCTGGCACATCTTCATACGACCAAGTAAACACTTCAACATAGTCATGTAACATATGTACCGATCTACCTTTGACACTGCCTTCTAAGTTAATGCCGATCTTGACCACTTTCTTGGCTTCTTCGGTACCTAGGTTGATCACTTCAACTGGCTCTTCGTGAGATTGAATGGATTTCTCCTCTTGCATTAGAAGTATGGCTAATTCCCCTGGTATTTCAAAATCTTCTTTGGCTTCATCTTCGGCTTGGTAAATTGGATGTTCAAAATCATAGCTGGAAATAGCAGAGTCATTGGCAATGATATCTGAAGTGGATGAGGATCTGCAAGTGTGTATGTGTGTGTATATGTAAGATACATGGCTATTTTGAAAATGCAAATAAGAAAAAGAAAGACAATGAACGCAAAATTTGAATGCAAAAGGTCCAATATTTTTTTATTAAATGACCACATGGCATATGGAAATAAACAAACCCTTAACAAATGGACCATGGTGCCCCGGGCAAGACACATGGCTTAAAGTCATTATTTGGAATTAAAATTACATACAAAAGTTCTTGAATTGACAAAATAGTAAATAGTAATTACTCCTCGTTGAAGGAGATAGGAATGAAATCCTTTGCACGACAATTGTTGAGTCCTTCACCGGTAGTCGGTTAAATCCATTCATCAAAGTCACAGTCATCGTCAGAGTCTTCAATAGAGTTCACTTCATGATTACCAATGCGAAGAGATGGTTTTCCTACACGGGCATGTCTGACCTCCCTTTGAGTTTTGGCAGTGAAACCTAACCCAAACTTGTCCGCTTTTAAAGGAATGTTGGGGAGTTGTCACCAAATAGTACAATTTCTATCTTCAACCATAGCGCGAGCATCTTTGAGTGAAACCATCCTTGGCACAACTTCATCAGTTTTTGGGATGTCATAAGAGACTTTGGTGGCGGCCACCATGGGAGGAACCACTTCGAAGGTTTGGCAAGGAGTCTCTATAAACTCCCCATCCATTTCCACATACTTGAACGGATTCAGGTGGCTAACCATGAATTCTTATTCACCACAAACACTAACAATCTTTCCCTTGACTGGATATTTCAACTTTTGGTGAAGGGTGGATGTCACTACTCCTGTCCCATGTATCCAAGGGTGCCCAAGTAAACAAGAGTAAGTGGGATGGATGACCATCACATAGAAAGTAGAATTGAAAGTTTGTGAACTAACTTTAATAGGGAGATCCACCTCTCCATGCACCATCCTTTTGGACCCATCAAAAGCCCTCACAACTATGCCACTTGGTTTTAACACCAGACCTTCGCAATCTAACCAGTCCAAGGTAACTTTGGGTAAAACATTTAGAGAGGAACCGGTATCAAACAAGACATGGGCCAGAGTAGTTCCTTTGCATTCAATAGAGACATGAAAGGCCTTGTTATGATTCCTCCCAACTGGTGTCAAGTGAGCATCAGATAACCCCAATCCATTGTCGGCAGTCAGACTTGCCACACAGTTTTCAAATTGATCCATTATGGTCTCTTGAGGGACGTGCATTTTCTTCAAAAATTTGATTAAAGCTTGGGCATGAGCATCGAAACAAAGCAACAAAGACAACATGGAGATTTTGGAGGGGGTTTTCCCCATTTGTTATACTATCTTAAAATCACTTTTCTTTATGATCTTCAAAATTTCCTCCATCTCTTGGGTGGAAGGTTCCTCAGTAGTAACGTCTTTGGCCGGCGCCTCCGTCCTGGCAGGCTCAATTACTTTCTCTTTACCCCTAGTGTTAGTACTAGGCTTATCAATGGTAATGCGTATAGGTGTCATGTTAGTAGTCAGAGGTAATATGTTAGGATAGAAAATCCTCCCCGTTCTCATCACCTTGCTAGAACCAACAATATTTGTAACATCATCAGTTTTGTCTTTGTTGATCCAGGAATCTTGCTTAATTCCATGATAGTAAACTTCAGCCCTGTAATTCCAAGGGACTACTTTGTCGGAGGAGTAAGGAATTGGCCCAAGAGCAATAATTATCAAGGGAGCAATCTTTGGTTCGTTAGAAATCCTAATAAGGCCCTTTGAAGAGATCCTAAGAGGCTTGTTGGAAATTGTTATGATGGAAATGTCTTCAGCTTTGTCAGTCAAACTTTTGATGGATGAAGTTCTTTCAAACAGGATTTCATGACTATTTATCAGGTGTTTAACACCTTCTTTCATCCATTCGCATCCATTAACTTATTTGGCACAACAATTACATTCTTTTAAACAGCCAGGGAAAACCCCAGCTCTCAGCAGGTTCTCTTTAACAATGGTCAATGGAGTAGTCAAATCTTCAAAGGAGGAATCAAAAATAGGGTCTTCAATTGCATTGACACCTTTGCCATGATTTGGCATTGGTGAAGTTATAACATTCAGAGTTGTAGGTGGATCAAACTCAATAGTTTTGTTATCGATAAGATATTGAATCTTGTTTTTTAAAGCCCAACATTGATCAGTTTCATGCCAAGGGCTGTTGGAATAATATGCGCACTTGGAATTAGGATTATACTTCGGTGATGATACATTGGGATTTGATGGTGGATCACACAATGTCACCAAGTTGGCCTTCAATAGGTGTTGCAAGGATTGGGATAGTGACATGTTAATTCTCGTGAATTGTATTTTTGGAACTTCAGACTTTGATGGTTGGCTTGTTGTTGTTGTCTTTGAGTAGATGGAGGGTGGGAGATCAAAACAGCATTAACAGATGGACGATGATTCTTCTTGGTATGGGCCCTTGACCCATAAACATCATTGGCTTATTTCTTGCTAGTAAAAGGTTTCTTTACAATGTCTGATGTAGAAGCAGATGCCATGGGTATTTTTCCGCTCTTGATTCCACTCTCGACCCTTTCACCAGTCAGAATTAACTCAGGAAAACTTGAAGATGAGCTACCAATTAGCAAGTTGAAATATGGTCCCGTTAGTGTTCCCATGAACATGTCCACCAACTCCCTATTAGTCAGTGGTGGTTTTACCCTACCAGCAAGGTCCCTCCATTTTTGCACGTACTCTTTAAATCCTTCATTAGTACCCATTGTCATTCCTTAAAGTTGAACTCTTGTTGGCACTAAATCAGCGTTATACTGATATTGGCGGTAGAAAGTGGTGGCCAGATCGTCCGAAGTATGAATGTTTGAACCCTCCAACTGATAAAATCATTCTAACTGAGTACCAGATAGACTCTCTTGAAATAAGTGTACCCAGAGCTTCTTGTTAGTGGTATGTGGTTGTATCTTACGGACATAGGACCTCAAGTGATGTTTTGGGCATGAGACTCAGTCGTAATTAGCAAAGATTAGAATTTTGAACTTGTGGGAATAACAACCCTTGGAACTAATCCCAAATCACCAAAATCCAAGCTAGGTACAACTTGAATTTCCACATCTTTCAACCTATCTTCCAGTTTCTTGTACTTATCCTCAGCCAGTGGATACTTTTTATCAAAGTAATCCTCATCCTCAGATGCTTGATTGTTTACACCGGTGCTCCTTGCATCTTCCTCTTGGTTCTCGTCCTCATCGGACGGCTCTTCAACCACTTGTACTTGACTGACATGGCCTTTAAACCTTTTTCCCATGTTGATCAGGGCCTTCTTCTTGGTCTTCTTTTTGGCCACCAGAAGTGACATCAACTCTTGTTGTCCTTTAGCCAAGGTGAGCAAAGTTTCTTGAAACTGATAATTCTGCATCTGTAAGTCTTTCACGGTCTGCTCGAGATCCATCTTACTGAAATAAATAGTAGAAAGATGAGGAGACCTGTGTCAGAAAACCTACTTATGTTATGATGCATGTAATGTGAATGCAAATGTTTTCAAGGACCTTTAGGATTTAAATTTGTTTAAACAAAGAAGGAACAAACATTAATTGTATTAATAAGTTCAAATAGTTTACAAAAATGCCTCTTGGGCTTATAATGGAAAAAGAAAAAAATACAAAATAAACTCCTAAAATAAAAGGACTCAGCTTTCCCATGAGCGCATCCTCTTTGGCGGGCGTTCAAACTTCGCTGCCCTTTTAGTTGAATCCATGACCTTTGCAACTCCTCGAGAGTAGTAGGCATGTCAGGGTGAATAATAATATAGGGAACATCTCCTTCGGTGATAGGATCCATGATGATAGGCAAGATGTCAGGATACGACATCATGAGGCTTTGGGTGCGAGCTCGCACCCACTTGAGATAAGGCTCCAATGGAATAGGGTTCTTATACCCCAGAGTTTTGCTATAAACTTTATTCACCATTCCCCTAGCTCGTACAAATCTTTGATGATAACCTTGGACATCGTCCTCATAGTCGAATACAATTCCTTGAACAAGCGTGTTATGAGGGCCATCCCTCCGAGCGTACCCAAATTGTCGTAGAGCCAAGCAAGGATTATAAGTGGTACCTACCTTAATTCCAAAGAGAGGGACATTAGGGAATTCCCACAACGATCAATGATGGTAACATCCTCCAAAGATCGAGAACAAAAATGGATATCCGGGTGCAAGAGTGACATTAACCTTTGATACTAACTCATTCCTTGCTTGTTCTTCAAAAATGACCGAGGAAGGTGTGAAATAAACCACCTAGCCAACAAAGGAATACAACACATAAGAATCCCCCTTCTCTTCATGGTGCGAGTATGAAAAGAATGAAAAACATCTCCAAGTAAGGTAGGTACCGAGTTAAGAGATAGAAAAACTTTGACTGCATTCACATCTATGAGTTGGTACGGATTAGGAAATAATACCATCACATAGAGCAGAAGAGCCAAAATTTCTTCAAAAGCTTATAAATTCAAAGCATCCCAAAATTCTTGAGCCTTCTCAAACAAAAACTTGGCTAGAAAACCCTTAACATCACTTCTTGTTTCCCAATTTGACACAATGTTGGACCGTTGCAAATGTAAAGCTAGAGCTATCTCCTCAGGTCTTGGATCCTTCTTAATACTAGTGAAGGGTAATTGATCAAGAATAGGAACTCCCAAGAGTTGAAAAAAATCCTCTATGGTAGGCACCAATTGGTAATCAGGAAATGTAAAGCAATGGTGTTTAGGGTCAAAGAATTGAAAGAGTACCCCCATCATTTTCTATTCAAAATTTGAGGTAACCAAATTGATGAGACGACCATACTTCTTGGTGAATGGAGAATCATTTGGAACCCTTGATGCTAACTCCTTGAGTTGAGGAGGCACTTTCATAAAGTCGATTCAAATGCACTTTCTACGAGTGGAATCCATATCCTACAAAATAGAGAAAGATAAATCCCAAGGTCCTTGAAATGGTTAATGCTAATGCCATGGTATGATGCCATGATGTTATGTACAATTTAAACATGTACAAGCAAAGAAAATAAATCCTTAGGTTTAGGCTTTGTGTGAGGTTTCATAGGTAAGTACCCTCTTGAAGTTTAGTTGGTTCAACCTGTCCTACAAAGTAAGTGGGTTCTAGGGAATCTCAATATCACTGATCTTTCTTTATTGGGCATTGTCTAAGCACAATCAATCTTTTCTTGCGACTGAAAAATCCAAAAAGTCCAATCTCAATGAGTGTAGTATCGAGTATCAACCAATTTTGTCTTTCCACCGAAACCGACTATCTCACTACTTCCTAATGGCCCAGTTGTTCAATTAAAGGTTCTAAGGTTAGTTAGTGCTTCATGAAAGCACACAATGGCCCCGTATTCTCCTTGATTCAACACAAAGGATACCGGTACCCACAAATTTGTCACACTAACATAGCTATTGCTTGAACCATATCGGTCCACACCGTACAGTCTCCATAATATTTGCTACTTACCTAATAATGTTCCAAGATCCGGGTAGAGGATCAAATACAGAACCCAAACAAAGACCAAAAATGTAAAGCAAACAAGTCAAACAATGAAAGCATTTAAATGTGGTCTAGTCTCTAAGGTAACCCCACTTTTATGTTTCCCCAGCAGAGTCGCCAGTTCTGTAATATGGTGGGAAAATTGACTTTGGGTGTTTTGTATTTTATTGCAATTGTTGTGGATAGCAAGAGTCACCACCGACTTTTCTTTTATCCAATAAGGAAAGGGTGAAAAGAACAGGAAAGACCTCTGAGATATTTTCTTGAGTTCGGAGGGTAGGTTATGAAAAAGGGAAGGTGTTATCACCCTTTTCATCCATAGTTATCTTTACGGGATCTTAGTTTCTAGCTCACTTTGAAAATGCTTTGTTTGAAATGTGTTTGTGATGGGTTTTGAAAGTATTTTTGAAAAGTTCTTTCATTTAGGCGAAATTTGTAATGATTCTCCTCTCTATAAGAATGCATACAAAGTGTTGACTTTTGAAAATATTTCATGTTTGAAAGTGTTGGTGTGTTTTTAAAAAGATGTTTTGAAGAATGTTTGTCAGCAAGCAACTATGAACGTTCTACCTACTCAAAATTCTTTGTTCATTTCCTCCTCCTTTAGATATTGCTATCTTACCATTGATTGATAAGAAGCCTTATCATTGGATGTGAAGGGACGGGTGTGGGTCATCGTGTAGTCATTGAAGGTAATATTGTAGGATACCCTGGCAATTTATCGTAAAGGTCTAAGATCATTTTTACCGAAGGCAACATTGAAGGGTCATCGAGGGGCTACGATCTTGTATTCGAGAGTCATTGCTAAAGTATCCCACGTTCGACGGACATAAGTATTTATTCGTAAGGAAATAAATGGAGTTAACCCTAGAGGTGCAAGTGCGCAAGGTGTTTATTTTTCATCCATTGTTTTGTCTTAAATTAGGGTTTTCTAGTTATTGATTTTATCTTTCCATACACACCTTACTTATTAGCATTTATATGAAAGCGATAAATTGCAGAAATTAAATTCTACGCTATTACATCATTTGGAGGATGGGGTATACAAGTTTACAAATGGTGGATAACAATAAATTAAAGTCCTAGTTATCTATTACAATCATATTGAATTGAATAATATATAGGAAATGAATAAATATAATATACAAGAAAAATAAATATGATCTATAAAGGAAAAGAAAAAATGTTTTTGTTTTGGATTTTTATTAAGAAAATGTTTTAAGTTAATTAAAATAAGAAATAAGCTAAACCTTAAATCTAATTATTAATTAATTAAGAAAAATAATTAAATTTGTTAAGAAAATATCTTTTTGTCTTTTTGGTTTAAAGGAAATAAAAAGATATTAAATATGTATATAAACAAATAAATTTTTTTTTGGGTTTTTTTATTAATAAAAATAATGATAAACTTAATATTAATAATGATAAAAAATAAATAAATAAAAGGAAATAAAATATGATATGAGAATGAGGTCAGGGGTGTAAATTGGATTTGGAGTGTTTTGTAGCAAAAATAGATTTTTGTATTAGGCCTAGCCCATTAGATTTTTTGTTAGTCAGCAAAAGATATAAAATAAAATAAAACAATGGTCCTTCATGGTTATGAGTGAATAGGGGGGGTCAGACTGAGTAAAAGTGACAAAGCCCAATGTTTCAGGGCCCAGGCACGCTAGCTGTTTGACAACAATGAAAAAAATGTTAAAAAAACAAAATGGCAGCGTTGGGGCTCGAACCCAGGCCCTTAGCAATAATACGCTCGCGCTCTACCACTGGGGTGGCTATACATTCGTTAACTTAACCAAAAACATAAATATATATTGCAAATTCATTCCTAGGCATGCACTTCATCTTCTTCCTCGCGCCATGTTTGAACATGTATCTTTCTCATTTCTCAACAAAAATTGAAACTGTAAACATGAAAGTTACTCCATTTTTCCTCACGATTCCAGAAATGTAAATAACTTAAACTATAAATCCAAGAGGAGCAAGAATTTTTTTGGCCCTAATCTGAACAATAATTTTTCCAGCAATTTCAAACTCAAAATTCTCTAAGCTCAGGCTATATAAATGAAAACTCTGGACATGGTTAGCTTCAGGGCAATGATGTCTACATTTTATCTTTGAAAATGAAAGACTAAAAATGCCTAAATTAAGAGATGAAAGTTCAAAAAATTACCTTCAAAACTGGAAATCGTGGAATGAGTTTGAGCTTATTTCAAGTGATGGTGATGATCAGGTTAGCTTCCTTAAGTTCCCAGGAAGCTAATGCAACCCTTACTTGGTGCTGGAAGTGTTTGAGTCGTGCTAGAGAAGTCAAGATGCAAACTCTATTTTTTGGTTATAGAAGTTGATGGAGATGGTGTTACAGTTGGATAACAAGTGTTTGGATTGTCTATGTATGATGTTTAGAAGCCTTTGGAAACAAAAGGCCAAGAAATGCTCGAGTAGTTTTTGACTTTGGAATTTCTGGCCAGAATATGCAACAATGGAGGTTTGCTATGTGATTCTGGCTTTTGGAGTGTTTGAGGGCTTGAGCATGCGTGTGTTAGGTTGCAATATGTGTATGTATTTATAGGAAAGAGGTTTTATGTGCTACAACAAGTCTGGATTTTAAATCACATGTTATGGCACTCTTACTTGTTTTTGAAGCAAGCATGAAGAACATGTTTATAATGTTTGTACCAAGCTATCTTAGAGTGGTTAGGACTTTAAACAAATCTTGTTCTGAATTGTAGGAGTTGAGTTTGATCAGGACAATGAGTTAGAGGCTCAAGACAAGTTGACTTTGTGATTAAAGTCACTTTTCAAGAATGGATATGTTACTTTCTTCCAAAAATGGAATTATCAATTGGACAATGGCTCAAACACTTGGATTATAGCTCAATCAGTTGTGTAAGAATTCAATTAATGAGTGATATACAAGTTTGAGGCCTGAAAAGTGATGATTATACAACATGACTATGGATTTGGTCAATGTTCATCACAAAATCTGCCTTGTAATTCAAGAATGAAACCCTAACTTCATGGATTCGATTCTCTTAGCTCAAACATGATTTCAATGAGTTATTGGAAATTTTGGAAAGCTTAAAACATCCTATACAACTTCTATTTTCTATCATTTTTGCAAAATCAAATTGGAACTATATGAAACTTGTCCAAGAAGTTAGTTAAAAAATCCGCCTAAACTAGGTCAAAAATCTCACTAAGTGTTTTTGTTTCATGTACATGTCTTTATGAATTTATAACTCAAAATCCAAGCATTTATAGATTTTGATTTGTGAAGAAAAGTTGTAGATTTTATCAATATCTACAACTTTCAGGTTAGCAGTTTTCTTTTAATCATTTTGCATCATGGTGAAAATTTGGCACAAAGTCATGAAAAAAAGTATATTTTCCAACACTTAGAAAAATTTCTCTGTCTTAGAAATTTTGACTTTTCAAAGTGAATTTTGACTTTTTGATTTATTGATGAATAATATTCATATTTTGACATGTCTTGATGAAATATGATTTTTGAAACTTGATTTTGATCAAAAAGTCAAAGTTTACTTTTTAGTGTAAAGTTGACTTTTTCATCAGTTGACCAAATTTCCATTATCAATCAATTGATCTTGAAAAGTATTTTGAACCATGCCATTAGGTCAATATGATGCATTTTAACCCTTGATATTATACCTCAAACCAATAAGTCATGTATTTGGTCAAAAGTCAAGAATCAAGCCTTCTCAATCAAAACTAGGGTCAAAACCCTAGTTTTGACCATTTTACCCTTTTTGTGATCTGATCAAATTTCTTGAGGAATTGTAATCCAAACTTGAAAAAATGGTTCATATGAGTTCAAAATGTTGATATGGATCAAAAATCGTGAAGTTTGACTGTAAGTTGACCATAATTGACTTTTTACCTAATACAGTTGATTTTAGGTCATCTGATCAATTGACTGAGCAAACTTGAACTGCAAGACGTGAAATTTTACATGAGCATTCTTGAAGGTCCAAAATGATCCATGAAATTCATATGAGGAATTAAAAGTCAATTTTTCCTTGTGCAAACTCAAACCCTAATTTGAGTCATCAGTGTTGAGGAAGTGTATTGAGCTGATCAGTCCTTGTGCAATTTTGAGCAATTGAAGATCTTATGAGAAATTTCTTAAGAAATGAGAGGGAAAGTTTTGGGGTATAACATTACCCAATACAACTGATTTTTAATCATTTGAGCCATTAACTGAGCAAACATGTGATGTAAGACTTGAAACTTGACATAAGCATTATTGAGGACCTATGATGAATCATGAAAGTCACTTGAGGCATTAGAAGTCCAATTTTCCTTGAGAAAACCAAAACCCTAGTTATAGGACAATGCTTAGGAGGTGAATTTGTCTGATCAACTCTTGAGAATCTTTGAGTATTTGAGAATCTTTGAGTATTTGAGAATCTTAGAAGAATTCCTTGAAGAAAATGGGAGGGCAAATTTTGGGGTACAACAACTGCCCCTGTTCAATATTCTTAAACCTGAAGATTTAGATTGGCCTGTCTGCCATTCATGACTTGAAGGTATAAGATGATTGAACACTTAAGTGCCCCGGAATTTGCACTCGCATGTGCCCAAAGTAATGTTGTTGGTTGATGTAATACTGGGAATTGTCTTAAAGATGCCATTTCAGGAGATGATGTAGAGTTGTCGGAGATAGGCTAATATAGGCCATCTAGTAGTGATTGTTGATAGAAATTAGACTAAGTCTATGCTTGACTTCAACTTGAATAAGTATCAAAATAAATCTACGCTCAATTTAATCTGAGCCAGAGGATGTCTACGCCTGTCTTTAACTGGAACAAGTATTAGAATAAATCCATGGTTGATTTAATCTGAGCCAGAAAATGTCTACTGGAAGAAGTATCATAATAAATCTACGCTTTATTTAATCTGATCCAGAAGATGTCTATGCCTGTCTTTAACTAGAAGAAGTATCATAATAAATATATGGTCGATTTAATCTGAGCCATAAAACGTCTACTAGAAAAAGTATCCGAATAAATCTACACTTGACTTAATCTGATCCAGAAGATGTCTTTATATATCTTTAACTGGAGAAGTATCAGAATAAATCTATGGTCGATTTAATCTGAGCTAGAAAAAGTCTACTAGAAGAAGTATTAGAGTAAATCCACAATCAAATTAATCTGAGCCAGAAGATGTCTTTGTCCGTATTTAATAGGAGAAGTATCAGAAGAAATCTATGGTCGATTTAATCTAAGCCAAAAAATGTCTACTGGAAGAAGTATCAAAATAAATCTACCATTGACTTAATCTGAGCCAGAAGATGTCTTTGTCCGTCTTTAACTGGATAAGTATCCGAATAAATCTATGGTCGATTTAATCTACGCCAGAAAATGTCTATTGGAAGAAGTATCAGAACAAATCTACGCTTGACTTAATCTAAGCCAGAAGATGTATTTGTCCGTCTTTAACTGGAGAAGTATCAGAATAAATCTATGGTCGATTTAATCTGAGCCAGAAAAAGTCTACTGGAAGAAGTATCATAATAAATCTATGGTTGATTTAATCTGAGCCAGAAGATGTCTTGGAAAATGACCCTCTGAGAAAATTGCTGAAATAGCCCTTTGTCAGATGTAGCCTTTAAGAAGACTTTTGGGTTACATAAGTAGTTGATGATGTTTGTCTGTTGATTGATCTTTCCTGAAAAGGTAAAGAGTTAGTTGTATGCAATGACATGATGTATGAAATGCATTGCGTAATGATGTTCTCAAAATAAATGAGACTATGCTACACGTGTTTCGTATGCATATGCTATGATATTGGTAAATGATGTATGAATGTGAAATGTTGTTGGAAGTGTATTAATAGTTCCGTATGATATCTTGTTGGGGAAAATAAATCCCTGACTGGTGCTGGGGATAAAGAGCATGTGTAATCCTCAACCTTGTCTAGAATGCTTCTGCTGGGGATTCCTGCTTGCTGTTTGAGGAAACTCTGCTAGGGAGTGTTGACTTATGTTTGGGGATAAGAATTCAGAAACATTAGTCGTTCATCGCTCTACTGGGGAGTTTAACTCTTATATACCCTGACTGGGGATAAAAGAGATGGATAACCTTCTGACTCTCCTTGGGGAGGATAATTCTTATATATCTTGATTGGGGATAAAAGAGATGGATAACCTTCTGACTTGTCTGGGGAGTTTAATTCTTATATACCTTGACTGGGGATAAAAGAGATGGATAACCTTCCAACTCGTTTGGGGAGGATAAAGTTAACTAATATCTGGTCCAATTGCAGGTTTTGTAGCCACTCTCTGGGGATAGTGGCGACTTCACTGGGGACAGGAATTTTGTCGATGATTCATAGCCATCTGAGGAATAGACTCAAGGGAGACTATAATCTAGTGGGGAAATAAACCCTATTGTGGAAATAAACCCTGTTGACAGAGAAATACTCTGATGAGGAAACAAGCTCTGCTGGAGAGAAGAAATCTGCATGGGTTTTACAGTTTTTGAGGAATAAACTAAGTTGGGGAAGAGAACTTCCAGGAACCGTACTGATTGGAGTTCCATAGGTGGGTGATATTGCGGGGAATATATCTTATTCTTTTATTCACTAGAGCGATCTGTCGGGGAAACTGTGGGGAATGTATCTTTATGGAAGATGAATTTATGAAGATTACTCTGTGGGGATAATCTCAAGGAAGTGGCTCGTGGGGATTTATGGATTACTTGAACGTCACCCTAACTCCTAGAGTCTTGATTAAATGCATATTCCTGTTCTTTTGACAGTTAATCATATTCATATGAACATGTTCATTCAATTTTAGTCATTGGACGTTTTTGCAAACAAAACGAAAAAGGTAAAACAAAAAAGTTTGAATTTTGAAATTTGCATTTCCATTGATAGTTTGCCCATAAACAGACGGTTTTGTACAAAGAGACATAAATCCTAGTAAGAGGAAATCGTCGTGAAATAAAAAGATTACAAAGCGAAAACAAAACATATAGCTATGTGGAAATGATCTCGTTGGGTTCTAACTCTGCTATTGCCCTTGTGTCTTCGAATATTTCATCATTTATTGTCAGAAGAAGTTGATTGAAGTGATCTGTACCATTTGAACTTTTAACTTTGGTAATAAAGCTTACAGTAAGTGATCCAACGTGACACAGTCGTACGCTTTAATCCCTAACTTTTTCCTGGGCCGTCCTTTCGGGTTTTCAGTCCACCGGGATACCCTTTCTTGCCCAAGCCGCCTTTTCAGGTTTTCGACTTTCCGAGTGTACAATCTTTTATATATCCCTAATTTTGCCCGAACCCTTTTCGTTCGCCGAGATGCCCTTATTTTTTCCTAGGCTAGTCAACCTAGTAGGTCGTTTTCATGCGTAGTATCTTTTAACTATGTCTGCGTTCACATGGTGTGGGAAATCTTTATCGTCCATGGTGGTTAGTATCATAGCACCGCCCGAAAATACTTTCTTGACAAAAAATGGCTCTTCGTAGGTGGGAGTACATTTGCCTCTGGGATCACCTTGCGGTAGAATGATTCGCTTTATTACCAAGTCACCATCCTGATATACCTGATGCTTGATTTTCTTGTTGAATGCCTTGATCATACATTTCTGATACATCTGACCGTGGAAGACAACCGCAAGCCTCTTATCGTCAATCAGATTCAACTGGTCTAGCCTGGTCTAAATCCATTCGTCTTCGTCTAATTCTGCATCTTTCATAATTCTCAGAGAAGGAATTTTAACTTCGACAGGTAGGATGACTTCCACACCATAGACCAAAGAGAATGGGGTTGCCCTAGTTGTTGTTCACGCTGAAGTGCGATAACCATGAAGTGCAAATGGTAACATCTTGTTCCAGTCTTTGCAAGTTACAACCATCTTCTATATGATCTTCTTAATATTCTTGTTGGCGGCTTCCACTGCGCCATTTATCATTGGTCGATACAGAGAAGAGTTGTGGTGCTTGATCTTGAACTGCGTGCAGAGTTCAGTGATCATAGTTTTATTGAGGTTGGTACCATTGTCTGTGATGATTCTCTCGGGGATACCATACCGATAGATGAGATTATGTTTTATGAACCAAGCGACCACATTCTTGGTAATAGAGGCGAACGAGGATTCTTCAACCCATTTTGTGAAGTAGTCAATAGCGACGAGAATGAAGGAATGTCTGTTAGAAGCAGTAGCCTTGATTTCTCCGATCATATCAATGTCCCACATTGCGAATGGCCAAGGAGCAATCAAAACATCCAGATGAACCGGAGGCACATCAACTTTATCAACATAGATTTTGTACTTATGACAAGTTCTCGATTGGTGGTGACAGTCGGTTTCCATAGTCGACCAATAGTAACTTGCTCTCAAAATATTCTTAGCCATAGTATGCCCACTGGAGTGAGTACCAAAGATGCCTTCATACATATCCTCCATAATTTTATCTGTTTCCTTCTTGTCCATGCAACGAAGGAGAGTAGAATCATGATTACGCTTGTATAAAATTCCATTACTCAAGAAGAACTTAGCCGAAAACCTTTGTAGGAACTTCTTATCATTGATTGATAACCCTTAAGGGTATTCTTGAGTTTCAAGGTACCTTTTCACTTTATGGAACCAAGGTTTTGCTTCTACTCCATCAGTATAAATTTCATAGCAGTGTGTCGGTTTGTCAAATCATTCAATGGTAATTCGGGAAGCCTCATTGTCCCATCTGACCTTGAACATGGATGATGTGGTAGCTAATGTGTCTGCCAACTTATTCTCTTCTCTTGGGATATGCTCAAAAGTAATCTCTTCGAAGTACGAAATCAAGATTAGCACATGTTCTCGGTAAGGGATAAGATTATGATGTTTTGTGTCCCATTCTCCCTTGACCTGACTGATTACCAAGGCTGAGTCCCCATATACGCTTAAGAACTTGATTCTCAGGTCAATAGTAGCTTTAATTCCCAGGATGCACGCTTCATATTCAGCCATATTATTGGTGTAGTCAAAGAAAAGTCTAGCAGTGAAAGGTGTATGACAACCATGGGGAGAGATAATTATAGCACCAATCCCGTTGCCAAGTGCATTAGAAGCTCCATCAAAAAACATAGTCCATCGGGATCCTATCTCAGGTCCTTCATACGGTCCAGGTTCTTTACAATCTGTAATTAGCATAATGTTCTCATCTGGGAATTCGAAATGCATAGACTGATAGTCGCCTACAGCTTAATGTGCCAAATGATCTGCCAATACACTTCCTTTGATTTCTTTTTGAGTGGTGTACTGAATGTCATATTCTATTAAGACCATTTTCCATTGGTCTATTCTTCCGGAGAGGGTCGGCTTCTCGAATATGTACTTGATGGGATCCATTTTAGAGATTAATAGAGTAGTATGAGTCAACATATACTGTCTTAGTCGGAGACCAGCCCATGCCAAAGCGCAACAAGTTTTCTCGAGCAATGAATATCTTGTTTCACTGTCGATAAACTTTTTGCTAAGGTAGTATATTGCATGCTCTTTTCGACCAGACTCGTCATGCTGCCCTAGTACACACCCCATTGATCTCTCTAGCACTGTTAAGTACATGATTAAAGTTCTTCCTTCAACTGGTGGCATCAGAATCATAGGTTCTTATAAGTACTCCTTGATTTTATCAAAAGCTATTTGACAATCTTCGTTCCACTTTACTACTTGATCTTTCTTCAGAAGCTTGAAGATTGGCTCACATGTAGATGTCAAATGGGAAATGAACCGGGAAATCTAATTCAGTCGTCCTAATAAACCTCTGACTTCCTTCTCGGTGCAGGAAGCCGACATCTCTTGAATAACTTCAAATTTTGTGGGATCAACTTCAATACCTTTACCGCTGACGATGAAACCTAGGAGTTTTCAAGAACTCACCCCAAAGGTGCATTTGTTTGGATTCAACCTAAGTTTGTACTTCTTCAGCCTTTCAAATAACTTATGCAAATGATCCATATGTTCTTCTTCAGTCTGTGATCTAGTATCATGTCGTCGACATAAACTTCTATCTCATGGTGAATCATGTCATGAAATATAGCTACCATGGCACGTTGATAACTTGCCCCGAAGTTCTTCAACCCAAAAGGCATGATCTTGTAACATAAAGTGCCCCACTGTGTGACGAAGGTAATTTTATCCATGTCTTCATGCGCCACCTTGATCTGATTATAACCTGAGAAACCATCCATGAAGGAGAATACCTTGTGCTGAGCACTATTGTCGACCAGAACATCAATATGTGGAAGTGGGAAGTCATCTTCGGGGCTTGCCTTGTTCAGATCCCTATAATCTACACACATATGTACCATGCCATATTTCTTTGGTACTAGAACAACATTAGCAACCCATTAAGGATATGACGTCAGTTCTAAGAACCCTGCATTGAATTGTTTCATAACCTCGACCTTGATCTTCTCTGACATCTCAGGACGCATGCGACGAACCTTCTGCTTAATCAAAGAACAACCCTCTTTCATTGGCAGACGGTGAAATATAATATCAGTATCAAGCCCCTGGCATGTCTTCTTATGACCAAGCAAATACCTCAACATAGTCGTGCAACATTTGAATCAATTTGTTCTTGACATTGCCCTCTAAGTTGGCGCCTATCTTGACCTCTTTTCTGTCTGTCTCAGAACCCAAGTTTACCACTTCGAATGGCTCTTCGTGCGGTTGGATGACCTTTTATTCTTGTATTAAGAGTTTGGAAAGTTATCTGAGTATTTCACAATATTCCCCCCCTTCGTCCTCAGCTTGGTAGATTGTATTTTCAAAGTCATAAGTGGCAGTAGCAGAATCGTTATCAATGAGATCCAAAGTGGATAGGAATCTACAATGTAGTGTGTGGGTGTGTGTAAGAACACATAGCTATTTGAAAGTGCAATAAAGTAAAAGAAAGACAGAGAGCGCAAAATTTGAATGCAAAACATCCAATGTTTTCATTAAATGAAAATATGACATATGAAATGACAACCCTTAACAAATGGACCATTGTGCCCCGGGCAAGACACAAGGTTTAAAGTCATTGTTTTAAAAGAAATTACATAACCAAACTTCTTAAACAATAAAATAGAAATAGTTATTACTCCTGACTAAAGGAGATAGAGATAATGTCTCCCGCCTTCCAATTGTTGAGTCTGTTGCCAATGGTAGGGAATATCCAACTGTCGAAATCACAATCATTGTCAATATCCTCTATAGCGTTGACTCCATTGTTGCTGATACGGAATGGAGGTATTCCAGCACGAGCGCGAAAAACAACCCTCCGACCTTCTGCATTAAAGCCCAAACCAAACTTGTCATATTTGTAAGGGATAGCAGGAAGCTAACCCCAAATAGTATAACCACATTCTTCTATAGTAGCTTTGGCATCTTTCAAGGAAGCCATTTTATGCGGAACCCTGGTAGTCTTTGGAATGGCAGAAACATCTTTGATAACAACAGGGGAAATAACTTAAAAATCTTGGCGGGGAGTCTCGATGAATTCATCGTCCATCTCCATGTATCGGAATGAATTCAGATGGCCGACCATGTACTCCTCTTATCCGCAGACAGCAATAATCTTCCCTTTCACAGGATACTTTAATTTCTGGTGCAAGGTGGAGGTAACAACACCTACCCCATTGATCCAGGGGCATCCTAGTAGACAAGAATAAGTTGTCCGGAGGTCCATTACATAGAAGGTGGATTCAAAAATCTATGAACCCACTTTGATCGGGAGGTTCACTTCTCCATGTACCTTTCTATTTGATCCTTCAAAGGATCGAACTATGATGTCACTAGGTTTCAGTGCCACCCCTTCACAATTCAGTCTGTCAAGAGAGCCCTTTGGCAGAACATTCAGAGAAGAGCCAGTATCAACTAACACATGAGCCAACGTAGTGCCCCTGCATTCAATGGAGACATACAGGGCCCTGTTATGATTTCTCCTCTCCGGATTCAGGTCAGCATCGGAGAAACCTAATCCATTATCATTTGTTAAGCTAGCAATATAACTTCCAAATTGGTCGGCAGAAATCTCTTGCGGTACATGAGCAGTCTTCAAAAATTTCAATAAAGCTTGCGTATGGGCTTTAGAACAAAGTAGTAAAGATAGCATGGATATTTTGGACGGTGTCTGCCCCAGCTGTTCAACAATTTTGTAATCTCTTCTACGAATGATCTTCAAAACCTCTTCCATTTCTTGTCCAGAGGTATCTTGGATTGTAGCTTCTTTTGGTCCCTCCGTCCGAGCAGGCTCTATCATTGACTCTTTGCCTCGATCTTCGGCAGTTGTCTTGGTAACTGTGTCTTGAATAGGTGGAGAGATTTTCAGGGATAAAATCCTTTCGCTTCTAGTAATTTTACTGGTCCCCGTAATATTGTCAATGTTGGGATCAACCTCTTCATCAGATAGTTCTTATTTAATGTCGTGGTAATAGACGTCGGACCCATAATTCCATAGAATAACCTTCTTCGAGGAATATGGGATGGGCCCAAATTTTGTAATGATCAAGGGAGAAGCTTTTGGATTGGCAGTAATCCTGAAAGGAGTGCCTGTTATGACAGACAAATCTCAGCAATAATTCTCAGCATACAAATCTTTTTCAATCAAAATTAAATGTTCATCCATCAGACGTTGAGTACCTTCCTTCAGTAACCCGCAACCATTGGGTTGAACTGCACAGCAATAACATTCTTTAACACAACCCAGAAATAAACCAGCTTGTAGCAAATTCTTCTTGACTATTGAGAGGAGAGTAACCACATCATTTATGGAGGTAATGTATAAGACATCTTCAATAGAACTTATGCCTTTGTCATGTTTCGTCATAGGAGCAGTAATCACGTTCAGAGTCTCAGGAGGGTTGAACTCAATTTCCTTGTTATAAATCATGTCTTGAACATTGTTTTTTAGGGCCCAAAAATTGTTGGTGTTGTGTCCAAGACTGTTCGAATGATAGGAAAATCTTGTATTTAGATTGTACTTCGGAGAGGATGTGTTGGGATTCGGAGGAAGATCCCAGAGTGTTATGAGGTCAGCCTTTAACAAATGTTGCAATGCTTGAGACAATGGCATATTAATCCTGGTGAACTACCTCCTTGGAGCATCTGACCTACGCTGGTTGCCTTGTTGTTTTTGTTGTTGTTGTTGAACAGGCGCCAGATTAGAGGTCAATACCGCTCCTACAGACTGATGGCGGTCATTTTTACCATGAATTTTCTGGCCATAGATAGCGTTGGTTTCTTTTTTACCAACGAAGGGATTCTTCACAGCATTTGAAGATGTGGCCATTGGAATCTTCCCTCTCTTAATACCACTTTCAACTCATTGGCCAGTCAGAATCAGCTCAGTAAACCCTGATGAAGAACTCCCAATCAGAAAATTAAAGAGTGGACCCATCAGAGTTCCCATGAACATATCCACCAATTCTAGGTCAGTCAAAGGAGGTTGAACCCTTCCAGCTAGGTCCCTCCATTTTTGGGCATACTCCTTAAACCCTTTGTTTGAGCCCATGGACATGTTTTGCAATCGTACACGAGTCGGTGCCAGGTCATCATTATATTGATATTGTTTGTAGAAAGCAGTAGCCAAGTCTTCCCATGTGTGAATGTTGGTTCCTTCGAGCTGATAGAACCATTCAAGTTGTGTACCGGACAAACTCTCTTGAAAGAAATGGACCCATAATTTCCTGCCAGCTGTATGAGGTTGGATTTTTTGAACATACGACCTCAAATAAAGTTTGGGACAAGAGATCCCATCATATTTAGCAAAGATAGGACCTTGAATTTGTGAGGGATGACCACCCCCAGGATTAGACCTAGCTCTCCAAAATCTAATCCAGGAACTTTATGGATTTCTACAGCTTTGAGTCGGTCTTCCAACTGTTTGTACTGGTCATTTGCAGGAGGATACTGTCCGTCAGAGTAGTCTTCATCTTTAGAAACCTGATTATTTCTATCTTCACCTATGACACTTCTACCATTCTCCTCTTGGTTGTCGTCTTCCTCAGAGGAAACATCATTCACTCAAACTGGTTGAGCAGGAACTTTGAATATTCTCCCTATGTTGAGGATAACAACCCATTTATTAGTCTTCTTTTTCGTGGTGAGGAGCTCCATCATCTCTTGTTGCCCTTTGCCCAGATTTAGAAGAGTCTCTTGAAATTGTGCATGATGAGTTTGGAGATCTTTGACTGTTTGTTTGAGGGCCATATTATAATGAGATAAACAGTAAATAGATGAGGAAAACTGTATTTGGAAAACCTGTTTATGAAATGATGCATGATATGTAAAATGCAATGTTTTCAAGGACCTTAGGAGATTTAAATTTGCTAACTGCGAGGAAACCAAAACAAAGATTTCATTAGTAAGTTCAAAATTACAATTACCTCTTAGGCTTATAATGAAAAGCAAAAGGGTCTCAAAGATACAACAATATGAACTTCTAAAATCTAAGACTTAAGTATCCCACAGATGCTTCCTTTTCGTGTCGATGTATGCATTAAGGCTTTTCTCCTCGTGAAGTTGCTTTGTGAGCTCCAACACTTTCTTTTCACTTGCACAGAATTGAGCTTCAAAGGTGTCTCGTTCTTCCTTGAGTTGAATCTAGGACTTCTGCAATTCTTCGAGGTCAGTGGGCATGTATGGATAGAGGATGATGCGAGAAACGTGTCCTTCGACATTAGGCTTTAAGATCACCGATAGAACAACTAGATATGGCATCATAAGGTTTTGAGCATGAGATTGTACCCATTTGAGATATGGCTCCAAAGGGATATAATTCTTATGTCCTAAAGTCCTGCTATTAATCTTGTTTACCATGCCCCAAGCTCATATAAACCTTTGACAATAACCTTGAAAGTTGTTCTCATAGTCGAACATAATACCCTGGATAAGTATGTCATGAGGACCATCTCTTCGAGCATGACCAAATTTTCGTAGAGTTAGAGAAGGGTTGTAAGTAATGCCTCCCCTAATGCCAAGGAGTGGAACATTAGGGAATTCCCCACAACGGTCAATGATAGTAACATCTTCCAGAGATCGGGAACACCAATAGATATCCGAATGAGAAAACAACATCATCCTTTGAGACCACCTCAATCCTTGTTCTTTCTTCAATACTAATCGGGGAAGGTGCGAAATAAACCACCTTGATAGCATAGGTATGCAACACATAAGAGTCCCTCACTTCCTCATAGTACGAGTGTGAAGAGAATGCAAATTTTTCCTAGCAAAGTAGGCATAGGGTTACGAGAAAGAAATATTTTGGTGGAACTCACATCTATGAGTTGGTCTGGATTAGGGAATAACACCAAACTATAGATCAACAAAGCCACGATTTATTCAAAAGCTTGAAAACTTATAGCATCCAAAAACAGTCGAGCCTTCTCTAACAGAAATTTAGCTAGAAAACCCTTTACTCCACTCTTTGTTTCCCAATTTGATACGATGTCGGACCGCTTCAGATGTAAGGCTGCTGCAATTTCTTCAGGTTGTGGATCTTTCTCTAATCGGGTGAAAGGTATTTGATTGAGAATAGGTACTCCTAGTAATTGAGAAAACTCCTCCATTATGGGTATTAACTGATAATTGGGAAAGGTGAAGCAATGATGTGCAGGGTCAAAGAACTGGAATAGAACACTCATCATGTCTTCTTCAAAACCCGAGGTAACCAAACTGAGTAGTCGACCATGAGTTTTGATGAATGGAGAACTTTCAGGAACCCTTGAGACTAACTCCTTAAGTTGAGAAGCAATCCTCACAAAACTGATCTGAATAGTAGTTCTGCGAGCGGAGGCCATAACCTACAAAACAAAACAAAGATAAATCCCTAGGTCCTTGAAATGGTTAGTGAAAACGATATGGTATGATGTTATGATGTCATGTTCGAACAATTAATCATACACAAATAAAACACACAAGGCCTTAGGTTTAAGCTTGCATGATGTTTGTAGGTAAGTACCCTCTTGAAGTTTTAGTTGACTCAACCTGTCCTAAAAGAAGTAACCGGGTTCTAGGAATCTCAATATCACTGATTTTTCTCTCCGGGATTGTTTCAGCACAAGCATCTGAATTGCAACCGAAATATCCCGAAAGTCCAATCTCAATGAGTGTAGTATCAAGTATCAACCAACTTCATTCTGCACCAAAGCCAGCTATCTCACTACTTTCTAATGGCTAAGTTGTGCCAACTAAGGTTCTACGGTCAGTTAGTGTTTATGACACCACGCGGCAGCCCAGTATTCTCCTTGACTAACTCAAGGGTCACGAGCACAAACCAATGTGTCACACTAATGTTGCCATCATTTCAACCATATTTGGGTATAGGATCTATTGCTACTTACCTAAAATTCCCCCAGATCTGGGTATGTGATCTATACAAGAGATAAACCCAATAATATCCCAAAATATAAAGTATATAAAGCAAGCAAGTAAAGCAATAAAGGTGATCTAGATCTTAAGGTAACCCCACTTTTAGTTTAGTTTCCCCAGCAAAGTCGCCAGTTCTGTAATACGGTGGGAGAACTGACTTTTGAGTTTTGCGTTTTATCGTAAATGTTGCAGATAGCAAGAGTCGCCACCGACTTTTCTTTTATCCAATAAAGGAAAGGGTGAAAATAACATGAAAGACCTTTGATAATTTTCTGAGTTCGGGGGGTAGGTTATGAAAAGGGAAGGTGTTAGCACCCTTTTCATCCGTAGTTATCTACGGGCTCTTAATTGCTAGCTCACTTTTAAAATGCTTTGTGTTTGTGTATGTTTGAAAATATTTTGAAAATTCCTAAGGGCGGAAATTTTGTAATGATTCTTGTATCGTTGAGAATGTATACAAAATGTTTGTTTTGAAAATATTTGTTGAAAAGGGAGTGTTGTTTTGTGAAAAGATATTTTGAGAATGCCAATGTAAGGCAGTTTGCTTTATAATAACCCCTGTATCAGCCCTCAAGAGTGTTTATAAAGCATTTTGAAAATAGTTGTTTTGAAAGTGTGAGGTGTGAAGATTGTTTTATTTTTTGAGCAAGTGATTACGAGCGATCTACCTACTCAAAAAAAGTCTTTGTTCTTTTCCTCCTCCTATAGGTGGTGCTATCCTACCATTAGTTAGTAGGAAGCCCTATCATTGGATGTGATGGACAGGCGTGGGTCATCGTGCAGTCATAAAAGGCAACTTGTAAGTCGCTTTAGCAATTATTGTAAGGGACTAAGATCCTTCACCATAGACAACATCAAAGGGTCATCGAGGGACTACGATCTTTTAACCGGGGGTCTTTGCTAAAGTATCTCACGTTAGAGGGACATGACTATTTTTTATCTGAAGCAACAAGTGAGGTTATCCTAGAGGTGCGTGTATGAATAATGTTTTGATTTCAATTATTTGTATTGAGATTAGTTTTTCTAATGATTGATTTCAATCTTTCCATACAAACCCTAATTACTAACAATAATAAGAAACGAAGTAAATTGCAGAAATTAAATATCCTACGCTATTACAACGCTTTGGGAATGGGGGTACAAGTTTATGAATGAGAGAGGAAAGAAATAAACTCTAATTATCTATTACAAACTTTTGGAAGTTACATAATTGTATTAATGCAAAAACTAAACAAATGCGTGGAGATAGAAAGGGGAAAGATGTAAAAAAAACCCTAAAAATTCTAAGTGTTTTAAGAAAATATTTTGTTGTTTCTTTGTTTAGAAAATATTTGAAATGTGAAATAAAAACTTAGACCTAACTCTAATTTAATTTACAATTTAATTATTTAAAATAAAAATAAAATATGATTAAATTAATTAATCTTTATTATCAAAATTTAAATTAATTAATTAAAATCTAAAGAATTCTAAATATTTAGAAAATATTTTTGTGTTTTTTTTTTGTTTAGAAAAATAAATGAAGTATAAAACTAATTCTAATTAATTAATAAAATAAAATCAAAGTGATCAAATTAAATTGATTTTTATTTGTCAAAAATTAAATAAATAAATTAAAAACCTAAATCTATTTTTTTAATCATTTTTATGATTTTTTCTGATTTTAAAAAATGAATTTAGAAAAGGAAAAGTTAATTAAAATAAAAAAGAATTAAAATGGGCATGTGTTTATAAAAGGAATTTGGGGGGTGAGAAGAAGCAAAAATAAAAAGGCCCAAACACCTTAAATCTATGCGTTGTATGATTCAGTGGGGATGTTTTTTTGAGGGTGCATCATGGGGCACGCGTTTAGGGTGCTGGATCTAATTGCATGATGATCTGATGGTGTTGATGAGGGGTACATGATGAACGTGTATATTTGGTTCACACTGGATCTCTGAAGTGATAATCGAGTTTGAAGTTAGAGTACTTCTGGAGGTGTTAGGATGACCTGGATAACTTCACTGAACTCCCAGGAAGCTTTTGCAATGCCTACCTTAGATTGAGAGTGCCTCAATTCTTCTGCACAAGTGAAGTTGTAGAGGTGTAAAGTGAGGTTTGGACAATGATGGTAGAGGTGTTATAGTCGTGCCAAGAGTGTTTGGACAACTTCTATTTGATGGATAAAAGGTATTTGAATGATAAAAGAGGAAAACACACGAGTGGATTTGAAGTTGGGTGTTGGAAGCTTAAAATTTGCAACAAGGGAGTTTTCTAAGTGATTCTGAGTTTGAGAGTGTTTTAGGGCTTGTGAACTCGTCCTATGGATTACAAATGGACCTTATATATAGGCAATAGGTTTGACATCTTGAAGTAACCAGAATCTTGAGATAACAAGTTATGGTTTTGAAGCTTGGTTTTGAAGTAATTTGCAAAGTCATGGTTCCAAGGCAATGTAGGGTGGTTGGTAGGCTTAGAGATGTTGCTTCTGAGCGTTCATTATTGAGTGTGATCAGAATAAACAAGTTAGAGCTCAAGGAGTGGACTTTGTAATTAAAGTGATCTTTATGTAAATGGATATGGAGCTTTTTGCAATTTCATCCAAAAATGGTATGATCAAGTGGATAAAGCTTCAAATATTTGTGTAATGCAGCATAATTTCGTGTAAATCTCTGATCATGTGGAGATTTAGAAGCAACATGGCCTGAAAAGTGAGATTGCATGGTAAGGTTGTGAGATTTGCTCTTGAGTTCTTCACAAAATGACTTGAAATTTCAATAATGGATTCCCAACTTCATGTCTTCAAATCTACTAGCTCAAGCATGATATTTTTTATGCTCTTGGACATTTTGTAAAGCTTGAAACATTGTCTACAACTTTCATGTTGACCACTTTGGCTAAATCAAATGGGAACTTGGTGGAAATTGGCCGAGAAGTTGGGATAAAAAACTGATCAAAACTTGTAAAACAATTTCTAAGTGTTGGATAAAAAACATCATAACTTCATGGGCTTATATCTCTTAAATTAAGCACTTTTTTAGGATCATCTCACATTAACAAATTTGTAGAATTCATCAATCCCTACCACTTTCATGATGAAAGTTTTCCTTGAATCAACTTGTATCTTGAGGAAACTTGCTTGTGAAGTTAGGGTTTTTTAGGTACAAAACACTTGAGTTTTTTCTAAGCGTTTGAAAATCTTGAATTTTGACTTTTGTTGATTTTCTTGATTCTTGATTACAAACTTTGATGGTTTTGAATACCTTGATGATTCTTGATTTTTGAATTCCAATGTTGACCAAAAAGTCAAAGTTTAACTTTTGTGTGACTGTTAACTTTTCATAAATTAATTCAATTCATCAACTATCAATCACTTGTATCTTTGTAAATGTTTTGAGCCATGTAATTAGGTCAATATGTTGTATTTGAGTCCTTGATATCATGCTTTAAGCCATTAGGTCATGCACTAGGTCAAAAGTCAATGATCAATCATCCTTAGTCAAAACCCTAATTTGGCAATTTTGACCTTTGATGATTTGAGGGCTTTCCTTGAGGAATCATGGTCAACCCTTGATCAAATGATGAATATCACCTCAAAATGTTTATGTTGACCAAAAATCTTGAAGTTTGACTGTATGTTGACCATAGTTGACTTTTTATCCAATACAATTGATTTTCAATCATCTGAGCCATTGATTGACAAACATGTGATGTAAGACTTGAAACTTGACATAAGCATTATTTATAACCCATGATGAATAATGAAATTCACTTGAGGCATTAGAAGTCAAATATTCCTTGAGAAAACAAAAACCCTAGTTATAGGCTAATGCTTAGGAGGTGAATTTGTCTTATCAACTCTTTAGAATCCTTGAGTATTTGAGAATCTTAGAAGAATGCCTTTAAGAAAATGGGAGGCAAATTTTGGGGTATAACACTAGGCTACTCTTGTCCACCCTCCTCAAGTAATTTTTCCTTCAACAAGGACTTAATCAACTATAACCAAACTGATTGCAGATGCACGGGTTACCTGCCAGTGACTAATAATCAACCAACGATCAGCAACCACTGGCCCCTAAAGAAATCTGACCTACCTAGTCTTTCTTAATAGGATTTCACAATAACCCGCAACCATTGTCATCTTGAGTCTTCTAACTAACTCTAGTCACTCAAGGAACATCATAATGATACATTCAGTGATCTCCACGAGATATAACGATCATTGACCCTATAAAAAATCGGATCGACTTGATCTTCCTATGAGGGATTTCTCACAATGACCCTCAGCCAGTGATCTCTTAAGAATTCTGACCTTCCTGGTCCCCTAAGAGATATAGCGATCATTGACCCCATAAGGTTTCTGACCAAACTGGTCCATTAGAATAGGATTTCATCTATGATTACCGAAGCCAACGTCTTTTCAAGTCTTCTAATCTTGACTTGATCACTTTAGGAACCAACCAATTCTAAACATGATTGTTTTTCTAGAGATTACACGAGTGCTTCTTATCAAGTAGATTACTCCTACTTTAAGTACATATTATTTGACACAATTCTGAGCAACAACTCTTGTGTACAAACAATTTACAAGAAGAACTTATGAAATAACACAACCTTAGCAAAAAATCTTGTGTTTTACATATTTCTACAAAGATAAATATAATCTAAGTTAAGTGTAACATCTTTTAGTCTTCTTGTCTTCATCTTCTTCATTGAGCAAGCTATGAGCAACAACTCCTTGCTTCTTCATAATTCTTCCAAGATGTATATGATTGGTAGTTTGAATAACATCTTGTAAAATTCTTTCTTCATTAAGCAAGATATGAGCAATAGCTCCTTGCTTTTTAATAATTCTGCCAAGATGTATATGATTGGTAGTTTGAATAACATCTTGTAGAATTCTTCATCTTCATCTTATATGGTTAGCTTTAACATGTTTAGTGTAACAACTCCAACAACGTTTGCATCCATGGCTTTCTAGCTACTTTTTTTCATTTAATATTTCTCCTATTATAGCCTTCAAATAAAATATTCATTGTAAGGATAGAGAAATCTTTTCTCCTTCCAATGGTTGATTCCCAACTAATATATTCAAGAGAGGTTTGGAACAATACAAAATGTCACTTTCAAATACCCACTGCTTGCAGTAGATAGCATATGTCAATGGGAGAACAACTTCTTTGAATAGTATTATCATTGTATTTTTTTCTTCTTGACTAAGTTTCTTGATTTTTATCTTCTAATAATGTACTTCTGATTCTGAAGTATTAAGCTCAGAAGAGATGAATCACTTGTCTCCATTCTTCTGATGACTGACTGATGAGTAGTTCAAAAACTACTTTGTTGTTGTAGCGCTAGAACACCAGAGTGGTCAAAACCAAATCTTGTCTTCAGAATTATGGGTAACAGCCTATCTAAAACACAAAGCTTTTCTTCTGATCTAGAACTACCTTTAAAGGCAAATTTCTTTTCTTATTTGAGAGATGAAGATTGTGATGAGAATATGTTTCTTTTCAGATACTTTCAATAGTGGAATCTTGTTTTCAAAATGATCAACAACATTCTATCTGAGAAACAAGTCTTGGGGTTTTACGTGAAATCTTTTTAGATGAAGATATAAAAATATTTTCTGATGATTGACTTTGAAATCCGATATTATGACAACAACCTATCTGATTCTCAAGCCTTTTAATTCTTGAGATTTGATTCTTTTCTTCTTGTTGGATTGATTCTGATTGAGGAGTGATAATGATCCAGAAGATTCTTCTTTGTTGTAGAGTCATGGTCTTTTAGATGTTTGAACATTGTCTTCAAATATACAAGTAACATATTATCTGATGAACAACTTCTTTGAGTGAAAGCTCTTATGATCTACCTTGTTTTGATCTCTTGATAATCAACTTTTCTAAGCTGCATATCTTATATCTAATTTCTAAAGCAACAACTTATATCAGTACATCTGATTTTGACGTTGAATTCCTTCTTTCTGATCTTTAGAAATCTGATCTTTGGATTGATCTGAAAGCAACAACTTATGTCAACTACATCTAGTTGTCTGATCATGATCTCTTAATCATTGGATTTGTTCCCTTTCTAATGAACAATCATCAGTCATTAGAATTGTTGATGATTCTGTAGAAATGGTCACAATATTTCTTCTATTGAGTGCAGTGATCTTTATGATGATATTTATCTTCTGACAAATATTACTTCGGTTGAGTAGATTGGCTTGAGAAGATATTATCCTTTGATATTGTATTATGATGGACTTTGAGATGTTGATTAGATATGAGTCCAAAATATCTTTCTTTATTTACATCCTTTCTTCTGATGGAATACTTCTGATGTTGAATGAAGGTGCATATTCCATGAACTCTTCGGGTCTTCAGAATCTTGACTTTGTCTTCAAAAATCTGAGGAGCAACTCTTCTGATGAATAATTATTGACTTCTGATCTTGGATTAAAATATTTCTCCTTATGTGTTCAGAATCTTGACTTCGTCTAGAATCCAAGCATCAACTCTTCTAATGAATGAATCTTGACTTCTGATCTTCTGCGTTGGAAGCTTGTTTCTTATGCAGTCTTGATTTGTGATCTTGAAGGAACAACTTATCAGGAACTCTTTCTTCTTAGAAACACATTGAGATTCTTTTCTTGTCGAACATTCAACATTCTATAGAACTACTGATGTTACATTAGAAACAAAACTCAATGGTTATTCTTCTGAGTGATAAAGTGATTTTGATGATATCTTAATTAATACTATCCAGAATTCTAATAATGTATCTGCACACTCAATGAAACCATTATAACTAAAATTATTCTTCATAAAATATATGCTTGTTATCATCAAAACTTAGAGATTAAACACAGGTCCAAATCTTGTTCTTACAAGAGTGAGTATTGTTCTTGGTCGAAGCTTTTAAGCAAGACTAAGTATTTGTAATTTGGAAGTGTGTTCTTCCAATTTTTGTTTATAGATTTCCCCTGTGATTGAGATAGGTCTTTTATCACTGCGGTGATTGGAAGTGGGATGGTGATTTCTCATATCTAGAAAGGACCTAGGTATAAGTTGCATTGGGTATGGATTAGGCAAGAAGTTGTAAACGGGGGAGTTTAGCTTTGAACTAGTACTACTGATAGTGGATTTCCTTCCTGGCTTGGTAGCCACCAGAGTAGGGGAGTTAGCACCAAACTAGGTTAACATATCATTGTGTTCTTTACTTTCAGCAAGTTATTTCTATGCATTGGTGTTATTGTTGGTGTACTGTCAACAAATGTTATAACATATGTTGTAACATTGTGCTTGTACATTGAGACATCAGTATTGACATCTATATCGTGTGTGCCAGAATTTCAATTGGCATCAAGAGCATGCACCCTATTCTGGTTACTGAGTGAGATTCATGGATGTTTTTTATGCCACTATGGAAAAAGAAGGAGGTTATAACAACAAACCACCCATGTTGTATGATTCTAACTATAACTGGTGGAAAGTTTGAATGATAGCTTTTCTAAAAGCTATGGAGAGAAAAGCTTGGAAGGCTATTTTGAAAGGATGTAAGAATCCTGTTATGAAGATCATTGGCAAAGATGGAAAAGAGGTTGAATTTGACACAATCAAACTTGAAGAATAATGGAATGAAGATCATGATAAAGAAGCTATTGGAAATTCCAAGGCTTTAAATGCTCTATTCAATAGAGTAGACAAAAATGTTTTCAGGCTGATTAATGTGTGTACAGTGGCCAAGGAGGCTTGGGAAATTCTCAAGAAAACTTATGAAGGTACCTCTAAGGTGAAGACTACAAGACTTTATCTTCTCACCTTCAAATTTGAGAACTTAAAGATGAATGATGATGAGATAATTCAAGAATATCAAATGAAGATTCTTGAAATTGCTAGTGCATCAAGTACATTGGGAGAGAAAATGTTAGAAGCCAAGCTGGTCAGAAAGATTCTTAGGTCATTTCCTAGGAGATTTGACATGCAGGTCACTACAATTGAAGAAGCGCAAGACATTAACAACATGAGAGTTGATGAACTTATTGGGTTACTTCAAACATCTGAACTAGCTATTGGTGACAAGGATGAGAAAAAGAACAAAAGCATAGCTTTTGTATCCAATGCTGAAGATGATAAAGGTCAAGTTGAGTTGGACATTGATGAGAAGTTGTCTAATACCATTCTTCTTCTTCGAAAGCAATTCAATAGGGTATTAAAAAGATTGGACATAAGAGGAAGACCAGATGTCAATAACATCTCATATGACATCAGTAATAGTCTTGATTCTCAAAAGAAAACAAGAATAGAAGAGAAGCCATGTCAAAACAGAGACATTAAATGTTTTGAATGTGAATGATATGGTCATATTAGACCTGAATGTCCCAACTTCCTCAATAAACAGCAGAAGGGTTTCATTTTATCTTTGTCTAATGATGATAAGTCAGAAGATGAAGATAATTCTGAGACTGCCAAACTTGTGTTGGCTCTATCTGGCAGATGGGCAGATGAAGTTGAAGCATGTGATGAGTATGATGAGAATGATCTTTATGAAGACCTATATGTGCACTACAAGGATACTTGTGAGAGGTGTGAAGAAAGTCTCCAGAAAGAGGAAGAGCACAAGAAGATCATTGTTGATTTTAAGAATGAGAGGAAGCAACTCCTTAGTTCTGTTTCTCATCTACAAACTGAGGTAACACGCATAAATTCCAAACTTGATAACTTGACTAATTCTATAAATATGGTGAAAGAGAATGAATATACCAAATTTCATTATCAATCTGATAATAAATTGAGGAGAATGTCATAGGAGAAGGTCATTCCTACTGAAAAGAAGAAAAAGATCATTATGTCGAAACTCATGTACAACATCTTGGAAAATGTGATAAATCTTCAAACTAACCTCACTCAACTTGGAAGTGTCACTATTATGGTGAGTCTGGTCATATAAAGCCTTTCTGTTTCAAATTGCATGAAGATCAAAGAACTCCAGTTCATTACAAGGCTAACACGGTGAGCAAAATGAGAGGTGTTGAAAATAGGGATAATAACCTTATAACACATTCTTCTTTGAGAGACTAAGCAAGTGAAGACTGGTACTTTGACAGTGGATGCTCTAGTCATATGACAGGGGTCAAGAAGATGTTGGTGGATGTCAAGCCACATCCCACATGATCTGTTATATTTGGTGAAGGTTTTAATGGAGAGATCAAAGAAGTTGGAAAGCTGGTATGTGATGGTTGTCCCAGGTTAGATAATGTGTTGTATGTTAAAGGATTGACTGCTAATCTCATTAGCATTAGTCAACTGTGTGACCAAGGTTTGTTAGTGAACTTCTCAAAATCAGAATGTCTGGTAAAAAATGAGAAGGAAGTTGTTCTAATGAAAGGTATCAGGTCCAAAGACAACAGCTACTTATGGGAATCTCAAATAGTTGCTTACTCTTCCATATGCTCAACAACCAAGGAGGATGAAGTAAAGTTATGGCACCAAAAATTTGGACATCTTCATTTCAAAAGAAGGAATAAAGTCATATTTGTAGAAGCCATAAGAGACTTGACAGAGCTCGAGATTGAAGAAGGAGAAGTCTGTAATTAGTGTGAAAACAAAAAGCATATCATAATGTCACACCCAATGTTGCAACATCAGCCTACTTCCAAAGTTTTGGACCTTCTTCACATGGATATAATGGGACCATTATAGATATACAACCTAGGAGGAAAAAGGTATGTCTTTATGGATGTGGATGATTATTCTGGATATACTTGGATGAATTTTATTAGAGAAAAATTAGATACCTTTGAAGTCTTCAAAGATCTGTGTCAAATCATTCAAGAGAAGAAGATGAGTATGATTGTCAAAATCAGAAATGACAATGACAAGGAGTTTATGGATGCAAAATTTTCCGAATTTTGTGATTCTCAAGGAATAAGTCATGAGTTCTCTTATTCCTAGAAAAATAGGGGAGATGGAATTATTGAGCAAAAGACTAGAGTAATACAAGAATCAACTAGAGTGATGCTTAATGCTAAGAAATTTCCAATTAAGTTTTGGGATGAAGCTATGAATATTGCACGATATATTCATAAAAGAGTCACTTTGAGGGGAGGTATTGTCTCTACTCCTTTTGAGCTATGGAAAATAATGAAACCTAAAGTCAAATACTTTTTGGAAGTAAGTTCCAGATCTTTGCTACTAAATATCAAGTGGACAAAGTGAGTTCCATAGGGGATGAAGGTATACTTCTGGGGTACTCTTCAAGCAGGAGAGCTTATAGGATTTATAACTCCAGAATTAGTATAACAATGGAATCTATCAATGTGAGAATTGATGATTCAGTTGCTTAAGAGAAACAAAATGTTAGAGACGGTGTTGGAAAATCATATGTGCAACCTGATGAAACACTAAGAAAGGAGACTAATGAATTCACAAACACTGAGTCAGTGAATTCTCAATCTAGCATAAGTCTGTCTACTAAGGGGAAGATTGAACAAACTAGGGATTTAACTTTAAGTCACCCTAATAAAGGTAACATCACTGAATTTAAACATAATATATCAAATATAGATGGATGTTTTTCCTTGAGGGAAACAGGTGGAAGGTACTATGAATTGATTTTGAAGAGGTGTGATGTCAAGAGAGATGTCATGACATTTAACAATGAAGATCTTAACTCCTTCAGATATCTTATTCAACATGACCGGTACAAGGATCTTGGTAGTTGTAAGCAACTGATCAGAAATCTTGTTGAAGGAAAGAATGATACTCTGGAGCATATGGACAACAAGGAACAACTTGTTGTTATTACAGACAGTGGGATTGGAACTTGTATTATTGAAGAGTTATAAGAATTACAGAAAAGAGGGAATGCAACTTCTACTACATCTTTCCTCTATGTTCTAGGGCATGACATGCCTATTGTTGGGGTTATTGACTGGAAGGAAGGTATTATGTAAGACAGTAAGGCTGGCTATAATACCAAGGAATGTAGAAGGCTCCTTGATAGGGGCAGAAGGCTCTTTGATAGGGGTAAGAGGTGGCAAACCACCTAAATCTAGCCAAGAAGTTTTGTTTCCATCTGTGGTATTGTTAGAGTGTAATATGTTCTGAAGTACTTTGTGTGCTTCTAATGTGTACATATACTCTGGTTCTTTTTTGTCAATGTTTTGGCTAAAAAGGGGGAGTAAAATGTTGTGTCCTGATATTATATCACATGTCTTGACATGTTGATATAGCATTATGATAGAACTGTATGCTACTTCTTCTATGAGAGTGGTTGTGTGTATGGTTTCTTATGTAATCATTGAGGAGGAGCATGTGTGTTCATGCTTGTGTATGCTGAAGTTGCTGATGCTGCTTCTGTTGTTCTGCTGCAGGTGCTCTAGTGTGGGTTTTACCCTTGATGGGGAGAACCTATTATGTGTGACAAGGGGATTTCTAAACCTGTTTGTGTGTATAAGCTTTTGAGAAGTTGTGTTTTTACAGAGTTTACATGATAAACATGTAGCTTGTGTTGTGGTTTTATTCCTCTCTCCGATTAAATTTGGTTTTTGGTTGTTTTAGCCAAAATTTTCCAAAGGGGAGATTGTTAGTTCCATGTTTTTATGATTGGCAAAATTTTGGCCAAGCATGGTTCTAAAAAGGGTTATATGTTAATGTTGGTAAGATGGTGCAACATATTTATCAACTCCAACTGTTATGAGTTTTACTACCAGATGTTGAAGACGGTGTCATAACATCTGAACCAGCAGGTACAATGAGGTTCCGCAAGTGCCTTATTTGACATATGTTCTAGTAGATGTTGTAACATGTTACAATAGAACATCTTGTCAGCGCGCCAAATATTTTATCCTTGAAGATTTGATTTGAAGATATGAGTATCTGGAATATTTTGTACTCATTATAGGTGCAGGAAATTCAAGGATTTTATTAAAAGCAAATGCATATTTAATTGGTTACTAAAAAGGGTGGATGAGACTTTTTAGAAACTTTTTATGAAGATTGTTTCTATTTTTGTGGAGAAAGACTCTACAGGTTTATGGGAGCTGCTGATTGGATTTGATTGAAGAGTCTAAGCCCAACCGTAGAAAACTATATAAGGAGTCACCCATGACCTAGTTTTTAAGCATAGTTTTTATTTGTAAAATGGTGTAAAAATAAGGGTTTAGGGTTGGTAGTTCCTTAGGTTCTCCGTTTGTTTTGTTTGTACATCCTCATGTATCCCTGATACATTTGAGTTGACTAATTGTTACTAACTTGCCAAGTTATTATTCTCCTCAAAGCTGTGAAGCAAGAGTGAGTATTGTTCTTGGTCGAAGCTTTTAAGAAAGGCTAAGTATTTGTAATTTGGAAGTGTGTTCTTCTTATTTTTGTTTATAGAAAGCCTCTGTGATTGGGATAGGTCTTTTATCACTGCGGTGATTGGAAGTGGGATAGCAATTTCTCATATCTAGGAAGGACCTAGGTAGAAGTTGTAATGGGTAGGAGTTAAGCGAGAAGTTGTAAACGGAGGAGTTTAGCTTCGAACTAGTACTATTGATAATGGATTTCCTTCATGGCTTGGTATCCCCCAGAGTAGGTGAGTTATCTATAAATTGGGTTAACATATCGTTGTGTTCTTTACTTTCTGCAAGTTATTTTTCTGCATTGTTGTTATTATTGTTGTACTGTCAACATATGTCAACAAATGTGATAACATCTGTCGTGACATTGTACTTATACATTGAGACATCAGTCTTGACATCTATATCGTGTGTGCCAGAATTTCAATAATGATCATACGCTAGTTCACATGCTCGATTAATAGGATATATATGAAATATGTTAACAAAATCTAATCTTGACATGCTTTTTAAACCGGTCAAACTTAAACTTTTTACCGTTCTTACTAACTTGTCATGCAATTGTTACTTTACGATACCAAAACCTTTTTAAACCCTTACTCAAAACATTATCAACTGTAGAACGACAATAATATCGCATCAATCCCTGTGGAGATGATAAAACAAATATTTACCCCATTAAAAGTGTTTCAACAAAATGGCGTTGTTGTGGGGGATTGGCGTATAGATATTACAAGCATTGCAATAGTTATTATTTTGAGAGATACTTATACTATTACCTTGATATTTTATTGCTAGTGTTTGTTCACTTGCTTGGTTAGTGTTTCAGATTTCTGTTCATACGAGGAAGTGTACCTGAAAATCAACTCCTATTTGATCCATAGATTTAAATGATTGTTCGCGGAATTTAATAGCAAAACCAGAAGAAGAATAAATATATCCAAGGAAAAGAAACAAATAGAAGAAACTTCTACTTATACAACACTACAAAGGCCTGAAGAATTCATGGAGGATATACAAATACCTCCCATAAGAGGTTCATGTACTAATAATCCAAGGAGAAATGCTCAATTTGCTCTAAATGCTAACAATGAAAGACATTATGAGATGAAGACCGCCATACTTCAAATCTTGTATGCAAATTCTTTCACCGGTCTTAACCATGAAGACCCATACACTCATCTCACAAAGTTCTACGCGATTGCCGGTGCAATTGGAGCTCCCGAAGCAGAGGAAGATCAAGTGTTCAAGAGACTATTTCAACATTCTTTAATTGTAAAGGCAAATGATTGGTACCTTGATCAACCCACTCAAACAATGTCAAAGTGGAATGTTCTATAGGAGAAATTTCTTGAGAGATTGTTTCCATAATCAGGTTTATGGAAGTTAAAACTGCAATTTTGGTATTTTCACAAAGTCCGAATGAATCTCTTAATGAGGCATGGGTGAGGTACAAATCAATGCTTAGAAAGTGTCCAAGTCATGGTTTTGATGATATCACACAAATACACATCTTTCGTAATGGTATTCTACCCCAACCAAAACTTTTGATAGATGCAACCGCGGGTGGTTCTTTGATGGCAAAAACCGATGAAGAGGAAATTGAAATTATTGAGAAGATGGCACAGAAAAATCACCAAGTTCAAACTAAATGAGGGTATTCACAAAAGAAGACGAGACTTATTGAATTGGGGACTAACGATGCAATCTTAACTCAAAACAAGCTACTTTCTAAACAAGTGGAGGAGCTCACAAAGAAAATGTCTAGACTCCCCCAACAACTTAAAGAAATGCAAGAGCTTCATAGCAAACAAAAACAAGTTGCTTCATGTTAGTTGTGTAATGGAGATCATCAAATGGGGTATTATCCACCAGAGAATGAAGAGGTAAATTACATTGGGAACCAAAATAAATTCCAACAAAGACGGGCTATTTACCAAAATCAAGGGGGCTACCAACAAAGAGTAAACAATCAATAATATGGCCAAGGAAGGAGACAAGATGGAGGTACATGCAATAAACAAAATCCTTACCAAAATCCTCCTCCTCGAGAAAAACCTTCCAAGATTGAGGAAACTTTGAACCAATTCATGCAAATGTCCATGGCTAATAAAAAGAGAAATGAGGTGGAAATAAAGAACTTGGAAAATCAAGTGAGTCAACTAGCCAAGAAATTGGGAAATCTACAAGCTAGACCATCATTTTTTGCAAACACTCACACTAATCCTAAGGAGCACTGCAAAGCAATTTTAAATAGGAGTGGTAGAGTAGTAGGAAATGGAAGTGGTGATGAGGTTGAAAGTGAGGAAGTTGAGATAGAAAAAGAGAAAGAAGTTGAAAAAAATGTATAACAAAAGAGGAATGAGGAAGTATTACTTGAAAATGAGAGAATTGAAAAAGAAAATATAGAGAAAAAAGTGAGGAAAAGAAGAAGAAGTCACAAGAGGAGAAAAAGAAAAAGAAAAGTCCTCCAGTTCAAAAACTTACATGATCCTCATGCTCCCACAAAGAAAGATAATTCAAGGCATTATGCTAGGTTCTTGGATATTTTTAGCCATTTTAAAATCAACATTCCATTTTCCGAAGCCTTGGAGTAAATGCATACTTATGCAAAATTCATGAAGGATATTCTTCCGAAGAAAAATAGATACACGAATCAAGAGATTATCAACTTTGATGCTAGTTATAGTGACATAATTCAAAGGACTATTCCAAGAAAGAAGATAGATCCCAGAAGAGTTACATTACCGGTCACAATTGGTGATATGTGTATTGATAAAACACTGTGGATTTAGGTTCTAATGTTAACTTGATTCTATTATCTTTGGTGCAAAGGTTGGGAAACATTGGCATTTGAGAGGAAAAGATGACACTTCAGTTAGCTGACAAATCTACTACTCGTATATTTGGCGTAGATGAATATGTTTTGGTAAAACTGGATAAGTTCTTATTCCCCATTGATTTTGTGGTGATGGATATGGAGGATGATGATGATGCACCATTGATTCTTGGCCTACCATTCATGAAGGCCGCAAGAATGATGATTGACATTGATGATGGTTTAATGAAGTTTCGCGTGCAAGATGAAGAAGTGTATTTTAATATCTTTGAAGCAATAAAGAACTCAAATGATAAAGGATATTGCTTTAGAATGGATGCCACCGAGAAAGCTATCATTGATATGGGAAGGCAAGTTCACTTATTCATTTCTCTTAAGAAGGATTTGACTGGTGCTCTTAAAGTTCTCAATGAAGATGAAGAGAAAGAGATTGAAGATTGTCTAAGAGAACTTGAGGCATTGGAAGAAATTAATCATTTTGATGTGAAAATTGAAGAGTTGAAAAATGAGCCAAGAATTGATTATTCTAAGATTGAATTGAAGGTACTACCCTCTCATTTGAAATATGTGTTTCTTGAGGAGGGTGGTAATAAACTGGTTATCATTAGTGGTTCATTTTCTAGTAAAGAAGAATAGAAACTGATCCACATGTTGAAAGAAAATAAGGAAGCAATAGGTTGGGTTCTCTCCGATTCAAAGGAGACTAGTCTAGCTTATTATATGCACAAAATTATGATGGAAAATGATTTCAAGTCGGTTGCTCAACCACAATGCCGCTTGAATCCTACAATGAAGGAAGTTGTGAGAAAGGAAGTTGTGAAGCTATTGGAAGCCTAGATGATTTATCCAATTTTCAATAGTACTTGGGTGACTCCGGTACAAGTGGTACCAAAAGAAAGGTGGGATGACCGTGATAACAAATGAAAAGAATGAATTGATTCCAACAAGGACCATAATGGGTTGAAGGATGTGTATTGACTATCGAAGGCTAAATCAAGCAACTAGGAAAGATCACTTCCCTCAACCTTTCATGAATCAAATTCTTGAGAGGTTATAGGGTCAAGAATTTTATTTCTTTTTGGATGGATACTCCAGATATAACAAAATTACGGTTAATCCAGAGGATCATGAGAAAACGGCTTTCACATGTATGTTTGGTATTTTTGTGTATAGGAGGATGTCGTTTGGTTTGTGCAATGCACCGACCACTTTTCAAAGATGAATGCAAGCTATAATTTTTGATTTCATTTAGAAGACTATGGAAGTCTTCATGGATGACTTCTTCGTTTTCGAGGCTTCTTTTGATTTATGCTTGAAGAACTTGGATACCATTTTGAAAAGATGTGTGGAAACCAACTTAGTTCTTAATAGGGAGAAATGTACTTTCATGGTTACTGAGGGCATTGTCCTTAGTCACAAAGTTTCATCCAAAGGGCTTGAAGTTGACAAAGCCAAAGTGGAGGTGATTGAGAAGTTGCCACCACCATTAAACGTAAAGGGAATTTGAAGTTTCTTAGGTCATGCGGGCTTCTACCAACGATTTATCAAAGACTTTTCCAAGATTGTAAAGCCATTGAGAAACTTTCTCAACAAAGATAAGTCTTTTATTTTCGATGATGCTTGTTTGATTACTTTTAATGAATTGAAACAAAACTTGATAATTGCACCAATAATCATAGCACCCGATTGGAAAATTGACTTTGAACTAATGTGTGATGCTAGCGATTATGTTGTTGGTGCAGTTCTTGGTCAAAGAAAATCTAAAACTTTTCATGTGATACATTATACTAGCAAGGTTCTTAATTAGGCACAAATTAATTATGCCACCACCGAAAAAGAATTTCTAGCTATAGTGTATGCGTTAGAAAAATTTAGGTCTTATCTAATTATGTTAAAAGTTATTGTATACACTAACCATGTAGCTCTAAAGTACATGGTCACCAATCGGAACTCCAAACAATAGCTCATTAGGTGGATCTTGTTGTTGCAATAATCCGACTTAGAGATTCGAGATAAAAAGGGCTCAGAGAATTTGGTGGCGGATCACTTTTCAAGGTTGGTGAACAATGAGATCACAAGAAAAGAAAGTGAAGTTACTGAATCTTTTTCAGATGAGAAATTGCTAATGATTCAAGAAAGGCCTTGTGACTTGTAAATATATCCATAAGCATATGTTTACACAATTGATTGAACTATTATCCAAGTGATTCAAGTATTATCCATTGCATCATTCCATTTATGGCACAAAGGCACCATTGTCATTCACATAAAGCATGATTTATGCAATTGTCAACTCCTTGAGCCTCTCAATTATTTTCTCTGCACATACACAATGTCAAATCAAGAATAAACATGCATAAAAGCCTCTAGCAACCTCAGACCAAGCTTGTACGATGTATTGGAACACCAATTTTCAAAATAACTTGGTTGTTTCATATAAAATAAACCAGAATTTTGACAGCTTGTAAAACAAACTCTCTCATTCTCTCAAACCTCCTCTATAAATAGATATGCCATTTGCAAACCAAGGGCCATAAGTTTTTGTTGTGTAGACAAGCCCTCAAAATCTCATACTCTCAAAAATCCATAATTGTCCACAAAACCCCACTTTTGAGCTTTGAAGTCCAAAAATTTGAACCTCTCACATCTTACAACTTTTGTCCAAATAAACCATCCACATACTTCATATACCTCATATAGAAGTTGTTCAAACACAAGAACAACTTATGTTGCATCATCACCACCATTTACAAAAAAAGCCACTTGCAACTTGGTTTCTCGAACTCTAAGTCAAAACATAAAGTTTAGTTTCAAGGTAAGTCTTCTTGACTTTGAGCTCTTCATTTAAAACATCATTAATGATTCATTTTTTAAGATAAAATATAGTAATCATTTCCCTTGAAGCTAACCATATGATAGCTCTTCATTTTTATCAATTATATGTTGAGGACTGGCTTGTACATGCAATAGAACAACGTTAGAGGAAAAAAACTGCAGCATGAGTCGATGCATACTCACATGAGTCTACTCATTTTAGTCACAAAACAGGGTGTGAGTCGATACAAAGCCTTATGCATCGATGCATACTGTTATCCAAGCACAATGTAGAGGGAAAAAAGGTGTATGAGTTGACACAAAGCACGAATTTGTCGACACAAACAAGAAATGAGTCGAGACATACCATTATGTATTGACTCATACTGAGCTGTTTGGACTTCTAGGAGCAAGAAAATGGCATGCATCGATGCAAAGCTGATATGTGTCGATGCAAAACAGAAAAAGGAGCCAATGCAAGCCATTATGCATCAATACATGTTGAGTTTAGTTTTGATTTTCCAAAAATATTTTATTTATCATTTATAACTTTAGTATATTCCTATTGTTATTTCTTTCTAAAGCAAAAGCCAAAAAACATTTTTTTATTAAAATCAATTTCTTTTCTTAAAATTAATTTAATATTTAGACTTATGTTTATCTTTTCTTTAAAATTAATTTAGAACTTAGGGCTATTAATTAATTTTTTTTTTATAATAATTTAATTTAATTAAAACCTTTTCACAAAAATCCTAAACTTGTTTCTTTAATCAAATTAATTTTCTTAATTAACTTAAGTTTAATTTTCTTAGTTTAATTTATTTATTTTCTTTTAGTTAATTAGGTCAAAACCCTTCCTTCATAACAAAAACATTTTCGTTTCTTTTCATACCACTTTATTATTTGTACATTATATTTAAATTTTTTGTACATTATCGTTCAATTTAATATAGTTGTAATAGTAAATTAGGATTTATTTGCTTTCATCCCGCCATTTGTAAATTTGTATCCCCATCCCCTAAACGATGTAATAGTGTAGGACTTTACATTTCCATAATTTACGGCTTTCAGTATTAATGCTAGTAACTAGGGTCTGTATGGAAAGCCATAAAATCAACAATAACAAACCCTAATTCAAGATAAAACAATGCATGAAATCAAAACACTTACACACTTGCACCTCTAGGGTAACCCATATTTGTTTCCTCGAATAAAAATAGTCATGTCCCTCTGTTGTACCCCAAAATTTTCCCTCCCATTTTTACTCAAAGCATGCTCCTAGAGATCCTCAATTGCCCAAGGTTGACCAAGAATTGACCAGACAAATTCTCCTCCTAAGCAATGCACCTCTAGCTAGGGTTTCACTTTTCATTAAGATGTGTGAGCTCCAAGGGTCCCAAATGTTTTCCATGGTCCTATTATGCCTTCAAGATTGTCCATGACAAATTTCATTCCCTCCACTACAAGTTTGCTCATTCAATTGCCCAAATACTTGAAAATCAATTGTACTAGGTCAAAAGTCAATTGTGGCCCATGTACAGTCAAATTTCAATATTTTTGGTCAACATCAATATTTTGAAGTGATGTCCATCATTTGATCAAGGGTTGATCATGATTCCTCAAGAAATACTCCTAATCTATCAAAAGTCAAGAATTGCTAAATTAGGGTTTCTATAGGAAAAGTCAACCAAAATTTGACCATACATAACTTTCACATAATTCATCCATTTTTCCCCAACCAAAGCTTATTCTGAAGAGAATCTAGTTCCATACAACTTCTCTTTTATCCTCAAGTCCAAGAAATACATCATTTGGAAGATACAAGCCCATACATTACAGCTTCCAATACAGAGGGAGGCTGCCACAACTTCTTGAAAATTCAAAACAAATGTTTAAGGAAAAAAACTACAGCATGATTCGACACATACCCACATGAGTCGACTCATTCTTGTGACAAAACAGGTATGAGTCGACACACGGCCTTATGCATCGACTCATATTATTATCCAGCTCCAAAATAGAGGAAGGAAAGGTGCATGAGTCGACACATCCCATTATGCGTTGACTCATATTGAGTTAATTTTGTTTTTACTGGAGCAAAAAGAATTATGTGTCGATGCATAATAGCATTGTGTCGACACATAATTGTTCAAAATTCATTTTTCCTGCCTTTTTCATTGCCTTAACAATTTTCATGGATTGGCTTCATTACTGTCCAACCATTCAATATGGGCTGATGTTTTGGACAGCTTAGAGGCCCATGAATTCGTGCATTAGTAACTAGATACATCCAATTTTGAAAAAAGACAAGATTCCACATCTTTGGCCAAAAATTCAAATTCTTATTCATGGCTTTAAAACACATGATTAAGGTTGTTTAAACTATTTCTCTCTTGTCCCCTCCTTCTACTCTATATATACATCACATTAGCAAGCATAAGACACGAAAAACAGCTTGTAAGAAACCATACAAAATTCACAAAAATCTTCCAAAGTTGTGAAATCCAAAAGTGCACTTCCAGCTTTCCTTATGCCAAATAAACCTCACCATTCAATCCCTGAGACCCCCAGGAGATCGTCCAGACCATTTGCAAGGCGTGCAACACCCTAGAACCACAAATCCACACGTCACCGGACCTTAGTAAGGTTTTAATTCGAAACATTTCAACTATGAAATATAATTTAATTTTATTTACATATTCATGTTAATATTGTTGCTCGCGAATGTTCTAATGTATTTCATGTGAGTCACAGTGCCAGAATCGTAGATCACCATTGTTAGGGTTTCAAAACATGGAAGTTTCGGTTTCAGGGATAGAGGTGGTTTTAGCCTAAACCAAGACCAGGGTTGAATTCGCAGCATAGGTTTTAGGGGGGGGGGGGGGGGTTAGCCAAAATTTCAAATCTCAAAAGCTTCTTATTTTGCAGGTTATGAATCTCTCCATACCGGAGAAGAAGGTGGTCAACCACCGTGGAGGGTGGTTTGACCACCCTGGAGCTGGCGTGGCAAGTGTGCATGTTTTTATTGGTTGGCTCAAATATAATCAGGGCCCACTGGGCGCGCGTCTTTTTTATTTGAATCATTTCTGATTTGTTTTAATAATATAATATTATTATGTTATATGAATTAATGAATGAATAGGTAGCTCAGATGGCAAGGCGTGTTTGTGTGAAGGGAGAGGACATGGGTTCGAGTCCCAGGTCCAACATTTTTTTCATTTTCCTAACAATTTCATGCAGATTCTATACTTCAACGGCCAGGAACATTTTGTACGCCTTCAAATTGCAACCACCAGATCATGATTGATCTAGATCCAAGGGCTTGAGCATGCGGATCCAACATATGCCATCAAAGTCAGTCCTCACTGAATCTAAAAGACAAATCTGGGCTTCAACATTTGGGCCCAGCGAAATTTTAAAACAATACCCCATTTTTGCTTCATAACACCCTGGCCCATTTGAATTTTATTTTATTTTTATTCTTTTAATTTATTTGTTTTATTTAATCAGTAAGTTTTTTTAATCAAATAAAAAATCAACAAAACTTAGGATTAGCTTTTTTAATTAAATAATTAATTTATGAAATTAATTAATTAATTAACTTTAACATTTTTTTAATTAAAATAAGTTAGGTTTTAATTTATGTTTAAATTATTTTCTCAAATAAAAATACAAAAAATATTAGAATTAGCCTTTAAATTCATTTAGAAATTATCTTTTAAATTAAAATTAGATTTAAGGTAGTTTAATTATTTTCTTAAAATAAACAAAAACCAAAAATATTTTCTTATTTTACTTAGCAATTTCTGAGGGTTTTAGACGTTATTTTAAATTCACGCGCATTATCTTGTTCTAGCATTTTTTTATATAATAATGTACGTGCTGATAGTATGTAATAGATTAAACTAGGGCTTTACTGCTTTTCTTTATTTTTCTTTCCCCCAAGTTTTTGTACATTGTAAATATCCCCTCCCCAAAGCCATGTAATAGCGTAGGGTTTATTTTTGCACTTTACATTCTTCTGTACATATTAACTGCTAGTAACTAGGATTTTTTGGCAAGACTTAAATCAAACGTTAACAAACCTAAAGATAAATAAACTGAATTGAATCATTTTCACATGCGCACCTCTAGGGTACCCCACTTCGGTTGCCTTCGGAAAACGGTTACAATTCTCGAAATATAAGAAGTTTTAGTGACTGTCCTCTAGTTTGAAAGATCACAAGTCCCTCGATGACCCTCTCGATGTTTCCTCGGTTAAAAGTGATCTTAGAACTTTAGTACAGTTACTAAAATTCCTTTCCAAGTTGCCTTCGTGACCGTAACATCCCTTTGAATGTCCCTCATACATCCAACGATAGGGCTACCTACTCACTAATGGTAGGATAACACTGTCTAAAGGATAGGAGGAAAAGAACGACCTTTTCGAGTATAAGTAGATAGCTATTAGATGATTGCTCAAAATAAAACAAACTTTTTACACTTACACATTTCAAAAACAACCTTAAAAAACATTTGCTTTGTCAACACTCTTGAGGACTGATACAAGAGTTAACGCAAAGCGAATCGCATGCACTAAGGAATTTTCAAATGCTTTTCAAAAGCACAAAGCACAAGAAATTTTCAAAACATGAGCTAGCATCTAAGAGCCCATAGAAATCTACAGATAAAAAGGGTACTAACACCTTCCCTTTCCATAATATACCCCCCTTACTCAGAAAACTCTCGAAAAGGTCTTTTTATATTCTTTTCACCCTTTCCTTAATTTGGATAAGAGAAAAGTCGGTGGCGACTCTTTCTTACCGCAACATTTGAGAATACAAATGCAAAACCAGTATAAACAGTCGGTTTTGCCACCGTATCAAAGAACTGGCGACTCTGCTGGGGAATATAAAAAGTGAGGTTACCTTAGAGTCTAGTTCATTGTAAATTGCTTTACCTTGTATGCCTTGTTTGCTTTATTTTTGAGGGCTTTGTTTGGGTTACTATAGATCCTACACCCGGATCTGGGGCACCTTTTAGGTAAGTAGCAATAGATTGTGGAAACAATGTATGGTATACCGACACGGTTAAAGCGATAGCTACATTGATGTGACAATTTGTTTGGTACCGGTAGCCCTTGAGTAGTCAAGGAGAATACGGGGCCGCTGAGTGGTGTCATGAATCATCAACTGACCTTATAACCTTTAATTGAACAACTTGGCCATTAGCAAGTAGTGAGATAGTCGTCTTTGGTGTAGCCTGAAGTCGATTGATACTCGATACTACACTTATTGAGATTTGACTCCCGAGTTTTTTTTGGTGGCAAGTCAGTTGTCGATCAGAATGAAACTTGTGGGAAAGATCAGTGATATTGAGATCCCTTAGAACCCGATTACTTTCTAGGATAGGTTGAACCAACTAAACTTCAAGAGGTTACTTACCTTAAAACCCATGCAAGCTTTAAACCTAAGGTCTTTGTGTGATTTGCTTGTGCTTGCTATATTTGTGTTTTCTTAGCATAATCATGATATTATAACATCATAACATGGCATATCATACTAACCATTTCAAGGATTTTTAGGACTTATCCTTGTGTTGTTTTGTAGGACATGACATCCACTCGCAGGAATACTATCCAAGTCAACCTCATAAGGGAACATCCTCAACTCAAGGAATTAGCATCAAGGGTTCCTGAGAGCTCTCTGTTCACTGAAAGACATGGTCGACTTCCCAATCTGGTCACCTCAAGCCCTAATGAAGAAATGTTGAAGGTGCTCTTTCAGTTCTTCGACCCTTTACATCACTGCTTCACCTTTCTTGATTACTAATTGGTGCCTACCATGGAGGAGTTTTCCCAATTATTGGGGGTGCCCATTCTTGATCAGTTACCGTTCAATGGTATGGAAAGAGACCCAAAACCAGAAGAGATTACTCATGCTCTGCCTTTACAACAGTCTGATGTAGTGGCAAATTGGGAAACAAGAAAAGGTGTCAAAGTGTTTTTAGCTAAGTTTCTATTTGAGAAAGCTCGTCATTTTTGGGATACCCTGGATTTACAAGCTTTTGAAGAAGTGTTAGCCCTTCTCATCTATGGGATGGTACTATTTCCTAATCCGGACCAACTCATAGATGTGAATGCGGTTAAGGTTTTTCTGTCTCATAATCTAGTTCCTACTTTACTTGGAGACATCCTACACTCTCTGCATACCCGCACTTTAAAGAGAAGAGGGACCCTTCTGTGTTGCACTCCTCTGTTGGCTAGGTGGTTTATTTCACACCTGCCTCGATCCATGTTGAAGAATGAGCATGGCATAATATGGTCTAATAGGTTGATGTCCCTCACACATTCCGACATTCATTGGTGTCCTTGATCCTTGGAGAATGTTACCATCATTGACCGCTGTGGAGAATTCCCTAATGTCCCTCTCCTATGCATTAGGGGGGGGAATCACTTATAATCCTTGTTTGGTGTTGCGACAGTCTGGCTATGCTAGGAGGGATGGTCCTCATGATACACTTGTCCAAGGAATCATATTAGACTACGAGAATGATGTTCAGGGTTATCGCCAGAGGTTCATAAGAGCTTAGGGCATGGTGAAGAAAGTTGATAGCAAAACACTGGGGCATAAGAAGTCCATTCCTTTGGATCCTTATCGTAAGTGGTTACGAGCCCATGCTCAAAGTCTCAGGATTCCTTATGAGGCCATTTTACCCATCATCATGGAGCCAGTTGCTGAGGGAGACACTCCATACATTGTTCTTCATCCTGACATGCCGACTAATTTCGAGGAGTTACAAAAATTCGGGATTCAACTCAAAGAGGAACAGGACACCTTTAAAACCTAATTCTACACCAGCAAGAAGAAAGTTTTAGAGCTCACCGGGCTACTTCACAAAGAGAAGAGTATAAATGCCTATATTTCACCAAAGAGGATGCGACCGTGGGAAGCTTGAGTCCCTTTTTGCTTTTAGAGTTCATTTTTGCTTTGTTACTTCCTTTGTAAGCCCGAGAGGCATCATTGTAACCGCTTAAACTTCTTAATGCAATTAAAATTTGTTTTCCCTTTGACTAAGCAAATTTAAGTTTTAGAAATCCTTGAAAACATTGCACACATATACCATACATATTATTGCATAAACATGTTTCAGGACAAGCTTCTTCTCTTCTTTGCTGTTTATTTCAGCAATGGCTCTTGAACAAACAGTTAAAGAGCTTCAGGCACAGAATGCTCAATTACAAGAAATGTTCCTGAATCTGGATAAGGGACAAGAAGATTTGAAAGCATTAATTCTCAAGGACAAGAAGAATAACAAGAGGCCAGTGGGTGTTCTGAATTTTGGAAGAAGGTTTAAAGGACCAGTGAGGCAAGTTTCAGAGCTCGCAACTCCCTCGAGAAAGAGAGAGAGAGAGAGAGAGAGAGAGAGAGAGAGAGAGAGAGAGAGAGAGAGAGAGAGACATTCAGGAAAGAGAGTTATGAGAGGAAGACCATAGTACAAGGGAGTCTGAAGAAGAAGAAGCTGATTACACCGAGGAACAATACCCTCCTGTTGATGATAAGTACAAACAGCTGGAGGACCGTCTCAAGGCCATGGAAGTTCAGAAGGTACCTGGCTTGGATTTCGAAGAGCTAGGGTTGGTTTCTGGAGTGGTTATCCCGCAAAAGTTCAAAGTTCCCACATTTGCTAAATATGATGGGGTCTCATGTCCTAAGCTTCATCTCAGATCTTATGTCAAGAAGATCCAGCCGCACACTGTTGACAGGAATTTATGGGTGCATTTATTTCAAGACAGTCTATCAGGGACTCAATTAGAGTGGTTCTATCAGCTGGAGGGAACCAACAATCGTAACTGGGAAGATCTGGCTGCTGCTTTCTACAAGAAGTACCAATATAATGCTGACCTTGCTCCAACCCGTACACAACTTCAGAGCATGTCTTTGGGTTCTAGTGAGGGCTTTAAAGATTATGCCCAGAAATGGAGAGACCTTGCAGAAAGAGTCCAGCCTCCGTTGTCTGATAGAGAGCTGGTGGACATGTTCTTGGGCACGTTATCCAGGCCGTTCTTTAACCATCTGATTGGAAGTTCTTCCGCTGGACTTACTGAATTAATCTTGACTTGTGAACGAGTAGAGGCTGGTATTAAAAGTGGTAAGATACAGAGATATGCATCCTCCAACACTTCAAAGAAACCATTCACACGGAAGAAGGAGGACAATGCTGCTTATGGCCAAAGGAATCTTAACAAAACTGAGCATCGTTCGACGGTAGGGGCTGTTATGATTTCCAATCCTGCATCAAACCAGCAACCGAATAATTAGTCCAGAACAGATAAACCTAGAAGACAATTTACTCGGATTAATATGACCTTGTCTCAAGTTTTTCCATATTTGCTGAAATCCAATCTGGTTACCCTGAGAGAGGCTCCCAAAAATCCCAACCCTGCATCTCCTTGCTACAATTCAAATGCTCAGTGTGCTTACCATTCTGAAAGTCCGGGCCATGATACAAACGACTATTGGGCTTTGAAGAACAAGTTGCATGATTTGTTTGAGGTAAAGGAAATTGAATTTGATGCTCCTGAGACTCCTAATGTTATAACTGCCCATATGCCCAAGCACGACCGTGGTGTTAATGTTATTGACGATGACATGTTTGTTGCTTCTGTTGATTAACTAGCTACTCCACTCCTGACTGTTAAAAAGAATCTCTTGTAGGCCGGTTTACTTCTGGGTTATGGTGAAGGTTTCCACTTATGTTTGTTCCTACCTAATGGTTGCCATTTGTTGAAGGAAGGTGTTCAGCGCTTGAAGGATGATAAAGAAATTCTGTTTGAGAAGACTCCAGTTACAAGTGCTCCGTGTGAAGATGTTTCTATCATTACCATTTCCGCCAATCCTCCCAAGGTTTCCTCCAAAAGACATGTCAGGATTACATTTGTTCCGAAAGTTGCTCGGTTGATAATTACTTTCCCTGGACCTATACCATATTCTTCGGATAAAGATGTTCCCTAGAATTATGGGGATGGCGTCTATTACCATGGCGTCAAGCAAGATTTGCTGGTTGTTAAAGACAAAGATGTCGAAGACTCTGATCCTGACGTTAGTAATATCGCCGGGACCAGTAAGATAACAAGAAGCGGAAGAGTTTTCTCTCCCGAGATCTCTCCAAAAACTGTTGCTACTCCTGTGATCATCTCTGCTGCTGCTCCTGTTAACACTCCCATTACTACTTCGATGATTATTCCTGATGTTGCTCCTGTCAGTATTCCTATGACTACTCCTGCTGTTAGCCCTACTGTTATCCATGCTACCGAGTCGTCCGAGACTTGGGGAAAAGAGGTATTGGTTGAGCCTTTCTAGAAGAAGGCACATCCATAAGCCATTCCCAAGGCTTCTAAAAAGGAGATGGAAGAGATATTGAAAATAATCAAGAAAAGTGATTATAATTTCGTAGAGCAATTGGGGCAGACCCCTTCAAAAATCTCCATGTTGGCCCTACTGTTGTGCTCTGAAGCCCATGCCAAGGCTTTAGTAAAATTCCTGAAGTCTGCCCACGTGCCTCAAAAGACCTCCGCTGATCAATTCGAGAATCGTGTGGCTAGTTAAACAACTGACAATGGCCTGGGATTTTCTGATGCAGACCTAACTCCAAAGGGAAGGAAACACAATGATGCCCTACATGTCTCCATTAAGTGCAGGGGCACTACATTAGCCCATGTTCTGGTAGATACAAGTTCATCACTGAATGTCTTACCCAAGAATGCTCTAGACAGGTTAGATTTCGAAGGGCTCACACTAAAGCCCAGTAACATTGTGGTGAGGGCCTTCGACAGTTCTAAAAGCATGTTGCACGGGGAGGTGGACATCCCTATCAAAGTGGGAACTCAAACTTTTAATTCCACTTTCTATGTGATGAACATCCGCCCGTCTTACTCCTATTTATTGGGTCGACCCTGGATCCATGAGGCTGGTGCTATGACTTCCACCCTATATTACATGCTGAAGTACCAAGCCAATGGGAAGATTATCACAGTTCATGGGGAGGAGGAGTACATGGCGAGCCACCTGAACTCTTTCAGGTATGTTGAAATGGACGGCGAGTTCATTGAGACTCCCTGTCAGAACTTTGAGGAGGTTCTACATACCATTACTGCAACCAAGACCATTACCAGTGTTCCAAAAACTACCAAACCTCCACTGAAGATGGCTTCTCTAAAGGATGCCAGGGCAGTATTCGAAGAAGGTGGGTGTACCATTTGGGGACAACTCCCGGATATTCTCTGCAAATCTAACAAATTTTGGTTTGGGTTTTACTCTAGGAGCCCAGAAAGTTGCTCGTCGTGCTCGCACCGGGGGACCACCTTTACGGATCAGCAACCATGGAGTCAATGCCCTGGAAGACAGTGATATTGATTGTGACCTAGACAAGTGGATCTTCCCAACCATCAGCAGTGGACTCAACAATTGGGAGGCTAAAGACTCTGTGCCCGTTACTTTTATTCAAGATTAATTTGTCTTTTTTGATTTAAGGTGTTGTACCCCAAAATTTTCCCTCCCATATTTCTCAATACATGTCAAGTAAGGTCCTCAAATTGCTCAAGGAAGTCCAAGGGTTGACCAGACAAACTCTCTCCTAAGGCAGTCTACCTCAAATTAGGGTTTCATTTTGCATCAAGATGCTTGAGTCCAAAGGATCCCAAATTCTCACCATTGTCCCAATATGTTCTCAAGACCATCCATGTCAAGTTTCAAGCCTTACAAAGGAAGTTTGCTCAGTCAATTGCTCAAAGGCCTAAAAATCGACTATGCTAGGTCAAAAGTCAGTTGTGGCTCACATACAGTCAAACTTTAAGATTTTTGGTCAACATCCTCATTTTGAAGTATAATTCATTATTTTATCAAGGATTGCTCACAATTCATCAAAACCCAAAAGTTGCTAAATTAGGGTCTTGTAGGAAAAGTCAACTCAATTTTGACCAAGCATAACTTTTTCATACTTTATCAGAAATGACCTATCCAAATCTTATTTTGAAGAGGATGAAATTCCCTATAATTCATATTCATCTCCAAAGTTCAAAATATGCACTCATAAAAAGATATCTATTTTGACATTATAGGTCATTTTGAAAAGTCAACAAAAACACCTTTTGGGTCAAAGCTTTATACATGAACATGGAAGACTCAATTGAGATGAGACCAAAAGGGTTGCTTAGAGTACATCCTAAGCTTCCTAAAAAGTCCAAGAACACCTCTCTAGGGTCAAAATTGAGAGAGTTATGCATCAGCCAAGTTGACCTTTTTTGCAAAATTGCCAAAAGTCAAATGTGCTCAAATTTGCATTTTTTGCTAAATGGGCCCAACTTTTTATGCTTGCATCTCATTCCTAACATAGTCCACGACCTATGGGACCCTCCATGCTTTATTTATTAATTTATTTAATTTATTTTAATTTTTATTCATTTAAAATTCAAATAAAATCAAAAAAATCCTAATAAATCATATATTGTGTTTTAGGGATGATTTTTGCATTGAAAGAAGATCTTATATGCTGTCAATTGAGAATCAACTCGTGCAAGCCCAATTTGGTTGGAAAAAGATTGGATATGAGCAAAATTGGAAAGAAATCATATGCCATGAAAGACCAAATCAAATCTCCATGATGAGCAAGATTGAGGTCGTTTTTGTTGACCTAATAGGTTGTATTACATATACAGAAGCAAGCCAAGGCATGAAGGGGGTTAGAGCGGTCGTGCAGAGGTAGAACAAAACTCAAGAAATTCAAGAAAAATTGGTGATCCAATTTCCATACTAGAGACCAAATCGTGTCATCTTTCCCTTGCCAATCGATTGCTGGAGGTCTCAGGATCATATTCCAATCATTAGCAAGCCTCTCCAGGTCCTGAAACCCGTTATAGCAGTCACACGGTTAGCAAGAATTTTCGTTTTTGTTTTCATCAATTTATACACCATTTGCATGTTTTGATTGCATATTCTTATTCCCTAACATGTTTGCAAGCTAATCATTATATTCAATTGCATTTTTGGTGATTGTATGAGAAACTGCAATAACTAGGGTTTCAAGTTCTTGTTTAGGGCTTTGCAGGATAGGTAAAATTGGATATTGATTCTGGTACCATGAGACTCGTGAGGATGAGACGAGTTGATTGGTACCATCCATGGCCATTTATCTTGATCCTACACAATTTTGGAGATGGACAGGGATATACCTACAGCAAGTGTCGGTAGGTAAAAGTTTGCTACCTAAAACGACGGTTGGGAGGAAGAAGATGGATGTGTGGCACCCCCTGGTTGGGTGATTTGAATTTCGCGCGTTTTGAGTTTCAGTGTTTTGTTTTTATTATATTATAATTGATTTTGATTATATATACAAATAACAAGCGTAGCTCAGTTGGCAAGCAGGGAGTAAAAGTATGCATAAGGACCTGGGTTCGATCCCTAGGTCCCAACCTTTCTTCACATTTTTCTTCAATAGGTAATCCAGCGCATAGCAAGTCAAGAAGTTCACCATATACCATCAGGATATGCCATCCACCTCATCAGCGCTCCAGATCAACGTACCACCATTGGAGGGCCACCATACGCCTCAAGTCAACAGCCACACTGGATTAGGCAAAGTCAAACAGGCCTGGGTCTTTTGGGCTCAAAATCTCAACATCACACCGCCCATAATTGCTAACACAGGCCCATTTTTTTCTTTTTGTTTTTGTTTTTTTTTTTAAATCTTTCAATATTTATTTTATTTTCTTTAATTCACAAATTAATTTATTTTTTCACAAAAAACATAAAATCAGTAATTCACAAAAAATTAGGGTTAGTTTTTTTTTAAATTATTATCAAAATTAATTTAATTTAGTTTAATTTAATTTAGTTAAATTATTATCAAAAAATTAGGGTTAGTTTTTGATTAAATTTTTATTTTTCTCTTTTTCTCAAATAAATAAAAATACAAAAATAGGCTTTTAGATGAATTAATTTATTTTTCTTAGATTAAGATTAATTAGAATTAGGATTTTATTTTTAATGTAACAATTTCTCTATTTCCTTAAATAAACAAAACAAGACAAAAATCATTTTCTTTAACTAATCACAATTAGGTTTAGGCAAGGGTCAAAACCCTAGTTGCTCCGCATTCGATTCAACGCGCGCATATTATTTTTACCAATATTTCTGTAAATGCTCATGGTTTGTAATAGTTTAATCTAGGGTTTTTTATTTATCGCTTTTTCTGGGTTTTTGGCTATGTAATTAATCCCCCTCCCCGAAGCCTTGTAATAGTGTAGATTTACTTTCTCGCAAATATTTGATTGTTTAGATGTATGCTAATAGGATTGTATGACAAGAATGCATGACAAATTTAATACAGTTAGAAAATCCTAATGTGCAAAAGATAAATAACTGAAACAGATCACTCGCACATATCACTCTTAGGGTATACTCTCACTTCGGTTGCCTTCGGTAAACGATCATTAGGTATAGGGTGTCTTAGTGGTTGCCCTCCTGTCTAACAAAGATCAAATGCCCCATTCGAATGTTGCCTCGGAAATGTTGCCTAGAATATAATCTTAAGACTTTATGGTTATTACTAAGACGTCCTAGCATTGCTTTAGTGATCGTACGTCCCTTTCAAATTGACCCTTTCAACTCCAACGACTAGGGTTACCTACTCACTAATAGTAGGATAACACGGTCTAAAGGAAACGAGAATAGAAATACTTTTTTGAGTAGGTAGATGCTAGTAGGTACTTGCTCAAAACAAAACTTTTCATACTTACACAAAAACAAAGCACATACACAAGCAACTTTAAAAAGATGAGCAAGTACCTAAGAGCCCATGGAAAACCATGGATGGAAAAGGATTTTTTTCTGTACTTTTTTCCCTTCCGATTGGATGAAATAAAAGTCAGTGGCGACTCTTGCTTACCGCGACATTTTGCGAGCAAAAAACACAAAACGCAAACCAGCATTATAAAATAGTCGGTTCTGCCACCGTATCACAGAACTTGCGACTCTGCTGAGGATTAATAAGTGGGGTATACCTTAGGATCTAGTTCATCATAATTGATTCTCTTGATTGCTTTGTTTGCTTTACTTTTAAGGGTTTTTGTTTGGGAGTTACTATAGATCCTAACCCGGATCTGGGGACACCTTTTAGGTAAGTAGAAATAGACTATGAGGGAACTGTACGGCGTAGACCGATACGGTTGAAGCAGTAGCTACGTTGATGTGGCACATTGGTTGGTACCGGTATCCTTTATGGAGAAACAAGGAGAATACGAGGCCGCTGCGTGGTGTCATTAAGCATCAACTGACCTTAGAACCTTTAATTGACCAACTTGGCCATTAGAAAGTAGTGAGATAGCCGGCCTCGGTGTAAAGCTGAGAACAAGTTGATACTCGATGCTACACTCATTGAGACCATACTCTCGAGATAGTTCCGGCTGCAAGAAAAGATTGTGTGACCTGAAACCATGACCGATGGAGGATGGTCAGTGATATTGAGATCCTCTAGAACCCGGTTACTTTTTCTAGGACAGGTTTGAACCAACTTAACTTCAAGAGGGTATTACCTTTGACCTCATGCAAGCCTTAAACCTAAGGGTTTTGTATGATTTGATTGTGTTTGCAATACCTGTTGTTTTCTATACCTGTGGTTTATCATGACATCATGCATCATAACATGGCATCCATGCTTCATTACACTGACCATTTCAAAGACCAAGGGAATTTATCTTTGTTTTGTTTTGCAGATTATGGCTTCCTTGCGTAGAAATACCATCCGGGCCAACTTTGTGTGAATACCTGCCCAACTTAAAGAGCTAGCCTCAAGAGTTTCTGAGACTTCTATGTTCATTAAGAGACACGATCAACTTCTCATCTTAGTTACTTCAAATCTTGATGAGCAGATGATGAGTGTACTATTTCAGTTCTTCGATCTCGTGCATCATTGCTTCACCTTTCCAGATTACCAGCTGGTACCCACTTTGGATGAGTTCTCTCATCTATTGGGCATATCCATCCTTGAACAGGTACCCTTCACAGGTATGGAAGAAGTTCCTAGACCAGAAGACATTGCCTCAACTCTGCACTTGAAACGGGCTGATGTAGTATCCAACTGGGAAACACGAAGCAGGGTTGAAAGTTTTCTAGACAAATATCTGATAGACCAGGCTCATCTATTCTTGGATAATTTGGATTTTCAAGCTTTTGAAGATGTCTTGGCTCTCCTTATTTATCGTTTGGTTCTCTTCCTGAATCCGGATTCCTTTGTAGATGTGAATGCTGTCAAGATTTTCCTTTCCCACAATCATGTGCCTACCTTGCTGGGTGATATCTTGCATGCTCTCCACACCCGTACTATGAGGAGAAGAGGAAATCTTATGTGTTACATGCCGTTGCTGTCGAGGTGGTTTATTTCTCACCTCCCTAATTTTGTGCTGAAGAACGAAGAAGGTTTGGGTTGGTCCTACAGAATAATGTCACTAGCTCACACAGATATTCTTTGGTGTTCCCGATGAAGATGTGAAAAACACAAGAAGGGGGGTTGAATTGTAAAACTTAAATCAAAAGCTTAAACAACACTGTATTTTTATCCTAGTTCGTTTGATCTCAAACTACTCCAGTCCACCCGTCAAGGTGATTTCGCCTCTCTCCAACGAGGTCTTAATCCACTATATTCAATAGGATTACAACAGTCTACTTTAACAATTGTTAAAGCCTTCTTAAGTATAACCACATATCGGTTTGTCTCAAGGAAATCTCTTACAAAGAATGAACAAGAATGTGTTTAATGTTTTCTAACAAAACTATATATCACAACTGTGATAATACACAAATTTAAGCTTAGAATTAAAAACTGAATTACTAATGCTTTTGAGTAGGCGTGGTTTTAAGGCTTAGCAAAATGTATGAGTACGTGCGTTTTCGTAGGCGTGTATATGCGTGCATCTTTTCTCACACAAACTTGTTTATATAGCCAAGGTAAAGATACGTTGTTGTCCATAAAGCACTTTCAATGATAATAAAGTTCTTTCCTTTTTGAGAAGATCTTGTCTTGAATAAAGCCGTTGGTAATTAATCTGTCTTGAATGCTTAGTAACGCTTCAGAGTGTTCTCTGCTTATGGTAATCAGAGTGTTCTTAGATTTAACTGATGCTGAAGCTTCTGAGTGCTGATGACTTGGTAAGGATCTTGATCAGAGTCATAGTATTTTATGCACAGATTTTGGTCATCAGGCTTCAACGTATGATCTGGTAACTTCAGCGTGTAACACATGTTATTGATCTTCTGATGCTGACATATCTTCTGATCTTCTGATGCTGATATGATCTTCTGATGCTGATTCCATCAGAACTTCTGTAAACACATAACATAATTTTAAGTAGCATATAGGTCCTATATATATATATATAAATCTTACAATTTATTTATTCTTGTATTTTGTTATCATCAATACTCTAATTGAGGGTTGTAGAATCAAACTATGTTCTAACAATCTCCCCCTTTTTGATGATGACAAAAACCAAATTTTTTTCAATTAAAATTAAGGAATAAAAGGTATCAGAGATTAAAATTAAAGAATAAAAGGTATCAGAGATTAAAGATAAGGAATAGAAGGTATCAGAGCTAAGAAGAGGAAAACTCCCCCTGAGTTGATTACTTCCCTTTAATTCCATGAGTCTTTGAGCATCAGAATTTTACTGTACTTTACTGTATCTTTCGTCAGAATTTTGTACCTGTTCAAGCTTTTCAGAAGAAAGAAATTCAAATAGATCAGAATGTCAGAATGTTTGAGACTTATGTCTCAGTAATCCGTTATTGAAAAATATCATTCTTTCTCCCCCTTTTTGTCAGTTATCAAAAAGCACAAATAATCAGAGCTAAAATGATCAGAGCTAAAAATGCATTTATATTAAAAAAAACAGAAGCAATGATAAGTTCAGAACATGCAAAAATATTACAGATAAACAAGTTATAAAAACAACAAGGAAATTTCTAAGAAGTAGGAGGAAGTCGTGTGAACAAAGCCTCCAACATGCTCTTGATTTGGGTGTTGGTTTCCTGTTGCTGAGTTAACATGTTCGCTATTGCATCAATTTTGGTGTCCTGCTTATCCATTCTTTCATTCATCAGCATATCAGATCTTTTCAAGTCTTCAAGAGTCTGCCTGTCAAGGGAGGAAGCTTGAGGATCTTCAGAAATAGGATGCTTCTCAGAGCTTTCAGCAATATCTTCTTCTTGACCCAAGTCTTCAGCTGGAATCATCTGTTCTTCTGACTCTGGTTGACGATGTTCAGACCAAGGAGCATTGTCCAATGTGAGAACTTCTTCCTTAAGCAGCTTGCTCAGAACTGGACCTTCAATTTCTTTCAGCAGATTGTTGAAGTTCTGTTGAGCTTGTCCATAGCTCTGTTCTTGCAACTTAAAGGTTTCAGAGCATACCCATCTTCTGAACTTTGTCCAGAGATAGTCTGATGCAGCAAGGTCAACCAGTTCCAGACTTGCTTGTTTTAGAGAAGTGATCCACTTCTGTACTTCTGTTTCAAAGTTCAATATGCTGGAAACAACATCTGGATGTTTTTGGTTTTGGGATGGCAGTTTTGTTGGTTATTGCAGCAAGGCGTTCAAGGACTGTTAAATCAATGACAGTCTTGCTGTGGTCATCTGAATTGTCTTTTGGTGAGGGAGTGAGAGAGTCAGGAACTATGATTGGACTTGATGGGGAATTTGGTGGAGTTAATTCTGGTGAAGAGGGAAGTTGAGGAATATTCACAATGGTACCAAGGGGCAACTGAATGGCCAGTGGTACAGGTTCAGGGGATTCAGAGGGTTGAGCCTCAGAGGTTTGAATCTCAGGTTGTGGAGATTGTTCAGGTTGAGGAGAGGGTGGATTAATTTCTGGTTGAGGAGATGAAGGTAGTGGGATTTCTGGTTCTGGAGAGAGTGGAATTTCTGGTATCGGTGAGAGGGGAATTTCTGGTTGTGCTTCTGTGTGGGTTTCAGGATTTGGATTATCTGGTATGGGAGCAGAAGTGTGTTGGTCTATATCAGAAAGAACTTTTTCAAGTTTTTGTTGGGTTTCAACCATATTTGGATTTTGAGGTTGGGAGCGAGATCTTCTTAGAGTTAATAATTCAGAGGGATCAAAGTCAAGGTTAAAATCATCGAAAGTTTGAGGTGTTGGGTTTTCAGATTGAGTGGGTATTGGGATAGATGTTGATACAACAGTTGAATCTAAAATAGTTACAGAATAAGGATTAACTTTCTTATTAGGAGTCTGCTGAGAAGATCCTTCTGCTGCAACTTTTCTTTTCTTTGTCTTCTTCAGAACAACCTCTGGAACCTTCTGCTGAAGGTCTTGAATATTCAGATTTGGTGTTGTACCATCAGCCTTGCAAGCATCCAGATATCTGAGTATGATTTCAGGTTTAGAGTCAATTTATGAGAACAGCGGGAAGTCATCCAGAGGGACTCTTATACTGGAGATTGCAGCAAAAGGAGTGACACTGGGCTCCTTCTTGATGTTCTCTATCAACTTCATTTTCTTCAGATTTTTGGCATTCAGCTGTTTGCCAACAGTAGCTTCCAGAGTACTGATTTCTTGAGCCTCTGTCAGATGATCAATCAGCTTATTCTCTGTTAGAATGTCTTATATCAGTCTTCCTAAGGGTATCCAATCCCTTTTTGTACGTTCCTCTTCTCTTGTTTCCTTGACACTTATTCTGAGATGGTTGAACAGAAGATGAGCCAGATTTATCTTGACCTTCTGAGAGATGAAATAGATCAGAAACTGTTGATCAATATTAATGTAATCAGGAGAGCTGGTAGGCTTCCTGTGATTGAAGCAGCCCAGAATGATCTTGGCCCAAATTCTGTGTTTGTCTTTCAAATCCCTTATCTTGCTGGAGGGAAGCCCCAGAGTAAAGATTTCCCTTGCAATTAGGGCAGCATCAACACACCTTTCTGCCATATCAATGCAACGAACACCACCACCACTGTACCCTATAAGTCTTGCAATCAGGTCTTCAGTAATAACAATCTTCTTTCCCATAATATAAGACATAACTTGATGATTTGAAGAAGAAGCGTGAATCCAAAATTCCTTTACCAGAATAGGAAATGTTGGACCCACCAGTCTGTCAAAATACTTTTCCCAGCCTTGAGCTTTAACCTCTTCAGATAGATCAAACCCATTCTCCTGAAGGTTGTTGAAATCCACGATTAATTCTGACAGAACCTCTAGGTTTTTGATTGGAGTTAGAAGCATTCTGTAAGGTTCTTCATATTGTTCAGATGAAACAATTTTCTGGGAACCTGAAGAAGGAATGCTGGAAGAAGCCATGTTCACACGAGGTTTTTTGTGAAAAAGATTGAAAGGGTTTTTGAGAAAGTAAGAACACTGAAATCAGAAATATTTAGAGAAAATGAAAGTGACGGTAAAAGAGTGTAAATGGTGTGAAGTGTGTTTAAATAGATTTCTAAAAAGTTTTGAAAACATAATCGTCAAGAGAGAGAAATTAATAATGATTATTAGCATTTAATGATAGCTGATTTTAGGGGATTCAGAAAGATATTTGGAACGGTTACCCATGACATGTGTATCAATGCATCCAATCAGCGCTTTTGCCTTTTCAGAAACGTGAACGCGTGTTCAGCCTCAGAAAATAGCTGATGACTGGATGACACTTGTTTGCTTGAGTGAACAGCACATCTCTATCCTGGAAATGAAGCGCTCAGATCTTCATGGATAGATTCTGATACAATCCGCACTTCTAAAATTCTGAAAGAAGATTGATCAGAAGTTCACAGAAAAATAAACAAAGTTCTGAAGGTTAAGATATGGAATCAAAACAATTTTATTCTGGGCAGAGCTTCATGCTGAGATGTTACAGAATGAAGTTGAACCTATCTTCAGAAAGAGGTTTTGTAAAAATATCAGCCCATTGATGGTCTGTGTTAATAAATTTAAAATTTAAAATCCCTTTCTGAATATAGTCCCTAATGAAATGATGTTTTATTTCTATATGCTTAGCCCTTGAATGTAAAATTGGATTTTTGCTGAGACAAATAGCAGAAGTATTGTCACAGAGGATAGGAATGTTACTCTCAAATATCTGGAAGTCCTCAAGTTGACTTTTCATCCAGAGCATTTGTGTGCTGCATCCAGCTGCTGCTATGTATTCAGCTTCTGCTGTTGATAGAGAAATTGTGGATTGTCTTTTGCTGGACCAAGAGATCAGATTTTCTCCCAGAAACTGGCAGCTTCCAGAAGTGCTTTTACGTTCTACCATGTCTCCAGAAAAATCAGCATCACGGTATCCTACTAAGCTGTAATCACTTGATTTTCTATAAAACAAACCCATATTAGTAGTACCTTTCAGATACTTGAAAATTCGCTTAACTGCTGTTAAGTGAGATTCTCTAGGATCTGATTGGAATCTAGCACAAATGCATACACTGAATAAAATGTCAGGCCTTGAAGTCGTCAGATATAGAAGAGAACCAATCATACCTCTGTAGACCTTCTGTTCTACCTTTTTGCTTACCTCTTCTCTTTCCAGAATGCACGTGGGATGCATTGGAATCTTTGATGGCTTACATTCTGAGAGATCAAATTTCTTCAGAAGTTCTCTGACATATTTGCTCTGATGAATGTAAGTTCCTTATGGGGTTTGATTAATCTGGATGCCCAGAAAGAATTTTAGTTCCCCCATTAGGCTCATCTCAAATTCTGCCTGCATACACTTAGCAAACTTTCTTCCCAGAGAAGGTTTAGTAGATCCAAATATGATGTCATCAACATAAATCTGACATACTAAAATGTCATTCTTAACTGTCTTACAGAATAAGGTTGTGTCCACTTTCCCTCTGGTGAATTCCTTTTCTAACAGGAAGTTACTTAGTCTTTCATACCAAGCTCTGGGAGCTTGTTTCAGACCATTCAGTGACTTCTTTAGTTTGAAAATATATTCTGGATTTTTGGAACTTTCAAAACCAGGGGGTTGGTGCACATATACCTCTTCTTCTATATAGCCATTTAAGAATGCACTCTTAACATCCATCTGATACAGAGTGATGCCTTTATTAACAGCAAATGAAATTAAGAGTCTGATATATTCTAACCTGGCGACTGGAGCAAAGGTTTCTGTATAGTCTATCCCCTCTTGCTGACTATAACCTTGTGCTACCAATCGTGCTTTGTTTCTGATGACTTCACCTTGTTCATTCAGTTTGTTTCTGAACACCCATTTTGTTCCAATGACGTTGAATCCTTTTGGTTTAGGAACTAGATCCCATACGTCGTTTCTTGTGAATTGATTTAGCTCCTCTTGCATTGCTAGAATCCAATCATTTTCCATAAGTGCTTCATCAATGGTTGTTGGTTCAATTAGAGAAACAAGTCCCATAAGGGATTCTTCAGAGTTTCTGAAGCTAGCTCTTGTTCTGATAGGATCTTCCTTTCTTCCTAGGATTGTTTCTTCTGGGTGATCCATGCTGCTTCTGGATGGTCTTTTCTGGAGTTGATCAACAGAAGGTGCTGGATTGCTTGCAGTGCCTCTTTCTGATGTTGAGGGAGTGTCTTTGTTAAGAGCTTCTGATGACTTGTCTTCAGTACCTGTGAATTCAACTTCCATACCTGCAAGTAATTCATTCTGCTTTGACTTTTGAGAGTCAAGCTTATCATCAAAACGAACACTGATTGACTCTTCTACAATCTGTGTTTCTGTATTGTATACTTTGTACCCTCTTGAGCGTTCAGAGTATCCTAACATAATACACTTTTGTGCTTTAGAGACAAACTTGTTCAAATAATTTTTTGTATTCAAAATAAAACAAGTACATCCAAATGGATGAAAATAAGAAATGTTGGGCTTTCTGTTCTTCTACAATTCATATGGAGTCTTTTCCATAATAGGTCTTATGGAGATTCTATTCTGAATGTAACACGCTGTGTTTATTGCCTCTGCCCAGAAGATCTTAGCAACGTTAGTCTCGTTGATCATGGTTCTGGCCATTTCTTGCAATGTTCTGTTCTTTTGTTCTACAACTCCATTTTGCTGGGGAGTTCTAGGACAAGAGAAATCATGCAGAATGCCTTTGTCATTAAAAAATGATTCAAAATCTTTGTTTTCAAACTCTCCACCGTGATCACTTCTGACTTTGACGATTCTAAGATCCTTTTCATTCTGAACTTGGTTGCAGAAGGTGACAAACACAGAGTGTGACTCGTCCTTGTGTCTTAAGAACTTTACCCATGTCCATCTGCTATAGTCATCTACGATTACTAACCCATACTTCTTGCCACTGACTGAAGCAGTTTTAACTGGTCCAAATAAGTCAATGTGCAGAAGTTCTAATGGCTTAGAGGTGGAAACAACGTTTTTAGATTTGAAAGCTGGTTTTGCAAACTTGCCTTTCTGACATGCTTCACACAGAGCATCTAAATTGAACTTCAGGTTAGGAAGTCCTCTAACCAGATTGAGTCTGTTAATCTGAGATATTCTTCTCATACTAACATGTCCCAATCTTCTGTGCCAGATCCATTGCTCGTTGTTAACAGACAGAAGACACTTTACATTCTGACTTTTTAGTTCAGAAAGTTTTATTTTATAAATGTTGTTTCTCCTCTTTCCATTAAATAGGATAGTCCCATCTTTCTGACTAACAACTTTGCATGAATTTTGATTAAAGATTGTATCATAACCGTTATCACTTAATTGACTTATGGATAACAGGTTATGCATTAATCCATCTACTAATAAAACATTACTTATAGAGGGAAGATTTCCATTACCTACAGTTCTAGAGCCAATGATCTTTCCTCTCTGATTGCCTCCAAAACCTACGTGGCCTCCAGGCTTAAGTTACGGGCTTTGGAACATATGCCTTCTTCCCGTCATGTGTCGTGAGAAGCCAGAGTCCAGGTACCATGACTGGTGTTTCTGCTTTGCTGCTAAAGATATCTTCCACATGTATTATTTTATCCTTAGGTACCCATATTTTCTTGGGTCCTGATTTGTTAGTTTTACCAAAACTCTGGTTGAATTTTGGCTTGACGGAATAATTACTACTTGTATATTTGATGTCATGTGTGTGCCCATATATAAAGTGTGAATCAAGTGAAGTGCGTTTTATAACTAAATCCATGGCATTCTTTGGTGTAGGTACCTTACCTTGATATCCTATTCCCTTTCTGCCATTTCTGCTAACTCCATAGATCATTGAAGCCATTTTGCTTCTATCTATGTTTTTAGCTAGAAAATTCTGAAAGTTGTGATCATACTCCTTGATGATCTCATCAGCACTGCTTGGAGTTTCAGGGATTGTTTCCTTCTGAGAGTTTTGCAATTGGTTTTCTAATTTTGAAATTTTATCTTTTAACTCAGAATTCTCCAATTTGAGACTCTCAGTCTTATCAGAGTCAGACGCAAGATTCCTTTTCAGGTTTCTAAATTTGACTCTGATTTGCTGATATCTTTCTAGAATTTCATTAAGGCTTTCAGCTAGTTCAGCCTTAGTAAAGTTTATAGCAAAGTCAGGGAATACCTCTTCTCTATCTGATTCAGAGTCTGACTCAGAAGCTTCACTGTCTTCTGTTATGTTTTCCATGAGAGATATGTTTGCTCTTTCATCATCTGATTCTGAGTCAGCTTCAGATGTGTCAGAATCATCCCATGTAGCCATGAGACTTTTCTTCTTTTCCTTGCCAAACTTCTTTTTGGGCTTTTCCTTCTGAAGCTTTGGGCAATCACTTTTGTAGTGCCCTTGCTCGTTACATTCATAGCAGATGATGTCTTTTTTGTTTGGCTTTCTGTTCCCTGAAGAACCTTCAGATCTTCTGTGTCCAGAGGAGGATTCTGACCTTCTGTATCTGGATAAAGATTCATTCTGATTCTCTGATCTTCTAGGATTCCTGAACTTCCTTTGCCTCTGCTTCCATAATTGGTTCACCCTTCTAGAGAGAAGACATAGTTTATCTTCTTCTGATGAAGACCCATCAGAGGTTTCTTCTACAGCCTGCAAAACTTTGGAGTCAGATTTTCTGTTAGATTTTAAAGCTAATGGCTTACCTTGCTTTTAAGGTTCATCTGATTCTAGCTCTATCTCGTGACTTTTGAGGGAGCTGACAAGTTCCTCCAGAGAGATTTTGTTGAGATCCTTGGCTAGCTTAAGCGCTGTGACCATTGGCCTCCATTGTTTTGGCAAGCTTATGATGATCTTCTTAATGTGATCAGCAGTAGAATACCCTTTTTCAAGAACTTTGAGACCAGCAACCAGAATTTGAAATCTTGAGAACATAGTTTCTATTGATTCAATCTCTTCCATCTTGAATGCCTCATACTTCTGAATGAGCGCAAGAGCTTTGGTTTCTTTGACTTGAATGTTGCCTTCATGCGTCATTCTCAGAGAGTCAAACATATTCTTTGCAATGTCTCTGTTTGATATCTTTTCATATTCTGAATAAGAGATGGCGCTGAGAAGAATTATTCTGGCCTTGTGATGATTTCTGAAATCACGCTTTTGCTGATCAGACATTGCTTTCCTGTCAATCTTCTGACCACTTCCATCCACTGGGTGCGTGTATCCATCAGTCACCATGTCCCACAGATCAGCATCATGGGCCAGAAAGAAGCTTTCAATTCTGTCTTTCCAGTAGTCAAAGTTCTCTCCATCAAAGACTGGAGGTTTGCCACTGAATCTGTCTCTTTCTTCATTGTTGTCATTGCTGATGTTTTGATGTGGTCTTGCCATTGTGTTTTTCTGACGCTGGATCTTGTACTGACACGGTTAAGTGTTATAAGCTCAGAACCAGGCGCTCTGATGCCAATTGAAGATGTGAAAAACACAAGAAGGGGGGTTGAATTATAAAACTTAAATCAAAAGCTTAAACAACACTGTATTTTTATCCTGGTTCGTTTGATCTCAAACTACTCCAGTACACCCGTCAAGGTGATTTTGCCTCTCTCCAACGAGGTCTTAATCCACTATGTTCAATAGGATTACAACAGTCTACTTTAACAACTGTTAAAGCCTTCTTGAGTATAACCACAAACCGGTTTGTCTCAAGGAAATCTCTTACAAAGAATGAACAAGAATGTGTTTAATGTTTTCTAACAAAAATATATATCACAACTGTGATAATACACAAATTTAAGCTTAGAATTAAAAACTGAATTACTAATGCTTTTGAGTAGGCGTGGTTTTAAGGCTTAGCAAAATGTATAAGTGCGTGCGTTTTCGTAGGCGTGTATATGCGTGCATCTTTTCTCACACAGACTTGTTTATATAGCCACGGTAAAGATACGTTGTTGTCCATAAAGCACTTTCAATGATAATAACGTTCTTTCCTTTTTGAGAAGATCTTGTCTTGAATAAAGCCGTTGGTAATTAATCTGTCTTGAATGCTTAGTAACGCTTCAGAGTGTTCTCTGCTTATGGTAATCAGAGTGTTCTTGGCTTTAACTGATGCTGACGCTTCTGAGTGCTGATGACTTGGTAAGGATCTTGATCAGAGTCAGAGTATTTTATGCGCAGATTCTGGTCATCAGGCTTCAACGTATAATCTGGTAACTTCAGCGTGTAGCACATGTTATTGATCTTCTGATGCTGACATATCTTCTGATCTTCTGATGCTGATATGATCTTCTGATGTTGATTCCATCAGAACTTCTGTAAACACAGAACATAATTTTAAGTAGCATATATGTCCTATATATATATATAAATCTTACAATTTATTTATTCTTGTATTTTGTTATCATCAAAACTCTAATTAAGGGTTGTAGAATCAAACTATGTTCTAACACCCGGGCTATGGAATACACTGCTATTATTAATTGTTGTGGGGGATACCTTAATGTCCCATTGCTTGGAATTAGTGGAGGTATAACTTACAATCCTAGTCTGGCTGTGCAACAATTTGGTCGTGCTCGGAGAGATGGTCCCCATGAGTTACTTCTTGAGGACATTATATTTGACTATAAGGAGGATGTTAAGGAGCATTTCCGAAGGTTTATACGAGCTTGGGGCATGGTGAATAGATCTGACCCCCAAGAGTTGGGACCAAAGACTTCCCTCCCTATACAGCCTTACCTCCAATGGGTCAGAGCTCGTGCCCAGAAGCTTGGGATGCCCTATGAGGCTGTATTACCAGTGATTGTAGAGCCCACTAATGAAGAAGGCATTCCTTACACGGTTCTCTATCCTTACATGCCCACTGATCCCGGGGAGTTGCAGAGGTCTTGGATTCAGCTGAAGAATGAGCGGGACACTTACCGGGAGCAGTACCATGAGCAAGAAAGGAAGATTTTGAAGCTCACCATGTAGCTCGAGGAAGAAAGAGTGATCAAGGACTACATCAGCACAAAGAGGAAGCGGCCATGGGACTTTTGATTTTGCTTTTCTAGTTTTTAGACTTTTGTTTTATTTACTTCTTTGTAACGCCTTAAAAAGCATTGTTGAACCTTTCAAAGTTTAAGCTAATAAAGTTTTGTTTATTTTCTGGTTTGCAAATTTAAATCTCCCAAAGTCTTTGAAATCATGACATGCGCATCCCATTATCATGCACATCATTACAGGTATTCTTACAGGTTTCTCATCTTCTTCGCTATTTATTTCAGCACGAAATATGTTTCGATCAAGCCATCAAAGATCTGCAGGCACATAACGCCCAATTCCAACAGATGTTCATAAGTCTGGCTAAAGGGCAAGAGGATCTGAAGACCCTTATTCTAAAAGAAAAAAAGAAGAAGGTAAAGGTCGGGATTCTGAACATGGGTAGAAGATTCGGAGAAAGGTTGAGACAACCAGCTGATCTGACCTCCTCATCCAAGGATGGGGAGAACCAAGAAAGGGCAAAGGACCTAGCTCTGCAGTTTCTGACAATGATACTGATTATGACGATGAGCAATATCCTCCCGCCGAGGATAGATACAAGCAGTTAGAAGATCATCTGAGTGCTATTGAAGTTCAAAAGATATCTGGCTTGGATTTCGAAGAATTGGGACTGGTATCGGGAGTGGTCATCCCTCATAAGTTCAAAGCTCCAGTTTTTGCTAAATATGATGGAGTATCCTGCCCAAAACTCCATCTCCGCTCGTATATCCGAAAGATCCAACCCCACACTGCTGATAGAAATCTGTGGGTGCACTTCTTTTAAGATAGTCTGTCAGGGACTCAGCTTGAATGGTTTTATCAGTTGGAAGGAGCCAGCGTCCGAAACTGGGAAGATCTTGCTGTTGCTTTCTACAGGCAGTATCAGTATAATGCCGACCTTGCTCCCACTCGTAATCAGCTCCAGGGTATGTCCATGGGTGCAGGTGAAGGATTTAAGGACTATGCTCAAAAGTGGAGAGACTTGGCTAGAAGAGTCCAACCCCCTTTGTATGATAGGGAGTTGGTTGACATGTTTCTAGGGATGCTATCTGGTCCATTTTTCAATCACTTGATCGGCAACTCGTCATCTGGTTTCACTGAGTTGATTTTGACTGGAGAAAGAGTAGAAGCTGGCATTCGAAGTGGTAAAATACAGAAGGATGCTTCGTCAAGTTCATCAAAGAAGCCTTTCACCGGTAAGAAGGAAGCTAGTGCAGTCTATGGCCCGAGGGGCCAAAGCAGATATGAACACCGTCAAACGGTAAATGTTGTAGTGATACCAAGACCCGCAGTTGCTCCACAACGCAACAATCAACAAAGGGTGGAAAGACCACAACGGAAGTTTACCAGCATCAATATGACTTTGGCTGAAGTCCTACCTCATCTAATGAAATCCAACTTGGCAACATTGAGAGAGGCTCCCAAGAATCCGAACACTGCTTCTCCCAGATACAATCCCAACGCGCGGTGCGCCTACCATTCCGAGAGTCCAGGCCACGACACAAACGATTGCTGGGCTCTGAGGAATAAAGTACAATATTTGCTGGAAGCTAAGGAGATACAGTTTGATGCTCCGGAAAAGCCAAATGTTATAACTGCTCCCATGCCCAAACATGGTCGTGGAGTCAATTCTGTAGACACTGATTCGTTTGTGACCTCTGTGGAAGAAATCTCTACTCCTCTGATGACGGTTAAGAAAAATTTGCTGTTAGCCGGTTTATTTCCGGGCTGTGGTGAAGGTTGCCACATGTGTTCAATTTTGCCTTCCGGTTGCTGATTGTTGAAATCAGGTGTTCAGCGCCTGATGGATAATAAAGAGATTTTGTTTGAGAATACTATGATGCCATTTGTTCCAAATAAAGACATTGCCATTATCACCATTTCTTCCAATCCTTCCAAGGTTTCCTCGAGAAAACCTGTTAGGGTTACACCTGTTCCAAGAATTGCTCCGCTAATAATCACTGTTCTTGGTCCCATCCCGTACACTTCAGATAAGGTTGTCCCATGGCATTACGATGCTGATGTGTATTATCATGGTATTAAGCAAGATCTGAAGAAAGAAGAAGCTGATACTGATGTCAGTAATATTGTCGGGACTAGTAAAGTTACCCAAAGTGGAAGGGTCTTATCTCCCGAGATTTCCCTGAAGACTATCATCAAGCCTACTGTTATTCCAACTACTGCTCCAACAAGCACTCCTGACATTTCTCCTGTTCCTACTCCAGTTATTACACCTACTACTATTCCTATTCTTACTCCAGTCATCACCTCTGCTGCTGAGCCATCTGGGACTCGGGGCAAAGAAACTATAGGTGAGCCTTCCCGGACAAAGGCACCTAAGAAAATCGTTGTGGAAGCCTCTGAACAAGAAATAGAGGAAATTTTGAAAATTATCAAGAAGAGCGACTTCAACATAGTCGAGTAGCTGGGGCAGACCCCGTCAAAGATCTCCATGTTGTCCCTGTTGTTATGTTATGAAGCCCATGCGAAGGCTTTAATTGCATTTCTCAAGACAGCGCATGTGCCGCAGGAAACTTCCGCAGATCAGTTCAAAGATTGCGTGGCCATCCTGACTGCTGACAATGGGCTGGGTTTTTCAGATACAGATCTGACACCGAAAGGAAGAACTCATAATGATGCTCTGCATGTCTCGATCGAGTGCAGGGGCACCACTATGGCCCATGTGCTGGTAGATACCGGGCCCTCACTGAATGTTCTGCCAAAGAAAGCGTTAGACCTTCTGGATTGTGAAGGTTTGATTCTAAAGCTGAGTAACATTGTGGTAAGGGCTTTTTATGGATCATTTTGAAGCCACAAACATCATTTGATCAATTCTTGATCATGATTCTCAAAGCATGGCTCAAAAAGTCTCAAGATGCAAAAGTTTCCATATTTGGATAGTTGAAAAAGTCAACTGTAACTTGACCAAGGCATAACTTCCACATGGTTTATCAGAAAAATTCCATCCAAACCTCATTTTGAATAGAAAGACATTTCATACAACTCCTCTTCACACTTCAAGTCCAAGAAATGCTCTCACAAAAAGTTATCAATCTCAACATTATAGGTCATTTTCAAAAGTCAACAAAACGGGACTTTAAGTCAAAGACCATAACTTGAGATTGGTAAATCAAAATGACATGGGACCAAAGGCATTGGTTATAGGACTTCAAGACCTTTCCAAAATGTCAAAGAACATGATCAAAGCTTAAATATTGAGAAAGATATGCCTTGTGGAAGTTGGGAAATGTTTGGGAATTTTGAAAAGTCAACTTTACTTCAAATGTCTCAGAATTGCTAATGGGCCACATTTTCTTCCAAGATTCATCATCCAAAGGCTATGCACGACCATTTGGCCCAAAGGGGATTTATTTCATCATTTTTTATTATTTATTTGAATTTTTAATCACCATTAATTCATTTAATTAAATAAAATATGAAAAAAATACTCATCCATGCTTTTCAAATCTTTTTGTGCATAGAATACCTTCAAGATTTCGTGCACTATCCAATATGGAAAGAATCAAGGTGATTGGCAATGATTGGCATATTCTTAACATGAAAAAGATTGGAAAAATATTCATGGAAAATCAAATATTTCATACATCAATGCAAGGATCTTTGGACTCAAAATTCAACCCTAATCCATTGGCATACATATACAGATGCAAAACCTAATGGAGAGAACCTTGAAACTGCGCCTCACATCAAAAACCAAGTTTGCATTTTTGTCAAAAAATCTGAAAACTGAAAACTGCATTCTAGCACGATTCAAAGAAAATTAACAATTCCACTAGCTTGCCAAAGCATCAAGGAAGCTGTCTGACTCTTTTTCCAGTCCCCACACCTCCAAAATTGGTATATGGATGTCAAACTTTCTCAAAACTTTTCCATAATCGTATTCTAATATGCATACATTTTTGATACATTTTGAATATTGATCTAGACTAATATGAAGGTTCTGAGACTAATGGTAACCTTTAATTTGACTAACAATGCTTGTAGCGCAAATTGCCATTGGAATGTTTTAGGGTTTCTCAAGTTTCAAATTGGGCGTTTGCATATACTGTAAAATCAAGACATCTCAGTACCATGGTTAGAATCAGGACGTTTGGTTGAATTCAATACACTAGTCGCGCCCTATTTATATGGCCACACGGGCTATTCGCTATTTTAGAAAAGACTGTGTTTTGGGGGGGTTTAAAACCCCCGCTACTTCTTTTTATTTCAGGAACGAACGAAGAAGAAGATCATGTGGCAAGACTTGATTGGACAGTTTGAATTCCAGCGCGCGTTTTTTTGGTTCTATGTCACTAACGCCAATTTTCTTTTATATTATTTATTCTTTATTCTATGTACAACGCGCGCTAATGGTACAGTTGGTGGAGGAGAGCATTGGTAAGCCTTGGGACCTGGGTTCGAACCCCAGGTCCCCCTACTTTGTTTCATATTTTACTTCCTAACGTGGTTCTGTGTAGCTTGCTTCCTGAGGCCTACCATGCAGCCTCATATCTTGGCTTGCCACACGTCCCATAGCATCAGTCCAATGGTCCAGATCCAAAGCCTATGGAATGATTCAGTCAATGCATACACACATAATCACTAAAAGTCAACAAGGCCAGGAATTCAATGGGCCTAATTACTGGCCAAACACCTCCAAACTGGGGTCAACACCCCCAAGGGTTTGTATTTCTTTTCTTTTTTTTCCTATTTTATTTTTATTTGCTTTAATTTAATTATTTCCTTCTAGGTCATAAATTTAATATTTTCATAACATAAAAATGCAAAAAAATCAGAAAATATGAAAATAGAAAATATGTTTTAATATTTAATTCACTAATATTTTTTTTTGTAAATAAATTGTATTAATTAATTTAGTTAATTCTAGGTTTAAATTTTAATATTTTTTGTAATAAACTAAAAATGTAGAATTAGGGTTTTTATACTTTTATTCTTTTTTCTTTTCCACCATATTTAATTACTAATTATTATTTTGTAAATAAAATTTGTCATGTAAATAATTAATTAAAATTAGGTCAAACTAAAAATATTTCTTAATAAATAAAAATAGTTAGAACTAGGGTTAATTAACTTTTTAATCCCCTTTAATTTTCTTACTAAAAATCCATAAATACAAAAAACCTCAAAAAATAACTTCTCTTTTCTCATTAAACTTAATTAACTTAATTGTAATTTAATTTCTTTAAAAGGGTCCAACGCCCTCGCATTCGATCGTAATCCTATTTCGCGCGTTTATTTCCTTTTATAAATTCATGTAATTCTCCCAAAGCCATGTAATAGATTAAGTAGGATATCTATTTTTCGCACTTTATTTTATTTCAAATCGGGTCCTGGATTAATTTGGCGATGTGGACCCGCGCCTTTGTAATAGCGTAGGACTTTTAATTTCCGCATCTTTTTAACTGTTAATAATTCGCATGAAAGAATGAATGTCAAAATAAAAGCAACGCGTAGATCACCAATCCATGAACAAGATAAACATAAATGAAAATGACACACAAATCACACACCACCCCTAGGGTACGCCTCATTGTTGCCTTGCCCCTCGAAAGGTGGTCGTCGAGTAGAGGACATTTTAGTAAGTCCTCATGTCCATGAACATGGCATGAGGGTAGCTTCTAAGGTGTCTTCCTATTGCTCTGGTGATCACCATGTCCCGAACCTTCGAATTGACCCGAACACCTCCAACGGTGGTGCTACCTACCTCTCAATGGTGGGATGGCACTACTTCAAGGACATTTACACAGACGAATTCCTTAGGGTAGGTAGACGACTCTAGATACGTGCTCTAATTTCAAAACAAGTTCAAAAATACTTTTCACACCGACACTTTTCAAAAGCTTTCGAAAGCAACTTTTCAAACACTCTTGAGGACCGATACAAGAGTCGAACTGAAATTTTCAAAGAAACTTTTTTAAACCCACAGTTGAAAAGCAAACAAACCATTTTGAAAACACAAATGAGCAAGTATCTAAGAGCCCATGGATAACCATGGATAGAAAGGGTGCTAACACCTTCCCTTTCTATAAATCTACCTCCCGAACCGAGAGCAATCTCTATAAGGAATTTTTCTGTGCTTTTGTCCTTTCCATTTGGAGAAAATAAAAGACGGTGGTGACTCTTGCTTCCGCGACATTTCGCGAACCAGCGTTAAACAGTCAGTTCCAGATCCACCGATCACAGAACTAGCGACTCTGCTGGGGATTCTTATAAAGTGAGGTGTACCTTAGGACTAAGATCACTTGTGTTTTCAATTGTCTGAATTGTTTGCTTTATTATTGTGGGTACTATCTTGGGAGTTCTATAGATCCTAACCCGGATCTGGGGGATACCTTCTTAGAAAGTAGCAACAAGACTGTGAGGGAACTGTGCGGGGTATACCGACATGGTTGAAGCAGTCTGCTACGTTGATGTGGCACTTTGGTGTGTACCGGTAACCCTTGAGTTCAGTCAAGGAGAGTACAGGGCCGCCGCGTGGTGTCGTGAAACATCAACTGACCTTAGGAACCTTAATTGAACCATCTTGGCCTCTTTAGGGTAGTGAGATAACTGACTTTGGTGCAGTCCGAGGTTGGTTGATGCTCGATACTACACTCAATTGAGGGTTGTTTTCTTGGAATATTTCGGTCGCCAGTTCAGTGGCTAAATCGAGACGATGAACAATGAAAGCAATCCAATGATATTGGGACCTTTAGAACCCGGTTACTTCTGATAGGACAGGTTGAGCCCACCAACTTCAAGAGGGTAATACCTAGACCCCATGCTGGCCTAAACTCTAAGGGCTCTCTGTGTGACTTGTGTGCCTTCCAACTTGACTATTTGCATGCTTGTTATTTAACACATGAGTTTCCTTGCAGGTTTTGTTTACAGTCCTTAATCTGGACTCATTACAGGGCCTACTTACATCATTCCATGCATAGCATGCCATCATACCATTGCATACATCCTGCATAAGGACTAATCCATTTCAAGGATCTCAAGGGTTTGTGATGCAGGTCATGATGAACCAACTGCCCAGCAAGGGGCAAAGGGGATTTATTTTCCTCTAGCCAAGGTTGTCAGGGGCTATGACCCACTGGATATGGTGAGCCTTTGACTCTTGAAGAAGGACTCTCAAGAACATGAAGTTCCTTCGATCAAGCTACAAAATTCTAACCAATTTCTCTGTTTACCCCGCGAGGTCCTTGAAAACATTGCATGCATATCATACATATCATTGCATTATAGGTACACTTGTTGCAGGTCACTTACCTTCTTCGCTATTCATTTCAGCAGTCATCATGAATCCTGAATCATCCAATGGACAAGCTATCAAGGCCCTCCAGGCCTAGAATGCCCAGTTCCAGGAGTTGATTGTGAGCCTAGCCCAGGGTCAAAAGGAATTGAAGACTCTGATTCAGAAGAAGAAGAAGAAGAGGACTGTTTTATTCAACCCTAGACGCAGATCTGGGAACACACTGCAGAATGAAGCTGAGAGGACTACTCCATCTGTGGGGGAAGGCAGTCCCCAAGGGAGAGAGGTTCCTAGTCCAGAGGTCTCCGACAACGAGACTGATAATGAGCAGTACCCTCCAACTGAGGACCGATACAAGCAACTAGAGGATCGTCTGAATGCCATGGAAATTCAACAAGTGCCTGGGTTGGACTTCGGAGACCTGGGTCTATCTTCTGGTGTGGTGATCCCACACAAATTCAAGGTTCCTTCTTTTGCTAAGTATGATGGGGCATCCTGTCCCAGGCTGCATCTCAGATCTTATGTGCGGAAGATTCAACCATACACTATGGACAAGAACTTGTGGATCCACTTCTTCCAGGAGAGTCTTTCAGGGACTCATCTCGAATGGTTCTATCAGCTGGATGGGACCAAGGTTTGTAACTGGGAGGAGTTGGCTACTGCTTTTTACAAGCAGTATCAGTATAATTCCGACCTCGCTCCTACACGTACCCAACTCCAGGGTATGTCATTAAGATCGGGAGAAGGTTTCAAAGAATATGCGCAGAAATGGAGGGACCTTGCTGGGAGGGTACAACCACCTTTGACTGACCGGGAACTCGTTGATATGTTCTTAGGGACCCTATTCGGGTCGTTCTTCAATCATCTCATTGGTAACTCATCTGCCGGGTTTACCGACCTCATTCTGACTGGGGAAAGAATTAAAGCTGGTATCAAGAGTGGGAAGATTCAGGAGGCCACACCTTCGGATACTCACCAAAAGCCTTACATGGGCAAGAAAGAGTCTAATGCTGCATACGGTCAAAAGAGTCGTCGTGACCAACAGGCAGGGGCAGTCATGATCTCTGGTTCTGCACCACGCTGACAACCACAAAAGGGAAATCAGCGAAGGCCAGACGAGCCTAAAAGACAGTTCACCAACATCAACATGCCATGGTCCCAGGCATTGCAGCATATGTTGAAACTGAACCTGATTGCGGTGATCAACCCTCCTGCAAATCCCAAGACCTCCTCTCCAAACTACAATCCAGAGGCGAGGTGTGCTTATCATTCTGATAGCCCGGGGCACGATACTGAGGACTGTTGGGCACTGAAGTATAAAATCCAGAATATGATCGACGCTAAGGAGATCGAATTCGAGCCTGCTGAGACTCCCATTGTGACCACTACTCCTGTGCCAAAACATGGCTAGGATTGAGAGATTTTTGTTCATTTGAATTCAAGTTGTATTTTTCTTTTCTTGTTCAAACAAACAGTTATCATGTTAAACTCTTTTATTTCATGAATGCATTACACATGTCTGTCTTGAATTAATCATGTTTACTATACTTAAAACTGCTTTCATATTTTTGATGATCAACTCTTGATTGAAATTTCTAAGCCTCTTGAGGGAGGATGACGAAAACGATACCACGATCCTTACAGTATGCTTTTGAACAGACCTCGCTGATGAGGTACAGGCATTGTTTCAATCCCTAAACACTGGAGTTATAAGGAAAATAATCCCTCGTTAACCCCTCTGAGCCAAAGAAGTAGGAGTTTTTTCTTTTCGAAAATTAAAACCCTTTATCATAACCTGGGGCAGGGTAGTTTTCTCAGTTGATCCAAGTGCATAATTTTTTCTGGCACCAAAGAGGTCCTTACAAAAAAGAAGACAGTGATGATTCCGAATAATCATAAGGATAGGCAGTCATTATATCTTAAAATAAAAACCCAATAAGTCAAAACCTATGAAAAGACTTACAAAACTGGGGCATCCCGCTGACTGTAATCACAAAAGAAACAGTACAGGCAAAAAAAAAAATAGGTATCATAAAATCAAAAAAGAAAGGTCATACAAACCCTCAAGAACAAAAAGGAATGACTGCCTATTCAAATAAACGTTCAACATCCGAATCATCACCAGAAAATCAGAGCAAAGACTCAAAGAAGGTCTAACGTATGATCAACTGAGTTTAGGTTTGAAGAACATCACGAAGAACGGGTGGGTACAAATAATTTGAGCCTTTATCCTTTGTTTCTTAAACCGTGAACCAGGCCACGTTATAACCCTCAAAAGTCCTAGCTGAAGCATGGGTTAGTTCGAAAGCATACTGTTATGAAAGGTATCCTGACTCCTTAAGGCCTACGGTAAATACGGAGTTGACATCACGTTTTACAAACATTCACTTGTTTTATGAAAAAAGAATGCATTTTCAAAATCTTCAAGACAGACATAAGCTTTGCATTTTTGACATAACATTGTTTGCATATGACTATTTGTTTGAACAACAGGGAAATTCGCACGATGAATACCTAGTGAACAAAAGTACTTCCAATCAAGAGGCATGGCCTGATCATTGTCCATCACCTGGGGCAGTCCAGTCAAGATTCAGGGAACCTCTCAAAGACCAAATAGCCTGGGGCAAATCTCTGCCTGAGTCACTTGGGGCATTCCAGCAACGAATCTTGCCTGACCAAACATCTTCTGGTGGTATGGCAAAACACTTCTAACAGGGGCAACTCCCTACACTCTGAGAGTGTGGACGTAGTCGAAAAAATACTACGCATAATCAAAGACCCGCTAGGTTGACACACCTAGGAAAAAATAAGGGCTTCCCGGAGAACCAAAAGGGTTCGGGCAAAATGAGGGATGAAATGAAAAAAATTTGTACACCCGGCAAGTCAAAAACCTGAAAAGGCGGCTTGGGCGAAAATGGGTATCCCGGTGGACCAAAAACCCGAAAGGGCGGCCCAAGCAAAAGTTAGGGATCAAAACGTACGACTATGTTCTGTCATCTCGTCACTTGCCTACCAAAGGGAAGATTTGTCAACCGGCAGTCATCCAGCACCTCCACAAGATATCTTTTCCCCTCACCTCAGAAACAGGGGCAATAATGAGTCGTCCAGGCGATCCAGTTGCTCTGTCAACCAAAGTACCAAGGAAAGGTTAATACAAAGATGATTACCATCTACCTTTACAAATTCCAGATCATGGGTTAACATCCGAAACCAAACAGGACAATCATCCACTTATCATCAAAGTAACCCTACACCGGTTCCTTCTCAACTTTCACACAAAGTCTTACACAGACTTATCTCAAGAAGTTTTACACGAACTTACCCTGCAGTAACCTTACCCCGGTTCCTCCAGAAGTCTTACACGGACTTTCCTCAAAGATAACCTTACCCCGGTTCATCAAGAGGTTTTACACGGACTTACCCTCCACAAGTAACCTTACCCCGGTTCCTCCAGAAGTCTTACACGGACTTACCTCAAAGATAACCTTACCCCAGTTCATCAAGAAGTTTTACACGAACTTACCCTACAGTAACCTTACCTCGGTTCCTCCAGAAGTTTTACACGAACTTATCCCGAAGTAACCCTACACAGGTTATCTCTTTCCAGATGTAGTTTTACACGGACTCGTCATCAATAAACCCTACACAGGTTTCCTTCTCAAAACACCAGATGTAGTTTTACACGGACTCGTCACCCAGAAACCCTACACAGGTTCTCTATTTTTAAGGATGCAGTTTTACACAGACTCGTCACCCAGAAACCCTACACAGGTTCTCTATTTTTAAGGATGCAGTTTTACACGGAATCGTCACCTAGAAACCCTACACAGGTCCTCTTTTTTCAAAGATGCAGTTTTATACGGACTCATTGTCAGTAAACCCTACACAGGTTTCATTCAACTCCAAATGCAGCTTCACACGAGCCCAACCTCAAAGTAACCCTACACAGGTGTCCTTCTTTCCAAGATGCGGTTTTACACAAGCTCATCATCAGACAACCCTATATAGGTTCCCTCTTTCAGCTTACAAAAATTACAGTTCAAAAATTTCCCCAGGAGAGTCCAATCAAGATTTCCCCAGGAAAGTTTGAATCCATCTCCCCAGCAGTAAGCTTATCCCCGTAGAGCACGAACGCGTCTCCCGGCTTTATTCAAAGGTTATTTCCCTACCAGGATATAACTGGGTTATCCTCAGCCAAAAACCACGGAAAGATCGTCCTCGGCAAAGTACCTCTCTCCCCAGCGAAGTCTATCAACACTTCCAACACAACAATGGTATCCCCAGCGAAGTTACCATCAACATTTCAGCAAAGTACTTTTCTCCCCACAGAGTTTTGTTTCCCAGCAAGATCGTTAGAGTACTTTTCTCCCCGCAGAGTAATCCATTCGCCAAGTTTATTCCCCAACGGAGTTATCTTCTCCTACCGGTATTCTTGCAACTATCATCCCCAGCGGAAGCAAAGATCTATTCTTCAACATCAGCCCAGGAGTGACTTCCCGGCACCCGTCAAGGATTTATTTTCCTAAGACGAAAACATACGTTCATAAACATCACATTTCCATACATTATAGCATGCATATACGCATCATATCTTACAATCTCATTTATGTTGAGAACATCATTGCTTGATCCATATCATGCACTGCATATGACTGACCTTTACCTTTCAGGAAAGATCCAGTTAAGTTCTCAGCTATTCCAAGACCTAGTCTGGTTCAGTTAAATCGACCCTAAGATTTTCCTGTTTCTTATCCAGTCAAAGGCCTTCTCTGGTTCAGTCAGATCGACCCTAAGATGTCCCCGTTTCTTATCCAGTTGAAGATTCCAAGACCTAGCCTGGTTCAGTTAAATCGACCCTAAGATTTTCCTGTTTCTTATCCAGTCAAAGGCCTTCTCTGGTTCAGTCAGATCGACCCTAAGATCTCCCTGTTTCTTATCCAGTTGAAGATTCCAAGACCTAGTCTGGTTCAGTTAAATCGACCCTAAGATTTTCCTGTTTCTTATCCAGTCAAAGGCCTTCTCTGGTTCAGTCAGATCGACCCTAAGATCTCCCTGTTTCTTATCCAGTTGAAGATGTCAAGACCTTGTCCGGTTCAGTTAAATCGACCCTAAGATTTTCCTGTTTCTTATCCAGTCAAAGGCCTTCTCTAGTCCAGTTAAATCGATCCCTAAAAGATTTTCCTGATGAAGACTCAGTAGAAGATATCCAAGATTCTCTCAGCGTTCCTGTTGAGGTAGTAATCACCCCAGATTCTCTCCCCGTTACTGTGGAGGTAGTAATCGCCCTAGGTTCTCTCAGCGTTCCTGTTGAGGTAGTAATCGCCCAAGGTTCTCTTAGCGTTCCTGTTGAGGTAGTAACCATCCCTGGTTCATTCATCACCTTCTGAAGCTCCAGATCCAATTCCTGTAACCAGTCAGGACACATCTATACAAAGAGTTTGAAGACCAGCTCCTGTAACAGGCCAGGTACTCATTTTCTTTTTTCAGGTATGCAACTTCTCGCTAAGGAATCTCTTACGCGATCGACACCCAGATGGCATCTATAAGCCCATCCGCTCATCCATTATCTCTTAGCATGGCATCTATAAGCCCATCATCCTATCCATCAATCTCCAAATGGCATCTATAAGCCCATTCCCACCATCACACTACTATGTGAGCGCAAATTTCTGGGCACTCTAGTGTTCAATAACCTTCCACCTTCGGACTACGAAAGACACGTCAGCCAATCTACATCCTCAGGTCTAAGAAGATTGAACAGGGGCAACTGTTGTACCCCAAAATTTTCCCTCCCATATTCTTCAAGAATTGCAAAGAGCATGCTTCAAAATCTCCCCAAGGGTTGCACAGTTCAAGGGCCTCCTAACAGTCAAAAGTTAGGGTTTTGGTTCTGACAAAGAAATTGAAGTTTCCAAGGGTCCAATCAAGTCCCACATGCCTATAAACATGGTCAAGCATCCATATGTCAAGTTTCAAGACTTACAGCACAAAATTGCACAGTCAAAAACCCTAATTGCCCTACAGTCAACTACAGGGGCAAAATGGTCATTTGACAGTCAAAAGTCCAAATTTTTGGTCAACATCTCATTTTGAAGCCACAAACATCATTTGGTCAATTCTTGATCATGATTCTCAAAGCATGGCTCAAAAAGTCTCAAGATGCAAAAGTTTCCATATTTGGACAGTTGAAAAAGTCAACTGTAACTTGACCAAGGCATAACTTCCACATGGTTTATCAGAAAAATTCCATCCAAAGCTCATTTTGAAGAGAAAGACATTTCCTACAACTACTCTTCACACTTCAAGTCCAAGAAATGCTCTCACAAAAAGTTATCAATCTCAACATTATAGGTCATTTTCAAAAGTCAACAAAAAGGGACTTTAAGTCAAAGACCATAACTTGATATTGGTAAATCAAAATGACATGGTACCAAAGGCATTGGTTAGAGGACTTCAAGACCTTTCCAAAATGTCCAAGAACATGATCAAAGCTTAAAAATTGAGCAAGATATGCCTTGTGGAAGTTGGGAAATTTTTGGGAATTTTGAAAAGTCAACTTTACTTCAAATGTCTCAAAATTGCTAATGGGCCACATTTTCTTCCAAGATTCATCATCCAAAGGCTATGCACGACCATTTGGCCCAAAGGGGATTTATTTCATCATTTTTTATTATTTATTTGAATTTTTAATCACCATTAATTCATTTAATTAAATAAAATATGAAAAAAATACTCATCCATGCTTTTCAAATCTTTTTGTGCATAGAATACCTTCAAGATTTCGTGAACTATCCAATATGGAAAGAATCAAGGTGATTGGAAATTATTGGCATATTCTTAACATGAAAAAGATTGGAAAAATATTCATGGAAAATCAAATATTTCATACATCAATGCAAGGATCTTTGGACTCAAAATTCAACCCTAATCCATTGGCATACATATACAGATGCAAAACCTAATGGAGAGAACCTTGAAACTGCGCCTCACATCAAAAACCAAGTTTGCATTTTTGTCAAAAAATCTGAAAACTGAAAACTGCATTCTAGCACGATTCAAAGAAAAGTAACAATTCCACTAGCTTGCCAAAGCATCAAGGAAGCTGTCTGAATCTTTTTCCAGTCCCCACACCTCCAGAATTGGTATATGGATGTCAAACTCTCTCAAAACTTTTCCATAATCGTATTCTAATATGCATACATTTTTGATACATTTTGAATATTGATCTAGACTAATATGAAGGTTCTGAGACTAATGGTAACCTTTAATTTGACTAACAATGCTTGTAGCGAAAATTGCCATTGGAATGTTTTAGGGTTTCTCAAGTTTCAAATTGGGCGTTTGCATATACTGTAAAATCAAGACATCTCAGTACCATGGTTAGAATCAGGACGTTTGGACGAATTCAATACACTAGTCACGCCCTATTTATATGGCCACACGGGCTATTCGCTATTTTAGAAAAGACTGTGTTTTGGGGGGGGGGGGGGGTTTAAAACCCCCGCTACTTCTTTTTATTTCAGGAACGAACGAAGAAGAAGATCATGTGGCAAGACTTGATTGGACAGTTTGAATTCCAGCGCGCGTTTTTTTGGTTCTATGTCACTAACGCCAATTTTCTTTTATATTATTTATTCTTTATTCTATGTACAACGCGCGTTAATGGTACAGTTGGTGGAGGAGAGCATTGGTAAGCCTTGGGACCTGGGTTCGAACCCCAGGTCCCCCTACTTTGTTTCATATTTTTCTTCCTAACGTGGTTCTGTGTAGCTTGCTTCCTGAGGCCTACCATGCAGCCTCATATCTTGGCTTGCCACACGTCCCATAGCATCAGTCCAATGGTCCAGATCCAAAGCCTATGGAATGATTCAGTCAATGCATACACACATAATCACTAAAAGTCAACAAGGCCAGGAATTCAATGGGCCTAATTACTGGCCAAACACCTCCAAACTGGGGTCAACACCCCCAAGGGTTTGTATTTCTTTTCTTTTTTTTCCTATTTTATTTTTATTTGCTTTAATTTAATTATTTCCTTCTAGGTCATAAATTAATATTTTCATAACATAAAAATGCCAAAAAATCAGAAAATATGAAAATAGAAAATATGTTTTAATATTTAATTCACTAATATTTTTTTTGTAAATAAATTGTATTAATTAATTTAGTTAATTCTAGGTTTAAATTTTAATATTTTTTGTAATAAACTAAAAATGTAGAATTAGGGTTTTTATACTTTTATTCTTTTTTCTTTTCCACCATATTTAATTACTAATTATTATTTTGTAAATAAAATTTGTCATGTAAATAATTAATTAAAATTAGGTCAAACTAAAAATATTTCTTAATAAATAAAAATAGTTAGAACTAGGGTTAATTAACTTTTTAATCCCCTTTAATTTTCTTACTAAAAATCCATAAATACAAAAAACCTCAAAAAATAACTTCTCTTTTCTCATTAAACTTAATTAACTTAATTGTAATTTAATTTCTTTAAAAGGGTCCAACGCCCTCGCATTCGATCGTAATCCTATTTCGCGCGTTTATTTCCTTTTATAAATTTCATGTAATTCTCCTAAAGCCATGTAATAGATTAAGTAGGATATCTATTTTTCGCACTTTATTTTATTTCAAATCGGGTCCTGGATTAATTTGGCGATGTGGACCCGTGCCTTTGTAATAGCGTAGGACTTTTAATTTCCGCATCTTTTTAACTGTTAATAATTCGCATGAAAGAATGAATGTCAAAATAAAAGCAACGCGTAGATCACCAATCCATGAACAAGATAAACATAAATGAAAACGACACACAAATCACACACCACCCTTAGGGTACGCCTCATTGTTGCCTTGCCCCTCGAAAGGTGGTCGTCGAGTAGAGGACGTTTTAGTAAGTCCTCATGTCCATGAACATGGCATGAGGGTAGCTTCTAAGGTGTCTTCCTATTGCTCCGGTGATCACCATGTCCCGAACCTTCGAATTGACCCGAACACCTCCAACGGTGGTGCTACCTACCTCTCAATGGTGGGATGGAACTACTTCAAGGACATTTACACAGACGAATTCCTTAGGGTAGGTAGACGACTCTAGATACTTGCTCTAATTTCAAAACAAGTTCAAAAATACTTTTCACACCGACACTTTTCAAAAGCTTTCGAAAGCAACTTTTCAAACACTCTTGAGGACCGATACAAGAGTCGAACTGAAATTTTCAAAGAAACTTTTTTAAACCCACAGTTGAAAAGTAAACAAACCATTTTGAAAACACAAATGAGCAAGTATCTAAGAGCCCATGGATAACCATGGATAGAAAGGGTGCTAACACCTTCCCTTTCTATAAATCTACCTCCCGAACCGAGAGCAATCTCTATAAGGAATTTTTCTGTGCTTTTGTCCTTTCCATTTGGAGAAAATAAAAGACGGTGACGACTCTTGCTTCCGCGACATTTCGCGAACCAGCGTTAAACAGTCAGTTCCAGATCCACCGATCACACCAGGGCTGTAATTGAAGAAGGTGGGTGTACCAATTGGGGTCAGCTCCCTGATTTCACTCAAAAAACTGACAAATTTGGTTTGGGCTTTACTACAGGGGCTCAGAGGGCTGTTAGGCACACACGGATTCGAAGACCTCCTCTACACATCAACAATCGGGGAGTTAATGCAATTGAGGTAAGTGAAGAAGATTCAAACATCGACAACTGGTCTATCCAACAACCAATGGTGGACTGAACAACTGGACGACAAAGGACTTCATACCTGTTTCTTTTACTCTGCAGTAATTGACTTTTGTTTTTAGATTTGTAATAAACAGTTTGGAACTTTGTGGTCCGGTGCCTTGCTAGAGGCACCTTGGCTTTGCTTGTGAAGGCTTATTATTTGGCATTTCATATATCATTAGTAAAGCATTGGACATTTCTTGCATTACAAATTTTGCGCTCTTTGTTTTTCTTTTCTGTCTCTCACTTTATCAAAATAACTATTTTATTACGCATACTCACCTATCATACTGCAGATTCATGTCTACTCTGGATCCCATTGATAACGACTCTGCTACTGCCAGTTATGACTTCGAAAATTCGATCAACTAATCCGAGGACGAAGGTGAGGATGATTGTGAGGTGCCTGGAGAACTTGCTAGGCTGTTACTACAGGAAGAAAGGGCCATACAGCCTCATGAAGAGCCAGTTGAGTTAGTGAATTTGGGTACAGAGGAAGACAGGAAAGAGGTTAAGATAGGTGCGAATCTGGAGCCTAATGTCAAGCGACGGTTAATACAGATGCTACACGATTATGTTGAGATCTTCGCCTGGTCCTATGAAGACATTCCTAATTTGGACACTGATATTGTGGTTCATCGCTTGCCGAATAAAGAAGACTGCCCGCCAGTAAAGCAGAAGGTCCGCCGTATGCGCCCCGAAATGTCATAAAAAATCAAGGCAGAGGTCATGAAACAGTTCGATGCAGGGTTCTTAGTTGTCACGTCTTATCCATAATGGGTTGCCGAGGTCGTTCTGGTACCTAAGAAGGATGGTAAGGTACGGTTGTGTGTGGACTATAGAGATTTGAACATGGCAAGCCCCAAGGATAACTTCCCACTTCCTCACATCGATGTTCTGGTCGACAACACCACGCAACATAAGATCTTCTCTTTCATGGATGGTTTTTCTGGCTACAACTAGATCAAGATGGCTCCTGAGGACATGGAGAAGACAACCTTCGTTACACAGTGGGGCACCTTCTATTACAAGGTAATGTCTTTTGGTTTGAAGAATGCTGGGGAAACTTATCAGCGCGCCATGGTTGCTTTGTTCCACGACATGATTCACCATGAGATCGAGGTTTATGTTGACGACATGATAGCCAGGTCCCAGACTGAGGGAGAGCACCTTGATCATCTCCAGAAACTGTTTGACAGGTTGAAAACGTACAAGCTGAGGTTAAATCCGAACAAGTGTACCTTCGGGGTAACATTTGGTAAGATTCTGGGTTTTGTTGTTAGTGACAAAGGTATTCAGGTGAACCCTGCAAAATTAAAGGCCATACAGGAGATGCCGACTCCCTGCACAGAAAAAAAAGTTAGAGGTTTCTTGGGACGTCTGAATTACATTGCCAGATTCATTTCACATCTGACTGCCACTTGTGAGCCAATCTTCAAGCTTCTAAAGAAAGATCAAGTGGTAAAGTGGAATGATGAATGCCAGACCGCTTTCAAAAGAATCAAGGAATACTTTCAAGAACCGCCAATTTTGATGCCTCCAGTTGAAGGAAGACCTTTGATACTATACTTGACAGTGCTGGACAATTCGATGGGGGTGTGTGCTGGGGCAGCATGACGAGTCTGGCCGAAAACAGCATGCCATTTATTACCTTAGCAAAAAGTTTACCGACTGTGAGACCCGATACTCATTGCTCGAGAAAACTTTCTGCGCTTTGGCATGGGCTGCTCGCTGGCTGAGACAGTATATGTTGACTCACAGTACCTTGTTGATATCAAATTTGAATCCAATCAAGTATATTTTCGAGAAGCCCGCTCTCTCCGGAAGGATATCAAGATGGCAAATGATCTTAACTGAGTACGACATCCAATACACAACCCAAAAATAAATCAAGGGGAGTGTATTGGCAGATCATTTGGCGCATCAAGCCATGGATGACAACCAGTCCATGAATTTCGAGTTCCCGGATGAGAATATCATATTGGTAACCGACTGCGAAGAACCTGGACCAAATGAAGGACCCGAGAAGGGATCCCGATGGTCTATGTATTTTGATGGAGCCTCGAACGCATTGGGAAATGGCATTGGCGCTGTAATTATATCTCCTGAGGGCTGTCATACTCCGTTCACCGCCCGATTATGTTACAACTGCACCAACAATATGGCGGAGTATAAAGCGTGTATCTTAGGTCTTCGAGCTGCTATTGACCTGAGGATTAAGTTCTTGAGTGTATTCGGAGATTCCGCTCTAGTGATAAGTCAGATCAAAGGTGAGTGGGATACGAAGCACCCGAATCTTATTCCTTACAAAGAGTATGTACTGACATTGCTCCCACACTTTGAGGAGATAACCTTTGAACATTTCCCCAGAGAAGAGAACCAGTTAGCGGACGTGCTGGCTACCATGTCTTCTATGTTCAAAGTCAGGTGGGACAATGAAGCTCCCCAGATTATCATTGAGAGGTTGGACGAACCCGCACATTGCTATGACATTGAGACTGAAGAGGTAGCAGATAAACCCTGGTTTCACGAGGTAAAGAGGTATCTTGAGGCTCAATAATACCCCGAGGGGGCATCTGTTAATGATAAGAAGTTTCTAAGAAGATTCGCTGCGAAGTTCTTCATCAGTAATGGTATCCTCTATAAGCGTAACCATGATTCAACCTTACTGCGGTGCATAGACAAGAGCGAGGCAGAAAGGATCATGGAAGACCTACATGAAGGTACCTTCGGAACTCATTCCAGTGGACATACTATGGCGAAGAAAATCCTACGGGCAGGATACTACTGGTCTACTATGGAAGCCGATTGTTATCAGCATTCTCGAACCTGTCATAAGTGCCAAGTCTATGCTGATAAGGTGCACGTGCCTCCGGTTCCCTTGAATGTTTTGACAGCTCCCTGGCCCTTTGCAATGTGGGGCATCGACATGATCGGCGAGATCAGACCTACTGCGTCTAACAAGCATCGCTTCATTCTGGTAGCAATTGATTACTTTACAAAGTGGGTTGAGGCAGCTTCCTTTGCTACAGTAACCAAGAATGTCGTAGCGCGGTTCATCCGACACAACCTGATCTGTTGATATGGTGTACTAGAGAGGATTATCATTGACAATGGTATAAATCTCAACAATACGATGATCACCGAGCTCTGCAAACAATTCAAGATACAACATCACAACTCTTCTCCCTACCGGCCAAAGATGAATGGGGCTGTTGAGGCGGCTAACAAGAACATCAAGAAGATTGTGCAGAAGATGACGGTGAAATACAAAGACTAGCACGAGATGCTACCATTCGCTCTTCATGGGTACCGTACCTCAGCACAGACGTCGACAGGGGAAACACCCTACTCCTTGGTGTATGGAATGGAGGCAATACTACCCATCGAAGTCCAGATACCCTCTCTCAGGATTATGAAGGATGCAGATTTGAACGAAGACGACTGGATCCAGACCTGACTTGATCAGCTGAATCTAATCGATGAAAAGAGACTTACTGCTATCTGTCATGGTCAGACGTATCAAAAGCGGATGATCAAGGCTTTTAACAAGAAAGTCAGACGTCAAGAATATCAAGTGGGGGATCTGGTGATAAAACGCATCATACTACTGCAAAGTGATCCCAGGGGAAAATGGACCCCTACGTACGAAGGGCCATTTGTGGTTAAGAATATTTTCTTGGGAGGAGCTATGATTCTAACCACCATGGATGGTGACGACATTCCTCACCCCGTCAATGCGGACATAGTGAAAAGATACTACGCATAATCAAAGACCCGCTAGGTTGACTGGCCTAGGCAAAAATAAGGGCGTCCCGGCGAACCAAAAGGGTTCGAGCAAAAGTAAGGGATGAAAATGAAAAAAATATGTACACCCGGCAGGTCGAAAACCTGAAAAGGCAACTTGGGCAAAAAAGGGTACCCCGGTGGACTGAAAACCCGAAAGGTCGGTCCAGGAAAAAATTAGGGATTGAAGCGTAACACTATGTCTCATTGGGTCATCTCGCAACCAGACTTAGGTATCAACTATCAAGCTCGGATAGTGCCAATCAATCTGATCAACCTTCGGCCAAGTAGCAAAGTGATGAGACGCTCGAAGATATAAATGCAATAGCAGAGTTGGAACCCAATGGGATTGTTTTACATAGCTGTTTTTCTTTCTTTTACAAATTGTAGTTTCTTTCAGCGGCGTTCTCTTACTAGGACGTCAACCTCTTTGTACAAAAATGCCTATTATGGGCCGACTTCAAAATCAATACAATTCATTTTCACAAGAAATTTCAATTTGTTTTTCTTTTTCCGTTTTGTTTTGCAAGAACGTCCAATGATTCACTTTTGATATATGCATTTGAAAATAATTTCTGCTCATAAAAATTTTCATAAGAAACAAAAGACAATTACTCGTGATTCCAGGAACAGGGAAAAACAAGAAGTGCCCAAACCTTACAGTTATTCTGCCCATCAAGTACCGGGATAGAGCCAGCTCGAGAAAATGAGTAGTGGTACATACACTCCCCACAGGGTAAAAGGTATCCAAAGACAGTGGTGTTAGCTTTTCCAAACAGGACATAACTCTCCCCAGCTAAGGTTCACAATCGCGAGCGAATCAGAAAATTTCTCCCCAAGCAGAGTTTATTTCTCTCACAAGCAGAAATTCAATCTCCAACAAAATTCACAAGCAATGGAAATTCATCCCCAGTTGAGTTATTTCCTCAAGTCAGCAGATCTGTCAACAGAGTATCTCCTCTCCAATAGATTTATTCCTCGCAGAGCTATCCTCAGACAGGATCTCGTCCGACAGAATATTTACCAGCCAAGGGGCAAATCCCCAGCCAGTCATTGTTGTTCACCATCCCCCCAACAGAAGAAGAGGAACTATGGTTTGTTACAATAATCAAGAATACCATTTCTCACTCTCTCCAAACAACAGTCAGGGATTTATTTTCCCGGACTCAGATTATTATGTCAGCATTTCATGTTCATACATCATGACATGTGCATACATCACATATAACATAGTCTCATTTATTTTGAGAACGTCATTATACAATGCATCTCATGCATCGCATATAACTAAACCTGTATTTCTTTTAGGAAAGACAGTTATTATCAACAATTTCGAGCAAGTCCATGATCAACACTCGAAGCTAAATAGAGTAATCATCGGCACAACAAGAACAACCTTACCCAGTTCCCTCTGCAGTTTCACCCGAACTCATTTCAAAGTAACCCTACTATCAAGGTTCCTTCTCACAACCCTACTATCCAGGCTTTCATCTCGAAGTAACCCTACCATCCAGGTTCCTTCTTACAATCCTACTATCCAGGCTTTCATCTCTAAGTAACCCTACTATCCAGGTTCCTTCTCACAGCCCTACTATCCCGACTTTCATATCGAAGTAACCCTACTATCCAGGTTCCTTCTCACAACCCTACTATCCAGGCTTTCATCTCGAAGTAACCCTCCTATCCAGGTTCCTTCTCACAGCCCTACTATCCAGGCTTTCATCTCGAAGTAACCCTACTATCCAGGTTCCTTCTCCAGCCCTACTATCCCGACTTTCATATCGAAGTAACCCTAATATCCAGGTTCCTTCTCACAACCCTACTATCCAGGCTTTCATCTCGAAGTAACCTTACTATCCAAGTTCCTTCTCACAACCCTACTATCCATGCTTTCATATCGAAGTAACCCTACTATCCAGGTTCCTTCTCACAGCCCTACTATCCAGGCTTTCATATCGAAGTAACTCTACGACCCAGGTTCCTTCTCACAGCCTTACTATCCAGGCTTTCATATTGAAGTAACCCTACTATCCAGGTTCCTTCTCACAACCTTACTATCCAGGCTTTCATATTGAAGTAACCCTACTATCCAGGTTCCTTCTCACAACCCTACTATCCAGGATTTCATATTGAAGTAACCCTACTATCCAGGTTCCTTCTCACAACCCTACTATCCCGACTTTCATCTCGAAGTAACCCTACTATCCAGGTTGCTTCTCAAGCCCTACTATCCAGGCTTTCATCTTGAAGTAACCCTACTATCCAGGTTCCTTCTCACAACTCTACTATCCATGCTTTCATATCGAAGTAACCCTGCTATCCAGGTTCCTTCTCACAGCCCTACTATCCAGGATTTCATACCGAAGTAACCCTACTATCCAGGTTCCTTCTCACAGCCCTAATATCCAGGCTAATCATATCGAAGTAACCCTACTATCCAGGTTCCTTCTCATAACCCTACTATCCGGGTTCTTCCTCTCTTATCCCCAGACAACAGTCCACAACACTGTAAGACCGGGACCTGATCAAACACGATTAATTTCACATTTCCCCAGAAATTCGCGGTATAACATATACCCCTACCAAACACACAGTTCACTTCCGCTTCCCAAATCAAAATTATTCCCCAGTAGAGTAACAGACAACTGAAGCTCCTAAAACTCTATTCCTCTCAAGACAGAAACCATCATTCCCCAGCGAAGTCCTCCTCAACAACAAGTATACAGGTTCTCGCAAAGGAATCTCTTACGCGATCGACACTTCTTCGGATGGCATCTATAAGCCCATTCCTGATATCACAAATCAAGTATCACTTCATGCGAGTACAAATTTCAGGGCACTCTAGTGTTCAATCATCTTCCAGCTTCAGATCACGAAAGGCAGACACGCCAATCTACATCCTCAGGTTTAAGAAGATTGAACAGGGTAAGCTGTTGTACCCCAAAATTTTCCCTCCCATATTTCTCAATACATGTCAAGTGAGGTCCTCAAATTGCTCAAGGAAGTCCAAGGGTTTACCAGACAAACTCTCTCCTAAGGCAGTCTACCTCAAATTAGGGTTTCATTTTGCATCAAGATGATTGAGTCCAAAGGATCCGAAATGCTCACCATTGTCCCAATATGTTCTCAAGATCATCCATGTCAAGTTTCAAGCCTTGCAGAGGAAGTTTGCTCAGTCAATTGCTCAAAGGCCTAAAAATCGAATGTGTTAGGTCAAAAGTCAACTGTGGCTCACATACAGTCAAACTTTAAGATTTTTGGTCAACATCCTCATTTTGAAGTATCATTCATCATTTGATCAAGGTTTGATCATGATTCCCCAAGTATTGCTCACAATTCATCAAAACCCAAAAGTCGTTAAATTAGGGTTTTGTAGGAAAAGTCAACTCAACTTTGACCAAACATAACTTTCTCATACTTTATCATAAATGACCCATCCAAAGCTCATTTTGAAGAGGATGAAATTCCCTACAATTAATCTTCAGCTCCCAAGTTCAAGATATGCACTCACAAAAAGATATGAATTTTGACATTATAGGTCATTTTGAAAAGTCAACAAAAACACCTTTTGGGTCAAAGCTTCATACATGAACATGGAAGACTCAATTGAGATGAGACCAAAAGGGTTGCTTAGAGGACATCCTAATATTTCTAAAAAGTCCAAGAACACCTCTCTAGGGTCAAAATTGAGAGAGTTATGCATTGGCCAAGTTGACCTTTTTTGCAAAATTGCCAAAAGTCAAATGTGCTCAAATTTGCATTTTTTGCTAAATGGGCCCAACTTTTTATGCTTGCATCTCATTACTAACATAGTCCACGACCTATGGGACCCTCCATGCTTTATTTATTCATTTATTTAATTTATTTTGATTTTTATTCATTTAAAATTCAAATAAAATCAAATAAATCCTAATAAATCATATATTGTGTTTTAGGGATGATTTTTGCATTGAAAGAAGATCTTATATACTGTCAATTGAGAATAAACTCGTGCAAGGCCAATTTGGTTGGAAAAAGATTGGATATGAGCAATATTGGAAAGAAATCATATGCCATGAAAGACCAAATCAAATCTCCATGATGAGCAAGATTGAGGTCGTTTTTGTTGACCTAATAGGTTGTATTACATATACAGAAGCAAGCCAAGGCATGAAGGAGGTTAGAGCGGTCGTGCAGAGGTAGAACAAAACTCAAGAAATTCAAGAAAAAGTGGTGATCCAATTTCCATAATAGAGACCAAATCGTGCCATCTTTCCCTTGCCAATCGATTGCTGGAGGTCTCAGGATCATATTCCAATCATTAGCAAGCCTCTCCAGGTCCTGAAACCCGTTATAGCAGTCACACGATTAGCAAGAATTTTCGTTTTTGTTTTCATCAATTTATACACCATTTGCATGTTTTGATTGCATATTCTTATTCCCTAACATGTTTGCAAGCTAATCATTATATTCAATTGCATTTTTGGTGATTGTATGACAAACTGCCATAACTAGGGTTTCAAGTTCTTGTTTAAGGCTTTACATGATAGGTAAAATTGGATATTGATTCTGGTACCATGAGACTCGTGAGGATGAGACGAGTTGATTGGTACCAGCCATGGCCATTTATCTTGAGCTTACACAATTTTGGAGATGGACAAGGATATACCTCCAACAAGTGTCTGTAGGTAAAAGTTTGCTACCTAAAACGATGGTTGGGAGGAAGAAGATGGATGCGTGGCACCCCCTGGTTGGGTGATTTGAATTACGCGCGTTTTGAGTTTCAGTGTTTTGTTTTTATTATATTATAATTGATTTTGATTATATTTACAAATAACAAGCGTAGCTCAGTTGGCTAGTAGGGAGTAGAAGTATGCATAAGGATCTGGGTTCGATCCCCAGGTCCCAACCTTTCTTCACATTTTTCTTCAATAGGTAATCCAGCGCATTGGAGGGCCACCATACGCCTCAAGTCAACGGCCACACTGGATTAGGCAAAGTCAAATAGGCCTGGGTCTTTTGGGCTCAAAATCTCAACATCACACCCCCCCATAATTGCTAACACAGGCCCATTTTTTTTCTTTTTCTTTTAGTTTTTTTTAATTCTTTCAATATTTATTTTATTTTCTTTAATTCACAAATTAATTTATTTTTTCACAAAAAACATAAAATCAATAATTCACAAAAAATTAGGGTTAGTTTTTTTATTTTATTATTATCAAAATTAATTTAATATAGTTTAATTTAGGAAATTGTAACTTGCTTTCATAAATAAAATCAAAATAGAAATTAGGTTAAGCTTTTGATTAAATTTTTATTTTGCTCTTTTTCTCAAATAAATTAAAATACAAAAATTGGCTTTTAGATGAATTAATTTATTTTTCTTAGATTAAGATTAATTAGAATTAGGATTTTCTTTTTAATGTAACAATTTCTCTATTTCCTTAAATAAACAAAACAAGACAAAAGACATTTTCTTTAACTAATCGCAATTAGGTTTAGGCAAGGGTCAAAACCCTAGTTACTCCGTATTCGGTTCAACGCACGCGTATTATTTTTACCAATATTTCTGTAAATGCTCATGGTTTGTAATAGTTTAATCTAGGGTTTTTTATTTATCGCTTTTTATGGGTTTTTGGCTATGTAATTAATCCCCCTCCCCGAAGCCTTGTAATAGCGTAGACTTACTTTCTCGCATTTTAATTCTCGCAAATATTTGATTGTTTAGATGTATGCTAATAGGATTGTATGACAAGGATGCATGACAAATTTAATACAGTTAGAAAACCCTAATATGCAAAGATAAATAACTGAAACAGATCATTCGCACATATCACTCTTAGGGTATACTCTCACTTCGGTTGCCTTTGGTAAATGATCATTAGGTATAGGGTGTCTTAGTGGTTGCCTTCCTGTCTAACAAAGATCAAATGCCCCATTCGAATGTTGCCTCGGAAATGTTGCCTCGAATATGATCTTAAGACTTTAGGGTTATTACTAAGACGTCATAGCATTGCTTTATTGATCGTACGTCCCTTTCGAATTGACCCTTTCAACTCCAACGACTAGGGTTACCTACTCACTAATAGTAGGATAACACGGTCTAAAGGAAACGAGAATAGAAACGATCTTTTTTCGAGTAGGTAGATGCTAGTAGGTACTTGCTCAAAACAAAACTTTTCATACTTACACATTTCAAAACAATTTTCAAAACAACTTCGTCACACCTTTGAGGACAGATACAAGGGTATCGCAAAGTCAAACTTTTCAAAAACAAAGCACATACATAAGCAATTTTAAAAATATGAGCAAGTACCTAAGAGCCCATGGAAAACCATGGATAGAAAGGATGCTAACACTTTCCTTTTCTATAATCTACCCCTCGTACTCAGAATATCTCGAAAAATGATTTTTTTTGTACTTTTTCCTTTCCGATTGGATGAAATAAAAGTCGGTGGCGACTCTTGCTTACTGCGACATTTTGCGAATAAAAAACACAAAACGCAAACCAGCATTTTAAAACAGTCGGTTCTGTCACCGTATCACATAAGGAAATGTAATATTTGAACAATTGATACATTATAGCCTTGTGTCTTACCTGAGGCATAATGGTTTATTTGTGAGGGTCATTACTTCATTTCATATGTCATCAATAAAACATTGGACGTTTCACATACAAATTTTAAGCTCTTCATTTTTCTTTTCTGCCTCTTTACTTTATCAAAAAACATAGAGTTGTGCTCTTACACACACTCACATATCAAACTGCAGATCCATATCCACTCTGGATCCCATTGATAACGGTTCGGCTATTGCTCATTATGACTTTGAAAATCCGATCAACCAAGCCAAGGACGAAGGTGAGGAAGATTGTGAGGTAGCAGGAGAGCTTGCCAGACTGTTACAACAGGAAGAAATGGCAATACAGCCTCATGAAGAGCCAGTTGAAAGAATGAACTTAGGTACTGAAGAGAACAGAAAAGAAGTCAAGGTAGGTGCTAACTTGGAGTCCAGTGTCAAACAACGGTTAGTTCAGATGTTGCATGATTATGTTGAGATCTTCGCCCGGTCATACGAGGATATGTCAGGACTTGACACCAATATTGTGTTTCATCGCCTACCTACAAAATAGGACTTTCCTCCAGTGAAACAAAAGGTTCGTCGTATGCGGCTTGAGGTGTCAGAGAAGATCAAGGTTGAAGTCATGAAGCAGTTCGACGCTGGTTTCTTAGTTGTCACCTCTTATCCATAATGGGTCGCCAATGTTGTTCCAGTACCTAAGAAGGACAGTAAGGTACGTATGTGTGTGGATTACAGAGACCTGAGCAGGGCAAACCCCAAGGATGACTTTCCGCTTCCCCATATTGATGTTCTAGTTGACAACAACGCACAACATAAAGTATTCTCCATCATGGATGGTTTCTCCAGATACAACCAGATCAAAATGGCACTTGAGAACATGGAGAAGACAACATTTGTCACACAGTGTGGCACTTTTTGCTACAAAGTTATGCCATTTGGACTAAAGAACGTCGGGGCAACCTATCAACGTGCCATGGTAGCTTTGTTTCATGATATGATCCATCACGAAATAGAGGTTTACGTTGATGACATGGTATACAGGTCTCATACTAAAGAGGAGCACCTTGATCACCTACATAAATCATTTGACTGGCTGAAGAAATAAAAATCTAGGCTAAACCTGAATAAGTGCACTTTTGGAGTAAGATCCGGTAAGCTCTTAGGTTTCATGGTCAGTGGCAAAGGAATTGATGTGGAACCTGCAAAGGTCAAAGCTATACAAGAAATGGCAACTCCTCGCACTGAGAAGGAGGTTAGAGGATTCTTGGGACACCTAAACTACATAGCCAAATTCATTTCACATTTGACTGCTACTTGTGAGCCAATCTTCAAATTACTGAAGAAAGATCAAGCAGTGAAGTGGAATGACGATTGCCAGTATGCCTTCGACAAAATCAAGGAATATCTTCAAGAGCCTCCAATCTTGATGCCGCCAGTCAAAGGAAGACATATGATCATGTACTTAACAGTATTAGAGAACTCAATAGGGTGTATGCTGGGCAGCATGACGAGTCTGGTCGAAAAGAGCATGCAATATACTACCTTAGCAAAATGTTTACCGACTATGAAACAAGATACTCACTTCTCGAGAAAACTTGTTGTGCTTTGGCATGGGCTGCTCGCCGACTAAGACAATATATGTTGACTCACACTACCTTGTTGATATCTAAAATGGACCCTATCAAGTACATCTTTGAGAAGCCCGCTCTCTCCGGAAGAATAACAAGATGGAAAATGATCCTGACCGAATACGACATTCAGTATATAACCCAGAAAGCAATTAAGGGAAGTGTACTAGCTGATCATTTGGCTTATCAAGCTGTGGATGACTACTAATCCATGAATTTTGAGTTCCTGGACGAGAACATTATGCTAGTAACTGATTGTGAAGAACCTGGACCGGATGAAGGACGTGAAAAAGGATCCCGATGGACTATGGTTTCTGATGGAGCTTCCAACGCTCTTGGCAATGGCATCGACGATGTGATCATATCTCCTGAAGGCTGTCATACTCCTTTCACTGCCAGGCTATGTTTCAACTGTACCAACAATATGGCTGAGTATGAAGCATGTGTCACGGGTCTCAAAGCTGCAATCGAATTAAGGATCAAGTTCTTAAGTGTGTTTGGAGATTCGACTTTCGTAATCATCCAGATCAAAGGAGAATGGGACATGAAGCATCCTAATCTCATCCCGTACAAAGAGCATGTCTTGACACTAATCCCATACTTTGAAGAAGTTACCTTTTAGCATTTTCTACAAGAGGAAAATCAACTAGCGGACGCGCTAGCTACAATGTCATCCATGTTCAAGGTCAGGTGGGATAATGAGGTTCCTCAGATCACCATTGAGAGGATGGACGAGCCAACATACTGTCACGATATTGGTACTGAAGAAGTAGTGGAAAAACCTTGGTTCCAAGAAGTCAAAAGACATCTCGAAGCCCAAGAATACCTTGAGGGAGCTTCAGTCAATGATAAGAAGTTCCTAAGAAGGTTCTCTGCTAAGTTCTTCCTCAGTAACAGGATTCTTTACAAGCGCAATCATGATTCTACCTTGCTTCGGTGTGTAGACAAGAGTGAGGAAGAAAAGATTATGGTTGAGTTGCATGAAGGTACCTTTGGAACTCATTCCATTGGGCACTCAATGGCTAAAAAGATCCTATGGGCAGGATACTATTGTTCCACTATGGAAGAAGACTGTTGTTGTACCCCAAAATTTGCCCTCTCATTTCTCAAAGGATCATCCTGGACCCTCAGGTTTACTCCTATCAAGTTTCAAGTCTTGAATTACAACTTTTCAAGAAAATCATTCACAAGGGCAAAATGGTTAAAAGCACACTGTAAAGTCAAACTTTTACTTTTAGATCAAAAATTAAGTTTCAACAATTATATTTCATCAAGACATGAAATTGGTTCATCAAAAAACCAAAAGTCAGAAATTACTTTGAAAAAAATCAAATTTCTAAACATTTAGAAAATTTTCTAAGTGTTAAGAGAATATGATACTTCAAAACTTCTGAGCCAACCTCCACACAAGTGCAGTCAGAAGTTGCAAGCATGGTTCAAAACTTAGTTCTCCAATAAGAACATGACTCTTCAGCATATGCTTCGATCAGAGCATCACCCTTCGAGTTTCATTCTGGTCTTCTTCGATCAGAACATCACAAAGCCCCAAAACCTTGTTTGAGCAGCCTATTGCACTGCTATAGCACAGTCCTGCAACCAGCTGCCACAACACTACAAATTCCTGTTGATCTAGTCCACGCCTGAATTTTTCTCAAACCCTATATTTGCATCAAATTAGCGTACAAAAAATGTGATTAAAAAGCAATGGAGCAGTATACCAAAAAGGTTTGAATCCCATTTGTTTTTCCCCCCAAAACCACAGCAAACCCATCTATAAATAATGTGCTCCATCACACATTCAAGGGGTTGGTTTTTGGAGAGAGAGAGAGAGAATCATCAAAGGAGAGAAAAGAAAACTGTGAAACCTTTGCCAAAAATCCAAAATTCCCAAACAGAAAACCAAACCTTTATTCTTCCCTTTGAATCAAAGAACTTGGCATTTTCTCTTCCATTGCTCTTGCTGACTCCAGAACATCTGAAGGCAGCGGTTCAAGTTCCAAACACACGTTTCAGATTCAAGGTAAGTCTTTCTGACTTTGCATCTTTTCATTCAGAACATCATTAATATGTAAATATCAGAATTAATGTTGTCCATATCATTGCATAAGTAGAAAAACTGTGGATCAGAACTTCTTGATTAAGGCTAGGATTAGAACTTCTATAAACTATTGTGTTGTTATCCTTCTGATTTGCTGTTTATTAAGAACTGAATAAATTTCTGATGTGCTGATTAATATGAGGAAAAGTTGGAATGTGGCATAGAACCTGTGATTTTCACTCATTGTTTTAGCACAATACAAAACTTTTGAGTCTTCCTTATTGTTAAACACACGGAATTTTTGATGTTCACTCACTGTCTTAGCACATACTAAACTTTTGAGTTCTCCTCACCGTTTTAATACACAGAACTTATAAGACTTTCTCATTATTCTAACACTCAGAAGTTCAGCACCTAGCCACCTAGAACATCTGTGTTTTCCCTCTAACGTGTCTTGCAGGACCTCATAGTGTATCAATCTAGAACTTCTGACGCTTCATTCTGAACCACAACGCGCCCGACATCAGAACTTCTGATCCCCTTTGTGTTTCTTTCAGCAGCATGTTAATTCTATCTCTCATTATTTCCCTTTTTTTTTTATCATTTTCAATATTAACCCCTTTTTATTAATATAAAAAAGACATAAAAATATTTTCTTTTTATTAATTAATTTATTTCTTTTTCTTAATTCATTAAGACAAAAAAAAACCATTTTTTAAACAAGTCCTTTTTCTTTCTTGCATTATACATTTCAATATGGTTGTAATAGTTAAATAGGATTTAAATTTTGCAACCCCCCATTTGTAAATATGTACCCATAGCCCTAAAATATTGTAATAGCGTAGGACTTTATAATCCCGCAATTTATCGCTTTCCAAATATAAATGCTAGTAATTAGGGCGTGTATGGCAAGACATGAAATCAACAAATAGGTAACCCTAATCAAGACTAAATGCATGAAATCAAACACACTTTACACACACACACCCTTAGGGTAATCTCAGTTGTCGCCTATCGGAAATTAGTCATGTCCCTCGAACATGGGCATTTTAACAAAAGACCCTCGATAAAAGATCGTAGTCCCTCGATGACCCTCGATGTTGCCTTTGATAAACGATCTAGTCGCTAAAACGACATTGCTAAAACGTTCCATGGGTTGCCTTCTATGACTATACAAAAAAACGTCCCGCGCCCGTCCCTTCACATCCAATGATGGGGCTTCTTACCAAAATCAATGGTAAGATAGCAATATCTAAAGGAGGAAGAAAAGAACACTTAAGACCTTTTGAGTAGGTAGATTCACTCATAGTTGCTCGCTTGCTCACAACAAAACATTTTTACACCACCACTCTCACTTGAAATATTTTCAAAAGATAACAATTTGTACGCGTTCTTATAGAAACGAGAGCCATTACAAAGAAAACCCTTTTCAAAATCACTTTCAAAAACCACAAACACCTTTTTAAACTATTTTCGAAACAAACACTTTGTACGCGTTCTTATAGAAACGAGAACCATTACAAAGACATTTTCAAAATACTTTCAAAACCCACACCACAAGCATATTCAAACAAAAGCAAGTGATCTAGCAAGCAACTAAGAGCCCATGGAAATCGATGGATGAGAAGGGTGCTAATACCTTCCCTTTTCATAATCTACCCCCCGAACTCAAGAAAACATCTCTAAAGGTCTTTCCTGTTCTTTTCAGCCTTTCCTTATTGGATAAAAGAAAAGTCGGTGGTGACTCTTTCTAACCGCAACATTGCGATCAAACGCAAAACGACTCGAGTCAGTTCTTCGACCGTATCATAGAACTGGCCACTCTGCTGAGGATTAAACTAAAAGTGGGGTTACCTTAGGGTTAGATCATATTTACTTGCTTTCATTGTTTGACTTGTATGCTTTACATTATGGTTCTTTGTTTGGGATCAAATCCTCTACCCGGATTTGGGATACCTTATAGGTAAGTAGCAATACATTGTGGAAACTGTGCGGGGTATACCGACATGGTATAAGCAATAGCTACATTAGTGCGAAATATATGTGGGTACCGGTATCCCTTGAGTAGTCAAGGAGAATGCGGGGCCGCTGAGTGATGTCATGAAGCACTAATGAACTTTTAGAACCTTTACATGACCAACTTGGCCATTAGGATGTCGTGATATGACCGTCTTTGGTGCAGTCCGAAGTTGGTAGATACTCGATACTACACTCATTGAGGTTTGGTTTTTTGGGATATTTCGGTCGCCATTAAAGAGGCTTGCGTTGAAACAATGCCCAAGGAAACAAACCAGTGATATTGAGCTACCTAGAACCCGGTTACTATTACTAGGACAGGTTTGAGCCAACTAAACTTCAAGAGGGTACTTACCTATGAGACTCCACGCAAGCATAAAACTAAGGACTTGTTTGATTTGTTTGTGTATATAAACATGTACATGACATCATGAACATCATAACATCATACTCATACTCACTAACCATTTCAAGGAGTTATGGGATTTATCTTTGTTTCTGTTTTGTAGGACATGGATTCTCTTCGCAGGAAAATTATTCAAATCAACCTTGTAAGGATCCCTCCTCAACTTAAGGAGCTAGCTTCAAGGATTCCTGAAAACTCTCCATTCACCGAGAGACATGGTCACCTACTCAACTTAGTCACCTCCAACACTGATGAAGACATGATGGAGGTTCTCTTTCAGTTCTTTAATCCCTTACACCATTGCTTCACATTTCCCGATTATCAACTTGTGCCAACTTTGGAAGAATTCTCCCAACTCTTGAGGATTGCCATTCTCAATCAACTACCGTTCAATGGTACGGAAAGAGACCCAAAGCCAAAAGAGATTGCTCAAGCTCTACACTGGCAATCATCCGATGTCACAACTAATTGGGAAACAAGGAGTGGTGTCAAGGGTTTCTTGGCAAAGTTCTTGTTTGAGAAAGCCCAAAACTGTTGGAATTCTTTGGATCTGCAAGCTTTTGAGGAAATTGTGGCTCTCCTCATCTATGGGATGGTTTTGTTTCCAAATCCTGACTAACTCATAGATGTGAACACCGTCAAAATATTCATGTCCCGCAACCCGATGCCTACTTTTCTAGGGGACATCCTACATTCTTTTCACACTCGCACAATGAGGAAAAGAGGTGTCCTTATGTGTTGTACTCCTCTCTTGGAAAGATGGTTTGTTTCGCATCTTCCCCAATCTGTATTGAAGAATGAACAAGGCTCAAGGTGGTCACAAAGGTTGATGACGCTCAAACATTCAGACATCCATTGGTGTTCCCGATCCATAGAGAATGTTACTATTGTCGATTGTTATGGAGAGTTTCCTAATGTCCCCTTACTTGGCATTAGGGGAGGTATCACCTACAACCCATGCTTAGCCTTAAGATAGCTTTGTTATTCCCAAAGGGATGGCCCACATGAGATGCTCATTCAAGGTTTGGTATTTGACTACGAGAGTGACAATCAAGGTCATCGCCAGAGGTTTATCCGAGCCTGGAGGATGTTGAACAAGGTAGATAGCAAGACATTGGGGGACAATAATTCCATCCCTCTTGAGCCTTACCTCAAATGGGTACGAGCTCGTGCTCAAAGTCTTACGATGCCTTACCCCTCCATTCTCCCGGTAATCATATAGCCTGTTATGGAAGGAAATGTTCCATACACTATCCTGCATCCTGACATGCCCACCTCTCTTGAAGACTTACAAAGGGATTGGATACAGCTTAAGGGGGAGCGAGACACTTTCGAGGCCCAATTCTACGCCAGCGAGAAGAAGGTTTTGGAACTCACTAAGCAACTTCATGAGGAGCGGACTCTAAACGCCTACATCACACCAAAGAGGATGCGTACAACATTTTTATCTTAGAGTTTTTGTACTTCTTTGTAAGCCCAAAGAGGAATGATATACTCAAACTTTGATTTATTAATATAATGCGCGTTTCCTTTTTGTCTAAAACAAATTTGAATCTCTAATTTCCTTGAAATCATTGCATATACATATCATACATAACATCGCATAAGCAGGTACCGTTATAGGTTTCTCATCTTCTTCACAAAATGTCCAATTTCAACAGATGTTCATAACTCTGGCAAAAGGGCAGGAGGATCTGAAGGCCCTCATCCTGAAAGAGAAGAAGAAGCTCACCGGTGCCTTAAATATGGGCAGAAGATTTGGGGGGCCGCTAAGGAAACCAGTCAATCTGACCTCTTTGTCCAAAGAAAGGGAAAATCAAGAGAGAGAAACAAGGGAGGAGAACCCTAGTCCTGAAGTCTCTGACAATGATACAGACTACAATAATGAGCAGTATCCTCCCACTGAAGATAGGTACAAGCAGTTAGAGGATCGGTTAAGCACCACGGAAATCCAGAGAATACCAGGGCTGGATTTTGAAGAGCTGGGATTGGTGTCTGGGGTAGTCATCCCACAAAAGTTTAAAGCTCTGGTTTTTGCAAAATATGATGTGGTGTCTTGTCCCAAGCTTCATCTCTGTTCCTATGTGAGGAAGATTCAGCCTTACATTGCTGATAGAAACTTGTGGGTTCACTTATTTCAAGACAGTATGTCAGGGACTCAACTTGAGTGGTTCTACCAATTGGAGGGAACCAATGTTCGAAACTGGGAGGATTTGGCTGCTGCTTTTTACAAGCAGTATCAGTACAACACCGACCTTGCCCCTACCCGTACTCAACTTCAGAGTATGTCCATGGTTGCAGGTGAAGGCTTTAAGGACTATGTGCATAAGTGGAGAGATTTGGCTGGGAGAGTCCAACCCCCTTTGTCTGATAGGGAATTGGTCGACATGTTTCTTGGGACGCTGTCTGGTCCATTCTTCAACCATTTAATCGTTAGCTCATTGGTTGGTTTTACGAAGCTGATATTAACTAGAGAGAGGGTAGAAGCTGGGATCCGGAGTGGTAAAATACAGAAAGACACCTCCTCGAGTTCAGTAAAGAAGCCCTTTGCTGGTAAGAAGGAAGCCAATGTTATCTATAGCCCAAGAGGTCATGGTAGAGTTGAACACCATCCGACGATAAATGCTATAATGATACCTAGGTCCACGGCTGCTCCACAATGCAACAATCAACAAAGGGTAGAAAGACCACAAAGGAAGTTTACCTGGATTAACATGACATTGACAGAGGTTCTACCCCATCTGCTGAGATCCAACTTGGAAACTTTGAAAGAGGTTCCCAAGAATCCTAATACCTCCTCTCCTCGGTATAATCTAAATGCTCGGTGTGCCTACGATTCTGAGAGTCCTGGTCACGATACAAATGATTGTTGGGCTCTAAGAAATAATGTACAAGATCTGATTGAAGCCAAGGGGATTGAGTTAGATACCCTGGAGAAACCCAATATCATAACTGCTCTCATGCCTAAGCACAACCGTGGAGCTAACGCCATTGATACCGATCTATTTGTGACCTCAGTTGATGAAGTTTCTACTCCCCTTATGACTGTTAAGAATAATTTGTTGTTGGCCGATTTATTTCCGGGTTGTGGTGAAGTTTTCCACATGTGTTCATCTCTTCCCTCTGGTTGCTATTTGCTGAAGACAGTTGTCCAGTGCCTGATGGACAGTAGACAAATTTTGTTCGAGAAAACTTTGATTCTAGCTGTTCCATTCGAAGATGTTGCTATTATAACCATTTCCGCCAATCCTTCTAATGCCTCCTCGAGAAGACCTGTTAGGATTACACCTGCTCCGAGAGTTGCTCCGTTAATAAATCACCTTTCCTGGTCCTGTCCCGTACGCCTCGGACAAAGCTGTCGCTTGGCATTATGGCGCTGATATTTACTATCGTGGCATTAAACAAGACCTAAAGAATGGAGAGGCTGATCCTGATGTCAATAACGTTGTCGGAACCAGTAAGATTACCAGAAGTGAAAGGATTTTCTCTCTCGAGATTTCCCCGAAGACTATCAATAAGCCTGTTGTTATTTCATCTTCCGTTCCTGCTAGTACTTCAGTTACTATTCTCATTCTTACTCCAGTTGTTACCCCTATTGATGAGTCATCTGGGACTCGAGGCAAAGAAGCTGTAGGTGAGCCTGCCCGGAAGGGGGCGCCTAGAAAAGTTGTCGTGGAATCCTCTAAGCAAGAGATAGAGGAAATCTTAAAAATAATCAAAAAAAGCGACTACAATATGGTCGAGTAGTTGGGGTAGACCCCATCGAAGATATCGATGTTATCTTTGCTGTTATGTTCTGAGGCCCATGCAAAGGCCCTGATTGCATTCCTCAAGACCGTGCACTTGCCGCAAGAAGCCTCAGCCGATCAATTCAAAGATTGTGTGGCCAGCCTAACTGCCGACAATGGGTTGAGTTTTTCAGATGCTGACTTAACTCCGAAAGGGAGAAAACACAATAATGCTCTGCATGTCACGATCAAATGCAGGGGCACTACTATGGCTCATGTGCTGGTGGATACTGGGTCTTCACTGAATGTGCTGCCTAAGAAGGCTCTTGATCGGTTGGATTGTGAAGGCTTGACCCTAAAGCCCAGTAACATTGTGGTCAGGGCTTTTGACGAGTCGAAGAGAATGGTGCATGGAGAGGTGGACATCCCTGTCAAGGTAGGCTCTCAGACTTTTAAGTCCACCTTCTACGTGATGGACATCAGGACATCGTACTCTTGTTTGTTGGGACGTCCTTGGATCCATGAAGCTGGGGCTGTTACTTCTACACTACACCAAATGCTGAAATATCCAGTGAAGGGGAAGATAGTCACTGTGCATGGCGAAGAGGAGTATATGGTGAGCCACCTGAACTCCTTCAGGTATGTGGAGATGGACGGGGAATTCATAGAGACCCCTTGTCAAAACTTTAAAGAGGTTCCCCAGATTTTGGTGTCGACCGAGACTACCACCAGTACCAAACCACCTCTGAAGATGGCTTCTCTCAAGGACGCCAGAACAGTGGTTAAGGAAGGTGGGTGTACCAATTGGGGACGGCTCCCTGATTTTACTCACAAAACTGACAAATTTGGTTTGGGCTTTACTTTAGGGGCTCAAAGGGCTGTTTGACGCGCTCGGGCTGGAGGACCTCCCCTGCGCATCAGCAATCGTAGGGTCAACGCTATTAAAGACAGTGAGGAAGACCCTGACATTGACAGCTGGATCTACCCGACTACCAACGGTGGACCGAATAACTAGACGGCTAGAGATTTTATTCCAGTTTCTTTTATTCTGCAGTAATTGTCTTACTTGTTCTGAGTTTGTAATGAACAATTTAAACTTTATAGCCTTGTGTCTTACCCGAGGCACAATGGTTCTATCTATGAGGGTTATTATATGTCATTTCATATATCATCAATGAAGCATTGGACGTTCTTTGCATATAAATTTTGCGCTCTCTGTTTTTTCTTTTCCGTTTTTACTTTATCAATTCAGCTATGCTCTTACACACACTCACGTATCAAGCTGCAGATCCATATCCACTATGGATCCCATTGATAACAATCCTGCTATTACCTGCTATGACTTCGAAAATCTGATCAACCGAGCCGAGGACGAAGGTGAGAAAGATTGTGAGGTGCCTGGAGAACTGGCTAGACTATTACAATAGGAAGGGAGGGCTATACAACCTCATGCAGAGCCAGTTGAGACAATAAACTTGGGCACAGAGATGGACAAAAAAGAAGTCAAGATCGGCGCAAATCTGGAAGTTAAGATTAAGCATCGGTTGATACAGATGTTGCACGACTACGTTAAGATTTTTGCCTGGTCATATGAAGACATGCCTGGTTTAGACACTGACATTGTGGTACACCGTCTGCCAACTAAAGAGGTATGCCCTCCGGTTAAACAGAAGGTATGCCGTATGCACCCTGAAATGTCAGAGAAGATCAAGGCAGAGGTCATGAAGCATTTCGATGCAGGGTTCTTAGTTGTCACCTCCTATCCGTAGTGGGTTGCTAACGTTGTTCTGGTACCTAAGAAGGACGGCAAGGTACATATGTGTATGGATTACAGAGATCTGAATAGGGAAAGACCCAAGGATTACTTCCCGCTTCTCCACATTGATGTTCTGGTTGACAACATCGTGCAACATAAAATCTTCTCCTTCATGGATGGTTTCTCTGGCTACAACCAGATCAAGATGGCTCCTGAAGACATGGAGAAGACAACCTTCGTCACACAGTGGGGCACCTTATGTTACAAGGTGATGCCTTTTGGGTTGAAGAATTCTGGGGCAACCTATCAGCGAGCCATGGTCGCTTTGTTCCACGATATGATTCACCAGGAGATAGAGGTTTATGTTGATGACATGATATCCATATCCCAAACCAAGGAAGAACACCTTGAGCATCTACAAAAGCTGTTTGACAGGCTGAAGATATACAAGCTCAGGTTGAATCCGAACAAGTGCACCTTCGGGGTAAGGTCTGGTAAGCTTTTGGGTTTCGTCGTCAGTGACAAAGGTATTCAGGTAGACCCCGCAAAGGTAAAGGCCATACAAGAGATGCCGGCTCCCCGTGCTGAGAAGGAAGTTAGAGGTTTCTTGGGACGCTTGAATTATATCGCCAGGTTCATTTCACATCTGAATGCTACTTGTGAGCCCATCTTCAAGCTTCTGAAGAAAGATCAAGTGGTAAAGTGGAATGACGAATGTCAGACTGCTTCCGAAAGGATCAAATAATATCTTCAAGAACCGCCAATTCTGATGCCTCCGGTTGAAGGAAGACCTTTGATATTATACTTAATAGTGCTAGACAATTCAATGGGGTGTGTGTTGGGGCAGCATGACGAGTCTGGTCGAAAAGAGCATGCAATATACTACCTTAGAAAAAAGTTTACCGACTGTGAGACAAGATACTCATTGCTCGAGAAAACTTGCTGCGCTTTGGCATGGGCTGCTCGCCGACTGAGACAGTATATGTTGACCTACACTACTCTGTTGATATCTAAGATGGATCCAATCAAATACATCTTCGAGAAGCCCGCACTCTCTGGAAGAATAGAGAGATGGCAGATGATCTTAACCGAATACGATATATAATATACAACCCAGAAAGCAATGAAGGGGAGTGTATTGGCTGATAATTTGGCTCATCAGGCCGTGGATGACTACCAGTCCATGAATTTTGAGTTCCCGGACGAGAACATTATGCTGGTGACTGACTATGAAGAACCTAGACTAGATGAAGGACCTGAAGAAGGATCCTGGTGGACTATGGTCTTTGATGGAGCTTCGAACGCACTTGGTAATGGCATCGGTGTTGTAATCACATCCCCCGAGGGCTGTCATACTCCTTTCACTGCCCGATTATGTTTCAACTTCACTAACAACATGACGGAGTATGAAGCCTGCATCATGGGTCTCAAAGCCGCTATTGACCTCAGGATCAAGTTCTTAAATGTCTTTGGGGATTCAGTCTTGGTGATAAGTCAGATCAAAGGCGAGTAGGATACAAAGCATCCGAATCTCATCCCATACAAAGAGCACGTACTGACATTGCTCCCACACTTTGAGGAGGTAACTTTTGAACATTTCCCGCGAGAGGAGAATCAATTAGCGGACGCACTAACTACCATGTCTTTTATGTTCAAAGTTAGATGGGGCAACGAAGCTCCCCGAATCACCATTGAAAGGTTGGATGAACCAGCACACTGCAGTGAGATTGATATTGAAGAGGTGGCAGACAAACCCTGGTTTCATGAAGTAAAGAAGTATCTCGAGGCTCAAGAGTATCCTGAAGGGGCATCTGTCAATGATAAGAAGTTTTTGAGAAGGTTCGCTATGAAATTCTTCCTCAGTAATGGAATCCTCTACAAGCGCAATCATGACTCTACCTTACTGCGGTGTGTAGACAAGAGCGAAGCAGAGAGGATTATGACAGATCTACATGAAGGTACCTTCGGAACCCATTCCAGTGGACATACCATGGCTAAGAAGATCCTACAGGCGGGATACTTTTGGTCCACTATGGAAGCAGATTGTTATCAGCACTCCCGAACTTGTCATAAGTGCCAAATTTAGGCTGATAAGGTGCATGTGCCTCCGGTTCCTTTAAATGTCTTGACAGCTCCGTGGCCCTTTGCAATGTGGGGCATTGACATTATTGGAGAAATCAGGCCCACCACCTCCAATGGGCATCGCTTCATCCTAGTGGCCATCGATTACTTCACGAAATGGGTTGAGGCGGCCTCCTTTGCTACTGTTACCAAGAATGTTATGACGCAGTTTATCAAGCATAACTTGATCTGTCAGTATGGTGTGCCAGAGAGAATTATCACCGATAATGGTACGAATCTCAATAACACGATGATCACCGAACTCTGTAAGCAGTTCAAGATACAACATCATAACTCTTCTCCCTACCGATCGAAGATTAATGGCGATGTTGAAGCGGCTAACAAGAACATCAAGAAGATTATACAAAAGATGACGGTGACATACAAAGACTGGCATGAGATGTTACCAATCGCTCTTCATGGGTACCGTACCTCGGCACAGACGTCGACAGGGGAAACACCGTACTCTATGGTATATGGCATGGAGGCATTCCTACCCATTGAGCTCCATATTCCTTCTTTAAGGATTATGAAAAATGCAGGTTTAAACGAAGACGAATGGATCCAGACTCAACTTGATCAACTGAATTTGATTGATGAGAAGATACTTACTGCTGTCTGTCATGGTCAAACGTATCAAAAATGGATGATCAAGGCTTTCCACAAAAAGGTCAGACGCCAAGAGTGTCAACTCGGGGATCTAGTGATCAAACGCATCATACTGCCGCAAGGTGATCCCAGGGGAAAGTGGACTCCTACCTACGAAGGGACATTTGTGATTAAAAATATTTTCTCGGGTGGAGCCATGATTCTGACCACCATGGACAGTGACGACCTTCCTCACCCTGTCAATGCAGACATAGTGAAAAGATACTACGCATGATAAAAGACCCGCTAGGCCGACTGACCTAGGCAAAAATAAGGGCTTCCCGGCGAACCAAAAGGGTTCAGGCAAAAATAAGGGATGAAAATGAAAAATTTGTACACCCGGCAAGTCGAAAACCTGAAAAGGCAACTTGGGCAAAAAAGGGTATCCCGGTGGACTGAAAACCCAAAAGGGCGGTCCAGGAAAAAGTTAGGGATGACAAGCATATCACTATGTCCCATTGGATCACCTTGCGATCTGACCTCAGTATCAATTGTCAAGCTCAAACAACATCGATCAACCTAATCAACTTCGGACAAGCAGAAAAGTGATGAGACGCTCGAAGACATAACGGAAATAGCAGAATTGGAACCCAATGGGATTGTTGTACCTAGCTGTTTTCGTTTTACACAATATTGTATAACTTCTATTCTTACGGCGACGTTCTCTTACTAGAGCGTCAGCCTCCTTGTACAAAAACACCTATTATAGGCCAACTTCGAAAATCAATACAAATCATTTTTTACAAAAAAGAATAATATATGAGTTTTTGTCCTTTTCTGTTTTGTTTTGCAAAAAATGTACAATGATTTATTCTTGACATATGCATTGATTACGGTTACTGCTCATAAATATTTACATAAGAAACAGAAAGACAATTGCTCGTAACTTAAGAAACAGGGGCAAAAAACCAGAAAAGTCAAAACCCGACAGTTACTCTATCTAGCCGATACCGGGGCAGAGACGGCCTTGAAACATAATCATCAGCCCATATGACCTCGTAGCATCTGTATCCCTCAGAGTAAAGGTAATCAAAGCATTGATGTCAGTTCTCTCAAAACGGGAAGTAATCTCCCTAGCCAGGATCATCCAAAAAGCTGACATCTATATCCCCCGACCGAATTTCATAATCGCGAGCGGATCATCATAAATTATTATCTCCCCAAGCAGAGTTTGTTTCTCTAGATACAGAGGCTCAATCCCCAACAGAGCTTAACAGAGTCATTCCCCTCGCAGAGCTATTCTCATACATAGTCTCTCCCTGGCAGAATATTCACAAACAACGAAAAGCAAATCTCCGGCACAGTCATTTCCGTTCGCCATCCCCAACGGAAGTGGAAGAATCATAGTTCTATGCAACAATCAGGAATTTTATACTCTCCAGTAGTAGTCAGGGATTTATTTTCCCAGACTCGGACATGTCACAATAGTATTTCACGTGCATACATCATGACGTGCACATACATATTGCATATAGCATAATCTCATTTATTTTGGGAACATCATCACATAATGCATTTCATGCATCGCATATAATTAATCTTGTACCTTTTCAGGAAATATGGTTATCATCAACAATTCCAACAGTTCAAGATTAAAACCATGAAGCTATACATGTCGTAAGCCCTACTATCCAGGCTTTCATTTCGAAGTAACCCTACTATCCAGGTTCCTTCCCATAAGCCCTAATATCCCGGCTTTTATTTCGAAATAACCCTACTACCCAGGTTCCTTCTTTAAGCCCTACTATTTGGGCTTTCATCTCAAAGTAACCCTACTATCCAGGTTCCTTCCCATAAGCCCTACTATCCAGGCTTTTATTTCGAAATAACCCTACTACCCAGGTTCCTTCTCATGGCCCTACTACCCAGGCTTTCATCTCAAAGTAACCCTACTACCCAGGTTCCTTCTCATGGCCCTACTATCCAGGCTTTCTTTATCATAGCCCTACTATACATGCTTCTGTCTCAAAGTAACCCTACTATTCAGTTTCCTTCCCCCTCATCTCCAGACAATAGTTTACAACACTGTAAGGTCGGACCTGACCGAATACGCTCGATTTCACATTTCCCCAGTAAGCCGCTGTACAGCCTGGACCCTGACCAGGTATACATTCCACTTTCACCTCCTCAATCAAGAGTTAATTCCCCAGTAGAGTAATGAACAATTGAAGCTCCTAGACTCTACTTCCCGGGACATAAATCAACATTCCTCGGCGAAGTCCTCCTCAATAGCAGGTACATGAATTCTCGCCAAGGAATCTCTTATGCAACTGATCTTTTCTGAATGGCATCTGTAAGCCCATTCCCGATATCACAATCAACCACAACATCATCGAGTGCAAATTTCTGGGCACTCTAGTGTTCAATCGTCTTCCACCTTCAAGTCACGAATGGCTCACCTACCAATCTAACTCTTCAGGCGTAAGAAGATTGAACAGGGGCAACTATTGTACCATAAAATTTTCCCTCTCATTTCTCAAGGGATCATCCCGGACCCCAAAATTACAACTTTTCAAGAAAATCATTCACAAGGGCAAAATGGTCAAAAGCACAATTAAAAGTCAAACTTTGACGTTTAGATCAAAAATCAAGTTTCAACAGTTATATTTCATCAAGACATGAAATTGGTTCATCAAAAAATCAGAAGTCAGAAATTACTTTGAAAAAAAATCAAATTTCTAAACATTTAGAAAATTTTCTAAGTGTTAAGAGAATATGATACTTCAGAACTTTTGAGCCAGCCTCCATGCAAGTGCAGTCAGAAGTTGCAAGCATGGTTCACAACTTAGTTCTCCAATCAGAACATGCCTCTTCAGCATATGCTTCGATCAGAGCATCACCCTTCGAGTTTCATTCTGGTCTTCTTCGATCAGAACATCACAAAGCCCCAAAACCTTGTTTGAGCAGCCTGCTGCACTGCTATAGCACAGTCCTGCAACCAGCTACCATAACACTCCAAATTGCTGCTAATCTAGTCCACGCCTGCATTTTTCTCAAACCCTATATTTGCACCAAATTAGCATACAAAAACTGTGATTAAAAAGCAACGGAGCAGTATACCAAAAAGGTTTGAATCCCATTTGTTTTTCCCCCGAAAACCACAACAAACCCATCTATAAATAATTTGCTCCATCACACGTTCAAGGGGTTGGTTTTTGGAGAGAGAGAATCATCAAAGGAGAGAAAAGAAAATTGTGAAACCTTCGCCAAAAATCCAGAATTCCCAAACCGAAAACCAAACCTTTATTCTTCCCTTTGAATCAAAGAAATTGGCATTTTCTCTTCCGTTGCTCTTGCTGACTCCAGAACATCTAAAGGCAGCGGTTCAAGTTCCAAACACATGTTTCAGATTCAAGGTAAGTCTTTCTGACTTTGCATCTTTTCATTCAGAACATCATTAATATGTAAATATCACAATTAATGTTGTCCATATCATTGCATAAGTAGAAAAACTGTGGACCAGAACTTCTTGATTAAGGCTAGACTCAGAATTAGGATTAGAACTTCTATAAACTGTTGTGTTGCTAACCTTCTGATTTGCTATTTATTAAGAACTGAATAAATTTCTGATGTGCTGATTAATATGAGGAAAGAGTTGGAATGTGGTAAAGAACCTCTGATTTTCACTCACTGTTTTAGCATAATACAGAACTTTTGAGTCTTCCTTACTGTTAAACACACAGAACTTCTGATGTTCACTCACTGTCTTAGCACATACTGAACTTCTGAGTTCTCCTCACCATTTTAATACACAGAACTTCTAAGACTTTCTCATTATTCTAACACTCATAAGTTCAGCATATAGCCACCCAGAACTTCTGTGTTTTCCCTCAAATGTGTCTTGCAGGACCTCATAGTGTATCAATCCAGAACTTCTCACACTTCCTTCTGAACCACAACGCGCCCGACATCAGAACTTCTGATCCCCTTTATGTTGCTTTCAGCAGCATGTTAATTCTATCTCTCATTATTTCCCTTTTTTTATCATTTTCAATATTAACCCCTTTTTATTAATATAAAAAAGACATAAAAAAATTTTCTTTTTGTTAATTAATTTATTTCTTTTTCTTAATTCATTAAGACAAAAAAAAACCATTTTCTAAACAAGTCTTTTTTCTTTCTTGCATTATACATTTCAATATGGTTGTAATAGTTAAATAGGATTTAAATTCTTGCAACCCCCCATTTGTAAATATGTACCCCCAGCCCTAAAATATTGTAATAGCGTAGGACTTTATATTCCTACAATTTATCGCTTTCCAAATATAAATGCTAGTAATTAGGGCGTGTATGGCAAGACATGAAATCAACAAATAGGTAACCCTAATCAAGACTAAATGCATGCAATCAAACACACTTTCCACACACGCACCCTTAGGGTAATATCACTTGTCGCCTATCGGAAATTAGTCATGTCCCTCAAACATGGGCGTTTTAACAAAAGACCCTTGATAAAAGATTGTAGTCCCTCGATGACCCTCGATGTTGCCTTCGATAAACGATCTAGTCCCTAAAACGACATTGCTAAAACTTTACATGGGTTGCCTTCTATGACTATACAAAAAAATGCCCCGCACCTGTCCCTTCACATCCAACAATGGGGCTTCTTACCAAAATCAATGATAAGATAACAATATCTAAAGGAGGAAGAAAAGAACACTTAAGACCTTTTGAGTAGGTAGATTCGCTCATAGTTGCTCGCTTGCTCACAACAAAACATTTTTACACCAACACTCTCACTTGAAATATTTTCAAAAGATAACACTTTGTACGCGTTCTTATAGAAACGAGAGCCATTACAAAGAAAACCCTTTTCAAAATCACTATAAAAAAATACAAACACCTCTTTGAACTATTTTCGAAACAAACACTTTGTATGTGTTCTTATAGAAACGAGAACCATTACAAAGACATTTTCAAAATACTTTCAAAACCTACACCACAAGTACATTCAAACAAAATCAAGTGATCTAACAAGAAACTAAGAGCCCATGTAAAACCATGGATGAGAAGGGTGCTAATACCTTCCCTTTTCATAATCTACCCCCCGAACTCAAGAAAACATCTCTAAAGGTCTTTCCTGTTCTTTTCAGCCTTTCCTTATTGGATAAAAGAAAAGTAGGTGGCGACTCTTGCTAGTCGCAACATTGTGATCAAACGAAAACCGACGCGAGTCAGTTCTTCCACCGTATCAAAACTGTTATCAGCATTCACGAACTTGCCATAAATGCCAGATCTATGCTGATAAGGTGCATGTACCTCCAGTTACTCTAAATGTCTTGATTGCTCCTTTGCCGTTCGCAATGTCCGACATCGACATGATTGGAGATATTAGACCGACGACTTCTAATGGACACCGCTTAATCCTGGTTGCCATTGATTACTTCACAAAGTGGGTCAAGGCAGCTTCATTTGCTTCTGTTACCAAGAACATTGTGGCTCGATTTATCAGACACAACCTTATCTGTCGGTACGGTATTCCAGAAAGAATAATTACAGATAATTGTACCAATCTCAAGAACACTATAATCACCGAGCTCTGCATGCAATTCAAAATCTAGCATCATAACTCTTCTCCTTATCGGCCGAAGATGAATGGCGTTGTTGAAGCTGCTAACAAAAACATCAAGAAAATTATACAGAAGATGATGGTGACATATAAAGATTGGCACGAGATGTTACCATTTGCTCTTCATGGTTACCGCACCACAATACACACATCAACAGGGGAAACTCCTTTCTCTTTAGTATACAGTATGGAAGTTGTCCTTCCCATTGAGGTGTAGATCCCTTCCTTGAGAATCATGAAAGATGCAGACTTGAGCGAAGACGAATGGGTTCAGACTCGACTTAACCAGTTAAACCTGATTAACGAGAAGAGGCTCGCGACTGTCTGCCATGGTCAGATGTACCAAAAATCTATGATCAAAGCTTTTAACAAGAAGGTCAGACGTCAGGTATATCAGGCTGGTGACCTGGTAATCAAACGCATCATACTGCCGAAAGGTGATCCCAGGGGAAAATGGACTCCCACATACGAAGGGCCATTTGTAATCAAGAATATATTTTCTGGTGATCTTAACCACTATGGACGGTGACGAGCTTCCGCACCCTGTAAACGCGAACATATCTAAAAGATACTACGCATGAACAAAGACCCGCTAGGTTGACTGGCCTAGGAAAAAATAAGGGCATCCCGGTGAACCAAAAGGGTTCGGGGAAAAATTAGGGATATACATATGGAAAAAATATGTACACCCGGCAAGTCGAAAACCTGAAAAGGCGGCTTGGGCAAAAAAGGGTATCATGGTGGACTGAAAACCCAAAAGGGCGGTCCAGGCAAAAGTTAGGGATTTAAAGTGTATGACTATGTCATGTTGGATCATCTTACAACCAATCTTCAGTACCAACTATCGAGCTCAGAGACATAAAGGCAATAGCAAAATGGAGTTTACCTTTTACAATGGAGTTTATTTCTCTAACAATGGAAGTTCATCTCCCAGAAGTTCAACTTTAAACTATTCTCTAAAGACCTACATTCTTCACCACCAGCAACTGGGATTTATTTTCCCTAATTCAACAACACAATAATAGAATAACTGACACGTTCATACATTGCACTCATGCATCATTTTATAAACATCATAGCATATGAAGGACAAATACATATATCACAATCTCATTTATTTTGAGAGCATCATGCAATTCATACATCATGACATCGCATGAAACTGACTTTAACTTTTCAGGTTAAATCAGCGGACATATAAACACTATCAACTTTTACAACAGGTCAAAGATTAATACCTGAAATCAGACGGGGAAACTATCTATACGACCAAGTGGTATGAACTCCCAAAGCAAGACGGGTTTACCAACAAATAAAACAAGTTCTAGGTTAATACTTGTAACCAGCCAGGAGAACTATCTGCGGACGACCAACTGTGGATTAACACCTGTAACCGGCCAAGAGAACTATCTACATAAAGAGATTAAAGATTAATACTTGTAACAAGCCAGGAAACCATCTTTCTTTATCAAGTAAGATATTAATACCTGTAACAAGCCAGAATAACTATCTCAGCGACCGACAATTTTCAAGTTCCAGATTAATACCTGAAACGAGACAGGAAAACTATCTACACAGCCCGACGGAGAAATATTACACTTGTTCCTTCTCATATATCTCCGGGTGCAGACTAACACGGACTCATCCTGGAACATCCCTATGCAGGCTCTTTATAATGCATCTTCAGGTAACAGTTAATTACATTGTCCCCGGCAAGCTACTGTGAAGCTTGGATTTCGACCAGATAACAATTTAAGTTGCCACGAAGCTTGGAATCCGACCAGATAGTAGTTCACTTCTTCAATTACTGTGAATCCTGAAGAACGACTAGATAACAGCTTAATTTCATTTTACTGCGAAGCCTGGAATCCGACCAGTTAGAAGTTTACTCTGTCAATTTACTATGAAGCCTGGAGTCCGACCAGATAGCAGTTTACTCTGTCAATTACTATGAAGCTTGGACTCGACCAGATAATAGTGTACCTCAAATTCAAGTTGAAGCCTAGACCCGACCAGATAACAACTTAATCTCTTTAAATCATTGAAGCCTGGATACGACTAGATAACAGTTCGAGTCACTGAAGCCTGGATTCCAACCAGATAACAGTTTGAGTTACTGTAAAGCCCGGGGTACGATCAGATAACTGTTTAATTTCATATTCCCCAGTAGAGTAATGAACACCTGAAGTTCCTAGACTCTATTCCCCACAGAGTTTTCCTCAAGCAGGAGAACAGTAGAAACCCATATTCCCCAGCGAACTCCTCCTCAGACAGCAGGAACAGGAACCCCCAAAGGGACCATGTGTGAAATCAGCATTTGTTTTGGATGGCATCCTTAGACCCATCTCTGAGGACTCTCGGTCATCTTCTCCAAATGGAATCTGTAAGCCCATTCCCGACATCATCAACCAACAGTATTACTTCATGTGAGTGCAAATTTTTGGGCACTCTAGTGTTCAATCATCTTCCACCTTCAGATCATGAAAGGCAGACAAGACAATCTAAATCCTCAGGTTTAAGAAGATTGAATAGGGGCAGCTGTTGTACCCCAAAATTTTCCCTCCCATTTTTACTCAAAGCATGCTCCTAGAGATCCTCAATTGCTTAAGGTTGACCAAGAATTGACCAGACAAATTCTCCTCCTAAGCAATGAACCTCTAGTTAGGGTTTCACTTTTCATCAAGATGTGTGAGCTCCAAGGGTCCCAAATGTTTTCCGTGGTCCTATTATTCCTTCAAGATTATGCATGACAAATTTCATGCCCTCCACTACAAGTTTGCTCATTCAATTGCCCAAATACTTGAAAATCAATTATACTAGGTCAAAAGTCAATTGTGGCCCATGTATAGTCAAACATCAAGATTTTTGGTCAACATCAATATTTTGAAGTGATGTCCATCATTTTATCAAGGATTGATCATGATTCCTCAAGAAATGCTACTAATCTATCAAAAGTCAAGAATTGCTAAATTAGGGTTTCTATAGGAAACGTCAACCAAACTTTGACCAGACATAACTTTCACATACTTCATCCATTTTGCCCCAACCAAAGCTAATTTTGAAGAGAATCCAGTTCCCTACAACTTCTCTTTTATCCTCAAGTCCAAGAAATAAATCATTTGGAAGATACAAGCTCATACATTACAGCTTCCAATACAGAGGGAAGCTGCCACAACTTCTTGAAAATCCAAAACAAATGTTTAAAGCAAAAACCTACAACATGAGTCAACACATACCCACATGAGTCGACTCATTCTAGTGACAGAACAAGGTATGAGTCGACACACGACCTTATGCATCGACTCATATTATTATCTAGCTCCAAAACAGAGGAAGAAAAGGTGCATGAGTCGACACATCCCATTATGCATTGACTCATATTGAGCTGATTTTGTTTTTGCAGGAGAAAAAAGAATTATGTGTTGATGCATAATAGCATTGTGTCGATACATAATAGTTCAAAATGCATTTTTCCTGTCTTTTTGTAATGCCTTTACAATTTTCATGGATTGGCTTCATTACTGTCCAACCATTCAATATGGGCTGATGTTTTGGACAGCTTTGAGGCCCATGAATTCGTGCATTAGTGACTAGATACATCCAAGTTTGAAAAAAGACAAGATTCCACATCTTTGGCCAAAAATTCAAATTCTTGTTCATGGCTTTAAAACACATGATTAAGGTTGTTTAAACCATTTCTCTCTTGTCCCCTCCTTCTAATCTATATATACATCACATTAGTAAGCATAAGCCACGAAAAATAGCCTGTAAGAAACCATACAAAATTCACAAAAATCTCCCAAAGTTGTGAAGTCAAAAAATGCACTTCCAACTTTCCTTATGCCAAATAAACCTCACCATTCAATCCCTGAGACCCTCAGGAGATCGTCCAGACCATTTGCAAGGCGTGCAACACCCTAGAACCACAAATCCACGCGTCACCAGACCTTGGTAAGGTTTTAATTCAAAACATTTCAAATATGTAATATAAATTAACTTTATTTACATATTCATGTTAATATTGTTGCTCGCGAATGTTCTAACGTATTTCATGTGAGTCACAGTGCCAGAATCGTAGATCACCATTGTTAGGGTTTCAAAACACGAAAGTTTCAGTTTCAGTGATAGAGGTGGTTTTAGCCCAAACCAAGACCAGGGTTGAATTCGCAGCCTAGGTTTTAGGGGGGGGGTAGCCAAAATTTCAGATCTCAAAGCTTCTTATTTTGCAGGTTATGAATCTCTCCATACCAGAGAAGATGGTGGTCAACCACCGTGGAAGGTGGTTTGACCACCCCGGAGCTGGTGTGGCAAGTGCGCGCGTTTTTATTGGTTGATTCAAATACAAGCAGGGCCCACTGGGCGCGCGTCTATTTTATTTAAATAATTTCTGATTTATTTTTATAATATAATATTATTATGTTATATGAATTAACGAATGAACAGGTAGCTCAGATGTCAAGGCGTGTTGGTGTGAAGGGAGAGGATCTGGGTTCAAGTCCCAAGTCCAGCATTTTTTTCATTTTCCTAACAATTTCATGCAGATTCTATACTTCAATGGCCAGGAGAATTATGTACGCCTTCAAATTGCAACCACTAGATCAAGATTGATCTAGATCCAAGGGCTTGAGCATGCAGATCCAGCATATGCCATCAAAGGCAGTCCTCACTGAATCCAAAAGAGAAATTTGGGCTTCAACATTTGGGCCCAGCGAAATTTTCAAACAATATCCCATTTTTGCTTCATAACACCCTGGCCTATTTGAATTTTGTTTTATTTTTATTCTTTTAATTTGTTTGTTTTATTTAATCAGCATGTTTTTTTTAATCAAATAAAAATTCAATAAAACTTAGGATTAGTTTTTTTAATTAAATAATTAATTTCTGAAATTAATTAATTAATTAACTTTAACATTATTTTAATTAAAATAAGTTAGGTTTTAATTTATGTTTAAATTATTTTCTCAAATAAAAATACAAAAATATTAGAATTAGGCTTTAAATTCATTTAGAAATTATCTTTTAAATTAAAATTAGATTTAAGGTAGTTTAATTATTTTCTTAAAATAAACAAAAACCAAAAAGATTTTCTTATTTTACTTAGCAATTTATGAGGGTTTTAGATGTTATTTTAAATTCACGCGCATTATCTTGTTCTCGCATTTTTTTATTATATAATAATGTACCTGCTGACAGTATGTAATAGATTAAACTAGGGCTTTACTGCTTTTCTTTATTTTTCTTTCCCCCAAGTTTTTGTACATTGTAAATATCCCCTCCCCAAAGCCATGTAATAGCGTAGGGTTTATTTTCGCACTTTACATTCTTCTTTACATATTAACTGCTAGTAACTAGGATTGCATGGCAAGACTGAAATTAAACGTTAGCAAACCTAAAGATAAATAAACTGAATTGAATCATTTGCACATGTGCACCTCTAGGGTACCCCACTTCGGTTAACTTCGGAAAACGGTCACAATTTTCGAAATGTAAGAAGTTTTAGTGCATGTCCTCTAGTTTGAAAGATCACAAGTCCCTCGATGACCCTCTCGATGTTGCCTCAGTTAAAAGTGATCTTATAACTTTAGGATAGTTACTAAAATTCCTTTCCAAGTTGCCTTTGTGACCGTAACGTCCCTTCGAATGTCCCTCATACATCCAACGATAGGGCTACCTACTCACTAATGGTAGGATAGCACTTTCTCAAGGATAGGAGTAAAAGAACGATCTTTTCGAGTATAAGTAGATAGCTATTAGATGCTTGCTCAAAATAAAACAAACTTTTTACACTTACATATTTCAAAAACAACCTTCAAAAACATTTGCTTTGTCAACACTCTTGAGGACTGATACAAGAGTTAACGTAAAGCGAAACGCCGCACTAAGGCATTTTCAAATACTTTTCAAAAGCACAAAGCACAAGCAATTTTCAAAACATGAGCTAGCATCTAAGAGCCCGTAGAAATCTACGGATGGAAAGGGTGCTAACACCTTCCCTTTCTATAATCTACCCCCCTTACTCAGAAAACTCTCGAAAAGGTCTTTTTCTGTTCTTTTCATCCTTTCCTTAATTTGGATAAAAGAAAAGTCAGTGGCAACTCTTGCTTACCGCAACATTTGCGAATACAAACATAAAACCAGTATAAATAGTCAATTCTTTCACTATATCACACCCTCGAATATGGGACGCTTTAGCAAAGACCCTCGATAAAAAAATATCATAGTCCCTCGATGACCCTTCGACGTTGCCTTTAGTAAATGATCTTAGTACCTTATGACAATTGCTAAAACGTCTCATAAGTTGCCTTCTATGACTATATGACGACCCACACCCATCCCTTCACATCCAATGATAAGTATTTCTACCAATCAATGGTAAGATAGAAATATCTAAAGGAGGAGGAAAAGAACTAAGACTTTTTGAGTAGGTAGAACATTCATAGTTTCTTGCTCACAACCATCTTCAAAACATCTTTAAAAAACACCAACACTTTCAAATGAAATATTTTCAAAAGTCATCACTTTGTATGCATTCTTATAGAGACGATAATCATTACAAAGTTCTCCTAGACAAAGGCACTTTCAAAAATAATTTCAAAAACATGACAAATACATTTCAATCAAAGCATTTCAAAGTAAGCTAGCAACTAAGAGCCCGTAGATAACTACGGATGAAAGGGGTGCTAAAACCTTCCCTTTTCATAACCTACCCCCCGAACTCAAGAAATTATCTAAAAAGGTCTTTCCTATTCTTTTTACACTTTCCTTTATTGGATAAAAGAAAATTCGATGGTGACTCTTGCTATCCGCAACAATTACGATAAAATGTAAAACACCCAAGTCAGTTCTCCCACCATATTACAGAACTGGCGACTCTGTTGGGGACGATCTTTAAAAGTGAGGTTACCTTAGAGACTAGATCACCTTTAAATTCTTTCATTGTTTGATTTGTTTGCTTTAAATTTATGGGTTCTTGTTTGGGTTTGCTTTGATCCTCTACCCAGATCTGGGAACATCATTAGGTAAGTAGCAATAGATTATGGAAACTATACAGCATAGATCGATATGGTTGAAGCAATGGCTACGTTAGTGTGACACATTTGTTGGTACCAGTATCCCTTGTGTTGAATCGAGGAGAAAATGGGGCCGCTAAGCGGTATCATGAAGCACTAACTGACCGTAGAACCTTTAATTGAACAACTTAGCCATTAGAAAGTAGTGAGATAGCCAACTTTGGTGTAAAGCTCATAATTAGTTGATACTCGATACTATGCTGAGACAATGCCAAATGAAGAAAGATCAATGATATTGAGATTCTCTAGAACCCAGTTACTTTCTAGGACAGGTTGAACCAACTAAACCTCAAGAGGATACTTACCTATGAAACCCATGCAAGCCTAAACCTAAGGTCTTTGTGTGCTTTGTTTGTGATTGTTATTCATAACATCATAAACATCATAACATCATAAGCATTATCACTAACAATTTCAAGGATTTAGTAATTTATCTTTGTTCTGTTTTGTAGGTCATGACTTCCACTCGTAGGAATACCATCTGAGATAACTTTGTGAAAATGCATCCTCAACTTCAAGAGTTAGCATCAAGAGTGCTTGGAGATTCTCCCTTCACCAAGAAATATGGTCGACTTCTCAACTTGGCTACCTCAAACTTCCAAGAAGAAATGATGTGTGTGCTTTTCCAATTCTTTGATCCTATGCATCATCGATTCACCTTTCCCGACTACCAATTGGTGCCTACATTAGAAGAATTCTCTTAATTTTTAGGAGTGCCTGTGCTTGATCAAATACCATTCACCGGTTTAGAGGAGACTCTAAAGCCCGAAGTTATTGCCAAAGCCTTACATTTGAAGAGATCTGACATTGTGACAAATTGGGAGACAAGAAGTGGAGTAAGGGTTTCTTGGCCAAATTTTTGTTGGAGAAGGCTCGTTTGTTCTTGGAAGATATGGATTTTCAAGCTTTTGAGGATGTCTTGGCCCCTCAAATCTATGAATTGGTTCTATTTCCCAATCCAGACCAACTCATAGATGTGAATTCCGTCAAGGTTTTTCTCTCTCGTAATCCCGTACCTACCTTGCTTGGAGACATTCTACATTGTTTCCACACTCGCACCATGAAGAAAAGGGGTACTCTTTTGAGTTACATTCCATTACTGTCTAGGTGGTCTATTTCACACCTACCTCGATCAATGTTGAAGAATGAGCAAGGCTTGACATGGTCTTAAAGGATGATGTCACTCTCGCACTCGGACATCCATTAGTGTTCTCGATCTTTAGAGGATATTACCATCATTGAACATTGTGGGGATTTCCCTAATGTCCAACTCTTAGGCATTAATGGAGGTATCATCTATAACCCTTCTCTTGCATTAAAGCAGTTTGGACATGCACAAAGAGATGGTCCCCATGATGTGCTCATCCAAGGTTTGGTATTCGATTACGAGGACGACGACCAAGGCTTTCGTCAAAGGTTCATACGAGCTTGGAGAATGGTAAACAAAGTGGATAGTGAGAAATTGGGGCATAAAATTTCCACCCCCCTTGATCCTTACCTTAAGTGGGTACGAACTCGTGCTCAAAGACTCGTGATGCCTTACCCCGCCATCCTACCTGTGATTATGGAGCCCGTTGCTAAGGGAGACACCCCTTACACTCTTCTTCATCCTAACATGCCAACTACTCTCAAGGAATTTCCAAGATCATAGATTCAACTCAAAGGAGAGTGATATACCTTTAAAACCCAGTTCTACGCAAGCGAGAAGAAGGTTTTGGAGCTTACGAGACAGTTTCATGAAGAGTGAAGTTTGAACGCCTACATTGCACCGGAGAGGATGCGCTCATGGGAAGCCTGATTATTTTTTGTTTTAGGAGTTTATTTTGTATTATTTTTGCTTCCTTCATTGTAAGACCGAGAGGCATTTGTAATTCCTATCTTTATTAATGAAGTTCATGTTTGTTGTTTTCTCTTTGTTTAGCAAATTTAAATTTCCTTAAATCCTTGAAAACATTTCATGACATAAGCAGGTTTTAGACACAAGTTGCCTCATATTTCTACTATTTATTTTAGTAAGATGGATCTCGAGAAGACTGAAAGACTTGCAGACACAAAATTCTCAATTTCAAGAAATCTTGATCAGCTTGGCCAAAGGACAACAAGAGTTGATGTCACTTCTAGTGGCTAAAAAGAAGACCAAGAAGAAGGCCATGATCAACATGGGGAAAAGGTTTAAAGGCCTTGTCCGTCAAGTACACGTGGTTGAAGCGTCGTCCAAGGAGGATGAAAACCAAAACAAAGATGCAAGGAGTACCCATGTTGGGGGTGCAAACAATCAAGCTTCTGAGGATGAGGATTACTTTGATGAACAGTATCCACCGGATGAGGATAAGTATAAGCAACTGGAAGATAGGTTGAAAGCTGTGGAAATTCAAGTCGTACCTAGCTTGGATTTTTGTGATTTAGGCTTGGTTCCTGGGTAGTTATTCCCCACAAGTTCAAAATTCTAATATTTGCTAAGTACGACGGCGTTTTGTGCCTAAAACTTCACTTAAGACCCTACGTTCACAAGATACAACCGCATATCACTGACAAGAAGTTATGGGTGCATTTCTTTCAAAAGAGTTTGTCTGGGACTCAGTTAGAATGGTTTTATCAGTTGGAGGATTCAAACATTCATACCTGGGAAGATCTGGCCACCACTTTCTACCGTCAATATTAGTACAACACTAATTTGGCGCCGACTAGAGTTCAGTTACAAGGAATGACAATGGGTTCCAATGAAGGTTTTAAAGAGTACGCGCAAAAATGGAGATACCTTCCTGGTAGAGTACAACCACCACTGAAGGAAAGGGAACTGGTGGATACGTTCATGGGAACATTAACTGGCCCATTTTTCAACTTGTTAATTGGGAGCTCATCATTCGGTTTCACTGAGTTAATTCTGACTGGTGAAAGGGTCGAGAGTGGTATCAAGAGTGGAAAAATTCCCATGGCATCTGCTTCTACATCAAACACTGTAAATAAGCCCTTTATTGGCAAGAAAGAAGCCAATGTTGTATATGGGTAAAGGGCCCATACCAAGAAGGATCATCGTCCATCTGTTAATGCTTTTTTGATCTCCATCTGCTCAAAGACAACCACAACAAGCCAATAATCAAAGGTTTGAGGTTCCAAGAAGACAAATCATGAGGATTAACATGTCATTGTCCCAAGCCTTGCAACACCTGTTGAAAGCCAACTTGGTAACATTGTGTGATCCACCATCAAATCCCAACGTTTCATCTCTGAAATACAATCCTAACGCCAAATGTGCCTATCACTCTAATACCCCTGAGCATGATACTGATCAATGTTGGGCTCTAAAAAACAAGATTCAAGATCTTATCGACAATAAAACTATTGAGTTTGATCCACCTACAACTCCGAATTTTATAATTGCACCCATACCCAATCATGGCAAAGGTGTTAATGCAATTTAAGACACTACTTTTGTTTCCTCCGTTGAAGATTTGACTACTCCACTGACCATTGTTAAAGAGAACCTGCTGAGAGCTGGAGTTTTCCCTGGCTGTTTGAAAGACTGAAATTGTTGCGCCAAACAAGTTAATGGATGCAAATGGATGAAAGAAGGTGTTCAACGCCTGATGAATAGTCATGAGATCCTGTTTGAAAGAACTCCATACATCAAAAGTTTGACCGATAAAACTGAAGACGTTTCCATCATAACAATTTCCAACAAGCCTCTTAGGATCTCTTCAAAGGGTCCTATTAGGATTTCCAACGAACCAACAATTTCTCCCTTGATAATTACTGCTCCTGGGCCAATTCCTTACTCCTCCGACAAAGTAGTCCCTTGGAATTACAGTGCTGAAGTTTACTATCAGGGAATTAAACAAGACTCTTGGATCAATGAAGACAGAGCTGATGACATTACCAATATTGTTGGTTCTATCAAGGTGACAATAACAGGGAGGATTTTCTCTCCTAACATTTTACCTCCAACTACTACAACGAAACTTGTCCGTATTACCATTGATAAGCCTAGTACTGACACTAGGGGTAAAGAGAAAGTAATTGAGCCTGTTGGGATGGAGGCGCCTTCCAAAGACATTGCGGCTGAGGAACCTTCCACCCAAGAAATGGAGGAAATCTTGAAAATTACAAAAAAGAGTGATTTCAAGATAGTAAAGTAAATGGGGTAAACCCCCTCCAAAATATCTATGATGTCTTTGTTGCTTTGTTCCGATGCTCATGCCTATTCTTTAATCAAAATTTTGAAGAAAGTGCATGTTCCTCAAGAGACCACAACCGTTAATTTGAAAACTGTGTGGCAAGTATGATTGCCGATAATGGATTGGGGTTCTCTGATGCTGACTTGACACCAGTTAGAAGGAATCATAACGAGGCTTTGCATGTCTCTATTGAATGCAAAGGAACTACTCTGGCCCATATCTTGGTGAATACAAGGTCATCTCTAAATGTCTTGCCCAAAGGTGCTTTAGATCGGTTGGATTGCGATGGTTTAGTGTTGAAACCAAGCGACATAGTTGTAAGAGCTTTTGACGGATCCAAGAGGATGGTACTTGGGGAAGTTGATCTCCCCGTTAAAGTTGATTCACAAGTTTTCAATTCTACTTTCTATGTGATGGATATACGTCCCGCCTACTCTTGTTTACTTGGACGCCCCTTGATACATGGGGCAGGAGCGGTGACTTCCCCTTTGCATCAAAAGTTGAAGTATCCAGTCAAAGGAAAGATTGTTACTGTTTGTGGTGAAGAAAAGAATTGATGGTTAGCCACCCAAATTTATTCAAGTATTTGGAAATGGATGGTGAGTTTATAGAAACTCCATGTCAAGCTTTCAAAGTGGTCCCACCTATGGTTGCCTCCACCAAAATCTCTTATGACATTCCAAAAGCTGATGAAGTTATGCCGAGGATGGTTTCACTCAAAGATGCTCGCACTGATTGAAGACGGAAGTAGTACAAATTGGGGACAACTCTCTGACATTCCTTTCAAAGCAGACAAGTTTGGGATGGGTTTCACTGCCAAAGCTCAAAAGGAGATCATACGTGATCGCATAAGAAAACCACCTCTTCACATTGGTAATCATGAAGTGAATGCTATTAAGGCCTTTGAGGATGACTGCGACTTTGATGAATGGATCTACCCGACTACCGGAGAAGAGCTCAGCAACTGGCATGCCAAGGATTTCATTCCCATCTCTTTCAGCGAGGAGTAATTACCATTTACTGTTTTGTCAATTCAAGAACTTTTGTCTATAATTTTATTTCCAAACAATGACTTTAAGCCATGGGCCTTTCCCGGGGCAACATGGTCCATTTGTTAAGGGTTTGTTCACTTCCATATGCCATATGATCATTTAATGAAAAACATTGGACCTTTTGCATTCAAATTTCGCGCTCATTGTCTTTCTTTTTCTTATTTGCATTTTAAAAATAGCCATGTATCTTAGATGCACACAAACTTGCAGATCTTCATCCACTTCGGATCTCATTGCCAACGACTCTGCTATTGCCATCTATGACTTTGAACATCCAATCTACTAAGCTGAAGATGAAGGCGAAGAAGATTGTGAAATACCTGGGGAATTAGCCAGACTTCAGATGCAAGAGGAGAAATCCATTCAACCTCATGAAGAGCTAGTTGAAGTAATCAACCTAGGTACTGAGACAGACAATAGGGAAGTCAAGATTGGCGCCAACTTGGAAGATGGTGTCAAAAGTAGATTGGTCCAGATGTTGCACGACTATGTTGAGGTGTTTGCTTGGTCAAATGAAGATATGCTGGGACTTGATACTGATATTGTAGTTCATCGTCTACCAACAAAGGAATATTGTCCTCCAGTCAAGCAAAAGGTTCTTCGTATGCGGCATGACATGTCTGAAAAGATAAAAGCTGAGGTAATAAAGCAATTCAATGTAGGTTTCCTGGATGTAACATCATATCCTCAATGGGTGGAAAATTTGGTCCCCATGCCAAAGAAGGATGGAAAGGTCTGTATGTGCGTAGACTATAGAGATTTGAACAGGGAAGGCCCCACAAATGATTTCCCACTACCGCATATTGACGTCTTGGTCGACAACACAGCTCAACACAAAGTATTATCTTTCATGGATGGATTCTCCAGCTACAACCAAATCAAGATGGCTCCCGAGGACATGGAGAAGACCACCTTTGTCACACAGTGGGGCACTTTTTGTTACAAGGTCATGCCTTTAGATTTAAAGAATGCAGGGGTAACCTATCAACGAGCTATGGTAGCCCTATTACATGACATGATCTATCATGAGATAGAAGTCTACGTTGATGATATGATTGCAAGGTCGCAAACTGAGGAACAACACCTTGATCATCTTCATAAGTTGTTTGAGAGGTTGAAGAAATACAGGCTAAGGCTGAATCCTAACAAGTGCACTTTCGGGGTAAGATCTGGAAAACTCTTAGGTTTTGTCATCAGTAGCAAAGGAATTAAAGTTGATCATGCGAAGGTTAAAGCCATACAAGAAATACCAGCTCCTCGCTCTGAGAAGGAAGTCAGAGGTTTCTTGGGTCGACTTAATTACATTGCTCGATTCATATCTCACCTAACTGCTACTTGTGAGCCAATCTTCAAACTCTTGAAGAAAGATCAAGTAGTCAGATGGAATGACAACTGCCAAGAAGCCTTTGATAATATTAAGGAATATTTACAAGAACCTCCCATCCTGATACCTCCAATTGAAGGAAGACCTCTGATTATGTACTTGACTGTATTATAGAAATCAATGGGGTGTGTGTTGGGCCAACATGACGAGTATGGCCAAAAAGAGCATGCAATAAACTACCTAAGCAAAAAGTTTACCGGCTGTGAAACTAGATATTCGCTGCTCAAGAAAACGTGATGCGCTCTGGCATGGGCTGCTCGCCGGCTAAGACAGTATATGTTAACTCACACCACTTTGTTGATTTCTAAGATAGACCCTATCAAGTATATCTTTGAGAAGTCGGCTCTCTCCGGACGAATAGCTAGATGGCAAATGATTCTGACCGAATACGACATCCAGTACACTACACAAAAAGCAATCAAAGGAAGTGTGTTGGCGGACCATTTGGCACATCAAGCTGTTGACGACTACCAATCCATGAACTTTGAATTCCCGGACGAGAATATCAAGCTAGTAACTGAATGTGAAAAGCCTGGACCGTATGACAGACCTGAACAAGGATCCCGATGAACTATGGTTTTTGATGGGGCTTCCAATGCTTTGGGTAATGGAGTTAGTGCTGTGATTATTTCTCCCAAAGGTTTCCATACACCTTTCAATGCTAGACTATGCTTCGTTTGTACAAACAACAAGGTCGAGTATGAAGCATGCATCTTGGGTCTTAAGTCTGCCATTGACCTAAGAATCCAATGCTTAAGCGTATACGGAGATTCAGCTTTAGTAATCAGTCAAGTTAAAGGAGAATGGGATACTAAGCATCCAAATCTGACCCCCTACAAAGAGATTGTATTGACATTGATCCCATGCTTTAAGGAGGTTACTTTCGAACATTTCCCAAGAGAAGAAAATCAGTTGGCAGATGCCCTAGCAACAATGTCATCTATGTTCAAGGTCAATTGGGACAACGAGGCTCCTAGAATTGCAATCGAAAGATTTGATGAACCTGCACACTATTATGATCTTGACACTGACAAAGAGAAACCATTGTACCATGAGGTGAAGAGATATCTTGAAGCACAAGAGTATCCTGAAGGAGCTTCCATCAATGATAAGAAATTATTACGGATATTTTCAGCCAAATTCTTCCTAAGCAATGGAACCCTGTACAAGCGCAACCATGATTCTACTATACTCCGGTGTATGGACAAGAAGGAGGCAGAGAAGATCATGGAAGACATGCGTGATGGTATCTTTGGGACTCACTCTAGTGGACACACTATGTCCAAGAAGATTCTAAGGGCTGGTTACTATTGGTCGACAATGGAAACTGATTGTCACCATCAGTTGAGGACTTGCCATAAGTGCCAGATCTATGCCAACAAAGTTCACGTGCCTCTGATACCTCTAAATGTCAAGACTGCTCCATGGCCATTTGCAATGTAGGGCATTGACATGATTGGAGAGATCAAGCCCACTGCCTCCAATGAACATCGTTGCATCCTCATTTCCATTGATTACTTCACTAAATGGGTTGAAGCTACCTCATTTGCCTCAGTTACAAAGAATGTTGTAGCCCGTTTTATCAAGCATAACCTCATCTTCCGATACAGTATCCCTGAAAGGATCATCACTAACAATGGAACCAACCTCAACAATGCTATGATCACTGAACGTTATACACAGTTCAAAATCAAGCATCACAACTTTTCTCCATGCAGACCTAATATGAATGGCGCAGTAGAAGCCGCCAACAAAAACATAAAAAAGATTGTGCAAAAGATGGTGGTGACCTACAAAGATTGGCACAAGATTCTACCGTTTTCTCTTCATGGCTACCGTACTTCGGCTCGAACTTCAACTAGGGAAATCCCTTTCTCTTTAGTCTATGGCATGGAAGTTGTCCTGCCTGTGGAAGTTCAAATTCCTTCCTTAAGGATTATGAAAGAAGCAGATTTAAGATAAGATGAATGGATTCAGACTAGGTTGGATCAGTTGAACTTGATTGATGAGAAGAGATTGGCTGTTGTTTGTCATGCTCAAATGTATCAAAAGCGTATGATCAAGGCTTTCAACAAAAAGATCAAACCTCGAGCATACCAGGTTGGCGACTTGGTAATAAAGCACATCATTTTACTACAAGGCGACCCCAGGGGAAAATGTACTCCCACTTACGAAGGGCCATTTATTGTCAAAAAAGTATTCTCTGGAGGTGTTATGATGCTAACTACTATGGACGGAGAATATTTCCCGCATCCTGTGAACATGGACATAGTCAAAAAATACTACGCATAAAGAATGACCCGCTAAATTGACATACCTAGGAAAAAATAAGGGCATCTCGGCGAACCAAAAGGGTTCGGGCAAAAGTTAGGGATATATACAAAAGATTCTACACCAGGAAAGTCGAAAACCCGAAAGGGCGGCTTGGGAAAAAATGGGTATCCTGGTGGACTGAAAACCCGAAAGGGCGGTCCAGGAAAAAGTTAGATATTAAAGTGTACGACTATGTCCCGTTGGATATCTGCAGCCAGCTTTAGGGGTGTTCAAAACCAAACCGACCCAATAGAAAACCGCAAAACCAAACCGAAACCGCAAAAAATCGCATTTGGTTTGGATGTGTTTGGATCATTTTCTCACGGAACCGTGCGGTTCGGTTCGTTTGCGGTTTGTATTTTACAAACCGAACCAAACTAAACAAAACTGCATTATGTTATAAAATATTACTAACCAATATATATTTCTTTAATTATTTAGAGAAATCAACATGTATTATGTGTATATTTTATCATACTTTGTATTATATTTATTTTAATTTACAAATCATAAAAAGTATAATATTATTCATTTATAAATACTATTTTCACAATATATATTTTATCATATTCTTTGTATAATATTTATTTAAGAATGCAATCTTGTCTATATCATTCTTTAGATTTAGATAAAATAATAATACGTAATTTTATGTATCAAATTATAAACTTATTTTGACAATTATAAATTTTTTTATGGTAATGTATGAACAATTAAACACAAAATTATATTTTCCTCTATATTTGTATGTATGGCTATTTTTTTTTATAAAAAAATCGAACCAATCCAAACCGCATTAGTTTGGTTTGGTTTGGTTCAGAATTATTTTTAAAAGCCAACCGAACCAAACCGAACCGCATGTTTTTTTCTCTTACGGTTCCGATGATTTTTTGCTTCAAAACTGTCCAAACCGCACCGCGAACACCCCTAGCAGCTTTATTATCAGGGTACAATTTTAATGGTCCAAGATCAATTCAATCGACCTCTTTCAACGACAAGAGATAATGTTAGAAGACATAGGGGCAATAGAGGATTTGGAACCCAATGAGATCACTTCCACATGGCTATTATTTGTGTTTTCATTTTGTATTCCTTTCATTCTTTCGACAATTTCCTCTTACTAGGATCTCTGTCTCCTTGTACAAAAGTGCCTGTTTATAGGCAAACATCAATACAAATATACTTTGAAGTGCAAACTTTTTGTTTTTCTGTTTTGAGTGCAAAAGTGTTCAATGACTAAAATTAAATGAACATATTCATATGGACATGATTAAACTATTAACAAATGTATACATAAAAATAGTAACAAGCATCTCCTTAAGGATTTGGGATATCTCCACAGAGATACTTCAATAAGATTATCCCCACAGAGACGGATTCATGCGATCCCCAGCTAGAGTTCCAATCTCTCAAAAACCCTCTTCCTAGCTGAGTTGGTCTTAGAAAGAAGCCTTATGGAGTTCTACCTAAAGAAGTCACTTCCCTAGGAGGTTGTCAAAATATTCTCTTTAACCGAGTCTATTTCCCCAAAAACGACAAATTCCCCAGCTTGAGTTGGCCTCTCAGACTATTACAAATCAATGGACAAAACCCCTTAACCCCTGGTAGAGTCATTGCATTCCCCATCAGAGTCGTTACTATCCAAGTAAGTTACTGTGAAGCCTGGAATCTGACCAGATAATATTTAATTTCATCCTTTCAAGCAAGTTACTGCGAAGCCTGGAATCTGACCAGATAACAGTTAATTTCATCCTTTCAAGCAAGTTGCTGCGAAGCCTGGAATCCGACCAGATAATAGTTTAACTTCAATTACTATGAAGCCTGGAATCCGACCAGATAACAGTTAACTTTAATTTTCTGCAAAGCCTGGAATCTGACCAGATAACAGTTAATTTCATCCTTTTAAGCAAGTTACTGTGAAGCCTGGAATCCGACCAGATAATAGTTAAATTCATCTAAGTTGTTACGAAGCCTGGAATCTGACCAAATAACAGTTAACTTCAATTTTCTGCGAAGCCTGGAACTCGACCAGATAACAGTTAATTTCATATAAGTTGTTGCGAACCTGGAATTCGACCAGATAACAGTTTAACTTCAATTTTTTGCGAAGCCTGGGATCCGACCAGATAACAGTAAATTTCATTTAAGTTTTTGCGAATCCTGGAATCCGACCAGATAACAGTTAACTTCAATTTTCTACGAAGCCTGGAATCCGACTAGATAAGAGTTAATTTCATCTAAGTTGCTGCAAAGCCTGGAATCCGACCAAATAACAGTTTAACTTCAATTTTCTACGAAGCATGGAATCTAACCAGATAACAGTTAATTTCATCTAAGTTGTTGTGAAGCCTGGAATCCGACCAGATAACAGTTAACTTCAATTTTCTGCGAAGCTTGGAATCTGACCAAATAACAGTTTAACTTCAATTTTCTGTGAAGCCTGGAAATCTACCAGATAACAGTTAATTTCTTCTAAGTTACTATGAAGCCTGGAATCCGACCAGATAACAGTTAACTTTAATTTTCTGCGAAGCCTGGAATATGACCAGATAACAATTAACTTTTTTCCCCAACAAGTTGTTGCGAAGCCTGAAACCCGACCAAATAATAACTAACTTTTATTCTCCCCAGTAGAGCAATGGACAACTAAAACTCCTGAACCCTATTCCCCAAGCAGAAATCAACACTCCCCATAGAGTTTTCTTAAGCAAAGTCAATGTTCCCTAACGGAAACACTTTAAACAAGGTTTGAAGATACACATACTCTTCATCTCTAGCAGCAGTCCGGGATTCAAATTCCCTTTACTCCCCAACATTTGTCAAGGATTTATTTTCCTAGACAAAGTTACATTTCAATAACATTCATTCATCATAGCGCATACATGACAAATGCATACAGCATAATCTCATTTCTTTTGAGGACATCATTACACCATGTATACATCTGCATGCAAAAAACCCTCTTCCTTACAGGAAAAATTCAGACAACAAAACAAAATTCCTCTTCTGGATGGATTTACTTCTACCAATTAATAATAGACAATCAAAAAGCCTCTTCTGGTTAGAGTTGTTTCCCCACTGAAGTCACCAAGCAAAAACCTCTTATGGTTTAGATTTATCTCTTCCAGTTAAAAATAGGCAAAAGACATCTACAATTTCAATATAAATCGACCAAAGATTTATTCTGATACTTCTCCCTCGACACTCACTCTGGATGGCATCTATAAGCCCATATCTGAAAAACTCTTCATCATGCCATCTTTTAAGCCCATTCCCGATATAATCAACTAACACATCATTGAGTGTAAATTTCCGGGCACTCTAGTGTTCAATCATCTTTCACCTTTAAGTCACGAATGGCCTACCCGCCAATCTAACCTTTCAGGTTTAAGAAGATTGAACAGGGGTTGTTGTTGTACCCAAAAATTTTCCCTCTCTTTTCTCAAGACATTTGACAAAGGATCTCCAGTGCTCAAGGATTCTTAAGAATGATAAGACAAAATCACCCCTGAAACACTGAGACCTCAAGGATTCAAATACAACATGTTGACCTAATTTCATGGCTCAAAACATTTCTCAAGACCATTGGATTGATAGATGAAATTTGGTCAATTGATGAAAAAGTCAACTGTACACTGAAAAGTCAAACTTTGACTTTTTGGTCAATATTAAGTTTCAAAGATCAAAATTTATCAAGACATTCAATAATATCAAGCTTGATCATCAAGAAGTCAATAAAGTCAAAAGTCAATTTGAAAAGTCAAACTTCTCAAGACTTAGAAAATTTTCTAAGTGTTTTGTACATGATAATTTCACTACTTCATTCCAATTTTTTACCAAGATGCATGATGATTCAAAGGAAACTTTCAACATGAAACTTGTAGATCTTGATGAATTCTAAAACTTTGTATTAGAGGGTTGATGTCCAAAAAATGTTTATATTTGAAGATATAAGCCCATGAAGTCATGACCTTTTCATCTAACACTTAGAAAAAATTTCAACAGATTTTGGTCAGGATTTTATCCCAACTTCTTGGCATTTTTTCACGTAGTTCCAAGATGATTTTGTCAAAATGGACAACATGAAAGTTGTAGAGGATGTTTAAATCTTTCTAAAACATTCAAGAGCATGAAATTATCATACTTGAGCTAGGAGATTCAAAGGCCTGAAGTTGGGCATTCATTCTTGAATTGCAAGTCATTTTGTTGAAGAACAAATAATCCAATTTGCATTATGTGCTGCATAATATTACTTGGTAGGCCTTGTGACTTGCAAATCTATCCATAATCAGATGTTTACATAATTGATTGAACCATTATCCAAGTGATTCAAGTATTGTCCATTGCATCATTCCATTTATGACACAAAGGCACCATTGCCATTCACATAAAGCATGCTTTATGCAATTGTCAACTCCTTGAGCCTCTCAATTGTTTACTATGCACATAAACAATGTCAAAGAAAGAAGCAACATGCCTAAAAGCCTCTAGCAACCTCAGACCATGCTTGTACCATGCATTGGAACACCAATTTTCATAATAACTCGGTTGTTTCATCTCAACTAAACCTGAATTTTGACAGCTTGTAAAAAAACTCTCTCATTCTCTCAAACCTCATCTATAAATAGAGAGGCCATTTTCAAACCAAGGGACAGAAGTTTTTGTTGTGTAGATAAGCCCTCAAAATCTCATACTCTCAAAAAGCCATAACAGTCCATTAAACCCCACTCTTGAGCTTTGAAGTCCAAATCTTTGAACCTCTCACATCTTATAAGTTATGTCCAAATAAACCATCCACATACTTCATATACCTCATAAAAAATTTGTTCAAACACAAGAATAACTTTTTTTGTATCATCACCACCATTTACAAAAAGAGTCAATTGCAACTTGGTTTCTCCAACTCTAAGTTAAAACACAAATTTCAATTTCAAGGTAAGTCTTCTTGACATTGAGATCTTCATTTAAAATATCATTAATGATTCATTTTTGAAGATAGAATGTAGTAATCATTGCCCTTGAAGCTAAACATATGCTAGCTCTTCATTATTATCATGTATATATTGAGGACTGACTTGTACATGCAATATAACAATGTTAGATGTAAAAAACTGCAGCATGAGTCGATGCATACTCACATGAGTCGACTCATTTTAGTCACAAAACAGGGTATGAGTCGATACAAAGCCTTATGTATCGATGCATACTGTTATCCATGCACAATACAGAGGGACAAAAGGTGTATGCGTCGACATAAAGCACGAATGTGTCGATACAAACAAGAAATGAGTCGACACATACCATTATGTATCGACTCATACTGAGCTGTTTGGACTTCCAGGAGCAAGAAAATGACATGTATCGATGCAAAGCTGATATGTGTCGATGCAAAACATAAAAATGAGCCAATGGAAGCCATTATGCATTAATACATGCTGAGTTTAGTTTTGATTTTCGAAAAATAATTTATTTATCATTTATAACTTTAGTATATTCCTATTGTTATTTCTTTCTAAACCAAAAGCCAAAAAACATTTTTTTTATTAAAATCAATTTCTTTTCTTAAAATTAATTTAATATTTAGACTTAGGTTTATCTTTACTTTAAAATTAATTTAGAACTTAGGGCTTTTAATAAATTAATTTTTTTATAATAATTTAATTTAATTAAAACCTTTTCACAAAAATCCTAAACTTATTTCTTTAATCAAATTAATTTTCTTAATTAACTTAAGTTTAATTTTCTTAGTTTAATTAATTTATTTTCTTTTAGTTAATTAGGTCAAAACGCTTCCTTCATAACAAAAACATTTTCATTTCTTTTCATACCACTTTATTCTTTGTACATTGTATTTACATTTCTTGTACATTATCGTTCAACTCAATATGGTTGTAATAGTAAATTAGGATTTATTTGCTTTAATCCCCCAATTTTTAAATTTGTATCCCCACCCTCTAAACGATGTAATAGTGTAGGACTTTACATTTGCCGCTTTTAATATAAATGCTAGTAACTAGGGTTTGTATGGCAAGACATAAAATCAACAAATAGAAAACCCTAATTCAAGACAAAATAATGCATGAAATCAAAACACTTGCACACTTGCACCTCTATGGTAACCCACATTTGTTGCCTCGGATAAAAATAGTCATGTCCCTCGAATATGGGACGCTTTAGCAAAGACCCTCGATAAAAAAAGATCGTAGTCCCTGGATAACCCTTCGATGTTGCCTTCAATAAACGATCTTAGTCCCTTACGACAATTGCTAAAACATCTCATAAGTTGCCTTCCATGACTATACGACGACCAACACCCGTCCCTTCATATCCAATGATAAGGCTTCCTACCAATCAATGGTATGATAGCAATATCTAAAGGAGGAGGAAAAGAACTAAGACTTTTTGAGTAGGTAGAACGTTCATAGTTGCTTGCTCACAACCATCTTCCAAACATATTTCATAAACACCAACACTTTCAAATGAAATATGTTGTACCCCAAAATTTGCCCTCTAATTTTCAACACATGCCCATTGAGGTCCCCAACTTGCCCAAGGATGACTAAGAATTGACCAGCCAAATTTTCCTCCTAAGGCAATAAACCTCAAACAAGGGTTCCAATTTTCATTAAGATGGTTGAGATCCAATGGTCTCAAATGTTTTTAAATGGCCCTAATATGTCCTCAAGGTTATCCATGCCAAATTTCATGCCTTTCACAACAAGTTTGCCCAGTCAACTGCTCAAATGCCTGAAAATCAACTATACTAGGTCAAAAGTCAACTATGGACTATATACAGTCAAACCTCAATATTTTTGGTCAACATCAACATTTTGAAGTGATATCTATCATTTGATCAAGGGTTCATCATGATTCCTCAAGAAATGCTCCTAACTCATCGAAAGTCAAAAATGGCAAATTAGGGTTTCTATACGAAAAGTCAACCAAAATTTGACCAGGCATAACTTTCTCATACTTTATAAAATATTTTTACACCAAAGCTCATTTTGAAGAGAATCCAATTCCCTACAACTTATTTTCAGCCCTCAAGATCAAGAAATGCCCCAGTTAAAAGATACAAGCTCAAACATTATAGGTCCTTTCAAAAAGTCAACAAAAACACCTTTTGGGTCAAAGCTCCTTACATGAACATGGAAAACCCAATTGAAATGAAACCAAAAGGGTTGTTTAGAGGACACCCTAAGCTCTCTAAAAAGTCCAAGCACACCCTCTTAGGATTAAAGATGAGAGAGACATGCATTGCCAAAGTTGACCAATTTTTGGAAAAGTGCATGAAGCCAATGTTGACTAAACTTGAATTTTTGTTCCAAATGGGCCCATCTTTTCATGCTTGAAACATGTTTCTAACATGGCCCACGACCTCTGAGCTCACTCATATATTAATTTATTATTTATACTATTTATTTTGATATTTTATTCATTAAAATTCAAAATTAAACAAAATAAATAATATAAGTAATGTAGGATTTGATTTGGAATCTTTTTCTTATCAAATAATGGACAAAATATGCTGGCATATCAAGGTAAAAACGTGCAAGCCAAGATGGGAAAGGATGTCCAAAATAAGAAATATTTTCAAGTGAATATTTGAATCAAATCTTGCACTCAATGCCATGGATCCTTGCTCTTTTTGTTGACCTAATGAGATACACTATATATGCACAACAATTCCAGACCTAACACATACAGGCAGCTGCCTCTACAAACCCTAAAATTTCTTCCAAAAATTCAAAGAGAAAGTGAAACTCGTATCAAACAATCCCAACCTTTTTCAATGAAAACTAAGGACTCAAATCTATTCATGAAGACTCCAAGAGTCCATCCCTGTCAATATCCAAGCTTGTAGCACTCCCAAACGCCCAGACCACACATCACCAGATTGGTATTTTTCTTGAACTCAAAAATATTTCATACTCTAATATAAATCATTTATATGTTCATATCCATGTTTACACTGATGATTGTGAATGTTTAGATCCATTGCATGGTTAGTTTGACGCAGGGATGGAGCTTTGCCATTGTTAGGGCAAAGTTTCAGACGAGCTTCCTATCTCTATGTAAGGGACTTTCAGACCAAACGGACACCACCATTGGATTCGCAGCCTATGATTTAGGGGGGGTAGGTCAAATTTATGGATCGGAAACATGCTATTTTGCAAGTTAGGGTTTTGAAGGCGCCGGAGACGATGGTCAACCACCGTGAGGGGTGGTTTGACCCTCCCTGCATTGGTGTGGCTGGAAAACATTCCTTGATTGGTTCATTTAAATTCCAAGGGCCCACTGAAGATGCGCGTGTTGATAACTCAGAAATAATGTTGCTTTAATATTATATTGTTTTGTTTTTTTTATATGTACGAATGAGCAGCATGGTCCAGTGGCAAGAACAAAGGGTGTTAATGGATTATGTGTGTGAGAGGTCAGGGGTTCGACCCCTGCCTATTGTATATTATTTTTATGATTTGTGCATGTAGATCCAGTACTCCAAGTCCCAGTGTGTCCACCATTCGCTACTATCTCCATACTATAGGATCTAATCAAGACCACATCAAATGTCCCAGATTCAAACGCCCACGGCAAGCCCTCAGGGAAGGGCAACATGGGATCTCACGCAGTGGTGGGCCAACAGATCTGGGCCTTAACAAAAAATTCAGTCAACACCCCTGTTGTACCCTGATTGTTTCCCCTAAGATTCCTCTATCATCTCATATCATCACAATACAACCAGCTCACAAACTAGGGTTTGGGGTTTTTCTCCTACTGCATCCTGTCTTTAGGTTTGCCTATGAGAATAACCAAGCACCTTGAATTGTGTATCTTTGTATATGTATGTTTTTAATTAACCTCAAAATGTGTATACTTTGTCTCTTGGAATATCATATTGTAGGTAATGGCACAATTGTCTTCATCTCACCATCTCCTAGCACAGAGGATCAAAACTAGGGTTTGAAGTTTAATCAGGAGATCTTTGGATTTTTGGGCAATTCTTGATCCCATACTTATCTACATAGTCATGAGCATCTATCATTGGAATTTTGATCATCAACTTTGGCTTGAAAGGGTTCAATTGATGAAAAGGGGTAAAGTAGTCATTTTGTCAAAAGACAGTCAAAATCAGTTGTTGACCAAGTGGAGTTTTGGTCAACCATCAATTCAATATCCCTATTCTCATATTTCATGGTCAATAGTGAAAAAATATCAAGAGGAAGTGTGAATTGGAGTTAACTTGTCAAGGAAGTTATTTGATGTTTTGAAATTTTTCTAAGTATCCATAAGTCAGAATTTTTACTGGCTACAACTTTCTCAATTTTTATTGAAAATGTGCAAACTTTATATGCCTAGAAACAGGATGAAAAATTCTCCAACTTTGTAGGAGTGGCCACAAGTCCAGAAAATGAAAGGAAAAAAAGTTATGAAGCTTGGAAGATTTTGACACTTAGTGAAATTTTGGTTAAAAATGCAAAAATTTGACTTCTTCATGTCCATTTTTGAATGACCATTTAGACTCAAATCAAAACGTTGGCAACATGAAAGTTTTAGATTGAAGTTTTCTCTTCATTTTTAATTCAAGAATCATCTCAAATGGTTAAGTGTAGAGAAAGATATGATGATTAGGATTTTGAGCTGTAAACTAAATTTTTGCCCAGCACAAGGCAATGCACGCGCGCTAGGCAGTCATTTCATCAAACATGTTGTGGACGCGAATTCATCATCACTTTTCTATGTGAAATATTCATTATTTTGAAACATGTCCAACATAAAAGTTCAAGCCCTAAATGTGAGGAACAACCTTGCTTCAGAAAGTTTCTCCAAATTCTTCCTATATTTTGAGATATAATTGTGAGAAGTAGGCACCACGCATGCTGAATTTTCTACCCAGCAAGGCAAGTCGCGCGTGCAGCAAGCCCTGGCAGGCAAGGCATTTTGTAAAACAGTTTGTAAGCACGTGTCCATGGCAAAATAACTCATTGATTCAAGCCTCATTTTGAAAAAATTTAAACATGAAAGTTGGAGTATGAAATGTCCTCTCCATTTTTGATTCAAAGTTTGTGACATTTCATGCACCATAGAGAGAGATATAAGGGAGCAAAGAAGTGTTCATGAAATACTGAAATGTGCATGGGCATGCATGAAATTTTTGTGACCAACCAAGCCCACTTACCAACTCACACGCCCCAACCCTTCTCACTTACTCAAGAGAACGTGATTTGCATCCAAAAACAACATGAAAAACGCAACACCTCACTCACTCCTCATATTTCTCATTTTCAATCACATTCTCTTTCTACACTCTATAAAAAGTCATTTCATTCAAAAAGCAAGGGGTTGGTTGGAAGATTGCAAGTCACTAGCAAGCTATTCTCTCCCTCTCTCACACGAAATCCCCTATCTCTCTTCAAATATCAAGCTTCCTCCATTGTTGCCAAAAAGCTCACTTCTATAATTTTTCAAATTTCTTCACATCTCCCTCCATTTATTATCTCTTCACATTCAAGCAAGATTCTCTCCATTACTAGCACTTTATTTGAGCTCCAACATCATCAAACTCATTGCAAGGTAGTTGATCCAATTTCTCTCTCCTATTGCAACCTTGCATTGTTCTTTGAATCCATGAGTTTTTTTTTAAAATCTAAGAGCATACTCAAAATCGTTGCATTTTTATGATCAATTTTCATTTTTGGATCGTTTAAATTGGTGGAGAATTGAGGGAGAAAATCAAGTTTGAAAACTGTTTGATGTAATATGTAAATTAAAAAAAGTGTTCATTTAGCATTCTTCACGTGCGATTTTCTCGCTCATCCAGGCATCATTTCATAAAAAAATTTATCCTAGCATATTCTACTAATTTCTATCTTGAACTTTGGTGTTGGAACTTTTGAATTTCATCAAGAAATGAGCAAGATAACGTGCCATGAAAGTGTTGTGTGAAGCTGAAAAATCTGCATATTATGGCATTTGGTAGGGATGATGATGTGTCCTGTTCTAATTGAACATGACTTCAGTTCTTTTTACAGCGCATTATAGCAAAAACAAGTGTAATAGCCTTTGAATATTAATTTTTCTTTAGTTTTCTCAAATTTTATTTTGATATTTTATTCACTTCAAAAATTATGATAAAAATATTTCAAACTCCTTTTCCAGTATATTTTCATATTTTTATTTTTATTTAATTTTTTAATCATTTTTCTTGATTAAATAAATTCATGTAATTAATTAGGATTTTATTATTCTTTTAAAACATTGAATTTTATTTTCCTATTTCTATTAAGTGAAAATATCCATAAAAAATATTTTTGGACTTCTCTTTGAGTTTAATTACTTGAAAATATTTGTTCCCAATTTTATAAATAATTTTTTTACATTTTAAAAATCATTTGGACATAATATTTTTTATTTGCATTAATTTTTTTAGTTTGTGTAAATAATTTTCTATTTCTTTTTTCCTTTTGAGATAAAATTCAAGAAAAATACGCTTTCTGATCCTTTTAATTTTATTGACATTTAGGTTATTTTACATCAAATTTATTTGGCCTTTGGATCTAATTGATTAATTTGTGAACTTAATTTCCTCTTTTAATGTTTTTGCTTGATCATGCACATTAATTGATTTAAAGTTCTAACTTCCCATGCCTATAAAATCATAGATGAAGTTGTTTGGAGTGCTTGAACATGTTGAGGCCATAAAAATAATTTTTATGGAATTTTACAATGTGATTTCATATTTTTCACAAATTATTTTCCAAAACCATCTAGTTTAAGGCTTAAACTTGCTAGTTTCCAAGTTTGCATTTCTAAAGAAAATTTCCACCTTAATCCAGGGACTCCAAATTTTATTTATAACTTTTATAGGACTTTAGGAAGTTAGGGTTTTAATTTCATAATTTTTCAAGTCATTTTCATATTTTAAACCTATTTTTGATTTAAGATTGCATTTTGGGTTTTACCTTTGATTAATGCTTGTAATTGAAAACTTTTGTACATGATTCTTGTTTAATTCTTGAGATAGCATGTGGTACTGACTTGGAGCATATCTTGAGACAAATTATTCAACATCATTGGGTCTTGGGTGTTGATAGGTTGATAAACCAAATCCATTAAAACAGACGAATGATGTTGATGATATTTGAAACTCTAATCCCTTCCCTCTTCATCTTATTCCCCTTTCTTATTGTATTACATGTTATGGCATAATGATCTCTATATTATTTATCCAAACATGAAATAAATAGATTGCTATTGACCGGCCTCAAAATAGGTGTGACTTCTACATAAGTCCACTTACGATTGCTTAACATAATGCTAAATTTTGTCCCGATTCGAGTAAATGATCATTCGTGGTCCAAACCTATGTTTGCAAGCCCAAGTATTTTAATTTGATCCCTTTGATCCAATAACCTTGATATTTATTGTGTGGAGGCTTTGGTTCTACCAATCCTCTAATGGATCTTCATAAATTTTGGTCAACGCAGATCACTTAAACATTGTTGATCATTAAATGTTGCCTTGAGAATTCTTAAATGGATGATATACTTAACAAAAAGCAAATGCAACTTGTTGTTGAGAGGCTTTGGTTCTACCAATCCTCTAACGAGTTCCAAATGCAAGTTTCAAGATGGTCATCCAACTAACCACTAATTCTTAACAATTGACTTTACTTTATGCTTTTATTTTTATGCTTTTACTTTATGTACTATTTACTTTAGCATTTATATTTCATGCTATTTTCATCTTTTCTCACTTGAGCATTTACTTTTACGTAATTTTTATTTTGCTCACTTGAGCTTTTATTTTCTTTTTAAAAATACTTAATAATCAACATGAACCATAAAAAACATTAATGATACTTAGACTATTTGGTTACTATCCTTGGCATTATGGAGTATTGGACTTCTTGGACTTAGGATTAGAAACCTTGGCCTATGTTGGAGACCTTGTGACCTTAATTGATATTTTGTCTGGAGTTATTGAGGTTTACCTCAAGACATTGGGTTGTTTGTTTGTTTTGTGTGCAGGTTATTGTGATTACATACTTTGTTTCTAATCTAGAATTCACCCGTATACAGTCGTTACTCTGCCCAATTTTTGTGAAGACTTAATACACTTGAAGTTTAGTTCTCTCAAGAGGTCTAGTATCTTTGCTTGCTTGGTTTCAATCTAAAGAATGGGAATTCTATCTTGACTCATAATGTCAAGTATTGGCTTCTTGTTGGTTAGATGGTTCTTATCCCTAGCTTTTAAGTTATGCTTTAGGATAGTCTCTTCATCTACTCTATCTTCTTTAATTTCAAAAATATTCTTCCTCCTTTTGAAAACTCTTCTTGTTTTGAAACTTGAACCATTTTCATAATAAACTTGGACTTAGGTCCATGCATTTTCAAAACAGTTTCATGAATAAACTTCAATCAACTTAATAATACTTTGACATCCTTTTTTTTATGAGAAGACTAAAAGTCAATCAATATCATTTCAAACCATTTTGCCACTTTGGCTTTTTATTTTAAAACCTTGCTCAAAAGATTTGACTTTTGTCAATCCTTATAGTGGTGCAAACAACTATACTTCTACAATATGTAGTGAAGAGAGATATTTTCCACTTGGGTGTTGAGTGAGGTTTTGTTGATTTTTAAAATCTAAGCCATATCCTCCACTTTGAGATGATGCAAATTCTCCTTTCTCAATATTGTGGGTAGTAAGTATGTTTTCCACACGGACAATGACGATGATGTCTTATCTCTTAAAATTAACCAACACACTTGTGTTTTAAAATTTTTAAAGGTGAAATACGAGTACCATGATCCCCTATTATACGGAAGATGGTACGTAGGCACTAAAGGTTCACAACCGCGGCAGGTGCAAAAATCATAAAAAAATACTTCTTTTCTCACCTCCACCATCTATTTTTTATACAACATTTTATAGCCAAAATATACAGATTTTTCAAAGAGGTTCCTGCGGAGTACCGTAGATGTTTAGGGTGCTAATACCTCTCCTTTGCATAACCAACCCCCTTACCTAGAATCTTTCCCCCCTTTTTGGGTTATTATCTCTTTTCCCATTCCTTTGGAAATAATAAAGCGCGGTGGCAATTTTTATTTTGATCTGTACAAGTCTAGTCAATCCAATGGATTAGTCTAAACATTTCTACCGCTACAACCCCTCAATTTTCTTTCTCACTCCAGACCCATTTCTCTTTTTTAATTTACTTTATTTTCTTTTTTTAATTAGTTTATATTTTTTAAATTCATCTTTTTTAATCATAAAATCAACAAAAAATCACAAAAAATAGATTTAGGTTTTTAATTAAAATTAACTATTGCAAAATTAATTTAATTTAATTGATTTTAACTCGTTTTCTTTAACTTAAAATTTATTAGAAATTAGGTTAAATCTCAAAAAATTTCATATAAAATATAAAAAATATTTTTACTAAGCAGTTAAATTTTTAGGGTTTTAAACTTGTTCCCATCTAAATCTCCGCGCACTTATCATTTTCTATTTTAATTATATAATCGTGCCCAGTTTGTAATATCCTAATTAGGATTTTTAATTTCCGCACTTTACATTTCAATCAGATATAACTGTAACTGCCCCGAAGCCTTGTAATAGTTGTAGATTTCATTTTCTGCACTATAATATATGTATGTATATAAATTGCTAGTAAATTAGGCGTGTATGGCAAGAACTAACCAATCATTCTTAAAACCCTAATTTCAAGATAAATAACTGAACTGAATCATTTGCACACTCGCAACTCTAGGGTAACCTCACTTGTTGCCTTCGGAAAAACAATGGTCATGTCCCTCGAACGTAGGGATACCATTAGCAAAGACCCTCGGTTAAATTTATCATAAATATCATAGTCCCTCAATGTCCCTCGAGTTGCCTATAAGAAATGATCTTGTCCCTCGATGTTGCCTATGAATATATGATGACAGTCCCTTCAGACTGCTAAGGTATCCCTATATGTTGCCTTCTATGACCATAACGATGACCCGCACTTTTCCCTCATACATCCAACGATAGGGATACCTACTCACTAATAGTAGGATAACACTGTCTAAAGGATAGGGAGAAAAGAACGACCTCTTCGAGTATAAGTAGATAAGTTCTTAGACGCTTGCTCAAAACAACTTTTTGCACCTACACAAAAACATTTCAAAACACTTTAAAAAACATTCGCCTTGTCATCACTCTTAAGGACTGATACAAGAGTTATCACAAAGCGAATCGCCGCACTAAGGCATTTTCAAAACAATTTTCAAAACATGAACTAAGCATCGAAGAGCCCATAGATAACTACAGATGGAAATGATGATAACACCTTCCCTTTCCATAATATACCCCCTACTCAGAAAACTCTCGAAAGGTCTTTTTTCTGTTCTTTTCACCCTTTCCTTTGTTGGATAAAAGAAAAGTCGGTGGCGACTCTTGCTTACCGCAAAATTTGCAAATACAAAATGCAAAACCAGTATTAACAGTCAGTTCTCCCACCGTATCACAGAACTGGCGACTCTGCTGGGGATAGTAATAAAAGTGGGGTTTACCTTAGGGTCTAGTTCATTTCTAATCTGTTTTCTTTGTTTGTTTTGATTGCTTTACTTTTAAGGGTATTATTTGGGTTGCTATAGATCCTACACCCGGATCTGGGGAAACCTTTTAGGTAAGTAGCAATAGATCGTGGAAACTGTGCGGGATATACCGACACGGTTGAAGCGATAGCTACGTTAATGCGACATTTTGGTGGGTACCGGTAGCCCTTGAGTTAATCAAGGAGAATACGGGGCCGCTGCGTGGTGTCATGAAGCGTCAACTGACCTTAGAACCTTAATTGAACAACTTGGCTATTAGGGCATAGTGAGATAGTCGTCTTTGGTGTATCCCTAAAGTCGGTTGATACCCGATGCTACACTCATTGAGATTTGACTCCCGAGTTTTGTTTGGTGGAAAGTCAGTTATCTATCGGAACGAATCTTGTGGGAAAGATCAGTGATATTGAGATCCCTTAGAACCCTTTGTTTGATTTGCTTGTGTTTGCTATATCTGTGATTCCTTAGCATAATCATGACATCATAATATGGCATATCATACTAACCATTTCAAGGATTTTCTAGGGCTTATCTTTGTCTTGTTTTGTAGGACATGGCATCCGCTCGCAGGAACACTATTTAAGTCAACCTTGTGAGGGTACCTCCTCAACTCAAGGAATTAGCATCAAGGATTCCTGAAAGCTCTCCCTTCACTGAAAGACATGGTCGACTTCTCAACCCGATCACTACAAACCCTGATGAAGAAATGATAAAGGTGCTTTTTCAGTTCTTTGACCCTTTACATCACTGCTTCACTTTTCCTGATTACCAGTTAGTATCTACCATGGAGAAGTTTCTCAATTATTGGGAGTACCTATCTGTAACACGGTGGGAGAACTGACTTGGGTGTTTTGTATTTTATCGCAATTGTTGCGGATAGCAAGAGTCGCCACTGAGTTTTCTTTTATCCAATAAGGAAAGGCTGAAAAGAACATGAAAGACCTTTCGAGATTATTTTTGAGTTCGGGGGGTAGATTATGAAAAAGGAAGTTATTAGCACCCTTTTCATCCATAGTTATCTACGGGCTCTTAGTTTCTTTCTAGATCACTTGCTTTTGTTTGAAAGTGTGCTTGTGGTGTGGGTTTTGAAAGTATTTTGAAAATATGACTTTGTAATGGCTCTCGTTTCTATAAGAACGCGTACAAAGTGTTGTTTGGAAAATAGTTCGAAGAGGTGTTTGTGGGATGTGGTTTTTGAAAGTCATTTTGAAAAGGTATCTTTGTAATGGCTCTCGTTTCTGTAAGAACGCGTACAAAGTGTTGTCTTTTGAAAATGTTTCAAAATAAAAGTGTTGTTGTGTAAAATATTTTTGTTGTGAGCAAGCGAGCAACTAGGAGAAAATCTACCTACTTAAAAGGTCTTAGATGTTCTTTTCCTCCTCCTTTATATGTTACTATCTTACCATTGTTTTGGTAAGAAGCCCCATCGTTGGATGTGAAGGGACGGGAGTGGGACGTTTGTATAGTCATAGAAGGCAACCTATGGGACATTCTAGCAATGTCGTTTAGGGACTAGATCATTTACCAAAGGCAACATCTAGGGTCATCGAGGGACTACGATCTTTTATCAAGGGTCTTTGCTAAAATGCCCATTTCGAGGGACATGACTATTTTCCTAGGCAACAAGTGAGATTACCCTAAGGGTGCATGTGCGAATAGTGTGTTTGATTGCATGCATTTTGTCTTTGATTTTTGGGTTATCTACTTGTTGGTTTTATCTTTCCATACATCCTATTTACTAGCATTTGTATAAAGCAATAAAAAATGCAGAAAATAAATCCTACATTATTACAACCATATTGAAGTGCATAAGAATATAAAGGAAAAAATAAAATAAAAGGAATAAAAATGAGCTCTTTCGATTGGGGGAGGAGAACCCTTCGATTCTTCTTCTGTTGGCCTCCTTCGATTGGGGCTGGCATCAACAAGGTCATGGCCTTCGATTGGGCCTTGGCAGTTGCTGGTCATGGCCTTCAATTGGGATTGTCAGTAGTTGGGCGTGCCTTCTGGTTCTGCCTTGTTGCTTTATTGCCTTCTCTGATTAAGGCTGGCAGCATTGTAGGCGTGCTTTTCGTCTGGGCCTAGAAGTCAGAATGGTTTGCCTCCTAGTTGCCTCTTTCGTTTGACCTGTAGATATGGGGTAGAAGCCAGAAGCTTCGTTTCCTATTTCCTGTTTCCTGTTTCTTTCGTTTGAGATGTTAAATAGCAATATGGCCTAAGGCCATGCTAGCACTGCCTTAGGGCCAGGTTAGTTCTTAAAATATTTGTAAGAAACCAAAAAGAAAAACCAAAAGGAAAAGCAATAGAAAAAAATTATAAGGGTGTAAACGAAAAGAAAAAGCAACTGTATGTACATGCTTGAAACGAAAAGGAGTTAAAATATTATATACATGTTATGTTTGAAACGAAAGAAAAAAATTACTCACATTTTCTGCCTGAAACGAAAGATTTAAGGGTAAGGGTAACTTACCTTGCTCTAGACTAGAAAGTGAGTTGGACCTTGAGTGATGGCCCTCAGTTCTCCTGGATTCGATGGGAGGGGCCAGAAGCTGGGCCTTGGATGCTAGATTTGAAGGAGGAAAGAAACAAGTGTTATGTTTCTTTCTACTGGATTCAATGGATGTAAAGTGTGGAGACCTTTCAGAATCGAAAGAGGGAAATGTTTGGGATTCTGGGTTTGTTTTTCACAAGTGTTTGAGAACTTGAGTGTTTTGTTGTGTTTGAGAAAATTTTGGAGATTCGTTCCTCTGGTCCAAAGATCCTCCCTTGCCTTTGCAAAGAATTCCTCAATTTAAAGAGAAAAAGTGGACATGTTGTCCAAAGCCAGCTTTGCAAAGAATAATAAAAAAAAGGTAACGTGAAAGTACAAGTGGGGGGCCTTTTGGCAGTTGGGGTGCAGAAGATGTGACTTATGCTTCTGGCCTTGCTTGTGCTCAGACCAAAATCAGGTTAAAAGCGGATTTTGTGACTAACGTACCTTTTATGAAAAAAGGGTACACAGTCCTTTGCCAATTTATCCAAGAAGGTTATTATCCTTCGAATAAACCTTCGAACCCTTAGGCAATGTATCACAAACTTGTGTAAACCTCTGATTATGTGAAGATTTCAAAGTAACATAGCCTGACGAGTAAGATTTGGTCTTGGGTCGAATGCCAGAATGAGATCGAAGCAAACTTGTTCAAAGGAAGCCTTTGCCTCAGTCGAAGCTTGTGGTCGAAACAAGCTTACTCGAAGGAAGCTAATGCCCAGTCAAAGCTTGGATCGAAGCAAACACATTTCCCAATCGAAAGCTCATGTTCAAAGGAAGCATATTGCACAATTGAAGCATGTGGATCGAGACAAACATAAAGGGAGTCTTTTCCTGGTGTCTGTTTAGCATGAGGGAAGTTCCTGGCTTCTGAATCGAAAGGTGTTCTTTCAAGGGAAGTAAGAACTTAGTCAAATCTTGTATGAAGATATATCTTGGCTTAAAAGAAGCTTGTGAGAGGAAAAGTATGCAAGAGGCCCTTGGTGAAAGTGGATTCGAAGGATGCATAAAGATGGTTACTTTGTTCCATCGAAGCTTGTCCAAACGAAACAAATATGCAGGCAGCATATGCCCAATCGAAAATGGCTTGCAGGTAGCATATACCCAATCGAAGCAGGCTTGCAGGCAGCATGTGCCCAATCGAAGCAGGCTTGTAGGTAGCATGTGCCCAATCAAAGAAGGTTGTAGGCAGCATATTTTGAGAAATCTGAAGAGGCTGAGAGTCAATCGAAGGGTGCTGAATCGAAGGAGACCTATTTTCCTCCAAATTTGTCAAAATGTTATTTTTACCTGTTTTCTCCCTTTTTGACAGTTTCCTTTTAAATTTTGTACTGGAAAATCCCAAAGCACTTGTGCAAGCTTGAATTCTGAGAATCTTTGTGAGAAAAGCCTTGAGAATTGAGAGGGCAAATTTTGGGGTACAACAGCTGCCCCTATTCAATCTTCTTAGACCTTAAGAGTTAGATTGTCAAATATGCCATTCGTGACTTGAAGGGGGAAGATAATTGAACACTAGAGTGCCCAGAAATTTGCACTTGATGATGTTGTGGTTCATTGTATAGAGAATGGGCTTAAAGATGCCATTTGGAGAAATGATGGATAGTTGTTGGAGATGGGCTTATAGATGCCATCCAAAGGTGACTGTTGACAGAAATTAGACTAAGTCTAAATTCTGACCTCAACTGGAGAAGAAATTAGAATAAATCTTGGAGCGATCTATCTGAACCAGAGGAAATGTCTACTAGAAAGAATCAGGATAAACCATTGAGATTTAAACTGAACCAGTAGAGGTCTTTGATTGCCTGTCATTAACTGGAAGAAATAAATCTAACCAGAGGAGGTCTTTTTTGATAATGATATGTGATGAAGGAGACTTGGACGATTACTACCTCAGAAAGATGATGAAGGAATCTTGGACGATTGCTACCTCAGCAAGAAGATGAAGGAATGTTGGACGATTACTACCTCAGTAAGATGATGAAGAAATCTTGGACGATTACTACCTCAGCAGGATGATGAAGGAATCTTGAACGATTACTATCTCAAAAGGATAATGAAGGAATCTAAGACAATTTTTACTCCAAAAAGATGATGAAGTAATCTTGGACGATTACTACCTCAGCAGGACGATGGAGGAATCTTGGATGATTACTACCTTAGCAGGATGATGAAGGAATCTTGGACGATTACTACCTCGAAAGGATAATGAAGGAATCTTGGAAGATTAATACCTCAGAAGAATGATGAAGGAATATTGGACGATTACTACCTCAGAAGGATAATGAAGGAATCTGAGACGATTTCTACTCCAAAAAGATGGTGAAGGAATCTTGGACAATTACTACCTCAGCAAGATGATGAAGGAATCTGAGACAATTACTACCTCAGCAGGATAATGAAGCAATCTTGGACGATTACTACCTCAGCAGGATAATGAAGGAATCTAAGATGATTGCTACCTCAGCAGGATGATGAAGGAATCTTGGATGATTACTACCTCAGCAGAATGATGAAGAAATCTTGGACGATTACTACCTTAGCAGGACGATGAAGGAATCTTGGACGATTACTACCTCAGCAGGATGATGAAAGAACTTGGATGATTACTACCTCAGTAGGATAATGAAGGAATCTTGGATGATTACTACCTCAGCAGGATGATGAAGGAATCTGAGACGATTGCTACTCCAAAAAGATGATGAAGTAATCTGAGGTGATTGCTACTCCAAAAAGATGGTGAATGAATCTTGGACGATTACTACCTCAGTAGGACGATGAATGAATATGAGACGATTACTACCTCAGCAGGATGATGAAAGAATCTTGGAAGATTACTACCTCAGCAGGATAACGAAGGAATCTGAGACGATTGCTACCTCAGCAAGATTATGAAGGAATCTTGGATGATTACTACCTTAGTAGGATGATGAAGGAATCTTGGACGATTACTACCTCAGTAGGACGATGCAGGAATCTTGGAAAATTACTACCTCAGCAGAATAATGAAGGAATATTGGATGATTACTACCTCAGCAGGATAATGAAGGAATCTTGGACGATTACTACCTCAACAGGATAATGAAGGAATCTGAGACGATTGCTACTCCAAAAAGATGATGAAGTAATCTGAGCCGATTGCTACTCCAAAAAGATGATGAAGGAATCTTGGATGATTACTACTCCAAAAAGATGATGAAATAATCTTGGAGGATTACTACTCCAAAAAGATGATGAAGGAATCTTGGATGATTACTACTCCAAAAAGATGATAAACTTTATCTGTTGACCTTTTCCTGAAAAGGTAAAGGAAAAGTTGTATGCAATGTCATGCTGGATGAGATACATTATGTAATGATGTTCTCAAAAATGATATTATGTTGTATGCATTTATTATGTATGTAAATATGATGCATGAAATGTGAAATGTTATTGAAGTGTATTTTTGTCTGGGAAAATAAATCCTTGACAAATGCAGGGGAGTCATTAAATCCATGAATGCCGTTGAAGAGTAGGTGTGTCTTCAAACTTTGCTTAGAATATTTCCACTGAGGATTCCTGTTTTGTTGTTTGAGGAGAATTCCGCTGGGGAATGTTGAAAACTCTATAGAGAGTGTTGATTCCTGCTTGGGGAAAAGAGATCAGGAGTCTCAGTTTTCCGTTTCTCTACTGGGGAGTTATCTTGGGGAAGATTTAAGTTAACCGTTATCTGGTCGTATTCCAGGCTTTGCAGTAACTTTCTAGAAAAGATGAAGTTGAACTGATATTTGGTCGGGTCCAGGCTTCACAATAACTTACTGAAGTTATCTCTTATCTGGTCAGCTTCTAGGTTTCATGGTAACTTACTGGGGATTGTAGAGTAGTATACTGGGGAAGAGGAGTTGTGGTCCTCTGATTTGTAGTAGTCGGAGAGGCAAACTCAAGCTAGGGAATTCTGCTGTTTATTGGGGAAATAAACCTTGTTGCCGGTCTGTTGGAGAGGTGGCGACTTCACTGGGAAAAATCCTCGAGGATTTTTGAGGTCGACTCAGTTGGGGAAAAGGTTTTCAGAGATTAAACTTTGGCTGGGAGTCATCTTATGAGAAGGATTTTGGGGAGATTTGTCACTGCCCCTAGTATCAGGTGTTTGTGGTACTTCCAGAAAATGTTTAACTGTACGTAATCCTTTGTCAGGATTTGCGTTCAATGCCCCAAGTGATTTAGATGGAGACCTGCCCCTGGTTATTCAACATTTCTTGAGAGATTTCTTGGAATCTTGACTGGACTTCCCCAGGTGTGCTGGATAGTGACATGTCAAGCCCCCTTGTTGATATTTTTTATTAGAAGTGTCATCCCACTTGAAGTGATTTTGTTCACTAAGAGAGCTTTCGTTCATCGGATATTCGTTGTATGAATTCTTCCGCTGTCAAACAAATAGCCATATGCAAACAACGATATTAAAATAATGAAAAGTTTATGCTTGTCTTGAAATTTTGAAGATGCGTTTTTAGCAAGAAATTTTGTAAGAAAATTCAACTCAGGATTTAGAGTAAAGCCTTACAGGAGTCAAGATACCTTTTGTAACAATATGCTTTCGAACTAACCCATGCTTCAATTAGGACTTTTGAAAGGTTGTAGCGTGGTCTGGTTCACGGTTTAAGAAACAAAGGATAAGGATCAAAGTATATTTGTACCTACCCATTCTTCTTGATGTTCTTTAGTCTTAAACTCAACTAATTGTGCGTTTGAATTTCAATTGAGTCTGGAATGACGTTTTCGTGATGGTTCAGACAAGTTTAGTTTATCGGAAGGCAGTCATTTTTTTGCAACATTTTTCATGTTGTTGAGGATTTGTAGTGACCTCTTTTTGATTTGTTATCCTTGATTTTTACCTGACTGTTCTTGTTTTTGAGATTAAAGTCAGCGGGATGCCCTAGTTTTTCTTAAGTCTCCTTTGTAAGTTTTGACTTAGTGGGCTTTTCTCTTTGAGAGATAATGACTGCCTATGTGATAGGGAACCATCACTGTATTTTGATTCTAGAGGAATGTTTTTGATGCCATTCGTTGTATTATGAAATGAAAGTTTACGACTTGAGCACGCATTTAAATTAACTGAGAGACTACCCTGCCCCAGGTTTTGATTGAAGGTTTTATTTTGTGTAAAAAAAAATCTTCTACTTCTTTGGCTCGAACGGGTTGACTAGGGATTATCCTCCTTATAACTCCAGTGTTTAGGATTTGAAATAACGCCTGTACATCGTCAGCAAGGTCTATTCAAAAGCATACTGTATGAGATTATGGCATTGTTTTTGTCATCCTACCTCTAAAGGCTTGTAACTTTTAGCAAGAGTTAAATGTCATAAAGAGAGTAAAAAGCATAGTTTAAATATAGTGAAAACGAATGGATGAATTCAAGACAAACATATGCAATGCATCAATGAAACAAAGTTTGACATTAATAGATAATTGTTTGAATAACAAAAGAAATTACAATTGAAAATTCAAAATGAACAAGACGCTCTCAATGATTTGGCATAGGAGCCGTGATCACGTTTGGAGTCTCCGGAGGGTCGAACTCAATCTCCCTTGCATCAATCAAGTCTTGAATCTTATTCTTCAAAGTCCAACAACTGTCAGTGTCATGTCCAGGACTACCAAAATGGTAGGCACATCTTACGCTTGGATTCTACTTAGAAGTGGATGTATAGGGGTTTTGAGGGGGATCTTTTAGCGTGATCAGTTTCACCTTCAACAAATGTTGTAACGCTTGAGACAAAGGCATGTTGATGTTAGCGTACTTCCTTTCTTGATATCTTACCCTACTCCTATTGCCTTTTCTTTGTTGAATAGTTGTAGGATTAGAGATCAAGATTGCCCCTACATGTTGATCATGACGACTCTTTTGACCATACACATCATTGGAATCTTTCTTCCCATTGTATGGCTTTTTTTGAGCATCAGAGGATGTAGCTCCTTGGATCTTTCCACTTTTGATTCCAGCTTCGACCCTTTCGCTAGTCAGTATTAGCTCGGTGAACCCGACTGAGGAGCTTCGATTAGGTGATTGAAGAAAGATCCTGTCAAGGTTCCCATGAAGATGTAAATCAGCTCCCTGTCAGTTAAAGAGGGCTACACCCTACCAGCCAGATCATTCCACCTTTGGGCGTATCCTTTGAAGTTCTCGTTGGAACCCATGATCATATTCTGCAATTGCACACGAGTTGGTGCAAGATCAGTGTTGTATTGGTACTGCTTGTAGAAAGCAGCAGCTAAATCCTCCTAGGTGTGGATGCGAGAACCCTCCAATTGATAGAACCATTCAAGTTGGGTCCCTACTAGGCTCTCTTGGATGAAATGGATCCAAAGCTTAGGATCAGTTGTGTATGGTTGAATCTTACAGACAAAAGACTTTAAGTGCATCTTAGGGTAAGAGACTCCATCGTACAGAGCAAAGGTAGGGATATTAAACTTTGGCGGGATGACCACTCCAGAAACCAAACCCATGTTTCATAAATCCAAGCCATGTATCTATTGAATATCCATAGCATTGAGGTGATCCTCTAACTGTTTGTACTTGTCATCAGCGGGGGAATATTGTTCCTCAGAGTAGTCAGCTTTGACTTCATGAATCTCCAGATTGTTTTCTTCTTCATGACTATCCCCCATGTTGGATGGAGTTGAGAGATCTAGAGCTCTCTTGGCTGGTCCTCTAAGTCTTATTCCCAAGTTCAGCATGCCTACTTGCTTCTTAGGCTTCTTCTTCTGGTCTTTGAAAAGAAGAGTCTTCGGGTCCTCTTGCCCCTTAGCCATAGCCAGGAACATTTGTTGGAATTGGGCATTTTATGCTTGGAGATCCTTCACCGTTTTTTCCATATCCATCTTGCTAAAATAAATGGTAGGAAGATAAGGAGACCTGTATGGAAGAAACCTGTCATGATATGATGCATGATATGTGGATGCATGTTTTCAAGGATCTCGCGGGGTCAATGTTAGTAGTCACTTACAGCTTTGATTAGAGAACTTCGTATCGGTGGATTTCCTTCAACGAGAATTAAGCTCACCATGTCAAGTGGGTTGTAGCCCTTGAATCAAGTTTGTTGTACTTGATTTTTGACGGTGTTTTGGTTAGAGGAAAATGAATCCTCTTGCTCCTTGATAGACGTCTGGTTCAATGTGACCCTGCATCAAAGACCCTCAGGATCCTTGAAATAGTTATTGAAAATGCTATGGTATGATGTTATGATGTTATGTACAAGTATGCAAAGTAAGCAAGTTTATATACAAATAATCATATACACACAAAGCAGACAAGTCCTTAGGTTTAGGCTTGCATGGAGTTTGTAGGTAAGTACCCTCTTGAAGTTTAGTTGGCTCAACCTGTCCTAGTTAATAGTAACCGGGTTTTAAGGGATCTCAATATCATTGATTTGTCTTCTCGGGCATTGTTTCAGCGCAAGCCTCTTTCACGGTGACCGAAATATCCCAAAAATTAAACCTCAATGAGTGTAGTATCGAGTATCTACCAACTTCGGACTGCATCAAAGCCGATCATCTCACTACGTCCTAATAGCCAAGTTGGTCAAGTAAAGGTTCTAAAAGTCAGTTAGTGTTTCACGACATTACTCAGCGGCCCTGTATTCTCCTTGACTACTCAAGGGCTACCAGTACCCACAAATATGTCACACTAACGTAGCTATTGCTTAGACCATGTCGACGTACCCCAAACAATTTCCACAACGGATTGCTACTTACCTATAACGTATCCCAAAATCCGGGTAGAGGATTAGAACAAGCCTAAATAAGGAACCATAATGTAAAGCATGCAAGTCAAACAAGGAAATCAAGTAAATGTGATCTAGCCCTAAGGTAACCCCACTTTTAAGTATTTTGTCCCCAATAGAGTCGCCAGTTCTGTAACGCGGTGGGAGAACTGACTTGGGTGTTTTGCGTTTTATCGCAATTGTTGCGAATAGCAAGAGTCACCACTGACTTTTCTTTTATCCAATAAGGAAAGGCTGAAAAGAACAGGAAAGACCTTTCAAGATTTTTTCTGAGTTCGGGGGGTAGATTATGAAAAGGGAAGGTATTAGCACCCTTTTCATTCGTAGTTATTTATAGGCTCTTAGTTGCTTACTAGATCACTTGCTTTTGTTTGAAAGTGTGCTTGTGGTGTGGTTTTTGAAAGTATTTTGAAAATTTGACTTTGTAATGGCTCTCGTTTCTATAAGAACGCGTACAAAGTGTTGTTTGGAAAATAGTTTGAAGAGGTGTTTATGGGATGCCTTTTTGAAAGTGATTTTGAAAAGGTGTCTTTGTAATGGCTCTCGTTTCTATAAGAACATGTACAGAGTGTTGTCTTTTGAAAATGTTTCAAAATGAGAGTGTTGGTGTATAAAATGTTTCTGTTGTGAGCAAGCGAGCAACTAGGAGTAAATCTACCTACTCAAAAGGTCTTAGATGTTCTTTTCCTCCTCCTTTAGATGTTGCTATCTTACCATTGTTTTGGTAAGAAGCCCCATCATTGGATGTGAAGGGACAGACATGGGACGTTTGTATAGTCATAGAAGGCTACCTATGAGACGTTTTAGCAATGTCGTTTAAGGACTAGATCGTTTACCGAAGGCAACATCGAGGGTCATCGAGGGACTTCGATCTTTTATCAAGGGTCTTTGCTAAAATGCCCATGTTCGAGGGATATGACTATTTTCCAAGGCAACAAGTGAGATTACCCTAAGGGTGAATGTGTGAATAGTGTGTTTCATTTCATGCATTTTGTCTTTGATTTTTGGGTTATCTACTTGTTGGTTTTATCTTGCCATACATCCTATTTAATAGCATTTGTATAAAGCAATAAAAAATGCAGAAAATAAATCCTACACTATTATAACCATATTGAAGTGCATAAGAATATAAAGGTAAAAATAAAATAAAAGGAAGAAAAATGAGCTCTTTCAATTGGGGAAGGAGAACCCTTTGATTCTGCTTCTATTGGCCTCCTTCGATTGGGGCTGGCATCAGCAAGGTCATGGCCTTCGATTGGGCCTTGGCAGTAGCTGGTCATGGCCTTCGATTAGGCTTGTCAGTAGCTGGGTGTGCCTTTTGGTTCTGCCTTGTTGCCTTATTGCCTTCTTCGGTTGAGGCTGGCAGCAGTGTAGGCGTGCTTTTCGTCTGGGTCTGGAAGTCATAATGGTTTTCCTCCTGGTTGCCTCTTTAGTTTGACTTGTAGTAATAGGGTAGAAGCTAGAAGCTTCGTTTCCTATTTCCTGTTTCCTGTTTCTTTCGTTTGAGATGTTAAATAGCAACATGGCCTAAGGCCATGCTAGCACTGCCTTAGGGCCAGGTTAGTTCTTAAAACATTTGTAAGAAACCAAAAAGAAAAACCAAAATGAAAATCAATAGAACAAAATTATAAGGGTGTAAACGAAAAGAAAAAGCAACAGTATGTACATGCTTGAAACGAAAAGGAGTTGAAATATTATATACATGTTATGTTTGAAACGAAAGAAAAAAAATTACTCACATGTTATGCCTGAAACGAAATATTTAAGGGTAAGGGTAACTTACCTTGCTCCAGCCTAGAATGTGAGCTGGACCTTGAGTGGTGGCCCTGAGTTCTCCTGGATTCGAAGGGAGGGCCAGAAGCTGGGCCTTGGATGCTAGATTCGAAGGAGGAAAGAAACAAGTGTTATGTTTCTTTCTACTGGATTCGAAGGGATGTAAAGTGTGGAGACCTTTCAGAATCGAAAGAGGGAAATGTTTGGGATTCTGGGTTTGTTTTTCACAAGTGTTTGAGAACATGAGAGTTTTGTTGTGATTGAGAAAATTTGGGATATTTGTTCCTCTGGTCCAAAGATCCACCCTTTCCTTTGCAAAGAATTTATCTATTTATAGAGAAAAAGTGGACATGTTGTCCAAAGCCAGCTTTGCAAAGAATAATAAAAAAATAGGTAACGTGAAAGTACAAGTGGGGGGCCTTTTGGAAGTTGGGGTGCATAAGATATGACTTATGCTTCTGGCCTTGCTTGTGCTCAAACCAAAATCAGGTTGAAAGCTGATTTTGTGACTAAAGTACCTTTTATGAAAAAAGGGTACACAATCCTTTTCCAATTTATCCAAGAATGTTATTATCCTTCGAATAAACCTTCGAACCCTTAGGCAATGTATCACAAACTTGTGTTAACCTCTGGTTATGTGAAGATTTGAAACTAACATAGCCTGACAAGCAAGATTTGTTCTTTGGTCGAATGCAAGAATGAAATCGAAGCACACTTGTTCGAAGGAAGCCTTTGCCTCAGTCGAAGCTTGTGGTCGAAACAAGCTTACTCGAAGGAAGCTAATGCCCATTCAAAGATTGGATCAAAGCAAACACATTTCCCAATAGAAAGCTCGTGTTCTAAGGAAGCATATTTCCCAATCGAAGCATGTGGATCGAGACAAACATAAAGGGAGTCATTGCCTGGTGTCTGTTTAGCATGAGGGAAGTTCCTGGCTTCTGAATCGAAATGTGTTCTTTCAAGGGAAGTAAGAACTTAGTCAAATCTTGTATGAAGATATCTCTTGGCTCAAACAAAGCTTGTGAGAGGCAAAGTCTGCAAGAGGCCCTTGGTGCAAGTGGATTCGAAGGATGCATAGAGATGGTTACTTTGTTCCATCAAAGCTTGTCCAAATGAAACAAATATGCAGGCAGCATATGCCCAATCGAAGCAGGCTTGTAGGCAGCATATACCTAATCGAAGCAGGATTGCAGGAAGCATGTGCCCAATCGAAGCAGGCTTGCAGGCAGCATGTGCCTAATCGAAGTAGGCTGCAGGCTGCATATTTTGAGCAATCGGAAGAGGCTGAGAGTCAATCGAAGGGTGCTGAATCGAAGGAGACCTATTTGTAAGTGTTTGGTTGTTGGCATGTTTTTTGGTAAAACCAGTTGTGTGAATGTCATGACTGATGTCATAACATTCTAGGATACAAGGTACATTCTGCAGAAAAAGAATGTCATACAGGAGCTGCTCAGTATGAGTGTTTAGATGATCATTATGCAATGAACATATTTATTGCATTCTACCAAAATCAGTAAACAGGATTCTTGTTGTCATAACCAATGTTAAGACATCCTGTACTGATCTAACATTTATGCAGATTTTTTATTTCTGAGAATTTTCAGGAATCTGGTTTATACAGTCCAGATCAGATTCTCACGTGGATATTAGGTTAACTTTTCTTAACCCTAATCTGGTTGTTAAATACCTATGACCAAGTCTTGAGGTTAACCCTAATTAACCCTAGCTATTTTCGTGGAAGCCCTAACCGAAGAATAGCTGCCTATATATTCCTCATGAAGACTGTTGGTGAAGCACACTTTTTGACAGAAGATCAATAAGGGACTGTATAGTTGTAACTACTGTGAGCCAATCAAGTATCATTGTGATAAGTGATTTGGAGTAGGATTTGATTGTAAGGGTTGTGTATCACTCAAATCTTTGAAGCACGAGTGTTTGTGTTACTTGATTAAAGCTTTGAAGCAAAGTCAAGTTAGGGTTGTGTATCACTACAAGCTTTGAAGCACGAGTGATTGTCACTTGATTAAAGTTGTGAAGCAAAATCAAGTGTGTGTTCTGAAGAGTGTCTTCATAATTTCATCAATCAATTGTTTAGTATCACTGCTGTGATTGAGGGGGAGTGAGTAGGAACTCAGGTTTAAGTTAAACTTAGATTGAAGTTGCATTGGGTAGGTCTTAAGTGAAGGAGATAAACTGGTTGGTTTATTCCTGAATTAATATCTCTTATAGTGAATTTCCTCCCTGGCTTGGTAGCCCCCAGAGTAGGTGTTGTTACACACTGAACTGGGTAAACAATTGACTGTGTTCTTTACTGCTTTTAAATTTACTGTCTTGAAGAGTGTTAGATACGGTGTCATAACATTCACTGTGACATTGAGTATCTGTTGCCAGAATTTCAATTGGCATCAGAGCAGGCACCCTGCCTGTCTTACTGGGTGAGATCTAAGGATATTGTTTTCTGGCGCTATGGATAAAGAAGGAGGATTTGGGAACATACCACCCATTCTGGATGGATCAAATTATGACTACTGGAAACCTCGTATGATTGCCTTCTTAAAATCACTGGACAAAAAGGCTTGGAGAGCTGCTGACAAAGGATGGAACCATCCCACCATAATTGGGAAAGATGGGACAACCAGTCTGAAACCTGAGGAAGAATGGAGCAAAGAAGAAGATGAGTTAGCCCTGGGTAACTCCAAAGCATTAAATGCCTTGTTCAATGGAATTGATAGAAACATATTCAGACTAGTACATCAATGTGAACTGGCCAAGGATGTTTGGGACACTCTCAAAACTACCCATGAGGGCACATCCAAAGTAAAAATGTCAAGGCTTCAGATGCTGAATACCAAATTTGAGAACCTAAGGATGATGGAAGATGAGACCATTCATGAGTTTCACATGAACATCTTGGAAATTGCTAACACCTCAGGAGCATTGGGAGAAAAGATGTCAGAAGAAAAACTGGTGAGAAAGATTCTCAGATCCTTGCCTAAAAGATTTGCAATGAAGGTGACTGCCATAGAGGAAGCTCAGGATATCTGCATCTTGAAGGTTGAGGAACTCATTGGGTCACTTCAGACCTTTGAGATGGGGATCAGTGACAATGTCGACAAGAAAAACAAGAGCATAGCACTTGTATCCAATACTGAAGATGAAAACAAAGAGGATGAAGAAGAAAATATTTCAGAAGCTATAGCCATGCTTGGAAGGCAGTTCAACAAACTCATCAAGAGAATGGACCCAAAGTCAAGGTCAAATGTCAAGAACATCCCCTCTGACATTAACAGATCTTATGACTCCAGCAGAAGACCAAAGTCTGAAGAGAAGGGAAATCAAAGCAAAGGAATCCAATGCCATGGATGTGAAGGATATGGGCACATTCGAGCTGAATGTCCTACCTTTCTTAAGAAACAAAAGAAAGGAATGTCTGTTACTTGGTCTGATTGTGACTCAGAAAGTAATTCTGAAGAAGAATCTGCCAAACTAGTTACTGCACTAACTGGTATTTATAACTCTGATAGTGGCTCTAGTGATGGGGAAGTAACATTTGAAGAACTGGATGACTCCTACAAGAAGTTATGTATCAGAAGTGCTGAAGTCTGTCAGCAAAATGAGAGACAAAAAAAACTCATAGTAAAGTTGGAGGCTGAGAAGAAGGCAGGCACTGATACTATAAGTCATCTCAAAAGTGAAGTTCAAATGCTAAACTCAAAACTTGACCAAATGACCAAATCTGTCAGGATGCTGACAAATGGAATTGACAAATTGGAAGAAATCCTTCAGGTTGGACAAAATGTGGGAAACAAGTCTGGTCTAGGATTTGTGGCAGTGAAGAAATCTATTGTAGACAAGAAGAAAATCAGGCCTGATAAACAAATGTCAAAGCAGATGTCACAACATAACACTCAACATCGAGAACAGAGAAATATGAAGAAAAAGTATCAAAGATGGAGATGTCATCATTGTGGGAGGTTTGGTCACATAAAGCCATTCTGCTTCAGATTATATGGATATCCTAATCAGACCCCAGTTGTCAAACCTAAGTCTAACAAGGCACCATATACTCAACAGTGGAAGAAAAAGGCTGCTTCCCTGATAACTCACACCTCCCTTAGAGTCTCTGCAAAGGAAGACTGGTACTTTGACAGTGGATGCTCTAAACACATGACTGGAATCAAGAATCTTCTCAATAATGTTAAACCTCACACTACTAGTTATGTGACTTTTGGAGATGGCGCTAGAGGAGAAATCAAAGGAGTTGGAAACTTGGACTGCCCTGGAGTTCCAAACCTAAATGAAGTATTGCTGGTAAAAGGCTTGACTGCTAATCTCATAAGTATCAGTCAATTATGCGATCTAGGATTCAAGGTCAACTTCACCAAGTCTGAATGTCTTGTAACTAATGAAAAACAAGAAGTTGTAATAAGAGGAGTCAGATCTAAAGACAACTGCTACTTATGGGAGTCTGAGAACACTAATTATTCTTCTGTGTGCTCTATTGCCAAAGAAGAAAAAGAAGTGAAACTGTGGCACCAAAAACTTGGTCATTTACATCTAAGAGGAATGAAAAGGATTATATCCATGGAGGAAGTCAGAGGGATTCCAAGGCTGCAAATTGATGAAGGGAGAGTCTGTGGTGAATGTCAGGTTGGAAAGCAGACTAGAATGTCACATCCAAAGTCAAGAGATCTGACCACATCTAAGGTGCTAGAACTTCTACATATGGATCTGATGGGACCCATGCAGGTGGAAAGTCTTGGTGGAAAAAGATATGCCTATGTTGTTGTGGATGATTTTTCCAGATTCACCTGGATTAACTTCATTAGGGAAAAGTCTGATGTATTTAAAGTATTTAAGGAACTGTGCAAAAGAATTCAAAGAGAAAAAGAAGGATGCATTGTCAGAATCAGAAGTGATCATGGCAAGGAATTTGAAAACAGTAAGTTTGATGAGTTCTGCTCCTCAGAAGGAATTAATCATGAATTCTCTTCACGCATAACTCCTCAACAAAATGGAGTTATGGAAAGGAAAAACAGGACTATACAGGAATCTGCCAGAGCAATGATACATTCCAAAAGACTTCCTATTCATTTTTGGGATGAAGCTATGAATACAGCCTGTTATGTCCATAACAGGGTCACCTTGAGAAAGGGAACATCATCCACCATTTATGAACTTTGGAAAGGAAGAAAGCCTACAGTGAAGTACTTCCATGTATTTGGAAGCAAATGCTATATTCTGACAGATCGTGAACAAAGGAGAAAGATGGACCCTAAAAGTGATGAAGGAATATTCCTAGGATACTCTACCAACAACAGAGCTTATATGGTATTCAATTCCAGGACCAAAGTTATGATGGAATCTATAAATGTCATAGTTGATGATTACCATGAGGAAACAAATGTCCCATATGATGTTGAGACATTCTTTGAGACCTCGACTCAAAAGGATGATTTTCCTAAAACTACTTCATCAGAATCTGAATCAAAGGAAGCTAACAAAGACCCTTCCATCAGAATTCAGAAAGATCATCCTAAGGAACTCATCATAGGAGATCCTAATAGTGGATTCATTACAAGATCTAGAGAAATCATCACAAACTCTTGCTTTGTATCTAAGATTGAACCAATAAATGTTAAGGAGGCTTTAACTGATGAATACTGGATTGGAGCAATGCAAGATGAATTGAACCAATTCAAGCAACATGAAGTATGGGAGTTAGTTCCTAGACCGGGAGGAACAAACATCATTGGCACAAAATGGATCTACAAGAACAAATCAGATGATGAAGGAGTTGTCACCAGGAATAAGGCAAGACTTGTTGCTCAAGGATACACTCAAGTTGAAGGGGTTGATTTTGATGAGACTTTTGCTCCTGTAGCCAGACTGGAATCAATCAGACTCCTATTGGGAATTGCTTGTCTCCTTAAGTTCAAGTTATTTCAGATGGATGTAAAGAGTGTCTTCCTTAATGGGTACTTAAATGAGGAAGTTTATGTGGAACAGCCTAAAGGATTTGTGGATCCAAACTGCCCTGATCATGTCTACAAATTGAGGAAAGCTTTATATGGCCTGAAACAAGCTCCTAGAGCATGGTATGACAGGTTGACAAAATTCCTCTCTGACAAAGGATAGAGGAAAGGAGGCTTGGATAAAACTCTTTTTGTCAAAAATGAAGGAGGAAAGATAATGGTAGCTCAAATCTATGTTGATGACATAGTGTTTGGGGGAATGTCAGATAAAATGGTTAAACATTTTGCTGACTAGATGCAAGCTGAATTTGAAATGAGCCTCATGGGAGAATTGACCTACTTTCTTGGACTGCAAGTCACACAGATGGAAGACTCAATTTTTCTGTCTCAAAGCAAGTATGCAAAGAACATTGTCAAGAAGTTTGGGATGGAGAATGCCAGTCACAAAAGGACTCCTGCACCTACTCATTTAAAGCTGCCCAAAGATTCAAGTGGGGCTAAGGTGGACCAAAGCTTGTACAGAAGCATGATAGGAAGTCTGCTATACTTAACAGCCAGCAGACCTGACATTGCTTTTGCAGTTGGAGTATGTGCAAGATACCAGGCTGAACTCAAAGTATGTCATATCAACCAAGTGAAAAGAATTCTGAAGTATGTGAGTGGAACCTACAACTATGGCTTGCTGTACTCTCATGGATGTGAACCAACTCTGACTGGTTACTGTGATGCTGATTGGGATGGAAGTGTTGATGATAGAAAGAGCACCTTTGGAGGATGTTTCTTCTTAGGAAATAATCTTGTCTCTTGGTTCAGCAAGAAACAGAACTGTGTGTCTCTATCTACTGCTGAAGCTGAATACATAGCAGCTGGTAGTAGCTGTTCTCAAATGATCTGGATGAAACAGATGCTTACTGAGTATAATGTCACACAAGATGTTATGACATTGTAATGTGACGATCTGAGTACTATTAACATTTCCAAGAATCCTATTCAGCATAGCAGGACCAAGCATATTGACATTAGACATCACTTCATCAGAGATCTTGTGGAGGAGAAGATGATTAAACTGGAACATGTTGCCACTGAACTACAACTGACTGACATTTTTACCAAGGCACTTGATGCTAATCAATTTGAAAATTTGAGGGGCAAGCTGGGTATTTGCCAACATGAAGAAATGTAGCAATTAATTTTGCTTAAAACAAGGGATGAGAGAGATATTTTAGTTAAGTCTACTCTGATTGGGCTAATCATCTGTTTCTCTATTACCTTCCAAAATTTTAAGAAGTTGAATAGACATTCATATATCTCCCTCCTCTCGCGTTTCTGCAACAATCTCCAATCTCTCAAACGAAGCTTTCACAATCACTGTTACCTGTTTTCTAAATCACTCAAAATGTCTCAACTGTCCATGTCATCATCCTCTTCAAAGGCGACTACTTCTTCCGCATCCTCTGATCGAGAACCTAGGGCAATCACAAACTACATAGATTCTGATGTTCTGGAGATAACTCCTCTTCGTGAACTGGCAGCTGACCCCACTAAGGTCAAGAAGCTGCGAACCAGACATGCAAGAAGATCACACGCCTCTTCATCTGGTAAATCCTCTCAACCATCATCTTCTGTTCCTCCAGAAATAGCAAATAGGGAAGGTTCGGTTTATGTTCATCAAGCTATAGCTAGACTAGTCACTAGGATTCTAAATGAGAATCACTTTGTACCTGGCATTTCTGTACCTTTGAACCAAGAATCTGCTAGTCCAAATGTTGAAATAAATCCAGATGTCACTCAGAATGTTGAGACACCTGAGGACAACATTAGGAAATCTCCTGAAAATTGTGATGATCACCAGAACCCTATTGAGAAGGATGTTGAACCCCCGATTATTGATGTTGATGAAGAATACTCTGACAATGACTTAATTTCCAATATCAACCCTAGCATAGCTAGAAGGATGATGAACAGAAAAGGAAAGCAGGATGCTGTCAAAAGCCTCTCCAAAGAGAAGGCTACTGAAGTTGTTCATAAGAAAACTTGGTCTGAGAACAAGACATGAGTAGAAGCTGTGAAGGCTAGATTGTCAAAATAGAAAGGGAAGGTGAAAACTAGAGTACCTGTTGGTAGTCTCTCAAATCCTTTGAGACAACCAATAGCAAAGAAAAGGAAGGAGCCTGAACCCTCTGAATCTGATGAGGAATCAGAATTTGAGTTTGATGTTGAAGACATTCCTCTCAGAAAGAAACTCTCTTCGAGCAAAATTCCTAAAGTCCCTGAAGTTGCCATTGAAAACATCTCCTTTCACCATCCAGAGAATGCAAAAAGGTGGAAGTATGTATTTTTGAAAAGGATCGCCTTGGAAAGAGAGCTTAACAACAGTGCCATGGAATGTAAGGAGATCATGGATCTAATCAAAACTGCTGGTCTAATAAATACTGTGGTAAAGTTTACCAACTGCTATGAAATTATTGTCAAAGAATTCTTAGTAAATTTATCTGATGGGTGTGCTGATGGAAAGTCAGCTGATTTTAAGTGTGTGTATGTGAGAGGAAGGAAGGTAAATTTCTCTCCCTCTAAAATAAACAAATTCCTAGGAAGACCTGATGATGCTTTCCCTGAGCTTGAGGTTACTGACAACCAAGTGTGTCAAACCATCACTGCAAATCAAGTCAAGAGCTGGCCCTTAAAAGGGAAGCTGAATGCAAGCAAGCTGAGCATGAAATTTGCCATTCTGCACAAAATTGGTGCAGCTAACTGGGTTCCCACCAACCATAAGTGAACCATCTCCACAGGCTTGGGAAAATTTATTTATATTGTTGGAACCAGGACAAACTTTGACTATGGCAAGTATATCTTTGATCAAACATTGAAACATGCTGGAAGCTGTGCTATTAAAGGCCCTATTGCCTTTCCCTCTCTTATGTGTGGTATAGTCATTGCTCAATATCCTGACATTCTAGTTGAAAAAGATACTGTATGCAAAAGAGCCCCTGCTCTTGGTTTGCACTATAAGCTATTTTAGGGAACACATGTTCCTAACATTGTCATGACATCTGCTGAGACATCAACTGTCAAATCTCATTCCAAGAAAACTGATGTTATAGCTGTGCTGAAGGAAACCTGCAAAGAGCTTGATACAAGGAAAAGGACTCTTGAGGACCTGATTGCTAGACTAGAACAGGAGGAGATTGAAGGACAAAGAAGGGAAGAGGATGCTGCTGAAGACCAGCTTACTGCTGAAGATAGTGTCTCCTCTGAAGATGACAGTGCTTGAAGATCAGTGTAGTTAACAAGTTTGTTGCTGGTACCTGTTGCTGCAAATGACTTTTAATTTTTTCTCTCTGTGTTTTTATATTCCTTTTGGATGACTGTATAACTTATAAGTACAAGTATCTTTGGCCTATTTATGGCTAAAGAGGGGGAGAAGATTTTGTGATAATTTTGGTAGAATTAGACTTGGTAGATGTTATTAAAAATTCTGCTGCTTACTAATCTATGATTGTTTAGGGGTTTTAGCCAAAAATTTGCCAAAGGGGGAGTTTGTAAGTGTTTGGTTGTTGGCATGTTTTTTGGTAAAACCAGTTGTGTGAATGTCATGACTGATGTCATAACATTCTAGGATACAAGGTACATTCTGCAGAAAAAGAATGTCATACAGGAGCTGCTCAGTTTGAGTGTTTAGCTGATCATTATGCAATGATCATATTTATTGCATTCTACCAAAATCAGTAAACAGGATTCTTGTTGTCATAACCAATGTTAAGACATCCTGTATTGATCTAACATTTGTGCAGATTTGTTATTTATGAGAATTTTCAGGAATCTGGTTTATACAGTCCAGATCAGATTCTCACGTGGATATTAGGTTAACTTTGCTTAACCCTAATCTGGTTGTTAAAGACCTATGACCAAGTCTTGAGGTTAACCCTAATTAACCCTAGCTATTTTCGTGGAAGCCCTAACCGAAGAATAGCTTCCTATATATTCCTCATGAAGATTGTTGGTGAAGCACACTTTTTGACAGAAGATCAATAAGGGACTGTATAGTTGTAACTACTGTGAGCCAATCAATTATCATTGTGATAAGTGGTTTGGAGTAGGATTTGATTGTAAGGGTTGTGTATCACTCAAAGCTTTGAAGCACGAGTGTTTGTGTTACTTGATTAAAGCTTTGAAGCAAAGTCAAGTTAGGGTTGTGTATCACTCCAAGCTTTGAAGCACGAGTGATTGTCACTTGATTAAAGCTGTGAAGCAAAATAAAGTGTGTGTTCTGAAGAGTGTCTTCATAATTTCATCAATCAATAGTTTAGTATCATTGCTGTGATTGAGGGGGAGTGAGTATGAACTCAGGTTTAAGATAAACTTAGATTGAAGTTGCATTGGGTAGGTCTTAAGTGAAGGAGATAAACTGGTTGGTTTATTCCTGAATTAATATCTCTTATAGTGAATTTCCTCCCTGGCTTGGTAGCCCCCAGAGTAGGTGTTGTTAAACACTGAACTGGGTAAACAATTGACTGTGTTTTTTACTGCTTTTAAATTTACTGTCTTGAAGAGTGTCAGATACGGTGTCATAGCATTCACTGTGACATTGAGTATCTGCTGCCAGAATTTCACTATTTTCCTCCAAATTTGTCAAAATGTTATTTTTACTTGTTTTCTCCCTTTTTGATAGTTTCCTTTTAATTTTGGTACTGGAAAATCCCAAAGCACTTGTGCAAGCTTGAATTCTGAGAATCTTTGTGAGAAAAGCCTTGAGAATTGAGAGGGAAAATTTTGGGGTACAACACTATCCTTAATCATTTACCATTCAACGGTATAGAGAGAGACCCAAAACCCGAGGAGATTGCTCAAGCTTTGTCTTTACAACGGTCTGATGTAGTGGCAAATAGGGAAACCAGAAGAGGCGTCCAAGGATTTCTAGCTAAGTTTCTATTTGAGAAATCTCACCATTTTTGGGATACCCTGGATTTACAAGATTTGGAAGAAGTGTTGGCCCTTCTCATCTATGGGATGGTACTATTCCCTAACTCGGACCAGCTCATAGATGTGAATGCGATCAAGGTTTTTCTGTCTCATAATCTGGTGCCTACTTTACTTGGAGATATTCTACACTTTCTGTATACTCGCACTCTAAAGAGAAGAGGGACTCTTCTGTGTTGCACTCCTTTATTGGCTAGATAGTTTATTTTGCACCTACCTTGGTCTATTTTGAAAAATGAGCAGGGTATGAGATGGTCTCATATGTTGATGTCCCTTACACATTCAGATATTCATTGGTGTTCTCGATCCTTGGAGAATGTTACCACTATTGATCGCTACGGGGAATTCCCTAATGTCCCTATCTTAGGCATTAGGGGAGGAATCACTTATAATCCCTGTTTGGCATTGCCACAGTTTGGTTATGCTAGAAGGGATGGTCCTCATAATGTACTCGTCCAAGGAATTATCTTTGACTATGAGAATGATGTTCAGAGTTATCGTAAGAGGTTCATTCGAGCTTGAGGCATGGTAAACAGGGTTGATAGAAAGACACTGGGGCACAAGAATTCCATCCCTCTTGAGCCTTACCTCAAATGGGTGCGGGCTCGTGCTCAAGTCTTATGATGCCTTACCCCTCCGTATCACCTGTGATTATGTAGCCAATTGTTGAGGGAGACACTCCTTACATTGTTCTTCATCTTGACATGCCAACTAATTTCGAGGAGCTACGGAAATCCCGGATCCAACTCAAAGAAGAATGGGATACCTTTGAAACCCAATTCTACGCCAGTGAGAAGAAGGTTTTAGACCTCACCAGGTTACTTCACGAAGAGAAGAGTATAAATGCTTACATTGCACCAAAGAGGATGCATCTGTGGGAAGCTTGAGTCTTTCTTTGCTTTGGGAGTTTACTTTTTCTTTTTTACTTCCTTTGTAAGCCCAAGAGGAATCATTATGATCGTTAAAACTTCCTAATACAATTAACGTTTGTTCTCTTTCTGTTTAAGCAAATTTAAGTCTTATAAATCCTTGAAAACATTGCATGCGTAAATCATACATATCATTGCATAAACATGTTTTAAAGCAGGTTTCTCATCTTCTTCGCTGTTTATTTCAGCAATGGCTCTCGAACAAATAGTGAAGGATCTACAAACTCAAAATGCTCAGTTTCAACAAATGATCATGGCTCTAGCCAAGGGGCAAGAAGAGTTGAAGGCCTTGATCGTCAAAGAAAAGACCAAGAAGCTAAAGAAGCCAGCTGGTGTGGTGAATTTGGGAAGGAGGTTCAAAGGACTGTTAAGGCAAGTTGTAGAGCTAGCATCTTCATCAAAAGAAGGATACAATCAAGAAAGGGAAATAAGAGAGGAATACCCCAGTCCAAGGGAATCTGATAATGAGACTGACTATAATGAGGAGCAGTATCCTCCGGCCAATGAAAAATACAAACAATTGGTGGATCGTCTGAATATAATGGAAATCCAGAGGGTACCTGGGTTGGATTTTGAAGAGCTGGGTTTGGTTTCCCGTGGAGTTGAAGACTTGAGATCCCACCTTAATCGGAAGACCAACCTCTCCGTGTACCATTCTTCATGACCCATCAAAGGCTCTTACCACAATATTGTTGGGTTTCAGCACCATCCCTTCACAGCCCAATCTATCCAGAGCACCTTTTGTTAATACATTCAGGGAGGAACCTATATCCACCAACACATGCGCCAAGGTAGTGCCCCTACACTCAATAGAGATGTGAAAGTCCTTGTTATGATTATTTCCTGTCGGAGTTAGCTCAGCATCAATAAAGCCTGACCCATTATCAGTCGTTAAGCTTGCTATACAATTCTCAAACTGATCAGTAGAAGTCTCTTGTGGTACATGAGAATTCTTCAAAAATTTTACCAAAGCATGAGCATGGGCTTCGGAGCACAATAACAAGGACAACATGGATATTTTGGAGGGCGTCTTCCCCAGTTGTTCAACTATATTGCAGTCACTTTTGCAGATGATTTTTAGTATCTCTTTTATCTCTTGTTTGGAAGAGTCTTCAATAGTAACATCTTTTGATGGCGCCTCCATCCGGGCAGGCTCAGTCATCTTTTCATTGCCCCGAGTGTCAGTAGTCGACTCAGTAGCAGGGATGTGATTAGGTGTTTTGATAGTTTTCGAAGGAGAGATTTTCCGAGAGAAGACCCTTCCTGTCCTGGTAACTTTACAAGTTCCGACAATATTTTCAATGTTGAGGTTGGTAACTTCATAATCTTCATCTTTGACAATCCATGGTTCTTGCTTAACACCATGGTAATAAACATCAACTTCATAATTCCAGGGAACAGCCTTGTCACTGGAATAGGGGACTGGCCCCGGTGAGGTGATGATCAGGGGAGCCACCCTCGGCTCGACAGGAATCCTTATAGGACCTCTAGAGGTGATCCTTACAGAAGTGTTAGAAACATCTTCAAGTCTCAACTCTTGAGACACACTTTCATGCAAACTCTTCACAGACAGAGTCTTCTCAAACAGAATTTCATGGTTGTCAATCAAACGCTGAATAGCCTTCTTCAGTCATATACAACCATCAGATTGGGACGCATAATGGTAACAATTTTCAGGACAACCCAGAAATAAACCGGCTCGCAACAAATTCTTATTAACGATCATCAAGGGAGTGGTCAAGTCACTTATGGTGGAGACATGGGAAACATCGTCAATAGAATTAACACATTTACCATGACTGTGATAGGTGTATTAATCACATTAGGGGTCTCTGTTGGATCAAACTCAATCTCTTCATTGTCAATCAGATCTTGGATTTTGTTTTTCAGAGCCCAATCGTTGTTGGTGTCATGCCTGGGACTATTAGAATGATAGGCACACTTCACATTTGGATTATACTTAGGAGAGGAGGTGTTGGGATTAGGAGGAGGATGCCATAATGTTACCAATTCAGCCTTCAACAAATTTTTTAATGCGTGAGACAAAGGCATATTAATCCTCGTGAATTTCCTCCTCGGTGCGTCTGACCTATGTTGATTCCCCTGTTGTGTTTGTTGAATAAATGCAGGATTAGAAATCATCACCACTCCCACAGACTGGTGGCAATCATTTTTACTATGGCCCTTCTGGCCATAAGTTGCATTGGTTTCTTTCTTATTATTGAGCGTCTTCTTTATAACACTAGAAGACACGGCCACTAGAATCTTTCTTCTCCTGATACCGCTTTCAACTCGCTCCCCATTTAGGATTAACTCAGTAAAACCAGTTGACAAACTCCCAATCAGCAGATTAAAGAATGGACCTATCAGAGTGCCCATGAACATATCAACAAGCTCCCAATCAGACAAGGGAGGTTGCACCCTTCCATCCAAGTCTCTCCACTTTTGTGCATATTTCTTGAACCCTTCATTCGAGCCCATGGACATGTTTTCCAATTGCACTCGAGTTGGTTCAAGGTCAACATTATATTGATACTGCTTATAAAAATCAGTAGCCAAGTCTTCCCACGTACGGATGTTGGTTCCTTCTAGCTGATAAAACCATTCGAGTTGAGTTCCAGATAAACTTTCTTGAAAGAAATGGACCCTTAACTTCCTATCAGCAGTATGGGATTGGATTTTTATGACATACAATTTCAGGTGAAGCTTAGGACAAGACACACGGTCGTATTTAGCAAGGACGGGGGCCTTGAACATATGGGGAATAACAACCCTTGAGATAAGACCAAACTCTTCAAAATCCAACCCAAGAACTTTCTGGATTTCCATAGCATTGAGATGATCTTCCAGTTGCTTGTACTAGTCGTCAGCTGGAGGATATTGTTCATCTGAATAATTCGCTTCTTCTTCATCAGAACCCTGGTTTTCAGCCTTCATAGTTTTGTCATCTTTCTCTAGGTCACCATTTTCTTCTTCAAACTCCAAAGCTCGCTTGACCGGACCTTTGATCCTCTTGTCCATGTTAAGGACGCCAGCTGGTTTCTTGACATTCTCCTTCTTCTCTTTAGTGATGAGAGCCTTCGGCTCTTTTTACCCCTTGGCTAGACTCAAGTACATCTGTTGGAACTGGGAGTTCTGAGCCTGGAGATCCTTAACTGTTTGTTCAAGAGCCATTCTTTTCTGCTGAAATAAACAGAAAAAATATAAGAAACCTGTCTTGAAACACCTGTCATGTAATGATATGCATGATATGTATATGCAATGTTTTAAAGGACCTTACGAGATCTAAATTTTCTAACCAAAAGTAAACAAAAACGAAGATTTTTATTAATAAGCTTATGTGAATACAAAGGATTACCAAAGAATTTTTTTTAAAAAAAACGCCTAAAACTCTAAGTTTCCAATGGAAGCCTCCTCTCCGTGTTGATATATGTGTTAAGACTCTGCTCATCGTGAAGTTTCTTCATGAGCTCCAACACTTTCTTTTCACTTTGTAACTCGGTGGGAGAACTGACTTGGGTGTTTTGCATTTGATCGCAATTGTCGCGGATAGCAAGAGTTGCCACCGACTTTTCTTTTATCCAATAAGGAAAGGGTGAAGAGAACATGAAAGACCTTTGAGATATTTTCTTGAGTTCGGGGGGTAGATTATGAAAAGGGAAGATGTTAGCACCCTTTTCATCCATAGTTATCTATGGGCTCTTAGTTGCTTGCTAGATCACTTGCTTTGTTTGAAAATGCTTTTTTTTATGGGTGTAAGTTTGAAAGTATTTTGCAAAATACCTTTGTTATGGAGAACTTTGTAATGATTCTCGTCTCTATAAGAATGTATACATAATGTTGGTTTTGAAAATATTTCAAAGAGATGTTTGTTTCTGAAAGATGTTTTGAAAGTGTATGTGGAAAATGGTTTTAGTTTGCGAGCAAGCAACTACGAGCGTCCTACCTACTCAAAAGGTCTATGTTCTTTTCCTCCTCCTTTAGATGTTTCTATCTTACCATTTATTTAGTAAGAATCCCCATCTTTGGATGTGAAGGGATGGGCGAGGGTCAATTGTATAGTCATAGAAGGCAACTTATGAGACATTTTAGAAATTTTTGTTAGGAACTGGATCGTTTACCGAAGGCAACATCGAGGGACTACGATCTTATATCGAGGGTCTTTGCTAAAACACCCATATTCGAGGGACATGACTATTTTCCGAGGCAACAAGTGAGATTATCCTAGAGGTGGATGTGTGTGGATAGTGTGTTTGATTGCATGCATTTTTGTCTTGAATTTAGGGTGGTCTAAGTATTGGTTTTAATCTTGCCATACACCCTAGTTACTAAGATTTTATATTAAAGCGGTAAATTGCGGAAATTAAAATCCTAAGCTATTACATCACTGTAGGGGATGGGGGTTACAAATGTACAAACGGGGATTGCAAGAAATTAAATCCTAATTTATATATTACAACCATGTTGAATTTGAATAATTTACAAGAATTAAAATGAAAATAATGTACAAGATATGAATAAAAAGAAGATAAAGTTGTTTTAATTTTGTCAAAGAAAGGTTTTGGTTAATAATTATGAAAATAAAATATTTTTATGAGATATTTCTATATATTCATAAAATAAACATTATAGATAAATAGTGTGCAAAAAATCAACTCAAAAGGACTTGTTTTGATTGGTTGGAATTTTTTTTGAAGTTTGTTAAAAAAGAAGATGAAGCAAACAAATAATAAAAACTGTTCTGGTCCTGCCAAGGCTTGAACCCAGGACCTGGTATATAAATGTCTTTCACGCATGCTATTTATACCACTGGGGTGGTCTGTTTCATTCGTCCATAAGATGACTTCGACTAGGTACAAGATGAACTCATTTATGAATTCTTGAAATGCCTAGCTTCTTCCTTCGAACACAGGGATGCATAACTCATTTGTTGAGATTCGAAAGGCTTCATTTCTCAGCCAATCGAAAGATGTAAAAATTCTGCCTAAAAATATGAATACAAGTATAACCAGTAACTTTCGAAAGTTATTAGTCTAAGGTTAGCAAGAAATTTTGTTCAGCACAAATATCAAAACCTAGCTAGTCAGAGTTGAAATTTTTAACGTGCAAGCATTGACTATCGAAACTATGGACATGGTCAGCTTCCCAGACATGATATCTACATTTTTATTTTATTGTATGTACAAATGATGCTGGAACGAAAAGTTCCAAGTTTTAAGAAAAACTTACCTCTTGAAGTGCCAATCGAAAGACCTCTATATGACTTTCAGAAATGACTTGATGGTGGATTAAGATTTGCTGGGATCTTCCTTGAGCTAATGGGACTACTTCTTTGCTTGAATCAAAAGGCTGGTATGTGGTATGCTGGGCGTGAGTCAGAAGGCTGATATATGGAAGTTGTAGGGTGAATCAAAAGGTTGTTATATGGCAGTTAGGAAATGAATCAAAAGGTTCACTAACGTATGAATGGATTTGTGATTTTTGAGAGTTTGAGAATGTTTGAGAGTGTTTGGAGATTTTTTTTTCAACCAAAGTCTATTCAGCTACTAACAAGCCACCCCTTAGATGTGTTGTGGGACCTCTTATTTATAGATGAAGTTTGGTTGAGGTTTGGGGGGGAAAACAAATAAAATTTTAACAAATTGGGTATGCTGTTTTTGTAGCTTTCGAGATGCAGTTTTTGTATGCCAATTTAGTGCAAATATGGGAGAAGCATAGCAGGACTGCTTTGCAGTAGTTTTGGAGTGTTGTGTCCAGTACAGCAGGCTTAGGCTTGGCAGGATATTGGACTTTGGTCAGCAAGTATCTTCAATAAAACTCATCAAAAGACAAAACAAAAACTTGTTACCAACAATTGTGTCCTTCAAATGGACCACATGTGTGTCCTTCGAATGGACCACATGCACCACTTGTGTGTTCTTATAATACACCACTTGCAATTCTTCGAATGGGCCACCAATGTTTGTCCTTAGAATGGGCCACTAATGTATGACCTTCAAATGGGACACCCATGTATTTCCTTCAAATCCACCAATGCATATCCTTCGAATGGGCCATCAATTGTGTGCCATAGTGTAGAAACTATGTGTGTTGAATATTTTTAAAGGTGGAATCAAAGCAAGCTGTTTCAAAGGGAACCACTGCCCAGTGAATCTAAACACGCATGAAAGAAGCCAATGCCCTGTGGGTGCTAGCATGAAGGAAGTCATTGCCTTGCGCATGCTAGTATAAGGGAAACTCCTGCCTTGTGAATCGAAGCAAGCAGGAAAAAGGTCACTGCTTTGTGGGTGCTAGCATGAGGGAAACCATTGCCTTGTGCATGCTTGCATGAGGGAAGCCCTTTCCTTCTGAATGTCAGCATGATGGGAGCCCTTGCCTTGTGAATCAAAACAAGTTGCTTTGAAGGACAACATTGCCCAATCGAAGCTTGTATGAAGATAACCATTATCCAAACGAAGCTTGTATGAAGATATCCATTGCTTTGTGAATCAAAGCAAAGCCTGTAGGAGGCCATGTGCCCAAATGAAGCTTGTGGAACAAAGCTTGCTCGAAGGGGATCAAATTCCCAATCGAAGCTTGTATGAAGACAACCAATGTCCAAACGAAGCTTATATGAAGATAGCCATTGCTTTGTGAATCAAAGCAAGGCCTGTAGGAGGCCATATGCCCAAATGAAGCTTGTGGACCAAAGCTTGCTCGAAGGGGACCAAAGGCCCAATCGAAGCTTGTATGAAGATAGTTAATGTCCAAACGAAGCTTGCGTGCAGGAGGCCACTACTTTGTGGGTGCTAGTCAACATGCAGGAGGCCACTGCTTTATGAATCAAAACAATCTATTTCAAAGGGAGACATTGCCCAATCAAAGCTAGCATGAAGGAAGGAGTTCAGTCGAAGCTAGCATAAATCGAAGAAATGCCCAGTCGAAGCTAGTATGAATCGAAGCAAGCTTGCTTTTCTTCAATTTTGTCAAAAAAAATCAAATTTATCTGCTTTTCTCTTTCAATAGTTTCCTCTTTGACTTGATGTTTGAAAATCAAATATGATCCATGGAAACTATGTGGGGCATTAAAAATCCAATTATACTTGTGCAATCTTGAACTTTAATAATTCCTTGTGAGAAAATGTCTTGAGAAAGGAGAGGGAAAATTTTAGGGTACAACAGCTGCCCCTGTTGAATCTTCTTAAACCTGAAAAGTTAGATTGGCGAGTCCGCCATTCGTGACTTGAAGGTGGAAGATGATTGAACACTAGAGTGCCCAGAAATTTGCACTCAACGATGTATTAGTTGATTGTGTGGGGGATGGGCTTAAAGATGCCATTTGGAGAGGTGATGAAGAGTCGTCAGAGATGGGCTTATAGATGTCATCCAAAGGTGATTGTTTATAGAAATTAGACTAAGTATAAGTTTGACTTTATCTTGAAGAATGCTTTTCAAGATTCTGTCTCTGAAGGGGAAATGCTTTTCAGAACGAAGGGCTGAAGGAGATGATTTTCAGAATAAAACTTCTGAAGGAGATGTTTTTCAGAATGAAGTGCTGAAGGGGAAACGCGTTTCAGGACTCTTCTGAAGGAAATGCTCGCCAAAACTTAGTATCTGAGGAAAATGCTTTTCAGGATTTTGTATCTGAAGGGGAAATGCTTTTAAGAACGAAGAACTGAAGGAGATGCTTTTTAGAATAAAACTTATGAAGGAGATGTTTTTTAGAGTGAAGTGCTGAAGGGGAAATGCGTTTCAGAACTCCTCTGAAAGAAATGCTCGTCATGTAGATAGTCGTCCCGTCTTGTTTCGAGAATTGATCTACAATCAATTTGTTCACAGATAGTTGTCCTGTATAGTTTCAAGTATTAATCTAGAAGTTGTTTTTTATTGGTCGTTGAGATATTTTCCCTGGCTTGTTTCAGGAATTAATATTTGACCTATTTGAAAGAAAGATAGTTTCCCCGGCTTGTTTCAGGAAATTGGTGATGTTATTTGTCTGCTTGCTAACTTTCTTGAAAAAGGTAAAGAGTTAGTTGTATGCAGTGTCATGATGCATCGAGTAATGATGTTCTCAAAATAAATGATATTGTGATATATGCATTTGTGTTGCGTATGTTATGATGTTTGTAGAATGATGTATGAATGCAATGTATGACCGTATCAATTATTCTACTGCAGTGTTGCTGAATTGGGGAAAATAAATCCCAGACTACTGCTGGGAATGAAGAGCGTAAGTCTTCATATTTTTTTTTGAAGTTGAAATGCTGAGAGACGGATTTCCGTTGTTAGATAAATAAACTCTATTAGGGAAGGGAAACTCCGTAAATCGCTTGGGGATTTTTACAAAACCTTTATTTGGGAAACTTAAGAAGCTTGTCAACCAGGCTAAGGTATTCTTTGAGATGTTAGGTAAGTAATTGTAAAATTTTTGCTCCGCTGGGGATATAAGAACACCTGACATCATTAGGTGTATGATGGGGATATGGCAGTGACTTTATAGTAGGATGTCTCTGCCTCTGTACCTGCTGGAGAAAGTATCTACGGGGATTTGCATATGGCTTTTAGAAATTGCCCTGTTTCTTAAAGCCCGCAGTAACTGTCTTTCTGTTTTTTATGTGCATATTTGTAAATGTTAATCACATTCAAATGCATATGTTCAAAAACAATCACCGGACGTTTTTGCAAACAAAACAGAAAGGTAAAAAACAAATAGTTTTGTACTTTCAAAGAAATAGCTTTGTATTAATTTGAAGGGGTTTTGCCTATAATAGGCGTTTTTGTACAAGGAGACGGACACCCTAGTAAGAGGATGTCTTTGTAAGAATGAAAACTATACAAAATTGTATACAAAGAAAAACAACTATGTGAAATAATCCCATTGGTTTCCTAATCTGCTATTGCCTTTATGTCTTCGAGCGCCTCATATCTTCGCTGCTTGTCCGAAGCTGACTGGATTGATTAGTACCATTTAAGCTTGATAGTTGATATTGAAAATTGGCGGTAAGGTGATCCAGCGGAACATAGTTATACGCTTTCAATCCCTAACTTTTGCCTGGACCTCCCTTTCGGGTTTTCAGTCCACCGGGATACCCTTTTTTGCCTAAGCCGCCTTTTCAGGTTTTCGACTTGCCGGGTGTACATATATTTTTCATATGTATATCCCTAATTTTTGCCCGAACCCTTTTGGTTCGCCGGGATGCCCTTATTTTTGCCTAGGCCAGTCAACCTAGCGGGTCTTCGTTCACACGTAGTACCTTTTAACTATGTCCGTGTTTACAGGGTGCGGAAGGTTATCACTGTCCATAGTGGTTTAGATCATGGCTCCACCAGAAAATATGTTCTCCATCACAAATGGCCTTCGTATGTGGGAATCCATTTTCCCCTGAGATCACCTTGCGGTAGGATAATGCGCTTGATTACTAAGTCACCAGCCTGATATACCTGACATCTAACCTTCTTATTAAAAGCTTTAATCATACGTTTTTGATACATCTGACCATGGCAGACAACTGCAAGCCTCTTCTTATCAATCAGGTTTAATTGATCATGTCGAGTCTGAACCCAATCGTCTTCATTCAAACCTGTATCCTTCATGATTCTCAAGGAAGGGACATGTACTTCAATGGATAGGACAACCTCTATACTGTATAGCAGAGAGAAAGGAGTTGCCCCTGTTGATGTTCACACTGTGGTACGGTAAACATGAAGCGTAAATGGTAACATCTTGTACCAGTATTTGTATGTCAATGTCATCTTCTGTATGATCTTTTTGATATTTTTATTAGTAGCTTCTACAGCGCCATTCATCTTCGGCCAGTAAGGAGAAAAGTTATGATGTTGGATCTTGAATTGCATGCAGAGCTCGGTGATCAAAGTATTATTGATTGGTACCATTATCCTTAATGATTCTTTCTGGAATGCTATACCGACAGATAATGTTATGTCTGATGAATCAGGCCACAACATTCTTGGTAACAGAAGCAGAAGAGGCTGCCTCGACCCACTTTGTGAAGTAATCAATGGCGGCGAGGATGAAGCGGTGCCCATTAGAAGTTGTAGGTATAATCTCCCCAATCATATTGATGCCCCACATTGTGAATGTCCAGGGAGCAGTCAAAACGTTCAATGGAGCCGGAGGCACATGTACTTTATCAGCATAGATCTGGCACTTGTGACAAGTTAGTGAATACTGATAACAATCTACTTCCACAGTGGACCAATAATATCCTGCCCGTAGGATCTTTTTAGCCATTGTATGCCTGCTAGAATTGATGCCAAAGGTGCCTTCATTCAAATCTTCCATAACTTTCTCTGCTTCACTCTTACCCACACACCGAAGCAAAGTAGAATCGTGGTTACGCTTATAGAGGATTTTGTTATTGAGGAAGAACTTGGTAGAAAACCTTCTTAGGAACTTCTTATCATTGACGGAAGCTCCCTCGGGATACTCTTGGATTTCAAGGTACCTTTTGACTTCATGGGACCAAGGTTTGTCCACTACTTCTTCAGTATCAATCTCATGGCAGTATGCTGGTTCGTCCATTCTTTTAATAGTGATCTGAGGAGCTTCATTATCCTGCCTGACCTTGAACATGGATGACATAGTAGCTAGCGCGTCCGCTAGTTGATTTTCCTCTCGTGGAAAATGCTTAAAGGTAACTTCAAAGTATGGAATTAATGTCAGCACATGTTCCTGGTAAGGGATGAGATTAGGATGCTTCATGTCCCATTCTCCTTTGATTTGACTGATTACTAAGGCTGGGTCTCCAAATACACTCAATATTTTGATCCTCAAGTAGATATAAACTTTGAGACCCATAATACATGCTTCATATTCAGCCATATTGTTGGTACAATTGAAACATATCCGGAAGTGAAAGGAGTATGACAACCTTCAGGAGATATGATCACAGCACTGATGCCATTGCCAAGTGCGTTGGAAGCTCCATCAAAAACCATAGTCCATCGGGATCCTTGTTCAAGTTCGTCATACGGTCTAATTTCTTCACAATCATTTACTAACATGATGTCCTCGTTCGGAAATTCAAAATTCATGGATTGATAATCGTCCACAGCCTGATGAGCCAAATGATCATCTAATACACTTCCTTTTATTGCTTTTTGGGTAGTGTACTGAATGTCATATTTGGTCAGGACAATTTCCCATCTTGCTATTCTTCCAGAGAGAGCGGGCTTCTCGAATATGTATTTGATAGGATCCATTTTAGATATCAACAAGGTATTGTGAGTCAACATACACTCTCTTAGTCGACGAGCAGCCCATGCCAAAGTGCAACAAGTTTTCTCAAGCAGTGAGTATCTGGTCTCATAGTCGGTAAACTTTTTGCTAAGGTAGTATATTGCATGCTCTTTTCGACCAGGCTCGTCATGCTACCCCATCACACACCCCATTGAGTTCTCTAACACTGTTAAGCACATGATCAAAGGTCTCCCCTCAACCGGCGGCATCAAAATTGGGGGCTCTTGAAGATATTCCTTGATTTTGTCAAAGGCGGTCTGACAATCATCATTCTACTTCACTACTTGATCTTTCTTCTGTAATTTGAAGATTGGCTCACAAGTTGTAGGTGGGAAATGAATCTGACAATGTAGTTTAGACGTCCTAAGAATCCTCTAACCTCTTTCTCGGTGCAGGGAGTTGGCATCTCTTGAATAGCTTTAACCTTTGCATGATCTACTTCAATACCTATGTCGCTAACAACGAAGCCTAATAGCTTACCAGATCTTACTCCAAAGGTGCACTTGTTCGGGTTCAGTCTTAACTTGTATTTCTTCAGTCTTTCAAACAGTTTCTACAAATAATTTAAGTGCTCCTCTTCAGTCTGAGACCTAGCTATCATATCGTCAACATAGACCTCTATCTCCTGATGGATCATATCGTCAAACAAAGCTACCATAGCACGCTGATAGGTTGCCCCATCGTTTTTCAATCCAAATGGAATAACTTTGTAGAAGAAGGTCCCCTAGTGCGTAACGAAAGTTATTTTCTCCATATCTTCAGGCGCCATTTTGACCTGATTGTACCCAGAGAATATCTTATGTTGTGCGGTGTTGTCAACCAGGATATTAATATGGGGAAGCAGAAATTCATCCTTGGGGCTTTCCCTGTTTAAGTCTCTGTAATCCACACACATACATTCTTTACCGTCCTTCATAGGTACCGGAACAACATTAGCAACCCATTATGGATTAGAGGTAACAGCTAAGAAACTGGTGTTGAACTGTTTCATGACTTCAGCTTTGATCTTTTCTGACATCTCTGGTCGTATATGACAAACCTTTTGCTTTACTGTAGGATAGTCTTCTTTCGTTGGTAGACGATGAATGATGCGTCCGCAAGTTCACGTAAATATCGAAGTAATATAAAAGATTGTCGAACCACAAAGACCAATGTCAACCTACCGTAATCTATCGTCACTTTGTAAAGCTGAGGCTAATGAATAATTGGATTTTTGGGGGAAATTAAGAACTAAAACTAAAAGTGACTTTAGAAAAAATAATAATAAAGAGAGACCAGAATATGGTTTCCGCGTTCCTGAAGGACTTATAGAAAATGGATACTAATTACAACTATAACTTAGTTCCGCAGAATATACTAACTTAAAGACTCCGTCTCACGCTCTCGCGGTATTAACTAAAGCCATACTTCCTAATCCCAAGATTTTGCTCTCGCTCGCCCGGTAACTAAGAAATATATTTTGAAAACCAATAATATTCTAAACGCATCTAAAGTGCTCTCGCTGTATTTAGATTTGTTGCCTAATTTCCACTATCTGGTTCGATCCCCATGCTCTCGCAGTATCGGCTCTAACCTTAATTGATTTCTCACTCTCGTGACAAAATCGTGTTAAATAATCTTTCACTCTCGTGACAAGGTTATTTAAATTAGACTTGGGAATTAAAACCAAAATAGAATTCTAATCATAAATTTGCACCTATTATTTTCTACCGAGTTCGTTAGCAACAACGGTCCTCATACACCGGATTCAAGAATATTTAACTGGACATAGTTTTAAACATAAGCATGCTATTAAGAAAATTAAACATAAGACAACACATGATTTAAAACAGAAATAAATTTAAACTAAGATGAAATCATAAACAATTAGAACAAACAATTAAAATGGAACTTGGAGATAAAATGGAAGCTGGAATTAATTTCGGAAACAAACTTTACGTATAATAACTGGAACTTGAATTTAGGATATGCCGACACACTTGAAAGTCAGATACAAAATGGAAATAAAAGAAAAACATCACCTAAAACTAATGGTGCGGTAGTTCCTCAATGTGAGAAACTACCACTTTTACATGGTAATATTTCTGCCTACAAACTAAAACAAAATGTTGGAATCCTGGACCCCCAGAGAGAGAAAAAAGAGAGAGAGACAGGCTCAATGTCTGAAGCCTCCTATTTATAGCTTTCTTGAATAACTGCAGGTGAGAATTTGTAAGAGAGTTTGTAGAGCTGTTGAATCTCTACGTAGCTGACTTGGTGGAACGTGGATATAACAACTAACACACTTTCGTTGCAAGCTTTAAGGGACGTGGGCAAAATAATCTGTTCGTTCCGGTCGTCATGCTTCCCTGCCGGTCGTCATGCTTCACGTGTCAGTCGTCATGCTTTCCTGCCGGTCGTAATGCTTCACGTGCCGGTCGTCATGCTTCACGTGGCGACGCGCTTCTTCTTTTTGGGCTTGGGTTTATCTTTGGCTCTTGACTTTTTGTAGCCTTTTTTCTTTTTGGATATTTCCTATATTTCTTCATTTGTACCCCTTTTTCTTCCTTTTCTCACAAAAGCTTCATTTAATTAAATACCTGCGAAACAATCAAATACGTACCAGCGTAATACCAACATAATTAAAATAAAATAGAGACATAATTTATGTTAATCAAGCAAAATATACTATACATTTTTGTGTTATCAAACTCCCTCAAACTTAAACCATTGCTTGTCCTCAAGCAATCGAGCAACATAGTAAAAGAAATGATTAAGTGCGGTTTGAAACAAAGGTACGACACGACTCCTAATCATACATGGCTTCTAGGCTAATGTTAAATTTATAGGTACTAATTATTCAATACCAAGGATACCGTAATGACACAATGTTCAAAGACTCTCTCTTTGTGCAAACCAACTCGAATCACGCAATTATAACTTAACCTATATCTCTCATTTTTTTCTTTTACTCTTTTCATTCAAGCGCAATCACATTAAGCCCGTTATCTAAACATGCATATAGTAGGGGAAATCGGTTAGAGACTATGATCCTTTTCTTTTCTTTAGCACGGGGTTCTGGTAATTGAGCCATACAACCCATTTTCCTAACTGCAGTTGCAGGGGATCAGACCGTAGCCTGCCCTACCAAGTCCAGTACTAGTGACCTCTGGACCAACAAACAATGGGTGTTTATTATTAAATCCTTAAAGGCTTAACAATTGTTGGGCTAAATGATCGGGTGAGGGTCACCTAACTTAGAAGGTTATTATTCAATTAAATCATTTATTTCTTAAAAACAGGATCATTCACTTATATTCATCGACTCCCTACGTAGTTTGTGTTTAAGATGGTACCGACTGCTAATATAAACTACTTAAGAGCTACTTTGAAAACTTGAGCCTAAGGTCTTGACATAATGGGTACCCAGATTGATATCACATAATGAGGGGTTTAGGGTGTCATAACGGTATCGATTTTATCGAAACTTTCACAAGTCTCTCTAACAAAGCCTAAACAGCCTATAAACTTTCAGAGTGTGGTGCCATGAATCAAAAAGAAAATTTTTGTTGGAGGCTAAAATTTTAAAAATACGGGGAAATTCGATAACAACTGAAAATTGGCATACAGACTTGACAACATATGCTATGACTCTACCAAATACCGAAAACAAGTAAAATTATAAAAACATGAAATAAACTTAGAAAACGATCAATCGAACTAAAAAGAGATAAATGGAAAGAGGTAGAGTTCCTCCCCCACACTTAAACCAAACATTGTCCTCAATGTTTCAGTAAAAAGTGGAAAGAGGAATAAGAACCTGATCAATGCTCGCCTCGATAATTGCCTACATGCAACTTATAGGTGCCAAGCGACCAATATCTTTATTTTCTGCAAACTCAAACAAAAGAAGAAAAAAACATTAAATTGAAACTCGTGGGTTGCCTCCCACGCAGCCCTTTGTTTAACGTCGATAACTCGACGGCTCAGGAGTGCAAGCACTCATGGTGGTTCTCTCGAGGATGAATCCTCGGTTGAACTTTTAGTAGTTGTCATATTCCATGGCCACTTATCAAGCCATCTCACATATCACTGACCTTTTCTTTTCTTTCTTCTGTGGGGTGGTTCATTCTTTTGAACTTGTGGTGGTGGTTCTGGATCTATCCTAAGCATCAACTTTTCTAGTTTGGGCTTAGTGATTTCATCCACCACCTCAAAGGTTAACCTTACCCTCTTAACAATAATTATATCCCTAGTGTCACGGTCCTCTAATTTTCTCTTTTTATGCAATACTTCAAACACGGGTGCATTAGTGTGGATATTTTCCAATACCTCCACATATGTTTTAGATTGGGAGTCTACCTGAGCTTCCATAAAACTTTTCGAGAAAGGAAACGGCGGGGTATAGGGATGAGGAACAATAATAGGTGCTTCCTTCTCTACCTCTTCTACAACCTCCCTTTTAGATGGTGTTGGAGGATTTTTCTCAATCTTTACTCTTTTCTCATCGGAACTCTCCTTAACCTCATTATCACTCTCCTTAGGATTTTCATTTGTTTTTCACTACTGGTTGTTACAACATCCATTTTCTCCTCAGGGAAGGGTCCTAGAGGGTTTTGTTCAAGCTGGGAGATTTAAGTCTCTAAGGCTATGTTGTGAGTCGCGAGCGACTCAACCATAGTGGTCAGTTGCCTAATGTTTTCACTATTTTGAAGACTTTGTTTGCTAAACTCTTCGTTCTGGACAGTTTGTGTCTCTACAAAGTGCTCCATCATAGATTCTAACCTAGAGTGAATTAGAGTCGCATCAGAATCCTCCATTGATGTTTTAAAGTTGAAATCATGTGATTCTTCTGATTCTTCAAAGTGAGTTAGAGTCACATTTTTTTATTCCACAAAGCTCTCTATCATCATAGATATTTCATTAAAATTTTCCATTAATAATTCGAGGTTGGATTTATAGGATTCTTGCGTCTCCTCGAAATATTGGGTGTAGTGATTGTAGGGGAAATTTGGTTGAGGCTAAGTTTGGTTGGAATTATAATATTCTTGTGATTCCTCAAAATGTTGGGATTGGTAGTTGGAAAGGTAATTCGGGTGAGAATGAGTCTGTGACGCATTGAAATTCTCCAATAGTATTTCAAGGTTGGATTTATGGGGTTCTTGTGCTTCCGCGAAATACTCGGAATGAGAGTTGTAGAAAAATTTTGGGTGATACATAGTAATTGGGAAAATAATGTCTTAGTCTATACGGTGCAACAACGAAATAACAATATTGGCTGTTGGTCCCCGGCAACGGTGCCAAAAACTTGATGCGTCTGCAAGTGCATGGAAATATCGAAGTAATATAAAAGATTGTCGAACCACATAGACCAATGTCAACCTACCGTAATATATCGTCACTTTGTAAAGCTAAGGCTAATGAATAATTGGATTTTTGGGGGAAATTAAGAACTAAAACTAAAAGTGACTTTAGAAAATATAATAATAAAGAGAGACCAGAATATGGTTTCCGCATTCCTGAAGGACTTATAGAAAACGGGTACTAATTACAACTATAAATTAGTTCCGCAGAATATACTAACTTAAAGACTCCGTCTCACACTCTCGCAGTATTAACTAAAGCCATACTTCCTAATCCCATGATTTTTCTCTCGCTCGCCCGATAACTAAGAAATATATTTTGAAAGCCAATAATATCCTAAACGCATCTAAAGGGCTCTCGCTATATTTAGATTTGTTTCCTAATTTCAACTATCTGGTTCGATCCCCACGCTCTTGCAGTGTCAGCTCTAACCTTAATTGATTTCTCACTCTCGTGACAAAATCGTGTTAAATAATCTTTCACTCTCGTGACAAGGTTATTTAAATTAGACTTGGGAATTAAAACCAAAACAGAATTCTAATCATAAATTTGCACCTATTATTTTCTACTGAGTCCGTTGGCAACAACGGTCCTCATACACCGGACTCAAGAATATTTAACTAGACATAGTTTTAAACATAAGCATGCTATTAAGAAAATTAAACATAAGACAACACATGATTTAAAACATAAATAAATTTAAACTAAGATGAAATCATAAACAATTAGAACAACAATTAAAATAGAACCTGGAGATAAAATGGAAGCTGGAATTAATTTCGGAAACAAACTTTACGTATAATAACTGGAACTTGAATTTAGGATATGCTGGCACGCTTGAAAGTCAGATACAAAATGGAAATAAAGAAAAACATCACCTAAAACTAATGGTGCGGTAGTTCCTCGATGTGAGAAACTACCACTTTTACATGGTAATATTTATGCCTATAAACTAAAACATAATGTTGGAATCCTGGACCCCCAGAGAGAGAAGAAAGAGAGAGAGTCCGGGTCAATGTCTGAAGCCTCCTATTTATAGTTTTCTTGAATAACTGCAGGTGAGAATTTGTAGGAGAGTTTGTAGGACTGTTGAATCTCTGCGTAGCTGACTTGGTGGAACATGGATATAGCAACTAACACACTTTCGTTGCAAGCTTTAAGGGACGTGGGAAAAATAATTCGTTCATGCCAATCGTCATGCTTGCCTGCCGGTCGTCATGCTTCACGTGCCGGTCGTCATGCTTGCCTGCCGGTCGTCATGCTTCACGTGCCGGTTGTCATGCTTCACGTGGCGACACGCTTCTTCTTTTTGGGATTAGGTTTATCTTTGGCTATTGACTTTTTGTAGCCTTTTTTTCTTTTTGGATATTTCCTATTTTTCTTTATTTGTACCCCTTTTTCTTCCTTTTCTCTCAAAAGCTTCATTTAATTAAATACCTGCGATACAATCAAATACCAGCGTAATACCAACATAAAGCAACATGGTTAAAATAAAATTGAGACATAATTTATGTTAATTAAGCCAAATATACTATACATTTTTGTGTTATCAATGAACCACAATATTAGTGTCCAGCCCCGACATGTCATCATACAACCAGGAAAAGATCTCAATGTAGTCATGTAACATCTGGATTAACCGCTCCTTGACGCTATGCTCCAAGTTGGCACCTATGTTGACTTCCTTTTTGTCCTCTTCAGTGCCCAAGTTTATTGTCTCGAATGGCTCTTCATGAGGCTGTATTGCTCTTTCCTCCTGTTGTAATAGTCTAGTAAGTTCTCCTGGTACTTCAAAATCTTCCTCAACTTCGTTCTCAGTTTGGTAGATTGGACTTTCAAAGTCATAACTGGAAATAGCAGAACTGTTATCAATGGGATCCAGAGTGGATGTGGATCTGCAGTTTGATATGTGGGTGTGTGTAAGAAAGCATATCTATTTTGATAAAGTAAAAACAGAAAAGAAAGACAGAGAGCTTAAAATTTGCATGCAAAACGTCCAATGATTTATTAATGACATATGAAGATGAAGTAATAGCCCTCATAAAATAGACCATTGTGCCTCGGGTAAAGCACAAGGCTTTAAAGTTTAAATTATTCAAATATTACATATTCCAAAAACAAAAAGACAATTACTCTTGAATAAAAGTAATAGGAACAAAATCCTTGGCCTCCTAATTGTTGAGTCCGCCGCTGATAGTTGGGAAGATCGACTTGTCCATGTCGCAATCACTATCACTATCCCCAAAAGTATTGATTCCATGATTGCTGATGCGTAGTGGTGGTCCTCCGGCGTGAGCACAACGAACATCTCTTTGGGCTCCTGAAGTAAAACCCAAACCAGATTTGTCAGATTTGTAAGGGATATCATGGAGTTGGCCCCAAATGGTACACCCACCTTTCTCGACTACTGCTTTGGCATCCTTCAAGGAAGCCATCCTTAACAGAGGTCTGGTGGTCTTCGGATCACTAGTAGCAGTCTTGGTTACAACAATTGTATGTGGAACCTCCTCAAAGTTCTGACAGGGGGTTTCAATGAACTCGCCGTCCATCTCAACATACCTGAAAGAGTTCAGGTGGCTCACCATGTATTCCTTCTCGCCATAGACTGTGATAATCTTTCTGTTAACTGGGTACTTCAACATTTGATGCAGAGTAGAAGTAACAGCACCGGCCTCATGGATCCAGGGGCGACCCAATAGACATGAGTAAGAAGGGAGGATATCCATCACGTAGAAAGTGGAGTCAAAAGTATGAGTACCAACTTTGATAGGGATGTCTACCTCCCCGTTCACCATTCTCTTGGAACCATCGAAGGCGCTCACCACAATATTACTGGGCTTCAGTGTGAGTCCTTCACAATCTAATCTGTCCAAAGCATTCTTGGATAATACATTCAACGATGAACCTATATCCAGCAGTACATGAGCTAGGGTAGTGCCCCTGCACTCAATGGAGACATGTAGGGAATCATTATGCTTTCTTCCCTTGGATGTTTAATCTACATCAGAGAAACCAAGTCCATTGTCAGCTGTCAAACTAGCAACGCAGTTCTCGAATTGATCGACGGAGGTCTCTTGAGGCACATGGGAAGACTTCAGGAATTTTACCAAAGCCTTAGCATGGGCTTCAGAGTATAACAATAGGGCCAACATTGAGATTTTTGAAGGGATCTGCCCCAACTGCTCCACAATGTTATAATCACTTTTCCTTATGATCTTTAGTATTTATTCCATTTCCTTTTTAGAAGCCTCAAGAATGACTTCTTTATGTGCCTTCGTCCGGACAGGCTCAACCAATATCTCTTTGCCCCGAGTCTCAGCTGACTCAGTAGCAGGGATAGCAACAGGGATGACAGTAGGAGTAGCATCGGGAGTAATAACATGAGTAGTAGTAGGAGTAGCAATAGGAATAACCAAAGGGGTAGCAACATTCTTTGGAGAGATTCCAGGAGAGAAAACTCTTCCGCATCTCGTAATTTTACTGGTCCCAACGATGTTTTCGATGTCAGTATCAGTATCTTCATCAACTTTATTTTTAACAGCCAATAGGTCTTTCTTGACGCCATGGTAATAGACGTCAACCCCATAATTCCAAGGAACAGCTTTATCGGAGTAATATGGTATTGGCCCTGGAAACGTGATGATCAGAGGGGCAACCTTAGGAACAGATGTAACCCTGACGGGTCTTTTGGAGGAGACCCTGGAAGGATTGTCGAAAATGATAATTATTGAAATGTTTTCACACAGAACTTTTGTAGAGGGAACTTTCTCAAACATAATTTCTCTGTTACGTATCAGGCGCTGGACACCTATCTTTAACAACAAGCAACCATTGGGTAGATACATACACAGGTGGAAACCTTCACCACAGCCCAGAAATAAACTGGCTCGCAACATATTATTTTTAACAATCAAGAGAGGAGTAACTAATTCATCAACAGAAGAAATAAACAGGTCTTCATCAACGACATTGACACCCTGGCCATGTTTGGGAATTTGTGCAGTGATTACGTTATGGATCTCCAGTGGGTCAAACTCAATCTCCTTCGCCTTGATAAGATCTTTCACCTTGTTTTTTAGAGCCCAACAATTGTTTGTATCGTGCCCCAGACTTTCGAAATGATAGGCACATCGAGCATTTGGGTTGTAGTGGGGAGATGCAATATTGGGATTTTTAGGAGCCTCTTTTAGAGTGACCAGATTAGACTTTAACAAGTGTAGCAAAACTTGAGATATGGCCATGTTGATCTGGGTGAACTGTCTTCTGGGCATATCCGGTCTATGTTGATTGTTTCATTGTTGGTTTGATGCAGGATTGGAGATCATAACAGTCCCTACCGTTGGACGGCGTTCAATTTTGTTTTGATTCCTCTGACCGTAGGCAGTACTTACTTCTTTCTTCCTAGAGAATGGTTTCCTTACTGTACTTGAGGATGCATCTCTCTGGATCTTACCACTCTTAATACCAGCTTCCACCTGCTCACCAATTAATATTAGCTCAGTAAACCCATCTGAAGAGCTTCCAATTTGATGGTTGAAGAATGGACCCGACAAAGTACCCAAGAACATGTCTACCTACTCTCTATCAGACAGGGGAGGCTGGACTCTTCCCGCAAGATCCCTCCACTTCTGGGCGTAATCTTTGAAACCCTCGTTGGAAACCATAAACATACTTTTCAATTATGTACGGGTTGGGTCGAGGTCAATGTTGTATTGGTACTTCCTATAAAAAAGCAGCAGCCAGATCTTCCCAATTGCGAATGTTGGTTCCTTCCAGCTGATAGAACCATTCCAACTGTGTCCCTGACAAACTTTCCTGGAAGAAATGTACCCATAGATTCCTATAAGCAGTGTAGGGTTGAATCTTCCTGACATATGACCTTAAGTGCAGCCTAGGACAGAAGACACCGTCATAGTTAGAAAATGTGGGAACCTTGAACTTTGGTGGAATGACCACCCCAGAAACTAAACCTAGTTATTCAAAATCAAGACCAGGTACTCTCTGAATTTCCATGTCATTGAGACGATCCTCCAGCTATTTATATTTGTCATCAGCAGGAGGATATTGTTCTTCAGCGTAGTCAGCCTCCTCTTCCTCAGACCCTAGACTGTGGTCTCCTTCTTTTGCCTTCTCTTCCTGACTGTCTCCCTCATTTGACAGAGTTGTGAATTCTAGAGCTCGCTTTGCTGGTTATCTGAATCTCCTTTCCATATTCAGGACACCCACTGTTTTCTTCGTCTTCTTCTTGTCTTTGATCATGAGAGCCTTTAGGTCCTCTTGTCCTTTAGCAAGATCCAGGAACATCTGTTGGAATTGGGCATTTTGTGCTTGAAGATCCTTCATTGTTTGTTCGATATCCATCTTATTGAAATAAACAGTAGAAAGATAAGGAAACCTGTTGTAAAAAACCTGTTTGTGTTATGATGCATGAACATGCATATGCAAATGATTTCAAGGACCCAGAAGATTTTTATAAAAAAGGAACAAACATAACTTGCATTAATAAGTTAAAATTGAGTACAAACATGCCTCTTGGGCTTACAACAGAGGAAATAAATACAAAATAAACTCCTAAGACAAAAAGGTCGAACGCATCCTCTTTGGCGCAATGTAGGAATTCAAACTTCGCACTTCATGAAGCTGTTTTGTGAGCTCTAGAACCTTCTTCTCACTGGCATGAAAAATGATGCAAGACTCGTCTTCTTGAATAATAGGCTCTGAAATCACTGGCAGGATAGCAGCATACGGCATCATTAGACTTTGAGCACGAGATCGCACCTGTTGTACCCCAATTTTTGCCCCTAAGATCCCTTCATCATACCATATTGATTCAATCACAATAAGATCACATTAGGGTTTTTGGTTCTCCTCCCTATCTTTAGGTTTGCTCTTTGAGGAATCACCAAGCACTTTGACTTGTTTTCTTTTATGATCATGAATATTTTGTCTTGATTTTATTTTTAATTAATAAAATGCAATGTTGGTTTGTCTTACTTATCAATAATGTAGGTAGAGACAATGTGGCCTAGCAAGTTGATCCGTGGGTTCATGAGTTTATTTCCATGACCTAGTCAATAAAGCTTGATAAATTCAAACCTCACCATTGAAGTTGTTTTGGAAGAAATGGCATGGCAAGGTTTATTTTGGTTCACTACATTTCAAAGTTATCAAAATTGATTCAAAAGTACAAGGGGTTGATTGAAGAAGTTGTAATGGTTAGACAAGGTCTTGTTCCTATTGGTCACAAGTGCATATTTCTCTCAATTCTCAAGATATCGAAGTGGTTTTGGTTGCTATGAGTTCTCATTATCATCCTCAACAACTTCTATTTACAAATCAAGAGTGTTGGTACAATAAGGTTGTTCAAAATTGTCAAAGTTCCTCAAAGCATTTTCTTGATCTAGGAGCTAGGGTTTTGAACTTCAAAGAAGTATATCTTGCTCATATTTTGGTATTTTTGAGTGATTCCAAAAACATCCTTCCCTTAAAATGGTTAATAACAAATCACTTTAAAAGTTTCAATGATTTTTCATGTGGAAGAAACTTGATGATGAAGAAAGGTTACAAGTCCTCTAGATGAACCCCCAATTTCTCATGTGTGACTTCAAATAATAATAACTTTGTCAATTTTTATCACCTTGAGCCCACTATTTTTCCATAATGATCTTGAGGATGTTAAATTTGTTCCTTATTTTATGTTCAAAATGAGAAAATGGATGGAAGTTGCCCTAAGGATGCAAAAGATTATAGGTCATTTCAACATTTTTTGCCAACTTCAACAATTCATAACTCTCTCAATTTTTGGATATTTTGAATAATTCAAGTTTAAAAATGTCATTCAAGAGGTCTATTTCATGCCATCTTTTTTGGTCAAGAGCAAATTCCAAGTGGAAGGCCATGTTTGGATGCAAAACATTATAGGTCACTTTTGAAGAAAAATATGAAATATTTTTAAGTATGAAAAGTCAACCTTTTTTCTCCAACTTTGACTCAATGCAACTTTAAGATCAAGAATCCATTTGATTCCATTATTTTTCCATTTCAATGCTTGTAACCTCATCTTTCTAAAGCATCAAGAATCATGTCCTAAGACCCCTTGAGCTGAAAATGCCATTGTTTTGAAATTGGAAACTTGAAACTGAAGTTTCATCACAAGTCAGATTTTGAAATCTTTGTTTTGGCTTCTAATCACAAGTTTTCCACGCGTTTATGCTTCCAATCATGTTTAGCAACTTTCCAAAGGTGTTTAGCATCATGAAACACACAATTTGGTTGTGTTTTGATGCTAAACAAGTCACACTTTGTTCATGCTGCAGACCTCCACGATTTCCCTCCAAACTTCATCATTTAACACACTTAAGGATCCCATTTATTCTCCTTTAAATAAAGGGTCGTCCCCCATTCATTTCCTCAAGCTTGAATAGCCAGAATCACCCTGCCAAACTTGCTCCACAACTCAATTTTCTGTAACCTCGAAATCAGTGTTCAAGCCTTTTTCAATCCAGTTTTTCTATCAATTCACCTTCCTTGATCTTCCCTGAAGCTAACCATACAATTACCTTCGAGAATCGTGCCCTATATTTCTCCATAGAAGTCCAGTTTTAGAGCTCTGCAACTCAACTTCAATAGGTAGATTTCTCCATCAATTCTTTAAATCTTTGATATCATTATGAAGCTCTCATTGCCCTGGTTCTAGTCGCAACACTTGCTTTTATATGGAAACAAGTTTTGACCATGAAATTTCAAATCCATTTTCAAAACTTTCCTTCCAAATTGCTTGAGCTACAGTTTATATAAATTTGTCGCGAAGGTGTGGTTGTCTTCGTCTTGAAGAGACGAAGCAAATGACATAGGTCTGAGCTTCTGATTTTACAGTTTAAGACACCTGCAATTCACATTGGCTAGACGTTGAAGATGACCAACGTGTCATGTTCCAACCAATGAGAGCGTGCCACTTGTTTTTTTTTGAAATCTGATTTTACATTTGTTTCAGTGAATAATTCACTAATGACCATGATACGCACAGTGCGCCAGATCCCTTGGATTTGATTACTAACGTGTTTTGACTCTCATCCAATGGTCCACATATTTTTTACTTTATTTTTTATTTCTGATTTTTATATTTAATTGTTTTAAATTTCAAAAAATCATAGAAAATTCTTTTTTAGTCCAAAAAATCTGAAAAAATTATGAAAAATATTTTTGATTTTCCTCTTTCTGATTTTTATTTTTTCACATATTTATTTTGTGTTTTGATATTTTTTATAAATTTTCACTTTATTTGATTTGTTTTAAATGTTTAAAAATACTTTTATGCATTTTTAAATTCTGAAAAAATTATGGAATGATCCAATGATATTGTGACAAATATTGGTGACCTCATTTATTTTTTATTTCTGACTTTGTTATTTTTTATCATTTTTGGTTTATTTTACTCATTTCTTTTTATTTTAAAAAATAGTTTCTGACTTTAAAAAATTACCAAAAATTTTATAAAAATATTTGAGTCCTTTTCTGATTTTTCTATTGTCTTACTTTTTTATTTCTTGATTAATTTGAACATAGTTAATATTTTTCTCTCTTATTTCTATTTTAAAACTTTTTAAAAACTTTTTTTTAATGTATATATTAAATGCAATATTATTTTGTGATTATTTTCTGGATGATCTTGGGTTGAATTTTTGATTATGAACTTTATTAACATTATTGGATCCATGGTGTTGAGTCTAACTCCATAAAAATTAATGAATGATTTTAATAATAGTTTGATTAAAATTTAATTCAAATGTGATTTGTATATTCTTTCCCACCCATCTTCATCTTATCCCTTTCTTATTGCACTAAGTGTTATTGGAGCATGATCTCTATATCATGTCTCAAAACAAATGGTGCACAGATTATTATTGATCAGCCTCAAAATAGGTGCGACTTCTATATAAGTCCACTTACGATTGCTTAAAATTGTAGGTGTTTAGGTATTGGCTTGCATTTTTGGTAAATCCCAAGTGTATGTGTGAATGTCATGACTGATGTCATAACATTCTAGTTCAGTTTGTACTGACTCATTAGGTACCTTTGCAGAAAAATATTGTAACTCAAATACTGATGTTTATAAGTGTGTATCTGAGCATTTTGCAAAATGATCACATTTTGCTAAATCAGTAGACAGGTTTCTCAGATGTCATAACAGATGTTATGACATCCTGTTCTGAACTAACAGGATTGCAGGATTGGATAAGTCTGAGTTTTTTTAGGAAATAACTCAGTCCTTCCTGAACAGAATCCTGCGTTTTCTGAGGGGTAACCTAGCTCAACCCTAACCTGGTTAATAAAGTCCTGTGACCTGGTCTTTAGGTCAAACGAAATTAACCCTAGGTTTTTGGAAACCCTAACTGAAGTTGCAGCTGCTATATATTCAACAGAGCTGCTGTTTTTCAAGCATGGTTTTTTGATTAAAAGATCATTTGTAATCTGTATAGATTTGATTATTGTACTCCAAGCAATTATCATTGTGATAAGTGCCTTGGAATAGGTTTCTAATTGTAAGGGTTGTGTAGCACTCTAAGCTTTGAAGCAAGAGTGTTTGAATGTTCCTTGACTAAAGCTGTGAAGCATAGTCAAGTTAGTTGTGTACATCACTCAAAGCTGTGAAGCAAGAGTGATTGTGTTGCTTGATTAAAAAGCTGTGAAGCTTAATCAAGTGTTTGTTTTTGAAGAGTGTCTTCATCAATTCTTAAGTCAAATTGGTTTATGTATCACTGCTGTGATTGAGGGGGAGTGAGTAGGAACTCAGGTTTAAGTTGTACTTAGATTGGAATTGCATTGGGTAGGTCTTAAGTGAAGGAGATAAACTGGTTGGTTTATTCCTGAATTAAAATCTCTTATAGTGGATTCCCTCCCTGGCTTGGTAGCCCCCAGAGTAGGTGTTGTTGCACACTGAACTGGGTAAACAATTGACTGTGTTCTTTATTGCTTTTGTATTTACTGTCATATAGTAAGTCAGATACGGTGTCATAACATTGAACGTGACATTGAGTATCTGCAGCCAGAATTTCAATTGGCATCAGAGCAGGCACCCTGCCTGTATTACTGGGTGAGATCTAGGGATATCACTTTCTGGCACTATGGACAAAGAAGGAGTTTTTGGAAATAGACCACCCATTCTGGACGGAACCAATTATGACTACTGGAAACCTCGTATGATTGCCTTCCTAAAATCTCTGGATAAAAAGGCTTGGAGAGCTGCTGACAAAGGATGGATTCATCCCACCATAACTGAGATAGATGGGACAATCAGTCTGAAGCCTGAGGAAGATTGGAGTAAAGAAGAAGATGAGTTAGCTCTGGGAAACTCAAAAGCTTTAAATGCCTTGTTCAATGGAATTGATAGAAACATTTTCAGACTAGTACATCAATATGAACTGGCCAAGGAAGTTTGGGACACTCTCAAAACTACTCATTAGGGCACTACCAAAGTAAAAATGTCAAGGCTTCAGATGTTGACCACTAAGTTTGAGAATCTAAAAATGATGGATGATGAAACCATTCATGAGTTTCACATGAACATCTTGGAGATTGCCAACACCTCAGGAGCACTAGGAGAAAAAATGTCAGAAGAAAAACTGGTGAGGAAGATTCTCAGATCCTTGCCTAAAAGATTTGCAATGAAGGTAACTGCCATAGAGGAAGCCCAGGACATTAGCAAGTTGAAAGTGGATGAACTTATTGGGTCTCTTCAGACTTTTGAGATGGGAATCACTGATAATGGTGTCAAAAAGAACAAGAGCATAGCTCTTATGTCCAACACTGATGTTGAAGAAAACATTTCAGAAGCTGTAGCCATGCTTGGAAGACAGTTCAACAAACTCATCAAAAGAATAGATCCAAAGTCAAGGTCTAATGTTCATAACATTCCCTCTAACATTGACAGTTCCAGCAGAAGACCAAGGTCAGAAGAAAAGGGAGTTCAAGGCAGAGGAATTCAATGCCATGGTTGTGAAGGATATGGGCATATTCGAGCTTAATGTCCTACCTTTCTTAAGAAACAAAAAGGAATGACAGTTACTTGGTCTGACTGTGATTCAGAAAGTAATTCTGAAGAAGAGACTGCCAAACGAGTTACTGCTTTAACTGGTGTTTGTACCTCTGAAAGTGACATCAGTGATGAAGAAGTGACTTTTGAAGAACTGGCTGATACTTACAAAGAATTGTGTATCAGAAGTACTGAAGTCTGTGTGCAGAATGAGAAACAATCAAAACTCATCATAAAGATGGAGGCTGAAAAAAGGGCAAACCTTGAAACTATAAGTCATTTAGAAGGAAAAGTTCAATTGCTGAACTCACAACTAAATCAAATGACCAAATCTGTCAAGTTGTTGACAAATGGGACAGACAAATTGGAAGAGATCCTACAAGTTGGACAAAATGTGGGAAATAAATCTGGTCTAGGATTTATGGAAGCAACGAAATCTGGTTCTGGTAAGCAAATGTCAAAACAGATGTCTCAACACAACTCTCGACATCAGGAACAGAAACATATGAGGAAAAGGTACCAAAGATGGAAATGTCATCATTGTGGTAGATATGGCCACATAAAGCCCTTCTGCTTCAGATTACATGGATACCCTAATCAGAACTCAGGTGTCAAACCTAAGTCTAAAAAGGTACCACATGCTCCTCAATGGAAGAAAAAGGCTACTGCACTGATAGCTCACACTTCCCTGAGGGTCTCTGCAAAGGAAGACTGGTACTTTGACAGTGGATGTTCCAGACATATGACTGGAATCAAGAACCTCCTCAATAATGTTAAGCCTCACACCACCAGTTTTGTGACCTTTGGAGATGGGGCTAAAGGTGAAATCAAAGGAGTTGGTGATTTGGACTGCCCTGGAGTTCCAAGTCTAAATGAAGTACTGCTGGTGAAAGGACTGACCGCTAATCTCATTAGTATCAGTCAACTGTGTGATCTAGGATTCAAGGTCAATTTCTCAAAATTTGAATGCCTTGTAATCAATGACAAACAAGAGATAGTAATGAAAGGAGTCAGATCCAAAGACAACTGTTACCTGTGGGAGGCTGAGAACACTAATTTCTCATCTGTGTGTTCCATTGCAAAGGAAGAAAAAGAGGTGAAACTGTGGCACCAAAAACTTGGCCATCTTCATCTAAGGGGTATGAAGAGGATTATCTCCTTGGAGGCAGTCAGAGGGATTCCAAAACTGCAAATTGATGAAGGAAGAGTTTGTGGTGAATGTCAAGTTGGTAAGCAGACGAGGATGTCACACCCAAAGTCAAGACATCTGACCACCTCTAAGGTTCTAGAACTCCTCCATATGGATCTGATGGGACCAATGCAAGTAGAGAGTCTTGGTGGTAAAAGATATGCCTATGTGGTTGTGGATGATTTTTCCAGATTCACCTGGATTAATTTCATTAGGGAAAAATCAGATGCATTTGAAGTCTTTAGAGAACTGTGCAAGATAATTCAAAGAGAGAAGGAAGGATGTATTATCAGAATCAGAAGTGATCATGGCAAGGAATTTGAAAACAGCAAGTTTGATGACTTCTGTGCTTCAGAAGGAATCAGTCATGAGTTTTCTTCTCCCATAACACCTCAGCAAAATGGAGTTGTGGAAAGAAAAAACAGGACCATACAAGAATCTGCCAGAGCAATGTTACATGCCAAAAGACTTCCTATGTATTTTTGGGCTGAAGATATGAATACAGCTTGCTATGTTCATAACAGGGTCACCTTGAGAAAGGGAACCTCATCCACCATATATGAACTCTGGAAAGGAAGAAAACCAACTGTGAAGTACTTCCATGTGTTTGGTAGCAAATGCTATATTCTGTCTGATCGTGAACAAAGAAGAAAACTGGACCCCAAAAGTGATGAAGGCATATTTCTAGGATACTCCTCAAACAGCAGAGCTTATAGAGTATTCAACTCCAGAACCAAAACCATGATGGAATCAATAAATGTTGTAATTGATGACTATCATGAAGAAATAGATGTTCCTTGTACTGTTGAGACATTCTTTGAGACTTCAACCCAACAGGATGACCTACCCAACTCCACCACAACAGAATCTGAATCAAAGGAAGCTAGCAAAATTCCTTCCATCAGAGTTCAGAAGGATCATCCAAAGGAGCTCATCATAGGAGATCCCAATAGTGGAGTCATCACAAGATCTAGAGAAATCATCTCAAACTCTTGTTTTGTGTCCAAAATGGAACCAAGAAATGTCAAGGAAGCCTTAACTGATGAATATTGGATTGGTGCAATGCAAGATGAACTGAACCAATTCAAGCAACGTGAAGTTTGGGAACTGGTTCCTAGACCTGAAGGAACTAACATCATTGGGACAAAATGGATATTCAAGAACAAGTCAGATGCTGAAGGAGTTGTCACCAGAAATAAGGCAAGACTTGTTGCTCAAGGATACACCCAGGTTGAAGGGGTTGATTTTGATGAAACCTTTGCACCTGTAGCCAGATTGGAATCAATCAAACTCTTGTTGTCAATTGCTTGTCTTCTGAAGTTCAAGTTATTTCAGATGGATGTGAAAAGTGCCTTTCTAAATGGGTAGTTAAATGAGGAAGCTTATGTGGAACAACCTAAAGGTTTTGTGGATCCAACCCATCCTGATCATGTCTACAAACTGAGAAAAGCTCTATATGGCCTGAAACAAGCTCCTAGAGCATGGTATGACAGGCTAACAAAGTTTCTCTCAGACAAAGGCTACAGAAAAGGAGGCTTGGACAAAACTCTCTTTGTCAAAACTGAAGGAGGGAAGTTGATGGTTGCCCAAATATATGTTGATGACATAGTGTTTGGAGGAATGTCAGAACAGATGGTTAAACACTTTGTTGACCAGATGCAGGCTGAATTTGAAATGAGTCTCATGGGAGAACTAACTTATTTTCTTGGACTACAAGTCTCACAGATGGAGGACTCAATCTTCTTATCTCAAAGCAAGTATGCTAAGAATATTGTAAAGAAGTTTGGTATGGAGAATGCAAGTCACAAAAGGACTCATGCTCCTACTCATCTAAAGCTTTCCAAAGATTCAAGTGGGGTTAAGGTGGATCAAAGTCTATACAGAAGCATGATAGGAAGCTTGTTGTACTTAACTGCCAGCAGACCTGATATTGCCTTTGCAGTTGGAGTTTGTGCTAGATACCAAGCTGATCCCAAAGTCAGTCATATCAATCAAGTGAAGAGAATTTTGAAGTATGTAAGTGGTACTTACAAATATGGATTGATGTATACTCATGGCTGTGAACCAGCTCTGACTGGCTACTGTGATGCTGATTGGGCTGGTAGTGCTGATGATAGAAAAAGCACCTCTGGAGGATGTTTCTTTTTGGGAAGTAATCTGGTTTCCTGGTTCAGCAAGAAACAGAATTGTGTGTCTCTTTCAACATAGCAGGACCAAACATATTGACATACGACATCACTTTATCAGAGACCTTGTAGAAGAGAAGACAATCAAATTGGAACATGTTGCCACTGAGCTATAGCTGGCTGACATTTTTACCAAGGCTTTGGATGCAAACCAATTTGAAAACTTGAGGGGTAAGCTGGGTATTTGCCAACATGAGGAATTGTAGCAATTAATTTTGCTTAAAACAAGGATCAAAGGACTTATGCCTGTTCTGATTGGTTTAAAATTGTATTTTCTCATTTCCTACAATTTTTTTAAGAAGTTGAATAGACACTCCCTTGCTTCCTTCCTCTCTCGTCTCCTCATCAAAACCCAGTCTCTCAATCAGAAATTTCTCCTCAATTGCTGTTGGTCCTCTAAAACTGTCAACATGTCTCAAACACCATCATCATCCAATACGACCATTTCAACCTCTTCCTCTGATCAAGATTCTGGGACAATCTCTTCTTGTCTGGACTCTGACGTTCTGGAGATCTCCTCTCATAGAAAAGTGGGAACTAACCCCACCAAAGTCAAAGAGTTGAGAACAAGACATGCATGAAAACCCCAAGCTTCTGCATCTGGTAATCCATCTCATCCTTCGTCTTCAGTTCCCCCTGAAATTGCAAATAAGGAAGGGACAGCCTATGTTAATCAAGCAATAGCAAAAATTGTTTCAAGAATTCTGAACGAGAACCACTCAGTTCCTGGCATTTCTGTTCCTCTGAACCAAGAAAGCTCAAATGCTGAAACAAATCCAGATGTCTCTAAGAATGTTGAGACATCAAACAAAGAGAAGAATGTTGACATTGCTCACAAGAAAAGAAAGAAGCCTGAATACTCTGGATCTGATGACAGTGCTTGAAGGTTGGTTGCTGATATCTGGTGGAGTTTGTTGTTTTCTGCTGCTGATCTTATTATTTTGTTTTGGATAACTGTATAATTTTCTGAACATGTATCTTTGGCCCATTTGTGGCTAAAGAGGGGGAGAATATTTTGGTACTTACTTAATTAGTACTTGACATTCTATTTTTCTGCTGTCACTTATTTCTGCTGCTATCTATCTCTGATTGTTTAGGGTCTTTAGCCAAAAATCTGCCAAAGGGGGAGTTTGTAGGTGTTTAGGTATTGGCTTGCATTTTTGGTAAATCCCAAGTGTATGTGTGAATGTCATGACTGATGTCATAACATTCTAGTTCAGTTTGTACTGACTCATTAGGTACCTTTGCAGAAAAATATTGTAACTCAAATACTGATGTTTATAAGTGTGTATCTGAGCATTTTGCAAAATGATCACATTTTGCTAAATCAGTAGACAGGTTTCTCAGATGTCATAACAGATGTTATGACATCCTGTTCTGAACTAACAGGATTGCAGGATTGGATAAGTCTGAGTTTTTTCAGGAAATAACTCAGTCCTTCCTGAACAGAATCCTGCGTTTTCTGAGGGGTAACCTAGCTCAACCCTAACCTGGTTAATAAAGTCCTGTGACCTGGTCTTTAGGTCAAACGGAATTAACCCTAGGTTTTTGGAAACCCTAACTGAAGTTGCAGCTGCTATATATTCAACAGAGCTGCTGTTTTTCAAGCATGGTTTTTTGATTAGAAGATCATTTGTAATCTGTATAGATTTGATTATTGTACTCCAAGCAATTATCATTGTGATAAGTGCCTTGGAATAGGTTTCTAATTGTAAGGGTTGTGTAGCACTCTAAGCTTTGAAGCAAGAGTGTTTGAATGTTCCTTGACTAAAGCTGTGAAGCAGAGTCAAGTTAGTTGTGTACATCACTCAAAGCTGTGAAGCAAGAGTGATTGTGTTGCTTGATTAAAAAGCTGTGAAGCTTAATCAAGTGTTTGTTTTTGAAGAGTGTCTTCATCAATTCTTAAGTCAAATTGGTTTATGTATCACTGCTGTGATTGAGGGGGAGTGAGTAGGAACTCAGGTTTAAGTTGTACTTAGATTGGAATTGCATTGGGTAGGTCTTAAGTGAAGGAGATAAACTGGTTGGTTTATTCCTGAATTAAAATCTCTTATAGTGGATTCCCTCCCTGGCTTGGTAGCCCCCAGAGTAGGTGTTGTTGCACACTGAACTGGGTAAACAATTGACTGTGTTCTTTATTGCTTTTGTATTTACTGTCATATAGTAAGTCAGATACGGTGTCATAACATTGAACGTGACATTGAGTATCTGCAGCCAGAATTTCAAACATAGCGCTAAATTTTGTCCCGATTCGAATAAATGATCATTTGTGGGCCAAACTTATGCTTGCAAGCCCAAGTATGTTAACTTGATCTCTTTGATCCAATAACCTTGAGATTCATCGTGTGAAGGCTTTGGTTCTACCAATCCTCTAATGGATCTATAACACTTTTGGTCAACGCGGATCACTTAAACATCGTTGATCATTAAAGGGTATTTGTGAGAATTCCAAGTGGATGATATACTTGACAAAAAGCAAATGTAACTTGTTGTGTGGAGAGTTTGGTTCTACCAATCCTCTAATGAGTTCCAAATGCAAGTTTCAAGATGGTCATCCAACTAACCATTAATCATACAACTGATTTTACTTTATGCCTTTATTTTTATGCTTTATGTACCATTTACTTTAAGCATTACATTTCATGCCATTTTTATTTTTCTCACTTGAGCATTTATATTTTTGTTATTTTTTATTTTGCTCACTTGAGCTTTTCTTTTATCTTTTTAAGACACCTAATAATCAAAATGAACCATAAAATGCTTTAATGATACTTGGACTATTTGGTTAATATCCTTAGCATTATGGAGTATTGGACTTCTTGGACTTAGGATTAGAAACCTTGGCCTATGTTGGATACTTTGTAACCTTAATTGATATTTTGTCTGGAGTTCATGAGGTTTACCTCAGGACATTGGGTTGTTTGTTTGTTTTGTGTGTAGGTTATTGTGATTACATGCTTTGTTCGTAATCTGGAATTCACCCGTATACAGTCGTTACTCTGCCCAATTTTTGTGAAGAGTTAATACACTTAATGTTTGGTTCTCTCAAGAGGTCTAATATCTTTGCTTGCTTGGTTTCAATCCAAAGAATGGGAATTCTATCTTGAATCATAATGTCAAGTATTGGCTTCTTGTTAGTTAGATGGTTCTTATCCATAGCATTTACCTTATGCTTTAGGATAGTCCCTTCTTCTCCTCCCACCTTCTTTAATTTAAAAAATATCCCTCCTCTTTTTGAAAACTCTTCTTGTTTTGAAGCTTGAACCATTTTCATAACAAACTTGGACTTATGTCCATGCATTTCCAAAACATTTTCATAAATAAATTTCAATCAACTTAATAATACTTTGGCATTTTTTTGTGAGAAGACTAAAAGTCAATCAATCTCATTTCAAACCATTTTGCCACTTTGCCTTTTTATTTTAAGACCTTTCTCAAAAATATTAGACTCTTGTCAATCCTTGTAGTGATGCAAACAACTATACTTCTTCAATATATAGTGAAAAGAGATATTTTCCACTTGGGTGTTGAGTGACACATTGTTGATTTTAAAATTCAAGCCATATCCTCCACTTTTAGATGATGCACATTCTCCTTTCTCATGATTGTGGGTAGTAAGTATGTTTTCCATACGGACAATGACGATGATGTCTTATCTCATAAAATTAACCAACACACTTGTGTTTTTTCTAAACTTTTTAAAAGATGAACTATGTGTACCCTGATCCCCTGTTGCACGGAAGATGGTACGTAGGCACTAAAGGTTCACAACCGCAGCGGGTGCAAAAATCATAAAAATATAATTCTTTTCTCACCTCCACCATCTATTTTTTATACAACATTTTATAGACAAAATATACAGATTTTACAAAGAGGTTCCTGCAGAGTACCCTAGATGTTTAGGGTGTTAATACCTTCCCTTTGCATAACTAAACCCTTACCTTGAATCTTTCCCCCTCTTTTTGGGTTACTCGCTCTTTTTCCATTCCTTTGGAAACAATAAAGCGTGGTGGCGATTTTTATTTTGATCTAAATAAGTCTAGTCAATCTAATGACTCAGTCTTTAACATTTCTACCGCTACAGCACCCACTTGAGGTATGGCTCCAAAAGGATGGAGTTCTTGCAACCTAAGGTCTTGTGGTTAGTCTTCTTGACCATGCCCCAAGCACGAATGAACCTCTAGTGATAACCTTGCGGATCATTTGAATAGTCGAACACAATACCCTGGATGAGCATATCCTGAGGACCATCCCTCTGGGCGTAACCAATCTGACGTAGGGCTAAAGAGGGGTTATAGGTGATGCCTCCTCTAATTCCAAGGATTGGCACATTAGGAAATTCTCTGCAGCGATCAATAAAAGAGATATCTTCTTGAGAGCAAGGGCACCAATAGATATCATATTGAGAAAGAGACATTAACCTTTGGTTCCACCTTAAGCCTAACTCATTCTTTATTACTGATCGAGGAAGCTTTGAAATAAACCACCTAAAGAGAAAAGGCGTACAACATATAAGAGTTCCTCGTTTCTTCATAGTACGGGTGTGGAGTGAATGCAGAATATCCCTGAGCAATATAGGCAGTGGATTGCAAGCAAGGAAAATGTTGATGGCACTGACATCTACAAACTGGTATGAATTGGGGAACATAACCAACCCATAGATCAAGAGAGTTAAGACATCTTCGAAGGCATGGTAACTCATAGCATCTAGGAATATCTGAACTTTCTTCATTAGAAAATTTGCAAGGAGTCCATTAACTCCACTTCTTCTTTCCCAATTGGACTCAATGTCAGACAGTTTCAAATGCAAAGCTACGATAATACTTTCATAAACTGGATCTTGTTCCAAACCAGTGAAAGGTACCTGCTCCACTATAGGCGAACCAAGTATTTTGGAGAATTCTTCCAGCGTGGGCACCAACTGATAGTCTAGAAATATGAAGCAATGGTGCTTAGGATCGAAGAACTGGAATAGGAAACTCATCAGACATTCGTTAAAACCGGTAGTAACCAAATTGAGCAAGTCACCATATCTTTTGTTGAATGATGAGCTCTCAAGAACTTTCAATACCATTTCCTTGAGTTTGGGAGGGATCTCTACAAAATTGATTCGGATGGTTTTTCTGCGAGCTGAATCCATGACCTATAAAACAGAGAAGAGATAAACCCCAAGGCCCTTGAAATAGTTAGTGTACATGTTATGATGCTTATGATATTATGGTTATGCTCTAAAATCACAGATATGCCAAACAAGTCACACAAAGACCTTAGGTTTAAAGGCTTGTATGAGTTTTAAGGGTAAGTACCTTATTCAAGTTTTAGTTGGCTCAAATTGTCCTAGAAAGTGAACAGGTTCTAAGGATTCTCATATCACTGACTTTTTTTTAGACATTGTTTTAGCTCAACCACCGAAGTATTGCGGCCAAAATATCCCAAAAGTCCAATCTCAATGAGTGTAGTATCGAGTATCAACCAATCTTCGGTCGGAACCAAAGCCGGCCATCTCACTACTTTCTCATAGCTTAGGATGAGTCAATTAAAGGTTCTAAAGGTCAGTTATTGCTTAATGACACTATAAGGAAGCCTAATGTTATCCTTGACTGACTCAAGGAACATTAGTACAAACCAGAGTATCACGCTAACATAGCTATCACTTCGTCTATATCGGTCTACACCGTACAACCTGCATGATTTATTGCTACTTACCTAAAAAAGGTTCCCCAGATCCGGGTGTAGGATCTTTAACAATAACCCAAACAAGGACCCAAAAAATGTAAAGCAAGCAAGTCAAACAAGGAAAGCAAGTAAATGTGATCTAGGTCTAAGGTAACCCCACTTTTAGTCATTCCCCAGCAGAGTCGCCAGTTCTGTAACATAGTGGGAGAACTGACTTGGATGTTTTTCATTTGATCGTAATTATTGCGGATAGCAAGAGTCGCCGCCGACTTTTCTTTTATCCAATAAGGAAAGGGTGAAAAGAATAGGAAAGACCTTTAAGATGTTTTCTTGAGTTCGGGGTGTAGATTATGAAAAGGGAAAGTGTTAGCACCCTTTTCATCCATAGTTATCTATGGGCTCTTAGTTGCTTGCTAGATCACTCACTTTGTTTGAAAATGCTTTTTTGGGATGGGTGTAGGTTTGAAAGTATTTTTCAAAATACCTTTGTTGCGTCGAACTTTGTAATGATTCTCGTCTCTATAAGAATGTATACAAAGTGTTGGTTTTGACAATAGTTCAAAGAGATGTTTGCTTTTGAAAGATGTTTTGAAAGTGTGTGTGTGGAAAATGGTTTTAGTTTGCGAGCAAGAAACTACGAGCGTCCTACCTATTCAAAAGGTCTATGTTCTTTTCCTCCTCCTTTAGATGTTGTTATCTTACCATTGATTTGGTAAGAAGCTCCATCGTTGGATGTGAAGGGACGAGCGCAATTAAATTGTATAGTCATAGAAGGCAACTTATGAGACATTTTAGCAATTTTCGTTAGGGACTAGATCGTTTACCGAAGGCAACATCGAGGGGAATCGAGGGACTACGATCTTTTATCAAGGGTCTTTGATAAAACGCCCATATTCGAGGTACATGACTATTTTCTGAGGCAACAAGTGAGATTACCCTAGAGGTGCACGTGTGTGGATAGTGTGTTTGATTGCATGCATTTTTGTCTTGAATTTAGGGTGGTCTAAGTATTGGTTTTAATCTTACCATACACACCCTAGTTACTAACATGTTATATTAAAGCAGTAAATTGCGGAAATTAAAATCCTAAGCTAATACATCACTTTAGGGGATGGGGGTTACAAATGTACAAACGGGGATTGCAAGAAATTAAATCCTATTTTATCTATTACAACCATATTGAATTTGAATAATATACAAGAATTAAAAGGAAAATAATGTACAAGATATGAATAAAAAGAATATGAAGTTGTTTTAATTTTGTTAAAGAAAGGTTTTGGTTAATAATTATGAAAATAAAATATTTTTCTGGGATATTTTTATATATTCATAAAATAAACATTGTAGATAAATAGTGTGCAAAAAATCAACTCAAAAGGATTTGTTTTGATTGGTTGGAAAAATGTTTGAAGTTTGTTAAAAAAGAAGAGGAAGCAAACAAATAATAAAAACTGTTCTGGTCCTGCCAAGGCTTGAACCCAGGACCTGATATATAAATGTCTTTCGCGCGCGTTATTTGTACCACAGGGGTGGTCTGTTTCATTCGTCCATAAGATGACTTCGACTAGGTACAAGATGAACTCGTTTCTGAATGCTTGAAATGCCCAGCTTCTTCCTTCGAGCGCAGGGATGCATAACTCATTTGTTGAGATTCGAAAGCTTCATTTCTCAGCCAATCGAAAGATGTAAAAACCCTACCTAAAAATATGAATACAAGTCTAACCAGTAACTTTCGAAAGTTATAAGTCTAAGTTTAGCAAGAAATTTTTTTCAACACAAAAATCAAAACCTAGCTAGTCAGAGTTGAAATTTTTAACGTGTAAGCAATGACAATCAAAACTATGGACATGGTCAGCTTCCCATACATGATATCTACATTTTTATTTTATTGTATGTACAAATGATGCTGGAACGAAAAGTTCCAAGTTTTAAGAAAAACATACCTCTTGAAGTGCCAATCGAAAGACCTCTATATGAATTTCAGAAATAACTTGATGGTGGATTAAGCTTTGCTGGGATCTTCCTTAAGCTAATGGGACTACTTCTTTGCTTGAATCGAAAGGCTGGTATGTGGTATGCTAGGAGTGAGTTATAAGGCTGATATATGGAAGTTGGAGAGTGAATCGAAAGGCTGTTATATGGCAGTTAGGGAATGAATCCAAAGGTTCACTAACATATGAAGGGATTTGTGATTTTTGAGAGTTTGAGAGTTTGAGAGTTTGAGAATGTTTGAGAGTGTTTGAAGATTTTTTTTTCAACCAAAGTCTATTCAGCTACTAACAAGCCACCCCTTAGATGTTTTATGGAACCTCTTATTTATTGATGAAGTTTTGCCGAGGTTTGGGGGGAAAACAAATAAAATTTGAACAAATTGGGAATGCTGTTTTTGTAGCTTTCAAGATTGAAACCACCGGCAGAAAACACAGAGCCGCCATCGAACTTTATTTATCCTGAAGGAAGGGGAAATATCGATAAAACCACAAGGGAATGGATAAGATGGTCTTGCGACCAATAGAAAGGGTAAGGGAGTCGGTTATGCAAGGGGAAGATATTAGCACCCCTCGCATCCGTTGTACTCAACGGGATCCATTTTGTTTGTTTGTCTTAAAGGGTGGGTTTATTTACAACTATGCTTGCTAAAAGGGAAATGAATGGTTTTTGATTATTGCGTTCGTGAGGGTTTCGCGACCCTTTGCCTACGTATCCAATGAAGAATCAGAACACCGTAGTTCCTCTAAAAAATGGTTGGTTTGTTTGTGTTTTTTAGTGGCCAACGTTAACGCACGCATTCTAGCAAAAGACACGGCCGGTATCACGGTAGAATGGAGATAACATGCCCTTGGGGGAGTTTTGCTTGGTTGAGTGTTTTTTGCATGTTTTAAAGTAAATTCAAGTAATGATTAAAGAGTGTTTTTGGATTTTTTTTTTGGTTTGTTTACTTGTTGATTTTATCTTGCATACACGCCTAATTACTAACATTTGTACAAAGTAAATAAAATGCAGAAAGATAAAATCCTACGCTATTACAACCGTATCGAAAGGCATAAAAAAATATGAAGGAAAAAATAAGATAAAAGTAAGAAAAATGAGAGTCTTTCGACTGGGGGGAAGCACCCTTCGATTTGCATTCTGTTGGCCTCCTTCGATTGGGGCTGGAAACAGCAAAGTCACGTCTTTCAATTGGGCCTTGGAAGAGGCGAAGTCCTGTCCTTCGATTGGGCAAAGACAGCAGCGAGTTGTGTCCTTCGACTGGGCCTTGGCAGAGGAGAAGTCATGTCCTTCGATTGGGCAAAAGGCAGCAGCAAGTTGTGTCCTTCGACTGGAGGTTGAAAGCAGTGAGGGACTGCCTTTCGACTGAGCCTGGAATCATTGAAGGCATACTTTTCATTTGGGCCTAGAGATAGAAGGTAGAAGCTTGGATTGAAGGAGTATGGTGAAGTTATGGTGTGGATCAATTGGTGAGTTTGTGATTGAGAATGTTGAAAATGGATCACATTCGGCTTTGTGGTTATCTCACTGTTTACAAGAAGGAAATAGAAATGTGTTTTGATGTGTTGTGGATTGGTGAAGTGAGGTTTAAGGTTATGGTTAAAGAGGTTAATGGAAGGTCACGATTTGTTGTTGTTGTGCAGTTGAAAGGATTGTTGGGTAGAGGTTTAGGAATGAGTTTTTATGTGGATTTTTATTTTTGCGTGTTTTTAAATGAGTTTTTTTTCTCTGTGAATTTTATGTGGATTTCTAACACTTTATGTTTTAGTTGGTTCAACCATTATTGCAGCCCTGATTTCATGATTATTTCATTGCAAGCTAAAACAACAAAAAAACAGATACTACATAAGTGGTAAAGAGCTTACCTGCAACTGCCTTGAAGATGCCAAATAGAAAAACCAGAGATGAGATTCCAATCAGGTACGATGGTAGACTCGTGCTTGATGTTGATCTTCACTCTTTGTATTTTATTATGCTCTTCTTCTGCTTTTATGTTTTTTGGTATTTTTTCTATGTGTTCTGATTCTTACAGCTTTGTTGTGTTGACGTTTTTTTTTGTAATATTGAAAGTGATTGAAGATTGACAGTGAAGTATTATGGATTGAAGAGGATTGTGAAAGGTTGTTACCGTTTCAAGTGCAGAGAGAGGTTTGGATTTGTGGAGTTAAATGTGGACGAAGGAGTATCAGTGATGGTGCAAGATTTGTGAAGGTTCAATGGTATGAACAACTATTTTTGTATGATATTTTTTTTCTGTCCTCTCCCCTCTTCTTTTCGTTGATACCACTGTTATATAGAGGAAGAGGATGAAAAAAAGAGAGGGAAAATGAGTTGAAACTTGGATCAGAACAAACCAAAGCGGTAACTCTGTTCTTTTCCTTTATCAAACACGGTTTGTATTTATTCTAATTTTGTGTAATCTCTGGACTATTATAATGCAGGTTTTTCTGTTTTTTTGGAGCTTAGTGGCAGGTTGGTGCAGGACTGCTGCATAGCAGCACAGCTAGCTTGAGTTTGGCAGTAACAGCATGTTTTGGAGCAGAACAACAGGTTTTTGGAGTGTTGTACTTCTTATGAATCGAAACAAAGCATGCAGGAGGCTACAACTTTTGTGAATCAAAGAAAAGCATGCAAGAGGACATTGCTTAAACAAAGCTTGCATGAAGATCCATTATCCAATCGAAGCCTGCATGCAGGAAGCCATAGCTTGGTCAAAGTTTTCATGTAGGAGGTTGCTGCTTGGTGAATCAAAACAAACTTGCAGGAGGCCATTGTTATCTGAATCGAAGCTAGTTGTTTCAAAGGGAAACATTGCCCAGTCGAAGCTAGCAGGGAAGAAGGAGTTAAGTCGAAGCTAGCATGAAAGAAGGAGTTCAATCAAAGCTAGCATGAAGGGAACCCCTGCTTTGTGAATAAAAGAAAACCTGTATGAAGTCGTTGCCTTCTGAATCAAAGCAAATCAGTAGAAGGTCAATGCTTTATGAATTGGAGCAAAAACAAATGAAGGAAATAATTTCTTAATCGAAGCTTATGGATCAGAGCTTGCTCTAAGGAAACCAAATGCTCAATCGAAACCCCTGAATCCAACTTGCTCGAAGGAAGCTAGATGCTCAATCGAAACCTCGAAATCCAGCTTGATCGAAGGAAGCCATATGCTCAATCGAAGCCCTTAAATCCAGCTTGCTCGAAGGACGCCAGATGCTCAATTGAAACCTCTAAATCGAAGCAAACTTGCTCTAAGGAAGCCAGATGCTCAATCGAAGCCCCTAAATCCAGCTTGCTCGAAGGAAGCCAGATGCTCAATCGAAACTTGCAAAGTTGGAGAAGTCACTCCCCCAAACGAAAAAGGCGTGCAAGGGCAGGATGTGTGATCGAAAGAGGGCAAAAGAGAGGCTTTTTCCTCCTGGATCGAAGGACATCATCAAGATGTTTTTTTTTGCCTTGCAGGGGGCACTTGTGGCCAGTAAACATGGTTTTCAAGGCAAGCAATGTAGGCAGCAAAAGTCACAAATGAAGCTTGCAACAAGAAGTCACACGCCCATGCGAAAGAGGCACACTAGCATCCATTTTGAGCGATCGAAGGAGGCCAAGAGTCAATCGAAGGATGCTGATCGAAAGAGGCCTAAAGGCCAATCGAAAGAGCTAAAACGAAGAGCACTTGTATTTCTCCAATTTTTGTCAAAATAATATTTTTATCTGTTTTCTCCCTTTTTGACAGTTCCCTTTTTGACTTGATGCTTGAAAATCCAATATGATCCAATTGTACTTGTTCAGACTTAAACCCTGAGAATCCTGACCAGCACACATAGGGAAATAAACCCTAATCTAGGCTCTGATAAAATTGAGCAAGAACCAACCTTGTAACATGATGACAAAATTCGTTCCACGATCCACTAATCGAGAACCAGATGTGCTTCCTTTTTTACCTGATAAGAAAACCTCAAAACAAGATTAGACAAAAAGAGGGAGCAACCCTAATACTTCAAACCAAAGCGCCTGATCCCATGAGATGTGGGATATTCAAATGACTGAGTAATAAAATGATGCAAATGGAATGCAAAGTTTGAAACCAGACAAGAATAAAAGAGATTGGGTAAATTTGGGGTACGACAGCTGCCCCTATTTAATCGTCTTAAACCTGAAGGCGAGATTGGCGTCAGCCTTTCGAGAGTTCAAGGTGGAAGATGATTAAATACCAGGACCCGAAATTTTCCCTGGAGAGATGGTGTAAGTGTTATTCACTGGTGTGAATGTTTGCTTGGGGAAAGACAAACTGGTCTTCTGGTGGACTGGTCATGATGGATAAAACATGGTTGAAAAAGGGTAGCTCGTACTGGGGTAACGGTGCCAATACAAGATTCTCGAGGGAGTGAGTGGTAGAGTGATTGAAAGGATATGGTTGTCGATGTCGTGATGACTGAAAGTAGAATTACTTGACAAAATGATAACTTAAATGCAATGAGTAGAACTTGACGATGACAGAGAACCTATCAAGCAGTATTTCACGACCCAAAAAGAAAGGTAAAGATAATGGATAAAGATCAGCGTATAATCTATGACCCAAGAGAAAGGTAAAGTGAGGGTAAGACCTACGAGCGACCTACGACCATATGAAAGATAACGTGAGGGTAGGACCTACGAGCGACCTACGACCCTACGAAAGATAACGCGAGGGTAAGACCTACGAGCGACCTACGACCCTATGAAAGATGATGTGAGGGTAAGACCTACGAGTGACCTACGACCCTATGAAAGATAACGTGAGGGTAAGACCTACGAGGGACCTACGACCCTATGAAAGATAACGTGGGGGTAAGACCTACGAGCGACCTACGACCCTATGAAAGATAGCATGAGGGTAAGACCTACGAGCGACCTACGACCCTATGAAAGATAAAGTGAGGGTAAGACCTACGAGCGACCTACGACCCTATGAAAGATAACGTAAGGGTAAGACCTACGAGCGACCTACGACCCTATGAAAGATAACGTGAGGGTAAGACCTACGAGTGACCTATGACCCTAGAAAAGATAACGTGAGGGTAAGACCTACGAGCGACCTATGACCCTATGAAAGATAAAGTGAGGGTAAGACCTACGAGCGACCTACGACCCTATGAAAGATAACGTGAGGGTAAGACCTACGAGCGACCTACGACCCTATGAAAGATAACGTGAGGGTAAGACCTACGAGTGACCTACGACCCTAGAAAAGATAACGTGAGGGTAAGACCTACGAGCGACCTACGACCCTATGAAAGATAACGTGAGGGTAAGACCTACGAGCGACCTACGACCCTAGCAAAGATAACATGAGGGTAAGACCTACGAGCGACCTACAACCCTAGCAAGGATAACATGAGGGTAAGACCTACGAGCGACCTACGACCCTATGAGATAAGGTGAGGGTAAGACCTACAAGCGACCTACGACCCTAGTAAAGATAACTTGAGGGTAAGACCTACGAGCGACCTACGACCCTATGAAAGATAAGATGAGGGTAAGACCTACGAGCGACCTACAACCCTATGAAAGATAACATGAGGGTAAGACCTACGAGCGACCTACGACCCTATGAAAGATAACGTGAGGGTAAGACCTACGAGCGACCTACGACCCTATGAAAGATAACGTGCGGGTAAGACCTACGAGCGACCTACGACCCTATAAAAGATAAGATACGGGTAAGACCTACGAGCGACCTACGACCCTAGCAAAGATAACGTGAGGGTAAGACCTACGAGCGACCTACGACCCTATGAAAGATAACGTGAGTATTGAGAGTTGGGGAAAAGTACGACGTACTGGCACCATGGTTTATTTTAGTTGGTAATGTAATAACAGATGTTAACTGGGAATTATGAGGCTGAAATTCTTTATGAGGATGTTTTGTTGATTTGGGATTGATCTGGCTCTTGCTTCATATGCATTTGAAATATGACATTATGATCCATGGATATGCTATGCGTTTGAGGATGCAATGCAGTATGTCGTGAAGATTATTGTATGTAAAATGTCAAAAACTCATTGGGATTCGTTGTCCATCATCTTGAGGTACCGATATGGACTGGTGCTTGAAATTGAGAGAAATGAGTTATATCCTTGTCGAGTTCACTGGGGATTGAATCTTGTTGAGGAGGAGTAGCTTGATCTGACTTTATTTACCTGCTGGACTGCTTGTGAATGACTGAAAAGAGACACGGACCTCAACCAATGCCCCAAGTTTCTCGGTGCTGGAGGATCGGGCGCTTGGTCAATTGTAAGGGGCGACGAGGATGAAATCTTGGTCAAGGTGACCGTTATGACTTGCTACCTGCCCAGAAGAGCGAACACTTGAACGCCACAAAATTCCCTTGGGATGCCTTCATATCCATGTAATGTAGTGTTTCACATCTTATCTCGTGATTATTATTGACTTATCATTTTCAATGCAATGCTTAACAAAGAATTTAAATCACAATTCGCATACGAAAAATAAAGTAAAAAGAACATAACAAAGATTTTTAATGGAAGGGCAAATTTTTATTAATGAGTTTGGCCCGTGAATGGGCATTCGTACATAGATATAACTCCTAAATAAGGAAGTTGCGGAAAAGAAAAGAAATACAACGAGTAAAATGGCAATAAGAACATCTCGAATTTCCGTTAAAACTGATGTTGCTATAGTTCTCATATCCCAGGTCGTCCTAGTGTCGTGCTTCCAAAGGATAATAGTTAGATCGGGACATCTCGCACTAAGAGGGTGTACTTGAAGAATCTTCAGACTGCAGTCTCTCGCTTTTTATCCCTAATTTTTGCCTGGATCGCCCTTTCGGGTTTTCAATCCACCGGGACACCCATTTTTGCCTAAGCCGCCCTTTCGGGTTTTCGACTTAGCGGGTTATTCTCTTTTTTTTTCTTTTTTTAGCCCTAACTTTTGCCTAAGCCGCCCTTTCGGGTTTTCGACTTAGCGGGTCCTTTCATGCGTAGTATTTTTTGACTGAGTCTGAATTAACTGGAAGTGGAACGTCTTCCCCATCCATGTTTGTCAAGATTAGAGCACCTCTTGAGAAAGCTTTCTTCACGATGTACGGTCCCTCATAGTTGGGAGTCCACTTTCCTCTTGGATCAGTGTGGATTGGGAGAATCTTTCTTAAGACCAGGTCACCTGAGTGGAACTCTCGAGGTCGAATCTTCTTGTCAAATGCCCTCTTGAGGCGCTGTTGGTATAACTGACCGTGACAAATGGCCGCCAGGCGCTTTTCTTCAATGAGATTGAGTTGGTCGAGTCTCGTTTGAATCCATTCTACTTCATCAAGTTTAGTATCCATCAGGACCCTTAAGGAAGGAATCTCCACTTAGACTGGGAGTACCGCATCCAAACCATAGACTAGTGAAAACGGAGTTGCCCCAGTGGAAGTACGCACCGAAGTTCGATAGCTATGCAGGGCAAAAGGCAACATCTCATGCCAATCTTTGTATGTTCTCACCATTTTCTAGACGATCTTCTTTATGTTCTTGTTAGCGGCTTCAACTGCCCCATTCATCTTTGGCCAATAGGGTGATGAATTATGGTGCTCGATCTTGAATTCTTCACACATTTCCTTCATCATCTTGTTGTTGAGATTTGACCCATTATCAGTGATGATCTTGTTAGGAGTTCCATACCGGCATATGATCTCTCTTTTGATGAAACGAGTAACAACTTTCTTGGTCACATTTTTGTATGAAGCCTCTTCCACCCACTTGGTGAAGTAGTCAATAGCAACGAGGATAAACCGGTGTCCATTTGAAGTGCTTGGCTCGATGCGTCCAATCATATCGATGCCCCACATTGCAAAGGGCCATGGTGAAGTCATCACATTTAAAGGAGTGGGAGGAACATGTATCCTGTCTGCATAAACCTGACATTTATGGCACATTTTGGCATATACACAATAGTCACTTTCCATTGTCATCCAGAAATAACCTGCTCGTAGGATTTTCTTGGCCATGGAATGCCCACTGGCATGAGTACCAAAAGATCCCTCGTGTATTTCTCGTATAATGGATTCTGCTTCGTGTCTATCCATGCATCTGAGTAGAATCGAATCATAGTTCCTCTTGTACAGAACGTCTCCTGACAATAAAAACTTAGATGCCAACCTTCCGAGAGTCCGCTTATCACAAATCGTAGCACCTTCGAGGTACTCTTGCTTCTCAAGATATCTTTTGATGTCGAAATACCACGGCTTTTCGTCTGATACATCTTCAGTCGTAAGACAATGAGAAGGGAAAATATGTGATGGCTCCTTGTAACGATAGATCCTTATACTGGGTGCATGATTCGGGTAATTGACTTTGAACATTGCTGCTAAAGTGGCTAGAGCGTCTACCAGTTGATTCGCTTCTCTAGGAATGTGCTCAAAAGTGACTTCATCGAAAGCGGGCAACAACTCAATGATGTAATCCCTGTATGGAACTAAATTAGGGTGTCGTGTATCCCAATCACCCCATACTTGATGTATCACTAAGGCAGAGTCCCCATAAACTTTAAGAATCTTGATCTTCAAATCAATGGCGGCTTCAAGGCCCATCACACAAGCTTCGTACTCAGCGACATTATTCGTGCAATCAAAACATAATCTGGCAGTTAAGGGTATGTGAGTGTTGCATGGAGAGCTCAAACTGCCCCAATACCGTGACCCATAGCATTTGACGCACCATCGAACGTGAGAGTCCATCGCTCCCTTGGTTCAGGTCCTTCATTGTCATCAAGTTTCATAATATCCTCGTCTGGAAAGTCAAACTTCATGGGCTGATATTCTTCCAATGGTTGGTGAGCGAGATGATCAGCAAGAATGCTACCTTTGATGGCCTTTTATGTGACGTACTGGATGTCATACTCGGAAAAAATCATTTGCCACCGAGCCAATCTACCTGTAAGTGCTGGTTTCTTGAATATGTACTTTATCGGGTCCATCTTAGATATCAGAAGTGTAGAATATGTCAACATATATTGCCTCAAACGTCGGGCTGCCCACGTAAGAGCACAACAAGTCTTCTCAAGTAAGGAATACCTCGATTCACAATTAGTAAACTTCTTGCTCAAATAGTAAATGGCGTGTTCTTTTCGTCCAGTATCATCATGTTGTCCGAGCACACAACCCATAGATCCTTCAAGCACAGTCAAATACATAATGAGAGGTCTCCCAGGAACTGGTGGTATGAGTATTGGTGGTTCTTGAAGATACTTCTTAATCTTCTCGAAAGCTTATTGACAACTCTCATCCCAGTGGACATCATGATTCTTGCGTAACAGTTTAAAGATGGGTTCATAGGTAGCAGTGAGATGGGAAATGAACCTGGCTATGTAATTCAACCTCCCAAGGAAACGTCGCACTTCCTTCTCATTTTTCGGTGCCGGCATATCTTGTATTGCTTTTACTTTGTCTGGATCTACTTCGATTCCTCGTTGACTCACGATAAAACCAAGCAACTTGCCCGACCGAACCCCAAAGGTGCATTTGTTGGGATTAAGCCTTAACCTGAACTTTCGCAAACGATCAAATAACTTCTTCAAATGAACCAAATGTTCTTCCTCAGTTTGTGACTTTGCAATCATGTCGTCCACATACACCTCGACTTCTTTATGAATCATGTCGTGAAAGAGAGTCACCATAGCTCGCTGATATGTCGCACCAGCGTTTTTAAGACCAAAAGGCATGACTCTGTAGCAAAAGGTACCCCAAGGAGTTGTGAAAGCTGTTTTATCCATGTCCTCTGGAGCCATCTTTATCTAATTGTATCCAGAGAAACCATCCATAAAGGAAAACACCAAAGACTGAGCAGTATTATCAACCAATACATCAATATGAGGCAACGGAAAATCATCCTTCGGGCTTGCTCTATTCAAGTCTCGGTAGTCAACATACATACGTACCTTTCCATCCTTCTTAGGTATGGGCACAATGTTAGAAATCCAAGGCGGGTAATTTATCACAGACAGGAAACCTGCTTCGAGCTGTTTCTGAACCTCTTCTTTGATCTTCAAGGCCATGTCGGGTCTGGTCCTTCTTGGTTTTTGCTTTACAGGAGGACATTCTGGCTTGAGTGGCAATCTGTGCATTACTATATCAGTGTCTAAGCCGGGCATGTCTTCATACGACCAGGCAAAGATGTCAGCATACTCTTGAAGCAATTCAATCAACCCCTTCTTTTCTTCACTTTGCAAGGCGGCCCCTATCTTGACTACCCTTTTTACCTCTTCAGTACCGAGATTGACGACTTCTGTTTCCTCTTGATATGGATGGATGACCTTCTCTTCCTGTCTCAAGAGCCTGGCTAGTTCTTCAGGGACTTCACAATCTTCCTCATTATCTTCATTAGCATGATCAACTGAATTCTCAAGGATATAAGGAACCATAGCATTATCATTTCCAACAGAGTCCGAGATGGATCTGCATGATCGATGATTTTATGTTTTATTTTTAGAAAGTGCAAAGGAAAATAAGAAAAGAAAAGTATTGCCATTTTTATTTTGAAAAAGTAAAAGTAAAAGAAAAGACATAGAACAAAATTGTATGCGAAAGTGCGATTTTTCATTCAATGTTAAACGAAGATTGAAACATAAGGGGCCCCTTCTACAAGCTGTCAGTATGCCTTGGGCAGGACATACGACTTAAAATGGAAACATAAAATTACACATCAAGGAAAATAACTTCAGGGATGTCCATGGCAGTCCAATTGCTGAGCTCCTGGTCCGACGCAACTTGATAGATAAATCTTGAAATATCTTCCTCATCACCTTCAGCATCTGTGGAGAGTACCTGTCCTTCTTTGCTCACACCAGCACTGATGAACACTTCAGAAATTGGGGGAACCTGCTGCCCTTTGAGAGGAACCCAACCAGCTTGCATGGAGGATGATGGCTGATACCCAAGACCGAAACGATCTTTCTTCTCTGGAACTTCAATCAATTTGCCCCAACTGTCATGGGGAGGTCTAGCTTCTATAAGGGCCTTGGAATCCTTCAGAGAGGCCAGGGGTATCTCAGACTTCTTACATTCCATGAAGGGGATTTTGTCAACAGTAATAATCTCCAGAGCTTGAAAGGGCAACTCTTATACCTCGCCTTCCACTTCTACGTAACGGTAGGTAGTCAGATTATTAATCACTATGTCTTCTTCACCGCAAATGACGACAACTTGGTCATTCACAACAAACTTCAGGCGTTGATGAAGGGTAGATGTCACAGCTTCTGCTACGTGAATCCATGGACGACCCAAAAGGCAAGTATAGGATGGGCGAATGTCCATAACATAGAATGACAAATAGAAAGTGTGGGGACCAATCTTGACAGGCAAATCAACTTCTCCATCCACCGATCTTCTCGAACCATCAAATGCCTGAACATTTAGAGTGGAGGGCCTCATCATTACTCCGTCCATATTCAGCTTAAACAAGGTAACCTTAGGCATCACATTGAGTGAAGAACTTGTATCCACCAAAACTCGAGATAAAACAGTGTCCAAACACTTCATAGAAACATGTAGCGCTTTATTATGGGCTCTTCCTTCAATTGGGAGTTCATCGTCGCAGAAACCCAAACAATTTCCCACAGCAATATTAGTGACTATTCCTTCAAACTGGGCCATAGAGATGTCTTGGGTAACATGAGCAGAACATAAGGTCTTCAATAAGGCATTGCGGTGGGCCTCTGAACACAAAAGGAGAGACAATATGGAAATCTTGGATGGTGTCTGATTGAGCTGGTCCACTACTTTGTAATCACTCCGCTTGAGAATTCTCAAAAGTTGCTCCGCTTCTTGTCCCTCAGAAAGTCCGGGTTGATTATCCATTGCTTGCTTTCCCTTAGCCTTAGCTAGAGCTTCACTGTTAGTTTCCTTAGGAGGTGGGGGTGGAGGAGAAAAGATCCGACCACTGCGAGTCATGTTACTTGTTCCCTCAATGTTGGTAACATTCTTGTCACCTACCGGAGGGCACTCATACCTCTTTCCATGAATATAGACTACATTGTACTCCCATGGAATTGCCTTTGAGTCGCTGCTTAGAGGGGGAATAGGAGCTTGAATCATTGTGGGGGTAATAGGAACCTGAATTGTTAAAGGAATACTGGGGGTGGCTGAAAAACTTCTCGGATAGTAGGGGATTTCCAGAACATCAATTTCTTCTTCTCGGAACACTTTCTCTATCTGTAAGACACCTTCATCGATCAACTGTTGGATGGCCATCTTCAACTCAGCACACTCTTCTGGTTTGGAAGAATAGGTTAAGCAGAAGTCATGGAGTTCTTGTAGCACTCCATGCTTTAACAAATGTTCTTTGACAGTTTCCAAAGATATCTTAATTTCATCAACCTTCGATACCAAAACCCGTTCATTGACTTCTTCAATAGCATTGATTGTTCCCCCTTGATGAGGAGGCATAGGATTATTTTGAACATTCAGACCAACAGGGTTGAAGTTGATGGCTTTCGCATTGATGAGATCTTGAACTTTGCACTTGAAAGCTCTACAATTTTCAATGGTATGGCCTGGGGCACCAGAGTGGAATTCACAATGAGCATTATTATCATATCCCCTAGGGAGAGGATTTGGCGGTGGACCGAGTTCGCGCAATTGAACCATTTGGCTAGCAAGTAACTGTGGGAGAAGCTGAGCGTAGGACATGGGAATGAGATCAAACCTTCTTTCAGAATCTCTCTTTCTTGGAGGAGCTATTTTTCCTTGGAGATGTTTATTCGGTTGTTGATAAGTTGTAGGAGGTGAAAACTGTTGTTGCGGAACATAATGTGGTTGCGGAGAGAAAGGTCGTTGTTGGGCCATCCAAGGTGCTGGAGTTGTAGCAGCGTATACTTGCGGAACAAACTGGTTGGTAACAGAAGCGGGTGTAGGAAAATAAGGGAATAGGACTTGAGGAAATGTGGGAGCTCATCCTTGGTTGACGGTGATGGCACTGGTCTCGCCCTCTTTCTTCTTGATAAAACCGGAAAATGGTTTCCTATTAATGCATGCATTGTTGCTAGCATTATTAGGAACACCTTGAATCATTTCGGCCTTAATACACGTCTCAACACGTTCACCAATGATGACCATATCAGAAAATGAAGTAGAAGTGCTACTGAGCATATGCTGGAGATAAGGGCCCCGTAGAGTACCCATAAACAGATCAATCAACTCACGATCCAAAAGAGGAGGTTGGACCCTTGCAGCTAGTTCACGCCACCTCTGAGTGTATTCTTTGAAAGATTCTTCAGACTTTTGTACCATCCCCTGGAGCTGAGTACGGCTCGGAGCCATAGCAGTATTGTAATGGTAATGTTTCAGAAAAGCATCGGCAAGCTCTCCCCAAGTACTGACATGGGATCTCTCCAATTGCATATACCAATCCAAGGATGCCCCGGTCAAACTGTCCTGAAAGAAATGCATGAGCAAAGGTTCATTTCCAGCATAGGCCGCCATTTTGCGACAATAGGAACGGAGATGTGTCTCTGGGCAAGAAGTTCCTTTGTACTTGTCGAACTCTGGGACTTTGAACTTAGGAGGAATAACTACCCCAGGCACGAGGCACATTGCAGCAGTGTTGAATCCGGACGCCTTGATTCCTTCCATGGCTCTAAGTCGCTCTTCAAGGGCATGATACATCTTCGCAGTTTCGGCAACCCTGGCAGCAAGATTCACTTGGGGTTCATCGAGATCAATAACATCATGATGATCGTCGACATCATTCCTAGGAGCACCGGTAGGAGTCTCAACATTAGCATTGTCATTTCTCCCATTAGCAGAAGTAGAAGGTGCAGCAGTAGTAAGCTTGGAAACACTCTGGTGTAGTTCTTCCTGACCCTTAATCACAGCATGCAGAGTTTCCATGAGTTGATCCATGCGGGTACCCATAGTGTCCATATCCCGACGGAGTGCATTCTGATTCTCTTCAAAAAGATCCATTAGCCTTTGCTGGTTTCCTCTGGTATGGTAAGGATGTGGATGAGTCATCTTTGCTGTTTACTGGATTCTGAGAAAGGGGACCCCAATGAGTTTTTGTTGTGAAAAAAATGAATGCATGGTAATATGGATGAATGCTTTATCTTCATTTCTAATGAGACCCAAAGACTCGTCTATCTTTTTTTAAAATTTCCCTTTTGAAAAGTTATATCAACAAGACTTGTCTTTGGATTTCTCTAGATATGAGATATATATATACATGATGATGTGATGTTATGGTATGCTATGGCATGAAGTCTCAGCTGCACATATTCTAGATAACCATTGCGTAGTCCGTTGCACAGGCTGAAAGTAACAGGATCAAAAGTTCGATGTCACAGGAATGGAGTCAAAGTAACCACCCATGAGGTATGTACTAGGGGTTTATCACCTGTCGAACAAGGTTCTAAAGAGTTCTCGAAGTCTACATTCTTCCTTTGGATATTACCGACGTCCCAATTACTTGGTAATCAGTAATATTCGCGGGAAAAACTCGTCCGAGTGCAATATCGCGTGACAACTACTTCCGGATTACTCGGTTACAGTCTCCTCATTGCACCTAAAAGGCCAAGATGGGTTAATGGTTCTACGGCCCTCAGCTTCTCGAGTTCCCAAGTCGAAAGCAATGACGTCTTCCCGATTACTCGGTAAACATCATTACCTTCAAGGGGACCTCCACTGAGTGGGGGATTCTCATGCCTCCTTCTGCGGGTTTACTCCCTCAAAGTTAACATGACTATACCGACCGTCCTAATCCTATGTGTAACCCAAGTCCGGGTAGGGGACTCATCAAACCCAACAACACAATATATCCAGAATATGTGAGTAGCAACAAATATGCAATATATACAAAAGAATAAATAATAAAACAATAAAGCAAGATAAAGAAAATAAATAAACACCCAAAAATACAAGTAAACAAAACTAAGAGAGACTCGCTAAAAGGTCCCCAGCAGAGTCGCCAGCTGAAACCACCGGTAGAAAACACAGAGCCGCCACCGAACATTATTTATCCCGAAGGAAGGGGAAATATCGATAAAACCACAAGGGAATGGATAAGATGGTCTTGCGACCAAGAGAAAGGGTAAGGTAGTCGGTTATGCAAGGGGAAGGTATTAGCACCCCTCGCATCCGTTGTACTCAACGAGATCCATTTTGTTTGTTTGTCTTAAAGGGTGGGTTTATTTACAACTATGCTTGCTAAAAGGGAAATGAATGGTTTTTGATTATTGTGTTCGTGAGGGTTTCGTGACCCTTTGCCTACGTATCCAATGAAGGAATCAGAACACCGTAGTTCCTCTAAAAAATGGTTGGTTTGTTTGTGTTTTTAGTGGGCGACGTTAACGCACGCATTCTAGCAATAGGCACGGCCGATATCGCGGTAGAATGGAGATAACATGCCCTTGGGGGAGTTTTGCTTGGTTGAGTGTTTTTTGCATGTTTTAAAGTAAATTCAAGTAATGATTAAAGAGTGTTTTTGGATTATTTTTTTTGGTTTGTTTACTTGTTGATTTTATCTTGCATACACGCCTAATTACTAGCATTTGTACAAAGTAAATAAAATGCAGAAAGATAAAATCCTATGCTATTACAACCGTATTGAAAGGCATAAAAAAATATGAAGGAAAAAATAAGATAAAAGTGAGAAAATGAGAGTCTTTCGAATGGGGGGAAGCACCCTTCGATTTGCATTCTGTTGGCCTCCTTCGATTAGGGCTGGCAACAACAAAGTCACCTCTTTCGATTGAGCCTTGGCAGAGGCGAAGTCCTGTCCTTCGATTGGGCAAAGACAGCAGCGAGTTGTGTCCTTCGACTGGGCCTTGGCAGAAGCGAAGTCCTGTCCTTCGATTGGGCAAAATGCAGCAACAAGTTGTGTCCTTCGACTGGAGGTTGAAAGCAGTGAGGGACTGCCTTTCGACTGAGCCTGGAATCAGTGAAGGCATGCTTTTCGTTTTGGCCTAGAGATAGAAGGTAAAAGATTGTATTGAAGGAGTATGGTGAAGTTATGGTGTGGATTAATTGGTGAGTTTGTGATTGAGAATGTTGAAAATGGATCACATTCGGCTTTGTGGTTATCTCACTGTTTACAAGAAGGAAATAAAAAGGTGTTTTGATGTGTTGTGGATTGGTGAAGTGAGGTTTAAGGTTATGGTTAAAGAGGTTAATGGAAGGTCACGATTTGTTGTTGTTGTGCAGTTGAAAGGATTGTTGGGTAGAGGTTTAGGAATGAATTTTTATGTGGATTTTTATTTTTGAGTGTTTTTAAATGAGTTTTTTTTCTCTGTGAATTTTATGTGGATTTCTAACACTTTATGTTTTAGTTGGTTCAACCATTATTGCAGCCCTGATTTCATGATTATTTCATTGCAAGCTAAAACAACAAAAAAACAGATACAACATAAGTGGTAAAGAGCTTACCTGCAACTGCCTTGAAGATGCCAAATAGAAAAACCAGAGATGAGATTCCAATCAGGTACGATGGTAGACTCGTGCTTGATGTTGATCTTCCCTCTTTGTATTTTATTATGCTCTTCTTCTGCTTTTGTGTTTTTTGGTATTTTTTCTATGTGTTCCGATTTTTACAGCTTTGTTGTGTTGACGTTTTTTTTGTAATATTGAAAGTGATTGAAGATTGACAGTGAAGTATTGTGGATTGAAGAGGATTGTGAAAGGTTGTTACTGTTTCAAGTGCAGAGAGAGGTTTGGATTTGTGGAGTTAAATGTGGACGAAGGAGTATCAGTGATGGTGCAAGATTTGTGAAGGTTCAATGGTATGAACAACTATTTTTGTATGATATTTTTTTTGCCCTCTTCTCCCCTCTTCTTTTCATTGATACCATTGTTATATAGAGGAGGAGGATGAAAAAAAGAGAGGGAAAATGAGTTGAAACTTGGATCAGAACAAACCAAAGAAGTAACTCTGTTCTTTTGCTTTATCAAACACGGTTTGTATTTATTCTAATTTTGTGTAATCTCTGGACTGTTATAATGCATGTTTTTCTATTTTTTTTGGAGCTTAGTGGCAGGTTGGTGCAGGACTGCTGCATAGCAGCACAGCTGGCTTGAGTTTGGCAGTAACAACAGGTTTTGGAGCAGCAACAACAGGTTTTTGGAGTGTTGTACTTCTTATGAATCGAAACAAATCATGCAGGAGGCTACAACTTTTGTGAATCAAAGAAAAGCATGCAAGAGGACATTGCTTAAACAAAGCTTGCATGAAGAGCCATTATCCAATCGAAGCCTGCATGCAGGAAGCCATAGCTTGGTCGAAGTTTTCATGTAGGAGGTTGCTGCTTGGTGAATCAAAACAAACTTGCAGGAGGCCATTGTTATCTGAATCGAAGCTAGTTGTTTCAAAGGGAAACATTGCCCAGTCGAAGCTAGCAGGGAAGAAGGAGTTAAGTCGAAGCTAGCATGAAAGAAGGAGTTCAATCGAAGCTAGCATGAAGGGAACCCCTGCTTTGTGAATAAAAGAAAACCTGTAGGAAGTCGTTGCCTTCTGAATCAAAGCAAATCAGTAGAAGGTCAATGCTTTATGAATTGGAGCAAAAACAAATGAAGGAAATAATTTCTTAATCGAAGCTTATGGATCAGAGCTTGCTCTAAGGAAACCAAATGCTCAATCGAAACCCCTGAATCCAACTTGCTCGAAGGAAGCCAGATGCTCAATCGAAACCTCGAAATCTAGCTTGATCGAAGGAAGCCATATGCTCAATCGAAGCCCCTAAATCCAGCTTGCTCGAAGGACGCCAGATGCTCAATCGAAACCTCTAAATTGAAGCAAACTTGCTCTAAGGAAGCCAGATGCTCAATCGAAGCCCCTAAATCCAGCTTGCTCGAAGGAATCCAGATGCTCAATCGAAACTTGCAAAGTTGGAGAAGTCACTCCCCCAAACGAAAAAGGCGTGTAAGGGCAGGATGTGTGATCGAAAGAGGGCAAAAGAGAGGCTTTTTCCTCCTGGATCGAAGGATATCATCAAGATGGTTTTTTTTGCCTTGCAGGGGGCACTTGTGGCCAGCAAACATGTTTTCAAGGCAAGCAATGTAGGCAGCAAAAGTCACAAACGAAGCCTGCAACAAGAAGTCACACGCCCATGCGAAAGAGGCACGCTAGCATCCATTTTGAGCGATCGAAGGAGGCCAAGAGTCAATCGAAGGATGCTGATCGAAAGAGTCCTAAAGGCCAATCGAAAGAGCTAAAACAAAGAGCAATTATATTTCTCCAATTTTTGTCAAAATAATATTTTTATCTGTTTTCTCCCTTTTTGACAATTCCCTTTTTGACTTGATGCTTGAAAATCCAATATGATCCAATTGTACTTGTGCAGACTTAAACCCTGAGAATCCTGACCAGCACACATAGGGAAATAAACCCTAATCCAGGCTATGATAAAATTGAGCAAGAACCAACCTTGTAACATGATGACAAAATTCGTTCCACGATCCACTAATCGAGAACAAGATGTGATTCCTTTTTTACCTGATAAGAAAACCTCAAAACAAGATTAGACAAAAAGAGGGCGCAGCCCTAATACTTAAAACCAAAGCGCCTGATCCCATGAGATGTGGGATATGCAAATGACTGAGTAATAAAATGATGCAAATGGAATGAAAAGTTTGAAGCCAGACAAGAATAAAAGAGATAGGGAAAATTTGGGGTACGACAAAGATACAGTTTTTTATGCCAATTTAGTGCAAATATGGGATCAGCATAGTAGGACTGCTTTGCGGCAGTTTTGGAGTGTTGTGGCCAGTAGAACACGCTTAGGCTTGGCAGCATATTGGACTTTGGTCAGCAAGCATCTTGAATAAAACTCATCAAAATACAAAACAAAAACTTGTTTCCAACAATTGTGTCCTTCGAATGGACCACATGTGTGTCCTTCGAATGGACCATATGCACCACTTGTATGTTCTTCTAATGCACCACTTACAATTCTTCGAATGGGCCACCAATGTATAACCTTCAAATGGGACACCCATGTATGTTCTTCAAATCCACCAATGCATATCCTTCGAATGGGCCACCAATTGTGTGTCATAGTGTAGAAACTATGTGTATTGAAGATTTTTAAAGGTGGAATCAAAGCAATTTGTTTCAAAAGGAACCATTGCCCAGTGAATCGAAACATGCATGAAAGAAGCCAATGCCCTGTGGGTGCTAGCATGAAGGAAGTCATTTCCTTGCGCATGCTAGCATGAGGGAAACTCTTTCCTTGTGTATCAAGCAAGCAGGAAAAAGGTCAATGCGTTATGGTTGCTAGCATGAGGGGAACCATTGCCTTGTGCATGCTTGCATGAGGGAAGCCCTTGCTTTGTGCATGTCAGCATGATGGGATCCCTTTCCTTGTGAATCGAAACAGGTTGCTTTGAAGGAAAACATTGCCCAATCGAAGCTTGTATGAAGATAGCCATTGTCCAAACGAAGCTTGTATGAAGATAGTCATTGCTTTATGATTCAGAGTAAAGCCTGTAGGAGGCCATATGCTCAAATGAAGCTTGTGGACCAAAGCTTTCCCGAAGGGGATCAAATTCCAAATCAAAGCTTGTATGAAGATAACCAATGTCCAAACGAAGCTTATATGAAGATAGCCATTGCTCTGTGAATCAAAGCAAAGCATGTATGAGGCCATATGCCCAAATAAAGCTTGTGGACCAAAGCTTGCTCGAAGGGGACCAAATGCCCAATCGAAGCTTGTATGAAGATAGCCAATGTCCAAATGAAGCTTTCACGCAGGAGGCCACTACTTTGTGGGTGCTAGCTAGCATGCAGGAGTCCACTGCTTTATGAATCAAAACAATTCGTTTCAAAGGGAGACATTGCCCATTCAAAGCTAGCATGAAGGAAGGAGTTTAGTCGAAGCTAGCATGAATCGAAGCAATGCCCATTTGAAGCTAGTATGAATCGAAGCAAACTTGCTTTTCTTCAATTTTGTCAAAAAAATCAAATTTATCTGCTTTGCTCTTTCAACAGTTTCCTCTTTGACTTGATGTTTGAAAATCTAATATGATCCATGGAAACTATGCGGGGAATTAAAAATCCAATTATACTTGTGAAATCTTGAACTTTAATAAATCCTTGTGAGAAAATATCTTGAGAAAAGAGAGGGAAAATTTTAGGGTACAACACACTTGCATGGAATTGAATCTCATAGGTGTCCCGTTCTTCCTTAAGCTGAATCTAGGACTTCTGCAATTCTTCAAGGTCAGTGGGCATGTTTGGATGGAGGATGATGCGAGAAACGTCTCCTTCGATGACAGGATCCATGATTATCGGTAGGATAGTAGGATATGGCATCATAAGATTTTGAGCACGAGCTTGTACCCATTTGAGGTAGGGCTCAAGAAGAATGGAATTCTTCTGTCCTAAAGCCTTGTTATCAATCTTGCTCACCATTCCCCAAGAATGTATAAACCTTTGACGATAACCTTGAGAATCATTCTCGTAATCGAATATAATACCATGGATAAGCGTGTCATGAGGACTGTCTCTTCGAGTATAACCAAATTGACATAAAGACGGAGAAGGGTTGTATGTAATACCTACCCTAATTCCAAGGAGTGGAACATTATGGAATTCTACAAAGCGGTTAATGATAGTGATATCCTCGTGAGATCGGGAATACCAGTAGATGTCTGTATGAGAAAGTGACACCATTCTTTGCGACCACCTCAAACCTTGTTCATTTTTCATTATCGAGCGGGGAAGGTGCAAAATAAACCACCTGGATAGAAGAGGTATACAAAACATGAGAGTTCCTCTCCTCTTTATAGTGCGAGTTTGAAGAGAATGCAAAATGTCTCCGAGCAAGGTAGGCATAGGATTACGAGCAAGAAATATCTTGATGGTGTTCACATTATTAGTTGGTCTGGATTATGGAATAGCACCAATCCATATATTAACAAAGCCAAGATCTCCTCGAAAGCCTAGAAACTCATAGCATCCAAAAACAGTTGATCCTTCTCTATAAGAAATTTATCAAGAAAGCCCTTGACTCCACTTCTTGTTTCCCAATTAGATACAATGTTGGACTGCTTCAGATGTAAGGTTGCTGCAATATCTTCTGGTTTCAGATCTTTCTCTAAACCGGTGAAGGGTGTCTGATCAAGAATAGGCACTCCTAGTAGTTGAGAGAACTCTTCCATCATGGGTACCCACTAAGAATAAGGAAAGGTGAACAATGATGTGCAGGGTCAAAGAACTGGAATAGAACACTCATCATGTCTTCGTCAAAACCTGGGGTAACTAGACTGAGTAGTCGACCATGCCTTTTGATGAATTGAGAACTTTCAGGAACCTTTGAGGCTAACTCCTTAAGTTGAGGAAGCACCTTTACAAAGTTGATCCCGATAGTGTTTCTGTGAGCGGAAGCCATAACCTACAAGAAAGAACAAAGATAAATCCCTTGGTCCTTAAAATGGTTATTGAAAATGATATGGTATGATGTCATGATGTTATGATGTCATGTTCGAACAATTAATCATACACAAACAAAACACACAAGGCCTTAGGTTTAAGCTTGCATGGAGTTTGTAGGTAAGTACCCTCTTGAAGTTTTATTTGGCTCAACTTGTCATAAAGAAGTAATCGGGTTCTAGGAGCCTTAATACCACTGATCTTTCTCCTAGACATTGTTTCAGCAAAAGTATCTAATTTTCAAATGAAATATCCCGAGAGTCCGATCTCAATGAGTGTAGTATCGAGTATCGACCAACTTCAGTCTGCACCAAAGTTGGATATCTCACTACTTTCTAATGGCTAAGTTGTATCAACTAAGGTTCTACGGCTATTTAATGCTTTATGACACCACACGGCAGCCCAACATTCTCCTTGCCTTAACTCAAGGGACACCGGCACCAACCAATGTGTCACACTAACTTAGCCATAGATTCATCTATATTGGTATACATCATACAGTTTTCATGATCTGTTGCTACTTACCTAAAATTTCCACAGATCTGGGTATAGGATCTTTACAAAAATAAACCCGAGCAAAACCCCGAAATGTAAAGCATACAAATCAAGCAAGTAAAGAATTTTTAAATGTGATCTAACTCTAAGGTAACCCCACTTTTAGTTCTCCCCAACAGAGTCACCAGTTCTGTAATACGGTGGGAGAACTGACTTTTGGTTTTGCTTTTTATCGCAAATGTTGCGGATAGCAAGAGTCGCCACTGGTTTTTATTTTATCCAATAAGGAAAGTTTAAAAAGAACAGGAAAGACCTTTGAGGATTTTATGAGTAAGGGGGGTAGGTTATGAAAAGGGAAGGTATTAGCACCCTTTTCATCCGTAGTTATCTACGGGCTCTTAATCGCTAGTTCACTTTTGAAAATGCTTTGTGAATGTGTAAGTTTGAAAATATTTTGAAAATGCCTAAGTTTAGAAAACTTTGTAATGATTCTCGTATCGTTTAGAATGCATACAAAGTGTTTGCTTTGATAATATTTCAAAAGATAAGTATCTTGTGTAAAAAATGTTTTTTTTTGTTTGTGAGCAAGCGGTTAAGAACTATCTACCTACTCAATAGTATTTTTTGTTTTCCTCCTTCTTTAGATAGTGTTATCCTACCATTAGTTAGTAGGAAGCCCTATCATTGGATGTTTGAGGGACAAGCGCGGGTCATCGTACAATCATAAAGGAAACTCGTAGGGCGCTTTAGCAATTTGTCGTAAGGGACTAATATCGCTTATCGAGGCAGCACCGAAGGGTCATCGAGGGACTACAATATTTTAACTGAGGGTCTTTGCTAAAGCTTCCCACGTTCGAGGGACATGCCTGTATTTTCCGAAGGAAATAAGTGGAGTCACCCTAGAGGTGCGTGTGTGAAAAGTGCTTTTGATTTCAGTTAATTTGTCTTGATTAGGGTTATCTAGCGTTTGTTTTTAGTCTTTCCATACAAGCCTATTAGCATAAATCTAGCAGAGTTATAAGGAAAGCGGTAAAGACAAAAATTAAATTTCCTACGCTATTACAAAGCTTCGGGGAAGGGGATACAAACCACAAAACAGGGAAAGAAAGCAAGGAGAAATCCTATTTAAGCTATTACATACCTTTTAGCAGTTACAATATTTATTAAAACTTGCGCAAAATTTAAATAAAAAACTATTACAATTTGATGTGAAGCTTATACATTCGATCTAAGAAATTTAAATAGCAAAGAAAATAAATATTAAGAAAAATATTTTTTAAAAATCTAAAAAAACCTAATTTGATATTTTTGGTACTTTTGTTAAATGATTAACCTAATTATAAATTAAATTTCAAATTATTAAATAAAATAAAACCTAAGTCTAAATTCATTTAAAAAGTTAATTGATAAAAAAAATCATTTTTTATGAAATATTCTGATTTATAATTATCCTTTGATTTTAATGAAAAAAATATTAAATTGATTTAATTAATTAATTAGAAAAAGAGTTAGTTATAAAAAAGAAAATTAAAACAACATAAATATTAAAACAAAAAAAAGGGCCTGAATGAGTGAAAACTGGGGGTGCGAGGAAGTAAATCCCCTAGGCTCAAACAATGAGCCCAAACACTTGTGACAATTCAGTTCTGTCCTGATTCCTTTGAGGGTACACAACACCAACCTCTTTCTTCCCAGTGAATGGTTTTCTCACGGCACTGGAGGATGCGTCCTTTTGGATCTTCTCACTCTTAATCCCAGCTTCCACTCTCTCTCCGGTCAAGATTAATTCAGTGAAGCCAGCTGAGGAGCTTCCAAATAGATGATTAAAGAAAGTACCGGACAGGGTACCCAGAAACATGTCCACTAGTTCCCTGTCAGACAGGGGGGGTTGGACTCTTCCTGCTAAGTCCCTCCACTTCTGAGCATAGTCTTTGAAACCCTCGTTCGAACCCATAGCCAGACTTTGGAGTTGAGCACATGTGGGAGCAAGGTCTGCGTTATACTGATACTTCTTATAAAAAGTAGCGGCCAGGTCTTCCCAATTATGGATATTGGCCCTCTCCAGTTGATAGAACCAATCTAGCTGAGTCCCGAATAGACTATCCTGAAAGAAATGGACCCATAAATCTCTGTCAGCAGTGTGAGGTTGTATCCTCCTCACATAAGATCGGAGGTGCATCTTGGGACACGAAACCCCGTCGTACTTAGCAAACACTGGTGCCTTGAACTTTGGTGGAATAACAATCCCAGACACCAAACCCATCTCTTCGAAGTCCAGCCCGGACACTTTCTGAATCTCCATAGCACTTAAGCGATCTTCCAACTGTTTGTATTTGTCGTCAGTTGAAGGATACTCCTCTTCAGATTAATCAACCTCTTCTTCCTCTTCAGGTTCTGGATGGTCAGTCACTTCCTTGTTTTTACCTTCTTGATTATCCTTTTCACCAGATGATGTTGCGAAGTCTAGAGTCCGTCTGGCTTATCCTTTAAATCTTCTTCCCATATTCAAAACACCGGTTGATTTCTTCACTTTCTTATTCTTTTCTTTGATTAGCAGGGTTTTCAACTCATCTTTTCCTTTTTCCAGAGTCAAGAACATTTGTTGAAACTGGGCGTTCTGCGCTTGGAGATCCTTTATTGTATGTTCAAGATCCATCTTACTGAAATAAACAATAGAAAGATAAGGAGACCTGTTTTAAGAAACCTGTTTGTGTTATGATGAATGAAGATGCGTATGCGATGATTTCAAGGAAATTAGAGATTTAAATTTGCTTTAGACAAAAAGTAACACTCGTTATATTAATAAATCAAAGTTTGAGTACATCATGCATCTTTGGGCTTTACAATGAAAGAAATAAAAATACAAAACTCTAAGATAAAAAATTTGAGCGCATCCTCTTTGGTGCGATGTGGGCGTTCAGGCTCCGCTCCTCATGAAGTTGTTTGGTGAGTTCCAGAACCTTGTTCTTGATGGCGTAGAATTGGCCTTCGGAAGTGTCTCGTTCTTCCTTAAGTTGTATCCAATCCCTTTGCAAGTCTTCGAGATAGGTGGGCATGTTAGGATGAAGGATAATGTATGGGACATCTCCTTCCACAACAGGATCTATGATAACTGGGAGAATGGAGGGGTAAGGAATCATAATACTTTGGGCATGAGCTCATACCTATTTGAGATAAGGCTCAAGAGGGATGGAATTCTTGTGCCCCAGTGTCTTACTATCAACTCTATGTACCATGCCCCAAGCTCGTATGAACCTTTTGTGGTAACCCTGAGCATCATTCTCGTAGTCGAAGACGATTCCTTGGATAAGTGTATCATGAGGACCATCCCTTCTTGCATATCCAAACGGTCGTAGTGCCAAACAAGGATTGTAAGTGATTCCTCCCCTAATTCCTAAGAGAGGTACATTAGGGAATTCTCTGCATCGATCAATGATGGTAACATTCTTTGAGGATCGAGGACACCAATGAATGCCTGAATGTGTAAGAGTCATCAACCTATGAGACCATCTCAAACCCTGTTCATTCTTCAAGACAGATTGTGGTAGGTGCGAAATAAACCACCTAGACAAAAGAGGTGTGCAGCACAGAAGGGTTCCTCTCCTCTTTATAGTGCGAGTATGCAAAGAATGTAGGATATCTCCAAGTAGGGTAGGTACTGGATTGCGTGACAGGTAAACCTTAACCGTATTCATGTCTCTGAGTTGGTCCAGATTAGGAAATAGTACAAAACCATATATGAGAAGGGCTAAAACCTCTTCAAAAGCTTGTATGTCCAAGGTATCCCAGAAATGATGAGCTTTCTCGAACAAGAACTTATCCAAAAAACCTTTGACACCTCTCCTGGTTTCCCAATTTGCTACTACGTCATACTATTGTAAGGACAGAGCTTTGGCAATATCTTCAGGTTTAGGGTCTCTTTCCATACTATAGAAAGATACCTCATTAAGGATAGGCACCCCCAACAGCAGAGAAAAATCCTCCATAGTAAGCACTAATTGGTAATCCAGGAAAGTGAAGTAGTGATGTAAAGGGTCAAAGAACTGAAAGAGAACTTTTAACATTTCTTTATCACGGTTTGAAGTGACCAATCTGAGAATCCTACCATGTCTTTCAGTGAACGGAAAGCTTTCAGGAACCCTTGATACCAAATCCTTAAGCTGAGGAGGTACTTTTACCAGACTGACTTGGATAGTGAATCTACGGGCGAGAGCCATATCCTACAAAACAAGAAAACAATAAACCCTAAGAATCCTTGAAATGGTTAGTATGACATGTTATGTTATGATGTCATGATTATGCTCAGATATAGCAGATATAGCAAGCACAAACAAGTCACACAAAGACCTTAGGTTTAAGGCTTGCATGGATTTTAAGGTGATACGCTCTTGAAGTTGGGTTGGTTCAACCTGTCCTAAATATAGTAACCGGGTTCTAAGGGATCTCAATATCACCGGTATTTCCCCCAATTCTCGTTCCGATAGACAATTGACTTACCATCAAACAAAATTCAAGGGTCAAACCTTAATGAATTTAGTATCGAGTATCAACCGACTTTAGTTTTACACCAAAGACAGCTATCTCACTACGTCCTAAAAGTCAAGTTGGTCAATTAAGGTGCTAAAGTCAGTTGACGCTTTATGACACCATGCAGTGGTCCCGTATTCTCCTTGATTACTCAAAGGCTACCGGTACACACCAAAGTATCGCATCAACGTAGCTACTATTTCAACCGTGTCGGTATACTCCGCACAGTTTCCTCACAGTTTATTGCTACTTACCTAAAAAGGTGCCCCAAATTCGGGTGTAAGATCAAAGCAAGCCCAAACAAGGAACCATAATGTAAAGCATGCAAGTCAAACAAGGAAAGCAAGCAAAAGTGATCTAGCCCTAAGGTAACCCCACTCAAGAGTTAATTCCCCAACAGAGTCTCCAGTTCTGTAACACGGTGGGAGAACTGACTTGGGTGTTTTGCGTTTGATCGTAATTGTGCGGATAGCAAGAGTCACCACCGACTTTTCTTTTAATCAACAGGAAAGGCTAAAAAGAACAAGAAAGACCTTTAGAGATGTTTTCTGAGTTCGGGGGGGGTAGATTATGAAAAGGGAAGGTATTAGAACCCTTTTCATCCGTAGTTATCTACGGGCTCTTAGTTTCTTTCTATATCAATTGATTTTGTTTGAATGTGCTTGTGGTGTGGGTTTTGAAAGTATTTTGAAAATGTCTTTGTAATGGTTCTCGTTTCTATAAGAACGTGTACAAAGTGTTTGTTTCAAAAATAGTTCAAAGATGTGTTTGTGGAGTGTGTTTTTTTAAAGTGTTCTTGGAAATATGTTTTTGTAATGGTTCTCGTCTCTATAAGAACATATACAAAAATCTTTTGTCTTTTGAAAAAGGTTTTCATATGAAAGTGTTGGTGTAAAATGTTTGGTTGTGAACAAGCGAGCAACTAAGAGGGAATCTACCTACTCAAAAGGTCTTAAATGTTTCTTTTCCTCCTTCTTTAGATGTTGCTATCTTACCATTGATTTGCTAAGAAGCCCCATCGTTAGATGTAAAGGGACAGGTGCGGGTCAATCGTACAGTCATAGAAGGCAACTTGTGAGACGCTTTAGCAATTTTTTGCAAGGGACTAGATCGTTTTACCGAAGGCAACATCGAGGGACATCGAGGGACTAAGATCTTTTTTTATCGAAGGGTCTTTGCTAAAGCGTCCCATTTCGAGGGACATGACTGTGTTTCTGAGGCAACGAGCGAGGTTACCCTAGGGGTGCGCGTGTGAAAAAGTGTGTTTGATTCAAGTTAATTTGTTCTTTGATTAGGTTATCTAGAAATTGATTTTAATCTTGCCATACACACCTAATTACTATACAGTATAAGGAAAACAGTAAATTGTGGAAATTAAAATTCTACGCTATTACAGAGTTTTCAAGAATGGGGGTACAAATTTACAAATGAGGATGGATTAGTACAATTAAATGTCCAAATAGGAAAACAATACACCCAAATCAAATCGAGTAATTAATCGAAATTACAACAAGTTTATGAAGTAAAAATTAATTAACAAAATAAAGATAAGGAAATAAAGTTCTTGGTTTTTTTATTTTGTTTAAAAAATTTGAAAAGAAAAATAGATAAAAACTATTTTATTAATTAGCTAAAGAAACTAAATCAAATGTGTGTATTTTTTTTTTTAGGTTTTTTTGTTATTAAGAAATTAAATAAACAAATTAAGACTTAATAACAAAAATTAATTAGTAAAAGTTTTTACAAAGTTTTTTTTAAAATTAAATTAGAACTAAGAACTAAACTTAATTAAGAAAATTAATTAACAAAGATCATGTGTTACTAAATTAGTAGAATCAAGTAAAATTAAATTAAATATTTAAAACACAACAAAATGGAGGGGTGGTGTTAAATTGAAGATGGAGTGATGCTGTTTTTTTTTAGCATGGGCTTTAGAAGTTTAAGCCCAAGGGACTTTGTTTTGACAAAAAAAAAAGAGAAAGTGAAGTAAACAATCAGGAAAATGGAAAAAATGTCCCAGTGGGTCTTGAACACGGGACCTCACCTCCAGACACCATCACCTTAACCACTGCACTACGCTACTTTATTTGTTATTACATTATTCTCATTAATATAACAAGCTAAAGGGACAAATAAAATATGATTAAAAAAATGGTGGGCCTAGGCCGAACCGGGTCGACCCAAGGTCCACCTTCTCTCTTCAAGCTCGTACAAGGGTTTGTTAACCCTAAAATGAAAACAATGAGGCAGCGCCTCCTTCATCATTCACGTGAATATAAACCAAACAACAGGAGATTCCTATGTTATTCTTTGTAACTCTCGCGGCCCTTAATCGGTGTCTCTTCCTAACTGGTCGAAACGCCCTCTGTTTCTCATTGATCTCAACTCGCGGCTATCTCACAATATATTCTCTTCACTAACAACAACAAACAACTGTAAACATGATGATATGAAGAAAAATGAGAAAAAAAATACTTACAGAATCAAAGCTAGTTCGATGGGATTCTGGCTTTGACGAGATCCAGGTATGTTCTTTTGCGAAATTTCTGGCTCGATTGGATTTGCTCTATTTTGAAATTTTGTTTGTATTGCTGTTGACACGTCTGTGTTTTGACTTGTAATGGTGATGATGTCAGAGGCGTTGAGTGCTTTGGTTTAGGTACGATGGGGGTGTTCAACAGTGGTGAGTTATAGGTGAGTGAGGTTTGGGTATTGTAGTAGGTCTTAGATACTTGTTGGTTGAGAGCGTTCTTTTAGAGGTGTGTTCTGCTAGCTATTAGTATTTGTTGGTTATTGGTATTGGTTTTATATCTCTTCCCCTGCTGGTTTTTTTTGGCCTTGTTCGTTTTCTGGTTTTTCTATTGGCTATGGTTTTTGTGTTGTTTTGTATATTGTTTTTTGCCTCCTCCTCTCTTTGTGAAACATACATTGTTATTATATTGGAATAAGGGTGAACAGTGGGGGGGGGGAATTGAGGTTTTGCAAACTGTGGTATGCTGACCTTGGGGATTTTGAGCACAGGTTTCAAATTTGCTATTTGTGTGCAATTCATTAGACAGATTTTTGGACAGATTTTGGGGCAACACATTATAGGTTTTTGGATTATTGTATGCGCTGTATTTTTATAGCAGGATAGCAGGGTTTATGGACAGCAACAGGGCTGTTGTTTGCTAGGTGATATCCTTCTGTCTCTTTCCTCTTTCCTATTTCATCTTTCAAGGATGCAAAGCATTTTGCTTTTTATTTAATAATTCTGAAGGATTTGCAACATTTAGGAACAGGATGACATAGCGTTTTGACCATAAGCTAGCATTGGATGTTTTTATATTGGATAATTTTACTTTGCTTTGGTCATTTCTCATTGTTTTGTGTGTTTGGCAGCTTGGCTGCAAGTTTGCAATGTTTACAGCAGCTGCTTGCCTGCTGTTCTGTTGCTACATGTTGCTTGTTTTGTTTGCTTTTGTTGGTTGTTGTTTGGTAGCCTAGCTGCTGCGCTAGCCTGCTGTTTTGCTGTTTGTTGGTTTGTTTTGTGTTGCAGTTCTGCTGCATTTGGGCAGCTTGCTTATTGTTCTATTTGTTTGCAGTTTGACCTTGCTTTTGTAATGTTTGCAAATTTCTTTTTCCCTTTTGTGATCGGTGGATCTGGAACTGACTGTTTAACGCTGGTTCGCGAAATGTCGCGGAAGCAAGAGTCGCCACCGTCTTTTATTTTCTCCAATTGGAAAGGACAAAAGCACAGAAAAATTCCTTATTGAGATTGCTCTCGGTTCGGGAGGTAGATTTATAGAAAGGGAAGGTGTTAGCACCCTTTCTATCCATGGTTATCCATGGGCTCTTAGATACTTGCTCATTTGTGTTTTCAAAAGGTTTGTTTGCTTTTCAAGGTGAGTGGGTTTGAAAAAGTTTCTTTGAAAATTTCAGTTTGACTCTTGTATCAGTCCTCAAGAGTCTTTGAAAAGTTGTTTTTGAAAGCTTTTTGCAAAGTGTCGGTGTGAAAAGAAGTTTTTGATTTGTTTTGAATTAGAGCAAGCATCTACGAGTCATCCACCTACCCTAAGGAATTCGTCTGTGTAAATGTCCTTAAGATAGTGCCATCCCACCATTGAGAGGTAGGTAGCACCACCGTCGGAGGTATTCGGGTCAATTCGAGGGTTCGGGACAGTGTGGTCACCAGAGCAATAGGAGGGCACCTTAGAAGCTACCCCCATGCCATGTTCATGGACATGAGGACTTACTAAAACATCCTCTACTCGACGACCACATTTCAAGGGGCAAGGCAACAGTGAGACGTACCCTAGGGGTGGTGTGTGATTTGTGTGTCATTTTCAGTTATATTTGTCTTGTTCATGCATTGGTGATCTACGCTTTGTTTTTTTATTTTTGGCAATCATTCTTTCATGCAAGTTATTAACAGTTAAAAGATGCGAGAAGGTAAAAGTCCTACGCTATTACAAAGGCGCGGGTCTACATCGCCAAATTAATCCAAGACCCGATTTGAAATAAAATAAAATGCGGAAAATAAATACCCTAATTAATCTATTACAAGGCTTTGGGGTAATTACATGAAATTTATAAAAAAGAAATAAAATAAGCGCACGAAACGAAATTATAATCGAAAGCGAGGGCGTTGAACCCTTTTAAAGAAATTAAATTACAATTAATAAATTAATTAAGTTTAAATAAAAGAAAGAATTTTTTTTGGAGTTTTTTGTATTTATGGAGTTTAATGAGAAAATTAAATTGGAATTAAAAACCCTAATTCTAAACTATTTTTAATTTATTAAAAAAAATGTTTAAGTTTGACCTAGTTTTAACCTAATTATTTAATTACAAATTTATTTACAAAAATAATTAATTATTAATAATAACAAGAAGAAATTTTAATTATTAAAAAAGAATTAAAAAAACTAGAAACCCTAATCTCTATGTTTTTTAATTTATTAAGAAAGCATTAAAATTAAACCTAAAATTAAAACTAAGTTAATTATTAAATTTATTTACAAAATAAAACATTAGTGAATTAAATAATAAAATATATTTTTATTTTTTTACTTTCTGATTTTTTTTTTGTATTTTTATATTATTTAAGATTAATTTAAAGAATTAAAAGAAAATAATTAAAGCAAAATAAAAAAAGAAAAACAATAAACGAAAGAAAATACAAACAAGGGGGTTTGTTGACCCTTTTGGAGGTTTGACTGAAGCAATTTGGCCCAATGGAGGCTTGGCCTGGTTGACTTTTGATGGTCACGTGTAGACCCCTGGACTGAGGTGCACAATGGAACTCATATCTTGGCTTTTGGATTGATCTCAGTGGCCATGTGGCAAGCACCAGCGCTGGATGTTTGGTGGACTTCTGGACATGTGGGGTACCTAATCACGTTATGAGAAAAAATAGAAGGAAATATGGGGGACCTGGGGATCGAACCCAGGTCCCAATGCTGGAAAGACAACGCATCAACCAACCATCCAAGTGCGTTCATTTGTAAGATTAATGGAATGTGAATATTATAAGAAAAGATAAAAGTTAATGGTCTGAACCAAAAATATACGCGCCAATTTTGAATAGCCCAATAGTCTCAGGACACGCATGCTTCTTCTCCATGTTATACCTGGAACGAAAATCAAATAGCGGGGGTTTTGAACCCCCACTAACTACAACACACAATAATAGCGATTAGAATATGGCTCATCATAAATTGAGCGCGACATGTGGAATTAATTCGTATGAAGCTTCTGATTCTAATGGCATAGGTCTTGTTGTCTGATTTTTCCAGAAGAGGAAAGCCCCAAATTCGCACCTCTGAAAACCTAGAAAACATCAATGGCATCTTTCTATACAAACACTAATAATCCAATTCAATGGTACCATCAGTTTCAGGGAGTCCATATTAGTGTAAAACAAGCATTAGAATGTATGAATATGGCATATAAATCAAAACACGAATATGCAAAATATCAAGAACAGGACGGTTTTGTTCTACCGATTCTTGAGGTTAGAGGCTATGGTTTTGATTCAGAAAGCTTCCTTGATGCGTCAGGAAGGTAGTGAAATCGTTCTTTGGCTTGAAAAAGTGCTCTAGCTATGGAATCAGATTTGAACTTTTTGACAAAAAATGCAAAGTGTGTATGTTCTTCTGAGCGCAGCTTTCAGGTCCTGAGCATTAGGTTTAGGTTTGTGTTTATATGAGGAATGGATTAGGGTAAGAATTCAAGCCAAAAACCTTTGCATTCATGAATCCAATATTTGATTTTCAATGAATCTTTTTTTCAATCTTTTCCATGCCCTTTTGATACCAATCATGGCCAAATCTTTCCATATTGAGTGTGCACGAAATCTTGGAGTTATGATGAGTAGAAATGCTGCATAAAAAGATTTGCAAGGTGGCATTGAGTATTTTTTTCATATTTAATTTGAATTAAATGAATTAATAGATTTAAAAATTCAATTAATAAATTAAAAATAAGAAAACAACTTCCCTTTGGGCCAATGGGTCGTGCATAGCTTTTGGATTATGATTCTTGGAAGAAAATGTGGCCCATTAGCAATTTTGAGGCATTTGAAGAAAGTTGACTTTTCAAAATTCCCAAAAATTTCCCAACTTCCACAAGGCATATCTTGCTCAATTTTTAAGCTTTGATCATGTTCTTGGACATTTTGGAAAGGTCTTTAAGTCCTCTAACCAATGTCTCTGGTCCCATGTCATTTTGATTTACCAATCTCAAGTTATGGTCTTTGACTTAAAGTGCCTTTTTGTTGACTTTTGAAAATGACCTATAATGTTGAGATTGATAACTTTTTGTGAGAGCATTTCTTGGACTTGAAGTGTGAAGAGGAGTTGTAGGAAATGTCTTTCTCTTCAAAATGAGCTTTGGATGGAATTTTTCTGATAAACCATGTGGAAGTTATGCCTTGGTCAAGTTACAGTTGACTTTTTCAACTGTCCAAATATGGAAACTTTTGCATCTTGAGACTTTTTGAGCCATGCCTTGAGAATCATGATCAAGAATTGATCAAATGATGTTTGTGGCTTAAAAATAAGATGTTGACCAAAAATTTGGACTTTTGACTGTCAAATGACCATTTTGCCCCTGCAGTTGACTGTTGAGCAATTAGGGTTTTTGACTGTGCAATTTTGTGCTGTGAGTCTTGAAACTTGACATGAGGATACTTGACAATGTTTGTAGGCATGTGGGACTTGTTTGGACCCTTGAAAACTTCAACTTCTTTGCCAGAACCAAAACCCTAGTTTTTTTACTATTAGGAGGCCATTGAACTGTGCAACCCTTGGGGAGATTTTGAAGCATGTTCTTTGCAAGTCTTGAAGAATATGAAAGGGCAAATTTTGGGGTACAACAGTTGCCCCTGTTCAATCTTCTTATACCTGAGGATGTAGATTAGCTGACGTGCCTTTCGTAATCCGAAGGTGGAAGATGATTGAACACTAGAGTGCCCAGAAATTTGCGCTCACATGTTAGTAGCGTGATGATGGGAATGGGCTTATAGATGCCATTTGGAGATTAGTGGATAGGAAGATGGGCTTATAGATGCCATGATGAGAGGTGATGGATAGGTGGATGGGCTTATAGATGCCATCTGGGGGCCGATCGCGTAAGGGATTCCTTAGCGAGAACTTGCGTACCTAAAAAAGAAGATGATTACCTGGCCTGTCACAGGAGCTGGGCTTCAAACTCTTTGTATAGATGTGTCCTGACTGGTTACAGGAGCTGGATCTGGAGCTTCAAAAGGTGATGAATGAATCAGGGATGGTCACTACCTCAACGGGACGATGAGAGAACCTCATATGATTACTACCTCAACAGTAACGATGAGAGAATCTGGGGCGATTACTACCTCAACAGTAACAATGAGAGAATCCGGGGCGATTACTACCTCAACAGTGATGATGAGAGAACCTGGGATGATTACTACCTCAACAGTAACTATGATAGAATCTTGGATGTCTTCTACTAGGATGAGAATTAGGGAGATCTTAAGGTCGATCTGACTGAACCGGAGAAGGCCTTTGACTGGATAAGAATCAGGAAAATCTTAGGGTCGATTTAACTGAACCGGGCAAGGTCTTGGAATATCTTCAACTGGATAAGAATCAGGGAGATCTTAGGGTCGATCTGACTGAACCAGAGAAGGCCTTTCACTGGATAAGAATCAGGAAAATCTTAGGGTCAATTTAACTGAACCGGGCAAGGTCTTGGAATATCTTCAACTGGATAAGAATCAGGGAGATCTTAGGGTCGATCTGACTGAACCAGAGAAGGCCTTTAACTGGATAAGAATCAGGAAAATCTTAGGGTCGATTTAACTGAACCGGGCAAGGTCTTGGGATATCTTCAACTGGATAAGAATCAGGGAGATCTTAGGGTCGATCTGACTGAACCAGAGAAGGCCTTTGACTGGATAAGAATCAGGAAAATCTTAGGGTCGATTTAACTGAACCAGGCTAGGTCTTGGAATCTTCAACTGGATAAGAATCAGGGAGATCTTAGGGTCGATCTGACTGAACCAGAGAAGGCCTTTGACTGGATAAGAATCAGAAAAATCTTAGGGTCGATTTAACTGAACCAGGCTAAAGTCTTGAAATCTTCAACTGGATAAGAATCAGGGAGATCTTAGGGTCGATCTGACTGAACCAGAGAAGGCCTTGGACATAGTTGAGAACTTAATTGGATCTTTCCTGAAAGGTAAAGGTCAGTCATATGCAATGCATGATATGGATCAAGCAATGATGTTCTCAATATAAATGAGATTGTAAGGTATGATGCGTTTATGCATGTATCATGATGTATGTGATGTTTTTGAATGTATGTTTTCGTCTTAGGAAAATAAATCCTTGACGGGTGCCGGGAAGTTAAATCCTGGGCTGATGTAGAGCTTCTGTTTCCACTGGGGAGTGATGGTTGCAAGAATACCGGTAGGAGAAGATAACTCCGTTGGGGAATAAACTTGGCGAATGGATTACTCTGCGGGGAGAAAATTATTCTAGCGATCTTGCTGGGGAGCAATACTCTGTGGGAAGAGAGGTACCTGCTGGGATGTTGATGATAACTTCGCTGGGGATAAGAAGACTTCGCCGAGGACGATCTTTCCGTGGCTTTTGGCTGAGGATAACCCAGTTATATCCTGGTAGGGAAATAACCTTTGAATAAAGTCGGGGGACGCGTTCGTGCTCTGCGAGGGATAAGCTTCCTGCTTGGGGAGATGGATTCCAACTTTCCTGGCTTGGACTCTTCTGGGGAAACTTTGAGATGTACTGGAAGTAACTCCACTGAATGTCTTGATATACCGCCGGGGAACAATCTTTAGGTCAAGACTGCCGGGGATGCTTGTTTAAGAATATCTGTATATCGTGCTGGGGAATGTTGAGATCTGCGGGGGTACCTAACTTCCTTAAGGCTGATAATAGCTTTACTTGGGGAGAGTGCACTGACTTGCTGGCTCACTCTCTGGGGAATTGAGATATACTGGTTGTGTTCTTTAGCTGAACCTACCTTGGTACCTTGATAGACTGAGCAACTAGATCGCTTAGACAACTCATTATTGCCCCAGTTTCTAATGTTACCCGTAATTAATCCTTTGTTTCGTATGCAAATATTTATGAGTTAGCAATTAGTGTCAAATGCATATATCACAAATTGAACCTTGGATGTTCTTCGCAAAACAAAACAGAAAAGGAAAAACATTTGGCAATTTTAACTGAAAAGTGATTTTTGTATTGATTTTTGAATTTGCCTGTAAAATAGGCGTTTATGTACAAGAGGCTGACGTCCTAGTAAGAGAACGCCGCCGAACAAAAGAGTTTATACGATTTTGTACAAAGGAAAATAAAACTGCTGTGCAAAAGGAATGATCCCACTGGGTTCCAGCTCTGCTATCGCTTTTATATCTTCGAGCGTCTCATCACTTGATGACCTAGTTGACGATGAAGCTGATTGATCGATGCCGTCTGAACTTGATGTAGATATCGGATTCTGGATGCAAAGTGATCCAATGAGACATAGTATTACGCTTTATCCCTAACTTTTGCCTGGACCGCCCTTTCGGGTTTTCAGTCCACCGGGATACCCATTTTTTCCCAAGCCGCCTTTTCAGGTTTTCGACTTGCCGGGTGTACAGATTTTTTTCATTTCATCCCTTCATTTTGCCCGAACCCTTTTGGTTCGCCGGGAAGCCCTAATTTTTGCCTAGGTATGTCAACCTAGCGGGTCTTTTTTCATGCGTAGTATCTTTTTACTATGTCTGCATTGGCGGGGTGAGGAAGGTCGTCACCATCCATGTTGGTTAGAATCATGGCTCCTCCTGAGAACACATGTTTAACCACAAATGGCCCTTCGTACGTAGGGGTCCATTTGCCCCTTGGATCACTCTAAGGAAGGATGATGCGTTTGATTACCAGATCCCCAACTTGATATTCTTGTGGTCTGACCTTTTTGTTAAATGCCCTGATCATCTGTTTTTGGTACGTCTGGCCATGACAAATAGCAGCAAGTCTCTTTTCGTCGATAAGGTTTAGTTGATCAAGTCGTGTCTGGATCCAATCATCTTCATTCAGATCTGCATCCTTCATTATCCGGAGAGAGGGTATTTGCACTTCGATCGGTAAGACTGCCTCTATACTGTAGACCAAGGAAAAGGGAGTTGCCCCGGTTGACGTCCTGGCTGAGGTACGGTACCCATGTAGAGCGAATGGTAACATCTCGTGCCAATCTTTATAAGTCACTGTCATCTTCTGCACAATTTTCTTAATGTTCTTATTCGCTGCTTCTACAGCCCCATTCATCTTCGGCCGGTAAGGAGAAGAGTTGTGGTGCTGTATCTTAAATTGCTCGCAGAGCTCAGTGATCATCTTGTTATTGAGATTGGTACCGTTGTCTGTAATGATCCTTTCTGGGACGCCGTATCGACAGATCAGGTTGTGCCGAATGAACCGTGCCACAACATTCTTGGTTACCGTAGCGTAGGAAGCTGCTTCAACCCACTTTGTGAAGTAATCAATCGCTACCAGGATGAAGCGATGCCCATTGGACGCTGTAGGTTTAATCTCACCGATCATATCTATGCCCCACATTGCAAAAGGCCAAGGTGCAGTCAAGACATTCAGAGGGACTGGAGGAACATGCACCTTGTCTGCATAAATCTGGCATTTGTGACACGTCCGAGAATGTTGGTAACAGTCGGCTTCCATTGTGGACTAGAAATAACCTGCCCGAAGGATCTTCTTTTCCATAGTGTGTCCACTGGAATGTGTTCCGAAGGTCCCTTCATGTAGCTCTGCCATGATCCTTTCTGCTTCAGTCTTATCCACACAACGCAGTAAGGTCGAATCATGGTTTCTCTTGTACAGGATGTCGTTGCTAAGGAAGAACTTCGCTGGGAGCCTTCTCAGAAACTTCTTATCGTTGACAGATGCACCTTCAGGGTATTCCTGAGCTTCCAAGTATCTCTTCACCTCATGGTACCAAGGCTTCTCAGTCACCAATTAAGTCTCGAGATCACAACAGTATGTTGGTTCGTCCAGTTTCCAGATGATGATCCGGGGAGCCTCATTGTCCCATTTGACCTTGAACATAGAAGACATCGTAGCTAACGCGTCCGCCAACTGATTTTACTCTCTCGGAAAGTGCTCAAAGGTTATCTCTGTGAAGTGGGGGATCAAGGTCAACACACATTCTTTGTAAGGAATAAGATTCGGATGTTTCGTATCCCACTCGCCTTTGATCTGATTGATCACGAGAGTGGAATCTCCGAAAACACTCAGAAACTTGATCCTTAAGTGAATCGCAGCTTGAAGACCCATGATGCATGCCTCATACTCTGCCATGTTGTTGGTGCAGTTGAAACATAGTCGGGCAGTGAGTGGAGTATGAGTGTCTTGAGGAGATATGATCACAGCGCCGATACCGTTACCCAAAGCGTTGGAGGCTCCGTCGAAGTGCATAGACCATCGGGATCCTTCCTCAGGTCCTTCATCCGGTCCAGGTACTTCACAATCAGTCACTATCATGATACTCTCATCTGGAAACTCGAAGTTCATTGACTGATAGTCGTCTACTGCCTGATGTGCCAAGTGATCTGCCAATACACTTCCTTTGATGGCTTTATGGGTCGTGTACTGGATGTCGTATTCTGTCAAGATCATTTTCCATATTGCTATTCTCCCAGACAGAGCAGGCTTTTCAAATATGTACTTTATTGGATCCATCTTTGAGATCAACAAGGTAGTGTGAGTCAGCATATACTGTCTCAGCCGGCGAGCAGCCCATACCAAAGCGCAGCAAGTTTTCTCAAGCAGTGAGTATCGGGTCTCACAGTTGGTAAACTTTTTGCTAAGGTAATAAATGGCATGCTCTTTTCGGCCAGACTCGTCATGCTGCCCCAGCACACACCCCATCGAGTTGTCAAGAACTGTCAGGTATAGTATCAGAGGTCTCCCTTCAACCGGTGGCATAAGGATGGGTGGTTCTTGGAGGTACTCTTTGATTCTATCAAAAGCGGCCTGACATTCATCGTTCCAACGTACTACCTGATCTTTCTTCAGCAGCTTGAAGATTGGTTCACAAGTAGCGGTTAGATGCGAGATGAATCGAGCAATGTAATTCAGGCGTCCTAAAAAGCCTCTGACTTCTTTCTGTCTTAGGAACTGGCATCTCTTGAATAGATTTAACCTTGGTAGGGTCCACTTGGATACCCTTGTCACTTACAACGAAGCCTAGCAACTTTCCAGACCTTACCCCGAATGTGCACTTGTTCGGATTCAACCTCAGCTTGTACAACTTCAGACGGTCAAACAATTTCTGCAGATGATCAAGGTGTTCTTCCTCAGTTTGGAACCTTGCAATCATGTCATCGACATACACTTCTATCTCATGATGGATCATGTCATGCAATAAAGCAACCATGGCACGTTGGTAGGTTGCCCCAGCGTTCTTCAGTCCAAAAGGCATGACCTTGTAGCAGAAGGTGCCCCACTGAGTAACAAAGGTAGTCTTTTCCATGTCTTCCGGAGCCATCTTGATCTGATTATACCCTGAAAAACCATCCATGAAAGAGAACACCTTATGCTGAGCAGTATTGTCAACCAGGACATCAATGTGAGGTAGGGGGAAGTCATCTTTGGGGCTGGCCCTGTTCAGATCCCTGTAATCGACACACATTCTGACCTTACCATCCTTCTTAGGTACCGGCACCACATTAGCAACCCACTGAGGGTAAGAAGTCACTGCAAGAAAACCGGCATCAAACTGTTTCATAACCTCGGCTTTGATCTTCTCAGACATCTCTGGATGCATACGGCGGACCTTTTGCTTAACCGGAGGGCAGTCTTCCTTGGTAGGCAAATGATGGACCACGATATCAATATCTAACCCAGGCATGTCTTCGTAGGACCAGGCGAAGATTTCCACATAATCATGTAACATCTGAGTCAACCGTTGTTTCACGCTGAGCTCTAGGTTGGCACCAATCTTGACTTCTTTCCTATTTGTCTCAGTACCCAGATTTATTGTTTCCACTGCCTCTTCATGTGGTTGAATTGCCCTCTCTTCCTGGAGTAACAGTCTTGCAAGTTCGCCAGGCACTTCGCAATCATCTTCACCTTCGTCTTCGGCTAAGTTGATCGGATTTTCGAAGTCATAACTGGCAGTAGCAGAGTCGTTACCAGTGAGATCCAGAGTGGATTGAAACCTGTATGAGTGAGTGTGTGTAAATACAGCTGTTTTGCAATATATAAAGAAAGGAAGGAAAGAAAAGGAGCATAAGATTTGAAGTGCGAGAAAACGTCCAAGGTCTTTATTCATGATATATGAAATGACAATTAATATGCCCTCACAAATGAAGCCACAGTGCCCCGGGTAAGACACCGGGCCATAGAGTTTCAATTCATTGTTTATTACAAATAACAAAATCAAAGGAATTCATTACTGCGTAACAAAAGTAACAGGTGTATGATCTTTAGCGGTCCAATTATTCAATCCACCGTCGGTCGTCGGGTAGATCCAGCTATCAAACTCTGACTCTTCCACTTCATCTTCATCCCCAACAGCATTCACTCCTGGATTGGTGATGAGCACAGGAGGTCTTCCGATTCTAGCTTTGCGCACATTCCTCTGAGCCTCTGCAGTGAAACCCAGTCCAAACTTGTCAGTTTTTGGTGTAAAATCAGGGAGCCTGCCCCAATTAGCACATTCACCTTTCTTGATTACAGCCCAGGCGTCCTTCAAGGAAGCCATCTTCAAGGGGAAGTCCTCTTCAACCACTGCTTCTGCTGCTGCCAATGTTGGAGGTACCTCTTCAAAATGCTGAAAGGGGGTTTTAATAAACTCCCCATCCATCTCAATATATCGGAAGGAATTCAAGTGACTAACCACATACTCCTCCTCTCCCTGCACAGTGACAATCTTCCCTCTGACGGGGTACTTGAGCTTTTGGTGTAGGGTAGAGGTCACTGCCCCAGCTTTGTGAATCCAAGGTCGACCCAGTAAACAAGAATAAGATGGACGGATATCCATCACATATAAAGTTGAGTCGAATACTTGAGAACCCACACGAATAGGAATGTCTACCTCTCCATGAACCATCCTCTTAGAACCGTCAAAGGCTCTGACAATGATGTTGCTAGGTTTCAGCTCCAGGCCCTCACAATCCAAACGGTCTAAGGCCTTTTTGGGTAGCACATTCAGGGAAGAACCAGTGTCCACCAACACGTGCGCAAGAGTAGTGCCCCTGCATTCAATAGAGACATGCAGGGCGTCATTGTGGTTCTTTCCCTTAGCAGTAAGGTCAGCATCCGAGAAACCCAAACCATTGTCGGCTGTCAAATTGGCTACGCAATCAGTAAACTGGACTGCAGATGTCTCCTGTGGCACATGGGCCGTCTTTAGAAATGAAATTAAGGCCTTAGCATGGGCCTCTGAGCACAGCAGCAAGGAGAGCATAGACATCTTGGAGGGGGTATGCCCCAGCTGTTCAACATCATTAAAGTCACTCTTCTTGATTATTTTAAGAATTTCCTCCATCTCTTGCTGGGAGGCTTCAACATTTACAGATTTTGGTGCCTCCATCCGGGCAGGCTCATCATCAATCCCTTTGCCCCGAGCATTAGATGACTCGGCAGCAGGGAATCCAACTTGATCAGAAGTGGGAACAGGTGCACTTGCAGGTGTTATAACGAGAGGTCTTCGAATAGCTGGTGGTGCAATGTCAGGCGAGAAGAGCCTGCCACTACGGGTAACTTTTGCTGGACCAGTGATATTGCTGATGCTGGTGCCAGTGTTGAAATCTTGCTTTATACCATGTACATATACATCTGCCCCATAGTGCCATGGGACAGCCTTATCAGATTCATAGGGGAGAGGCCCCGGAACAGTAATAACAACGGGTGCGACAGTCATGATTTTAACTGGCTTCCTCGGGGGAGCCTTGATTGGATTTTGGAAAATGGTAACAACAGATACTTCTTCCACAGGAACAAACGGAACAACGGTCTTCTTGAACAGAATCTCTTTGCTGTCCATCAGGCTTTGGATGCCCAACTTCAGCAAAGGACAACCAGAAAGGGAAACAGCATAGAAAAGGCAACCTTCGCTACAACCCGGAAATAAACCGGCCAGCAGTAGGTTCCTTTTAACAGTCATCAGAGGAGTAGCTACATCATTCACAGAAACGGCATACACATCTTCATCAACGGCATTCACTCCATGCTGGGGCATAGGAGCAGTCACCACATTTGGCCTCTCAGGCGCCTCAAATTGTATCTCTTTTGCGTTAATAAGGTCTTGCACCTTATTCCTTAAGGCCCAGCAGTCATCAGTGGAATGCCCCGGGCTATCGGAGTGATAAGCACAGCGAGCATTTGGATTGTACTTGGGAGAGGCAGTATTCACAACCTTCGAGGGCTCTCTGACAGTCACCAAATTGGTGGATAGCAACTGCGGCAAGATTTGCGATAGGGTCATACTTAGACGGGTAAACTCTCTTCTGGGTCTTTCAGCCCTTTGTGGATTGGTTTGCCGAGGAGCGGCAGCAGGCTTAGCAATCATCACCGCGTTGACAGATTGGCGGCGTTCAGGTTTCTCTTGCCTCCTAGGCCCATACACAGCACTGGCCTCCTTTTTAAAGGGCTTCTTCTCAGCACTTGAAGATGCACCCTTCTGGATTTTACCGGACTTCATTCCAGCCTCTATCCTCTCTCCAGTCAGAATAAGATCAGTGAACCCTGCAGACGAGTTACCGATGAGATGATTGAAGAACGGCCCGGATAGGGTCCCCAAGAACATATCTACCAGCTCACGGTCAGTTAACGGAGGCTGCACCCTGCCAGCCAGATCCCTCCACTTCTGTGCATACTCTTTAAAACCTTCGTTTGATCCTAGCGACATACCCTGGAGTTGGGTACGTGTAGGAGCAAGGTCGGCATTATATTGATACTGCTTGTAAAAAGCAGTAGCCAACTCCTCCCAGTTACGAACCTTGGTCCCATCCAGCTGATAGAACCATTCGAGATGAGTCCCTGAAAGACTCTCCTGGAAGAATTGGATCCACAAATTCTTGTCCACTGTGTATGGTTGAATCTTCCGCACATAAGATCTGAGGTGTAGCTTGGGACAAGACGCCCCGTCATACTTGGTGAAAGATGGTGCCTTAAACTTGTGAGGAATGATCACACCAGTAGATAAGCCCGAGTCTCCGAAATCCAGCCCATGCACTTGTTGGATCTCCATGGCGTTCAGTCTGTCTTCCAACTGCTTATACCGGTCTTTAGCCGGAGGATACTGTTCCTCATTAAAGTCAGTCTCGTTGTCAGAGACTACTGGACTTGAAGCCTTTCCCCCCTGGGGACTGCCTTTACCTACAGAAGAACCAGCCTCTTCATTCTGCAGAGTGTTGCCAAACCTTCGGCCCGAGTTGAAAAGAACAGTTCTCTTCTTCTTCTTCTTCTCCTTCTTCAGGAGTAAAGCCTTCAGCTCTTCTTGGCCTTGAGCCAAACCCATGATCAGCTCCTGAAATTGCGCGTTCTGCGCCTGAAGGGCCTTGATAGACATCTCGGTTGATGATGAGTCAGGGTTCATGATGCTGAAATAAACAGCAAATAACAGTAAGCAACCTGAAAAGAAGAATACCTGCTATGCACATGATGAATGGAATGCGTATGATTTATGTTTTCAAATACAATCGGGAATCAACTTTGTAAACAAAAAGGAACACACTTCATTAGATTCAACTTTGAAACTTAAATTGTTCAACAGATTTCCCTTGGGCGTTACATAAAAGGGAAATACTGAAAAGGGAAATAAAACTGTAAAAGAACATCCAGAGCTCCTTATTGATCCCATGGTCTCTTCTTCTCAGTACGGATGTAGTCATTCAGAGCTCGCTCATTCTCCAACTGCTTTGTCAGCTTCTGGATCTTTAGTTCCTGCTCATTGAACTTTTCCCGATACGAATCCCGTTCTTCTCGCAGTTGCGACCAAGATCTCTTTAATGTCTCATAATCAGTAGGTATCTGAGGAGGGAGGACAGTTGGAGGAGCCCCATCTTTGTCAGGATACTCAAGAATGACGGGTCTGACAGCTTCGTATGGCATACCTAACTTCTGAGCACGGATGCGAACCCATTTGTAGTAGGCTTCCATAGGTAGAGAAGTCTTTGGCCCCAACTCTTGTGGGTCAGCTTTATTAACTCTGTCCCAAGCCTTGATGAACCTACGACGCAGCTTGTCACTATCCACTTGAAACTCAAAATTGATGTGAGGCACCAACATCTCATGAGGCCCTGCTCTTCTGGCCCTTCCAAACTGACGGAGCGCTAGACATGGATTGTGAGAGATTCCTCCTTGAGTACCAATCAGAGGAACATTAGGGTATTCTCCGCAATGATCAATGACAGCTATCTCATCCAAACCTCTGAAAGTCCAAATGATGTCTTTATCAGTGAGAGACATTAACCTATGAGCCCAACCTCTTCCTTCTTGGTTCTTCAGCACGAACTTAGGGAGGTGCAAAATAAACCACCTCACTAACAAAGGGATGCAACACCACAGAGTTCCTCGTCTTCGGGCAGTACGAGCATAGAGTTGCTGCAGGATGTCACCCAAGAGAGTGGGCATAGGATTCTGAGACATGAAGATCCTTATGGCAGTGACATTGATGAAGTTGTCAGGATTAGGAAACAAGACTAGCCCATAGATTAAGAGAGCTAGGATGTCTTCATATGCCCTAAAGTCCAAATCATTCCAGAAACTGTTAGCTTTACCAATCAGAAACTTGGCCAAGAAACCCTTAACTCCGCTTCTAGTCACCCAGTTGTCCATTACTTCTTGATATGTCAAGGGAAGAGCTGCAGCAACCTCCTCAAGCTTGAGAGTCTTTTCCCAACCAGTGAAGGGAGTCTGATCCAAGATAGGGATGCCAAGCAAATCAGAGAACTCTTCCAGGGTAGGGACCAGCTGGAAGTCTTGAAAGGTGAAACACTGGTACAGAGGGTCATAGAACTGGGTCAGGACACTCATCAACTGTTGATTCCGCTTTGCAGTGACTAAACTGAGAAGAGAACCATGCCTCTGGATGAAGGAAGTGGTATTTGGAATCCTGCTAACCAACTCTTCAAGCAACTCAGGGGGGTGAACAAAGTTGAACCGGATAGTATTCCTTCGCACAGGCATCATGATGTCCTACAAAACAGAGCAAAGGTGAAACCCTCTTGTCTTTGAAATGGTCAGTCCTTATGCAGGATGCATGCAATGCTCATGATGTTATGATGTTATGATAAAGCACACCACAAATATTTACAAAGGCACACATGTAAGGCACACAAGTCACACAAGGCAAGCCCTTAAAGTTTAGGCCAGCATGAGGTCTAGGTATTACCCTCTTTCAGTTTGTAGGTTTATACCTGTCCTATCAAAAGTAACCGAGTTCTTAGAGGATCCAAATATCATTTACTACCCTCAATCGGTCATAACTCCAGCATCGCAATCTTTTCTTGCAGCCAGAACCATCACGAGAGTTTAGCCTCAATGGGCGTAGCATACTGCTACTGTTCTAATGGCCAAGTTGTGTCATTTAAGGTTCTAAGGTCTGTTGGTGCTTAATGACTCCTCAGAAGACCCATATTCTCCTCGTTGCAACACAAGGGATATCGGTACAGACCAAGGTGCCACACCAACGTAGCCACTGCTTCACCCATGTCGGTCTACGCCGGACAGGTCCCTCACAACTTATGCTACCTAAACAGGGTATCCCCAGATCCGGGTTAGGATCTATGTAACTCCCATGCAACCCACAATTTAAAGCAAACAAGTCAAAACAATTGAAAACACAGTTATGAACTATCCTAAGGTACACCTCACTTTATAAGAGTATCCCCAGCAGAGTCGCCAGTTCTGTGATCGGTGGATATGGAACTGACTGTTTAACGCTGGTTCGCGAAATTTCGCGGAAGCAAGAGTCGCCACCGTCTTTTATTTTCTCCAATTGGAAAGGACAAAAGCACAGAAAAATTCCTTATTGAGATTGCTCTCGGTTCGGGAGGAAGATTTATAGAAAGGGAAGGTTTTAGCACCCTTTTTATCCATGGTTATCCATGGGCTCTTAGATACTTGCTCATTTGTGTTTTCAAAAGGTTTGTTTGCTTTTCAAGGTGAGTGGGTTTGAAAAAGTTTCTTTGAAAATTTCAGTTCGACTCTTGTATCAGTCCTCAAGAGTGTTTGAAAAGTTGTTTTTGAGAGCTTTTTGCAAAGTGTCGGTGTGAAAAGAAGTTTTTGATTTGTTTTGAATTAGAGCAAGCATCTACGAGTCATCCACCTACCCTAAGGAATTCGTCTGTGTAAATGTCCTTAAGATAGTGCCATCCCACCATTGAGAGGTAGGTAGCACCACCGTCGGAGGTATTCGGGTCAATTCGAGGGTTCGGGACAGTGTGGTCACCAGAGCAATAGGAGGGCACCTTAGAAGCTACCCCCATGCCATGTTCATGGACATGAGGACTTACTAAAACATCCTCTACTCGACGACCACATTTCGAGGGGCAAGGCAACAGTGAGACGTACCCTAGGGGTGGTGTGTGATTTGTGTGTCATTTTCAGTTATATTTGTCTTGTTCATGCATTGGTGATCTACGCTTTGTTTTTTTATTTTTGGCATTCATTCTTTCATGCAAGTTATTAACAGTTAAAAGATGTGAGAAGGTAAAAGTCCTACGCTATTACAAAGGCGCGGGTCTACATCGCCAAATTAATCCAAGACCCGATTTGAAATAAAATAAAATGCGGAAAATAAATACCCTAATTAATCTATTACAAGGCTTTGGGGTAATTACATGAAATTTATAAAAAAGAAATAAAATAAGCGCGCGAAACGAAATTATAATCGAAAGCGAGGGCGTTGAACCCTTTTAAAGAAATTAAATTACAATTAATAAATTAATTAAGTTTAAATAAAAGAAAATTTTTTTTGGAGTTTTTTGTATTTATGGAGTTTAATGAGAAAATTAAATTGGAATTAAAAACCCTAATTCTAAACTATTTTTAATTTATTAAAAAAATGTTTAAGTTTTACCTAGTTTTAACCTAATTATTTAATTACACATTTATTTACAAAAATAATTAATTATTAATAATAACAAGAAGAAATTTTAATTATTAAAAAAGAATAAAAAAAACTAGAAACCCTAATCTCTATATTTTTAATTTATTAAGAAAGCATTAAAATTAAACCTAAAATTAAAACTAAGTTAATTATTAAATTTATTTACAAAATAAAACATTAGTGAATTAAATAATAAAATATATTTTTATTTTTTTACTTTCTGATTTGTTTTTGTATTTTTATATTATTTAAGATTAATTTAAAGAATTAAAAGAAAATAATTAAAGCAAAATAAAAAAAGAAAAGAATAAAGGAAAGAAAATACAAACAAGGGGGTTTGTTGACCCTTTTGGAGGTTTGACTGAAGCAATTTGGCTCAATGGAGGCTTGGCCTGGTTGACTTTTGATGGTCACGTGTAGACCCCTGGACTGAGGTGCACAATGGAACTCATATCTTGGCTTTTGGATTGATCTCAGTGGCCATGTGGCAAGCACCAGCGCTGGATGTTTGGTGGACTTCTGGACATGTGGGGTACCTAATCACGTTATGAGAAAAAATAGAAGGAAATATGGGGGACCTGGGGATCGAACCCAGGTCCCAATGCTGGAAAGACAACGCATCAACCAACCATCCAAGTGCGTTCATTTGTAAGATTAATGGAATGTGAATATTATAAGAAAAGATAAAAGTTAATGGTCTGAACCAAAAATATACGCGCCAATTTTGAATAGCCCAATAGTCTCAGGACACGCATGCTTCTTCTCCATGTTATACCTGCAACGAAAATCAAATAGCAGGGGTTTTGAACCCCCACTAACTACAACACACAATAATAGCGATTAGAATATGGCTCATCATAAATTGAGCGCGACATGTGGAATTAATTCGTATGAAGCTTCTGATTCTAATGGCATAGGTCTTGTTGTCTGATTTTTCCAGAAGAGGAAAGCCCCAAATTCGCACCTCTGAAAACCTAGAAAACATCAATGGCATCTTTCTATACAAGCACTAATAATCCAATTCAATGGTACCATCAGTTTCAGGGAGTCCATATTAGTGTAAAACAAGCATTAGAATGTATGAATATGGCATATAAATCAAAACACGAATATGCAAAATATCAAGAACAGGACGGTTTCGTTCTACCGATTCTTGAGGTTAAAGGCTATGGTTTTGATTCAGAAATCTTCCTTGATGCGTCAGGAAGGTAATGAAATCGTTCTTTGGCTTGAAAAAGTGCTCTAGCTATGGAATCAGATTTGAACTTTTTGACAAAAAATGCAAAGTGTGTATGTTCTTCTGAGCGCAGCTTTCAGGTCCTGAGCATTAGGTTTAGGTTTGTGTTTATATGAGGAATGGATTAGGGTAAGAATTCAAGCCAAAAACCTTTGCATTCATGAATCCAATATTTGATTTTCAATGAATCTTTTTTTCAATCTTTTCCATTCCCTTTTGATACCAATCATGGCCAAATCTTTCCATATTGAGTGTGCACGAAATCTTGGAGTTATGATGAGTAGAAATGCTGCATAAAAAGATTTGCAAGGTGGCATTGAGTATTTTTTCATATTTAATTTGAATTAAATGAATTAATAGATTTAAAAATTCAATTAATAAATTAAAAATAAGAAAACAACTTCCCTTTGGGCCAATGGGTCGTTCATAGCTTTTGGATTATGATTCTTGGAATAAAATGTGGCCCATTAGCAATTTTGAGGCATTTGAAGCAAAGTTGACTTTTCAAAATTCCCAAAATATCCCAACTTCCACAAGGCATATCTTGCTCAATTTTTAAGATTTGATCATGTTCTTGGACATTTTGGAAAGGTATTGAAGTCCTCTAACCAATGTCTTTGGTCCCATGTCATTTTGATTTACCAATCTCAAGTTATGGTCTTTGACTTAAAGTGCCTTTTTGTTGACTTTTGAAAATGACCTATAATGTTGAGATTGATAACTTTTTGTGAGAGCATTTCTTGGACTTGAAGTGTGAAGAGGAGTTGTAGGAAATGTCTTCCTCTTAAAAATGAGCTTTGGATGGAATTTTTCTAATAAACCATGTGGAAGTTATGCCTTGGTCAAGTTACAGTTGACTTTTTCAACTGTCAAAATATGGAAACTTTTGCATCTTGAGACTTTTTGAGCCATGCCTTGAGAATCATGATCAAGAATTGATCAAATTATTTTTGTGGCTTCAAAATAAGATGTTGACCAAAAATTTGGACTTTTGACTGTCAAATGACCATTTTGCCCCTGCAGTTGACTGTTGAGCAATTAGGGTTTTTGATTGTGCAATTTTGTGCTGTGAGTCTTGAAACTTGACATGAGGATACTTGACAATGTTTGTAGGCATGTGGGACTTGTTTGGACCCTTGAAAACTTCAACTTCTTTGCCAGAACCAAAACCCTAGTTTTTTGACTGTTAGGAGGCCATTGAACTGTGCAACCCTTGGGGAGATTTTGAAGCATGTTCTTTGCAAGTCTTGAAGAATATGAGAGGGCAAATTTTGGGGTATAACACCTTTTGTGAACCAAAAAAGATCAAAATTTTGTGATTTGCAAAAGTAGGAGATAAACCATGATTAAGAACAAAACCTTTTAGTTCTGATTCCAAATGCAAATCCTAATGATGAGTTTTTCCTTTCTTTACACATCACTTTTGCTTGAATTGCTTGCTAACTTTCTTTTTCTTTGTTTCATGAACATGAGGCGTGGATGGCAAGCGAGGATTGGATGGATTGCTTGAAGATGAAGCAAAGACTTGAAGAAATAGAACAAAATTTATTTCTTTGTAAACAAGAAATTTGTAATTCTTTGTGAACAAGACAAACATTTATAATTTATTTCATTTGTAGTGTAATGAGCATAAAACCTTGAGAAAGATTGTAAATGATGAAATTTATTGTACGAATCTTGAACTTTGCTTGAATTTTGAAATTCTCGATTTGAATGGTTTGAAAGATACACATTGGTTTGGTAACTTGAACTTCAAGCAATCACAAATGAATTGTATAACTTGTATTTCAAATAAACCATGCGCCTTGTATTCCAATCAAATTCTTAAGCAAAATAAATGTTTAAGAATTCAATTCCACTTGTTTAACTCGAAACCAAAACCATGGTCATTTAAATGAAAGTCTTAATCTTCACATCTTGTCCAAATCAAATTTGCATTCCAAATGAACTCGCACGCCATACTCACTTAAAATGGAACTCCATTGCCAAAATAAATATGCTTTAAGAACATTCACCAATCTTGTAGAATTAACAAATTTAAACATGAGAAACATAGTCCTGAGGAAAACAAATTGTGGTTAAGAATATTCGAAATCAAACAAATACTTCCGATGATTCGATAACTTTCAAAGTCTTCCAAACACAATTTTCTTTCGATATTTGAAGATAAACTCGTGAGCGACATCACTAATGACCATATGCGGAAATAATCGTCGCAAGATCTTGTAATTTGAGGAAATCACAATTCTTAGAAATCAGGCGACAATTACTTAAGATTAGGTCAAAATCCATGAAGCAATTTCTAACGCATTCGAATTTTGGTGATCTTCTATATGTAATTAGCTCTCGATTTATGAAGATAAATTGGAGATGACATCAAGGAGAATCATACGCAAGAATAAACCGCTCAAAAAATCTAATAATGAAGAAGTTACACTTGTTCTTACAAAAGGTCGATTTTGGGGTCAATGGAGTCATTTTCAGTCGTCTGAACCATTGACTGAGCAAACTTGCAATGATAGGTTTGAAACTTGGCATGAACATCCTTGAGCAGACATGAAGATCTATGAATACCATTTGAAACTTTGGAGACTCAGTTTTCTTTACGAAATAACAAACTCTAACTGTTGACTTACTTCCTAAGAAGAGAATCTGTCTGATCAACTTTTGAGCCAAATTGGGTATTCGAGAAACCCTAGGATAATATCTTGAATGAAAAATGGGAGGGTATACAACAGGTTGCAACATCATTTTACTATAATATTTCTATAACTTACATTTGTGAGCCTAATCAGGTTTTGCAAAGGTGATAGTCTTGATTGAATTGATGTATGCCCTTGTGATAGTTGTGGATATTTTTGGTAAACTTTATAAAAATTAAGATCAAATCTATTTAAAGTTATTAAATGTTCTTGATCAACCTCTACAAAGAAAAGTGGGTTCCAAATGATGAATAGAAGCATATCTATATGCTTGATTGTTGGAACTGAGTGGTCTACATCATGGAAGAATCAGACATCTTTGAATTCTTCAAAGATCTTTATAGATTCTAACTACTTAATGAATATCTTTGAGCTTCACTGCTATTAGTAAAATTTATAGAGATATTTCTTTCATTAAGGAAGGTGAGGATGATGAACTAAAAATTTTGGAACATCATATCAGGAAACGGATTCTCCAAGTTAGAAGACTCTGAATAGCTGCATGAATTGAATCAGAAATTTCTCAAGTAAGCTAGAGTTCAAAATTTGTATCCAGAGGAATGGATGATAAGGAGGTTGCTTTGTAAAGGTATCTCCACTATTGTTCAAGTATGATGCTATCTTGTGTTTAGAATTTAAGGAGACCTTGACAAGTGTATGTTGAAGTAAAGTTGGGGACCCTATAAGTTTACAAAGACAAGTTTGGTGATGTTTATGTTAATAGGGGATGACTATCTATGGAAATCAATCTTGTCTCTTAAATTAGAAAAGTTTTATTTGTATCCTAGTCTTCACTAAGGATAAGTATAATGCTGAAAGAAAATGTTGCACTTTAGTGTTTTTCATACAATGTCAAAGAAGATGTTATGACATTGTACTATGGCGTGTTGGGTATAATATGTGTAATCCAGTGTGCAAGTGCGACTTGACAAAGCTCATTGGTATTGGTCGTAGTTCGGTCAGTGATCTTGCTTCAAGCAAAGGTGTTCTCCTTAGCTTGGGATCTTTGGGAAATATTATGAGCCAGAATTAGTAAGTCCTTGAATACATGTTAGAAGGAAACTGTTGTACCCCAAAATTTTCCCTCCCATTTCCTCAACATTTTCTCACCACAAGACCCTTGGAGCTCAAGATCAAGTTAGGGTTTGCTCTGCTCAAGACTCCTCCTTGCACTGTTGACCCAAATTAGGGTTTGAGTTTGCACAAAGATGTTTTGACCTAAAATGCCCAAAATGACTTTCATGCTTCATGTTGGACTCACAAGTTTATCCATACCAAGTTTCAAGCCTTGATTCCAATCTTTGCCCAGTCAATTGGACAGTTGACCTAGAAATCAGCTGTATTGGGGAAAAAAGTCAATTGTGGTCAATTGACAGTCAAACCTCATAATTTTTGACCCACATCAACATTATGAACTCATATGAACCATTTGGTCAAGTTTGGATCACAATTCCACAAGAAATTTGATCAGATCACCAAAAGGGCAAAATGGTCATTTTTAGGGTTTTGACTACACAAAGGCAATTTTTGACTGTTTAACCTAACCAATGGCAAACCAAACTCACATATGGACTCAAGGACTCAATGACATGGTCTTGACACATTCAACAAGTTCAAAAGATTCCAAATGCACAAGATTGACAGATGAATTTTCCAGTCAACTGATCAAGTTTGACTATATACTAAAAAGTCAAACTTTGACTTTTTGGTCAAAATCAAGTGTCAAGATTCATTTTTCATCAAGACATGTCAAATTATGAAACTTGTTCATCAAGAAATCAAAAATTACAAATTAGGGTTTGAAATGAAGAAATTTCATAACTTAGAAATTTCCTAATTTTTTCCTAACTTTGTCCCATTTTTTCATCAATATGTATTTGGATTCAAACAAAACTCAAAACATGAAAGTTGTAGTCCATTGCAAAATCTACAACTTTGATTCACAAAGTTTCCTCAAAATAAGCTTGTAGCTCAAGTTATGATTTTTGGAATAGGGGTGCAAAACATTCTTAACTTAGAATTTTTTTGACCTATTTTAGGCAGGATTTTTGCCTAACTTCATGGCCACTTTTCACATGCTTCCACTTAGAATTTCAACTTGCATTACAAAGATGGATTGTAGTACTCATTCCAAGCTTTCCAAATTGTCCAAGAACTCATCAAACACCTTTGTGGTTAGGGAGAATAGAATTTGTGAAGTTAGGCAAAAGTCACTTTGTTCATGAGCCAATTTCATGTTCATAACACTTTGCATTTTTGAAATCAGCTTGTACAAGCTAGATTACAGGCCTCTAATACTTCTTACACTCAATAATTAAATGCATAACCTGAAACACGACCAAACCATCCCTAAAACTCCCTCATTCATCAAAACACAGTTTTGTGGCAAAACAGGGTACCTTCTGCATTTTGACTTGGCCAGTTCATTTCCCTCTTGCGTTTTCATCCAAACCAGTTCAAACACATCCTACATCATCCATACAAACTATCCCAAGCCTTGGAAACAGACTGTAACACCTCTAACCAAGTTCACCATTTTCATTTTTTCAGTTGTGCAGGTTGAGTTACATAGCTCGTTTCAATCAGTTTCAAAGCAAGCTAGAGGTTGGAAGAGCATCCTTGGACCTCAAGCAAGTTGTACAAGTCCTCACACTGTATTGGAAGTGCCTCCATTGTTGTACATGATTCAAGCTGAACAAGTAAGAGTTTGAACTTTTATCTCTCTATCCAAGCATATCTAGGCTTAGGTTTGTGAAGAAGTTATGTCCTACTCATGGCCCTGAAGCTACCTGTATCCTCACTTTCCATTTATATTGTGTGTGTTAAGAGAATTTGGAACCTGAACATTAGGAAAAAGTTAGGTCAGGAATTAGGAGAGAAGAAATTCTCTCTCATTTCTGAGAGTTAGATCAACTTCTTTATATGTTTACAATCGTGACATGATGCTCTATAACTTTGATGTTGTAAGTTTTTGTTGAAAATCAAGGAATCAGAAGTTAGCAGGTTGAGAAGGAAACGCATGTTTTCTTTGTTTCAAAGTTGCTGGAGGTTGAAGACAACCACCTTTGGGCTGGGCCTAGGTCATTTTTTCTATTTGCACCCTCACTTTTTCACATACACCCCCTTGGCCCATTGTGTTTTATTTTAATCATTTTTGACTTTTTCTTTTTGATTATGACTTGTTTTTTTGTTAAAATATAAAAAAACATTAAAAATATTTTTCACCTTTTTTTGTATTTATTAGGCATTTATTTGTTTTATTTGATATGTGTATGTAAATAAATATATATATACTTTTTATTTAAAATACTAAAAATAATACAAATATATTTTATTTTCTGATTTTATTTTATTTTATCATTTTGGAAACATTTTCTAAAAATTATACTTTTTTTGTAAATAATTAACATTTTTTTATTTTTGTACATATTTAATAAATTTTAATACATAATATGGATACTTATATAGTTATTAGAATATTTAGGATAAATAATACATTTTTTTCTTTTATTAATATTTAACTTCAAAAATCACTTTTTTACAATATACTTCCTTTTTATTTATCTTTTGTATATAATTAATAAATATTGTATATATAAATAATAATTACTTTTTATTTAGCAAATTAGGGTTTTGCCCTAAACCATGAAAATACCCAAAAATTAACCTTTTTATTTTTGTTTATTTGTCACATGAAAAATACTTTTACATACATATAAAAACCATTTTTTGCGTCTTGCATATTTATTGTATTTATTTAATTATTGTACAATTAAATAACTTGTATATTCAATTTGGATTGTAATAGCTTAGATTTAAATTTCTTGCTAAATATCCCCATTTGAACATTTGTACCCCCCATCCCATAATTATGTTGTAATAATTTAGGACTTTAATTTCTGCATTTTAAAGCTTTCTAAATATGCCATGATAGACTTAGGATTTTTATGCAAAAATCAAATAACAAGTAGCTTGACCTAATTCAAAGACAAAAAAGCATGAAAATGGATAACACCAATCACACTTGCACCCCTAGGGTTACTCCACTTGTTGCCTTCAATAATGGGCCATGTTGCATGTTGGGTGTCTTTGGCAAAACAAAACAATTCAAATGATCATAGTCCCTCGATGATGCTTTCGAAAGTTGCCTAAAAATGATCAAGTCCCTTAAAGGAAAAATTGCCAAAGACACTTGGCACCATTGCAATCATGGTCTAAACGATGACCCACGGCCGTCCCGTTAACATCCTAACACAAGATTGTCCACCAAATACAATGATGGAACAAAATTGTTAAAAGGGTTAAAACATAGGAAAAACCTTTGAGTAAATTTAGGGGTAGACAACTCTTAGTTACTTGGCCAATCTTGCAAAACAATCCTTGCCTACTTTTCAAAACACACATCACAACACACTTTCAAAACAACTTTCAAAAAAACATTGAAAACTTTTCAAAAGATAAGTACACCTTTGTATACATTCAAACATGGATCATTACAAAGGTTGCCACAACAAATGGCCTCTTTTCAAAACATTTTCAAACCCACACACAAAGCACCATTTCAAACAATTGAAAACACAAGGCAAATGATCTAAGCAAGTAACTAAGAGCCCATGGATAACCATGGATAGAAAGGGTGCTAATACCTTCCCTTTCTATAATCTACTCCCCGAATCCAAGAAAAACACCTCAAAGGTTTTTGCTGTGCTTTTTAACCTTTCCTTAGGATAAAATAAAAATTCGGTGGCGACTCTTGCTCAACCGAAACATTTGCGAAAACAAACGCAAAACCTCAAGTCAGTTCTCCCACCGTATCACAGAACTGACGACTCTGCTGGGGAATGTTGAAAGTGGAGTAACCTTAGGGCTTAGATCACCCTCTTGCATGACTAATTGTTTATATCTTGGTTCTCTTGTTTGGGCTTGAAATCCTACACCCGGATTTGGGGAAACATTCATAGATAGAAATACGTTGTGGAAACTGTGCGGGGTATACCGACACGGTTGAAGCAATAGCTATATTAGTGCGACATATTTTTGAGTACCGGTAACCCTTGAGTTCAATCAAGGAGAGTACGGGGCCGCTGAGTGATGTCACTAAGCACTAATGACCTAGAACCTTACTTGACCATCTTGGCCTTTCATTAGGGGTAGTGAGATGACCGACTTTGGTGCAGTCCGAAGTTGGTAGATACTCGATACTACACTCATTGAGGGTTGTTTTCTTGGAATATTTTGGTCGCTAGTTAAGTGGCTAAACCAAAACAATGAACATGGAAAACAATCCAATGATATTGAGCTCCTTAGAACCCGGTTACTATTTATAGGACAGGTTTTTAAGCCAACTTCACTCAAGAGGGTACTTACCTATGAAACCTCATGCAAGCCTGAAACTAGGGTTTTGTGTGAATTGCTTGTACATATGTTTGTGCATACATCATGAGCATCATAAAGCATCATATGCATTCACTAACCATTTCAAGGGTTTGGATCTTCATATTTGTTCTTGTTTTGTAGGTCATGTAAATTCTTCGCAGGAAAACTATCCAAGTCAACCTTGTGAGAATCCCTCCTCAACTCAAGGAGCTCACATCCAGAATTCCGGAAAGCTCTCCCTTCAGTGAAAGACATGGTAGACTGCTCAGCCTAGTCAACACCAGCATTGAAGAGGACATGGTAAAGGTGTTGTTCCAGTTCTTTGACCCCCTTCACCACTGTTTCACTTCCCCCGACTACCAATTGGTGCCCACTTTGGAGGAATTTTCTCAACTCCTGAGAATTCCTATTCTTAATCAACTACCCTACAATGGTACAGAAAAAGAACCAAAGCCTGAAGATGTTGCTCAAGCACTACACTTGCAACCATCTGACATCAAGGGGCATTGTGAAACTAGAAGCGGTGTCAAAGGCTTCTTAGCAAAATTCTTGTTCGAGAAGGCACAAGAGTGTTGGAATCCATTGGACCTACAAGCCTTTGAAGAAATTGTGGCACTCCTCATTTATGGGTTGGTCCTGTTCCCAAATCCTGACCAGCTTGTAGATGTCAACACCGTCAAAATCTTCTTATCCCGGAATCCAATACCAACATTGCTTGGGGACATTCTTCACTCATTTTACACACGAACAATGAGAAAGAGGGGTGTTCTCATGTGTTGTACTCCTCTCCTTGCAAGGTGGTTTATTTCGCACCTTCCACAATCTGTCTTGAAGAATGACCAAGGCTTAAGGTGGTCACAATGGTTGATGACCCTCACTCACTCTGATGTACATTGGTGTTCTCGGTCCAGAGAAAATGTCATTATCATCGATCGCTGTGGTGAGTTCCCTAATGTTCCATTACTTGGCATTAGGGGAGGCATTACCTATAACCCCTGTCTGGCTTTAAGACAATTTGGATATGCACGGAGGGATGACCCTCATGACATGTTGCTTCCTGACCTAGTTTTTGACTTCGACAACGATGCGCAAGGACTTCGCCAAAGATTCATCAGAGCTTGGAGGATGCCTAACAAGGTAGACAACAAGACACTGGGGCACAAGAACTCCATCCCCCTTGAGCCTTATCTTAAGTGGGTACGAACCCGAGCCCAGAGTCTAATGATGCCTTACCCTCATGTTCTCCCTGTAATTAAAGAGCCCGTTAAGGAAGGAGAGGTTCCCTACACCATCCTATATCCTGACATGCCTACATCATGGGAGGAGATGCAGAAGAGTTGGATCCAACTCAAGGAGGAACAGAATACTTTTGAAGCCAGCTTCTACGCCAGTGAGAAGAAGGTTCTGGAGCTTACCCGCCGACTCCATGAGGAAGAGACCCTCAACACCTACATCGCACCAAAGAGGATGCGCAACGTATTTTTACCTTGAGAAGTTTTTGTAATATTTGGCCCATGGGGCATTTATGTACTAACAAATTTCTTCTTATTAATATGACGTGCGTTCTTTTTGTTTGCAACAATTTTGAATTTTCTAAATCCTTGAATGCATTGCATAAATAAGCATATCATTCATCATGTGCATAAGCAGGTCTCCACACCAGGTTTCCTTATCTTTCTGTTGTTTATTTCAGTAAGATGGATCTCGAACAGATGGTCAAGGACTTGCAGTCTCAAAACTCACAGTTTCAACATCTCCTGATGACCTTGGCAAAGGGTCAGGAGGATCTAAAAGCCCTGCTTGGGAACAAAGAGAAAGTGAAAAAGAAGAAGAAAAGAGTCGGAGTGGCTACCCTAGGAAGAAGGTTTGAGGGTGAAGCCAGAAGAGTTCTTGAATTTCCCCCTACTTCTGAAGAGGGAACCAGTAAAGGAAAAGGGGCTGCGGTACCGTCTGAATCAGAAGTTGAAGAAGAGGAGGCTGAAGAGGACGAAGACTACTCAGAGCAACAATACCCGCCCGCCGATGATAAGTACAAAAGCTTGGAAGACAGGTTGGAAGCTATGGAGCTGCAGAGAGTTCCCGGCTTATATTTCGAAGATTTGGGATTAGTTGCTGGAATTGTGATCCCCCCGAAGTTCAAAGTGCCAATCTTTGCAAGATATGACGGGCTGTCTTGCCCAAAAATGCATCTCAGATCATATGTAAGGAAGATCCAACCTTACACCGCAGACAAGAACCTATGGATCCATTTCTTCCAGGATAGCCTTTCAGGGGCTCAACTCGAATGGTTCTATCAGCTGGATGGAGCCAGTATCCGAAACTGGGAGGACTTGGCTACCGCATTTTATAAACAGTATCAGTAAAATTCTGACCTTGCTCCCACGCGTACCCAACTCCAGGGTATGTCACTGGGGACGGGTGAAGGATTCAAGGAGTATGCGCAAAAGTGGAGAGACCTGGCTGGCAGGGTGCAGCCACCTTTGACTGACCGTGAACTTGTTGACATGTTCTTAGGGACCCTGTCTGGTCCGTTCTTCAATCACCTGATTGGTAATTCTTCTGCTGGGTTCACAGACTTGATCTTAACCGGTGAGAGGATAGAAGCTGGTATCAAGTCGGGGAAGATACAGAAAGGTGCCTCCGTGAGTACTGAAAAGAAGCCCTTCAAGAAAGAAGCGTTGTTTATGGTCCCAGAAGACAAAATAAGCCGGAACGCCGCCAAGCTGTCAATGCATTGGTAATTTCAAAGCCTGCTGCTGCTCCTCAGCAGTATAGCCAACCAAGGGGTGAGAGGCCTAAAAGGCAGTACACTCGGCTCAGCATGACCCTGTCTCAGATATTGCCGCAACTAATATCAACCAATCTGGTAACTGTCAAAGAAGCTCCAAAGGTAGTGAACACAGCTTCTCCAAAGTACAACCCCAATGCCCGTTGCGCTTATCACTCTGATAGCCCGGGGCATACTACGGATGATTGTTGGACTCTGAGGAATAAGGTTCAGGACCTTATTGATGCTAAAGAAATACAGTTTGAGGCGCCCGAAAGACCCAATGTTGTAACTGCTCCCATGCCCCAGCATGGAGTGAATGCTGTGGAAGAAGACCCGTATGTAGACTCTGTGGATGAGATTGTTACTCTGTTATTGACCGTCAAGAGAAACCTGTTGCTAGTCGGTTTATTTCCGGGATGTGGTAAAGGTTGCCTTTTATGTGCTGTTTCACCTGCTGGTTGTCCCTTGCTGAAGTCAGGCGTCCAAAACCTGATGGATAGCAAAGAGATCTTGTTCGAGAAGATCGTTGTTCCTGCTGTCCCTGCTGAAGAAGTGTCTATTTTTACTATTTTCAACAACCCTCCTAAGGCTCCTTCAAAGAAGCCTGTCAAAATCATGTCCACTCAGAAGATTGCTCCTATCATCATCACTGTTCCGGGGCCTCTCCCTTATACATCCGACAAAGCTGTCCCATGGCACTATGGGGCAGATGTTCATGTTCTTGGAGTAAAGCAAGAGTTTGATACTAGTACCGGCGTCAGTAACATCACCGGGCCTGCCAAAGTTACTCGCAGTGGTAGATTGTTCTCGCCAGATATTGCGCCACCAGCTATTCAAATACCTCTTATCATTACACCTGCAAGTGTGCCTGCCTCCCTTCCTGATCAAGTTCCTGTTTCTACCCCTACTGTCGAGTCATCTGACGCTCGGGGCAAAGGGATTGCTACTGATTTGCCTACCCTGACGGAGGCACCAAAGACAACCAATGTTGAAGCTTCCCAGCAAGAGATGGAAGAGATTCTCAAGATCATTAAGAAGAGTGATTTCAATGTAGTTGAGCAGCTGGGGCACACCCCATCAAAGATTTCTATGCTATCACTGTTGTTGTGTTCAGAGGCCCATGCCAAGGCTCTGATCTCCTTCCTGAAGACGGCCCATGTGCCACAAGAAACGTCTGCTGATCAATTTACCGATTGTGTGGCCAACTTGACTGCCGATAATGGGTTGGGCTTCTCTGACGCCGATCTGACTGCCAAAGGAAAGAACCATAACGACGCCCTGCATGTCTCCATTGAATGCAGGGGCACTACTCTTGCCCATGTGTTGGTAGACACCGGTTCTTCATTGAACGTATTACCCAAGAAGGCCCTAGACAGGTTGGATTGTGAGGGTTTGGAGCTCAAGCCTAGTAACATTGTTGTCCGAGCCTTTGACGGTTCGAAAAGGATGGTACATGGGGAAGTTGACATTCCAATCAGGGTTGGTTCTCAAGTTTTTGATTCAACGTTCTATGTGATGGACATCCGACCATCCTACTCTTGTTTGCTGGGTCGTCCGTGGATCCACAAGGCTAGAGCTGTGACCTCCACACTACATCAGAAGCTGAAGTACCCGGTCAAAGGGAAGATTGTGACAGTTCAGGGGGAAGAAGAGTATATGGTCAGCCACCTCAAATCATTCCGGTACATAGAAATGGATGGGGAATTCATTGAAACCCCCTTTCAACACTTTGAAGAGGTGCCTCAGACACTGGCATCAGCAGAGACTGTGACTAAAGAAGACTCTCCTTTGAAGATGGCTTCCTTAAAGGATGCCCGGGCTGTGATTGAGAAGGGTGAGTGTGCAAACTGGGGCTGACTTCCTGATTTCACTCCAAAGACTGACAAGTTTGGTCTGGGTTTCACTGCAGAAGCTCAGAGGGTTGTTGGTAAGGCAAGGATTGGAAGACCTCTTGTGTTCATCACCAACCCGGGAGTAAATGCTATTGAAGACGACATGGAGGAATCTGAATTTGACAGCTGGATCTACCCAACAACCGACGGTGGACCAAGCAACTGGACTGCCAAAGACTTCACACCTATTACTTTTGTCACTCAGTAATGAACTCTTTTGTTTTGAATTTGTAACAGACAATATTTTGAAACTTTTATGGCTCGGTGTCTTACCCGGGGCACCGTGGCTTCATTTGTGAGGGCTTTTCGTGTGTCATTTTCATATATCATTAATAAAAACATTGGACGTTTGTTGCATTTCAAAATCTTGCGCTCCTTTTCTTTCTTTATTATATATTGCAAAACAACTATATTTACACACACTCACTTATACAGGTTCCAATCCACTCTGGATCTCACTGGTAACGACTCTGCTACTGCCAGTTATGACTTCGAAAATCCGATCAACTTAGCCGAAGACGAAGGTGAAGATGATTGCAAAGTGCCTGGTGAGCTCGCAAGACTGCTACTCCAGGAAGAGAGGGTCATTCAGCCACATGAAGAGCCAGTGGAAACGGTAAATCTGGGTACTGAGACAGACATAAAGGAAGTCAAGATTGGTGCCAATCTAGAGCTCAGTGTGAAACAACGGTTGATTCAGATGCTGCATGACTATGTGGAAATCTTTGCCTGGTCTTACGAAGACATGCCTGGGTTGGATACCGACATTGTGGTTCATCACCTGCCTACCAAGGAAGAATGCCCTCCGGTAAAACAGAAAGTCCGTCGTATGCGTCCAGAAATGTCCAAGAAAATCAAAGCTGAGGTTATGAAACAATTTGATGCCGGGTTTCTAGCAGTGACTTCTTACCCTCAGTGGGTTGTCAACGTGGTTCCAGTGCCGAAGAAGGATGGTAAGGTCCGAATGTGTGTTCATTACAGGGATTTGAACAGGGCGAGCCCCAAGGATGATTTCCCTCTGCCTCATATCGACGTTCTGGTTGATAACACTGCTCAGCATAAAGTATTCTCCTTCATGGACGACTTCTCCGGTTATAATCAGATCAAGATGGCTCCTGAAGACATGGAGAAGACCACTTTTGTTACTCAGTGGGGCACCTTTTGCTACAAGGTCATGCCTTTTGGGTTGAAAAATGCTGGGGCAACCTACCAACGTGCCATGGTTGCTTTATTTCATGACATGATCCATCACGAGATTGAAGTATACGTCGACGATATGATTGCAAGGTCCTAAACTGAGGAGGAACACCTTGACCATCTACAGAAGCTGTTTGACCGTCTGAAGTTGTACAAGCTGAGGTTGAACCCAAACAAGTGCACCTTTGGGGTGAGATCTGGAAAATTGCTAGGTTTCGTCGTAAGCGACAAAGGTATTCAAGTGGACCCTGCCAAAGTGAAAGCCATACAAGAGATGCCAACTCCCAAGACAGAGAAAGAAGTCAGAGGCTTTCTAGGACGGTTGAACTACATTGCCCGATTCATCTTGCATCTAACTGCTACCTGTGAACCAATCTTCAAGCTGCTGAAGAAAGATCAAGTAGTACGTTGGAACGATGAATGTCAGGCCGCTTTCGAAAGAATCAAAGAGCATCTCCAAGAACCACCCATTCTTGTGCCACCGGTTGAAGGGAGACCTCTAATCTTATACTTGACAGTACTGGACAACTCAATGGGGTGTGTGCTGGGGCAGCATGACGAGTCTGGCCGAAAAGAACACGCCATTTATTACCTTAGCAAAAAGTTTACCGACTGTGAGACCCGATACTCACTGCTCGAGAAAACTTGTTGCACTTTGGTATGGGCTGCTCACCGGCTGAGACAGTATATGTTGACTCACACTACTTTGTTGATTTCAAAAATGGATCCAATCAAGTATATATTCGAAAAGCCCGCCTTGTCCGGAAGAATAGCAAGATGGAAGATGATCTTGACGGAATATGACATCCAGTACACTACTCAAAAAGCAATCAAGGGAAGTGTATTGGCAGACCATTTGGCACATCAGGCAGTGGACGATTACCAGTCGATGAACTTTAAATTTCCAGACGAGGATATCATGGTAGTGACTGATTGTGAGGTACCTAGACCGGATGAAGGACCTGAGGAAGGATCCCAATGGTCTATTCACTTTTACGGAGCCTCGAACGCTTTGGGTAATGGTATCGGCGCTGTGATCATATCCCCTAAAGGCACTCATACTCCACTCATTGCCCGGCTATGTTTCAACTGCACCAACAACATGGCGGAGTATGAGGCATGCATCATGGGTCTTCAAGCTGCAATTGACTTAAGGATCAAGTTTCTGAGTGTCTTCGGAGATTCCGCTCTCGTGATCAATTAGATCAAAGGCGAGTGGGATACGAAACACCCAAATATTATTCCTTACAAAGAGTATGTGTTGACATTGATTCCCCACTTCGAGGAGATAACTTTTGTACACTTCCCAAGAGAGGAGAATCAGTTAGCGGACGCGTTGGCTACGATGTCTTCTATGTTCAAAGTCAAATGGGATAACGAGGCTCCCCGGATTATCATTTGGAAGTTGGATGAACCTGCACATTGCTGCAATCTCGAGACCGAAGAGGTAACAGAAAAACCCTGGTATCATGAAGTGAAGAGGTACCTTGAAGCTCAAGAATACCCCGAAGGCGCATTTGTTAATGACAAGAAGTTTCTGAGAAGGTTCGCAGTAAAGTTCTTCCTCAGCAATGGCATTCTCTACAAGCGAAACCATGATTCAACCTTATTGCGTTGTGTGGATAAGACTGAAGCAGAAAAGATCATGGCGGAACTACATGAAGGTACCTTCGGAACACACTCCAGTGGACATACCATGGCAAAGAAAATCCTTCGGGCAGGATATTTCTGGTCCACAATGGAAGCCGATTGTTATCAGCATTCTCGAACTTGTCATAAATGCTAGATCTATGCTGATAAGGTGCACATTCCTCCGGTTCCTCTGAACGTCTTGACAGCACCTTGGCCTTTTGCAATGTGGGGCATTGATATGATCGGCGAGATCCGACCTACGGCATCTAACGGGCACCGCTTCATCCTGGTAGCGATTGATTACTTCACAAAGTGGGTTGAAGTAGCTTCCTATGCTACGGTAACCAAGAATGTCGTGGCACGGTTCATTCGGCATAACCTGATCTGCCGCTACGGCGTACCTGAGAGGATCATTACGGATAATGGTACCAATCTTAACAACAAGATGATCGCTGAGCTCTGCGAGCAATTCAAGATACAGCACCACAACTCTTCACCTTACCGGCCGAAGATGAATGGGGCTGTAGAAGCGGCAAATAAGAACATCAAGAAGATTGTGCAGAAGATGATAGTGACCTACAAAGATTGGCACGAAATGTTACCATTTTCTCTTCATGTGTACCGTACCTCAGTACGGACGTCAACAGGGGCAACTCCCTTTTCCTTGGTCTATGGCATGGAGGCAGTCTTGCCTATTGAAGTCCAGATACCCTCTCTCCGGATAATGAAGGATGCAGGTTTGAGCGAAGATGACTGGATCCAGACTCGGCTTGATCAACTAAACCTAATCGATGAAAAGATACTCACTGCTATTTGTCATGGTCAGACGTACCAAAAACGGATGATCAAGGCATTTAACAAGAAGGTCATACGACAAGAGTATCAGGTCGGAGATCTGGTAATCAAGCGCATCATTCTTCCTCAAAATGATCCCAGGGGCAAATGGACCCCTACGTACGAAGGGCCATTTGTGGTTAAACATATCTTCTCAGGAGGAGCAATGATCCTAACCACCATGGATGGTGACGACCTTCCTCACCCCGCCAATGCAGACATAGTAAAAAGATACTACGCATGAATTAAAGACCCGCTAGGTTGACACACCTAGGCAAAAATAAGGGCTTCCCGGCAAACCAAAAGGGTTCGGGCAGAAATAAGGGATGAAAGTGAAAAAAATTTGTACACCCGGCAAGTCGAAAACCTGAAAAGGCGGCTTGGGCAAAAATGGGTATCCCGGTGGACTGAAAACCCGAAAGGGCGGTCCAGGAAAAAGTTAGGGATAAAGCGTAATACTATGTCTCATTGGATCACCTTGCATCCAGATTTCGGCATCAACTATCGGGCTCAGATGACTCCAATCAATCAGCTTCATCTTCAACTAAGCAGTAGAGTGATGAGACGCTTGAAGACATAAAGGCGATAGCAGAGTTGGAACCCAATGGGATTATTTTTCACATAGCTGTTTTGTTTCCTTTTCACAAAATTGTATAAACTCTATGTTGTTCGGCGGCGTTCTCTTACTAGGACGTCAACCTCCTGTACATAAAAACGCCTATTTACAGGCAAATTTCAAAATCAATACAAGTTCAATTTTTCAGACAAATTACCCATCGTTTTTTCCTTTTTCTGTTTTTGTTTTGCAAAGAACGTCCAATGTTCAATTTTGATATATGCATTTGACATTAATTGCTAATCATGAATATTTTCATGCGAAACAAAGGACTAATTACAGATGACATCAGAAACAGGGGCAGTAACAAATTATCTAAGCGATCTGGTTGTTTTGTCCACCGAGGTGCCAAGGCATGTTCAGTTGAAGAACCTGACCAAGTTACCTCAACTCCCCATAGAGTAAGACCAGAGTTCAGCAATACTCTCCCCAGGCAGAGTTGGTCTCCCATCAGCCCTAAAAAGGCACAGTATCTCTAGCAAGTCAGCGATACTCTCCCCAAACCGAGTTAGTCTACTGTCAGCCTTAAGGAAGTTGGGCATCCCCAGAAGATCTCAACATTCCCCAGCGGAGTATAGACATTCCTCAGCAAGCATCCCCGGCAGTCTTAATGTAAGATTGTTCCCCGGCGAAACACCAGACACCCTAGTGGAATCAATCTCCCCAGTACAGTTCAAAAGTTTCCCCAGGAAAGTTGAGTCATTATCCCCAGTAGATTCCGGAAGCTTATCCCCAGTAGATTCTGGAAGCTTATCACCTGCAGAGTACATATTGTTAGAACAAAGTTTGAATCTACTACCCTATGTTTAAGTTTTGATGATAACAAAATGAAAAGATATATTATTTATATGATTCATGTATGAACTATTTGCTATCTAAATTATGACGTTCTGATTTGCAGAAACTCTGATGGGTATAAGCAAGATCACACTTAATCAGCATCAGAAATTAGGTTCTTGACATCAGCATCAGAAGTTGCTATATCAGAATACCATAATCAGAAGATCAACTTGTGTATGCTGAAGCTTGATGAACAGAACTGCGCTCAACACTCTGATAAAGAAAACAACAGTTCATCAGCAGTTAAGCAGAGTCAGAATGAGCCAAGCCAGAACATGCATTAAGTAAGCAACGGTACTATGCATTGAAAGCGGATTATTACCAACGGCATCATTCCAGACAAGATCTGCTCGATAAGGAAAGTTTGTTATTAGCATTGAATCAAGAATATTGCTCCAACGTTCAAGAATCTCAGTGCTATATAAACAAGACTATGAAGATTGAATTGGCTAATGCTCTCCAACATTTTACACGCCTAAAAGCTGATCATAATCTTCCTTCTCTCAGTTTGCTAAACACTACACATCTCCTTAATCAATCATTGTTTAGCAATCTAGTTTCATAAGCTTAATTTGTGTATACATCACAGTTGTGATACAGTTTTGTTGAAAAACATTCACACACTTAGATTTATCTTTTTTGTAAGAAAGTGTTTCCTTGACAAACCGGGTTGTGGTTTGCATCAAGAAGGCTTTAGCAGTTGTTAAAGCAGTTTGTAATATTCAGTTGAATATAGTGGATTAAGACCTCGTTGGAGAGAGGCGAAATCACCTTGACGGGTGGACTGGAGTAGTTTGAGATTAAACGAACCAGGATAAAAATATCGTGTTCATTGCATTGATTTTCAGTTTTACAATTCAACCCCCCCCCCCCCATTCTTGTGTTTTTCACTACTTCAATTGGCATCAGAGCGCCTGGTTCTGAGCTAAAACACTTAACCGTGTCAGTACAAGATCCAGCGTCAGAAAAAAACAATGGCAGGAAACTATTCTCACACCAGCAATGACAACCATGAGGACAGAGACAGATTCAGCGGAAAACCTCCAGTCTTTGATGGAGAAAACTTTGATTACTGGAAAGACAGAATTGAAAGCTTCTTTCTGGCACATGATGCTGATCTGTGGGATATGGTGACAGATGGATACACGCACCCTGTGAATGCAAGCGGTCAGAAGATTGATAGAAAAACAATGTCTGACCAACAAAAGCGTGACTTCAAGAATCACCACAAGGCCAGAACCATCCTCCTCAGCGCCATCTCCTATACTGAATATGAAAAGATCTCCAATAGAGACACATCAAAGAACATTTTTGACTCACTCAGAATGACGCATGAGGGCGACGTTCAGGTTAAAGAAACTAAAGCTCTGGCGCTCATTCAGAAGTATGAGGCGTTCAAAATGGAAGAATCTGAATCCATTGAAACAATGTTCTCAAGATTCCAGATTCTGGTAGCTGGTCTCAAGGTTCTGGACAAAGGATACTCTACTGATGACCATGTCAAGAAAATCATCAGAAGTTTACCCAAGCAGTGGAGACCAATGGTTACAGCTCTGAAGCTAGCAAAAGATCTCAACAAAATCACTCTGGAGGAACTTATCAGCTCCCTCAGAAGTCATGAGATAGAGCTAGAAGCTGACGAGCCTCAGAAGCAAGGTAAGCCTTTAGCATTAAAATCTAACAAAAAATCTGAGTCTAAAGTTTTGCAGGCAGTTGAAGAAACATCTGATGGATCCTCATCAGAAGAAGACGAACTCTCCCTCCTCTCCAGAAGAGTAAATCAACTGTGGAAGCAAAGGCAAAGGAAGTTCAGGAATCCCAGAAGATCTGATCAGAACGAGTCCTCTTCCAGATACAGAAGGACAGAGTCTTCCTCTGGATACAGAAGATCTGAAGGCTCCTCAAGTAGCAAAAAGCCAAACACCAAGGACATCATCTGCTATGAGTGCAATGAGCAAGGACACTACAAGAGTGACTGTCCAAAGCTTTAGAGGGAAAAGCCCAAAAAGAAGTTTGGGAGAGAAAAGAAGAAAAGTCTCATGGCTACATGGGATGACTCTGACTCGTCTGAAGCTGACTCAGAATCAGATGATGAGAGGGCAAACATAGCTCTCATGGCTAACATCTCAGAAGATAGTGAAGCTTCTGAATCAGACTCAGAATCAGATACTGAAGAGGTATTTCCTAACTTTGCTGTTAATTTTACCAAGGCTGAACTTGCTGAAAGCCTTAATGAGATTCTGGAAAGGTATCAGCAAATTAGAGTTAAATTCAGAGACCTGAAAAGGAATCTTGAATCTGACTCTAATAAGACTGAGAGTCTCAAATTGGAGAATTCTGAGCTGAGAAATAAGATTTCAAAATTAGAAAACACTTTACAAAACTCTCAGAAGGAACCAATTTCTGAAACTCCCAACAACGCTGATGAGATCATCAAGGAGTATAATCACAGTTTCCAGAAGTTCCTTGCTAAAAGCATAGATAGAAGCAAAATGGCTTCAATGATCTTTGGAGTTAGCAGAAACGGCAGGAAAGGAATAGGACACCAAGGTAAGGTTCCTACACCAAAGAATGTCATGGATTTAACCATTAAACACACTCCTCTAAATTCACATTTTGTGTATGGTCACACACATGATATTAAATACACTAGCAGTAAGCACTCTGTGAAACCAAAATTCAACCAGAGTTTTGGTAAAACTAACAAATCAGGACCCAAGAAAATCTGGGTACCTAAGGATAAAATAATACATGTTGCAGATATCTTTAGCAGCAAGTCAGAAACACCAGTCATGGTACCTGGACTCTGGCTGCTCGCGACACATGACGGGAAGAAGGCATATGTTCCAAAGCCTGAATCTTAAGCCTGGAGGCCACGTTGGCTTTGGAGGCAATCAGAGGGGAAAGATAATTGGCTCTGGAACTGTAGGTAATGGAAATCTTCCCTCTGTTAATAATGTTCTGCTAGTAGATGGATTGATGCATAATTTGTTATCCATAAGTCAATTAAGTGATAACGGTTATGATATAATCTTTAATCAAAAATCATGTAAAGCTGTTAGTCAGAAAGATGGGACTATCCTGTTTAATGGTAAGAGGAAAAACAACATTTACAAAATCAAACTTTCTGAACTAAAGAGTCAGAATGTAAAATGCCTTCTGTCTGTTAACAACGAGCAGTGGATCTGGCACAGAAGATTGGGGCATGTTAGTATGAGAAGAATATCTTAGATTAACAAACTCAATCTGGTCAGAGGACTTCCTAATTTGAAGTTCAATTCAGATGCTCTGTGTGAAGCATGTCAGAAAGGCAAGTTTGCAAAACCGTCTTTTAAATCTAAAAATGTTTTTTCTACCTCTAAGCCATTAGAACTTCTGCACATTGACTTATTTGGACCAGTTAAAACTGCTTCAGTCAGTGGTAAGAAGTATGGGTTAGTAATCGTAGATGACTATAGCAGATGGACATGGGTAAAGTTCTTAAGATACAAGGACGAGTCACACTCTGTGTTTGTTACCTTCTGTAACCAAGTTCAGAATGAAAAGGATCTTAGAATCATTAAAGTCAGAAGTGATCATGGTGGAGAATTTGAAAACAAAGATTTTGAGTCATTCTTTAATGACAGAGGCATTCTGCATGATTTCTCTTGTCCTAGAACTCCCCAACAAAATGGAGTTGTAGAACGAAAGAACAGAACATTGCAAGAAATGGCCAGAACCATGATCAATGAGACAAACGTTGCTAAGTTCTTCTGGGCAGAGGCAATAAACACAGCGTGCTACATTCAGAATAGAATCTCAATAAGACCTATTCTGGAAAAGACTCCATATGAATTATGGAAGAACAGAAAGCCCAACATTTCATATTTTCATCCATTTGGATGTACTTGCTTTATGTTAAATACAAAGAATTATTTGAACAAGTTTGACTCTAAAGCACAGAAGTGTATTATGTTAGGATACTCTGAACGCTCAAGAGGGTACAGAGTATACAATACAGAAACACAGATTGTGGAAGAATCAATCAGTGTTCGTTTTGATGATAAGCTTGACTCTGAAAAGTCAAAGCAGAATGAAGTTTTTGCAGGTATGGAAATTGAATTTACAGGTTCTGAAGAAAAGTCATCAGAAGCTCTCAACACAGACACTCCTTCAACGTCTGAAAGGAGTACTGCTAGCAATCCTACAACAGCTGCTGATCAACCTCAGAAGAGATTACCCAGAAGCAGCTTGGATCACCCAGAAGAGACTATCTTAGGAAGAAAGGAAGATCCAATCAGAACAAGAGCAAGCTTCAGAAACTCTGAAGAAACACTCATGGGACTTGTGTCTCTGATTGAACCTTCTTCTATTGATGAAGCACTTCTGGATAACGACTGGATTCTGGCAATGCAAGAAGAGCTGAATCAATTCACCAGAAATGATGTATGGGATCTTGTCCCCAGACCAAAAGGATTCAACGTCATTGGAACAAGATGGGTGTTTAGAAACAAGCTAAATGAACAAGGTGAAGTCATCAGAAACAAGGCACGACTGGTTGCACAAGGTTATAGTCAGCAAGAGGGGATAGACTATACAGAAACCTTTGCCCCAGTCGCCAGGTTAGAATCTATCAGACTTTTAATTTCATTTGCTGTTAATAGAGGCATCACTCTGTATCAGATGGATGTCAAAAGTGCATTCTTAAATGGTTATATAGAAGAAGAGGTTTATGTACACCAACCCCCTGGTTTTGAAAATACAAAACATCCAGAACATGTTTTCAAACTAAAGAAGTCACTATATGGTCTGAAACAAGCTCCCAGAGCTTGGTATGAAAGGCTAAGTAACTTTCTGTTAGAAAATGAATTCACCAGAGGGAAAGTGGACACTACCTTATTCTGTAAATCAGTTAAGAATGACATCTTAGTCTGTCAAATTTATGTTGATGATATTATTTTTGGTTCTACTAATCCTTCTCTTGGAAGAAAATTTGCTAAGTGTATGCAGGCAGAATTTGAGATGAGCCTCATGGGGGAACTGAAATTCTTTCTAGGAATTCAGATCAATCAAACTCCAGAGGGAACTTACATTCATCAGAGAAAATACATCAGAGATCTTCTGAAGAAATTTGACCTCTCAGAATGTAAGCCATCAAAGATTCCAATGCATCCCACATGCATTCTGGAAAGAGAAGAGGTAAGCAAAAATGTAGAACAGAAAGTCTACAGAGGTATGATTGGTTCTCTCCTCTATCTGACTGCTTCAAGACCTGATATATTATTCAATGTTTGTATTTGTGCTAGATTCCAATCAGATCCTAGAGAATCTCACTTAACAGCTGTTAAGCGAATTTTCAAGTATCTGAAAGGTACTACTAATCTGGGTTTGTTTTATAGAAAATCTAGTGATTACGGTTTAGTAGGCTACTGCGATGCTGATTTTGCTGGAGACAGAGTGGAGCGTAAAAGTACTTCTGGAAGCTGCCAGTTTCTGGGAGAAAATCTGATCTCTTGGTCCAGCAAAAGGCAATCAACAATTGCGCTATCAACAGCAGAAGCTGAGTACATAGCAGCAGCAGGATGTAGCACACAAATGCTCTGGATGAAAAGTCAGCTTGAAGACTTCCAGATTTTTGAGAGTAACATTCCTATACTCTGTGATAATACTTCTGCTATTTGCTTAAGTAAGAATCCCATTTTACATTATAGAGCTAAGCATATAGAAATAAAACATCATTTCATTAGGGACTATATTCAGAAAGGAATTTTGAATTTAAAATTTATAGATACAGACCATCAATGGGCTGATATCTTCACTAAACCCCCTTTCTGAAGATAGGTTCAATTTCATTCTGAAACATCTCAGCATGAAAATTTGCCCAGAGTGAAAATGTTTTAATTCCATATATTTATCTTCAGAATGTATTTGTTTTACTGTGAACTTCTGATCAATCTCCTTTCAGAAAGATAGAACATGCAGATTGTATCAGATGCAAGTCTAAAGATCTGAGAGTCTAAGCTCAAAGACAGACGTGCTGATCACTACATCAAACAAGTGTCATCCAATCATCAGCAAATATTTGAAGCAGAACGCGTGCACGCTTCTGAGAAGGCAAAACGCTGATTGGGTGCATTGAGACACATGTCTGGTAACCGTTTTTTAAGTATCTTTCTCAAATCCCCCAAAATCAGCAAGCATTAAATGAAAGTAATCATGTGTTTAAAACGTAATCATGATTTTATTTCTCTCTCTTAAAAACGTTTACAATTTCAAAATATTCTGAACTCTATTTAAACACGTTAACCTCTCATTTTAATCTTTTACAGTTTCTCACTATTTCTCAAGCATTCTCTGCATTTTTCTGTGTTCATCTCTTGCAAACCCTTTTTCTCAGTTTCTTCTCAAAATCTTTTAGTGTGAACATGGCAACCTCCAGCAGTGCTTCTGCAGGTTCTCAGAAGAAAGCATCATCTGAACAATATCAAGTGCCATTCAGAACACTCCTCACTCCTGTGAAGAATCTTGAAGTGTTATCTGAATTGATCATTGATTTTGGAAGTTTGAAGGAAAACGGTTTTGACCTAACTGAAGAAGTTAGGGCACAGAAATGGGAAAGGTATTTTGACAGGTTGGTTGGACCAACATTCCCTATGTTAGTGAAGGAGTTCTGGATTCATGCGACGGCTTCAACGCATCAAGTCACCTCCTACATCATGGGGAAGAAGATTGTGATCACTGAGGATCACATAGCAAGGTTAATAGGCTACAGTGGCGGTGGCGTCCGCTGTATTGATATGGCTGAGAGATGTGCTGACGTGGGCGTCATAGCAGAAAAGATTTTCACCCATGGGGTGCCCAGCAGCAAGATCAAAGATCTGAAGGATCATCACAGAGTTTGGGCGAAGATAATTCTGGGGTGCTTCAACCATAGGAAGCCAACTAGTTCCCCTGATTACATAAATGTGGATCAGCAGTTTCTGATCTACTTTATCAATCAGAAGGTAAAAATCAACTTGGCTCATCTTCTGTTCAACCACCTCAGAACAAGCGTGAAGGAAACCAGGGAAGAAGAAAGAACGAAGAGGGATTGGATTCCCTTTGGAAGGTTGATATCAGATATTTTGACAGAGAATAGGCTGATAGAGCATCTGATAGAAGCTCAAGAGTTAAGCACCATTGAACCAACGGTTGGGAAGCCTCTGAACGCGAAGAACTTGAAGAAAATGAAGTTGATAGAGAATATCAAAAAGGAACCCAGCGCTACTCCTATTGCTGATATCACCAGCAGAAGAGTTCCACTGAGTGACTTTCCTTTATTCTCTCAGATAGAATCCAAGCCAGTGGTAGTTCTCAGATATATGGACGCGTGCAAAGCTGATGGCACAGATCCAAATCTGAAGATCAAAGATCTGCATCAACCTCAACCAGAAGTGACTCTAAAGAAGACGAAGAAGAGGAAGGCACTTTCAGAAGGATCATCCCAGCAGACACCCAAGAAAAGAGGTAATTTATCTGCTGCTTCTGTTTTAAATTCTTCTACTATTCCAGCATCTATTCCACCTCCAACCTCTCATAGAATCTCAATCCCCATCCCAACAATAGATGAAATTGAACCAGAAGATGACCCTTCTGAGGCATTACAACTCAGAAGACCCAGAACCAAACACCCAAAACCAACAATATCAACAACATCAGCAATTGACAAAGTGATGTCTGACATTGATCAACACACTTCTGATCACTCCTCCAATCCAAACTCTAAACCACAAATTGTCCCTCCTCCAACCAGAACAACAACAATCTGCTGAGGAACCAGAACAACAACAACCTCTCTCATCCATTCCAGAAGAACCTCTCATCCCTGAACAACCAGAAATTCCAACAACTTCTCCTCAACCAGCAATTCCGTCTCCCTCTCCTCAACCAGAAATTCATCCACCATCACCTCAACCTGAGTTTCATCACTCTGAAACTCCTTCTCCTCCACCTTCTGAACCTCATTCACCTCAACCATCACCTCTGGCAATCCAGCTGCCATGTGGAACAACAGTCACAATGGCCCAGTTGCCATCCTCACCAGAATCTACACCACCCAATACTCCCAAAACACCAAACAGTCCAATCATAATTTCTGATTCTCCCACTCCATCTCCAAAACAAACAGTTGCCAAGCAAACCACCGAAAGCCCCAGCAGGACATTCATAGACTTAACCGGCCTTGACCGTCTTGCTGATTTGAAAAATAAAATAGCCATCCCAAAACCAAAACAACCAGATGTTGGCTCTGGTATTATGAATTTTGAAATAGGTGTGCAGCAGTGGATTGCTTCTTTGAAGCAAGTCTATCCTGGAATAATTGACCCAGCTGCCTCTGACCAGCTCTGGTCACAATTCAGAATTTGGGTACGTGCTGAAGCCCTCAAGTTGCAGGATATCAACTATGAGCAGGCACAACAGAACTTCAGCAAGCTGCTGAAGGAAGTTGAAAGTCAGCTGCCTCAGGAAGCTGTGCTCCCTCTGGATAGTGAACCTTGGTCTGAGAAACAGCTAGCTTCAAAGGTGCAACCAGAAGAAGACAAGACCATTCAAGCTGAAGCAAGTCAAGCAGAAGATGTTGCAGAAAGCTCTCAGAAGCTCCCTGCTTCTGATGTTTCTCAAGCTGCCCTGGACAGGCAGACTCTGGAAGAGCTGAAGCTGAATGACATGCGTCTGCAGCAGAGGATGGATGAAAACGACCAGAAGATGAAAGAAAGGATGGATGTGCAGGATAGCAAGATTGACACTGTTGTCAGCATGGTACACAAGCAGAATGAAACTGCTGATCAGATCAAAGCCATGCTGGAGAACCTGTTCACACGCTTTCCTCACCAACCTTAGTTTTTTCATTCATGTCATTTTAATGTTTTCTTTGATTATCTGTTGTACTGTTTTAATATGTTTTGTTTGATTCTGAACCGTTTAATATGACAAGTTTTTCTGATCTTAATTGTTTAATATGACATGTTTAGCACATCACTTACACTTTTTGATTGCTGACAAAAAGGGGGAGAACAAGAATGATATTTTAAATAATAACGGATTACTAAGACAGAAATTCTTGCACATTCTAACTCTGATATACTTGAATATGTTTTATGTTTTGCTTAAGTCTACAGGTACAGGAAAACTCCATGATACTCTGAAGACTAAAGCTTTGAAACCCTGACCTGCTCTGATACTCTGACCCAAAGCAAAGCTCTGACAAGAAAAGCTCTGATATGCTGATCTGAAGCTCTGCTCTTATATGCTGATCTAAAGCTTCTGATAGTCAAAGACTGATACTCTGATGTTCAAAGAAAGGCAAAAAGATCTGATCCTGAAGAACTCTTGGAATCAAAAAGGGAAGCAATAAACTCAGGGGGAGTATCTCTCAACTCTTATCCCTTATCTTTGATAACCTCTTACTCTGATACATCTCTCTGATACCTTTTCACGTTATTTTCAATTAAAAATATCTAGTTTTTGTCATCATCAAAAAGGGGGAGATTGTTAGAACAAAGTTTGAATCTACTACCCTATGTTTAAGTTTTGATGATAACAAAATGAAAAGATATATTATTTATATGATTCATGTATGAACTATTTGCTATCTAAATTATGACGTTCTGATTTGCAGAAACTCTGATGGGTATAAGCAAGATCACACTTAATCAGCATCAGAAATTAGGTTCTTGACATCAGCATCAGAAGTTGCTATATCAGAATACCAGAATCAGAAGATCAACTCGTGTATGCTGAAGCTTGATGAACAGAACTGCGCTCAACACTCTGATAAAGAAAACAACAGTTCATCAGCAGTTAAGCAGAGTCAGAATGAGCCAAGCCAGAACATGCATTAAGTAAGCAACGGTACTGTGCATTGAAAGCGAATTATTACCAACGGCATCATTCCAGACAAGATCTGCTCGATAAGGAAAGTTTGTTATTAGCATTGAATCAAGAATATTGCTCCAACGTTCAAGAATCTCAGTGCTATATAAACAAGACTATGAAGATTGAATTGGCTAATGCTCTCCAACATTTTACACGCCTAAAAGCTGATCATAATATTCCTTCTCTCAGTTTGCTAAACACTACACATCTCCTTAATCAATCATTGTTTAGCAATCTAGTTTCATAAGCTTAATTTGTGTATACATCACAGTTGTGATACAGTTTTGTTGAAAAACATTCACACACTTAGATTTATCTTTTTTGTAAGAAAGTGTTTCCTTGCCAAACCGGGTTGTGGTTTGCATCAAGAAGGCTTTAGCAGTTGTTAAAGCAGTTTGTAATATTCAGTTGAATATAGTGGATTAAGACCTCGTTGGAGAGAGGCGAAATCACCTTTACGGGTGGACTGGAGTAGTTTGAGATCAAACGAACCAGGATAAAACTATCGTGTTCATTGCATTGATTTTCAGTTTTACAATTCAACCCCCCCCCCCCCCCCCCCCCCCCTTCTTGTGTTTTTCACTACTTCACATACGTCTCTCCCCGACTTTATTCAAAGGTTATTTCCCATCAGGGCTTATAACTGGGTTATCCTCAGCTAATTACCATGGAAAGTTCGTCCTCGGCGAAGTTCTTCCTATCCCCAGCAGAGTTCATCAAATTCCCCAACATAACTTATCAGTGGAATCCCCAGTGGAGTTCTCATCAAAACCTCAGCAAAGTATCTCTTCCCGCAGAGTAATCTCTCCAACGAGTTTATCCCCCAACGGAGTCATCTTCTCCTACCGGTTTATTCTTGCAACCATCATCCCCAGCGGAAGCGAAGAACTCTACTCTTCAACATCAGCCCAGGATTCAACAAACTTCCGGCAGTCGTCAAGGATTTATTTTCCTAGACAAAAACACATTCATATACATTTATCACATTATCATACACCATGACGCATGCATATACGCCTCATATCACACAATCTCATTTATTTTTGAGAACATCATGACATCATGCATCTCATACATCATAAAATTGCATACAACTAATGTCTTGCCTTTTCAGGAAAAGGTCAATCCAAAGATGATTACTATCAACTGTCACAATTCCAGATTCGATACCTGCATCCAGCCAGGGCATATCTATAGATGACAAATTCCAGATTCGATACCTGTATCCAGCCAGGGCATATCTGTAGACGACAAATTCCAGATTCGACACCTGTATCCAGCCAGGGCATATCTGTATGAATAGTTTCCAGATTCGACACCTGTATCCAGCCAGGGCATGTCTGTAGACGACTAATTCCAGATTCGATACCTGTATCCAGCCAGGGCATATCTGTAGACGACAAATTCCAGATTTGATACCTGTATCCAGCCAGGGCATATCTGTAGACGACAAATTCTAGATTCGATTCCTGTATCCAGCCAGGGCATATCTATAGACGACAAATTCCAGATTCGATTCCTGTATCCAGCTAGGGCATATCTGTGAGTATTTGATTGTAGACTCGATACCTGTATCCAGCCAGGGCATGTCTACATGAAGAGTTTAGATATTCGATACCTGTATCCAGCCAGGGCACGTCTGTAAGCAACCTTTTGAAGTCCCAGATTCGATTCCTGTATCTAGCCAGGGCACATCTGTGAGCAACTAATTGTGGATTCGACACCTGTATCCATCCAGGGCATATCTACATGAAGAGACTGAAGATCAACACCTGTAGCAAGCCAGGAAACCATCTTCCTTTCTCAAAGTACGCAAGTTCTCGCTAAGGAATCTCTTACGCGATCAACACTTCCAAATGTCATCTATAAGCCCATTCCCGACAAGGTTCAGTCACGTCTCCAGATGGCATCTATAAGCCCATCCTCCTATCCACCATCTCTCCAAATGGTATCTATAAGCCCATTCCCGCCATCACACTGCTGATACTCTACCATGAGAGTGCAAATTTTTGGGCACTTTAGTGTTCAATCATCTTCCACCTTCGGATCACGAAAGGCACGCAAGCCAATCTACATCCTCAGGTCAAAGAAGATTGAACAGGGGCAACTGTTGTACCCAAAAATTTGCCCTCCCATTTCCTCAACATTTTCTCACCACAAGACCCTTGGAGCTCAATATCAAGTTAGGGTTTGCTCTGCTCAAGACTCCTCCTTGCACTGTTGACCCAAATTAGGGTTTGAGTTTGCACAAAGATGTTTTGACCTAAAATGCCCAAAATGACTTTCATGCTTCATGTTGGACTCACAAGTTTATCCATACCAAGTTTCAAGCCTTGATTCCAATCTTTGCCCAGTCAATTGGACAGTTGACCTAGAAATCAGCTGTATTGGGGAAAAAAGTCAACTGTGGTCAATTGACAGTCAAACCTCATGATTTTTGACCCACATCAACATTATTAACTCATATGAACCATTTGGTCAAGTTTGGATCACAATTCCACAAGAAATTTGATCAGATCACCAAAAGGGCAAAATGGTCATTTTTAGGGTTTTGACTGCACAAAGGCAATTTTTGACTGTTTAACCTAACCAATGGCAAACCAAACTCACATATGGACTCAAGGACTCAATGACATGGTCTTGACACATTCAACAAGTTCAAAAGATTCCAAATGCACAAGATTGACAAATGAATTTTCCAATCAACTGATCAAGTTTGACTGTATACTGAAAAGTCAAACTTTGACTTTTTGGTCAAAATCAAGTGTCAAGATTCATTTTTCATCAAGACATGTCAAATTATGAAACTTGTTCATCAAGAAATCAAAAATTACAAATTAAGGTTTGAAATGAAGAAATTTCATAACTTAGAAATTTTCTAAGTTATGAAATTTCCTAATTTTTTCCTAACTTTGTCCCATTTTTTCATCAAGATGTATTTGGATTCAAACAAAACTTAAAACATGAAAGTTGTAGTCCATTGAAAAATCTACAACTTTTATTCACAAAGTTTCCTCAAAAGAAGCTTGTAGCTCAAGTTATGATTTTTGGAATAGGGGTGCAAAACATTCTTAACTTAGAATTTTTTGACCTATTTTAGGCAGGATTTTTGCCTAACTTCATTGCCACTTTTCACATGCTTCCACTTGGAATTTAAACTTGCATTACAAAGATGGATTGTAGACTCATTCCAAGCTTTCCAAATTGTCCAAGAACTCATCAAACACCCTTGTGGTTAGGGAGAATCGAATTTGTGAAGTTAGGCAAAAGTCACTTTGTTCATGAGCCAATTTCATGTTCATAACACTTTGCATTTTTGAAATCAGCTTGTACAAGCTAGATTACATGCCTCTAATACTTCTTACACTCAATAATTAAATGCATATCCTTTGTGTTAGAGTTTTATTTTGTGCATTTGGACAATACACATAAAATTAAGCCATATTTGGAAAAAGCAAGTTTGCCATTTTGGAAAAGCATGGCTTTATGTCAAAACACAAATCAAAGAAGTACAAGCCAGATCTTTTAGGCACAAGTTTATGGACTAATCCCACTAATCAAGGAGAGATTATGCAGCATGCTTGAGGGACCTGCCTTGACCTATAACCCAACTTGACAACTTTAGCTTAGAGAAGAAGAAAACTTGCATATTAAACGACAACTCTCATTCCTGTAAGAACCAACTAAAACCAACTTTGTAAACATTTTCCATACTCCCGAACTAACCTGAAACACGACCAAACCATCCCTAAAACTCCCTCATTCATCAAAACAGTTTTGTGGCAAAATAGGGTACCTTCTGCATTTTGACTTGGCCAGTTCATTTCCCTCGTGCGTTTTCATCCAAACCAGTTCAAACACATCCTACATCATCCATACAAACTATCCCAAGCCTTAGAAACAGACTGTAACACCTCTAACCAAGTTCACCATTTTCATTTTTTCAGTTGTGCAGGTTGAGTTACATAGCTCGTTTCAATCAGTTTCAAAGCAAGCTAGAGGTTGGAAGAACATCCTTGGACCTCAAGCAAGCTGTACAAGTCCTCACACTGCATTGGAAGTTCCTCCATTGTTGTACACGATTCAAGCTGAACAGGTAAGAGTTTGAACTTCTATCTCTCTATCCAAGCATATTTAGGCTTAGGTTTGTGAAGAAGTTATGTCCTACTCATGGCCCTGAAGCTACCTGCATCCTCACTTTCCATTTATATTGTGTGTGTTAAGAGAATTTGGAACCTGAACATTAGGAAAAAGTTAGGTCAGGAATTGGGAGAGAAGAAATTATCTCTCATTTCTGAGAGTTAGATCAACTTCTTTATATGTTTAGAATCGTTACATGATGCTCTATAACTTTGATGTTGTAAGTTTATGTTGAAAATCAAGGAATTAGAAGTTAGCAGGTTGAGAAGGAAACGCATGTTTTCTTTGTTTCAAAGTTGCTGGAGGTTGAAGACAACCACCTTTGGGCTGGGCCTAGGTCATTTTTTCTGTTTGCACCCTCACTTTTTCACATACACCCCCTTGGCCCATTGTGTTTTATTTTAATCATTTTTGACTTTTTCTTTTTGATTCTGACTTGTTTTTTTTTGTTAAAATATAAAAAAACATTAAAAATATTTTTCACCTTTTTTTTTGTATTTATTAGGCATTTATTTGTTTTATTTGATATGTGTATGTAAATAAATATATATATACTTTTTATTTAAAATACTAAAAATAATACAAATATATTTTATTTTTTGATTTTATTTTATTTTATCATTTTGGAAACATTTTCTAAAAATTATACTTTTTTTGTAAATAATTAACATTTTTTTATTTTTGTACATATTTAATATATTTTAATACATAATATGGATACTTATATAGTTATTAGAATATTTAGGATAAATAATACATTTTTTTTCTTTTATTAATATTTAACTTCAAAAATCACTTTTTTACAATATACTTCCTTTTTATTTATCTTTTGTATATCATTAATAAATATTGTATATATAAATAATAATTACTTTTTATTTAGCAAATTAGGGTTTTGCCCTAAACCATGAAAATACCCAAAAATTAACCTTTTTATTTTTGTTTATTTGTCACATGAAAAATACTTTTACATACATATAAAAACCATTTTTTGCATCTTGCATATTTATTGTATTTATTTAATTATTGTACAATTAAATAACTTGTATATTGAATTTGGATTGTAATAGCTTAGATTTAAATTTCTTGCTAAATATCCCCATTTGAACATTTGTACCCCCCATCCCATAATTATGTTGTAATAATTTAGGACTTTAATTTCCGCATTTTAAAGCTTTCTAAATATGCCATGATAGACTTAGGATTTGTATGTAAAAATCAAATAACAAGTAGCTTGACCTAATTCAAAGATAAAAAAGCATGAAAATGGACAACACCAATCACACTTACACCCCTAGGGTTACTCCACTTGTTGCCTTCAATAATGGGCCATGTTGCATGTTGGGTGTCTTTGGCAAAACAAAACAATTCAAATGATCATAGTCCCTCGATGACGCTTTCGAAAGTTGCCTAAAAATGATCAAGTCCCTTAAAGGAAAAATTGCCAAAGACACTTGGCACCATTGCAATCATGGTCTAAACGATGACCCACGCCCGTCCCGTTAACATCCTAACACAAGATTGTCCACCAAATACAATGGTGGAACAAAATTGTTAAAAGGGTTAAAACATAGGAAAAACCTTTGAGTAAATTTAGGGGTAGACAACTCTTAGTTACTTGGCCAATCTTGCAAAACAATCCTTGCCTACTTTTTAAAACACACATCACAACACACTTTCAAAACAACTTTCAAAAAAACATTGAAAACTTTTCAAAAGATAAGTACACCTTTGTATACATTCAAACATGGATCATTACAAAGGTTGCCACAACAAATGGCCTCTTTTCAAAACATTTTCAAACCCACACACAAAGCACCATTTCAAACAATTGAAAACACAAGGCAAGTGATCTAAGCAAGTAACTAAGATCCCATGGATAACCATGGATAGAAAGGGTGCTAATACCTTCCCTTTCTATAATCTACTCCCCGAACCCAAGAAAAACACCTCAAAGGTTTTTGCTGTGCTTTTTAACCTTTCCTTAGGATAAAATAAAAAGTCGGTGGCGACTCTTGCTCAACCTAAACATTTGCGAAAACAAACGCAAAACCTCAAGTCAGTTCTCCCACCGTATCACAGAAACCTTGAAAGGTGTTTTGGAAAATTTCTCTGGTACAGAGTCAGCATAAGAGGCGTGCAAACTTTATTGTCCAGTCAGCTATGGTTATGGTTAACATATATTGTGTAGTCAAAGCTCAAGAAGAGTAGAATAAAAAGAGAGTGTCTCTCTCTTATTGTGAGTGGTGCATTAATAATAAAAATAACTACACTTGCTTAAGAAATCCTCCCATTGACCGACTCTTCGATACAAGCAAGGTAATCTCTCTGTTTAAGAATCAGTCGTTCTAAGCTAAGTTTCAAAATGAAATAAATCCTGGCATAAGGATGATTATCTAAAGCTTGGTGAGCTGAAGATACGGGGGATAAGAATGCTAATTCAGAGGAGGCTGAACTCAAAATATTTTTTTAAGTTAGCAACCAAGGTATCCATCTCAATGGTTTATCTCGTATAACTGTTTAGAAGAGAGGAGTGCAGAAGGAAATCTGCAGGGGAGTAAAAGTGTCAAAGTGTGTTGGTCTTGCAACTGTTTAAGGGTCTGCCATGCTTGTGTGTTATTGATGTGTTTTCAGGTGTGCAGAGATGTCAAACCAGATTTTCTTACATTTTGTTCATGTGTGGACTTGGATAGCTCAGGTGTGTTGTTATAAGAAGACGAGTCTTAGATGTGTGAACTTGGATAGCTCATACAGGTCTTTTGGGTTTTCCTCAATTCTAGTCTGGTGGTCTTTCAGGCTGATTTTCGTGTGCTTTAGGAAAAGTTTCTTCTTCCACTTGGGGAGGAGAATTAGTTTTCTGTTCCTAGAAGTGGTTATGAGTAACATAGGTAGTAATAAACATGTATGTTCTTGTTAACTTCTTATGTATGCAGTGTGTGTTTCCATCTGTGGTATTGCTAGTGTGCAATCTGTGTTTCCATCTGTTGTATTGCTTTAGTGTAATATGTTCCAAAGTGCTCTTTGTATTTCCATTATGTACATTTACTCTGAGTTCTTTTTGTTAATATTTTGGCTAAAAAGGGGGAGTAAAGTGTTGTGTCCTGATGTTGTATCACATGTCTTGACATGTTGATCTAGCATTGTGATAGGACTGCGTGTTACTGCTTTTAGGGAGAGTAGTTGTTTGTGTTTGTGTGGTTGCTCATGTAACTATTAAGGGGAGCATAATAGTCATTCATGCTGACTGAACTGGAGGAGATGTTGTTGTTGGTGCTCTGATGTGTGCAAATATGTCAAACAAAGTTTATCTAATATTGTGCTAAGATTGTCTTAGCCAAAATTTGCCAAAGGGGGAAATTTTAGTACCATGTTTTTGGATTGGCATAATTTTTTCTAAAACATGGTTTGTCATAATAAGATGTTTTGTTATGTGTTTTTCAACTATATGTCAAAGACAATGTCATGACATATTGGTCTAGTGCAACAGGTTATGTTATTTGGTTTATTCTTGACAAGATTTTATTTGATTTTGTGAGACTCCTTTTGGATATATCTTAGTTATTTTTCATAGGTCAAGAAGATATAATCTGGACCTAGTGAATCAAATCTCAATTAGCATTAAAAGTTTCTAAATTTGGTTGTTAAGCTAATTTAGGATACTTGAAAATTTGTTCCAAGATTTAAGGAGATATTCTCTGCAGTAATAAGCACATGGATTTAGGAATAGTTAGGCAGAGACTTTGAAGTCCATGAACAGCTGAAGACTTATCAAAGGAATACCAAAACCTAGGGCAAAATAGTTCTTAATAGATTGTAAAATAAGGTTTTAGGTTTGAGAGTTTCTCATGTTCATTATGGTATAAGTCACCCTTGTATCTTTTGATACTTGTGGTAGACATAATGTTCTCACACAAAAACCTTTAGGAAATGAGTAGAGTATTATTCTCCTCTGAGCTTCTAAGAAAAGAGTTGAGCATTGTTCTTGGTGTAAGCTTTTAAGTAACCCAAGTATTATTCTTAGTTAAGAGTCTTAACTAGGTATTGTATTTGAAGTGTAATCTTTTTTAGGTTTATCCTTGTACTAGTTACTGTGATTATAACTGGTTAATAGAATGCCACTGTGATTGGGGTAGGTCATTTATCACTATAGTGATTTGAAGTGAGATGACTATTTCTCATATCTAGGAGGTTACTAGGTAGAAGTTGTAAGAACAAGAAGTGTTTCTACATCTGGCCTTGGGTTTTTGATGGTAACTTTACATGTTATCTTAGAGAATAATTGTATACACTAATGGTTTCGTTCTAGTGTGTAGATGCTGCTATAATGTTCTGATCTGATACAAGGCGTGTGACGTCATTAAGTTCTGAATATACACTCTGGAAGAAAACATGTCGTTACGTGTTATAGTTAAAGTCAAAGTTCTGAATATATCTTCTACAATGTGTCTAAGGAACATTAGTACAAGAGGTTCTGATCGTGACTTTGTGGTTAAGATTTGGAGGCCTTCTAAAGCTTTACTTCCATGTGTTACAAGTTCTGAAGATTATAAAGATGAGGTTTTGCTGAACAAGTTCTGATGATCTGAAGAAAAGCAAGTTCGTACAACCAAGTGTCGATGACTCTGAAGACATTGTTCTGTGTGACAAGTTATGAAGACTCCAAGACTTAGGTTTAAGACTTAAAGAAAGATTTTTCTACAACAAGATTCAATGTTCAACATTCAAATATCCGAAGCCACTGAAGATAAGAAGAAAAGTTCAAAATGGTTAATGTGTGATAGTGTATAAAAGGTACATAAAGTGTATGTGACCTCTACTCTTCTAGAGTGGCACAAGGACAATCCTTTTGTATTTGATTGTGACTACTCTCATTATAACCTTTGAGAACTAATAGCTAGATTTACGATTTACTTTTATACTCTGTCAATGGATCTCTTATACAAGCTATAAAAGGAACACCTGGAAGATGAAGAAAAGTAAGAAACTACACTACAACGGCAAATCTATCGGTTCAAATCAAGCTCAACAAAACTACACCAAAGTGATGTGCAAACTATGTAGAGAAATCATCTATGTATATTTTTGTAAATAAGCAAGGAGATGTTGCTCGTACGTTGTAGTAGAACACTTAGGTGTTGTTCATTATATTGAAAAGTCGGTGTAATCTGCTTACAAGAAGCAAATCTGTAATACACTAAAAGTACTCAAATATTGTTGAAAGATACCTTGAGAGACTGGGTGAAGGTCTAAGCTCAAGAAGACTCCTGTTGCGGCTTTAGTGGATATACAATAAGGATCGACAGACTTATTGTGGGTGCCAATAAGGTTGATCAAACTTATTGTGGGTTATTCTGTAATCATTTTAGTTATATTGGATTAAGTCCTTGTTGAAGGTGAAATCATCCTTGAGGGGGTGGACTAGAGTAGCTTAGTTAATAGAGAACCAGGATAAAAATCACCGTGTTCATTTATTTTTATGTTTTAAGCTAACTTGTTTTGTCACCAACAAAAAGATTTAATTTGGTGAAACCCAATTCAACCCCCCCCCCCTTCTTGTGTTTCTCACACCTTCAATTGGCATCATAGCTCTGATTCTGGTATTGATAGTTATTAAACACTTAACCATGTCAGATAATGATCCAGACGAGTTTTTCGTTGAAGAAGCATAATGGTTGAATCCACACTAGCTCTTGCTGCAACAGATTCAAATGATAAAAGTTACAATGTTAAACCTCCCATCTTTGATGGAGAAAAGTTTGAATATTGGAAAGATAAACTAGAAATTTTCTTTCTAGGTTATGATGTTGATCTTTGGGATATGGTAGTCGATGGATATGTACCTCCCACAGATACTACTGGAAAAGAGATAGCTCGTAGAGCTATGACTGATCAACAAAATAAAGATTGTAAGAATCATCATATAGCAAGAACCATCTTGCTTAATGCGACTTCTTATACTGAGTATGTAAAGATCACAAATAGAGACTCTGTGAAGTCTATATTTAACTCTCTTAAAATGAATCATGAAGGAAATGATTGAGTCAAAGAAACCAAGGCGTTGACCTTGATTCAGAAATATGAAGCTTTCAAAATGGAAGATGATGAAAGTGTTGAAGTCATGTTCTCAATATTTCAAACCTTAGTTGCAGGAGTGAAAGTTCTGAACAAAGGTTACTCAATGAAAGATCATGTGAAGAAGATTATCAAAAGCTTTCCATCCAAATGGAGGCCTATGATAACTAATCTCAAACTTGTAAGTTTATTAAGAAGAACTGATAAACAACACTTCTTTAGAAGAACTGATAAGTTTATTGAGAATTCATAAGATTGAGCTAGAACAAGATGAACCGCGTAAGAAGATAAAATCTATTGCACTCAAATCTGTCAGAAAATATAAGAAGTCCAAAGCTCTTAAAGTAGGAGAGATTGAGGATTCATAAGGAAATTATGATGATGAAGAAGATGAGTTGTCACTGCTAACTACGAAGGTTAACTGTATCTAGAAGAGAAATTAAAGCAACAGGTTTAGAAGTTCAAGAAGGTCTGAAGGTCAATTTGAATCAACTTCCGATTAAAGAAAGTCTTGTGGTATCAAAGTCACTTGTCATGAGTGAAATGATCCAGGACACTTCAAACTAGAGTGCCCTAAGCTTCTGAAGAACAACATCAAGAGGAGAGATCTCAAAGTTAAAAATCAAATAAAAATAAGGAATGACTCAGACTCAGAAGAAGAACATGTGTATATACTACTGATGGGTCATGTTGGAACATTCAATGAAGAAATTTGTTTAGAAGATGAAGTTGATTCAGAAGCAGAAGAATTTGTTGGTAAAGAGACATCATTAGTTGCTCAGCTAAAACATCAATCTTGGTACCTGGACTCTGGCTGCTGGCAATACATGACAGGAAAAAGGCACATGTTTGTAAGCTTGGATCTTATGCATAGAGATGTCGTAGGCTTCATAGGAGATCAGAAACGAAGGATCATAGGCTCAGGTACAGTAGGTAATGGTTCTCTTCCCTCTATAACTAATGTTTTACTTGTTGAAGGATTAAAGTATAATCTATTATCTATAAGTCAATTAAGTGACACTGGGTATGATATAATCTTTAATCAAGATTCATGTAAAGTTGTGAGTCAAAAAGATGGTGTTGTCCTCTTCAATGGAAAGAGAAGAAATAACACCTATAAGATCAGACTTTCTGACCTTAAAGAACAAAATGTAAAATGTCTAATATCTATTAATGAAGAGCAACGGATGTGGCACAAACGTTTAGATCATGTTAGCTTTAGATGAATTTCTCAGCTGAACAAACTTGACCTTGTCAGAGGCCTACCAAAACTGAAGTTTACTTCCGATGCTCTTTATGAATCATGCCAGAAAGACAAGTTTTTAATAACTTCTCTTAAAGCAAAAAATTAGGTTTCCACCTCCAGACCATTGGAACTTCTTCACATTTATTTGTTTGGGCCATTAAAAACGGCGTCAATAAGTGGAAAGAAGTATGGATTATCCATTATAGATGACTACAGCAGATGGACATGGGTAAATTTTCTCAAACACAAGGATGATACACACTTTGTTTTCACTACCTTCTGTACTCAAGTTCAAAATGAGATAAACCTCAAAATTGTCAAGGTTAGAAGTGATCATGGTGGAGAATTTGAAAACAAATATTTTGAAAAGCTATTTGATGAAAATGGCATTTCCCATGATTTCTCCTGCCCAAGAACTCCACAACAAAATAAAGTTGTTGAGAGGAAGAATAGGACTTTGAAGTGGTGAAAAACACAAGAAGGGGGGGTTGAATTGTAAAACTGAAATCTTAAAGCAATTGACAAGATATTTTTATCCTGGTTCGTTTGATCTCAAACTACTCCAGTCCACCCGTCAAGGTGATTTCACCTCTCTCCAACGAGGTCTTAATTCACTATATTCAACTGAATATTACAGACTGCTTTAACAACTGCTAAAGCCTTCTTGATTCAAACCACAACCCGGTTTGTCAAGGCAACACTTTCTTACAAAGAAATAAAACTATGTGTGTGTGGATGTTTTCTATAAAACTGTATCACAACTGTGATGTATACACAAATTGAAGCTTAGAAACTAGATTGCTAAACAGTAATGGAATATCAGAGTATAAGGTTTAGCAAAACTGGTAGAACGAAGATTATGGTTCAGCTTTTGTGCGTGTAGAGATTTGGAGAGCATTAGCCATTATAATCTTCAAAGCCTTGTTTATATAGCACTTGAGATGATGAACGTTGAATGCAATATTCTTGATTCAATGCTAATAACAAGCTTTCCTTATTGAGCAGATCTTGTCTGGAATGAGGCCGTTGGAATTGATTAGCTTTCAATGCACAGTACCGTTGCTTACTTAATGCAAGTTCTGGCTTGGCTCATTCTGATTCTGCTTCGCTGCTGATGAACTATTGTGTTTCTGTATCAGAGTGTTGAGCGCAGTCTTGTTCATCAAGCTTCAGCATGTACGTGAGTTGATCATCTGATTTTGACGTTCTGATATAGCAACTTCTGATGCTGGTGTCTGAAGTTAAGTTCTGATGCTGAATAGACGTGATCTTGCTTATATCCATCAGAGTATCTGCAAGTCAGAACATAATAATTTTAGGCAGCAGATAGTTCATTCATGAAACTTATAAATACTATATCTTTTCACTTTGTTATCATCAAAACTTAAATATAGGGTAGTAGATTCAAACATTGTTCTAACAATCTCCCCCTTTTTGATGATGACAAAAACTAGATATTTTAAATGAAAATAACGTGAAAAGGTATCTGGAAAATGTATCAGAGTAAGAAGTACGGAGAAGTCAGAGTTAAGACCCTGAGTTTATTACTTCCCTTTGATTTATACGTGTTCTTCAGGATCAGATCTTTTTCTTTCTTTGAACATCAGATTATCAGAGTCTTTGACTTATCAGAGAGCAGAGCTTCAGAGCTTTTCCTGTCAGAGCTTTGCTTTGGATCAGAGTATTAGGTCGATCAGAACTTCATATTGATCAGAGCAACATTGATCAGAGCTTCTAGTCTTCAGAGTGTCCAGGAGCTTCCTTGTGCCTGTAGACTTTAAACAAAACAGAAAAAAAAATTTCAAGTAATAGAGTTAGAATGTTTGAGAATTTCTGTCTAGTTAGCCCGTTATTGATTTAAATATCATTCTTGTTCTCCCCCTTTTTGTCAGCAATCAAAAAGTGTTGGTGATGTGCTAAAACAATTAAGATCAGAAAAACTAATTATATTAAGATAGTTCAGAATCAGAGCAAGAAAATATTACAAAACATAATCAAAACAGTACATCAGAAAATCAAGAAAACATGAAAAAAGGTCATGCATGAAAAAAGATTTAAGGTTGAGGAGGCAAGCGTGTGAACAGGCTCTCCAGCATCGCTTGAATCTTTTCAGAAGTTTCATTCAGCCTTAGTTCTTCCAGAGTCTGCCTGTCCAAGGCAGCTTGAGAAGCATCAGAAGGAGGAGGCTTCTCAGAACTTTCAGCAACATCCGCTGCTTGACTTTCATCCTGAATGGTCTTGTCTTCTTCTGATGGTTGCACCTTTGCAGCTTGCTGTTTCTCAGACCAAGGTTCACTGTCCAGAGGGAGCACAACTTCCTGAGGCAGCTGACTTTCAACTTCCTTCAGCAGCTTGCTGAAGTTCTGTTGTGCCTGCTCATAGTTGATATCCTGCAACTTGAGGGCTTCAGCACATACCCAAGATCTGAACTGTGACCAGAGCTGATCAGAAGCAGCTGGGTCAATCATCCCAGGACAGACTTGCTTCAAAGAAGCAATCCATTGCAGCACACCTGTTTCAAAATTCAAAATACCAGAGCCAACATCTGGTTGCTTTGGTTTTGGGATGGCAATTTTGTGTTTTAGATCAGCAAGACGGTCAAGACTGGTTAAGTCAATGAAAGTCCTGCTGGGGTTTTCAGAGGTTTTCTGAGAGGCTGTTTGTTTTGGAGGAGGGGTATCAGAGTCAGATATTTCGATTGGAGTGGGTGGTGTTTTGGGAGTCTTTGGTGGTGTCGATTCTTCTGAGGATGGTAACTGGGGCATGATAACAGTGGTTCCACATGGCAACTGCATTGCCAGCGGTGATGGTTGACGTGAGTGAGGGTCAGATTGAATTGGTGAAGGTGGATTAATTTCTGGTTGGGGAGAGGGAGGTGGAATCTCTGATTGCTCAGGGATCAGAGGTTCTTCTGAGAGTGGTTGTTGTTGTTGTGGTTCTGGTTCTGGTTGTTGTTGTTGTTCGGGTTGTGGAGGAGGAACATTTTGTGGTTCAGATTTTGGTTGAGCAGAGGCATGTTGACGCTCAATATCAGCCAGCACTTGGTCAAGTGCTGTTGTTGTTGAAATTCTTGGTTGTTTGGGTTGTTTGGTTCTAGGTCTTCTGAGTTTTAATGCCTCAGAAGGGTCTTCTTCTTGTATGGTTTCATCAATGGTAGGGATTGGGATTGATATTCTATGAGAGGTTTGAGGAGGGATAGATGCTGGAATAGTAAAAGATTTTGAAATAGGGGCAGCAGATGAAATACCTCTTTTCTTTGGAGTCTGCTGAGATGATCCTTCTGATGGCGCTTTCCTCTTCTTTGTCTTCTTCAGAGTCACTTCTGGTTGGGGTTGACTCAGATCTTTGATATTCAGCTTTGAATCTGTATCATCTGCCTTGTACGCATCTGGGTACCTGAGAAACATCTCTGGTTTGGATTCCATTTCAGAAAATACCGGAAAATCACTCAGAGGCACTCTTCTGCTGGAGATATCAGCAGTGGAAGTAGCTCTGGGTTCCTTCTGAATATTTTCTATCAGCTTCATCTTTTTCAGATTCTTTGCGTTCAGAGGTTTCCCAATTGTTGGTTCAATAGTGCTCAGCTCCTGAGCTTCTATCAGATGTTCAATCAGCCTATTCTCTGTCAGAATATCTGATATTAGCCTTCCAAACGGTATCCAGTCCCTCTTGGTCCTTTCTTCTTCCCTTGTTTCTTTCACACTGGTTTTGAGATGGTTGAACAAGAAGTGAGCCAGATTGATCTTTATCTTCTGATCAATAAAGTAGATCAGAAACTGCTGATCCACATTTATATAATCAGGAGAACTTGTTGGTTTCCTGTGGTTGAAGCACCCCAGAACAATCTTAGCCCATACTCTGCAATGATCCTTCAGATCCTTAATCTTGCTGCTGGGCATTCCAAGAGTGAAAATCCTGTTAGCTATCACACCTGTATCAGCACATCTTTCAGCCATGTCCACACAACGGACGCCACCACCACTTTGACCGATTAGCCTTGCAATGAGATCTCCAGAAATCACAATCTTCTTCCCCATAACAGAGGAGATGACTAGATGTTTTGAAACCTTGGCGTGAATCCAAAATTCCTTGACCAGCGCTGGGAATGTTGGTCCAACCAACCTATCGAAATACCTTTCCCACTTTTGAGCCCTAATTTCTTCAGTTAGGTCAAAACCATTTTCCTTCAAGCTTTCAAAGTCAATGATTAACTCAGAAAGCACTTCAAGGTTCTTCACCGGAGTGAGGAGAGTTCTGAGTGGCACTTGATATTGCTCAGAAGTTGCTTTCTTCTGATTACCTGCAGAAACGCTGCTGGAGGATGCCATTGTTCACACTAAAAAGGGTTTTGAGAATGAATTGAGAAAAAAAGGTTTGCAAGAGATGAACTCAGAAATATGCAGAAAATGTTTGAGTGTTAGTGAGAAAGCGTAAAGAATAAGAATGAGAGATTAATGTGCTTAAATAGAGTTTTTCAAAATTATTTTGAAAAGATAAACGTTTTTAAGAGAGAGAAAAATCATGATTGCCATTTAAAAGCATGATTACTTTTCATTAAATGCTTGCTGATTTTGGGGGATTTGAGAAAGATACTTAAAAACGGTTACCAAACATGTGTCTCAATGCACCCAATCAGCGCTTTGCCTTCTCAGAAGCGTTCACGCGTTCTGCTTCAGAGATATGCTGATGATTGGATGACACTTGTTTGATGTAGTGATCAGCATGTCTGTTTTTGAGCTTAGACTCTCAGATCTTTAGACTTGCATCTGATACAATCTGCATGTTCTATCTTTCTGAAAGGAGATTGATCATAAGTTCACAGTAAAAATAATTACATTCTGAAGGTAAATATATGGAATTAAAACATTTTCACTCTGGGCATACTTTCATGCTGAGATGTTTCAGAATGAAATTAAACCTATCTTCTGAAAGGGGTTTAGTAAAGATATCAGCCCATTGATGGTCTGTATCTATAAATTTTAAGTTCAAAATACCTTTCTGAATATAGTCCCTAATGAAGTGATGTTTTATTTCTATATGCTTAGCTCTAGAATGTAAAATAGGATTCTTACTTAAGCAAATAGCAGAAGTATTATCACAAAGTATAGGAATGTTACTCTCAAAAATCTGGAAGTCTTCAAGCTGACTTTTCATCCAGAGCATTTGTGTGCTACATCCTGCTGCTGCTATGTACTCAGCTTCTGCTGTTGATAGAGCAATTGTTGATTGCCTTTTGCTGGACCAAGAGATCAGATTTTCTCCCAGAAACTGGCAGCTTCCAGAAGTACTTTTACGTTCCACTCTGTCTCCAGCAAAATCAGCATCACAGTAGCCTACTAAGCTGTAATCACTAGATTTTCTATAAAACAAACCCAGATTAGTAGTACCTTTCAGATACTTGAAAATTCGCTTAACAGCTGTTAAGTGAGATTCTCTAGGATCTGATTGGAATCTAGCACAGATACAAACACTGAATAATATGTCAGGTCTTGAAGTAGTCAGATAGAGGAGAGAACCAATCATACCTCTGTAGACTTTCTGTTCTACACTTTTGCTTACCTCTTCTCTTTCCAGAATGCACGTGGGATGCATTGGAATCTTTGATGGCTTACATTCTGAGAGGTCAAATTTCTTCAGAAGATCTCTGATGTATTTGCTCTGATGAATGTAAGTTCCTTCTGGAGTTTGATTGATCTGAATTCCCAGAAAGAATTTCAGTTCCCCCATGAGGCTCATCTCAAATTCTGCCTGCATACACTTAGCAAATTTTCTTCCAAGAGAAGGATTAGTAGAACCAAAAATGATATCATCAACATAAATTTGACAGACTAAGATGTCACTCTTAACTGTTTTACAGAATAGAGTAGTGTCCACTTTCCCTCTGGTGAATTCATTTTCAAGCAGAAAGTTACTTAGCCTTTCATACCAAGCTCTGGGAGCTTGTTTCAGACCATACAGTGACTTCTTTAGTTTGAAAACATGTTCTGGATGTTTTGTATTTTCAAAACCTGGGGGTTGGTGAACATAAACTTCTTCTTCTATATAACCATTTAAGAATGCACTTTTGACATCCATCTGATACAGAGTGATGCCTCTATTAACAGCAAATGAAATTAAAAGTCTGATAGATTCTAACCTGGCGACTGGGGCAAAGGTTTCTGTATAGTCTATCCCCTCTTGCTGACTATAACCTTGTGCAACCAGTCGTGCCTTGTTTCTGATGACTTCACCTTGTTCATTTAGCTTGTTTCTGAACACCCATCTTGTTCCAATGACGTTGAATCCTTTTGGTCTGGGAACGAGATCCCATACGTCGTTTCTGGTGAATTGATTCAGCTCTTCTTGCATTGCCAGAATCCAGTCATTATCCAGAAGTGCTTCATCAATAGAAGAAGGTTCAATCAGAGACACCAGTCCCATAAGAGTTTCTTCAGAGTTTCTGAAGCTTGCTCTTGTTCTGATTGGATCTTCCTTTCTTCCTAGGATAGTCTCTTCTGGGTGATCCAAGCTGCTTCTGGGTAATCTCTTCTGAGGTTGATCAGCAGCTGTTGTAGGATTTCTAGCAGTGCTCCTTTCAGACGTTGAAGGAATGTCTGTGTTGAGAGCTTCTGATGACTTGTCTTCAGAACCTACAAATTCAATTTCTATACCTGCAAAAATTTCATTCTGCTTTGACTTTTCAGAGTCAAGCTTATCATCAAAACGAACACTGATTGATTCTTCCACAATCTGTGTTTCTGTATTGTATACTCTGTACCCTCTTGAGCGTTCAGAGTATCCTAACATAATACACTTCTGTGCCTTAGAGTCAAACTTGTTCAAATAATTCTTTGTATTTAATATAAAGCAAGTACATCCAAATGGATGAAAATATGAAATGTTGGGCTTTCTGTTCTTCCACAATTCATATGGAGTCTTTTCCAGAATAGGTCTTATTGAGATTCTATTCTGAATGTAGCACGCTGTGTTTATTGCCTCTGCCCAGAAGGTCTTAGCAACGTTAGTCTCATTGATCATGGTTCTGGCCATTTCTTGCAATGTTCTGTTCTTTCGTTCTACAACTCCATTTTGTTGGGGAGTTCTAGGACAAGAGAAACCATGCAGAATGCCTCTGTCATTAAAGAATGACTCAAAATCTTTATTTTCAAATTCTCCACCATGATCACTTCTGACTTTAATGATTCTAAGATCTTTTTCATTCTGAACTTGGTTACAGAAGGTAACAAACACAGAGTGTGACTCGTCCTTGTGTCTTAAGAACTTTACCCATGTCCATCTGCTATAGTCATCTACGATTACTAACCCATACTTCTTACCACTGACTGAAGCAGTTTTAACTGGTCCAAATAAGTCAATGTGCAGAAGTTCTAATGGCTTAGAGGTGGAAACAACATTTTTGGATTTAAAAGAAGGTTTTGCAAATTTGCCTTTCTGACATGCTTCACACAGAGCATCTGAATTGAACTTCAAATTAGGAAGTCCTCTGACCAGATTGAGTTTGTTAATCTGAGATATTCTTCTCATACTAACATGCCCCAATCTTCTGTGCCAGATCCACTGCTCGTTGTTAACAGACAGAAGACATTTTACATTCTGACTCTTTAGTTCAGAAAGTTTGATTTTGTAAATGTTGTTTTTCCTCTTACCATTAAACAGGATAGTCCCATCTTTCTGACTAACAGCTTTACATGATTTTTGATTAAAGATTATATCATAACCGTTATCACTTAATTGACTTATGGATAACAGATTATGCATCAATCCATCTACTAGCAGAACATTATTAATAGAGGGAAGATTTCCATTACCTACAGTTCCAGAGCCAATTATCTTTCCCTTCTGATTGCCTCCAAAGCCAACGTGGCTTCCAGGCTTAAGTTCCAGGCTTTGGAACATATGCCTTCTTCCCGTCATGTGTCGTGAGCAGCCAGAGTCCAGGTACCATGACTGGTGTTTCTGACTTGCTGCTAAAGATATCTGCAACATATATTATTTTATCCTTAGGTACCCAGATTTTCTTGGGTCCTGACTTGTTAGTTTTACCAAAACTCTGGTTGAATTTTGGTTTCACAGAGTGCTTACTGCTAGTATATTTGATATCATGTGTGTGACCATACACAAAGTGTGAATTTTGAGGAGTGTGTTTAATGGTTAAGTCCATGACATTCTTTGGTGTAGGAACCTTACCTTGGTATCCTATTCCTTTCCTGCCGTTTCTGCTAACTCCATAGATCATTGAAGCCATTCTGCTTCTATCTATGCTTTTAGCTAGGAACTTCTGGAAACTGTGATCATACTCCTTGATGATCTCATCTGCGTTGCTGGGAGTTTCAGAAATTGGTTCCTTCTGAGAGTTTTGTAAAGTGTTTTCTAATTTTGAAATCTTATCTCTCAGCTCATAATTTTCCAATTTGAGACTCTCAGACTTATTAGAGTCAGATTCAAGATTCCTTTTCAGGTCTCTGAATTTAGCTCTAATCTGCTGATAACGTTCCAGAATCTCATTAAGGCTTTCAGCAAGTTCAGCCTTTGTAAAGTTAACAGCGAAGTTAGGAAATACCTCTTCTGTGTCTGATTCTGAGTCTGATTCAGAAGCTTCACTATCTTCTGAAATGTTTGCCATGAGAGCTATGTTTGCCCTTTCATCATCTGATTCTGAGTCAGCTTCAGACGAGTCAGAGTCATCCCATGTGGCCATGAGACTTTTCTTCTTCTCTCTTCCAAACTTCTTTTTGGGCTTTTCCCTTTGAAGCTTTGGGCAGTCACTCTTGTAGTGTCCTTGCTCATTGCACTCGTAGCAGATGATGTCTTTGGTGTTTGGCTTCTTGCTACTGGAGGAGCCTTCAGATCTTCTGTATCCAGAGGAAGAATCTGTTCTTCTGTATCTGGAAGAAGACTCGTTCTGATCAGATCTTCTGGGATTCCTGAACTTCCTTTGTCTTTGCTTCCATAGTTGATTTACTCTTCTGGAGAGAAGGGAAAGTTCGTCTTCTTCTGATGAGGATCCATCAGATGTTTCTTCAACTGCCTGCAAAACTTTAGACTCAAATTTTCTGTTAGATTTTAATGCTAAAGGCTTACCTTGCTTCTGAGGCTCATCAGCTTCTAGCTCTATCTCATGACTTCTGAGGGAGCTTATAAGTTCCTCCAGAGTGATTTTGTTGAGATCTTTAGCTAGCTTCAGAGCAGTAACCATAGGCCTCCACTGCTTGGGTAAACTTCTGATTATTTTCTTGACATGGTCAGCAGTAGAGTATCCTTTGTCCAGAACTTTGAGACCAGCTACCAGAATCTGGAATCTAGAGATAATAGTTTCAATGGGTTCAGATTCTTCCATTTTGAACGCCTCATACTTCTGAATGAGCGCCAGAGCTTTTGTTTCTTTGACCTGAACGTTGCCCTCATGCGTCATTCTGAGAGAATCAAAGATATTTTTTGCTGTGTCTCTGTTGGAGATCTTTTCATACTCAGTATAGGAGATGGCACTGAGGAGGATGGTTCTGGCCTTATGGTGATTCTTGAAGTCACGCTTTTGTTGATCAGTCATTGATTTTCTATCAATCTTCTGACCACTTGCATTCACAGGGTGCGTGTATCCATCTGTCACCATATCCCACAGATCAGCATCATGTGCTAGAAAGAAGCTTTCAATTCTGTCTTTCCAGTAATCAAAGTTTTCTCCATCAAAGACTGGAGGTTTGCCACTGAATCTGTCTCTGTCCTCATTGTTGTCATTGCTGATGTGAGAATTGTTTCCTGTCATTGTGTTTTTCTGACGCTGGATCTTGTACTGACACGGTTAAGTGTTTTAGCTCAGAACCAGGCGCTCTGATGCCAATTGAAGTGGTGAAAAACACAAGAAGGGGGGGTTGAATTGTAAAACTGAAATCTTAAAGCAATTGACAAGATATTTTTATCCTGGTTCGTTTGATCTCAAACTACTCCAGTCCACCCGTCAAGGTGATTTCGCCTCTCTCCAACGAGGTCTTAATTCACTATATTCAACTGAATATTACAGACTGCTTTAACAACTGCTAAAGCCTTCTTGATTCAAACCACAACCCGGTTTGTCAAGGCAACACTTTCTTACAAAGAAATAAAACTATGTGTGTGTGGATGTTTTCTACAAAACTGTATCACAACTGTGATGTATACACAAATTGAAGCTTAGAAACTAGATTGCTAAACAGTAATGGAATATCAGAGTATAAGGTTTAGCAAAACTGGTAGAACGAAGATTATGGTTCAGCTTTTGTGCGTGTAGAGATTTGGAGAGCATTAGCCATTATAATCTTCAAAGCCTTGTTTATATAGCACTTGAGATGATGAACGTTAAATGCAATATTCTTGATTCAATGCTAATAACAAGCTTTCCTTATTGAGCAGATCTTGTCTGGAATGAGGCCGTTGGAATTGATTAGCTTTCAATGCACAGTACCGTTGCTTACTTAATGCAAGTTCTGGCTTGGCTCATTCTGATTCTGCTTCGCTGCTGATGAACTATTGTGTTTCTGTATCAGAGTGTTGAGCGCAGTCTTGTTCATCAAGCTTCAGCATGTACGTGAGTTGATCATCTGATTTTGACGTTCTGATATAGCAACTTCTGATGCTGGTGTCTGAAGTTAAGTTCTGATGCTGAATAGACATGATCTTGCTTATATCCATCAGAGTATCTGCAAGTCAGAACATAATAATTTTAGGCAGCAGATAGTTCATTCATGAAACTTATAAATACTATATCTTTTCACTTTGTTATCATCAAAACTTAAATATAGGGTAGTAGATTCAAACATTGTTCTAACAGACTTTGCAAGAAATGTCTAGGACCATGATCAATGAAACCAACATGGCAAAGTACTTCTGGGCAGAGGCTGTAAACACAATATGTTATATCCATAACAAAGTCTCCATTAGACCTATTCTTGGAATGACTCCCTATGAATTATGGAAGAACAATAAACCCAACATTTCATATTTTCATCCGTTTGGATGATCTTGTTTTATTCTGAACACGAAAGAAAGTATAAACAAGTTTGATTCAAAAGCTCAAAGTTATATCATGTTAGGATATTCTGAACGCTCAAAAGGCTATAGGTTATATAAAACTGAAACACTCATTATTGAGGAATCAATTCATGTTAGATTTGATGATAAGCTTGACTTTGAAAAGTCAAATCTAGTTAGCAAGCTTGCAGATGTGGAAATCACCTACTCAGAATCTGAAGGAACTGCTGCTGAAGTTCAAGAAATAAAAGAGTCATAAAATGATCAACCAGAAGTCTCTAATGCTCATAATCCTCCAAAAGGCTAAGACAAAGTTTATCACATTCTGAGGAACTGATTCTAAGAGATAAGATAAAACCTGTTCGAACCATATCTCACTTCAAGCCTTCTGAAGAAATGCTTCCAAGTCTCGTATCAATGGTAGAACCTGTCTCTACTGATGAAGCTCTTCTTGACCAATCCTGGATTCAGGCCATGGAAAAAGAACTCAGGTAATTCTCAATCAATGATTTTTAGGATCTTGTACCAAGACCCAAAGGAACTCATGTGATTGGAACCAAATGGGTCTTTCGAAACAAGTTAAATGAAAAAAGGTGAAGTGGTAAGAAACAAGGCTCGACTGGTTCTACAAGGATATAGTTAACAAGAAGGAATAGACTATACAGAAACCTTTTCACCAGTTTCCAGGTTAGAATCTATTTGTATTTTAATTTCCTTTGCTATTAATCACAATATCATCTTATATCAGATGGATGTTAAAAGTGCATTTTTGAATGGTTACATGACTGAGGAAGCTTATGTGTACCAACCTCCTGGTTTTAAAGACAGTAAAAATCCTTATTTTTTTTCAAACTTAAAAAATCCATGTATGGTCTAAAACAAGCTCCAAGGGTTTGGTATGAAAGACTAAGCAATTTTCTTTTAGACAAAGACTTCAACAGAGGGAAGGTTGAAACTACTTTATTCTGTAAAACTTTCAAAAATAATAGCTTGATAGTTCAAATATATGTTGATGATATTATATTTGGTTCTACTAATGCCATTGTGTGGGAGAATTTTTCCAAGTCTATACAGGATGAGTTTGAAATGAGCTTAATGGGAGAACTCGAGTTCTTTCTAGGAATTCAAATCAATCAAGGAATAGATTAAACCTTCATTCACCAGAGCAAATATGTCAAAGAACTTCTGAAGAAGTTTGACTTATCTGAATGCAAGACAAAACAAAACTCCTATGGGTCCTACTTGTGTTCTAAATCAGGACAAGGTAAGTGGCAAGGTTGATCAGAAGTTGTACATGGGTATGATAGGTTCTTTACTTTATTTGAATGCCTCTAGGCCTGATATATATTATTTAGTGTATGTCTATGTGCTAGATTTCTATCAGATCCCAGAGAATCTCACTTGACTGTTGTCAAACGAATTTTTAGATATCTAAAAAATATTGCTAACCTTGGTCCTTGCTATAGAAAATCAATAGGATACAAGTTAGTAGGCTATTGTGATTCTAACTATGCTGGTGATAGACTTAAAAGGAAAATTACCTATGGAAGTTATCAATTTCTAGGAGAAAACCTTATATCATGGTCCAACAAGAGACAATCAACAATTGCTCTCTCAACTGCAGAAGCCGAATATATCTCTGCGGAAAATTGCAACACTCAAATTCTTTGGATGAAGAGTCAGTTAGAGGATTATCATTTACACGAAAATAATATTCCTATATTTTGTGATAATACTTCTTCAATTTTCTTATCTAAGACTCCTAGCATACATTCTAAGGCTAAACATATTGAAATTAAACATCATTTCATCAGATACTATGTCCATAAGGGTGTCCTTTCTTTAAAATTTATAGACACTGATCATCAGTGGGATGATATCTTTATAAAACCCCTTGATAAAGATATACTTGTAGCGGTAGAAATGTTCAAGACCAAGGCATTGGATTGACTAGACTTATACAAATCAAAATAAAAATTGTCACCGCGCTTTATTGTTTCTAAAGGAATGGGAAAAGAGCGAATAACCCAAAAAGAGGGGAAAAGATTCAAGGTAAGGGGGTTGGTTATGCAAAGGGAAGGTATTAGCACCCTAAACATCTACCGTACTCTGCAAGAACCTCTTTGAAAAATCTGTATATTTTGGCTATGAAATGTGTTGTATAAAATAGATGGTGGAGGTGAGAAAAGAAATATATTTATTATTTTTGCACCGGCCGCGGTTGCAAACCTTTAGTGCCTACGTACCACCTTTTCGTGCAATAGGGGATCAGGGTACATGTAGTTCCTCTTTTAAAAACTTTAAAACACAAATGTGTTGGTCAATTTTATGAGATAAAATATCATCGTCATTGTCCGTGTGGAAAACATACCTACTACCCACAATCATGAGAAAGGAGAATTTGAATCATCTCAAAGTGGAGGATATGGCTTGGATTTTAAAATCAACAATGCCTCACTCAACACCCAAGTGGAAAATATCCCTCTTTACTACATATTGTAGAAGTATAGTTTTTTGCATCACTAAAAGGATTGACAAGAGTTCAATCTTTTAAGAAAAGTTTAAAGATAAAAGCCAAAGTGGCAAAATGGTTTGAAATGAGATTGATTGACTTTTAGTCTTCTCACAAAAATTTTAAAGTATTGTTAAGTTTATTGGAGTTTATTTATTAAAATGTTTGAAAATGCATGGACCTAAGTCCAAGTTTATTATAAAAGTAATTCAAGTTTAAAACAAGAAGAATTTTCAAAAGGGGGGAGAAGATTTTTGAAATTAAAGAAGATGGGAGGAGAAGAAGAGGCTATCCTAAAGCATAAGGTAAAAGTTAGGGATAAGAACCATCTAACCAACAAGAAGTCAATACCTAACATTATGAGCCAAAATAGAATTCCCATTCTTTGGATTGAAACCAAACAAGCAAATGTACTAGACCTATTGAGAGAACCAAACTTCAAGTGTATTAAGTCTTCGCAAAAATTGGGCAGAGTAGCGACTGTATACGGGTGAATTCCAGATTACAAACAAAGGGTGTAATCACAATAACCTGCATATAAAACAAACAACCCAATGTCTCGAGGTAAACCTCAAGAGCTCCAGACAGAATAATCAGATAAGATCACAAGGTCTTCAATCATAGGCCAAAGTTTCTAATCCTAAGTCCAAAAAGTCCAATGCTCCATAATTCCAAGGGTAGTAACATAATAGTCCAAGTATCATTAAAGATTTTTAGGGTTTATGTTGATTATTAGGTGTCTTTAAAAGAAAAGAAAAAGCTCAAGTGAGAAAAATAAAAAAATGACAAGAATATAAAGGGGCTCAAGTGAGCAAAGATGAAAAATAGCATGAAATGTAAATGCTAAAAGTAAATGGTGCATAAAGTAAAGAACATAAAATAAAAACATAAAATAAAATCAATTATTAGTGATTAGTGGTTAGTTGGATGATCATCTTGAAACTTGCATTTGGAACTCATTAAAGGATTGGTAGAACCAAAGCCTCCACACAACAAGTTGCATTTTCTTTTTGTCAAGTATATCATTCATTTGAAATCCTTATGAGTATCATTTAATGATCAACGATGTTTAAGTGATCCGCGTTGACCAAAGATATTGTAGATCCATTATAGGATTTGTAGAATCAAAGCTTCCACACAATGAATCTCAAGGTTATTGGATCAAAGAGATCAAATTAACATACTTGGGCTTGCAAACATAAGTTTGGGCCACGAATAATCATTTATTCGAATCGGGACAAAATTTAGCGTTATGTTAAGCAATCGTAAGTGGACTTATATAGAAGTCGCACCTATTTTGAGGCCGGTCAATAGCAATCTATGCACCATTTGTTTTGAGACATGATATAGAGATCATGCTCCAACAACATTTAGTGCAATAAGAAGGGGATGAGATGAAGAGGGATGAGAGAGAATATACAAACCACTTTTGAATTAAATTTAATCAAACTATTATTAAAATCATTCATCCATTTTTGTGGAGTTAGACTCAACACCATGGATCCAATGATGTTAATAAGGTTCATGATCAAAAATTTAATCCAAGATCAGCCAGAAAATAATCACAAAATAATATCACATTTTAATATATACAAAAAGGTTAAAAAATAATGTTTAAAAATAGAAATAAAAGAGAAAAATATCAACTATGTCCAAATTAATCAAGAAATAAAAGTAAGACTAAAGAAAAATCAAAAATGAATTAAATAATTTTATATTTTTTTGGGAATTTTTTTAAAGTCATAAACTATTTTTTAAAATTAAAAGAAAGGGGTAAAATAACCCAAAAATGATAAAAAAAAATAACAAAGTCAGAAACAAAAATAAAATAAGGTCACCAGTATTTGTCACAATATCATTGGATCATTCCATAATATTTTCAGAATTTAAAAATGCATAAAAGTATTTTTAAACATTTAAAACAATTCAAATAAAGTGTAAATTTATAAATAAAAAATACCAAAACATAAAATTAAATTGTGAAAAACTAAAAATCAGAAAGAGAATAATCAAAAATATTTTTCATAATTATTTCAGATTTTTTGGACTAAAAATGAATTTTCTATGATTTTTTAAAGTTTAAAACAATTAAATATAAAAAATCAGAAAAGAAAATAAAAGTAAAAAATATGTGGACCATTGGATGAGTCAAAACGTATTAGTAATCAAATCCAAGGGATCTGGCGCGCTGTGCATATCATGGTCATTAGTGAATAAAGCACTGAATCAATTTTTAAATCAGAATTCAAAAATAACAAGTGGCGTGCCATCATTGGTTGGAAGATGACATGTTGGTCATCTTCAACCTCCAGCCAATGTGAATTGCGGGTCTCTCAAATTGTAAAATCAGAAGCACAGACCTATGCCATTCGCTTCGTCTCTTCAAGATGAAGACAACCACACCCTCCCGCCAAATTTGTATAAACTGTAGCTCAAGCAATTTGGAAAGAAAGTTTTGAAAAGGGATTTGAAATTTCATGGTCAAAACGTGTTTCCAGTAAGAAGTAAGTGTTGTGACTAGAACCAGGGAAATGAGAGCATCACAATGATATCAAAGTTTTGAAGAATTGATGAAGGAATCTACCTATTGAAGTTGAGTTGCAGAGCTCTGAAACTGGACTTTTATGGAGAAATATAGGGCACGATTCTTGAATGTAATTATATGGTTAGCTTCAGGGAAGGTCAAGGAAGGTGAATTGATGAAAAATTGGATTGAAAAAGGCTTGAGAATGGATTTCGAAGTTGTTGAATTCTGAATTAGGGAACAAGTTTGGCAGGGTGATTCTGGCTATCTAAGCTTGAGGAAATGAATGGGGGATGACCCTCTATTTATAGGGAATCAAATGGAATGTCCAAGCATGTGAAATGATGAAGTTTGGAGGGAAATCGTGTGAAGTTGCAAACAAGAAAAGTGTGACTTCCAATTTGATCAAAACTCATCCAAAATGCGCGTTTTGTTGTGCTAATCAATTCTGGAACTTCATTAAACATGTTTAGAGGCAAAAACGCGTGGAAAACTTGTGATTAGAAACCAAAACAAAGATTTCAAAATCTGACTTGTGATGAAACTTTAGTTCCAAGTTACCAACTTCAAAATCATGGCATTCTCAGCTCAATGGGTCTTAGGGCATGATTCTTGATGCTTTAGAAAGATGGGGTTTCAAGCTTTGCAGTGGAAAAAGAATGGAATCAAATGGATGCTTGAGCTGAAAGTTGTGTTGATTCAAAGTTGGAGAAAAAGGGTTGACTTTCCATACTTAGAAATATTTCAAATTTTTCTTCAAAAGTGACCTATAATGTCATGCATACAAACATGGTTTGCCACTTGGATTTTGCTCTTGACCAAAAAAGATGGCATGAAATAGACCTCTTGAATGACATTTTGGAACCTGAACCATTCAAAATATCCAAAAATTGAGAGAGTTATGAATTGTTAAAGTGGGCAAAAAATCATAAAATGACCTATAATCTTTTGTATCCTTAAGGCAATTTCCATCCATTTTCTCGCTTTGCACATAAAATAAGGTATAAATTTCACATCTTCAAGATCATTGTGGAAAAAGAATGAGCTCAAGTTGATAAAAATTGACCAAGTTATGATCATCTGAAGTCACACATGGAAAATTAGGGATTCATCTAGAGGACTTGTAATCTTTCTTCTTCATCAAGTTTCTTCCACATGAAAACTCCTTGGAACTTTTGAAGTGATTTGTTGATATCCCTTTGAATAGAAGGATGCCTTTGGAATCACTCAAAAATACCAAAAGATGAGCAAGATATGCTTCTTTGAAGTTCAAAACCCTAGCTCCTAGATCAAGAAACATGCTTTGAGGAACTTTGACAATTTTGAACAAACTTCTTGTACTTTTTGGATCAAACCTTGATAACTTGGAAATGTAGTGAACCAAAATAACCTTGCCATGCCATCCCTTCCAAAACAACTTCAATGGTGAGGTTTGAACTTCTCAAGCTTCATTGACTAGGTCATGGAAATAAACTCATGAACCCCATTGCATTTACATGCATTGTTGACAAGTAAGGCAAACCACCATTGCATTTTATTAATTAAAAGGAAAGTCAAAACAAAAACATGAATGATTACACAAGAAAAACAAGTCAAGGTGCTTGGTGATTCCTCAAAGAGAAAATCTAAAGATATGAAGGAGAACCAAAAGCCCTAATGTGATCTTGTTGTGATTGAATCAATATGGTATGGTGAAGGGATCTTAGGGGGGGAAATTGGGGTACAACAACTGCCCTTATTTAAGTTTCTTCTATCCGGAGATAAGAAGGTTAAAAATCTTTTTGCCGACACGATCGAAGATACTTAAATATAAAACAAACCATATTTTTGGCCCTAAGATGCCATGTAATGCTTATGAATATGAGTGCTCATGGACATATCCAGAAGGACGCAAAAAACCACTAGGGATGTAACAATAATAAAGAGACAAGGGAGCAACCCAAACAGGAAAATAAATCACTGGTGGATCAAAAGACCTGAGCCAGAGAGGATGGTAAAATGGTCAAAGGATACACCAACTCCTACTTGAGGTAAATCTACCAACGTTCACTGAAGGTAGAAGGAAAAGAAATATCAACACCGACGTTCACTGATGGTGAGCTACCAACGTTTACTGAAGGTAGAAGGAAAAGAAATATCATAGCATATCTGTTCATTGACGATGAACTACCAACATTCACTGAGGGTAGCAAAAAGATAACAATCATCAACTTTCACTGATGGTGATCTACCAAATTTCAATGAAGGTAAAAAGAGAGTATATCATAGCACCATCGTTCACTGTCGATGAACTACTGACATTCACTGAGGGTAGCAAAAAGATAACAATCATCAACGTTCACTGCCAATGACTTACCAACTTTCACTGAAGGTAGAGAGAAAATATATCATAGCATCGCCGTTCACTGACGATGAACTACCAACGTTCACTGAGGGTAGCAAAAAGATAACAATCATCGACGTTCACGGCCAATGACCTACCAACTTTCACTGAAGGTAGAAAGAGAATATATCATAGCATCTCTGTTCACTGATGATGAACTACCAACGTTCACTGAGGGTAGCAAAAAGATAACAATCATTGACGTTCACTGCCAATGACCTACCAACTTTCACTGAAGGTAGAAATAGAATATATCATAGTATCGTTCTTCACTGATGATGAACTACCAACGTTCATTGAGGGCAGCAAAAAGATAACAATCATCGACGTTCACTGCCAATGACCTACCAACTTTCACTTAAGGTACAAAGAGAATATATCATAGCATCGCCGTTCACTGACAATGAACTACCAACATTCACTGAGGGTAGCAAAAAGATAACAATCATCGACGTTCACTGCCAATGACCTACCAACTTTCACTGAAAGTAGAAAGAGAATATATAATAGCAATGTCGTTCACTGACGATGAACTACCAACGTTCATTGAGGGTAGCAAAAAGATAACAAGTTTCCCTATAATTCTGGCATTTCGCCTAGAACGGGTCCCAACTTCTTCTTTAACCAAGGCAGTTTTCCTGGAAAGGGTAAGATGTAGGTTGTCTCAAATAAAGAGACTTCCACTTGCAAAGATTTCACAACGAGCTTTTTCTGCGAATTTAAAAGTCTTCCCCTCCACTGGTGTAAACTGACGACATACTGCAAACTATCCACTCATAGAGGATATAGCAAAAAGGTTATGTCGAATTTTACAGGGAAGCACAAGTTGCTCAAATAAATAGACCTGCTACTTGTTGTCATGGAGGATTGTAAAAAGAAATGACTTTCCGGGGATAGAAATATGGCTTCCTAGGGAAAGAAATATGACTTCCTGGGGAAATGCCATGATATTCTTGCTGAGGAAATAAAGTCTTCTTCTGCAAAATAAATGCACAAATTAAAACTCGATGCTTTCAGAGATACAAAGTAAATAATATTGTTGTGGAACCACAGATTCAAACCAGAAATAAACTGGAACGGAACAGTCAACCAAAATACATCCTTTGAGAAATAAACTCAAGAGGGAAACCAAATCCATCCAAACAAGGAGCTGTATAGGAAGGCTAAAGCAAAAATCTTCCACGAGGGATAACTCAGTGGGGAAATTGAAAGAATATACGCTTTCTGCTTAGGTCCACCACTCTATTGAAGAGAGGACAATGTAACTCTGCAAAACAGGGTGATATGTCAACAAAACATAAAAAATGTCAACGAACAATGGTTTGCCAATTTTAGCTATGCATGATGTATGTATGAATGTATGAGTGTTATCGTGCATATGCTAACAAAACAGATACACAACCCTGGGAGTAACCAAGAAAAACCAACTCTGGCACAAACAACACTCGGCTAAACTACATCCAGGATAATCATTCCAAGAAAAAGTAAATGCCAACTGAGGAAACAAAACCTACTTCTTTCTTTAGCTTTATTGGGGAGAAACACAATCCGAAAGTAAACAAATCAAAATGATAAAATAGTACAGATACAGGGATAGAACATCCTTCTCCAGGCTTCACCAGGGAAACAAACGTTTTCAAAAGTAACACTTCTACTGAGGATTGCAAAACCAGTCTCAAGTAAAGCATATGGACACCAAATCATCAAAACATTCACTAGGGAATTCAGGCCTACTTCATTGGGGAGATTAACACCACATCTTCAAAGGGAAAACCATAATATGTTCTTCACTAGCGAAACCAGGGACATGCGCTCTTCAAGAGTGATTATGGTACCAACTTCTCAGGAAAAAGAACTTCCATTAGACCGAATGAAAACTTCACCGGAGAAATCTTGGATTGAAACTTCACATCATTAAAATTCAGAAAAGAAGAGAAATGAATCCAAACTTGACTGAGGATACTGGAGCCGCGAACCCAATATGGCGAATCATTCTGAGTAAACCTTCTCGAGGGGAACAAAAAATTCTTAAAATAAACTAGAGTTTTTCCATTCCTGGGATCAACATTTTTGTTGCCATTATTTCCTCACAAATTCCAAGGTAAAAGCGAATTGTAAATTCTTTTTGAAAAATCGATTTTGTTATTTAATATTTTTGCTTTGAAAGTTATTATCAATAATAAATGGAGTCTTTGCAAGCTAAATAAAATAAGAAATACAAAGAATTGGGTAAAAGCTCAAATTTCATTAATAGAATGGTAGTCTGCGAATGGCGAGACTCCATGGATAATTACAAAGTTCAGAAAATGGTAATATATAATGGAAAAGTTACATTGAAATACAATGACCACTATCCCCTCTAACAACTTTTTAAATCCTGAGCAATAACTTCTGTTAAAGTGTGATGAGAATCCGAGAAGATTGTTGCTCCAATGATCAAGTCTCGTCTGTTGTAGTTACTTGCCAAGAAAGTCCCTAACTTTTGCCTAAGCTGCCCTTGCGGGTTTTCAAATTAGCGGGAATTTATTCTATTTATGTCTCTAATTTTTTCCTAGACCGCCCTTTCGAGTTTTCGGCCTACTGAGACGCTCTTTTTTTCCTAAGCCGCCCTTTTAGGTTTTCAACTTAGCGAGTTGTTCTTTTATTTCTTTAGGTGAAGTATTTCTTGACTGCATCAACATTCATGGGACGTGGGAACTCCTCGCCATCCATAGTTTCAAGAATTAATGCACCGCCAGAGAAGGATTTCTTGACAACATATGGGCCTTCGAAATTGGGAGTCCACTTGCCCCTAGAATCAGTGTTGAAAGACATGATCTTCCTGAGCACGAGGTCGCCTTCCTTGAACTTACGAGGTTTGACCTTCTTATCAAAAGCCTTCTTCATCCTTTTATGATATAATTGTCCATGACATAAAGCTATCATCCTCTTCTCTTCGATCAGATTCAATTGGTCAAACCGGTTCTGGACCCATTTAGCCTCTGATAACTTGGTTTCCATTATTACACGCAAAGAGGGAATCTCAACCTCGACTGGGAGTACGGCTTTCATTCCATACACCAGGGAGAACGGGGTTGCTCTTGTTGAAGTGCGGATAGATGTTCGATATTCATGCAAAGCAAAAGGGAGCATTTAATGCCAATCCTTATAAGTAACGACCATTTTCTGGATAATCTTCTTGATATTCTTATTAGCAGCTTCAACAGCCCCATTCATCTTTGGCTTGTATGGAGATGAATTGTGATGAACAATCTTGAATTCTTCGCACAGTTCTGTCATCATTTTATTGTTCAAATTCGAGCCATTGTCGGTGATAGTTCTGCTCGACACACCATACCGACATATAAGATTATTCTTGATGAAGCGCACAACCACCTGCTTAGTAACATTGGAATATGAAGCAGCTTCCACCCACTTGGTGAAGTAATCAATTGCTACCAAGATAAAATAGTGTCCATTCGAAGCTTTGGGTTCTATCATCCCAATCATGTCAATACCCCACATAGAGAAAGGCCATGGGGAAGAGATCACATTGAGAAGTGTCAGAGGCACATGGACCTTATCTGCATAAACCTGACATTTATGACACTTCTTTGCAAATTTATAACAATCATATTCCATTGTCAGCCAATAGTAACCTGCCCTTAGCATCTTTTTAGCCATAAAATGTCCATTGGCATGAGTGCCAAATGAACCTTCATGAACCTCATGCATCAACATGTCTGCTTCGTGTCTATCCACGCATCTGAGCAAGACCATGTCATAATTTCTTTTATACAACACATTTTCACTGAGGAAGAAACTGCCAGTCAATATTCTCAGTGTCTTCCTATCTTTCTTCGAAGCACCGATCGGGTATTCTTGAGTCTGAAGAAAATGCTTGATATCATGATACCAAGGTTTTTCATCTGCTACCTCCTCTGTTGTAAACACATGAGCGGGCCTCTCCAGTCGCCGAACCATAATTCGAGGTATATCATTCCACGTATTCACTTGGTACATAGAAGCCAGAGTTGCCAGAGCATCCGCCATTTAATTTTCATCTCTAGGAATGTGATGGAATTCAACTTTGTTAAAGAAGGGTAACAATCTTCTAGCATAATCTTTGTAAGGGATCAAGCCGGAGTAACGAGTATCCCATTCTCCTTTAATCTGATTTATTACCAAAGCTGAATCACCATACACATCTAGATTTTTAATTCTGAGATCACTAGCTTCTTCGAGACCCATGATGCAAGCCTCATATTCTGCCATATTATTAGTACAATCAAACGTTAACCTTGCAGTAAAAGGAATGTGCGATCCATGTGGAGTGACAATCACAGCACTAATTCCTTTACCATAAGCATTCACAGCTCCATCAAATATCATACTCCAACGAGATTCAGAGTCAGGACCATCCTCAGGCAATGGTTCATCACAATCATTCACTTTCAGGAACATCACATCCTCATCGGGGAATTCATACTCTACAGACTGATGATCCTCCACTGGTTGGTGAGCAAGATAATATGCCAACACACTACTTTTAATAGATTTTTGAGTGTGATATTCAATATCATATTCAGATAGCAACATCTGACAGCGGGCAATTCTCCCAGTAAGAGCAGGCTTTTCAAAAATGTACTTGATTGGATCCATTTTGGAGATCAACTAAGTAGTGTGATTCAACATATATTGCCGCAAACACTTTGCCGCCTAGGCCAAAGCACAACATGTCTTTTCCAACATGGAATACCACGACTCACAATCAGTGAATTTTTTACTGAGATAATAAATGGCGAACTCCTTCTTCCCTATTTCATCTTGTTGTCCCAGAATACAACCCATGGAATTATCTAACACTGTCAGATACATAATCAACGGTCTTCCTTCGACAGGAGGGAGCAAGATAGGAGGTTCAAGCAGATATTCTTTAATACTTTCAAATGCTCTTTGGCAGTCATCCGTCCACACACAACCTTTATATTTCTTTAACAACTTAAAGATCGGTTCACATGTTGCAGTCATGCGGGAAATGAATTTGGAAATATAATTCAAACGCCCGAGGAAACCTCTGACTTGCTTTTCATTTTTTGGCGCTGGCATCTCTTGAATTGCTTTGACTTTATTAGGGTAAACTTCAATTCCTTTCTGGCCAACAATGATACCCAACAATTTCCATGATCGAACATCGAAGGTGCATTTATTTGGATTCAAGCGGAGACGATACTTCCTCAAACACTGAAACAACTTCAACAAATCTTCTACATGCCCTTCTTCATTCTGGGATTTGGAAATCATATAATCAACATATACTTCGATTTCCTTGTGCATCAGATCATGGAATATGGTTGTCATAGCCCTCTGGTACGTTGCACCAACGTTCTTCAACCTGAAGGGCATCACTCTGTAACAGAATGTTTCCTAGGGTGTGATAAACGTAGTTTTTTCCATGTCCTCCGGAGCCATTCTTATTTGATTATACCCGGAAAATCCGTCCCTGAACGAGAATACTTTGAATTTTTTTGTGCTATCCACTAACATATCAATGTGTGGCAATGGAAAATCATCTTTTGGACTAGCTTTATTTAGATCTCTGTAATCTACGCACATGCGTACTTTTCCGTCTTTTTTCGGTACTGGGACAATATTGGCAATCCATTGAGGATACACTGACGTCACAAGAAAATCAGCATTAATCTGCTTTAGAACCTCCTCTTTGATTTTCATTGCCATATCTGGGTGAGTTCTTCTCAACTTCTGTTTGATTGGCGGACACTCTGGCTTCAACGGTAAACGGTGCTCCATAATATCTGTATCTAGACTAGGCATATCTTGATAAGACCAAGCAAAAATATCCACATACTCTTTCAACAACTCAATCAACCTGCTCTTCACATCAGGATGCAACAATGTTCCAATCTTGACTTCCTTCGGATCTTCTTCTGAACCCAAATTAATCACTTCCAATGGCTCTTTATATGGATGAATGGTATTTTGCTCGTGCTCAAGCAACCGTGAGACCTCTTCTGGAATCTCATCATAATCTTCTTCTTCAGCCCCATACACAGGACATTCAAAGTTGGGAGAGGGTACAGGGTCATTGTATTCAACGGGTTTTTTAATTAATCTGCACATATGATTGATGATTTCTTTTAGAAACTGACACATATAACAAGTGATCATGCAGATTGAATTTCAGTTATTATTTATTTTGAAGGGTTTTTTTTATTACCATTTTCCGAGAAAAAGCAGAAAATAAAGACACAATTTGGGAAACAAAGACAACGTTTATTATTGATTATAAAAATTAAAGCCAACAGCTAAGCCCATACAATATTAATACTTTCTCCTTGGGCAGAGTGAAAGCTTTTCAAAAAGATTAACAAAACAAATTACTTTGAAACGTGTATGCAAGAAGGAACATCAATGGTGATCCAGTTCTGGACCCTAACTCTGTGCGTCACATAATTCGGCCTTTCCTGCTCTGCTTCATCTTCCACAATGGCATTGATCCTGGAAACATTTGGATGAAGATAACCCCCACTACAGAAGATGTCTTGATACTTGCTTGTAGCAGACTTCGGCTTCATGCGCTTACCTTTGTCATTCTTCAAATAAAACCCCAAGCCAGCTCTGCTCTTGTTCACAGGTGGATCCACAATCCGTCCCCACACTTCACTATGACCCTTACGTACAACCTGCTGCACATCCTTAAGTGAAACCATGGAGTTCTCATTTCCCCTTATATTGTCAATGGATAAGGCTTGGAACTGGGTTCCAACAGCAGCTTCATCCGCCTCCACAATGCTGAAAGAGGACAAATGAGATATCAATAATGCTTGTTCCCCATTTATGATCACTACTTTCCCTTCACGTATAAACTTCAGTTTCTGGTGTAAAGTCGAAGTGACAGCCCCTTCCTCATGTATCCACGGCCGTCCCAGCAGGCAGCTATAAGCGGGTACAATATCCATGACCTGGAAAGTAATCTGAAACAAATGTGGTCCTATATGAATAGGCAAGTCCACTTCACCAATAATAGATTTCCTTGATCCTTCGAACGCTTTCACAATGATGCCACTCGGGCGTATAGGTGTTCCTTGATATTCCAACTTCATAAGTGTGCTCCTCAGTATAACATTCAATACAGATCCATTATCAATCAGCACATTGGAAAGTGAATCATTTTTGCAGTTCATAGAGATGTGGAGGGCCAAGTTGTGATCCTTCCTTCATCTGGTAATTCATCATTGCAGAAACTTAAGCTATTACATGATGTAATGTTCCCTATTACACTGCTGAATTGGTCTATTGGCATATCACTTACCATAAAAGCTTGGTCCAATACCCTCATCAAGGATTCTCTGTGAGCAGAAGAGTTCATCAATAAAGCTAAGATAGATATTTTTGAAGGAGTCTGCAGTAGCTGATCTTCAATTTTGTAGTCGCTCATCTTGATTATCTTAAAAATATCATCCACTTCTTTCTTTAACGCAACCCCACTAGTCTCACCCGTAGCCTTCTTGGGTTCAACATTCTCAGCAATTTTTTTCCATCACTAACATCTCTTCGAACAACTGGTGCAAACACATGACCGTTGTGGGTCACCCTGCTATTTTCAGCAATATTCCCAATATCAGGCATTGGCTGGATGGGAACTTCCACTCCATCCTCTAAGATTGTAGCGTTGTATTTGTAAGGTACAACCTTATCTGACTTGTAGGGGATAGGACCCGGTAAACTAATCACCAATGGGGTAACAACTGGCTTGCTATAATACTCAACTTCAAGATGGGTGGGTGCCCCAAAACAAGGTACAATGACGTTTACCCCTTCTTCAACACAATCAGTCATTATTGAGTCATTTCTGGAAAACAAATCCTCATCTGAGGAGAAATACTCATCTGCAGAGACATACTCTTCATTCGACTCTTCTGCCATCAAACAAACCTCAACCATATCAACTTCATGGTAATCATCCCTTTGACTTGTAACCTTGATAATTTCGTTGTCTAACAATAACTGAACACCCTTCTTCACGATTGAACATCCTCGAGAATCTCGATAGCAAACTCGGCAAGATCCATATTGGTGTTCCACCTGGCCAGCCATATGGTAGAAGGTAGCATGCAATTGCACAAGGTCTTCATTCATATACTCTACATCAAAAATTTTGAATTCTCCAGGACATCCAGAAACCATATTCACCTCCTCTTCATACTCTGCCCTAGGCCTGATTATGTGGATTAGGCCCTCATCCATCATCTCTTGTAAATCAGCCTTTATCTTATCGCAACCCTGTATATCTGTACTGCAAATAGCACAACCGGTATGGTCATGCGTATAGTAGCTAAATTCACAAAGGTCTGCATGCATTTTCACCAAATCTCCTCTAACCAGATTAATATTAAAAATCTGGAAGTCACCTGGGCAACCGGCCACCATATTCACAGCATTTACTTCCCCATGCTTGGGTAGAGGATTGTCTTTCACATTAGGTCCCACGTCCTTGAAAGATAGAACACCAGAATTCACCAACTTCTGCACCTCAGTCTTCAAAGGATAATAATTCTCAACATTATTCCCTGGTGCTCCTTAAGCACATGTTTGGTCTGCTTTGTAATACCAAGGCAATGGTGATGGTACGACGGGAGGTGGTCGGGTATGAACCATCTTCTTCTGAATCAATGCCGGTAGTAACTCTGTATAGCTCATAGGAATAGGGTCATAACTCTCCTTTCTCTGATTATACCTTTGATTCCCCTACTGGGATGGTCTTTGATAAGCAACAGTAGTTGGAGTTGCACCCACAACTGGAGTAACTGAGGCGACCTGCTGATGATGCTGATAATTCCTTCTAGGAGTATTAACCCTCCTTTCTTGCATAACAGCATTTGCACCCCCTTACTTCTTCTTGGTAAACCCATAAGATGGTTTCTTCACACCTCCAGAACTTTCACTCTTTGTTAAGTGACCCTCTCTTACAGCCTCTTCTAAGCGGATACCCATTCCTACCATTTCAGTAAAATCATTTGGCACACTTGCCACCATCCTTTCGTAGTAGAAAGCACCCAGCGTTTTCAAGAAAATCTTAGTCATCTCCTTCTCTTCCATGGGAGGAATCACTTGGGCGGATACCTCACGCCATCTCTGTACATACTCTTTGAATGATTCCATGTCTTTCTGAACCATGGCCCTGAGTTGATCACGGTCAGGCGCCATATCCATGTTGTACTTGTATTGTTTGATGAATGCTTCTCCCAAATCATTGAAAGTATGGATATTGGCGTTGTTCAAACTCATATACCACTTTAGCGCAACACTGGTCAAACTATCCTGAAAAAAGTGAATCAGCAGACACTGATCATCAGTATGGGTAGACATTCTCCTCACGTACATCACCAGATGAGCACGAGGGGCAAGTGTTGCCCTTGTACTTCTCAAACTACGGGACCTTAAACTTAGCAGGTATCTTAACATTCGGGACCAAGCATAGCTCATTCACATTCTGCCCAAATAGCTCTTTTCCCCTGAGGGCCTTCATCTCTCTTTGCATCTTGTCAAACTGCTCTTGAAAATCATCCATTATGTCATAAAGACCCAAGTCTTCACTCGGTGGAGGGAAAGGACGACACACATCTGTTAGAACAAAGTTTGAATCTACTACCCCAAGTTAAAGTTTTGATGATAACAAAATGCTAGATTAAATAAATTGTATAATTCGTATGAGACATATATGCTACCTAAAAAAATTATATTGTACATTTACAGAAACTCTAATGGATACCAGCATAAGAACATCAACATCAGCATCAGAAGATGAAATATCATATGCCAGCATCAGAAGATCAAAGCATGTGCTTACGCTGAAGCTTGATGAACAGGTCTGCGCGTAACATACTTTAAACTCTAATCAAGACCAAAACAATATCATCAGCAGCTAGAAGCGTCAGAATAAGCCCAAGCCAGCAACACGCTTAAGTGAAACGGTATTGTGCATTCAAGACACTTTATTACCAACGGCTGTATTCCAAGACAAGATCTTCTCAATATGGAACGAACATAATGGACATTGAAATGGCATAATTGACTACAACGTATCTTTTCAAAATGCTATATAAACAAGTCAGTGAGAAATGAATTGGCTAATGCTCTACAACTCTTTACACGTCAAAAGCTAAACATCTCCTTCCTCACTCATACAAGTTGTTATATCTCTAAAATTGCTTACTCCATAGTTATAGCATCCTATTTTCACATAAGCTTTATTTTGTGTATTATCACAGGTGTGATATAGAGTTTTTGTAGAAAACATTCAACACACATAGTTTTCATTTATCTGTAAGAAAGAATTTCCTTGAGAAATCGGTCTGTGGTTTAGACTCAAGAAGGCTTTAGCAGTTGTTAAAGCAGTTGTAATATTCAGTTGAATATAGTGGATTAAGACCTCGTTGGAGAGAGGCGAAATCACCTTGACGGGTGGACTGGAGTAGTTTGAGATCAAATGAACCAGGATAAAAATATCATGTTGTCTGCATTTAATTTTCAAGGTTTACAATTCAACCCCCTTCTTGTGTTTTTCACTTCTTCAATTGGTATCAGAGCGCCTGGTTCTGAGCTAAAACACTTAACTGTGTCAGTACAAGATCCAGCGTCAGAAAAACACAATGGCAGGAACATATCAACACATCAGCAATGACAACAATGAAGATAGAGACAGATTCAGCGGCAAACCTCCAGTCTTTGATGGAGAGAATTTTGATTACTGGAAAGACAGAATTGAAAGCTTCTTTCTGGCACATGATGCTGATTTGTGGGACATGGTGACAGATGGATACACGCACCCAGTGAATGCTAGTGGTCAGAAGATTGACAGGAAGGCAATGTCTGGTCAACAAAAGCGTGACTTCAAAAATCACCACAAGGCCAGAACTATTCTTCTCAGCGCCATCTCTTACGCTGAATATGAAAAGATATATGTTAGAGACACTGCAAAGAGTATGTTTGACTCTCTCAGAATGACGCATGAAGGCAACATTCAGGTCAAAGAAACTAAAGCTCTTGCGCTCATTCAGAAGTATGAGGCATTCAAAATGGAAGAAAGTGAATCAATTGAAACGATGTTCTCAAGATTCCAAATTCTGGTGGTTGGTCTCAAAGTTCTGGACAAAGGGTATTCTACTGCTGATCATGTCAAAAAGATCATCAGAAGCTTGCCTAAACAGTGGAGGCCAATGGTTACAGCGCTGAAGCTAGCTAAAGATCTCAACAAAATTTCTTTGGAGGAACTTATCAGCTCCCTTAGAAGTCACGAGATAGAGCTAGAAGCTGATGAACCTCAGAAGCAAGGTAAGCCTTTAGCATTAAAGTCCAACAGAAAATCTGACTCCAAATCTTTGCAGGCTATTGAAGAAACCTCTGATGGGTCCTCATCAGAAGAAGACGAACTTTCTCTCCTCTCCAGAAGAGTGAACCAACTATGGAAGCAGAGGCAAAGAAAGTTCAGGAATACCAGAAGATCCGATCAGAATGAGTCCTCCTCCAGATACAGAAGATCAGACTCCTCCTCTGGATTCAGACGATCTGAAGCCTCCTCAGGAAGCAGAAAGCCAAACACCAAGGACATCATCTGCTATGAATGCAATGATCAAGGACACTACAAGAGTGACTGTCCAAAGCTTCAGAGGGAAAAGCCCAAAAAGAAGTTTGGAAGGGAAAAGAAGAAGAGTCTCATGGCTACATGGGATGACTCTGACTCATCTGAAGCTGACTCAGAATCAGATGATGAGAGAGCAAACATAGCTCTCATGGCTAACATATCAGAAGACAGTGAAGCTTCTGAATTAGACTCTGAATCAGACACTGAAGAGGTATTCCCTGACTTTGCAATTAATTTTACTAAGGCTGAACTTGCTGAAAGCCTTAACGAAATTCTGGAAAGATATCAGCAGATCAGAGTTAAATTCAGAAACCTGAAAAGGAATCTTGATTCTAACTCTGATAAAACTGAGAGTATTAAATTGGAAAATTCTGAGTTGAAAAATAAAATTTCAAAATTAGAAAATCTTTTACAAAACTCTCAGAAGGAAACAATTTCTGAAACTCCCAGCAGCGCTGATGAGATCATCAAGGAGTATGATCACAGCTTTCAGAAGTTCCTGGCTAAAAGCATAGATAGAAGCAAAATGGCTTCAATGATCTATGGAGTTAGCAGAAATGGCAGAAAGGGAATAGGATACCAAGGTAAGGTACCCACACCAAAGAATGCCATGGATTTAATTATTAAACGCACTCCTCTGAATTCACACTTTGTGTATGGTCACACACATGATATTAAATATACTAGTAGTAAGTATTCTGTGAAACCAAAATTCAACCAGAGTTTTGGTAAAGCTAACAAATCAGGACCCAAGAAAATATGGGTACCTAAGGATAAAATAATACATGTTGCAGATATCTTTAGTAGCAAATCAGAAACACCAGTCATGGTACCTGGACTCTGGCTACTCACGACACATGACGGGAAGAAGGAATATGTTCCAAAGCCTGGAACTTAAGCCTGGAGGCCACGTAGGCTTTGGAGGCAATCATAGGGGAAAGATCATTGGCTCTGGAACAGTAGGTAATGGAAATCTTCCCTCTATAAACAATGTTCTATTAGTAGATGGATTAATGCATAATCTGTTATCCATAAGTCAATTAAGTGATAACGGTTATGATATAATCTTTAATCAAAAATCATGTAAAGCTGTTAGTCAGAAAGATGGGACTATCCTATTTAATGGAAAGAGGAAAAACAACATTTATAAAATCAAACTTTCTGAACTAAAAAGTCAGAAAGTAAAGTGTCTTATGTCTGTTAACAACGAGCAATGGATTTGGCACAGAAGATTGGGGCATGTTAGTATGAGAACAATATCTCAGATTAACAAACTCAATTTGGTCAGAGGACTTCCTAATCTGAAGTTCAATTCAGATGCTCTGTGTGAAGCATGTCAGAAAGGCAAGTTTGCAAAACCAGCTTTCAAATCTAAAAACATTGTTTCCACCTCTAAGCCATTAGAACTTCTGCACATTGACTTATTTGGACCAGTTAAAACTGCTTCAGTCAGTGGCAAGAAGTACGGGTTCGTAATCGTAGATGACTATAGCAGATGGACATGGGTAAAGTTCTTAAGACACAAGGACGAGTCACACTCTGTGTTTGTCACCTTCTGTAACCAAGTTCAGAATGAAAAGGATCTTAGAATCGTTAAAGTCAGAAGTGATCATGGTGGAGAATTTGAAAACAAAGATTTTGAGTCATTCTTTAATGACAGAGGCATTCTGCATGATTTCTCTTGTCCTAGACCTCCCCAACAAAATGGAGTTGTAGAACGAAAGAACAAAACATTGCAAGAAATGGCCAGAACCATGATCAATGAGACAAACGTTGCTAAGATCTTCTGGGCAGAGGCAATAAACACAGCGTGCTACATTCAGAATAGAATCTCCATAAGACCTATTCTGGAAAAGACTCCATATGAATTGTGGAAGAACAGAAAGCCCAACATTTCATATTTTCATCCATTTGGATGTACTTGTTTTATGTTAAATACAAAAAACTACTTGAACAAGTTTGACTCTAAAGCACAGAAGTGTATTATGTTAGGATACTCTGAACGCTCAAGAGGGTACAAAGTATACAATACAGAAACACAGATTGTGGAAGAATCAATCAGTGTTCATTTTGATGATAAGCTTGACTCTGAAAAGTCAAAGCAGAATGAAGTCTTTGCAGGTATGGAAGTTGAATTCACAGGTTCTGAAGACAAGTCATCAGAAGCTCTCAACAAAGACACTCCTTCAACATCAGAAAGGAGCACTGCAAGAAATCCAGCAACAGCTGCTAATCAACCTCAGAAAAGACTACCCAGAAGTAGCATGGATCACCCAGAAGAAACAATCTTAGGAAGAAAGGAAGATCCAATCAGAACAAGAGCCAGCTTCAGAAACTCTGAAGAATCCCTCATGGGACTTGTGTCTCTGATTGAACCTTCTTCAATTGACAAAGCACTTCTGGACAAGGACTGGATTCTAGCAATGCAAGAAGAGCTGAATCAATTCACCAGAAATGACGTGTGGGATCTAGTTCCCAGACCAAAAGGATTCAACGTTATTGGAACAAAATGGGTGTTCAGAAACAAACTGAACAAACAAGGTGAAGTCATCAGAAACAAGGCACGACTGGTAGCACAAGGTTATAGTCAGCAAGAGGGAATAGACTATACAGAAACCTTTGCTCCAGTCGCCAGGTTAGAATCTATCAGACTTTTGATTTCTTTTGCTGTTAATAAAAGCATCACTCTATATCAGATGGATGTCAAGAGTACATTCTTAAATGGCTATATAGAAGAAGAGGTTTATGTGCACCAACCCCCTGGTTTTGAAAGTACAAAAAATCCAGAGTATGTTTTCAAACTAAAGAAGTCACTGTATGGTCTGAAACAAGCTCCCAGAGCTTGGTATGAAAGACTAAGTAACTTTCTGTTAGAAAAGGAATTCACCGGAGGGAAAGTGGACACAACCTTATTCTGTAAGACAGTTAAGAATGACATCTTAGTGTGTCAGATTTATGTTGACGATATTATATTTGGATCTACTAATCCTTCTCTTGGAAGAAAATTTGCTAAGTGTATGCAGGCAGAATTTGAGATGAGCCTCATGGGGGAACTGAAATTCTTTCTGGGAATTCAGATCAATCAAACTCCAGAGGGAACTTACATTCATCAGAGCAAATATGTCAGAGAACTTCTGAAGAAATTTGACCTCTCAGAATGTAAGTCATCAAAGATTCCAATGCATCCCACGTGCATTCTGGAAAGAGAAGAGGTAAGCAAAAAGGTAGAACAGAAGGTCTACAGAGGTATGATTGGTTCTCTTCTTTATCTGACGGCTTCAAGGCCTGATATTTTATTCAGTGTATGCATTTGTGCAAGATTCCAATCAGATCCTAGAGAATCTCACTTAACAGCTGTTAAGCGAATTTTCAAGTATCTGAAAGGTACTACTAATCTGGGTTTATTTTATAGAAAATCTAGTGATTACAGCTTAGTAGGTTACTGTGATGCTGACTTTGCTGGAGACAGAGTAGAGCGTAAAAGTACTTCTGGAAGCTGCCAGTTTTTGGGAGAAAATATGATCTCTTGGTCCAGCAAAAGGCAATCCACAATTGCGCTATCAACAACAGAAGCCGAGTACATAGCAGCAGCTGGATGCAACACACAAATGCTCTGGATGAAAAGTCAGCTTGAAGACTTCCAGATATTTGAGAGTAACATTCCTATACTCTGTGACAACACTTCTGCCATTTGCTTAAGTAAAAATCCTATTTTGCATTCTAGGGCTAAGCATATAGAAATAAAACATCATTTCATTAGGGACTATATTCAGAAAGGCATTTTAAACTTAAAATTTATTGATACAGGCCATCAATGGGCTGATATTTTCACAAAACCACTTTCTGAAGATAGGTTTAACTTCACTCTGAAACATCTCAGCATGAAGCTCTGCCCAGAGTGAAAATGTTTTAATTCTATATATTAACCATCAGAATGTGTCTTATTTTACTGTGAACTTCTGATCAATCTTCTTTCAGAAAGTTAGACATGCAGATTGTATCAGAGTCTATCCATAAAGATCTGAGCGTTTCATTTCAAGGATAGATGTGCTGTTCACCAAATCAAACAGGTGTCATCCAGTCATCAGCTAATTTCTGAAGCAGAACACGCGTGCATGCTTCTGATAAGGAAAAACACTGATTGGATGCATTGAGACACATGTCATGGGTAACCGTTCCAAATATCTTTCTAAATCCCCCAAAATCAGCCAACATTAAATGCTAGTAACCATGATTTAATGCTCGCGATTCTCTTGTTCTAGGTTGTCCATCTTCTTTCTGAGATTAGCCCGAGTGTTGTAGTGGTGAGTCAGCTTGCTGAACGAAGTAAAGAAGCTTGGTAAGATACCTGGATATGCATAAAAAATGCAGGAAATATGTATAATATGATGCATGATATGCAATGCACATGATTTTATTTAATATTTCAAGGGATTTAAAATTTGTGAACATATTGCAAATATCAAAGTAATAACGCATTTGTAATACTGAAAAATTGTATTATAACAATTCCAAAATGGATTACAAGTTTCAATGATCCCAAGTACAAGATGAAATAAAAATATAAAACCCTGAGAAGTAAAACTGATGGAGATCAGTCTATACGATGGCACTTCCCTGTGAGCATGGCAATCTGAGCCTTCAACCTCTGGTTTTCTTCCGCATGTCTGATAGCAACCTCCTTCCAATCACCTGAATCAGGAAGTGGGTGATCAGCATCTGATTGAGGCTTAGGATAAAATAAATCCCCTTTCCTCTCCATAGTCTCTACCGCTCGACTCTCAAGGATCTCAATCAAATCGTTTTTCTCCTTCAAGTCTGCTCTATAGGAAATCTCTAAAGTTTGGCACTTATTCTTCCAAGTGTCCTTTTCATGTTGCATCCTGACCAAAGCAAGCTGCAGCTCTTCTAGATCATCTAATAAGGGAGGAATGGTCTTCATAAACAGATCAGGCATAGGTGTTTCCTGGGAATACGGCATCTTCAACTGAATAGCTCTCATTCGGACCCACTGAAGATATGGCTCCAAAGAAACAGCACCCCTAGGTCCCAAATCCTTCCTACTCTTCTTATGAATGTGACGTCAGGCCTTCGCAATATGCTCCCTGGCTTCCCTATGGTCTTCTCCATCCTTCAGAAAGAAACTACTCAAATGAATACTATTTGGTTTATCCCTCATCGGATAGCCAAGCTGTCGTCGTGCAAGAACAAGGTTATAGTTAATTCCTCCCTTTGTACCAAGAAGAGGTACATTGGAGAAACTACCACAACTGTCAATAATCTCTATATCCTGGTAAGCTCGATGATACCAATCAATATCTGAGTGAGTAAGTTCCATGATCTTAGGAGCCCAACGGAGTTCTTTCTTGACATCCCAAAAAGCATCAGACTGAGGCATATGAGAGATGAACCACCGGTACAACAGAGGTGTGCAAAAGATAATCAACCCCCCATGATAAGAATTTTGAAGATGAATAGAGTAATAAGCATTACCCAACAAGGTAGGAACTGGGTTTCCAACCATGAAGATCCTGATAGCATTAATGTTAACAAACTTGTCCACATTAGGAAATAAGAACAACCCGTAAGCAAGCAGAGCAAAGATGGCCTCAAAAGCGACTGTACTCTTCATACTGGCAAAGTAACGAGCTTTCTCCAATAAGAACTGGGCTGGTAATCCTCTAATCCCTCCTTTAGTAGTCATATGGGCTTCCACCTCAGACTTCCCCAGATTAATCAAAGCAGCAATCTCATGTGGTTTTGGCTCACCCTTCAAACTAGTAAAAGGAACACGATCGATAACAGGTAAATCCAATAAATAAGAATATTCCTCCAGTGTAGGCATCAACTGATAGTCGGGAAAAGTAAAGCAATGATACATCGAATCATAGAACTGGACCAAGGTCGAGAGAATACCCTCCTTCATCTTCAGCTTCATGAGAGGAATAATGGATCCATACTTCTTCTGAAAGTCTGCAGAACACTCGATCTCAGGAATTAGACTGATCAACTCATTTATCTTGGGATCCTTGAAATTGTACTTCCCGGTCTTTCTCTTTCCAGAATCCATGGCTAAAAAGTACCTGAGATATTCACAAATGGTCAACTTTTAAGTCCCTTGAAATATGATTTCTCCAAAAGATGCTTATGAGTGCATGGATGCATGATGCAGCAATCACACACAAGATCACACATATAGGGTTCATAGGTTCAACGTCACGAGCATGAGGTCAAAGGTACTACCCATAAGGTATTGGTCTAAAAGTTATCACCTTCCGAACAAGGTTCTAGAGGTTCCCAGAGTTTACATCCTTCCTTCGGATATTACCAACTTCCCGATTAACTCGGTAATTAGTAATACTCTAAAGAAAAACTCGTCCGAGCGTAGTATCGCGTGACAACTATTTCTGGATTACTCCGTTATAACTTCCGCATTACACCTAAAAGGCTAAGATGGGTTAGGTATTCTACGGTCCTCAGTTTCAGCAGGCTCCCAGGTTGAAAACAATACGTCTTCCCGATTACTCGGTAAACGACACTACAGTCAAAGGGGCCTCCACTGAGTAGGGGATCTCATGCCTCCTTTTTTGGGATTACTCCCTCAAAGTTAACATGACTATACCGCTCGTCCTATCTTAAAGTTTGCCCAATTCCGGGTATAGGACTTATAAGTAATCGCTAAGCACCCTGAAAACCAGGAAAATCCAGACAAACATATATACAACATATAACACAAAAACAATAATAACACATATACAGATACAAACAAAGATAGGCTCAACCCACTTAGGGATGGACCAACAAAAGGTCAATCTTTCCCCAGTGAAGTCATCATTTTTCTGTAGCGGTAGAAATGTTCAAGACCAAGCCATTGGATTGACTAGACTTATACAAATCAAAATAAAAATCGTCACCGCGCTTTATTGTTTTCAAAGGAATGGGAAAAGAGCGAATAACCCAAAAAGAGGGGGAAAGATTCAAGGTAAGGGGGTTGGTTATACAAAGGGAATGTATTAGCATCCTAAACATCTATGGTACTCCGCAGGAACCTCTTTGAAAAATTTGTATATTTTGGCTATTAAATATATTGTATAAAATAGATGGTGGATGTGAAAAAAGAAATATATTTATTATTTTTGCACCCGCCGCGGTTGCGAACCTTTAGTGCCTATGTACCACCTTTTCGTGGAATAGAGGATCAGGGTACATATAGTTCCTCTTTTAAAAACATTAAAACACAAATTTTTTGGTCAATTTTATGAGATAAAACATCATCGTCATTGTCCGTGTGGAAAACATACCTACTACCCACAATCATGAGAAAGGAGAATTTGCATCATCTCAAAGTGGAGGATATGGCTTGGATTTTAAAATCAACAATGCCTCACTCAACACCAAAGTTGAAAATATCTCTCTTTACTACATATTGTAGAAGTATAGTTGTTTGCATCACTACAAGGATTGACAAGACTTCAATCTTTTGAGAAAAGTTTAAAGATAAAAGCCAAAGTGGCAAAATGGTTTGAAATGAGATTGATTGAATTTTAGTCTTCTCACAAAAATGTCAAAGTATTGTTAAGTTTATTGGAGTTTATTTATGAAAATGTTTGAAAATGCATGGACCTAAGTCCAAGTTTATTATAAAAGTAATTCAAGTTTAAAACAAGAAGAATTTTCAAAAGGGGGGAGAAGATTTTTGAAATTAAAGAAGAAGGGAGGAGAAGAAGAGGCTATCCTAAAGCATAGGGTAAAAGCTAGTGATAAGAACCATCTAACTAACAAGAAGCCAATACTTGACATTATGAGCCAAAATAGAATTCCCATTCTTTGGATTGAAACCAAACAAGCAAATGTACTAGACCTCTTGAGAGAACCAAACTTCAAGTGTATTAAGTCTTCACAAAAATTTGGCAGAGTAACGGCTGTATACGGGTGAATTCCATATTACAAACAAAGGGTGTAATCACAATAACCTGCACACAAAATAAACAAACAACCCAATGTCTCGAGGTAAACCTCAAGAGCTCCAGACAGAATAATCAGATAAGATCACAAGGTCTCCAATCATAGGTCAAGGTTTCTAATCCTAAGTCCAAAAAGTCCAATGCTCCATAATGCCAAGGGTAGTAACCAAATAGTTCAAGTATCATTAAAGATTTTTAGGGTTTATGTTGATTATTAGGTGTCTTTAAAAGAAAAGAAAAAGCTCAAGTGAGCAAAATAAAAAATGATAAGAATATAAAGGGGCTCAAGTAAGCAAAGATGAAAAATAGCATGAAATGTAAATGCTAAAAGTAAATGGTGCATAAAGTAAATAACATAAAATAAAAACACAAAATAAAAGAAATTATTAGTGATTAGTGGTTAGTTGGATGATCATCTTGAAACTTGCATTTGGAACTCATTAGAGGATTGGTAGAACCAAAGCCTCCACACAACAAGTTGCATTTGCTTTTGTCAAGTATATCATTCATTTGGAATCTTTATGAGTATCTGTAGCGATAAAAAATGTAGCGGGGTAAATCGGAGATCAAGCTATTAATTAAATCGTCTCACAAAAGCAAGAGTCGCCACCGCGCTTTATTATTTCCAAGGGAAAAGGGAAAAAGAGCGAAATAAAACCTTAAAATGTGCAATGTAAAATAATACTTAAAAGTAATGAAAATACAAGGCATTTTGAAAAGAGATCTAGAGTTCGGGGGTTGGTTATACAATGGGAAGGTATTAGCACCCAATGTATCTATAGTATCCTATAGGAACCTTTTCAAATATCCGTTTATCAAAAAAAATTGTTTGATTAAAATAGCTTGTTTGGCCGAAAATGGGTATGGACGAGATTTTGAAGATACGATGACCTAACGTCGAAGTTTTAACTTAAAAGGTGTGAGTTTGAAATGGAACATTTGAGAAAATTATCTTAAGTTTTTGAAAAAATAATAAACAAAAGAAAAATGAATGAGGGTATTCGCACGATTAGATGAGATATGTTTGATGACATGAAGTCAAAAAATTAAAACAATTCCCTTGGATTGTGACGGACGAAAGATATAAAGATTAGCGATCGATTAATTAAAATGACAATTGAACAATTAACTAATGAAATTTAAATCGTACTAGCATGCATTTTGAAAGATTAAGTAAATAAACAAAATTACATAAAAGATTAAATTATAACATCATGGATTTTTAATAATTAAAACAAATAACAAGAATTAAATCATGAAACATGTATTTTTTGAATAATTAAATAAACAACAACAAAAAATTTAATAAAAAATAATAATAGCATGTTGACAAAATTAAATTAAAGATAAATTTAAAATAACAAGTTTTTTATTATGTTTTATAATAATTAATAATATATAATCAAATTAAAGGAATAAAACCTAAAAGAACTAAAAAGAATACCCCAGCAAGAGTTGAACTCAAGTCTTAAGGATAATGGGTAGTATGCCTTTCCAGTTGAGCTAAGCTGTTATTCATTTATTAACATGAATTTATTAAAACATAAAGGACAATTGGTATTGAAGCTGGACCAAAAACAAGCCCAATGGGCCAACCGGGTTTGAAAGGAGAAAAAAAATTGGGAAACCCTAATGTGCTAAAGAGGCGCGGCGGACTGCTGGAATTGTTATGGAAGATTAATTTATTAATGATAAACTATGCCCTTATATTTCCTATCGTGAAAAAAACAAAGGATAAAACTTCCTCTCCCTATTCACAGATCCATTCCTCTATTTCTTCCTGCTGCTGTTATTGCTCGAAACACTTTAATCCCACTCTTACAACCATCTAAAACCCTCTTGGTATCATCTCTTCAAGCAACCCATTTCATCTCTTTAAACCAAACGAAAACAACTCCTAAATCTCAAGCTAAAAGCAGTTGCAAAAAACGATTTGAAAGCAACCCCAAGCGGCGGTCTCTTTCGCTTCATCTGCTCCGTGATAACAAGCATTAGTCACTACTCCGGCTTTTGACAGCCAGAAGTAGTTTCAACAGATCGAGATTTAGGTCTCAATGTACCAACAATTATTAAAAGCAAGGGACGAAAGGTTACCAATCCACGAGTTTCGCTGGTCCAATAGTTTGAAGGATGAAGACCAGAGAATCATGGATCTGCTTGCGGATACAGGTGGTTGGGCGGTGGTGCCGATGATGGATGGTGTTTAAGGAGGTAGACGTGGTGTTTATAGTAAGGTTAGAGGACTGTTGTTGAACGAAATCGGGCAATGGTGTGTGTCGGTGACAGGAAACTCGTGGAGGGTGTTATTGATGATGTAACAATGTGGGAGTTTAGATGATGAACGATAGTTTTGGTGGGTCAGTCTTGGTGGGTGTTCTTCGGAGGAGATCGTGAAGGTCGATTGCAGGACAGATTCAATGACGGTGCTGGTGTGGTATCGCATGGATCTGCATAGAAGAGGAGTGGTTTGCATGCTTACAGTGGCAGTGTTTGGATTCTGTTGCTGGCCGATGTGGAGCGGCGATGAGTGTGGGTTTTGTTAGTGTATTTAACAGTTTAGGAATTTGACAGATTCTATGTTGGTTTTTGAATTAGCAGGTTCTATGTTTTGGTACAGGTTCTAAGTTTTGGTAACGGTTAACTGATTCTATGTTGGCTTTATATGGTTTGCAGCTTGAGGTGAGTTAGTTCTACAATTTTTATTTCTGATATTCCTTAAAAAAATTATTTTCTTTTTGGTGTTTATTAATACTAAAGTTTCTAAACGTTAACAAATTGCAGCAACTAAAAAAAATCAGCAAGGAAAGTAATGAGGAAGCAAGCATCATATGGCAGAAAAAATGGCATAATAGATGGTTCAGACATGAATATATGCAGCAGTATATAGGGAGGAGGAAGAGAATAATACCTATCTGAGCCTCTCCGATGGGGCTTCTAAAACCGTAAGTTTTTTCCGCTTTTCTTGTTTTTCTTCTTGCTGAATTTTTAGAACAAAACTCTATTTTTTCTGTTTTTTCTCACTCTTGTTGGATTGTTGAACAAAATTCTATTTTTTCTGTTTTTACTCTTGCTGAAATTTTTGGATATCTCCTTCTCTGCTGAATTTTTGACTTCTCTCCTCTTTTTTATGTTGACAAAAGCCTCTATTTATAGTGAAATGTGTGGGGTTTTAGGGGGGGGGAACAGTAGAAATTTGAACAAATTCAGGCCTTGTTTTGATGTTTCATGGGATAGCTTTTTGGGGTATCAATTTTAGTGCAATATTTGGAGCTTTGCATACTGTTTTTGTAACAGCAAAATGTGCAGATTTTTGTCTTATGGGCTGCATTCTGGGCTATTTTGCAAGGCAGATTTGGACAGCAGCTTGGCATGGTTTTATGTTGACACAAGGTTGAAGAAAATGGACAGCACTACACTCAAAAATAATGGACTGTTATGGATTAATGTAATGCTGGAAAAATAGGCAGCATTGGGACTGTTTTGTAGCAAGAATAATAGTTGATTTTCATGTACAAAACTTGTATTTTATTTTGTAACTTTGTAACAACAAGTCCAAATAAAATGTAACATTAATAAACATGTATTCTCCAATTTATTCTCAATTCCTTTTGTAATGATAAATAATCTTGAATCTTCATATAGTCATGAATCTTGATAGGGCTTGATAAAAATTCAAGGCCTTCCATTTGAATTGGGAAAGAGTTGAACAATACTTGAATAAATTGTTGAATGATGAATAAATAATAATGCAAGTCTTAGACTTTAATCTTGCATTTTTGTAATAGAGATCCAAATAAATCACATGGATTAATTTTGTAATCAAATAGAATTCCTCATGTAATTAGTCTTCTGATGACTGATTAATGTACCAAATTCCTTTTCCCACTAACTTCTTGAATAAATGCTTCATGTAAGTCCACCAAAATAATCACAAAAATAATCTTGAATAAATATTTCATGCGATAAATGATTATTCTTGGATGAGATCTCCTGATAACTCCTCTTTAATTATCACTTGAATTCAAATAAAGAAATATTCCAAATAAATTCTTCTATAACGGTTTTGAATTTAATCATCCCAATTTGACGAAATTCAACCCACGTCATGAGAAAATTTGCAGATGACTTTTGGTCAAAGAAATCGAAAATGACGGCATAGCTTGGTTTTTCTTGTATTTTAGAATAATGTGAAACATACATGAACCGAAGACAATAGAACTTCGACCGTTCTTTCTGAAAAATATTCGGAGAAACCGGACACCATCTGTTAGACAGAGTGTGGAAATAAACGCACAATTCTCTGAAATTCTTTGATGAATCAACTTTTGGAAATTAACGAACGACCACATTTATGTCCCGAGACTCGAAACCCTAATCGATGTACGACGTTTGATGCTCTTCTTTCAGACCTGTTTCCTGCACATGAAAACAAAACAACAACACATACACTTCGTGCTTGATTAGTGGTTAGTCATTCATAAGATAAAATGCTCACAACACTCGATAATCTCTACATAGTCAAAGCTCGAAGGCGAAACGTTTGAAACCTACCATATTCTGTGACCTTGATGTGTATAAAAAATAATGCAGATGAAGCAGGGATCTTAGGTCAAAAATTGGGGTATGACAGCTGCCCCTATTTAAGTTTCTTCTATCCGGAGATATGAAGATTAAAATCTTCGTCTCGACGAGATTGAAGGTACTTAAATACATAATACGCAATTTTTTCCCTAAGATACCACCATTATGTTTATGATATGAATGTAGTATTTAACTTTATGGAGAATGATATTGTATGAGACAAAATAATGCCGAAGAAACCAAGCACAAACAACCCACAGGAACAGAGATTATACACCACTGGGGAAATGAGTCATCGCCTTCGAATTATAGACTCTTAACGAAGAATAAAATTTGAGAGAATACGACCTCAGACCCTAACAAAGAAGACGCCTTGCATAGGCCCCGAAGAAATAGATTATTGACCCAAGATGACGGTGAATTCACAACCCAAGGTCAAAGATAGACAAAAGACGTATCATTTTTTTACTGATAACAAACTACCGACTTCCGAAGGTAGAGATTCACAACAAACTTCTCTGCGAGATTTTTCCGGAGAGGTACCAATTAATGCTGAAATAATATATGGTTGTAGATACACAAGTTGCTCAAATAAAGAAGCTGCCACTTGCTATCTTCAAAGGATATCAATAACATACAAGTTGCTCAAATAAAGAGGCCGCCACTTGTTGTCTTCTAAGAAAACTATAACATACAAGCTGCTCAAATAAAGAAGTCGCCACTTGTTGTCGTCCATGAAAACTATAACATACAAGCTACTCAAATAAAGAAGCCGCCACTTGATGTCTTCCAAGAAAACTATAACATACAAGCTGCTCAAATAAAGAAGCCGCCACTTGTTGTTGTCCAAAGATGTCAATAACGTACAAGTTGCTCATGAAGAGATCGCCGCTTGTCGTTTTCCAAAGAAGTCAATAACGCACAAGTTGCTCATGAAGAGACCGCCGTTTGTCATTTTCCAAAGATGTCAATAACACACAAGTTGCTCATTATTGTACCCCAAAATTTTCCCTCTCTTTCTTCAGGAAATCATTTTGGATTTTCAGAGTCCCTCTGAAAAAAATACAAGTCCTGAATTGTCATTTTTGCCCAAGAAAACCATTTACAAGAGCAAGATGATCACATAAGCTCTATAGACAACGCTTTTTTTTTCTTCTTGAGAAAAGTTAAATTCTAAGTACTTGGAATTTTTCTCTAAAAAATGAGTGTTTAAGAAGAAATCAGCGCTTCAGAACTTCTGGACCAAACTCCAGATAGAAACGGTCAGAAGTTGCAAGCTTGGTCCAGCGCAGTCAGAAGTTGGCTCTTCAGCAGCTACATCAGCTCAATCAGAAGTTGTAAACGTGGTTCAATACGTAAGTCTCAGACAGAACATGACTCTTTCAGCAGTTACGCAAGCTCAGCCAGAATTTGCTAAAGGAATGCAAAGGAAGCAAGGAAGTCTGAAGGCTCTTTCAGAACATGCTGAAATCAGAAGATGAAAAGGTCAGAAGAGTGGGTGTTACAGTGATACAGAATCTCTAAACCCAGGAGTTCCAGAAGCAAATCCAAGGAACGTATCAGAAAATCAGGAGAATCCCCAGAACTTGCTAAGACAACAGGAGGCCAAGACCAGAGCATGGTTTACGTTGTTCTTGGTGAAACAGAACTGCTAGTTCAAATTTTGGTTTCCATTACCAGAATATTGGTGTTGATAAGTCTCATCACCATTTAATGCTCATTAATGCTCCCAACCACTCCTGAACATTCATCCAAGTAATCCCTTCACGTGTGGCTTGGAAAACGCCTTTATGCAGGTTCTGGCATGGGTCTACACGCCACCGTCCACCTAAGGGGTCACTTCTCTCCAATCTACGCCTGCTGTTCCAGCCTAGGCTGAAAGGCTATCTGTTATCACAACTTCCCAGGAATTTCTTTCAAAGAACAACTCAGCCTCTGTTGGCGCTTTAATGTTCAAGAAATCCACAAGAGTTTTGCCTATAAATAGAGAATCATTGTCCACTGAAAAGGGGTAAAAAAAAACAGAAAAATTGCTAGAAGAGAAACAGAAATCTTTAGCAAGAAAGTGTTGTGAAACTCTGCCAAAATCTCCAGTGTTTCATAACTTTGAAGTTCTTACCTTCAAACTTCATCAAATACGCAGTTTTCTTTGTGAACTAAAGAACACCCTTTTCAACTTCTGACCCTACATACGCATACACCTTCACCTACCCTTTTCAAAAAGAACCTGTCCAGAATACCATCAGAGCCAAAAGCTAGCTCTCATCCACAAACTTTTCCAACAGCCAGGTAAGCACCTGCTGACCTTCATCACGCTGCTAAGCATCATCAGTTGTGCATGCTCAAATAAACATAATGTAAATATCATGTTGTTGTTGTTTGTGTTCTGAGGATTTTCATACCTCAGAACGTTCTGAGCCAGTGTAGAACTTGCATGTGACCTTGTTGGTTCTTCCCTCTGAAACACTTTGACACTTGCTGGAGCTGTTCCAAATATATTTCCTATTTTATGGAATAATAACAAAATTGCAGATGTTCTGATTAGTACAGGGAGAAGCCAAGTGCTGACTTTGACGTTAGCACATATGAAGCCTGTTTTGCTGTCAATAATATCAGAACCTCTGAGAGTTATTGTCTTTCCAGCAGGATCAGAACTTCTGATTTCCCCACTAACAAACTTCTGTCTTGCAGCGCAGGGGGGTCAGAATTTCTGATTTCCCCACTAACAGGTTTCTGTTTTGCAGGTGCCAGAGTCAGAAGTTCTGACTCATACAGTTTAACTAAAAGGTTGATCATCTGGCAGCGGGTCTGAGTCAGAACTTCTGATGACCTCTCAGCAGCGCGCTGGCTCCCTCTCTCTTTCTCTCTATCTTGTTTTTTGCTATTTTCTTTTTTGTCTATTTTTCTCGTTGAACCCCCCATGTACAAATGTGTACCCCCACTCCCTAATTGTTGTAATAGCGTAGGATTTTATATTTCCGCTTCTTATTGCTAGTAATTAGGATGTGTATGGCAAGATAAAATCAATGAAATAGGAAATCCTAATTCAAAGATAAACTCTTGTATGCAATAAAACACACTTGCACACTAACACCCCTAGGGTTACATCCACTTATTGCCTTTCAAAAAATGGGCCATGTTACGCATGCAAAGTATCTTGGTAAAACAAAGAAAATCAAAAGATCATAGTCCCTCGATGACGCTTTCGAAAGTTGCCTTACAAAAATGACCTTAGTCCCTCAAAAAAAAAAACTAAGATGCTTTGCAACATTGCTATCATGGTCTATACGATGACCTGCGCCCGTCCCGTTAACATCCTAACACAAGATTGTCCACCAAATACAATGGTGGAGCAAAATTGTTAAAAGGGTTAGAACATAGGAAAAACCTTTGAGTAAATTTAGGGGTAGACAACTCTGAGTTACTTGACCAGTCTTGCAAAAACACTTGCCTACTTTTCAAAACCACACATCACAACACACTTTCAAAACAACTTTCAAAAACATTGAAAACTTTTCAAAAGACAAGTACACTTTTGTATACATTCAAACATGAATCATTACAAAAGTTGCCACCACAATGGCCTCTTTTCAAAACATTTTCAAACCCACACACAAAGCACCATTTCAATTAATTGAAAATCAAAGGCAAGTGATCTAAGCAAGTAACTAAGAGCCCATGGATAACCATGGATAGAAAGGGTGCTAATACCTTCCCTTTCTATAATCTACTCCCCGAACCCAAGAAAACATCTCAAAGGTTTTTGCTGTGCTTTTTAACCTTTCCTTAGGATAAAATAAAAAGTCGGTGGCGACTCTTGCTCAACCGAAACATTTTCGAAAACAAACACAAAACCTCAAGTTAGTTCTCCCACCGTATCACAGAACTGGCGACTCTGCTGGGGATAGATTTTAAAGTGGAGTAACCTTAGGGCTTAGATCACCCTCTTGCATGACTAATTGTTTGCTTTGATTGCTTTATATCTTGGTTCTCTTGTTTGGGCTTGAAATCCTACACCCGGATTTGGGGAAACATTCTTAGATAGCAATACATTGTGGAAACTGTGCAGGGTATACCGACACGGTTGAAGCAATAGCTATATTAGTGCGACATATTTGTGAGTACCGGTAACCCTTGAGTTCAATCAAGGAGAGTACGGGGCCGCTGAGTGATGTCACTAAGCACTAATGACCTAGAACCTTACTTGACCATCTTGGCCTTTCATTAGGGGTAGTGAGATGACCGGCTTTGGTGCAGTCCGAAGTTGGTAGATACTCGATACTACACTCATTGAGGGTTGTTTTCTTGGAATATTTTGGTCGCTAGTTAAGTGGCTAAACCAAAACAATGAACATGGAAAACAATCCAATGATATTGAGATCCTTAGAACCCGGTTACTATTTATAGGACAGGTTTTTAAGCCAACTTCACTCAAGAGGGTACTTACCTATGAAACCCCATGCAAGCCTGAAACTAGGTTTTTGTGTGAATTGTTTGTACATATGTTTGTGCATGCATCATAAACATCATAAAGCATCATATGCATTCACTAACCATTTCAAGGGTTTAGATCTTCATCTTTGTTCTTGTTTTGTAGGTCATGGAAATTCTTCGCAGGAAAACCATCCAAGTCAACCTTGTGAGAATCCCTCCTCAACTCAAGGAGCTCACATCCAGGATTCCGGAAAGCTCTCCCTTCAGTGAAAGACATGGTAGACTGCTCAGCCTATTCAACACCAACATTGAAGAGGACATGGTAAAGGTGTTGTTCCAGTTCTTTGACCCCCTTCACCACTGTTTCACTTTCCCCGACTACCAATTGGTGCCCACTTTGGAGGAATTTTCTCAACTCCTGAGAATTCCTATTCTTAATCAACTACCCTACAACAGTACGGAGAAAGAACCAAAGCCTGAAGATGTTGCTCAAGCACTACACTTGCAACCATCTGACATCAAGGGGCATTGGGAAACTAGAAGCGGTGTCAAAGGATTCTTGGCAAAATTCTTGTTTGAGAAGGCACAAGAGTATTGGAATTCATTGGACCTACAAGCCTTTGAAGAAATTGTGGCACTCCTCATTTATGGGTTGGTCTTGTTCCCAAATCCTGACCAGCTTGTAGATGTCAACACCGTCAAGATTTTCCTATCCAGGAATCCAATACCAACATTGCTTGGGGACATTCTTCACTCATTTTACACACGAACAATGAGAAAGAGGGGTGTTCTCATGTGCTATACTCCTCTCCTTGCAAGGTGGTTTATTTTGCACCTTCCACAATCTGTTTTGAAGAATGACCAAGGCTTAAGGTGGTCGCAACGGTTGATGACCCTTACTCACTCTGATGTACATTGGTGCTCTCGGTCCAGAGGAAATGTCATCATCGTCGATCATTGTGGAGAGTTCCCTAATGTTCCATTACTTGGCATTAGAGGAGGCATTACCTACAACCCTTGTCTAGCTTTGAGACAATTTGGATATGCATGGAGGGATGGCCCTCACAACATGTTGATTCCTGACCTAGTTTTTGACTTCGACAATGATGCGCAAGGACTTCGCCAAAGATTCATCAGAGCTTGGAGGATGCCTAACAAGGTAGACAGCAAGACAATGGGGCACAAGAAATCCATCCCTCTTGAGCCTTATCTCAAGTGGGTACGAACCCGAGCCCAGAGTCTAATGATGCCTTATCCTCATGTTCTCCCTGTGATTAAAGATCCCGTTATGGAAGGAGAGGTTCCATACACCATCCTATATCCTGACATGCCTACATCGTGGGAGGAGATGCAGAAGAGTTGGATCCAACTCAAGGAGGAACGAAATACTTTTGAAGCCAGCTTCTACGCCAGCGAGAAGAAGGTTTTGGAGCTTACCCGCCGACTCCACGAGGAAGAGACCCTCAACACCTACGTCTCACCAAAGAGGATGCGCAACGTCTTTTTACCTTGAGAAGTTTTTTTGTAATATTTGGCCCATAGGGCATTTATGTACTGACAAATTTCTTCTTATTAATATGACGTACGTTCTTTTTGTTTGCAACAATTTTGAATTTTCTAAACCCTTGAATGCATTGCATAAACAAACATATCATTCATCATGTGCATAAGTAGGTCTCCACACCAGGTTTCCTTATCTTTCTGCTGTTTATTTCAGTAAGATGGATCTCGAACAGACGGTCAAGGACTTGCAGTCTCAAAACTCACAGTTTCAACATCTCTTGATGACCTTGGCAAAGGGTCAGGAGGATCTGAAGGCCCTGCTTGGGAACAAAGAGCAAGTGAAAAAGAAGAAGAAAAGGGTCGGGGTGGCTACCCTAGGAAGAAGGTTTAAGGGTGAAGCCAGAAGAGTTCTTGAATTTCCACCTACTTCTGAAGAGGGAACTAGTCAAGGGAATGCGGCTGCGGTACCTTCCGAATCCGAAGCTGAAGAAGGAGAGGCTGAAGAAGACGAAGACTACTCTGGGCAACAATACCCGCCCGCTGATGACAAGTATAAGGGCTTGGAAGACAGGTTGGCAGCTATGGAGCTGCAGAGAATTCCCGGTTTAGATTTCGAAGATTTGGGATTAGTTGCTGGAATTGTGATCCGCCCGAAGTTCAAAGTGCCAATTTTTGCAAGGTATGACGGGCTGTCTTGCCCAAAAATGCATCTCAGATCATATGTAAGGAAGATCCAACCTTACACTGCAGACAAGAACCTGTGGATCCATTTCCTTCAGGATAGCCTTTCAGGGGCTCAACTTGAATGGTTCTATCAGCTGGATGGAGCCAGTATCCGAAACTGGGAGGACTTGGCTACTGCCTTTTATAAACAATATCAGTACAATTCTGACCTCGCTCCCACGCGTACCCAACTCCAGGGTATGTCACTGGGGACGGGCGAAGGATTCAAGGAGTATGCGCAAAAATGGAGAGACCTGGCTGGCAGGGTGCAGCCACCGCTGACTGACCGTGAACTTGTTGATATATTCTTGGGGACCCTGTCTGGTCCATTCTTCAACCATCTGATTGGGAATTCTTCTGCTGGGTTCACAGATTTGATCTTGACTGGTGAGAGAATAGAAGCTGGTATCAAGTCGGGGAAGATACAGAAAGGTGCCTCCGCGAGTACCGAAAAGAAACCTTTCAAGAAGGAAGCCAGTGATATTTATGGTCCCAGAAGACAAATTAAACCGGAACGCCGCCAAGATGTCAACGCGTTGGTAATTTCAAAGCCTGCTGCTGCTCCTCAGCAATTTAACCAACCAAGGGGTGAGAGGCTTAAAAGGCAGTACACTCGGCTCAGTATGACCCTGTCTCAGATATTGCCGCAATTACTGTCAACCAATCTAGTAACTGTCAAAGAAGCTCCGAAGGTAGTGAACACAGCTTCTCCAAAATATAACCCCAACGCCCGTTGCGCTTATCACTCTGATAGCCCGGGACATACTACTGACGATTGCTGGGCTCTGAGGAATAAGGTTCAGGACCTTATTGATGCTAAAGAAATACAGTTTGAGGCACCCAAAAGACCCAATGTTGTGACTTCTCCCATGCCCCAGCATGGAGTGAATGCTGTGGAAGAAGACCGGTATGTAGCCTCTGTGGAAGAGATTGTTACTCCATTGCTGACTGTCAAAAGGAACCTGTTGCTAGCCGGTTTATTTCCGGGATGTGGTAAAGGTTGCCTTCTATGTGTTGTTTCACCTATTGGTTGTCCTTTGCTGAAATCAGGTATCCAAAGCCTGATGGATAGCAAAGAAATCTTGTTTGAGAAGATTGTTGTTCCTGCTGTCCCTGCTGAAGAAGTGTCTATTGTTACTATTTTCAACAACCCTCCTAAGGCTCCTTCAAAGAAGCCTGTCAAAATCATGTCCACTCAGAAGATTGCTCATATCATCATCACTGTTCCGGGGCCCCTCCCTTATACATCCGACAAAGCTGTCCCATGGCACTATGGGGCAGATGTTTATGTGCTTGGAGTAAAACAAGAGTTTGATGCTAGTACCGGCGTCAGTAACATCACCGGGCCTGCTAAAGTTACTCGTAGTGGTAGGCTGTTCTCACCAGATATTGCGCCTCCAGCTATTCAGAAACCTCTTATCATCACACCTGCGAGTGTGCCTGTTTCCCTTCCTAATCAAGTTCCTGTTTCTACCCCTGCTGCCGAGTCATCTAACGCTCGGGGCAAAGGGATTGCTACTGATTTGCCTGCCCTGAAGGACGCACCAAAGACAACCAATGTTGAAGCTTCCCAGCAAGATATGGAAGAGATTCTCAAGATCATTAAGAAGAGTGATTTCAACGTAGTTGAGCAGCTGGGGCACACCCCATCAAAGATTTCTATGCTATCACTGTTGTTGTGTTCGGAGGCCCACGCCAAGGCCCTGATTTCCTTCCTAAAGACGGCCCATGTGCCACAAGAAACGTCTGCTGATCAATTTACCGATTGTGTGGCCAACTTGACTGCTGATAATGGTTTGGGCTTCTCTGACGCCGATCTGACCGCCAAGGGAAAGAACCATAACGACGCCCTGCATGTCTCCATTGAATGCAGGGGCACTACTCTTGCCCATGTGTTGGTAGACACCGGTTCTTCATTGAACGTATTGCCCAAGAAGGCTCTAGACAGGCTGGATTGTGAGGGTTTGGAGCTCAAGCCTAGTAACATTGTTGTCCGGGCCTTTGACGGTTCGAAAAGGATGGTACATGGGGAAGTTGACATTCCAATCAGGGTTGGTTCTCAAGTTTTTGATTCTACTTTCTATGTGATGGACATCCGACCATCCTATTCTTGTTTTTTGGGTCGTCCATGGATCCACAAGGCTGGAGCTGTGACCTCCACACTACATCAGAAGCTGAAGTACCCGGTCAGAGGGAAAATTGTGACAGTTCAGGGGGAGGAAGAGTATATGGTCAGCCACCTCAACTCGTTCCGGTACCTAGAGATGGATGGGGAGTTCATTGAGACCCCCTTTCAACACTTTGAAGAAGTGCCTCAGACATTGGCATCAGCTGAAACTGTGATTGAAGACCCTCTTTTGAAGATGGCTTCCTTGAAGGATGCCCGGGCGGTGGTTGAGAAGGGTGAGTGCGCAAACTGGGGCCGACTTCCTGATTTCACTTTAAAGACTGACAAGTTTGGTCTGGGCTTCACTGCAGAGGCTCAGAGGGCTGTTCGTAAGGCAAGGATTGGAAGACCTCCTGTGTTCATCACCAACCCGGGAGTGAATGCTATTGAAGACGACGTGGAGGAGTCTGAATTCGACAGCTGGATCTACCCAACAACCGACAGTGGACCAAGCAACTGGACTGCCAAAGACTTCACACCTATTACTTTTGTCACTCAGTAATGAACTCTTTTTTTTTTGAATTTGTAACAAACAATATGTTGAAACTTTTTATGGCTCGGTGTCTTACCCGAGGCACCGTGGCTTCATTTGTGAGGGCTTTTGTGTGTCATTTTCATATATCATCAATAAAAACATTGGACGTTTGTTGCATTTCAAAATCTTGCGCTCCTTTTCTTTCTTTATTATATATTGCAAAACAGCTATATTTACACACACTCACCTATACAGGTTCCAATCCACTCTGGATCTCACTGGTAACGACTCTGCTACTGCTAGTTATGACTTGGAAAATCCGATCAACTTAGCCGAAGACGAAGGTGAAGATGATTGCGAAGTGCCTGGTGAACTTGCAAGACTACTACTCCAGGAAGAGAGGGCCATTCAGCCACATGAAGAGCCAGTGGAAACGGTAAATTTGGGTACTGAGACAGACAGAAATGAAGTCAAGATTGGGGCCAATCTAGAGCTCAGTGTGAAACAACGGTTGATTCAGATGCTGCATGACTATGTGGAAATCTTTGCCTGGTCTTACGAAGACATGCCTGGGTTGGATACCGACATTGTGGTTCATCACCTGCCTACCAAGGAAGAATACCCTCCGGTAAAACAGAAGGTCCGCCGTATGCGTCCAGAAATGTCCGAGAAAATCAAAGCTGAGGTTATAAAACAATTCGATGCCGGGTTTCTAGCAGTGACTTCCTACCCTCAGTGGATTTCCAATGTGGTTCCAGTGCCGAAGAAAGATGGTAAGGTCCGAATGTGTGTTGATTACAGGGATTTGAACAGGGCGAGCCCTAAGGATGATTTCCCTCTGCCTCATATCAACGTTCTGGTTGACAACACTGCTCAGCATAAAGTATTCTCCTTCATGGATGGCTTCTCCGGGTATAATCAGATCAAGGCGGCTCCCGAAGACATGGAGAAGACCACTTTTATTACTCAGTGGGGCACCTTTTGCTACAAGGTCATGCCTTTTGGGTTAAAGAATGTTGGGGCAACCTACCAACGTGCCACGGTTGCTCTATTTCATGACATGATCCATCATGAGATAGAAGTATACGTCGATGATATGATTGCAAGGTCCCAAACTGAGGAGGAACACCTTGACCATCTACGGAAGTTGTTTGACCATCTGAAGTTGTACAAGCTGAGGTTTAACCCAAACAAGTGCATCTTTGGGGTGAGATCTGGAAGATTGCTAGGCTTCGTCGTAAGCGACAAAGGTATTCAAGTGGACCCTGCCAAGGTGAAAGCCATACAAGAGATGCCAACTCCCAATACAGAGAAAGAAGTCAGAGGCTTTCTAGGACGGTTGAACTACATTGCCTGATTCATCTCACATCTCACTGCTACTTGTGAACCAATCTTCAAACTGCTGAAGAAAGATCAAGTAGTACGTTGGAACGATGAATGTCAGGCCGCTTTCGAAAAGATCAAAGAGTATCTCCAAGAACCACCCATTCTTATGCCACCGGTTGAAGGGAGACCTCTAATCCTATACTTGACAGTACTTGACAACTCAATGGGGTGTGTGCTGGGGCAGCATGACGAGTCTGGCCGAAAAGAACACGCCATTTATTACCTTAGCAAAAAGTTTACCGACTGTGAGACCCGATACTCACTGCTCGAGAAAACTTGCTGTGCTTTGGTATGGGCTGCTCGCCGGCTGAGACAGTACATGTTGACTCACACTACTCTATTGATTTCAAAAATGGATCCAATCAAGTACATATTCGAAAAGCCTGCTCTGTCTGGAAGAATAGAAAGATGGCAAATGATCTTGACGGAATATGACATCTAGTACACGACTCAAAAAGCAATCAAGGGAAGTGTATTGGCAGACCATTTGGCACACCAGGCAGTGGACGATTACCAGTCGATGAACTTTGAATTTCCAGACGAGGATATCATGGTAGTGACTGATTGTGAAGTACCTGGACCGGATGAAGGACCTGAGGAAGGATCCCAATGGTCTATGCACTTTGACGGAGCCTCAAACGCTTTGGGTAACGGTATCGGCGCTGTGATCATATCCCCTAAAGGCACTCATACTCCACTCACTGCCCGGCTATGTTTCAACTGCACCAACAACATGGCGGAGTATGAGGCATGCATCATGGGTCTTCAAGCTGCAATTGACTTAAGGATCAAGTTTTTGAGTGTCTTCGGAGATTCCGCTCTCGTGATCAATCAGGTCAAAGACGAGTGGGATACGAAACACCCAAATCTTATCCCTTACAAGGAGTATGTACTGACACTGCTTCCCCACTTCGAAAAGATAACTTTTGAACACTTCCCAAGAGAGGAAAATCAGTTAGCGGACGCATTGGCTACGATGTCTTCTATGTTCAAAGTCAAATGGGACAACGAGGCTCCTCGGATCATTATCTGGAAGTTGGATGAACCTGCGCATTGCTGTGATCTCGAGACCGAAGAGGTAACAGAAAAACCCTGGTATCATGAAGTGAAGAGGTACTTGGAAGCTCAAGAATACCCCGAGGGTGCATCTGTTAATGACAAAAAGTTCCTGAGAAGGTTTGCGGCAAAGTTCTTCCTCAGCAATGGCATTCTCTACAAGCGAAACCATGATTCAACCTTACTGTGTTGTGTGGATAAGACTGAAGCAGAAAGGATCATGTCAGAGCTACATGAAGGTACCTTCGGAACACACTCCAGTGGACATACCATGGCAAAGAAAATCCTTCGGGCAGGATATTTCTGGTCCACAATGGAAGCCGACTGTTACCAACATTCTCGAACTTGTCATAAATGCCAGATCTATGTTGATAAGGTGCACATTCCTCCGGTTCCTCTGAACGTCTTGACAGCACCTTGGCCTTTTGCAATGTGGGGAATTGATATGATTTGCGAAATCAAACCTACGGCATCTAACGGGCATCGCTTCATCTTGGTAGCGATTGATTACTTCACAAAGTGGGTCGAAGCAGCTTCCTACGCTACGGTAACCAAGAACGTCGTGGCATGGTTCATTCGGCACAACCTGATCTGTCGATACGGTGTACCTGAGAGGATCATTACGGACAATGGTACCAATCTCAACAACAAGATGATCACTGAGCTCTGCGAGCAATTCAAGATACAGCACCACAACTCTTCTCCCTACCGGCCGAAGATGAATGGGGTTGTAGAAGCGGCGAATAAGAACATCAAGAAGATTGTGCAGAAGATGACAGTGACCTACAAAGATTGGCACGAAATGTTACCGTTTGCTCTTCATGGGTACTGTACCTCAGCACGGACGTCAACAGGGGCAACCCCCTTTTCCTTGGTCTACGGCATGGAGGCAGTCTTGCCTATTGAAGTCCAGATACCCTCTCTCCGGATAATGAAGGATGCAGACTTGAGCAAAGATGACTGGATCCAGACTCGGCTTGATCAATTAAACCTAATTGACGAAAAGAGACTCACTGCTATTTGTCATGGTCAGACGTACCAAAAACGGATGATCAGGGCATTTAACAAGAAGGTCAGACGACAAGAGTATCAAGTCGGAGACCTGGTAATCAAGCACATCATTCTTACTCAAGGTGATCCCAGGGGAAAATGGACCCCTACGTACGAAGGGCCATTTGTGGTTAAACATATCTTCTCAGGAGGAGCCATGATTCTAACCACCATGGATGGTGACGACCTTCCTCACCCTGCCAATGTAGACATAGTAAAAAGATACTACGCATGAATTAAAGACCCGCTAGGTTGACACACCTAGGCAAAAATAAGGGCTTCCCGGCGAACCAAAAGGGTTCGGGCAAAAATAAGGGATGAAATGAAAAAATCTGTACACCCGGCAAGTCGAAAACCTGAAAAGGCGGCTTGGGCAAAAATGGGTATCCCGATGGACTGAAAACCCGAAAGGGAGGTCCAGGCAAAAGTTAGGGATAAGGCATAATACTATGTCTCATTGGATCACTTTGCATCCAGAATTCGGCATCAACTATCGGGCTCAGATGACTCCAATCAATCAGCTTCATCTTCAACTAAGCAGCAAAGTGATGAGACGCTTGAAGACATAAAGGCGATAGCAGAGTTGGAACCCAGTGGGATTATTTTTCACATAGCTGTTTTGTTTTCACAAAATTGTATAAACTCTATTTTGCTCGGCGGCGTTTCTCTTACTAGGACGTCAGCCTCCTGTACATAAAACGCCTATTTACAGGCAAATTTCAAAATCAATACAAGTTCAATTTTTCAGACAAATTACCCATCGTTTTCCTTTTTTTCTGTTTTGTTTTGCAAAGAACGTCCAATGTTCATTTTTGATATATGCATTTGACATTAATTGCTAATCATGAATATTTGCATGCGAAACAAAAGACTAATTACAGATGACATCAGAAACAGGGGCAGTGAAGAATTGTCTAAGCGATCTAGTTGTTCTGTCCACCAAGGTACCGAGTTAGGTTCGATTGAAGAATGTAACCAAATTACCTCAACTCCCCATAGAGTAAGACCAGATTTCAGCAATACTCTCCCCCAAGCAGAGTTGATCTCCAATCTGCCCTGAAAAGGCACATTGTTCCCCTAGCAAGTCAGCGATACTCTCCCCAAGCAAAGTTTAGTCTACTGTCAGCCTTAAGGAAATTGGGTATCCCCAGGAGATCTCAACATTCCCCAACGGAGTATAAGCTTTCCTCAGCAAGCATCCCCAGCAGTCTTAATATAAGATTGTTCTCCGGTGGAATACCAGACACCCCAGTGGAATCAATCTCCCCAGTACAGTCCAATGTTTCCCCAGGAAAGTGGAATCCATATCCCCAGCAGGTCTTGAAGCTTATCCCCAGCAGATTCTGGAAGCTTATTACCTGCAGAGTACATACGTCTCTCCCCGACTTTATTCAAAGGTTATTTCCCATCAGGGCTTATAATTGGGTTATTCTCAGCTAATTACCACGGAAAGATCGTCCTCGGCGAAGTTCTTCCTATTCCCCAGCGGAGTTCATCAATTTCCCCAACATAACTTATTAGTGGAATCCCCAGCGGAGCTCTCATCAAAACCTCAGCGAAGTATCTCTTCCCACAGAGTAATTTCCCACAGAGTAATTCCCCGCAGAGTAATCTCTCCAACAAGTTTATTCCCCAACGGAGTCATCTTCTCCTACTGGTTTATTCTTGCAACCATCATCCCCAGCGGAAGCGAAGAACTCTACTCTTCAACATCAACCCAGGATTTGTTTTCCCGGCCTTCGTCAAGGATTTATTTTCCTAGACGAAAATACATTCATCACATTATCATACACCATGACGCATGCATATACGCATCATATCACACAATCTCATTTATTCTTGAGAACATCATGACATCATGCATCTCATACATCATGACATTGCATACAACTAATGTTTTGCCTTTTCAGGAAAAGGTCAATCCAAAGATGATTACTATCAACTATCGCAATTCCAGATTCAATACCTGTATCTAGCCATGGCATATCTGTGAGTGTTTGATTGTAGATTCGATACCTGTATCCAGCCAGGGCATATCTGCATGAAGAGTTTAGAGATTCGATACCTGCATCCAGCCAAGGCATATCTGTAGACGACAAATTCCAGATTCGATACCTGCATCCAGCTAGGGCATATCTGTAGACGACAAATTCCAGATTCGATACCTGTATCTAGCCAGGGCATATCTGTGAGTGTTTGATTGTAGATTCGATACCTGTATCCAGCCAGGGCATATCTGCATGAAGAGTTTAGAGATTCGATACCTGCATCCAGCCAGGGCATATCTGTAGACGAAAAATTCCAGATTTGATACCTGCATCCAGCCAGGGCATATCTGTAGACGACAAATTCCAGATTCGATACCTGTATCTAGCCAGGGCATATCTGTGAGTGTTTGATTGTAGATTCGATACCTGTATCCAGCCAGGGCAAATCTGCATGAAGAGTTTAGAGATTCGATACCTGTATCCAGCCAGGGCATATCTGTAGACGACAAATTCCAGATTCGATACCTGTATCTAGCTAGGGCATATCTGTGAGTGTTTGATTGTAGATTCGATACCTATATCCAGCCAGGGCATATCTTCATGAAGAGTTTAGAGATTCGATACCTGCATCCAGCCAGGGCATATCTGTAGACGACAAATTCCAGATTCGATACCTGCATCCAGCTAGGGCATATCTGTAGATGACAAATTCCAGATTCGATACCTGTATCTAGCCAGGGCATATCTGTGAGTGTTTGATTGTAGATTTGATACCTGTATCCAGCCAGGGCATATCTGCATGAAAAGTTTAGAGATTCGATACCTGCATCCAGCCAGGGCATATCTGTAGACGACAAATTCCAGATTCGATACCTGCATCTAGCCAGGGTATATCTGTAGACGAAAAATTCCAGATTTGATACCTGTATCTAGCCAGGGCATATCTGTGAGTGTTTGATTGTAGATTCGATACCTGAATCCATCCAGGGCATATCTGCATGAAGAGTTTAGAGATTCGATACCTGTATCCAGCCAGGGCATATCTGTAGACGACTAATTCCAGATTTGATACCTGCATCCAGCCATGGCATATCTGTAGACGACTAATTCCATATTCGATACTTGTATCCAGCCAGGGCATATCTGTAGACGACCAATTCCAGATTCAATTCTTGTATCCAACCAGGGTATATCTGCATGAAGAGACTGAAGATCAACACCTGTAGCAAGCCAGGAAACCGTCTTTCTTTCTCAGGTACGCAAGTTCTCGCTAAGGAATCTCTTACGCGATCGACACCCCCGATGGCATCTATAAGCCCATCTCCACAACTATCCATTACACTTCCAAATGGCATCTATAAGCCCATTCCCGCATCCATTTGTTTTGACGAGTGCAAATTTAAGGGCACTCTAGTGTCCAATCTCCTTTTACCTTCGAGACACGAAAGGCAAACCTGCCAATCTAACTCTTCAGGTGCAAGAAGATTGAACAGGGGCAACTGTTGTACCCCAAAATTTGCCCTCTCTTTCTTCAGGAAATCATTTTGGATTTTCAGAGTCCCTCTGAAACAAATCCAAGTCCTGAATTGTCATTTTTGCCCAAGCAAACCATTTACAAGAGCAAGATGATCACACAAGCTCTACAGACAACGCTTTTTTTTTCTTCTTGAGAAAAGTTAAATTCTAAGTACTTGGAATTTTTCTCTAAAAAATGAGTGTTTAAGAAGAAATCAGCGCTTCAGAACTTCTGGACCAAACTCCAGATAGAAACGGTCAGAAGTTGCAAGCTTGGTCCAGCGCAGTCAGAAGTTGGCTCTTCAGCAGCTACATCAGCTCAATCAGAAGTTGTAAATATGGTTCAATACGTAAGTCTCAGACAAAACATGACTCTTTCAGCAGTTACACAAGCTCAGCCAGAATTTGCTAAAGGAATGCAAAGGAAGCAAGGAAGTCTGAAGGCTCTTTCAGAACATGCTGAAATCAGAAGATGAAAAGGTCAGAAGAGTGGGTGTTACAGTGATACAGAATCTCTAAACCCAGGAGTTCCAGAAGCAAATCCAAGGAACGTATCATAAAATCAGGAGAATCCCCAGAACTTGCTAAGACAACAGGAGGCCAAGACCAGAGCATGGTTTACGTTGTTCTTGGTGAAACAGAACTGCTGGTTCAAATTTTGGTTTCCATTACGAGAATATTGGTGTTGATAAGTCTCATCACCATGTAATGCTCATTAATACTCCCAAACACTCCTGAACATTCATCCAAGTAATCCCTTCACGTGTGGCTTGGAAAACGCCTTTATGCAGGTTCTGGCATGGGTCTACATGCCACCGTCCACCTAAGGGGTCACTTCTCTCCAATCCACGCCTGCTGTTCCAGCCTAGGCTGAAAGGCTATATGTTATCACAACTTCCCAGGAATTTCTTTCAAAGAACAACTAGCCTCTGTTGCCGCTTTAATGTTTAAGAAATCCACAAGAGTTTTGCCTATAAATAGAGAATCATTGTCCACTGAAAAGGGGTCCAAAAAAAAAACAGAAAAATTGCTAGAAGAGAAACAGAAATCTTTAGCAAGAAAGTGCTGTGAAACTCTGCCAAAATCTCCAGTGTTTCATAACTTTGAAGTTCTTACCTTTAAACTTCATCAAATACCCAGTTTTCTTTATGAACTAAAGAACACCATTTTCAACTTCTGACCCTACATATGCATACACCTTCACCTACCCTTTTCAAAAAGAACCTGTCCAGAATACCATCAGAGCCAAAAGCTAGCTCTCATCCACAAACTTTTCCAACAGCCAGGTAAGCACCTGCTGACCTTCATCACGCTGCTAAGCATCATCAGCTGTGCATGCTCAAATAAACATAATGTAAATATCATGTTGTTGCTATTTGTGTTCTAAGGATTTTCATACCTCAGAACGTTCTGAGCCAGTGTAGAACCTGCCTGTGACCTTGTTGGTTCTGCCCTCTGAAACACTTTGACACTTACTGGAGCTGTTCAAAATATGTTTCCTGTTTTGTGGAATAATAACAAAATTGCAGATGTTCTGATTAGTACAGGGAGAAGCCAAGTGCTGACTTTGACGTTAGCACATCTGAAGCCTGTTTTGCTGTCAATAATATCAGAACCTCTGAGAGTTATTGTCTTTCCAGCAGGATCAGAACTTCAGATTTCCCAACTAACAAACTTCTGTCTTGCAGCGCAGGGGGGTCAGAATTTCTGATTTCCCCACTAACAGGTTTCTGTTTTGCAGGTGCCAGAGTCAGAGGTTCTGACTCATACAGTTTAACCAAAAGGTTGATCATCTGGCAGCGGGTCTGAGTCAGAACTTTCTGATGACCTCTCAGCAGCGCGTTGGCTCCCTCTCTCTTTCTCTCTATCTTGTTTTTTTGCTATTTTCTTTTTTGTCTATTTTTCTCGTTGAACCCCCCATGTACAAATGTGTACCCCCACTCCCTAATTGTTGTAATAGCGTAGGATTTTATATTTCCGCTTCTTATTGCTAGTAATTAGGATGTGTATGGCAAGATAAAATCAATGAAATAGAAAATCCTAATTCAAAGATAAACTCTTGTATGCAATAAAACACACTTGCACACTAACACCCCTAGGGTTACATCCACTTATTGCCTTTCAAAAAATGGGCCATCTTACGCATGCAAAGTATCTTGGTAAAACAAACAAAATCAAAAGATCATAGTCCCTCTATGACGCTTTCGAAAGTTGCCTTACAAAAATGACCTTAGTCCCTCAAAAGAAAAAAAAAAAAAAAAAACTAAGATGCTTTGCAACATTGCTATCATGGTCTATACGATGACCCGCGCCCGTCCCGTTAACATCCTAACACAAGATTGTCCACCAAATACAATGGTGGAACAAAATTGTTAAAAGGGTTAAAACATAGGAAAAACCTTTGAGTAAATTTAGGGGTAGACAACTCTGAGTTGCTTGACCAGTCTTGCAAAAACACTTGCCTACTTTTGAAAACCACACATCACAACACACTTTCAAAACAACTTTCAAAAACATTGAAAACTTTTCAAAAGACAAGTACACTTTTGTATACATTCAAACATGAATCATTACAAAAGTTGCCACCACAATGGCCTCTTTTCAAAACATTTTCAAACCCACACACAAAGCACCATTTCAAACAATTGAAAATCAAAGGCAAGTGATCTAAGCAAGTAACTAAGAGCCCATGGATAACCATGGATAGAAAGGGTGCTAATACCTTCCCTTTCTATAATCTACTCCCCGAACCCAAGAAAACATCTCAAAGGTTTTTGCTATGCTTTTTAACCTTTCCTTAGGATAAAATAAAAAGTCGGTGGCGACTCTTGCTCAACCGAAACATTTGCGAAAACAAATGCAAAACCTCAAGTCAGTTCTCCCACTGTATCACACTCATGAAGAGACCGCCACTTGTCGTTTTCCAAAGATGTCAATAACGCACAAGTTGCTCATGAAGAGACCGCTGCTTGTCGTTTTCCAAAGATGTCAATAATGCACAAGTTGCTCATGAAGAGACCGCTGCTTGTCGTTTTCCAAAGATGTTTCAGAAGAAAGTTGTGATAACACTGCCAGAGAATAAAATTCTTCTTCAAAGGGAACCATGAATAGATCCTTTCTAAGGAGATCAGATACTTAAATGCGCAAAATAAATGCACCACTCATCTAGGTTGCTTAGCCTGGAGAAAACCACGAGATAGCCTATGCAAGAGACAAAACTCAATCCAGGAATAAACCAGAGAGAAGACAGTCAAACAAGACTCCACCCAATGAAAAAAATAACTCAATTGGGGATTCATCCTATCCCGAGATGGACAAGGAAGGCTAAATCAAAAATTCATCCACGAGGATTAGCTCAGCTGGGGAATTAGAAAGGAATCACATTTTCTGCCTAAGTTTACATTCTACTTGGAAAGAACATGTACGTTGTTTGAATAAACATAAACAAGGTATACGACCCAAAATCAACGACAAATGTGAATATGTATGCATGATGTAAATGAGTAAATGAATGTTATGCTGACAAAACAGACAGAGGAAATATCTTGAAAATGATAAGATATCACGAAATAATAGATACTCGGCCAATCTTAAAGAGACGGAAGATAACTGGAACTGAAACCAAAAAGCAACGTCAGAGCGTATCATACTACGAGGCTCAAGTCTTTTGGGGAGAAAAACATTCAGATCCAATCTTCTAATCACCAATAGACCACTGACATGATACAAAACGTACCACACTTCAGAAATTTGCTCAAATAGAGATAACCGAAACAAAGCTTAATCGGAATTGCTGGGGAGTCACCAAGCTTAGTACCACTAGAAACGCAAGTTTACACAACCAACACCTCATGAGGATTTTGAAAGAAAACATGTTCATCATGCAAGGATAAATTACTATATTGTTTTGCATTTCATGGCTTAACCATCCTCGGAGCAACTGTTAATATTCCTTCCAATATTCGCAACACATTTAAAAATAGGAATGTGTTAAATAACTTTGTTTCAAATATTGCCATAAAAGCTGAAATTTTGCCCACAAAAGATAAATGCTCAAATTTCATTAATAAGATGGTAGTTCGCTAACAATACGACTCCAATGGTTTACAAAATTTGGGAAATAGTACATGAAAGAAAAGGGTTACACAAAAACAATGATCATTATTCTCCCTAACAACTTTGAATTCTGAGATGTGCTCAAATGCCACGACTGGTCTGACCAAAAGCTTACCTAAGCTGCCCCTTCGGGTTTTCAACTCAGCGAACTGTCAACTCAAACCTAGGCGAAATACTTCTTGACTGCATCGGCGTTCACAGAGCGCAAGAGTTCTTCACCATCCATATTTATGAGAATCATGGAACCTCCAGAGAAAACCTTCTTAACGACATACGGTCCTTCATAATTCGGAGCCCATTTGCCCCTAGAATCAGGTTGGAAAGATAATATCTTCTTGAGCACGAGGTCACCTTCTCTGAATTTGCATGGTCAAACCTTCTTATCAAAAGCCTTCTTCATTCTTTGCTGATATAGTTGACAGTGACACAACACTGTCAATCTCTTTTCTTCAATTAAGTTCAACTGGTCATATCTACTTTGACACCATTCAGCCTCAGAAAGTTTACCCTCCATCAAAACTCTCATAGACGGGATCTCAACCTCCACGGGGAGTACTGCTTCCATGCCATAAACTAGGGAAAATGGGGTTGCGCCTGTTGAAGTTCGAACTGAAGTACGGTACCCATGCAGAGCAAACGGAAGCATTTCATGCCAATCTTTATAAGTTACCATCATCTTCTGGATAATATTTTTGATGTTCTTATTAGCAGCTTCAACAGCCTCATTCATCTTTGGCCTATAGGGAGAAGAATTATGATGCTCGATCTTGAACTCTTCACAAAGCTCTTTCATCATCTTGTTATTCAAATTCGAGCCATTATAAGTGATGATCTTGATTGGGATGCCGTATCGACAAATGATCTGATTCTTGATAAATCTGACTACCACATGTCTGGTTACATTCGCATAAGATGCTGCTTCCACCCATTTAGTAAAATAATCGATCGCTACTAAGATGAAACGATGACCATTTGAAGCTTTGGGTTCAATCATTCCAATCATATCGATGCCCTGCATAGAGAAAGGCCAAGGTGAAGAGATAACATTGAGGAGAGTCGGTGGCACATGTATCTTGTCCGCATAAATTTGGCATTTATGACACTTCTTCACATATTTGCAGCAATCAGATTCCATCGTCATCCAATAGTAACCAGCTCTCAACATCTTTTTAGCCATTGCATGTCCGTTGGCATGAGTGCCAAAGGATCCTTCATGTACTTCTTGCATCAGCATGTTTGCTTCATGTCTGTCTACACATCTGAGCAAGACCATGTCGTAATTCCTCTTATATAATACTTCTTCATTGAGGAAGAAACTACTTGCCAATCTCCTCAACGTCTTCCTATCTTTATTGGATGCCCCAGGCGGGTACTCTTGAGTTTGAAGAACATGTTTAATGTCATAGAACCACGGTTTATCGTCAGTGACTTCCTCTGCTGAGAACACATGAGCAGGTCCGCCAAGGCGCATAACTCTGATTATAGGCACATCGTTCCAATCATTCACTTGGAACATTGAAGACAAAGTAGCTAAAGCATCAGCCATTTGGTTTTCATCTCTAGGGATATGATGTAATTCCACTTCGTTGAAGAAAGTTAACAATATTCTAGCATAATCTCTGTAAGGGATCAAACCAGGATGAAGAGTCTCCCATTCTCCTTTGATTTTACTAATTACCAATGCTGAGTCTCCGTATATGTCAAGAATCTTGATCCTTAGGTCCACTGCTTCTTCGAGACCCATAATACATGCTTCATATTCAGCCATGTTGTTCGTACAGTCAAACTTCAATCTCGCCGTGAACGGGATATGAGCACCTCGGGGAGTGACGATGATTGCCCCAATTCCATTTCCATAAGCATTTACAGCTCTGTCGAATATCAAACCCCAACGAGATTCGGGATCAGGTCCTTCTTCAGGTAATGGCTCTTCACAATCTTTAGCTTTCAAGTACATAACATCTTCATCTGGGAAGTCAAACTTGATGGATTGATAATCGTCAATTGGTTGGTGAGCCAAATGATCGGCTAAATTACTCCTTTTGATTTCTTTCTGAGTGTGATACTCAATGTCATATTCAGATAACAACATCTGCCAACGGGCTATTCTTCCAGATAAGGCGGGCTTCTCGAAGATATACTTGATCAGATCCATTTTGGAGATCAACCAAGTAGTGTGGTTAATCATATATTGGCGCAGACGGCGAGCAGCCTAAGCTAAAGCACAACAGGTTTTCTCAAGCATTGAGTATCGAGACTCACAGTCTGTGAATTTCTTACTCAGATAATATATGGCATGTTCCTTTCTTCCAGTCTCATCTTATTGACCAAGCACACATCCCATGGAATCTTCCAATATGGTCAGGTACATAATCAAAGGTCTTCCTTCCACTGGAGGGATCAATATGGGAGGTTCAAGTAGATATTCTTTGATGTTATCAAAAGCTCTCTGAAAATCTTCTGTCCACACACATCCCTGGTTCTTTCGGAGAAGCTTGAAAATCGGCCCACAGGTAGCAGTGATATGAGATATAAATCTAGAAATATAGTTCAGTCTCCCAAGGAATCCTCTTACTTGTTTTTCCGTCTTGGGTGCGGGCGTTTCCCGAATAGATTTTACTTTATCAGGATCTACCTCAATACCTCACTGGCTGACAATGAAACCCAGAAGTCTTCCAGAACGAACACCAAAAGTGCACTTGTTGGGATTCAGACGGAGTTTATACTTTCTCAAACGTTGGAATAATTTCAATAAATGTTCCAAATGATCTTCTTCAGTTTGTGATTTGGCAATCATGTCATCTACATAAACTTCTATCTCTTTATGCATCATATCATGGAATAAGGCAATCATGGCCTTTTGGTATGTTGCACCAGCATTCTTCAAACCAAACGGCATTACCCGATAACAAAATGTTCCCCAAGGTGTAATGAAAGTTGTCTTCTCCATATCTTTTGGTGCCATCTTGATTTGATTGTAACCAGAGAAACCATCCATGAAAGAAAAGACTTTGAACTTTGCGGTGCTGTCGACCAATACATCAATATGTGGTAACGAAAAATCATCTTTTGGGCTAGCTCTATTCAGATCTCTATAATCTACACACATTCGAACTTTGCCATCCTTCTTAGCAACAGGCACTATATTGGTTAACCATTGAGGATAGACCGATGTAACAAGGAAACCTGCATTAATTTGTTTTTGAACTTCTTCTTTGATCTTGTCAGCCATATCAGGACGAGTCCTTCTTAACTTCTGCTTAATCGGCGGACATTCAGGTCTCAACGGCAAACGATGCTCCACAATATTGTTATCCAAACCTGGCATGTCTTGGTAGGACCAATAAAACACATCCACTACTCTCTGAGAAGCTCCAACATTTTCTCTTTGACCTCTGAGATAAGCAACGCTCCGACCTTGACTTCATTTTTGTCTTCTTCATTACCCAAATTGATCATCTCTATAGGCTCTTCAAACAGCTGAATAGTCTTTTCATCATGCTCAAGTAAACGGGAAATTTCATCAGGAATCTCTTCACTATCTTCTTCCTCGACTCTGAACACAGGGAATTCAAAGTTGGGAGGGGGCATAGGATCATTGTTTTCAATGGTTAAGTCATGGATTAATCTACACATATGATTATGCTTTATTTTAGAAATTGTTTAATGTGAATGTTGTACAGATAAAACAAAAAGAAAAGTTATTATATTTTCCTATTACTACCTGTGATCGGTGGATCTGGAACTGACTGTTTAACGCTGGTTCGCGAAATGTCGCGGTAAGCAAGAGTCGCCACCGTCTTTTATTTTCTCCAACAAGGAAAGGACAAAAGCACAGCAAAATTCCTTATGAGATAGTTTCTCGGTTCGGGAGGTAGATTTATAGAAAGGGAAGGTGTTAGCACCCTTTCTATCCATGGTTATCCATGGGCTCTTAGATACTTGCTCATTTGTGTTTTCAAAATATTTGTTTGCTTTTCAAACTGAGTGGGTTTGAAAAATTTTCGTTTAAAGATTTCAGATCGACTCTTGTATCAGTCCTCAAGAGTGTTTGAAAAATTGTTTTGAAAGCTTTTTGAAAGTTTCAGTGTGAAAAGAGTTTTGATTTGTTTTTTAGAGAGCAAGTATCTATGATTCATCCACCTACCCTAAGGAATTAGGCTGTGTAAATGTCCTTAATGTAGTGCCATCCCACCATTGAGAGATAGGTAGCACCACCGTTGGAGGTGTTCGGGTCAATTCGTTTTTAGGGACAGTGTGGTCACGAGAGCAACAGTAGAACACCTTAGAAGCTACCCTTATGCCATGTTCATGGACATAAGGACTTACTAAAACGTCCTATACTCGACGACCACGTTTCGAGGGGCAAGGCAACATTGAGGCGTACCCTAAGAGTGGTGTGTGAATTTGTGTATTGTTTTCAGTTATGTTTTATCTTGTCATGCATTTGGTGAGCTACGCTTTGATTTTATTTGGGCCATTCATTCTTTCATGCAAAGTTTAGCAGTTTTTAAGAGTGCGGAAATTAAAGTACAGAAAATAAAGTCCTACGCTATTACAAGGCGCGGGTCTATACATCGCCAAATTAACAAAGACTCGTTTTTTAATAAAATGCAGAAAGTAAATAAATTTCCTAATTACTATTACAAGGCTTGGGCAATTACATAATATTTAAAACGGAAAATAAGGACAAACGCGCGAAAAGAAATTAGAATCGAATGTTCGAGGGCGTTGAACCCTTTAATGGAAATTAAAAAGGCTGATTAATTATTTAATAAGAAAATAAATTATTTTTTGGTTTTTGGTATTTATGAAATAAAGAAAATTAAAATTAAAAGAAACCCTAATTCTAAATATTTTTAGTTATTAAAGAAAAAAAGATTAAAGTTTTAACCTAATTTATACTAATTATTTAATTACATGGGTATTTACAAAATAATTAATAATTAATAATAATAAGAAGAAAAAATTATTTATTAAGAAAAAAGAATAAAAATGCAAAAAACCTAATTTCTACATATTTTAGTTTATTTAAGAAAAAAAACATTAAAATTGAAACCCTAATTTTACTAAATTGATTATTAAAGATTTATTTACAAAAATATTAATGGATTAAATATTAAATAAACATATTTTATTTTTTTGATTTCTGATTTTTGTATTATGAAAATTATTTTTGTGAATTAAATAAAACAATAAAACAAATAAAAGAATAAAAGGAAAATTAAAATAAAGAACAAAAATATGCAAACCATGGGGGTGGCTGACCCAATTAAGAGGTGTATTGTAGAGCAATTTGGCCCATTGAAACAGGCCCTTTTTGACTTTCTGGCGCGTGTGAGGAATGGTTGACCAGCGTGCATGGTGGACCTCCACATTCTGACCTTTGGATGAGACTTCCTGGGCGCGTGGCAAGCTAGGAGGTGAGGATGCATGATGGACCTTTGAGGGCATGCTGTATAGAAACATATTGAGAAAAATATTATGGAAGAAGTGGGGGACCTAGGAATCGAACCCAGGTCCCAGCGTTTGCTAGATGAGTGCTTTGCCAGTTGTGCTGTTTGCGCGCTTTGATAATATTATGGAACGTAAATAATATAATGCAAAACAAAGCTTAGTGATATGCAACGAAAAAATACGCGCCATTATTCAAACGCTCTAATCATCCTGGGACACGTCCACCTTCTTCCTCATCTTTCCTGCAATTATCAAACAGATAGCGGGGGTTTTAAACCCCCACTAAACTCAAACAGAAAAATAGCGATTAGCTCTTGGGCAAATATAAAAAGGGCGCGAGTAGTGGACTTGCTTCGTTTGGATGTCCTGATTCCATTGGTATAGGTTTCAAAGCCTGATTTTACCATATGTATAAAGCCCCAAAATTGAAGCTTCTGAAACCCTAAAATGCAGTAATGGCAACTTTGGATACAGGCGTTCTTAGTTCAATCAAATGGCACCAATAGCTTCAGGACGTTCATGTTAGTATAAATCAACCATTAAAAAACATGAATCATGCATGAAAAGTGAAACACGATTATGCAAATTTTCAAGAAAAGTAAGACATCATTCTACCACTTCTTTGGGTATGGAGGCCTGGATTTGATTGCAAATGCTTCCTAGTAGTATCAGGAGTGTATTGGAATACTTTACAAGCCTGGAATCATCCTCTAGCTAGGTTTTCAGTTTTCAGATTTTTGTGAGAAAAGTGCAATATTGTTCTTGGTCTTGGGCGCAGCTTTTGTGTCTCCTGCATTAGGGTTATGTTCTATATGTATTTGAGCATGATTAGGTTAAGAAAAACAAGCCCATAATCCATGCATTGATGATTTGGATATTTGATTTTCAATGAGATCAATTTCAATCTTTTTGCCATGAAACCATTGCCAATTGCATAGAATCTTTCCTTTTGAGTGATGCACGAAATATTTGATTCATAAAGAGTGAATTGGCTGCACAAAAAGATTTGAAAAACATGATTTAGTATTTTTCTCATAATTAATTTTAATTAAATGAATTAATAAGATTAAAAATTCAATTAATTAATTAAAAATAAGAAAATAACTCCCTTTTAGGTCAATGGGTCGTGCATGGCCTTTGGGTAATGGTTCATGGAAGAAATTGAGGCCCATTAGCAATTTTGAGGCATTTGAAGTAAAGTTGACTTTTCAAAATTCCCAAAACTTTCCCAACTTCCACAAGGCATATCTTGCTCAATATTTAAGCTTTGATCATGTTCTTTGACATTTTGGAAAGGTCTTGAAGTCCTCTAACCAATGAATTTGGTCCCATGTCATTTTGATTTACCAATCTCAAGTTATGGTCTTTGACTTAAAGTGCCTTTTTGTTAACTTTTGAAAATGACCTATAATGTTGAAATTGATAACTTTTTGTGAGAGCATTTCTTGGATTTGAAGTGTGAAGATGAGTTGTAGGAAATGCCATTCTCTTCAAAATGAACTTTGGATGGAATTTTTCTGATAAACCATGTGGAAGTTATGCCCTGGTCAATTTGCAGTTGACTTTTTCAGCTGTCCAAAAATAGAAACTTTTGCATCTTGAGACTTTTTGAGCCATGCTTTGAGAATCATGATCAAGAATTGATCAAATGATGTTTGTGGCTTCAAAATAAGATGTTGACCAAAAATTTTGACTTTTGACTGTCAAATGACCATTTTGCCCCTGCAGTTGACTGTGAAGCAATTAGGGTTTTTGACTGTGCAATTTGGTGCTGTGAGTCTTGAAACTTGACATGTAGATGCTTGACAATGTTTATAGGCATGTGAGACTTGATTGGACCCTTGGAAACTTCAATTTCTTTGCCAGAACCAAAACCCTAATTTTTGACTGTTAGGAGGCAATTGGACTGTGCAACCCTTGGGAGATTTTGAAGCATGATCTTAGCAAACCTTGAAGAATATGGGAGGGCAAATTTTGGGGTACAACAGTTGCCCCTGTTCAATCTTCTTAGACCTGAGGATGTAGATTGGCTGACGTGCCTTTCGTAATCCGAAGGTGGAAGATGATTGAACACTAGAGTGCCCAGAAATTTGCACTCACATAGTAGAGTGTTAGCAGTATGATGGTGGGAATGGGCTTACAGATGCCATTTGGAGATTGATGGATAGGAAGATGGGCTTACAGATGCCATGTTGAGAGGTGATGGATAGGTGGATGGGCTTATAGATGCCATCTGGGTGTCGATCGCATAAGAGTTTCCTTAGTGAGAACTTGCGTACCTGAAAAAGAAAGATAATTACCTGGCCTGTTACAGGAGTTGATCTTCAAACTTTTTACGTAGATGTGCCCTGGCTGGTTACAGGAATTGAATCTTTAAACTCTTCAGACGTGCCCTGGTGAGATACAGGAATCGAGTCTGGAGAATATAGTCGTCAACAGATACAACCTGGCGAGATACAAGAATCAGATCTTCGAACTCTTCAGACGTGCCCTGGCGAGATACAAGAATCGAGTCTGGTAATGTTGGTCGTCAACAGATACACCCTGGCAAGATACAGGAATCAGATCCTCAAACTCTTCAAACGCACCCTGGCAAGATACAGGAATCGGGTCTGGTAATGTTAGTCGTCAACAGATACACCCTGGCAAGATACAGGAATTGGATCCTCAAACTCTTCAGATGCACCCTGGCAAGATACAGGAATCGGGTCTGGTAATGTTAGTCGTCAACAGATACACCCTGGCAAGATACAGGAATCGGATCTTCGAACTCTTCAGACGCACTCTGGCAAGATACAGGAATCGGGTCTGGTAATGTTAGTCGTCAACAGATACACCCTGGCAAGATACAGGAATCGGATCTTCGAACTCTTCAGACGCACCTTAGCAAGATACAGGAATCGGGTCTGGTAATGTTGGTTGTCAACAGATACACCCTGGCAAGATACAGGAATCGGATCTTCGAACCCTTCAGACGCACCCTGGCAAGATACAGGAATCGGGTCTGGAATTAGTCGTCAACAGATACACCCTGGCGAGATACAGGAATCGGATCTAGAATCACGACTATTGATGGCAATCATCTTTGTATTAACTTTTGTCCTGAAAAGACAAAACGTTAGTTGTATGCGATGTCATGATGTATGACATGCGTGATGAGATTATATGTTCGTGATGCGTATATGGATGTTATAATGTATGGAAATGCGATGTTTGTGAATGTATGTTTTTTGTCTAGGAAAATGAATCCTTGACGGATGCCGAGAAGTTAAATCCTGGGCTGGTGTGAATAGTATTCTTCGTTTCCACTGGGGAGTGATGGTTGCCAGAGTACCGGTAGGAGAAGATGACTCCTTTGGGGAATAAACTTAGAGATTACTCTGCGGGGGAAAACTACTCTAGCGACCTTGCTGGGGAACAATACTCTGTGGGAAGAGAGGTACTCTGTTGAGATGTTTGATGATAACTCCGCTGGGGATACCATTGTTATGTTGAAAGTTTTAATAGACTCTTCTGGGGATAAGAAGACCTCGCCGAGGACGATCTTTCCGTGGCTTTTGGCTGAGGATAACCCAGTTATATCCTGGTAGGGAAATAACCTTTGAACAAAGTCGGGAGACGCGTTCGTGCTCCGCAGGGGGGAAAGCTTCCAGAATCTACTGGGGATAAGCTTACTGCTGGGGAGATGATTCAGCTTTCCTGGGGAAATTTGGATTGGACTCTCCTGGGGAAATTTTTGAGATATATTGGGGAGGTGGCTCCGCTGAATGTCTGGTATACCGCCGGGGAACAATCTTAGATCAAGACTGTCGGGGATGCTTGTTAGGAATGTTCGTATATTACGCTGGGGAATGTTGAGATCTGCTAGGGATACCCAACTTCCTTAAGGCTGACAGGATAACTCAGCTTGGGGAGAGTGCACTGACTTGCTGGCTCACTCTCTGGGGACTTAAGATATCTTGGTTACATTCTTCAACCGAATTTACCTTGGTATCTTGGTGGACAGAGCAATTAGATTGCTTGGACAACTTGTTACTGCCCCTGTTTCTGTGGGAGGGAAGAAGATACCTGTGGAGATGCTCGATGGCTGCCGATTGACAAATCTTCTTCTGGTAGGCAAGTGGCGAGATAACGGGACATAGTCGTACGCTTTTGATCCCTAACTTTTTCCTGGACCGCCCTTTCAGGTTTTCAGTCCACCGGGATACCCATTTTTGCCCAAGCCGCCTTTTCAGGTTTTCGACTTGCCGGGTGTACAGATTTTTCATTTTCATCCCTTATTTTTGCCCGAACCCTTTTGGTTCGCCGGGAAGCCCTTATTTTTGCCTAGGTGTGTCAACCTAGCGGGTCTTTGATTATGCGCAGTATTTTTTCGACTACGTCCACACTCTCAGAATGTAGGGAGATGCCCCTGTTGTTGTGTTGCCATGCCACCAGAAGATCTCCGTTTGATCGTCCGATGCCCCAAATGATCCTGATGGAAATTTGCCCCAAGTTGGTTGGCCTTTTGAGAGATTCTCCGAATCTTGACTTAACTGCCCCAGATGATAGACCATGATCATGTCTGCCCCTTGGTTGGAAGTACTTTTGTTCATTAAACGTTTGTCGTGCGAACTTCTATGTTGTTCGAACAAAAAGTCATATGCAAACAAAGTTATTTAAAAATGCAAAGCTTATGTCTTTCTTGAAGTTTTTTTAAAAATGCAGTTTTTCATAAAAACAAGTGAATTTTGTAAACTGCGATGTCGACTCGTTATTTTACCGCAAGCCTTAAGGAGTCAGGATACCTTTTGTAACGGTATGCTTTCGAACTAACCCATGCTTCAGCTAGGAATTTTTAGGGTTGTAAGTGGCCTGGTTCACGGTTTAAGAAACAAAGGATAAAGGCTCAAATTTTATTTGTACCCACCCGTTCTTCGTGATGTTCTTCAAACCTAAGCTCAGTTGATCGTGCGTTAGACCTTATTTGAGTTTTTGTCCTGATATTCCCGTGATGGTTCGGATGTTGATAGTTTATTTTGAATAGGCAGTCATTCCTTTTTGTTATTGAGGGTTTGTATGACCTCTTTTTTTTCTTGATTTTGTTATCCCTGTTTTTTGCCTGAGCTGTTCCCTTTTTGGAACTACAGTCAGCGGGATGCCCCAGTTTTGTAAGTCTCCTTCATAGGTTTTGACTTAATGGGTTTTTATTTTGAGAAGTAATGACTGCCTGTCTTTATGATTGTTCGGAACCATCGCTGTCTTTTTTTGTTTTGTAAGGATTCCTTTGATGCCATTCATCGTGCACCTGGATCAACTGAGAGAACTACCCTGCCCCAGGTTATGATTAAGGGTTTTAATTTCGAAAAAGAAAAAAAACTCCAACTTCTTTGGCTCAGAGGGGTTGACGAGGGATTATCTTCCTTATAACTCCAGTGTTTAGGAATTGAAACAATGCCTGTACCTCATCAGCGGGGTCTGTTCAAAAGCATACTGTAGATTGTGGTATCGTTTTCGTCATCCTCCCTCAAGAGGCTTAGAATTTTAGATCAAGAGTTGACGTCACAAAAATATGAAAACAGTTTGCATATAGTGAATACGAAATAATTACTTCAAAACAGACATGTGTAATGCATTAATGAAATAACCAAGTTTGACATGAAATAAAATGTTTGAACAATCGAAGAAAATTACAATCTGAACATTCAAATGAACAAAAGTTTCCAATCCTAGCCATGTTTGGGCAGGGGAGAAGTGGTCACATTGGGAGCCTCTGGAGAGTCGAGCTGGACTTCCTTTGCGTCAATCAAATCTTGAACCTTGTTTCTCAAAGTCCAACAGTCATCTGTAGCATGCCCCGGGCTGTCAGAATGATAGGCGCAGCGAACATTGGGGTTGTACCTTGAAGGTGTCCTGTTATGATTCTTTAGAGGGTCCATGAGAGTTACCAACTTGGTTTCCAGCAGCTGTGGCAATATCTGTGACAAGGTCATGCCGAGGGGAGTAAATTGCCTTTTAGGTCTCTCTTCCCTTTGTTGATTGTGACGCTGAGGAGCACCGGCCGGCTTTGCAATAGTTACCGCGTTGACAGCATTAGATTCTCTCTTGGATGGTTTCTTCTCAATGTTTGAGGAGTCACCATTATGTATTTTCCCCGACTTGATGCCAGCTTCTATTCTTTCCCCGGTCAAGATCAGATCTGTAAACCCAGCAGCGGAATTCCCAATCAGGTGGTTGAAGAATGGACCAGACAGGGTCCCCCAGAACATGTCTACGAGTTCGCGGTCAGTCAGAGGTGGTTGTACCCTTCCAGCAAGGTCCCTCCATTTTTGAGCATATTCTTTGAAACCTTCACCTGAACCCATAGACATCCCCTGAAGCTGAGTACGCGTGGGAGCAAGGTCGGCATTATACTGGTATTGCTTGTAGAATGCAGTGGCCAAGTCCTCCCAGCAGCGGATGTTGGCTCCATTCAGTTGATAGAACCAATCGAGTTGAGTTCCCGACAGACTATCCTGAAAAAAGTGAATCCACAAATTCTTGTCAGCCGTGTAGGGCTGGATCCTCCTTATGTATGACCTGAGATGCAGCTTAGGACAGGAAGCCCCGTTATATTTTGCAAAAGCAGGTGCTTTGAATTTGTGTGGGATTACCACCCCAGAAGACAGACCTAGATCTTCGAAGTCCAGGCCGGGAACTTTTTGTATCTCCATGGCACTTAGCCGGTCTTCCAACTGTTTATACCTGTCCTCAGCTAGAGGGTATTGCTCTTCATTGAAGTCAGTCTCGTTGTCGGATACCACTGGACTAGGAACCTCTCTCTCATGGGGGCTGTCCTTTCCGACAGATGGGGTAGTCTGCTCAACTTCATTTTGTGGTCCATTCCCAGATTTGCGTCTAGGGTTGAACAGCACAGTCCTCTTCTTCTTCTTTTTCGAGAGCAGGATCTTCAGATCTTGTTGCCCCTGGGCCAAACTCATGATCAACTCTTGGAACTGGGCATTCTGGGCCTGGAGGGCCTGGATGGATTGCTCGGTAGATGTTTCAGGATTCATGATGAGACTGCTGAAATAAACAGCAAAGAAGGTAAGCAACCTGTAGAGAAAGGGTACCTGTTATGCAATGATATGTATGATATGCATGCAATGTTTTCAAGGATCTCGCGGGGTAGACAAGAAAAATTGTTAGAATTTGCATTTTGTAGCTTGATGGAAGGCACTGCATATTATTGAGAGTCCTTCTTCAAGAGTCAAGGCTCACCATATCGAGTGGGTCATAGCCCCTGACAACCTTGGCTAGAGGAAAATAAATCCCCTTTGCCCCTTGCCAGACATGTTGGTTCATCATGACCTGCATCACAAGCCCTTGAGATCCTTGAAATTGGTTAGTCCTTATGCGGGATGCATACAATGGTATGATGTTATGCTATGCATGGGGTAATGTAGGTAAACCCTGTTATGAGTCCCAATTAAGGACTATAAACAAAACCTGCAAGAAACTCAAGTTTCAGATAACAAGCATGCAAGTAGTCAAGTATGAAAGCACACAAGTCACACAAGACAAGCCCTTAGAGTTTAGGCCAGCATGGGGTCTAGGTATTACCCTCTTTCAGTTTGTTGGATAAGACCTGTCCTATCAGAAGTAACCGGGTTCTAGAGGATCCCAATATCACTGACTACCCTCAATCGGTCATAACTCCAGCATCGCAATCTTTTCTTGCGGCCAGAACCATCACGAGAGTTTAGCCTCAATGGGCGTAGCATACTGCTACTGTTCTATTGGCCAAGTTGGGTCATTTAAGGTTCTAAGGTCGGTTGGTGCTTAATGACTCCTCATAAGACCCATATTCTCCTCGTTGCGAAAAAGGGATATCGTTACAGACCAAGGTGCCACACCAACGTAGCCACTGCTTCACCCATGTCGGTCTACGCCGGACAGGTCCCTCACAGCTTATGCTACCTAACAGGGTATCCCCAGATTCGGGTTAGGATCTATAGAACTCCCAAGACAGTCCCACAATAATAAAGCAAACAAGTCAAAGCAATTGAAAACACAAGTGATCCTAGTCCTAAGGTACACCTCACTTTAAGATATTTCCCCAGCAGAGTCGCCAGTTCTGTGATCGGTGGATCTGGAACTGACTGTTTAACGCTGGTTCACGAAATGTCGCGGTAAGCAAGAGTCACCACCGTCTTTTATTTTCTCCAACAAGGAAAGGACAAAAGCACAGCAAAATTCCTTATGAGATAGTTTCTCGGTTCGGGAGGTAGATTTATAGAAAGGGAAGGTGTTAGCACCCTTTCTATCCATGGTTATCCATGGGCTCTTAGATACTTCCTCATTTGTGTTTTCAAAATGTTTGTTTGCTTTTCAAAGTGAGTGGGTTTGAAAAAGTTTCGTTTAAAGATTTCAGATCGACTCTTGTATCAGTCCTCAAGAGTGTTTGAAAAATTGTTTTGAAAGCTTTTTGAAAGTGTCGGTGTGAAAAGAGTTTTAATTTGTTTTTTAGAGAGCAAGTATCTATGATTCATCCACCTACCCTAAGGAATTAGACTGTGTAAATGTCCTTAAGGTAGTGCCATCCCACCATTGAGAGATAGGTAGCACCATCGTTGGAGGTGTTCAGGTCAATTCGTTTTTAGGGACAGTGTGGTCACCAGAGCAACAGTAGGACACCTTAGAAGCTACCCTTATGCCATGTTCATGGACATAAGGACTTACTAAAACGTCCTATACTCGACGACCACGTTTCGAGGGGAAAGGCAACAGTGAGGCGTACCCTAAGAGTGGTGTGTGAATTTGTGTATTGTTTTCAGTTATGTTTTATCTTGTCATGCATTTGGTGAGCTACGCTTTGATTTTATTTGGGCCATTCATTCTTTCATGCAAAGTTTAGCCATTTTTAAGGGTGTGGAAATTAAAGTACAGAAAATAAAATTCTGCGCTATTACAAGGCGCGGGTCTATACATCGCCAAATTAACAAAGACCCGTTTTTTAATAAAATGCAGAAAGTAAATAAATTTTCTAATTACTATTACAAGGCTTGGGCAATTACATAATATTTAAAACGGAAAACAAGGACAAACGCGCGAAAAGAAATTAGAATCGAATGTTCGAGGGCGTTGAACCCTTTAATGGAAATTAAAAAGGCTGATTAATTATTTAATAAGAAAAGAAATTATTTTTTGGTTTTTGGTATTTATGAAATAAAGAAAATTAAAATTAAAAGAAACCCTAATTCTAAATATTTTTAGTTATTAAAGAAAAAAAGATTAAAGTTTTAACCTAATTTATACTAATTATTTAATTACATGGGTATTTACAAAATAATTAATAATTAATAATAATAAGAAGAAAAAATTATTTATTAAGAAAAAAGAATAAAAATGCTAAAAACCTAATTTCTACACATTTTAGTTTATTTAAGAAAAAAAACATTAAAATTGAAACCCTAATTTTACTAAATTGATTATTAAAGATTTATTTACAAAAATATTAATGGATTAAATATTAAATAAACATATTTTATTTTTTTGATTTCTGATTTTTGTATTATGAAAATTATTTTTGTGAATTAAATAAAACAATAAAACAAATAAAAGAATAAAAGGAAAATTAAAATAAAGAACAAAAATATGCAAACCATGGGGGTGGCTGACCCATTTGAGAGGTGTATTGTAGAGCAATTTGGCCCATTGAAACATGCCCTTTTTGACTTTCTGGCGCGTGTGAGGAATGGTTGACCAGCGTGCATGGTGGACCTCCACATTCTGACCTTTGGATGAGACTTCCTGGGCGCGTGGCAAGCTAGGAGGTGAGGATGCATGATGGACCTTTGAGGGCATGCTGTATAGAAACATATTGAGAAAAATATTATGGAAGAAGTGGGGACCTGGGAATCGAACCCAGGTCCCAGCGTTTACCAGATGAGTGCTTTGCCAGTTGTGCTGTTTGCGCGCTTTGATAATATTATGGAACGTAAATAATATAATGCAAAACGAAGCTTAGTGATATGCAACGAAAAAATACGCGCCATTATTCAAACGCTCCATTCATCCTGGGACACGTCCACCTTCTTCCTCATCTTTCCTGCAATTATCAAACAGATAGCGGGGGTTTTAAACCCCCACTAAACTCAAACAGAAAAATAGCGATTAGCTCCTGGGCAAATATAAAAAGGGCGCGAGTAGTGGACTTGCTTCGTTTGGATGTCCTGATTCCATTGGTATAGGTTTCAAAGCCTGATTTTACCATATGTATAAAGCCCCAAAATTGAAGCTTCTGAAACCCTAAAATGCAGTAATGGCAACTTTAGATACAGGCGTTCTTAGTTCAATCAAATGGCACCAATAGCTTCAGGACGTTCATGTTAGTATAAATCAACCATTAAAAAACATGAATCATGCATGAAAAGTGAAACACGATTATGCAAATTTTCAAGAAAAGTAAGACATCGTTCTACCACTTCTTTGGGTATGGAGGCCTGAATTTGATTGCAAATGCTTCCTAGTAGTATCAGGAGTGTATTGGAATACTTTACAAGCCTGGAATCATCCTCTAGCTAGGTTTTCAGTTTTCAGATTTTTGTGAGAAAAGTGCAATATTGTTCTTGGTCTTGGGCGCAGCTTTTGTGTCTCCTGCATTAGGGTTATGTTCTATATGTATTTGAGCATGATTAGGTTAAGAAAAACAAGCCCATAATCCATGCATTGATGATTTGGATATTTGATTTTCAATGAGATCAATTTCAATCTTTTTGCCATGAAACCATTGCCAATTGCATAGAATCTTTCCTTTTGAGTGATGCACGAAATATTTGATTCATAAAGAGTGAATTGGCTGCACAAAAAGATTTGAAAAACATGATTTAGTATTTTTCTCATAATTAATTTTAATTAAATGAATTAATAAGATTAAAAATTCAATTAATTAATTAAAAATAAGAAAATAACTCCCTTTTAGGTCAATGGGTCGTGCATGGCCTTTGGGTAATGGTTCATGGAAGAAATTGAGGCCCATTAGCAATTTTGAGGCATTTGAAGTAAAGTTGACTTTTCAAAATTCCCAAAAATTTCCCAACTTCCACAAGGCATATCTTGCTCAATTTTTAAGCTTTGATCATGTTCTTAGACATTTTGGAAAGGTCTTGAAGTCCTATAACCAATGTATTTGGTCCCATGTCATTTTGATTTACCAATATCAAGTTATGGTCTTTTACTTAAAGTGCATTTTTGTTGACTTTTGAAAATGACCTATAATGTTGAAATTGATAACTTTTTGTGAGAGCATTTCTTGGATTTGAAGTGTGAAGATGAGTTGTAGGAAATGTCATTCTCTTCAAAATTAGCTTTGGATGGAATTTTTCTGATAAACCATGTGGAAGTTATTCCCTGGTCAATTTGCAGTTGACTTTTTCAGCTGTCCAAAAATAGAAACTTTTGCATCTTGAGACTTTTTGAGCCATGCTTTGAGAATCATGATCAAGAATTGATCAAATGATGTTTGTGGCTTCAAAATAAGATGTTGACCAAAAATTTTGACTTTTGACTGTCAAATGACCATTTTGCCCCTGCAGTTGACTGTGAAGCAATTAGGGTTTTTGACTGTGCAATTTGGTGTTGTGAGTCTTGAAACTTGACATGTAGATGCTTGACAATGTTTATAGGCATGTGAGACTTGATTGGACCCTTGGAAACTTCAATTTCTTTTCCAGAACCAAAACCCTAATTTTTGACTGTTAGGAGGCAATTGGACTGTGCAACCCTTGGGAGATTTTGAAGCATGATCTTAGCAAACCTTGAAGAATATGGGAGGGCAAATTTTGGGGTACAACAGTTGCCCCTGTTCAATCTTCTTAGACCTGAGGATGTAGATTGGCTGACGTAATATGGGACGAAATGACATTTTTATTCATGATTGGCAATACTTGAAACAAAAGAGCCCAGACATCTTCTCTTTTGCCTTGGGCAGAGCAAAAGGATTTATTTTCAACATAGCCCGACACAAATAATTTTTCGCCTTGGGCAGAGCGAAAGGTTTTTCAAAAAATAAAACAAAGCATTACTCAGAAATATGCATCACAACAGGAACATCAACAGCAATCCAGTTCTGGCAAACCACTCCATGTGTTACAAAGTCGGGTAAGTCCTCTTCAGAATCGTCTCCTATTATAGCATCAACTTTAGGCGGAGTCGGATGGATAAAACCTGTGCTTCGGAAAACTTCTTGTATCGGATGGGTAACTGTATCCTGCTTAACTCTTGTAGACACGGGATGAAAACCAAGACCTTCTCCAGACTTGTTCTTAGGCAAAGTCAACACCTGGCCCCAACCTTCAGCCGAACCACTCTCAACCACTCGTCGCGCATCCTCAAAAGAAGAAATAGATGTCCCTTGCTTCTTCACTTCATTATTAGCAACGGATAGAGCTTGGAATTGGGTTCCAACATCCTCATCAGCATCAATAAAAGAGAAAGAAGACAAGTGGCTTACCACCATAGCCTGCTCTCCACCAATCATTACCAGCTTTCCATTCCTTACAAACTTCAATCTTTGATGGAGCGTGGAAGTGACTGCCCCTGCATCATGGATTCATGGACGACCCAAAAGGCAATTGTAGGCGGCACGAATATCCATTACTTGAAAAGTGATCTGAAAGGTATGAGGACCAATTATTATAGGAAGATCCACTTCACCAATGACAGTTTTCCTAGAACCATCAAACGCTTTGACAATTACCCCACTAGGTCTCATGGAAGCCCCTTGATATGAAAGTCGAGATAATGTAGTTTTGGGAATTACATTTAATGACGAACCTGTATCTACTAGCACACTTGATAAAGTATCATTTCCATAACTTATTGAGATATACAAAGCCATATTATAGTTCCTTCCCTCCTCCGGAAGCTCTTCATCACTGAAACCAAGATTGTTACACGAAGTAATATTTCCCACAATTCCATCAAATTGATCAACCGTCACATCATGATCTACGAATGCCTGGTCCAAGACCTTCATCAAAGCTTCCCTATGGGCACCAGAATCTCTCAGTAAAGCAAGCACATAAATCTTGGAAGGAGTTTGCAATAGTTGGTCCACAATCTTGTATTCACTTCTCTTGATGAGCTTCAAGATCTCATCATCATCGGGGTGTGGGATAGGTTCATTGGGTAGGCCTACCTCAACCCTGGGTTCAACATTCCTTGCTGGAATTTCTGCCGGTATAGGCCTCCTGACTTGAACTTCTGGTCTTTTCAATGGTACTGCCGCAAAGATACGCCCGCTTCTTGTAACCTTGCTCACATCAGCAATGTTAACAAAAGATGGCATTGGCGGTATAGGAACTTCTACCCCATTCTCAATCATTGTGGCATTATACTTGTAAGGTATAGCTTGGTCCGAGTTGTAAGGCATAGGACCAGATGGACAAATGATCAAAGGAGCAACAGGTGCAGTCAGACTGTTATAAACAATCTCTTCTGGTTCAGGCATATTGAATTGCGGTACTATAACATTCACTTCATCAACTGGATCTCTATCATATGTAATAGTGATAACCCTTTGATCTAACAATTTTTGAATATCCTCCTTCACAATAGGGCAATCAACTTCTATTGAACAGAATTCACAAACATCATAATCATGTTGATGCTTAAAGAAAGCGAGTCTTCTTAAGCTTTGATGTAACCTAATCAACGAGTCTCTTATGTGCTCAACTTGAAAAACTCGAAACTTTCCCGGACATCCTTCCACCATATTCACTGATGTTGCCTCATGTCGAGGCAAAGGATTATCTCTAACATTCGAGTTAACATCCTTGAAAGACAAAATACCGTTCTTAATTAACCTTTGTACATCCGCCTTCAAAGCAAAGCAATTTTCAATGTTGTGACCCAGCGACCCTTGGTGATACGCATAGAACTGATCCGCCTTGTACCAAGGAGAAGTACTATTCGGTGCAATAGGAGGGGGCTTTGTCGTTATGAGGTTTTTCCTGATCAGAGTGGGGAATAACTCAGTGTAAGTCATCAGAATGGAATCAAATTATGGTTTCCTTGGTGAACGATTCTGGTTATTAAATTGATGAGCCTGTTGTCGAGGCTGTTGTTGAAATTGTCATTGCTGAATTGGAGGGGCTTGATGAGTTGGGGTTACCATTGTTGGGCGGACAGCCGGAGTGACTGCCGCAACATGTGAATAGCCTCTCCTTAGTCTCCCAGGAAAAATTACACTGACATCTTGTTCTTTCCTCTTAGGGAAAACACTTCCAAACTTCTTGACACCACTAGATGGATTTCCTTCCTTGACCAAACGTACCTCACGAATTCCTTCTTCCAGCCGCATGCTCATACTTACCATCTCAGTGAAGTCACTGGGCTCGCTTGCAATCATTCTTTCATAATAGAAAGAACCTAAAGTTTTCAGGAAGATCTTTGTCATTTATTTCTCTTCAAGAGGGGGATAAATCTGAGCAGCAATCTCGCGCCACCTCTGGGCATATTCTTTAAAGGACTCTCTATCTTTTTGGGACATAGCCCGGAGTTGATCTCGGTCCGGCGCCATGAAAACATTGTACTTGTATTGGCGAACAAAAGCTTCACTAAGATCGTTGAAGTTACGGATTCGGGTTCTATCCAAACCCATGTACCATTTCAGAGCGGCGCCAGTCAAACTGTCTTGAAAGTAGTGAATTAACAAATTATGATCATCAGAATAAGTGGACATCTTTCTTACATACATGGTTAAATGACTTCGTGGACACGAGTCACCTTTGTACCTTTTGAAGTCCGGCACCTTGAACTTCGCTGGAATTTTTACATTTGGAACTAAACACAAGTCATGAGCATTCTTTCCAAACAAGTCTTTTCCTTTCAGCGCTCTGATTTCCCTCTACATTTCTTGAAACTGGTCTTGAAACTCCTCCATTCTATCGAAAAGACCTAGACTTTCAGCAGGTTCAACATGATAAACAGGTTCATTCATGTATGGAATAGTATGGACCACAGGAGCGGCAGTAGTCATCACTGGTTGAGGGAAAGGTGCCATAGGCGGGATTACAGGTTGCACAGTAGTTGTCTCCGGTTGAGGAAAGGACATTGTAGGTTGAATCAAAGGTTGTACAGCAGGCTGATACCCTTCTGGCATGAATTTATAAGGCATTCCCCATGGAAAACCTTTTGGCATCTGTTGTTGAAGCGGAGAGTTGACTTGAGTCACAGACGATGGAGCGATGACAATCTCAGAAAACACAGTAGTTGAAGTTTGAATCTCAACAGCTGAAGTCAATGGCTGATTTTGAGAAGCCATCAAGCTTTCCACTAGCGCAATTAACTTTTCCATTCTGACACGAAGAGCAGCAACCTCCTCGCGAAGCTCGTGATTTTCCTGTTCCAGATCCTCCATCTTCCTTTGACAATTGGCTCGGGTATCGTACCAGTGAGACAGCTTGACTATCTATCGGAGTGGAAAAAGAAACAAGGATAAGACTCTAGAAAACATGTGAAGTGGAATGTTGGATGATGCATGATATGCGATGCAAATGATCATTTGCTTTGATAGTTTTTTTTCAAGGAACTTTAGAACTTCGATAATTTTGCACACATCAATGGTAAAGGAATTTGGAACAACAAAAACTCATTTCATTAATCAAAGCGGTAAATTACAACTTACAACTTTGGGACAATAAAACAATAAATTACAACTTTGGGACAACAAAAACAATAAATTACAACTTTGGGACAACAACCCAATAATAAAAGCAGTAAATTACAACTTTGGAACATGAAGCCCTTTTACAGAGTTTTACAAAATGACATCAGTAATAAAAAAAACTAAGAACTAAAGGTCACTCAGAATCAACTTCGAGTGTTTCTTCTTCCAAAATCCATAATAAAAGTACTTGAGATGTCTGCAAAAATCATTCTTAAGTTCCTTGAAAAACAAGTTTTACAAAAAAATGTTTATGGATGTATGGATGAATGATAATGCAACAATCATACATAAGTTCACAAACATGGGGTTCAAAGGTTCAACGCTTCGAGCATGGAGTCAAAGGTAAAGCCCACCCCCAGAGTATGTACTAAAGGTTTAATCACACCTGTAAGACAAGGTTCTAAGAGTTCCCAGAGTCTACATTCCTCCTTCGGATATTACCAATGTCTTGATTACTCAATAATTAGCAATATTCTCAAGAGAAACTCATTCGAGCGTAGCATCGCGTGACAACTACTTCTGGATTACTCTGTTATAGTCTCCGCGCTACACCTAAAAGGCCAAGATGGGTTAGGGTTCTACGGTTCTCAGCTTTTCTGGCTCCCAGGTTGAAAATATTAATGTCTTCCTGATTACTCGGTAAACAAATACTACGTTCAAAAGGGCCTTCCACTAAGTGGGGGATTTCATGCCTCCTTCTTCGGGATTACTCCCTCAAAGTCAACATGACTATACCGCCCGTCCTATTCTTAAGTGTAACTTAGTCCAGGTATAGGACTTGTCCTTTACAAAAAACCCAAATAACCACAATATAAACATATAATCAAACAATCAAATAATGATAAAACAGATAAAACAAACTAGGCATAACCCACTTAGGGATGGACCAGCAAGAGGTCATTCTTTCCCCAACAGAGTCGCCATTTCTGTAGGGATAAAAAATGTAGCGGGGTAAATCGGAGATCGAGCTATTAATTAACTCGTCTCACAAAAGCAAGAGTCGCCACCGCGCTTTATTATTTCCAATGGAAAAGGGAAAAAGATCGAAATAAAACCCTAAAATATGCAATGTAAAATAATACTTAAAAGTAATGAAAATACAAGGTGTGATACGGTGGGAGAACTGACTAGTGTTTTGCGTTCGTATTCGCACTTGTGCGGTTGAGCAAGAGTCGCCACCGACTTTTTATTTTATCCTAAGGAAAGGTTAAAAAGCACAGCAAAAACCTTTTGAGTTGTTTTCTTGGGTTCGGGGAGTAGATTATAGAAAGGGAAGGTATTAGCACCCTTTCTATCCATGGTTATCCATGGGCTCTTAGTTACTTGCTTAGATCACTTGCCTTTTGTTTTCAATTGGTTTGAAATGGTGCTTTGTGTGTGTGTGGGTTTGAAAATGTTTTTGAAAAGAGGCCAATGTGGTGGCAACCTTTGTAATGATCCATGTGGGGATGTATACAAAGATGTACGTCTTTTAAAAAAGGTTTTCATTTGTTTTTGAAAGTTGTTTTGAAAGTGTTGTGAGGTGTGGTTTTGAAATTAGGCAAATGTTTTGTTTTGCAAGTTTAATTCAAGTAACTTAAGAGGTTATCTACTCCTAAATTTCTCAAAATATTATTGCTATGTTTTAACCCTTTTAACAAGTTTGTTCCACCATTGAATTTGGTGGGCAACCTTATGTTAGGATGTGAAAGGGACAGGCGCGGGTCATCGTTTAGACCATAATTGCAACGTCGTTAAATATCTTTGGGCAATTTTCTTTAAGGGACCTGATCATTTGTTTTTGTTTGTTTTGAAAAGTCTTATCGAGGGACTATGATCATTCAACTTGTTTGTTTTGCCCAAAGAGACCTAACATGCAATATGGCCCAATTTTGAAAGGCAACAAGCGGATGTAACCCTAGGGGTGTTGGTGTGCAAGTGTGTTTTATTGCATACAAGAGTTTTTTCTTTGAATTAGGTTTTTCTATTTCATTGATTTTATTTTGTCATACACGTCCTAATTACTAGCAATAAGAAGCGGAAATGTAAAATCCTACGCTATTACAACAATTAGGGGAGGGGGATACACATTTGTACATGGGGGGTTCAACGAGAAAAATAGACAAAAAAGAAAATAGCAAAAAACAAGATATATAGAGAGAGAGAGGGAGCCCGCGCGCTGTTGGGAGGCCATCAGAAGTTCTGACCCAGATCCGCTGTCAGATGATCAACCTGTTGGTGAAACTGGATGAGTCAGAACTTCTGACTCTAGAACCTGCAAAACAGAAGTTTTTTTAGTGGGGAAATCAGAAGTTCTGATTTCCCTGCGCTGCAAGACAGAAGTTTGTTAGTAGAGAAACCAGAAGTTCTGATTCTGCTGAAAAGGCAATAACTCTCAGAGGTTCTGATGTCATTGACAGCAAAACAGGCTTCAGATGTGCTAACGTCAAAGTCAGCATTTGGCTTTTCCCTGTACTAATCAGAACATCTGCAATTCTGTTATTACTCCACAAAACAGGAACATATTTGGAACAGATCCAGCAAAAATAGCAAAAATGTTTCAGAGGTCAGAATCACCAAGGTCACAGGCAAGTCCTATACTGGCTCAGAACGTTCTGAGGTATGAGAGTCCTCAGAACATAAACAGCAATAACATGAATATTTACATTATGTTACTTGAATATGCACAGCTGATGATGCTTAACAGTGTGGTGAGGGTCAGCAGGTGCTTACCTGACTGTTTGGAAAGTGATGGGTGAAAGTTAGCTTTTGGTTCTGGTGGTGTTCTGGACAGATTTGGAAAAGGGGAAGTAAAGGTGTATACGTATGCAGGGTCAGAAGTTTGGAAAGAGTGTTTTTGGTTTACAGAAAAGAACTGGATATTTGATGAAGTTGAAGGTGAGAGACTTTAAAGTTATGAAACAAAGCTGGAGATTTTGGCAGAGTTTCAGAATGCTACGTTGCTGGGAGTTTCGTTTCTCTCTTAGCAATTTTTCTGTTTCTTTTCTTGAACGCCTTTTGCAGTGGTGGAAGCTCTCTATTTATAGGCAAAGTTCTTGTGGATGCCTTGAACATTTAAGGCGCCAACAGAGTTTGAATTTGTTCTTTGACAGAAATTCCTGGGAAGTTGTGATACAGATAGCTTTCAGCCTAGGTTGCAGCAGCAGGCGTAGATTGGGGAGAAGTGACCTCTGAAGTGGGCGGTGGCGTGAAGACCCATGCCAGAATCTGTGCAAAAGCATTTTCCAAGCCACACGTGAATGCTCAGGAGTGGTTGGAAGCATTAATGGGCATTAAATGGTGACAAGACCTGTCAATACCAACATTCTGGTAATGGAAACCAGCATTGAATCAGCAGCGTAAACCATGCTCTGGCCTTGGCTACCTGTTGTCTTAGCAAACTCTGGAGATTCTCCTGGTTTTCTGGTACGTTCCTTGGATCTACTTCTGGACAATCTGGACTTAGAGATTCTGTATCAATGTGACACCTATCCTTCTGACCTTTCATCTTCTGATTTCAACCTGTTCTGAAGGAGTCTTCATACTTTCCTGTTTCTCTTGCATTCCTTTAGCAAATTCTGACTGAGCTTGTGTAACTGCTGAAGGGGCATGTTCTGTTTGAGGTTTACATTCTGAACCACGTTTACAACTTCTGATTGAACTGATGTAGCTGCTGAAGAGCCAACTTCTGACCATGCTGAGCCAAGCTTGCAACTTCTGACCGTCTTCATCTGGGATGGGTCCAGAAGTTCTGAAGCGCTGATTTTTTTCTAAAAACACTTATTTTGAAGAAGCATTCTAATTACTTAGAAATTGATTGATTTTTTTTTCTCAAGATAAAAGTGTTGTTTCTGGAGTTCGTGAGATCATCTTGCTCTTGTAAGTGTCTTGCTTGGGCAAAGGATGACTCAGGACTTGGATTTGTTTCAGGGGACTTTGAAAAATCTAAGATGGTTTCCTGAAGAAAGGGAGGGCAAATTTTGGGGTACAACAGTTGCCCCTGTTCAATCTTCTTGAACCTGAAGAGTTAGATTGGCGAGTTTGCCTTTCGCGACTCGAAGGTAAAAGGAGATTGGACACCAGAGTGCCCGAAAATTTGCACTCGCTTAGTAAAGTATCAGCAATGTGATGGCGGGAATGGGCTTATAGATGCCATTTGGAGAGGTGATGGATAGGGAGATGGGCTTACAGATGCCATCTGGAGATGTGACAGATCTTCGTCGGGAATGGGCTTACAGATGCCATTTGGAAGTGGTGGATCGCACAAGAGATTCCTTAGCGAGAACCCTATGAATTTGAGAAAGGCAGATGTTTTCCCGGCTTGTTACAGGTGTTTGATCTCCAATCTCCTTATGCAGATATGCCCTGGCTGGATACAGGTATCGAATCTTCGAACTCTTCAGACGTGCCCTGGCTAGATACAGGAATCGAATCTTCGAACTCTTCAGACGTGCCTTGGCTAGGTACAGGGATCGAGTCTGGAAACGTGATAGTTGATAGATGTGCCCTGGCTGGATACAGGAATCGAATCTTCGAACTCTTCAGACGTGCCCTGGCTAGATACAGGAATCGAGTCTGGAAACGTGACAGTTGATAGATGTGCCCTGGCTAGATACAGGAATCGAATCTTCGAACTCTTCAGACGTGCCCTGGCTAGATACAGGAATCGAGTCTGGAAACGTGACAGTTGATAGATGTGCCCTGGCTGGATACAGGAATCGAATCTTCGAACTCTTCAGACGTGCCCTGGCTAGATACAGGAATCGAGTCTGGAAACGTGACAGTTGATAGATGTGCCCTGGCTGGATACAGGAATCGAATCTTCAAACTCTTCAGACGTGCCCTGGCTAGATACAGGAATCGAGTCTGGAAATGTGGTCAACAGATATGCCCTGGCTGGATACAGGAATCGAATCTGGAAAGGTGATAGTTGATAGATGTGCCCTGGCTGGATACAGGAATCGAATCTTCAAACTCTTCAGATGTGCCCTGGCTAGATACAGGAATCGAGTCTGGAAATGTGGTCAACAGATATGCCCTGGCTGGATACAGGAATCGAATCTGGAAATGTTGTAGTTGATAGATGTGCCCTGGCTGGATACAGGAATCGAATCTTCAAACTCTTCAGACGTGCCCTGGCTAGATACAGGAGTCGAGTCTGGAAATGTAATGATTGATTTGTTGAACACTTTTGACATTCGAATGCCCTAAGTGGTGAAGAAGGAGTCTTGAATCAGATTACTCTGCATATTGAGAGATTTCTTGAAATCTTGACTGGACTGCCCCAGGTTAACTGAACTTTGAAAGATCTGTTGGACCTTGACTGGACTGCCCCAGGTTAATTAGATTGTGACATGTCATGCCCCTTGTTGATAGGGGATTTGATGGAAGTGTTATCCTCTTGAAGTGATCTTGACTTACTGAGAGAGTTTTCGTTCCTCCGAACATTCGCTGTATGAATTTCTTCGCTGTCAAATAAAAGGGTCAAATGCAGACAGTGATATTCAAATAATGCAAAGTTTATGTTTGTCTCGAAGTTTTGAAAAAAAATGCGTTTTTAGCAGAAAACTTTTCATAAGACAAGTTAACACAAGATTTAGAGCAAAGCCCTGCAGGAGTCAGGATACCTTTTGTAACAGTATGCTTTCGAACTAACCCATGCTTCAATTAGGACTTTTAAAGGGTTGTAACGTGGCCTGGTTCACGGTTTAAGAAACAAAGGATAAAGGCTCAAAGTATATTTGTACCCACCCGCTCTTCGTGATGTCCTTCAACCTAAGCTCAGTTAATTGTGCGTCACACTCTGTTTTGAGTCTGGAACGACTTTTGGGCGATGGTTCACCAGTTTGAATTTGGGAGACAGTCATCATCTCCTTTTTTTTCTTTTCAACATTTTTCATGTTGCGGAGGATTTTGTAATGACCTCACTATTTTGATTTTGATTTGTTATCCCTAACTTTTGCCTGACTGTTACCGTTTTCGAGATTACTGTCAGCGGGATGCCCCAGCTTTCTTAAGCCTCTTTTATAGGTTTTGGCTTAGTGGGCTTTTCGCTTTTGAGAGATTGACTGTCTATGTGATAGGGAACCACCCTTGTCTTTTGATTCCAAAGGAATGCTTTCTTTTTCGACGTCGTTCGTTGTGTTACGAACTGAGAGCTTGCGACTTCAATGCGCACTTTCTTTTGAATTAAATGAGAGACTACCCTGCCCCAGGTTTATATCAAAGGTTTTGATTGTATCAGAACAGGAAACTCCTACTTCTTTGGCTCGAAGGGGTTGACTAGGGATTAACTTCCTTATAACTCCAGTGTTTGGGAATTGAAAGAAATGCCTGTACATCATCAGCAAGGTCTGTTCAAAAGCATACTGTATAAGATTATGGTATTGTTTCGTCATCCTCCCTCTAAAGGCTTACAACTTTTTATCAAGAGTCAAATATCATAAAGAAAAGCATAAGAGTAGTGAAACGAATGGATGAATTCAAGACAAACATATGCAATTCATTAATGAAAACAGAGTTTAACATCAACAGATAATTGTTTGACAGCAAAAGAAATTACAACTTTGAAAATTCAAAAAGAAGCAAAAGTCTTTCAGTTTGAGCTTCGTCACTTCAAGCGGAGAACCCTTTAACGGAAGATTTTCATCTCGCCGTCCGGCATGAATTCCAGCACCCCAATGTCGATCAGATCTTGAATCTTGTTCTTCAAGGCCCAACAGTCGTTGGTACTGTGTCCCGGGCTGTAGGAGTGGTAAACACAGACTGCGTCGGGATTATAGTGAGGAGAGAAGATATTGAGCTTCTGAGGAGGGTCCTTTAAGGTGAGCAAATCGACCTCCAACAGGCGCTTCAGTATGAAGAATGATGGTATTTCAGTCTTCGTAAACTGTCTTCCCGACTTTTCTTGCTTATGCCGATTGCCCCGTTGACGCTGGCGAGGTTGTTGGTGAGATTGTGACCCTGAAGCTAGCAAAGGAGCTTTCCCCTTGTCTTCTTGAGTTGATGGAGGCTGAGCGGTGACTTGCTCTCCGACCTCAGATGTTTGCCCCAGTTGGTTGTTTGGAAGCAGCTGGCTGACAAGAACTCTGAGTTCCTCTTGTCTTTGAGATAGGTCTTGGATGAGAGCCATCTGGCCCACCAACTGTCCCATCATTTGAGTCCTCAGTGTTGTCAGATCAAACTGCAGCTCCGCAATCTGATCGCTCCTGGCATTGTTGGAACTCCCCAGGCCTTTGGTGAGGAGAGCTTTCATCTCTTCTTGCCCCAGAGACAAGTTCAGGAACATCTCCTGTAGCTGAGCAGTCTGGTCTTGGATGTCTTTGACAGACCTTTCTAGAGCCATCTCTTGCTGAAATAAACAGCAGGAGAGTAAGGAAACCTGAAAAAGGAAAGATTGTCAAAATGAAATGCATGATATGTGGATGCATGCTTTCAAGGATCTCTTGGGGTAAACACAAGAAAATGTTAGAGGTTGAACTCTGCTCTTGGATTGGAGATCTCTGTACCGGTGGACGTCCTTCCACGAGAATCAAGCTCACCATGTCGAGTGGGTCATAGCCACTGATTCAAGTTGTTGCACTTGAGCCTTATTTGGAGAACTTTGTATCGGTGGATGTCTTTCCACGAGAATCAAGCTCACCATGTCGAGTGGGTCATAGCCACTGATTCAAGTTGTTGTACTTGATCTTTGACTGCATTGGTTAGAGGAGAAACCCCCTTGCCCCTTGATAGATATGTAGTTCAATGTAACCCTGCATCAACAGAACCCTCGAGATCCTTGAAATGGTTATTGAAAATGCTATGGTATGATGTCATGATGTTATGTCCATGTATGCGAAAAGCAAGTAAGTGTATATACAGGCAAACAATATTCACACAGAGCAAACAAGGCCTTAGGTTTAGGCTTGCATGAGGTTCAGGTACTACCCTCTTTCAGTTTGTTGGTTAAAACCTGTCCTACCAAAAGTAACCGGGTTCTAGAGGTCCCAATATCACTGGATTGCTTTCATTGTTCATCGTTTCGATTTAGCCACTGAACTGGCGACCGAAATATTCCAGGAAAGCAACCCTCAATTGAGTGTAGTATCGAGTATCAACCAACCTCGGACTGCACCAAAGTCAGTTATCTCACTACCCTAAAAAGGCCAAGATGGTTCGATTAAGGTTCCTAAGGTCAGTTGATGCTTCGCGACACCACGCGGCGGCCCCGTACTCTCCTTGACTGAACTCAAGGGTTACCGGTACACACCAAAGTGCCACATCAACGTAGCAGACTGCTTCAACCATGTCGGTATACCCCGCACAGTTCCCTCACAGCCTTGTTGCTACCTAAAAGGGTTTCCCCAGATCCGGGTTAGGATCTATAAAACTCCGATACAAAGCCCATAAATGTAAAGCAAACAAAGCAATCAATTGAAAGTAAAGGTGATCTAAACCCTAAGGTAACCCCACTTAAAAAAATTATCCCCAGCAGAGTCGCCAGTTCTGTGATACGGTGGGAGAACTGACTAGTGTTTTGCGTTCGTATTCGCACTTGTGCGGTTGAGCAAGAGTCGCCACCGACTTTTTATTTTATCCTAAGGAAAGGTTAAAAAGCACAGCAAAAACCTTTTGAGATGTTTTCTTGGGTTCGGGGAGTAGATTATAGAAAGGGAAGGTATTAGCACCCTTTCTATCCATGGTTATCCATGGGCTCTTAGTTACTTGCTTAGATCACTTGCCTTTTGTTTTCAATTGGTTTGAAATGGTGCTTTGTGTGTGTGTGGGTTTGAAAATGTTTTTGAAAAGAGGCCAATGTGGTGGCAACCTTTGTAATGATCCATGTGGGGATGTATACAAAGATGTACGTCTTTTGAAAAAGGTTTTCATTTGTTTTTGAAAGTTGTTTTGAAAGTGTTGTGAGGTGTGGTTTTGAAATTAGGCAAATGTTTTGTTTTGCAAGTTTAATTCAAGTAACTTAAGAGGTTATCTACTCCTAAATTTCTCAAAAGATTATTGCTATGTTTTAACCCTTTTAACAAGTTTGTTCCACCATTGAATTTGGTGGGCAACCTTATGTTAGGATGTGAAAGGGACAGGCGCGGGTCATCGTTTAGACCATAATTGCAACGTCGTTAAATATCTTTGGGCAATTTTCTTTAAGGGACCTGATCATTTGTTTTTGTTTGTTTTGAAAAGTCTTATCGAGGGACTATGATCATTCAATTTGTTTGTTTTTCCCAAAGAGACCTAACATGCAATATGGCCCAATTTTGAAAGGCAACAAGCGGATGTAACCCTAGGGGTGTTGGTGTGCAAGTGTGTTTTATTGCATACAAGAGTTTTTTCTTTGAATTAGGTTTTTCTATTTCATTGATTTTATCTTGTCATACACGTCCTAATTACTAGCAATAAGAAGCGGAAATGTAAAATCCTACGCTATTACAACAATTAGGGGAGGGGGATACACATTTGTACATGGGGGGTTCAACGAGAAAAATAGACAAAAAAGAAAATAGCAAAAAACAAGATATATATAGAGAGAGAGGGAGCCCGCGCGCTGTTGGGAGGCCATCAGAAGTTCTGACCCAGATCCGTTGTCAGATGATCAACCTGTTGGTGAAACTGGATGAGTCAGAACTTCTGACTCTAGAACCTGCAAAACAGAAGTTTGTTAGTGGGGAAATCAGAAGTTCTGATTTCCCTGCGCTGCAAGACAGAAGTTTGTTAGTGGAGAAACCAGAAGTTCTGATTCTGCTGAAAAGGCAATAACTCTCAGAGGTTCTGATGTCATTGACAGCAAAACAGGCTTCAGATGTGCTAACGTCAAAGTCAGCATTTGGCTTTTCCCTGTACTAATCAGAACATCTGCAATTCTGTTATTACTCCACAAAACAGGAACATATTTGGAACAGATCCAGCAAAAATAGCAAAAATGTTTCAGAGGTCAGAATCACCAAGGTCACAGGCAAGTCCTATACTGGCTCAGAACGTTCTGAGGTATGAGAGTCCTCAGAACATAAACAGCAATAACATGAATATTTACATTATGTTACTTGAATATGCACAGCTGATGATGCTTAACAGTGTGGTGAGGGTCAGCAGGTGCTTACCTGACTGTTTGGAAAGTGATGGGTGAAAGTTAGCTTTTGGTTCTGGTGGTGTTCTGGACAGATTTGGAAAAGGGGAAGTAAAGGTGTATACGTATGCAGGGTCAGAAGTTTGGAAAGAGTGTTTTTGGTTTACAGAAAAGAACTGGATATTTGATGAAGTTGAAGGTGAGAGACTTTAAAGTTATGAAACAAAGCTGGAGATTTTGGCAGAGTTTCAGAATGCTACGTTGCTGGGAGTTTCGTTTCTCTCTTAGCAATTTTTCTGTTTCTTTTCTTGAACGCCTTTTGCAGTGGTGGAAGCTCTCTATTTATAGGCAAAGTTCTTGTGGATGCCTTGAACATTTAAGGCGCCAACAGAGTTTGAATTTGTTCTTTGACAGAAATTCCTGGGAAGTTGTGATACAGATAGCTTTCAGCCTAGGTTGCAGCAGCAGGCGTAGATTGGGGAGAAGTGACCTCTGAAGTGGGCGGTGGCGTGAAGACCCATGCCAGAATCTGTGCAAAAGCATTTTCCAAGCCACACGTGAATGCTCAGGAGTGGTTGGAAGCATTAATGGCCATTAAATGGTGACAAGACCTGTCAATACCAACATTCTGGTAATGGAAACCAGCGTTGAATCAGCAGCGTAAACCATGCTCTGGCCTTGGCTACCTGTTGTCTTAGCAAACTCTGGAGATTCTCCTGGTTTTCTGGTACGTTCCTTGGATCTACTTCTGGACAATCTGGACTTAGAGATTCTGTATCAATGTGACACCTATCCTTCTGACCTTTCATCTTCTGATTTCAACCTGTTCTGAAGGAGTCTTCATACTTTCCTGTTTCTCTTGCATTCCTTTAGCAAATTCTGACTGAGCTTGTGTAACTGCTGAAGGGGCATGTTCTATTTGAGGTTTACATTCTGAACCACGTTTACAACTTTTGATTGAACTGATGTAGCTGCTGAAGAGCCAACTTCTGACCATGCTGAGCCAAGCTTGCAACTTCTGACTGTCTTCATCTGGGATGGGTCCAGAAGTTCTGAAGCGCTGATTTTTTTCTAAAAACACTTATTTTGAAGAAGCATTCTAAGTACTTAGAAATTGATTGATTTTTTTTTCTCAAGATAAAAGTGTTGTTTCTGGAGTTCGTGAGATCATCTTGCTCTTGTAAGTGTCTTGCTTGGGCAAAGGATGACTCAGGACTTGGATTTGTTTCAGGGGACCTTGAAAAATCTAAGATGGTTTCCTGAAGAAAGGGAGGGCAAATTTTGGGGTACAACACAAGGCGTTTTGAAAAGAGATCTAGAGTTCGGGGGTTGGTTATACAATGGGAAGGTATTAGCACCCAATGTATCTATAGTATCCTATAGGAACCTTTTGAAATATCCGTTTATCAAAATTGTTTGTTTGATTAAAATAGCTTGTTTGGCCAAAAATGGGTATGGAAGAGATTTTGAAGATACGACGACCTAACGTCGAAGTTTTGACTTAAAAGGTGTGAGTTTGAAATGGAACATTTGAGAAAATTATCTTAAGTTTTTGACAAAATAATAAACGAAAGAAAAATGAATGAGGGTATTCACACGATTAGATGAGATATGTTTGATGACATGAAGTCAAAAAATTAAAACAATTCCCTTGGATTGTTAGGGACGAAAGATATAAAGATTAGAGATCGATTAATTAAAATGACAATTGAATAATTAACTAATGAAATTTAAATCGTACTAGCATGTATTTTGAACGATTAAGTAAATAAACAAAATTACATAAAAGATTAAATTATAACATCGTGGATTTTTAATAATTAAAACAAATAACAAGAATTAAATCATGAAACATGTATTTTTTGAATAATTAAATAAACAACAACAAAAAATTAAATAAAAATAATAATAGCATGTTGACAAAATTAAATAAAAGATAAATTTAAAATAACATGTTTTTTATTACGTTTTATAATAATTAATAATATATAATCAAATTAAAGGAATAAAACCTAAAAGAACTAAAAAGAATACCCCAGCAAGAGTTGAACTCATGTCTTAAGGATAATGGGTAGTATGCCTTTCCAGTTGAGCTAAGTTGTTATTCATTTATTAACATGAATTTATTAAAACATAAAGGACAATTGGTATTGAAGTTGGACCAAAAACAAGCCCAATGGGCCAACCGGGTTTGAAAGGAGAAAAAAAATTGGGAAACCCTAATGTGCTAAAGAGGCGCGACGGACTGCTGGAATTGTTATGGCGGATTAATTTATTAATGATAAACTATGCCCTTATATTTCCTATCGTGAAAAAAACAAAGGATAAAACTTCCTCTCCTTATTCACAGATCCATTCCTCTATTTCTTCTTGCTGCTGTTATTGCTCGAAACACTTTAATCCCACTCTTACAACCATCTAAAACCCTCTTGGTATCATCTCTTCAAGCAACCCACTTCATCTCTTTAAACCAAACAAAAACAACTCCTAAATCTCAAGCTAAAAGTAGTTGCAAAATACGATTTGAAAGCAACCCCAAGCGGCGGTCTCTTTCGCTTCATCTGCTCCGCGATAACAAGCATTAGTCGCCACTCCGGTTTTTGACAGCCAGAAGTAGTTTCAACAGATCGAGATTTAGGTCTCAATGTACCAACAATTATTGAAAGCAAGGGACGAAAGGTTACCAATCCATGAGTTTCGTTGGTCCAATAGTTTGATGGATGAAGACCGGAGAATCACGGATCTTCTTGCGGATACAGGTGGTTGGGCGGTGGTGCCGATGATAGATGGTGTTTACGGAGGTAGACGTGGTGTTTATAGTGAGGTTAGAGGTATGTTGTTGAACAAAATCGGGCAATGGTGTGTGTCAGTGACAGAAAACTCACGGAGGGTGTTATTGATGATGTAACGATGTGGGAGTTTGGATGATGAACGATAGTTTTTGTGGGTCAATCTTGGTGGGTGTTCTTAGGAGGAGATCGCGAAGGTTGATTGCAGGACAGATTCAGTGACGGTGCTGGTGTGGTATCGCATGGATCTGCACTGAAGAGGAGTGGTTTGCACGCTTACAGTGGCAGTGTTCGGATTCTGTTGCTGGCCGATATGGAGCGGCGATGAGTGTAGGTTCCGTTAGTGTATTTAACAGGTTAGGAATTTGACAGATTCTATGTTGGTTTTTGAATTAGCAGGTTCTATGTTTTGGTACAGGTTCTAAGTTTTGGTAACGGTTAACTGATTCTATGCTGGCTTTATATGGTTTGCAGCTTGAGGTGAGTTAGTTCTACAATTTTTATCTCTGATATTCCTTAAAAAATTGTTTTCTTTTTGGTGTTTATTAATACTAAAGTTTCTAAACATTAACAAATTGCAGCAACTAAAAAAAAACCAGCAAGGAAAGTAATGAGGAAGCAAGCATCATATGGAAGAAAAAATGGCATAATAGATGGTTCAGACATGAATATATGCAGCAGTATATAGGGAGGAGGAAGAGAATAATACATATCGGAGCCTCCCCGATGGGGCTTCTAAAATCGTAAGTTTTTTCCTCTTTTCCTGTTTTTCTTCTTGCTGAATTTTTAGAACAAAACTCTATTTTTTCTGTTTTTTCTCACTCTTGTTGGATTGTTGAACAAAATTCTATTTTTTCTGTTTTTACTCTTGCTGAAATTTTTGGATATCTCCTTCTCTGCTGAATTTTTGACTTCTCTCCTCTTTTTTGTGTTGACAAAAGCCTCTATTTATAGTGAAATGTATGGGGTTTTAGGGGGGAAAATAGTAGAAATTTGAACAAATTCAGGCCCTATTTTGATGTTTCATGGGTTAGCTTTTTGGGGTATCCATTTTAGTGCAATATTTGGAGCTTTGCATACTATTTTTGTAACAGCAAAATGTGCAGATTTTTGTCTTATGGGCTGCATTATGGGCTTTTTTGCAGGGCAGATTTGGACAGCAGCTTGGCATGGTTTTATGTTTACACAAGGTTGAAGAAAATGGATAGCACTACACTCAAAAATAATGGACTGTTATGGATTAATGTAATGTTGGAAAAATAAGCAGCATTTGGATTGTTTTGTAGCAAGAATAATAGTTGATTTTCATGTACAAAACTTGTATTTTATTTTGTAAATTTGTAACAACAAGTCCAAATAAAATGTAACATGAATAAACATGTATTCTCCAATTTATTTTCAATTCCTTTTGTAATGATAAATAATCTTGAATCTTCATATAATCATGAATCTTGATAGGTCTTGATAAAAATTAAAGGCCTTCCATTTGAATTGGGAAAGAGTTGAACAATACTTGAATAAATTGTTGAATGATGAATAAATAATAATGCAAGTCTTAGACTTTAATCTTGCATTTTTGTAATAGAGATCCAAATAAATCACATGGATTAATTTTGTAATCAAATAGAATTCCTCATGTAATTAGTCTTGTGATGACCGATTAATGTACCGAATTCCTTTTCCCACTAACTTCTTGAATAAATGCTTCATGTAAGTCCACCAAAATAATCACAAAAATAATCTTGAATAAATATTTCATGCGATAAATGATTATTCTTGGATGAGATCTCCTGATAACTCCTCTTTAATTATCACTTGAATTCAAATAAAGAAATATTCCAAATAAATTCTTCTAGAACGGTTTTGAATTTAATCATCCCAATTTGACGAAATTCAACCCACGTCATGAGAAAATTTGCAGATGACTTTTGGTCAAAGAAATCAAAAATAACGGTATAGCTTGGTTTTTCTTGTATTTTAGAGTACTGTGAAACACGCATGAACCGAAGACAATAGAACTTCGACCGTTCTTTCTAGAAAATATTCGGAGAAACCGGAGACCATCTGTTGGACAAAGTGTGGAAATAAACGCACAATTCTCTGAAATTCTTTGATGAATCAGCTTTTGGAAATTAACGAACGACCATATTTCTGTCCCGAGACTCGAAACCCTAATCGATGTACGACGTCTGATGCTCTTCTTTCAGACCTGTTTCCTGCACATGAAAACAAAACAACAACATATACACTTCGTGCTTGATTAGTGGTTAGTCATTCATAAGATAAAATGCTCACAACACTCGATAATCTCTACACAGTCAAAGCTCGAAGGCGAAACGTTTGAAACCTACCATATTCGGTGACCTTGATGTGTATACAAAATAATGCAGATGAAGCAGGGATCTTAGGTCAAAAATTGGGGTATGACAGTATCATTTAATGATCAACAATGTTTAAGTGATCCGTGTTGACCAAAGGTATTGTAGATCCATTAGAGGATTGGTAGAATCAAAGCCTCCATACAATGAATCTCAAGGTTATTGGATCAAAGAGATCAAATTAACATACTTGGGCTTGCAAACATAAGTTTGGGCCACGAATGATCATTTATTCGAATTGGGACAAAATTTAGCGCTATGTTAAGCAATCGTAAGTGGACTTATATAGAAGTCACACCTATTTTGAGGTCGGTCAATAGCAATATATGCACCATTTATTTTGAGACATGATATAGAGATCATGCTCCAACAATATTTAGTGCAATAAGAAGGGGATGAGATGAAGAGGGATGAGAGAGAATATACAAACCACTTTTGGATTAAATTTAATCAAACTATTATTAAAATCATTCATCCATTTTTGTGGAGTTAGACTCAACACCATGGATCCAATTATGTTAATAAAGTTCATGATCAAAAATTTAATCCAAGATCAGCCAGAAAATAATCACAAAATAATATTACATTTTAATATATACAAAAAGGTTAAAAAATAATGTTTAAAAATAGAAATAAAAGAGAAAAATATCAACTATGTCCAAATTTAATCAAGAAATAAAAGTAAGACCATAGAAAAATTAGAAATGAACTATATAATTTTATAATTTTTTTAAAGTCAGAAACTATTTTTTAAAATTAAAAGAAAGGGGTAAAATAAACCAAAAATGATTAAAAAAAATAACAAAGTCAGAAACAAAAATAAAATAAGGTCACCAATATTTGTCACAATATCATTGGATCATTCCATAATTTTTTCAGAATTTAAAAATGCATAAAAGTATTTTTAAACATTTAAAACAATTCCAATAAAGTGTAAATTTATTTAAAAAAATAACAAAACATAAAATTAAATTGTGAAAAAATAAAAATCAGAAAGAGGATAATCAAAAATATTTTTCATAATTTTTTCAGATTTTTTGGACTAAAAATGAATTTTCTATGATTTTTTTAAGTTTAAAACAATTAAAGATAAAAAATCAGAAAAGAAAATAAAAGTCAAAAATATGTGGACCATTGGATGAGAGTTAAAACACGTTAGTAATCAAATCCAAGGGATCTGGCGCGCTGTGCATATCATGGTCATTAGTGAATAAAGCACTGAATCAATTATTAAATCAGAATTCAAAAATAACAAGTGGCGTGCCATCATTGGTTGGAAGATGACACGTTGGTCATCTTCAACCTCCAGCCAACGTGAATTGTAGGTCTCTCAAACTGTAAAATCAGAAGCTCAGACTTATGTCATTCGCTTCGTCTCTTCAAGACGAAGACAACCATACCCTGGCGCCAAATTTATATAAATTGTAGCTCAAGCAATTTGGAAAGAAAGTTTTGAAAAGGGATTTGAAATTTCATGGTCAAAACGTGTTTCCAGTAAGAAGTAAGTGTTACAACTAGAACCAGGACAATGAGAGCATCACAATGATATCAAAGTTTTAAAGAATTGATGAAGGAATCTACCTATTGAAGTTGAGTTGCATAGCTCTGAAACTAGACTTCTATGGAGCAATATAGGGCACAATTCTTGAATGTAATTATATGGTTAGCTTCAGGGAAGATCAAGGAAGGTGAATTGATGAAAAAATTGGATTAAAAAAGGCTTGAGAATGGATTTCGAAGTTGCTGAATTCTGAGTTAGGGGACAAGTTTGGCAGGGTGATTCTGGCTATCTAAGCTTGAGGAAATGAATGGGGGATGATCCTCTACTTATAGGGAATCAAATGGAATGTCCAAGCGTGTGAAATGATGAAGTTTGGAGGGAAATCGTGTGAAGTTGCAAACAAGAAAAGCGTGACTTCCAATTTGATCAAAACTCATCCAAAACACGTGTTTTGTTGTGCTAATCAATTCAGGAACTTCATTAAACATGTTTAGAGGCAAAAACGCGTGGAAAACTTGTGATTTGTAGCCAAAACAAAGATTTCAAAATCTGACTTGTGATGAAACTTCAGTTCCAAGTTACCAACTTCAAAATCATGGCATTCTCAGCTCAAGGGGTCTTAGGGCATGATTCTTGATGCTTTAGAAAGATGAGGTTACAAGATTTGCAGTGGAAAAATAATGAAATCAAATGGATTCTTGAGTTGAAAGTTGTGTTGAGTCAAAGTTGGAGAAAAATGGTTGACTTTCCATACTTAGAAATATTTCAAATTTTTCTTCAAAAGTGACCTATAATGTCTTGCATCCAAACATGGTTTTCCACTTGGATTTTGCTCTTGACCAAAAAAGATGGAATGAAATAGACCTCTTGAATGACATTTTAGAACTTGAACCATTCAAAATCTCCAAAAATTGAGAGAGTTATGAATTGTTGAAGTGGGCAAAAAATCATGGAATGACCTATAATCTTTTGTATCCTTAAAGAAATTTCCATCCATTTTATCACTTTGCACATAAAAGAAGGCATAAAGTTCACATATTCAAGATCATTGTGGAAAAATAATGGGCTCAAGTTGATAAAAATTGACCAGGTTATGATCATCTGAAGTCACACATAAAAAATTTGGGATTCATCTGGAGGACTTGTAATCTTTCTTCTTCGTCAAGTTTCTTCCACATGAAAACTCCTTGGAACCTTTGAAGTGATTTGTTAATATCCCTTTTAAGAGAATGATTCCTTTAGAATCACTCAAAAATACCAAAAGATGAGCAAGATATGCTTCTTTGAAGTTCAAAACCCTAGCTCTTAGATCAAGAAACATGCTTTGAGGAACTTTGACAATTTTGAACAAACTTCTTGAACTTTTTGGATCAAATCTTGATAACTTGAAAATGTAGTGAACCAAAATAACCTTTCCATGCCATCCCTTCCAAAACAACTTCAATGGTGAGGTTTGAACTTCTCAAGCTTCATTGACTAGGTTGTGGAAATAAACTCATGAACCCATGGATCAACTTGCTAAGCCCCATTTCCTTTACCTGCATTATTGAAAAGTAAGACAAACCAACATTGCATTTTATTAATTAAAAGTAAAGTCAAAACAAAAACATGAATGATTACACAAGAAAAACAAGTCAAGGTGCTTGGTAATTCCTCAAAGAGCAAAGCTAAAGATAGGAAGGAGAACCAAAAGCCCTAATGTGATCTTGTTGTGATTGAATCAATATGATATGGTGAAGGGATATTAGGGGCAAAAATTGGGGTACAACAATACTTATTTTCATTTTAAAACATTTAAACATGGTTCCATGTCCAGAATGAAAAAGGTGTTGTTTCAATTTGATGAAGCACTAAATGTAATATATGCTTCTAAGATTTGAGGTGTAGGTTTCTGAAACATGTGACTTTTGATTAAGTGAAGTCCTCATGAATGAATAGTACTCATGAATCATCTATTATTAGAATGGATAATTTCTACGAATACTGAAGAACCTACTTCATTAAACAAGTTACTAAAAATTAAAATGACTCTTGTTCAAATAAAGATTGTTGTCGTTTCGAATCACCTTGCACTTTTTGTAACATCTTGAGAGAAATAATATTCTTGGGAATATACAAAAATCTTCACGCTTTACCCTATGTCAGTAGTTTCTTTTATCCTGTCATCTTCTTGTATGATATGCATGTTGGTCTATGTCATTCGTCAGGTAAATAATGTCTTCCATGTTTCACTTCCTTCGCCTCTCACCCATTTCGACATCTCATCATCTCTTATAATCTAAAAACCATCTTCCATATTTCTTCTATCATGCCTTTTCAAATCCTTCTTGGTGATAACATCTTAATCAAGTGTTCATTTTATGGAAAATGTTATCTTCAAATATTCACTTTTTGTCTCTTCATCACCTCTTTTATTTTTGACAAAGGGGGAGAAAGCAAAATGATTTTGATAATGTTTATTCTCAGAGTATTAAACTCAAACATATAAAATGTTGTTGCTACTAATTGTTTATTTTATGTTTTTAATATAGGAAATCTAAACAAGTTCACAGAGTTTATTCTAAGACATGTTGAAGATGAATATCATGATGCTAAGTTTGAAAACCTTATGGATGAAATCAACTCTGGTTTTATATAGAATATGTTGTACACTTTGTGAATATATAAATATTCAAACAGATGTACCAAACACAATTCAGAAGTTATAAACTTACTGAAAGTGAGGTAATCTTGCTTGATATCATAGTGCTCAGAAGTTGTTAAATTTCTGAAAGTATGAAATTAAGACTCATAGCTCAGAAGTTGTGCTCTCCTGAAAGGAAGACAAGTCAACATTCTGATGCATGTTCTCATACAAGATGCCACTCAAAAGCTATGCTCTGATATGTGTGCTTCAGCAACGTACGCTCTATTCAAAAGTTATGAACTGTCTGAATGTCTGATACAATGGAATATATCAGATCAAACACTGATGCTTAAGAAGTATAGTGTTTTGGTTGTGATATCAGAATCAGGGAACAAAAGAGCTAATACATGATGTGTGGCATTATTCAATCAGGCTCAAATCAAGTTTTGATTCTTTATCAAGTGCGGATAGAAACCAAGTTTTGAGATGAAGACTAGGTGTTCTAGTTAGACTTTGGTGAGTTGCTATAGGGAAGTGCTACTTCTCTATTTTATGTTCTGAATGCTCAAAATTTATTTTGTGAGTCTTGGGCTCAGGGGGAGACTCTGAACAAGCTTAAATGAAATTTTGGGTTTAACAGATTCAGGGGGACCTATGAGCTTAACTCTAAAATTTTCGGTTACGGTGATTACCCTGTATAAATTATTCTATCAAAATACATGGTTTTGTCATCATCAAAAAGGGGGAGATTGTAAGAACAAGAAGTGTTTCTACATTTGGACTTGGGATTTTGATGATAACTTTACATGTTATCTTAGAGAACAATTGTATACACTAATAGTTTCATTCTAGTGTGTAGCTACTGCTATAATATTCTGACTCTAATACAAGGCATGTGATGTCATAGGGTTATGAACATAAACTCTGGAAGAAAACACATGGTTACGTGTTACAGTTAAAGTCAAGGTTTTGAATCTATCTTCTGCAACGTGTCTAAGGAATGTTAGTACAAGAGGTTTTGATCGTGACTTTATGGTTAAGCTTTTCTAAAGCTTTGCTTCTATGTGTTACAAGTTTTGAATATTATGAAGACGAGGTTCTGCTGAACAAGTTCTAATGATCTGAAGAAAAGGAAGTTCCTACAACTAAGTGTTGAAGATTTTGAAGAACAAGGTTCTATGTGACAAGTTCTGGAGACTCCAAGACTTAGGTTTTAAGGCTTAAGAAAGATTCTTCTACAACAAGCTTCAATGCTCAACATTCAAATATCTGAAGCCTATGTAGATCAATAAGAAAAGTTCAAAATGGTTAACATGTTATAGTGTACAAAAGGTACATAAAGTGACTATGAAATCTACTCTTCTAGAGTGGTGCAATGACAGCTCTTTTGTAGTTGACAGTGACTACTCTCATTATAATTGCTGATAACCAATGGCTAGATTTATGATTTAACTTTATACCCTTTCAACAGATCTCTTTTACAAGCTATAGAAGGAAGACTTGCAAGTTGAAGAAAAGTAACAAACTACATTACAATGACAAATCTATTGGTTCAAATTATGCTCAACAAAACTACACCAAAATGTTGTGCAAATTGTGTAGAGAAATCATTTGGGCATAGTTTTGTAAGTAAGCAAGAAGTTATTGCTCGTATCTTGTAGTAGAACACTTAGGTGTTCTTGATTATACTGAAAAGTTTGTGTAATCTGCTTACAAGAAGCAAATTTGTAATACATTGAAAGTACTCAACTATTGTTCAAATATACCTTGAGAGACTGAGTGAAGGTATGATCTAAAGAAGACTCCTACTGCGGCTTGAGTGGATATACAATAAGGATCGACAGACTCATTAGAGGTGCCAATAAGGTTGATCAGACTTATTATAGGTTGTACTGTAATCAGTTTGGTTATAGTTGATTAAGTCCTAGTTGAAGGCGAAATCATCCTTGAGGGGTGGACTGGAGTAGCTTAGTTAACAACGAACCAGGATAAAAACCATTGTGTTCATTTACTGTTATGTTCTAAGCTAACTTATTTTGTCACCAACGAAAAAATTTAATTTGGTGAAACCTAATTTAAACCCTCTTTCTTGTGTTTCTCACACCTTCAGAAGTTGAACTGGGTAGCGGATTTCCTTCCTATCTTGGTAACCCCCAAATGTAGGTAAGTTTGCAACAAACTGGGTTAACATTTGTCTGTCTTCTTTATCATTCTGCGTTTATAATTCTGCATAATGTTATATCAGTTTGGTATTACAACTCAGTCTATAGGCAGATGTTGTAACATTTGTCATGACATCATATTCTGATGTTTGTAACATCAGTTCTACCATATTATATCAGTGTCTGAGTTTTAGAATAAAACCATGCTACATGACAGGCTTAGCGTGGTTATAGCATGGTGGAATGAGGAAAACCCTAGAGTTTTACGCTAATCCCGGTTGATCATGCTTAGTGTACGTTAAGGCAGTTTGATCTTTAAGTGAGAGCGCACTTAACATGCAAGAGCGGGCTAAGTGCGGTCTGCGAATTTTAACAACTCTATATATACTTCTAAGCATATATTTTGGGGCACATAACACATTTTGGGAGAGAAAAACAGATAAAAACATTATAGAAGTGAAGAATCGAAGAATCAAAGATGATTTCACATTAATAGTCAGAGAAATTAACGTTGATGCTTGATCATCTTCTCATTTTACTTGTTATTGAAGCTACCATGTCTATGGATATCTAAACATATATTGTGTCAAGATTAAAGGTTGTTAATCTAGATAATATGTATTTCTTTTGATCTTTTGTATGTGAACCTTGTTGATAATTAATATATGATGAATATCTTTGCTTTTAATGTTATATGTTTGATTTGAATCACTATTGAAAGGTATTTTTCAAACCTTGAATTAAGATATTCATCCATCAATGAACAAACTCTATACATAGATTTGTGATTTGATATTCACTTGTATCAAGCCCTAAATATTATTGTGTTGATTGTTAGCATGAGACATCATCTAGTAGTAAACATGATAATACTCACGATATCGCCTTAGAGATAAACGATATTGAAAAGATACATGATTATAATGATCATAAGCAAGTTCACATGATCGATTAATATGATATGTATGAAATAGGTTAACAAAATCTAATCTTCACATGCATTTTAAACCATGTATGAAATATTTTAACAAAATCTAATCTTGACATGCTTTTTAAACAGTTCAAACTTAAACTTTTTACCATTGTTGCTAACTTTTCATGCAATTGTTACTTTCCGATATCAAAACCTTTTTAAACCCTTACTTAAATCATTATCAACTGTAGAATGGTAGTAATATTGCATCAATCCCTATGGAGATGATAAAGCAAATACTTACCATATCAAAAGTGTTTCAATAGTGCCCAATTTTCATTGGGTCCTTGAGAGTAAGTGGATACTATGTTGCACTTGAGAAACCATTGAAAAACACCTTTAGGAACAAGAAATCTCCTAAATTTTCATTTTATAATGGTATAAACTTTCTTGCAAAAAAACCTCACAACACTACTCTCCTCAGACCAAACTCTCAGTCTCCATTCACACAAGAAAACCCAACAACAAACAGAGGGATGAAGTATAAGAACAAAAGCGAAGAGCATACATAGAAGAAGACAGAACATAGTTGATCTCGTTTTTTCCATCATTTTTGTTGTCTTTCTGTTTCGTTTTGATTTTTCATCATCCAATGTAACATGTAATTTCTACTACATAATGAAAATTGGGTATTAGAGATTATTGCGGTTTATTAGTTTTTGTTCTTTTGTACGTGTTTTGTGTATTTTTGTTATGAGGCCATGAAATTCGAGTGAGAAGTGAGGCGAGGGTCTGTTTCCATGGTGTTTTGACTAAGCCTTTGTTTTATGAAAAAATCGAGTTGTGAGAAATAGAAAGAGAAGGATGAAATAGATGAAAGAGGCGTTGATTTTGTTTCTTAGGGTTTTTCTAACCCGTCATGTGAATCAGAAAGAATGGTGGACCTTGGATCGACCCAGTCCGGCCCATGGCCTTCATTTTTTGGGTATGCATTTTTGTTGTCCTGGACTTAGAACCCTCCACTTGGGCCCTCACCCCTAGACATGTTTTTATTTTACTTAGTTATTTTCTTGCATTTTAATTATTTTTCCTTTTATAAGGATATTAAAAATACATTTTCTAAAAAAGAGCAAAAAATATTCCTTTTAAGACATTTTCAAAATTCAAAAAAATGTTTTAAATTTAAGTCTTTTCTTTTTTAGAAAATTTTCTTAAAAAAGACCAAAAACATTTCTCTAGATGTATATTTAGGATTTCTTTCAAATTATTTAAAAAGAACAAAAATATTTTTCTTTTAGTTGTTAATCATTTTAGGAATAATCTTGCCATGATTGATGAATTGTTTGCCATCTTCTTGTGTATGCTTGTGTGTATGTTTGTATGTGCTTTGATCTTGTGCTTGATTCTCATTCTTTTTCCATTCACTTTAGACCATACTCCTTGTTAATTAAGATAAAAGTGGACTCACGATAAAATCAATATTTTCCAAGATAAGTTCAAACACTTGATCAACATCAAGTAGTTTTTCTGATTCGCGTCTCACGCAAGCCAATTTTTCAACTCAATTCAATAAAATCTTGGTCAACACCAAGCTTCTTTTTCAAAATATTTTTCATAATAAATGCAATCATATGCCACGAGCCCTAAGTGATTAAGAATGGATGATTGTTGTATATCTCTCATTCAGAGCCCTAAGATGCTTGTTGTATAACTTGTGTTTGAATGCTCATCTTCATCTGTGGACTTTAACTCAATTCAAATAAATACTTTCTTTACAATAAAGAGTTTTACTTTAAAATAAACTTAAACTTATTCAAACCTTTTCGCCATTTGGCTTTTTAATTCAAAACCTTTTCAAATCTAGAGACTCTTCATGTAACGATGCAAACACTGCTTCCATATGTGAATGTCAAATGTTTTCTACTCGAATGCGATGATAGGCAAAATATATATGAATCCAGATTCAGTTATCCATTCTTGAAGTGATGTTCCATTATCCATGTTTTGGTCAATAATGTTTTCTGTTCGAATGCGATCAAATACCTATCACTAAAATGAAGCAACACACAAACATTTTCTACCTGGACTACAAAGCTCTGATTTCCTTATTGCACCATTAGGATACGTAGGCACAAGATTTCAAAATTTTGGCGAGCACAATAATAAAAAACCTAAAAACCCTTTTCTTTCTCTCTTTCTCGCATAATAATTAAGAAGCAAGTAAATATTAAGCTAACATTCGATTACAAGACTAACTAAATGGGTCTCATTGAGTACAATAGATATGAGATATGCTAATACCTTCCACTTACATAATCGATTCTCGAACCCTAATATGGTTGTAATGGCCATCTTATCCTTTCTTTCGTGTGTTTTCTCGATCTTTCCCCTTTCCTTTTATGAATAAATAATATTCAGTGGCGACTTCATTGTTATTTTTGAGCGTGCGAACACTCAGATATTTTTTGCGTCGTGGCATTATCAAGCTTATCTCAAAGTTTGTTAATTATTAATATCACTATGTTGCAATTCTTCACATCTTCTCTTTAGAAAATGATGAATTCAACTATTGCATACTCTTAAGAAAGAGAATGCTTGTGTTGAATATATAGAAAAATGTAAATTTGATAATAATGCGGGGTACTTATCATGGTAATGTTAGTGGACTTTATTTTCTAGAGTAGATAATTTTATTTTTATTTTTCTGAATTTTTTTTAAATAACCACATTTTAAAAAAAATTCTCAAATAACCACTTTTTCAAAAAAAACTACCAAAGTAACCACTTTTAAAACAAAAACAAATCACCACACAAAGGTCAAGCCACTCTGTGTGGCGCATGCATGTAACTTAGAGAGGAGGGGCCACACTGTATGGCTTTTCCTCTTATGTAGTGCCATGCAGTGTGGCACATGCATATAATTTTAAGTAGGATGTGCCACCTTTGATGGTTTGACAGTTGTTGTTATTAATTTTTTTAAATAATAATAAAAGTAATTAAAAATATTTTATATTAATATTTTAAATTATACAATGCATAGATACATATTTTTATAGACGTCCCCCTCAACTTAAGTGTGTCCCTGTATGACATAAACGCCCATGCCTTTGCCTTACCCCTTGCCTCACCACTCTATGTTGAATTACCTGAGGTGTTTGGGATCTGTTCTGACTCGCTTGATGATGAGGTGCTTGATGTGATGGTCCTGGTACTTTAGGATCATACATCTCCTTGATCATTTCTCCCCATTGTGTTGTGCTTCCAAAGAGATCGGTGCCCATGTTATTGGAGTTTAGTCTTGTTGGTTGGGATATGTGTGGGTGGGATGGTTGATAGAATTAGGATGTTGAATTATTTTGGAAATGGAGCAACGGTTCTTAAGGTTTCTGAAATCTGTATGATGGTTGGGTACTTCGATGGTGTGATGTTTGACTGTATGTAGGTTGGGTGGTATGGTAGGAAGGAGAGGTATCATATGTGTCTTCAGTGTTATGGTAGGATGCGGAGGGTGCATATTGTTGGTGGTGGGTCAGGTCATGCTCTTGGTATTATGGTTGTGTGTGTGGCATGAATTGATGACGGGTTTGGTTGGATGCGGTGGTGTATGGTTGTTGGGTTTGAGTGGGTTGACATTGTTGTTGGATTTCGTATTGTTGAAGGGTTGGACGTTGGGGTTGTTGTTGGGCGTATGATGCAGCCCTTTGGCGTGGGTCAATTAAATATGTCTCGTGAGACAAAAACAAATTTGTTGAAATCGATGTGTACCATGTCAAATATTGGAGAGTTAGTTTTAAGTCATCTTGCGAGATCGTCTCCCTTAGGACCAATTCACGTCGATGCCTCCATTGATGACATTGATTTCTAGCAAAGTCTCTCAAATCATTAAATCCCCATTGGTCATCAACTCTAAGTAGATGCCATTTTCCCAAACATGTAGGGGGTCTTGGATATTGTGTTACATGCTGAACTGTAGCTTCATGCGATCATTGTGGTGCATCTCCACAGTAGTGAACCTGATGAGTGTTATTTTTGTAGTCCAGACTTCAGTATCTACTGGGTTAATCTCATGGTCGAGATCCTTATACGTCCTCCATACAAACTGTAGAGGAAAAATAGTGTTAATCTAATACTAATATTAAACTTAATAAACATATTTAAAGCATTGTATAAAATATGTAAGCTTAATACCTCTTCGGGTCCAACAAGATCAATAAGATTTCCGTAGACTACTATTGCATTTCTAGGGGATTTATTGTAATTCATCCCAATAACAGCCCACCTACATAGAAAATATGGGTAATAAATTAATACATGTTGGTTATAGTATATAGTATGTAAAATTGGTGTTGTTGTAATCTTACTTTGTAGAAAATGGGGAGATGAATGACCTTGCATTGCATGGGCGAGTCTCGGCATTCTCGACTATCACCATGTCTGGAGCAAAAAGGCGCAAGAATAGAAAGAACAACTGCCATTCCATGCATTTTTACACAAAGAACTATACAGATGGGACAAAACACCAGAGCCCCAACTATATGTGTTTATTTTATCAAAATGTCTTAACAAAGGTAAATACATGATATTAACAATACTACCTGTTGTTTCAGGAAATAAAAAGTGACCAAATAATATCATTATGTAACACTGAGCTTTCATAATTTTTTCTTGCTCGGTAGAGTTTTCGGTTATTACAAGACTATTATGATGTTCTCTAAGGAGAAGGAGATTAATACCTTGTCCTATAGACCTTTGTTCAAATAAACAGGCTCCCAAAAGTTCTTCGCATATGGCGTTATCTTGGTTGACTCGGCCGTTGACAGCCTTACCATTAATCAGTAGACTGAATAACATGTACATGTTCTCTAGTGTGACGGTACATTCACCACATGGAAGATGAAAGGTGTGAGCTTAGGGTCTCCATCTTTCCACTAATGCTAGAATAATTTTATAGTCAACATGCTAATTGACTATGTTGAGTAACAGACCAAAACCGGATTGTTGTAAGTATGGTTCAATTTATACGTCGTAAGGAACATACTCATGGACACGATAACGAAATCTTTTAACATCCTATTAAAACATGAATTATGTATAATAAAATAAGATTTAGGTATAACAATCATAAGAACTACGAAAATCAAATTTGTTGACAAATAATAGGTATTGAAGAAAATAAACTTACAAAAGTTTCAATGTTATTGAGAGTTCCTCTATGTTGGTCTCCATGGTCAAGAGAGCCATTTTGTCTTGATTACTCTTGTGTTCTTGTTTATGTTTTAAGAAAGAAATAGTGTGTGAGTTATGATTGTGATGAAAATATAGTGTGAATGTTATATATATATATATATATATATATATATATATATATATATATATATATATATATATATATATATATATATATATATATATATATATATATATATATATATATATATATATATATATATATATATATATATATATATATATATATATATATATATATATATATATATATATATATATATATATATATATATATATATATATTTATAGGAAAATATGGAGAAACATTGTGCATTCATGTGAGAATGATATGCATGTAATTAACATATAGGCGCCACCCTAGGTGGCGTATCCTTTTGTTTTTACATTAAGGCGTCATTCAACATGGCTTATTCCTTTTCGTATGCATGCAAAGCTGGAATGTGGCAGTGATCAGATGGAATACATGCAAGCTTGTAGTTCACATGACAAGCCATCTAAGTTGACACATGCTTACAAAAATTAGAGGACAAGCCACCCTAGGTGGCACATATGTTGTAATTTTAGAAGAGAATCCATCTTGGGTGGCACATTAGTGTTGTATTTCCCATACTTTCATCTGTTTATTTAAGCTTCTATTTAAGGCGCATTACTGGTGTACATCCATAACTTACAAAAACATACCTTAACATATGGATCATTCACAATATTATAGTATTGTTGCTCATATTAACGGTGAGACGTTCAACTGCGATAACTTCGGTTTAATTTTCGTAATATCAATTTCATCCACTTTAGGACAAATAAGAAATCAAGTTTTGCACGTTTCAAAGATAGACTATGTAATACGGTGAGAGAACTGACTTTTGGTTCTGCGTTTTATCACAAATGTTACGGATAGCAAGAGTCGCCATCGACTTTTCTTTTATCCAATAAAGGAAAGGGTGAAAAGAACAGGAAAGACCTTTGAGAATTTTCTAAGTAAGGGGGGTAGGATATGAAAAGGGAAGGTATTATCACCCTTTTCATCCGTAGTTATCTACGGGCTCTTAATCACTGGCTCACTTTTGAAAATACTCTGTTAATATGTAAGTTTGAAAATATTTTGAAAATGCCTAAGTTCGGCAACTTTGTAATGATCCTCGTATCCGTTGAGAATGCATACAAAGTGTTTTTTTTTAAATATTTCAGAAAAGTGTTTGTGTGAAAAAAGGATGTTTTTGTAAGCAAGCAATTAAAATCTATCTACCTACTCAAAAGTCTTTCGCGTCATTTTCCTCTTCCTTTAGATAGTGATATCCTACCATTAGTTAGTAGGAAGCCCTATTATTGGATGTTTGAGGGCTTTCCTTGAGGAATCATGATCAACCCGTGATCAAATGATAAATATCATTTCAAAATGTTGATGTTGACCAAAAATCTTGAAGTTTGATTGTATGTTGACCATAGTTGACTTTTTATCCAATACAGTTGATTTTCAATCATCTGAGCTATTGACTGAGCAAAATTGTGATGCAAGACTTGAAACTTGACATGAACATTGTTGAAGACCTATGGAGGACCGTGGGAACCACTTGAGACCTTTTGAAACCCACACTTCCACAAAACCCTAGTTGTGGACCCATTGCTTAGGAGGAGTTTTGACTGGTCAACCCTTGAGTAGCCTTGAGCATTTTAGAACCTTAGAAGACTGTTTTGAAGAAAATGGGAGGGAAAATTTTGGGGTACAACAGTTGCCCCTATTCAATCTTCTTAAACCTGAAGAGTTAGATTGGCATGTCCGCCATTCGTGACTTGAAGGTAGAAGATGATTGAACACTTAAGTGCCCAGAATTTTGTACTCGCACATGGACCAAGTAACACTGTATGTTAATTATATCAGGAATGGGATTAAAGATTCCATTTGGAGATGTGACGGAGAGTCATCGGAGATGGGTTATAGATGCCATCCAGGATAACTATTAATAAGAAAATTATACTAAGTTTACGCCCAACTTTGTCTTAGAAGATATACCAGAAAGAGTCTAGGCCTGACTTTTCCAAAAAGAGCATCAGAAAGAAATCTACGTTTGATTTCATCCGAACTAGAAGATGTCTACGCCCGACTTCAACTAGGAGAGATACTGGAAAAAGTCTACACGTGACTTTTCCAAAAGAGCATCAGAAATAAATCTACGCCTGATTTCATCTGAACTAGAAGATATCTATGCCCGACTTCAACTAGGAGAGGTACCAGAAAGAGTCTACACTTGACTTTTCCAAAAAGAGTATCAGAAATAAATCTACACCTGATTTCATCTGAACTAGAAGATGTCTATGCCCGACTTTAACTAGGAGAGATACCGGAAAGAGTCTACGCGTGACTTTTCCAAAAAGAGTATCAGAAATAAATCTACGACCGATTTCATTCGAACTACAAGATGTCTACTCCCAACTTCAACTAGGAGAGGTACCGAGAAGAGTCTACGCTTGACTTTTACAAAAAGAGTATCAGAAATAAATCTATGCCCGATTTCATCCGAACTAGAAGATGTCTACGCGCGACTTCAACTATAAAAGGTACCGGAAAGAGTCTACGCTTGACTTTTCCAAAAAGAGTATCAGAAAGATATCTACCCCTGATTTCATTCAAACTAGAAGATGTCTACGCCCGACTTCAACTAGCAAAGGTACCGGAAAGATTCTACGCTTGACTTTTCCAAAAAGAGTATCAGAAATAAATCTACACCCGATTTCATCCGAACTAGAAGATGTATACGCCCGACTTCAACTAGAAAAGGTACCGGAAAGAGTCTACGCCCGACTTTTCCAAAAAGAGCATCAGAAAGAAATCTACGCCTGATTTCATCCGAACTAGAAGATGTCTACGCCCGACTTCAACTAGAAAAGGTACTGGAAAGAGTCTACGCCCGACTTTTCCAAAAAGAGCATCAGAAAGAAATCTACGCCTGATTTCATCCGAACTAGAAGATGTCTACGCCCGACTTCAACTAGAAAAGGTACCAAAAAGAGTCTATGCTTTACTTTTCCAAAAAGAGTATCAGAAAGAAATCTACGCCCGATTTCATCCGAACTAGAAGATGTCACCTGACTTCAACTAGGAGAGGTACCGGAAAGAGTTTATGCTTGACTTTTCCAAAAAGAACATAAGAAAGAAATCTATGCCTGATTTCATCCGAACTAGAAGATCTCTACGTCCGACTTCAACTAGGAGAGGTGTCGGAAAGAGTCTATGCTTGACTTTTCCAAAAAGGGTATCAGAAAGAAATCTACACCGGATTTCTTCCGAACTAGAATATGTTTATGCCCGAATTCAACTAGAAAAGGTGCTCTTTTAGTCTGACCTTCTGGGGAAAGTGCTTAAGTGGCTATTTGTCAGATGTAGCCTCTGAGGAATCTGCTTGTAGATTTTTACCTGAAAAGATAAAGAGTTGATTGTATGCAATGTCATAATGTATGAAATGCATTGTGTAATGATATTCTCAAAAATAAATGAGAGTGTGCTATACGCATTTCGTATGTATATGCTATGATGTTTGTATATGATGTATGAATGTGAGATGTCGTTGAAGTATATTAGTAACTTCGTGCAGCATCTTTGACTGGGAAAATAAATCCCTGACTGTTGTTGGGTATGAAGAATATGTGTATCTTCAATCTTGAAAGGGATTCCTGCTTTTTGTTTGAGGAAACTCCGCTGGGGAATGTTGATTTCTGTTTGGAGAGAAGGGTTCAAGAACATTGGTCGTTCATTGCTCTACTGGGGAATTTAATTCTTATATACCCTGATTGGGGATAAAAGAGATGGATAACCTCTAGAAGTGCTATCTGGCCGAGTTTTTGATATGAACGTGACTCATCTAGAGAGAATAAGATTGAACGATGATCGGTCTAGTTCCAGATTTAGTAGAAACTTTCTAGGGATAATGGTCCAGACTTCCTTTTGTTGGAGAGAGAAATTTTGCCGGTGATTTGCAGTAGTCAGAGGGATAGACTCAAGCTGGGGAGACTGAACTCCATTGGGGAAATAAACCCTACTTGGGGAAATAAACACTGTTGGGGAAAAAGACCCTGAACTTTGACGGAGGAATACTCTGCTGAGGAAATGCCCTTGCTGGGGAAATGAGCTCTGCTGGAGAATATGAACTTTGTTGGAGAACGGGAATTCTGCAAGAGATTTTATAGTGTTGGAGAAATAAACTCAGATGGGGAAGAAAATTTCCATAAACTGTATTGATGCCATAATTTCTGATGGAGATCGGGACTCCGTAGGTTGGCGACATTGCCAAGGAAAAGATCATATTTCCTTATCCACTAGAGGGATCTGCTGGTGAAATATATCTTTGTTGAAGATGAGCTTGTTAAAACTACTATGTGGGGCTAATCCCATGGAAGTTATTTTGCGGGGATAATCTTGTGAGGATTTTTCTATGGGGATACATGGAAGACTTGAACACTATCCCAACTCCTAGAGTCTTGAGCAAGTGCTTATTCCTATTTTTATGCATATACTTGTTAACAGTAATCGTATTCATATGCATATGTTCATTCAATTTATTCATTGGACGTTTTTACAAACAAAACAGAAAAAGGTAAACCAAAATTTGAATTTTAAATATGTATTTCTATTGGTAGTTTGCCCATAAACAGGCGATTTTGTACAAAGAGACAGAAATCCTAGTAAAAGGAAATCGTCACGAAATGAAAATAGTGCAAAGTGAAAACAAAACATATAGTTATGTGGAAATAATCCCGTCAAGTTTCAACTCTGCTATCGCCCCCTATGTATTCAAGCATCTCATCCCTTGTTGTCGGAAGAAGTTGACTAAAATGATCTATATCGTTTGAACTTGACGTCGGTAATAAAGCTTGGTGTAAGTGATCCAACGGGGAATATTCGTACGCTTTAACCCCTAACTTTTATCTGGACCGCCCTTTTGGATTTTCAGTCCACCGGGATACCCTTTTTTGCCCAAGCCACCTTTTCAGGTTTTCGACTTGTCGGGTGTACAATATTTTATATATATATCCCTAATTTTTTCCCAAACCCTTTTAGTTCGTCGGGATGCCCTTATTTTTGCCTAGGCCAGTCAACCTAGCGGGTCACTTTTTCATGTGTAGTATTTTTTTACTATGCCTGCATTCACAGGGTGCAGGAAATCCTCACCGTCCATGGTGGTCAATATCATAGCACCGCCAGAAAATATTTTCTTGATTACAAATGGCCCTTCATGAGTGGGAGTACATTTGCCCCTGGGATCGCCTTGTGGTAGAATGATGCACTTTATTACCAAGTCACCAGCCTAATATACCGGATGCTTGAATTTCTTGTTGAATGCCTTGATTATACGCTTCTGATACATTTGATCATGACAGACAATCGCAAGCCTTTTCTCGTTAATCAAATTCAACTGATCCAACCTAGTCTGAACCCACTCGTCTACGTATAAGTATACATCTTTCATAATTCTCAAAGAAGGAATCTGAACTTCGATAGGTAGGGCAACTTCTATACCATAGACCATAGAGAATGGGGTTGCCCCAGTTGATGTTCATGTTTAAGTGCGATAACCATGAAGAGAAAATGGTAACATCTCATGCCAGTCTTTATAGGTTACAACCATCTTTTGCACAATCTTCTTAATATTCTTATTGGTGGCTTCCACTGTGCCATTCATCTTTGGTCAATACGGAGAAGAGTTGTGGTGCTTGATCTTGAACTGCATGCATAGTTCCGTGATCATAGTGTTGTTGAGATTTGTACCATTGTCTATGATAATCCTCTCGTGGATGCCATACCGACAGATAAGATTATGCATAATGAACTGGGCCATAACATTCTTGGTAACAGAGGTGGACGAGGTTGCTTCAACCCACTTGATGAAGTAATCAATGGTGACTAGGATAAAGTGATGTTCATTAGAAGCAGTAGGCTTAATCTCTCCAATTATATCAATGCCCCCACATCGCAAATGGCCAAGGAGCAGTCAAGACATTCAGAGGTACTGGAGGCACGTGTACTTTATCAGTTTAGATCTGGAATTTATGACAAGTTCTCGAGTGGTGGTGACAGTCAATTTCCATAGTCGACCAATAGTAACCTACTCTTAAAATTTTATTGGCCATAGTATGTCCACTAGAATGGGTGCCAAAGATACCTTTGTGCATATCTTCCATAATATTTTTTGTTTCTTTCTTGTCCACACAACGAAGCAGAGTCAAATCATGATTGCGCTTGTATAAAATTCCATTGCTCAAGAAGAATTTAGCTGAGAACCTCCGTAGGAATTTCTTGTCATTGATCGATGCCCCTTCAGGGTACTCTTGAGTCTCAAGGTATCTTTTCACTTCATGAAACCAAGGTTTTTATTCTACTCCATCGGTGTCAACTTCTTAGCAGTGTGCCGGTTTGTCCAGTCTTTCAATGGTAATTCTGGGAGCCTCGTTATCCCATCTGACCTTGAACATAGATGACATTATAGCTAACGCGTCTGCCAAACAATTCTCCTCTCGTGGGATATGCTCAAAAGTAATTTCCTCGAAGTATGGGATCAAGTTTAACACATGCTATTTATAAGGAATGAGATTGAGGTGCTCCGTATCCCATTCTCCCTTGATCTGACTGATCACCAGGGATGAGTCCCCCATATATGCTCAGGAACTTAATCCTCATGTCAATAGCATCTTTAATACCTATGATGCATGCTTCGTATTTGGCCATGTTGTTGGTACAATCAAAACATAATCTGGCGGTGAAAGGCGTATAGAAACCCTGAGGAGAGATAATTACAGCACTAACTTTGTTGCCAAGTGCGTTGGAAGCTCCATTGAAAACCATAGTCCATCGGGATCCTGGCTCAGGTCCTTTATACGGTCCAGGTTCTTCATAATTTGTAACTAGCATAATGTTCTCATCCGGGAATTTGAAATTCATAGACCGATAGTCGTCTACGGCTTGATGTTCCAAATGATTTACCAGTACACTTCCCTTGATTGCCTTTTGAGTGGTGTACTGGATGTTGTATTCTGTCAAGACTATTTTCCATCATGCTATTCTTCCGAAGAGAGTTGGCTTCTCAAATATGTACTTGATGGGATCCATTTTAGAGATTAATAGAGTAGTATGAGTCAACATATATTGTCTTAGTCGGTGAACAGCCCATGCCAACATGCAACAAGTTTTCTCGAGCAGTGAATATCTTGTTTCATAGTCGGTAAACTTTTTGCTAAGGTAGTACATTGCCTGCTCTTTTCGGCCAGATTCGTCATGCTTCCCCAGTACACACCCCATTGAGTTCTCTAACACTGTTAGGTACATGATTAGAGGTTTTCCTTCAACTAGTGGCATCAAAATCGGGGGTTCTTGTAGGTACTCCTTAATTTTATTAAAGGCTATTTGGAAGTCGTCGTTCCACTTTACTACTTAATATTTCTTAAGCATCTTGAAGATTGGCTCACAAGTAGCAGTCAGATGAGAAATGAATCGGGAAATGTAATTCAGTCGTCCTAAGAAACCTCGTACTTCCTTCTCGGTACAAGGTGCCAGAATTTCTTGAATGGCTTTAACTTTTGCGAGATCAACTTTAATACCTTTACCACTGACGACGAAACCCAGGAGTTTACCAGATCTCACCCCAAATGTGCATTTGTTCAGATTCAATCTCAGCTTGTACTTCTTCACTCTTTAAAACAGTTTATGTAGATGATCAAGATACTCATCTTCAGTCTGTGATCTTGCTATCATGTCATCGATGTAGACCTTTATCTTATGATGAATTATGTCATGGAATAAAGCTACCATGGCATGCTGATAAGTTGTGCCAGTGTTCTTCAACCCAAAAGGCATAACCTTATAGTAGAAAGTGCCCCATTGTGTGACGAAGGTAGTTTTTTCCATATCTTCAGGCGCCATATTAATCTGATTATAACCCAAAAAACCATCCATGAAAGAGAATACCTTATGTTGAGCGATGTTGTTGACCAAAACATCAATGTGCGATAGTGGGAAGTCATCCTTGGGGCTCGCCCTATTCAAATCCATGTAGTCTACACACATACACACTTTTTCGTCTTTCTTTGGTATTAGAACAATATTAGCAACCCATTGAGGATATGATGTCAATGCTAAGAAGCATGCGTTGAATTGCTTCATAACCTCGGCTTTGATCTTCTCTGACATCTTGAGATGCGTGCGACGAACCTTCTGCTTAATCAGAGAACAACCCTCTTTCATTGGCAGATGATGGACCACAATATTAGTATCGAGCCTTGGCATGTCTTCGTACGACCAAGCAAAGATCTCAACATAGTCATGCAACATCTGAATTAACCTGTTCTTGACACAACTCTCTAAATTGGCGCCTATTTTGACTTCTTTCCAGTATGTCTTGGTACCCAAGTTTACAAATTTTATTGGCTCTTCATGTATTTGGATAGCCTTTTCTTCTTGTATTAAGAGTCTCACAAGTTCTCCAGGTATTTCACAATCTTTCTCACCTTCGTCCTCGGCCTGGTAGATCATATTTTCAAAGTCATGAGTGGCAGTAGCAGAATCAATATCGACGAGATCCAAAGTGGATGTGGATCTGTAATGTAGTGTGTAGGTGTGTGTAAGAAGCACATAGCTATATTTGAAAGCAATAAAGTAATGAAAATACAGAGAGCACAAAATTTGAATGCAAAAACGTCCAATGTTTTATTAGATGAGCATATGCAGATGAAAGATAACAACCTTAACAAGTGGACCGTTGTTCCCCGGGTAAGGCTCAAGGCTTAAAGTTATTGTTTTAAAATTACATATCCAAAATCTTGAAAAGCAAGAAAACAAAAAATGGCATTTACTCCTGTCTGAAGGAGATTGAGATGACATCTTCAGTCTTCCAATTGTAGGGCCCGTTGTCAGTAGTGGGGTAGATCCAGTTATCATAGTTACTATCAGCGTCTTCTTCAGCAGAAACAACATCAATAGCATTCACAACTTTGTCATGATTCGGCATTGGTGCAGTGATTACATTCGGAGTCTATGGTGGATCAAACTCAATCTCTTTGTTGTCAATCAAATCTTGAATTTTGTTTTTCAGGGCCCAACAACTATTGGTGTCGTACCTAAGACTGTTAGAATGATAGGCACACTTTTCATTCGGGTTGTACTTAGGAGAGGAGGTGTTAGGATTTTGAGGAGGATCCCGTAGTGTTATCAATTCTGCCTTTAAAAGATGTTGTAATGCATGAGACAAAGACATACTAATCTTGGTGAACAGCCTCCTCGGAGCGTCTGACTGACGCTGATTCCCTTGTTGTTGTTGTTAAAGAGGTACAGGATTAGAAATCATTCCCACTCCCATAGACTGATGGTGATCATTTTACCATGGCCCTTCTGGCCATAAACATTATTGGTTTCTTTCTTATTGTTGAACATCTTCTTTACAACAGTAGAAGACGCAGCCACCAGAATCTTTCTGCACCTGATACCACTTTCAACTCGCTCTCCAGTCAAGGTTAACATATTAAAACCAGATGAAGAACTCCTAATTAGCAGATTAAAGAATGGACATGTCAGAGTTCCCATTAACATATCAGTTAACTCCCAATCATACAAGGGAGGTTGGACCCTTCCAACTAAGTCTTTCCACTTCTGTGCATATTCCTTGAAACCCTCGTTTGAGCCCATAGACATGTTTTGTAATTTCACTTGAGTCGGTGCAAGGTCAGCATTATATTGATACTGCTTATAAAAAGCAACAACCAAGTCTTCCCAAGTGTAAATGTTGGTTCCCTCCAGCTGATAGAACCATTCTAATTGCATCCCCGACAGGCTTTCTTGGAAGAAATGCACCCATAATTTTCTATCAGTAGTATGGGGTTGGATTTTTCGGACATAATACCGCAAATAAAGCTCAGGATAAGATACAGCGTTGTATTTGGCAAAGACGGGGGCTTTGAACTTGTGAGGGATAACAACCCCAAAGATGAGACCCAGCTCTTCAAAATCCAACCTAGGAACTCTCTGGATCTCCATTGCATTGAGACGATCTTCCAGCTGCTTGTTGTCAGCTGGAGGATATTATTCATCTGAATAGTTTGCTTCTTCTTCATCAGAACCCTGGTCATCATTTTCCTCTTCAAACTCCAAAGCTCGCTTGTCTGAACCTTTGAGCCTCCTACCCATGTTGAGGACGCCAGCTGGTTTCTTGATTTTCTCCTTCCTCTCTTTAGTGATGAGGGCCTTTAGCTCTTCCTGTCCCTTGGCTAGACTCAGGAACATTTACTGGAACTGGGTGTTCTGAGCCTGGAGATCCTTAACTGTTTGTTTAAGAGCCATTCTTTCTGCTGAAATAAATAACAAAAGATAAGAAACATGTCTTGAAACACCTGTCATGTAGTGATATGTATGATATGTATATGCAATGTTTTCAAGGACCTTATGAGATTTAAATTTGTTAACCAAAAGGAAACAGAAACAAATATTTTTATTAAAAAGTTTATATGAATACAAAAGATTTCAAAGGAATAAATTTAAAAAAAACTCCTAAAACTTTAAGTTTCTCAAAGACGCCTCTTCTTCATGTTGACATATGCGTTAAGACTCTGCTCCTCGTGAAGTTGCTTCGTCAGCTCCAACACTTTCTTCTCACTTGCATAGAATTGAGTCTCAAAGGTGTCTCGTTCTTCCTTGAGTTGAATCCAGGACTTTTTCAATTCTTCAAGGTCAGTAGGCATGTCTGGATGGAGGATGGTGCGAGAAACATCTCCTTCGATAACAAGCTCCATGATTACCGATAGGACAGTAAGATATGGAATCATAAGGTTTTGAGCAAGAGTTCATACCCATTTGAGATAGGGCTCCAAAGGGATGGAGTTTTTCTGTCCTAAAGCCTTGCTATCAATCTTGCTCACCATGCCCTAAGCATGTATAAACCTTTGACGATAACCTTGAGGATCGTTCTTGTAATCGAATACAATACCCTGGATAAGTGTGTCATGAGGACCGTCTCTTCGAGCATAACCAAATTAATGTAGAGCTAGAGAAGGGTTGTAAGGAATACCTCTCCTAATGCCAAGGAGTGAAACATTAGGGAACTCTCCACAGCGGTCAATGATAGTGATATCCTCGTGAGATCAGGAATACCAGTAGATATCTGTATGAGAGAGTGACATTATTCTTAGAGACCGCCTCAAGCCTTGTTCATTCTTTATTATCGAGCAGGGAAGGTGCGAAATAAACCACCTGGATAGCAGAGGTATACAACACATGAGAGTTCCTCGCTTCTTTATGGTATGAGTGTGAAGAGAATTCAGAATATCTCTGAGAAAAGTAAGCACGCGATTATGAGTGAGGAATATCTTAATGGCGTTTACATCTATAAATTGGTCCGGATTAGGTAATAGTACCAATACATAGATTAACAGAGCCAAGATCTCCTCGAAATCTGAAAACTCATAGCATCCAGAAACAATTGAGCTTTCTCTATTAGAGATTTAGCAAGAAAGCCCTTGACTTCACTTCTCGTTTCCCAATTAGATACAATGTCAAACCATTTCAGATGTAAGGTTGTTGCAATATCTTCTGGTTTTGGAGCTTCCTCTAAACTGGTGAAGGGTGTCTGATTAAGAACATGTACTCTCATTAGTTTAGAGAACTCTTGTCTTGTGGGTACCAACTGATAATCTGGAAAGGTGAAACTGTGATGTGTGAAAAACCCGGTTGAACAATCAACTGATAATGAAATCAATGAAGTCACCATCAAACATTTTTTATCCCACATGAAGGGAAAGGTAAACATCGAGTAAACTTGAGAAGGGTGAAATCAAGGTCTAACGACCAAGAGATATGGGTAAGGGAGTCTGTTACACGAGAGGAAGGTATTAACACCCCCACACGGCCATAGTACTCTATGGTATCCACTCTTGTTATTCTAATCAAAGGGTGTGTAAGAATCTATATCTAAGCTGTACACAGAATGCATGCAAAAGAAAAGAGAAAATAATGTAGGGAAAATAACAGTGTACTCACTCGGGCCCTACCTCAATGCCTACGTATCCCTTTTAAGGAATCAGAGCATCCGTAGTTCGGGTTCAAATGTTTTTTTTGGTTTGTATTTTTTAATGAACAATATTAATTTTGCCTTATGCCGTAGCTCGACCTTTGGAGACTTAGGCGTCAGCACATAAGTGAATTAACATGTCCTTTTGGAAAGAGTTCTAAAATAAAATCCCAAAGGCAAAAGAGTTTGTGTTGGTTATTGTTTTTGCTGCAGATAATAGCTAGTTATTCTCAAGAGAGAGATATTAGCCATTTCTCTACTTATTCATGAGATAAGTCTTTGAGACTTGAACCACAGCAAGGCTTAGAATGGAAGAAAAATAAGATCGAGAAGAAACCCGCTTATCATTTCCCATGCTCAGCAAAGGTATGACTCTCATCAGTAATCTTTAAGTGTTTTGAAGTTTGCAAGAAAAAGAAGTTTTTATTTTAATGCAAATGCAAAAGGGAAAAGAAAAGTATAAGGGTAGACTAACCTCAATCTATCTCTAATGTTATCATACAATGATTGATCCTAAAGTTGAGCTTTAAAGGGAAATCTCTACCCTAAGTTGACATGCTTGGATAACAATCCTAATGTCTATCTCAACTCATCATCTATAGATGAATCAAGAAGTCCTAAAGGAGCATAGCAAGGGTCTATCACCTAAAACTATGTCTATCTCAAATCATCATCTATAGATGAATCAAGAGCTCCTAAGGGAGCATGTTGAGGGTATATCATCTCAAAACATCCACACAAAGATAAAATCAAGCAAGCAAGCCGATAAGCTCAAGAGAGCACACACAATATGTCATGAGCAGCGCATGCTAACTAAAGTCAAATGCCTAACCATGATATAGAAGATCAAGGTAGGAAAACAAATCAACAATTAAAAGGCTCAAGAAAGCACACATAGAGAGATCTTATCTAGGCTAGCATGCCAAAGAAAGTCTAACAAAAACTATCCTATGGGGAACGTGTAATGAGATCGAAGTCGTGATCTCAATTTCTAAATTGAGTGACTCATCGATCAACAACCAAGTAAAGCGATAAAATCCTATAGGGAGCATGCACTGAGAGTGGAGTTGTGATCTCAATTCTTAAATTGAGTGACTCATCGATCAAAAAGAAAGAAAACAAACACAAGCATAACAAATATAGAAAATAAAGTGTGGAATGCCTGCTACAGGTCTTTAAACAGCGACTTCGAGCGCACGCTCTTTATTTCCTACTTCTCATGATATCTAGAAATCAGTAAAGTGTGAAATGAGATAAACAAGAGAAAATACCAAACAGATATCAATCCGTAGCAAAGCGTATCAAAACAAAGAAACCCGACGATCTTCGCGAAAGCTACACCAATCAAAGAAAAGAGTTAGAAATCAAATGCTCAGAATAAGTATCGATGCATCATCGATGTGAAAATAAATCAAAATCAAAATCTCAAGTGCATTTGCATATCACACAATAAACTTGCATAAGATTCCAGATCTCAACAAGCAAAGGTGAATCACAAGTTAAGTAATCGGATAATCGGAATTCAATTCCTAAAATTAAAATAAAAAAACCTAACAAATTTTTATGTTTGATTTTATTATTATTTTATCATGTAAAAAAAACTCAAATAAAACAATTATTAAAATATCTAAGCAAAAATGAAAATAATGAAAAGGGGTGCAAAATGTACACAAGACTACTACACAACAATCCAAATTCTGGTGCTAAGCCCAGTCCATGAAGCCTTTTTTGTTACAAGCAATCAGGCTACCAAAAAACAGTTATTGTGGGCTTTAGGGGTGCAAACCAAAATCCAGGGCGCAGAAGAAGCAAATTTAGGTACTGAAGGTCCATCAACAATTGTCCAAGAGCATTTTTTTGTCCCATCAAAATGCTTCACAAAAGTTTACAATGGGCCAAGGAAATGTGGAATCCAGTCCGGCCCAATAACATTATCTCTCAATCCATCATTTTTATTCAGCATATACATAAAAAAAACAGCAACAAAAAGAAATAAACTAAATAAATAAATAAATAAAAAGGAATTAGGGCTGTAATTGGGCATGCCGCTTCAACTTCTTCTTCCTCTTGCTACACTTGCAGCACCGCGGATACCTTCCATCACCGGCGGTTTCTTCCTCTTCATCCTTCTCAAGCCAACTTCGCCAACTCCCTCCCTCTCCGTATACTCCTTGTCAACATCTCCTTCATGCCTCGAAGCCCCATCTCGATTCATCGAATTCGTCCGCGGATTCAAACTTTCCCTATATGTTCAACTCATCGTCTGCTTCAAAAGCACGGAGAATGTGAATTGCAAATGCAAACGAGTTTGCAATTGGATCTTCTCACTTTGATCCACATAGAAGATGAATAAAAGAGGAACAAATTAAAGATTGGAGGGACATATAGCTTACCTACCGGAAAGAAGTTTGGCGCCTCTTCAATCGACGGTGAAGACAAGAAATCTAAAGGTAAACTCAACACTCTAATCTTCTTCCACGATTATTTGTTCCATAGGTTCTTGCCTCCTCAAATTATTGTTGAATCATGGTGATGATGATCAAAGTCACTGACTCATGCTGTTTTACTATTACAGAGAATGTTGGGGATTGGATGTGTGCATCGATGTTGTTGTTGCGGATCGTCGTAGATGATGAAGGTGCTTGCAAAGGTGAAAAGGCATTGAATATCTTCAGAGAAGATGAAGATTGTTGAAGTTCCGAGATGGTGAACAAAGAGAATGTAGAGAGATTTTTGGTGTTTCAGTTTGTGGTTATTGCAACGTTGTTGTGTTGGTGAAAATAATTGATGTGAAAGATGCAAAATTGAGGTGGGATGAAGATGATGGTTGAGATTGCATGGAATTGCATATGAAGATGGTTACAGTATGTGTGGAAGTAGATGAAGCTAGCATAAGATTCACATGTTGATGATGAATATGGAAGAGAGTCAATCAGTGTAGAGGATTGAGATGAAAGTTCCAGAGAGAGGTAATTTTCTGTGGTTTTTGCAATTCTTCTGATGAAGTGTGTAGAAGAGACGAATCCAGGTAATCTTCTGTTTTTATATGTTTTTGTTATTGTTGTTAGAAGTTAGTTAGGAATCAGTTAGATTTGTTAGAGGGTTAGTTATGAATGTTGATGAGTTGGCAAATTTTATGTTATAATAGTTAGTTGGATAATTCTGACTTGCTGCTATTTTCATTATTTCCTGATTCTTCTATTTTTACGGCTTCCTGAATTCATTTTTTCTGATTTTTAATGCAGGGTTGGGCCTGACGCTGGTGCAGATAAATTCCCACAGTAGGCTTTTATTGCCCAGCATAGAAAATATATTAAAGGTATGTCGGGTAGACAGGGTATATCATCTGCTGCTGCCTATATACTTGAAATTCTGGACAGTAAGCCTGTGATATTGATGAGCTCTGGACCGGACTTGAAATGAGCATGTTGAACCTGTCTAGATTGTTTATGTTTTGCGATGGTTTAGTTTTATCAAGGATATCATTTGCATAATTATTCTTTTTTCGATCGCGAACTAGACTTGTCGTCTTACTGCAAGTTAAGTGCTAATGGAAATTATGTTAATCATGTAGGTTTGGAAATGTTATGACAAAGGTCCTTTATGTTTCACATTGTCTTATATCATTAAGAAAGTTATTGTGATACGGTGGCAGAACCGACTATTATACTGGTTTTGCGTTTGTGTTTGCAAATGTTGCGGTAAGCAGGAGTCGCCACCGACTTTTCTTTTATCCAACAAAGGAAAGGGTGAAAAGAACAGAAAAAGACCTTTTCGAGAATTTTCTGAGTAAGGGGGGTAGATTATGGAAAGGGAAGGTGTTAGCACCCTTTCCATCCGTAGTTTTCTACGGGCTCTTAGATGCTTAGCTCATTTTTTTAAATACCTTAAGCTTTGTGTTTAGAAAAAATTAGTTTGAAAATGCCTTAGTACGACGATTCGATTTATGATAACTCTTGTATCAGTACTCAAGAGTGTTGATAAAAGCGTTTTTTGAAATTGTTTTTTAAATTTCTTGTGTAAGTTCAAAAAGTTTGTTTTTGAGCAAGCATTTAAGAACTATCTACTTATACTCGAAAAGGTTCATTCTTTTCCTCCTATCCTTTAAACAGTGATATCCTATTATTAGTGAGTAGGTAGCCCTATCGTTGGATGTTTGAGGGACATTCGAAGGGACGTACAGTCATAAAGGAAACATATGGAGACGCTTTAGAAATTTTGTTTAAGGGACTAGATCATTTACCGAAAGGCAACACTGTAGGGTCATCGAGGGACTATGATCTTTTGATTTAAGGGTCTTTTGCTAAAGCGTCCCTATTCTTGAGGGACATGACTATTTTATTTTTCGAAAGGCAACCAAAGTGGGTGTATCCTAGAGGTGTATATGTGCAAGTGATTCAATTCAGTTCATTTATCTTTGTTATTAGGTTTGCTAGCGCTTTGTTTTCAGTCTTTCCATACAAGCCTATTAGTCTAGCAGCTAATATATTGCGGAAATTTAAAGTGCGGAAAGTTAACTCTACGTTATTACAATGCTTCCGGGAGGGGGTATTTACATGTCCAAAAATGGGGGAAAATAAAGAAAGCGGTAAAGCCCTAGTTAATTCTATTACATTCCATCAACAGATACATTAGTATATATAAAAAATGCAAAAATAAACAACGCATGCGAAATGGAAAGAAACGTCTAAAAACCTAAAAAATGTTCTAGATGAAAGAAAATATCTTGGTTTTTGTTTATTTTAAGAAAATAATTAAACTACCTTAAATCTAAATTTAATTAAAAAATAAATATTAAATGAATTTAAACCTAATTCTAATATTTTTTGTATTTTTTATTTAAGAAAATATTTGAATGAAATAACCTAATTCTAATTGATTTTAAATTATTTAAAACAAGTCAAAATAATTAAGTTAATTAATTTACAAAATTAAAATTAATTTTTAGAAAAATCCTAAGTCTAATATTATTTTTCTAATTTTATATTATTATGGAAAAAAAGATTAAATGAAAATGATAAAACAAATAAAATAAAAAAGAAGCAAATTGGGCCTAATGTCTAAAGAAAATAGAGGGGTGCACTTGAGATTTTGGTAAGGCCCAAATTGAGCTGGCCCAGAGTACTGCGCCTGATTCAGTGTTACTGTCCCCTTGAGGATCTATCACGAGGGGGTGCTCCAGGAGCATTTGATCTGAATTAGTGGTGATCAACTGGCTGAGGGTGGGGATGCATGGTGTACCTATGGACCTGTTTAACACCTGATCTACAGAAGACATGTAATAGAAAATAAAACTCAAGACCTGGGGATCCAACCCAGGCTCTCCAGCTTTACCAACACGCGCCTCACCACTACACCAACTTGTTCATTCATTAATATAACTGAACCAATAACATTATATGTGAAAACCAATCAGAAAAATATTTAAATTAAAACATGTGCGCTGAGTGGGCCCTATCATTTTAAATGGATGAATCATAACACGAGGTTCAATCACGCCAGCACAGGGGGGTCAAACCACCATAAACGGTGGTTGACCTCCTTCTTCTCCGACCATCCAAAATCATCATCTGCAAAACACGGTGAATTAAAAAGAAAAAAGGTCATAGCCCCCCTAATTAGGGGGTTGCGAGTTCAATGGCACCATTTGTTTGTCCTAAAACCCATGGTATTACTCAATTTGGAACTCAACTGTTTTGGAACCCTAACAGTGGTACTTTGCCATCCCTGCGTCAAATCACAAAAGCAATACGTCATATACGTTCTAAACAATTATACTACATGATCTATGCAAACAAAATGAATTAACAATGCATAAATTTAAGGGTTCGATTGAGAAAGGTTTTACCGATCGGTGAGATAGAGATATGGCGTTCTGACTCGTTTCTGGCTCGTATGAGGGTTCGACGTGACTCCTTGGACTCTCAGGGAATGGTTTACGCCTTTGGTTTGGACTGATGATGGCTGGAAATTTAAATGCCACTTATGAAAATTTTGAATTTTTTTTCAAATTTTGTAGAGTTCTTTAGGCAATGTCCATACGTCTACAATGCTTGCTCATGGCTTGTATTTATAGAGGAGATGGATGGGACATGATAACATGGAAAGAATCAAACCCATAAACATTGTTTTTAAACCATGATCATAATTTGAAAAAATGCCAAAAATGGAGATTTCATGCCATTTTCAAAGTTGGATGAACCTGGTCACATTTGCACGAATTCTTGGGCCCAAGACCAACCCATTTCATCAGCCCATATTGCCATAACCATTATTTAATATTTTATGCTATTTTATTTTGTTTTTATTTGAATAAAACAAAATACATAAGGATAAAGTAGGTAGAAATTGCAAGGCAATGTAGAAATGATTTTAGAGGTCTTCCATAAGGTCAGGAAGTGGTTTGAAACCCAAAAAGTTAGGCCATTGACCTAAAAGTTTAAGTTTGCTCAATGCACAATTCTTGAAATCTTCAAATTTTCCCAACTTGGGCAAGCCATAATTTGCTCAATTTTTATCTAATGATGATGATCTTGGACTTTTTGGAAAGCCCAAGATATATACTTTAATCCCTCTTTTGATCAATTTTGAATTTGAATACTTTATCTTGATGTAAATGGTCTTGACAAAAAGTGTCTTTTGTTGACTTTCTGAAAATGACATGTAATGTATGAGCTTGTATATTTCAAATGATGCATCTCTTGAACTTGAGGACAAAAGAGAAATTGTAGGGAATTTGATTCTCTTCAAATGAGATTTGGTTGGGGAAAAATGGATGAAGTATGTGAAAGTTATGTATGGTCAAAGTTTAGTTGACTTTTCCTATAGAAACCCTAATTTTAGCAATTCTTGACTTTTGATAGATTAGGAGAATTTCTTGAGGAATCATGATCAACCATTGATAAAATGAGGGATATCACTTCAAAATGTTGATGTTAACCAAAAAAATTTGAAATTTGACTGTACACGGGCCACAGTTGACTTTTGACCTAGTATAGTTGATTTCCAAACATTTGAGCAATTGACTGAGCAAACTTGTAGTGTAAGGCATGAAATTTGTCATGGACAATCTTGAAGGAATATTAGGACCATGGAAAACATTTGAGATCCTTGGAGCTCACACATCTTGGTGAAAAGTGAAACCCTAATTAGAGGTTCATTGCTTAGGAGGAGAATTTTTCTGGTCAATTCTTGGTCATCCTTGAGCAATTGGGAAACTCAATGAGCATATCTTGAGTAAACTGGGAGGGCAAATTTTGGGGTACAACAGATGCCCCTAATCAATATTCTTAAACCTGAGGATTTAGATTGGCTTGTTTGCCTTTCGTGATCTAAAAGTGGAAGATGATTGAACATTAGAGTGCCCAGAAATTTACACTCGCATGAAGTAACACTGATGGTTGATGATGTCGGGAATGGGCTTACAGATGCCATTTGGAGAAGATGACTGAGATTTGTCGGAGATGGGCTTAAAGATGCCATCTGGAGAAGATGCTGACTTCATAAGAGGTTCCTTTGTGGGAATTCCTGTTCCTGCTGTCTGAGGAGGACTCTGCTGGGGAATTTGGGTTTCTGTTGTTCTCCCGCTTAAGGAAAACTTTCTGGGGAATAGAGTCTAGGAACTTCAGTTGTCCAAGGCTCTACTGAGGAGTTATCTATGGACTGGAGAGACGAAAGTTTGTTGTTTTCTGGTTGAAATCCAAGCTTCACAATAACTTGCTGGGGATAATGAAATTAACCGTTACCTAAAAATTTATTAGAAAGAGCTTGTGTGTGGCTGTTTTAAGATGAGTATGTGTTAGACTGCGTCTGGAGATGTATGAGAAGGAACTTGTGTGGGGCTGCTTCAGGATGAGTCAGTTTTAGACTATATTTGGAGATCATGAGAAGAAACTCGTGTAAGATTGCTTCAGGATGAGCCTGTGTTAGACTGTATCTGGAGATCATGAGAAGAAACCTGTGTAAGATTACTTCATCTGGTCGTGTAAATAGTTTTCCTGTCTAGTTTCAGGTATTAATCTATAAATCAGTTGTTCACAGATGGTTATCCTGGTTGGTTTCAGGTGTTAATCTGGAACTTGAAGATTGTCGGTCATCGAGATAGTCGTCCTGGCTGGTTTCAGGTATTAATCTCTGACCCGAGAAAGAAAGATCGTTTTCCCGTCTGGTTTCGGGTGTTAATCTTCAATCTCCTCATGTAGATAGTTTTCCTGACTTGTTATAGGTATTAATCTACAGTTAGTCGTTCACAGATAGTTGTCCTGGCTTGTTACAGGTATTAATCTGGAACTTATTTTTTGTCGATCGTTGAGATGGTTGTCCTGTCTGGTTTCAGGTATTAATCTTTGACCCGAGAAAGAAAGATAGTTTTCCTGGCTTGTTACAGGTATTAATCTTCAATCTCCTCATGTAGATAGTTTTCCTGGCTTGTTATAGGTATTAATCTACAATTGGTCATCCACAGATAGTTGTCCTGGCTTGTTACAGGTATTAATCTGGGACTTGGCAACATTGGTCACATAGATAGTTTCCCCGTCTGGTTTCGGGCATTAATCTGTGGCTTGCTGTATTTATGTGTAAACCCGTCTTGCTTCGGGAGTTCATACCACTTGGTCATGTAGATAGTTTCCCCGTCTAGTTTCGAGCATTAATCTTTGACCTGCTGTATAAGTTGATAGCATTTGTCTGTCTGCGAACTCAACCTGGAAAGGTAAAGTCAGTTTCATGCAATGTCATGATGTATGCATTGCATGACGCTCTCAAAATAAATGAGATTGTGATATATTCATTTGTGTTGCATATGCTGTGATGTTTGTAAAATGATGCATGAATGCAATGTATGAATGTGTCAGTTGTTCCATTATTGTGTTATTGAACTAGGGAAAATAAATCCCTAATTGTTGTTGGAGGTGAAGAATGTAGGTCTTCAAATATTTGTTGAAGTTGACATGCTGGGAGATGATCTTCCATTGTTAGAGAAATAAACTTTTTTGGGGAAGGAAAACTCCATGAACTGCTTGGGGATTTTATTGGAATCCTGTTGGGGAATCCTGAGAAGCTTGACGACGAATCTATTTGTTGGAGCAGTAATTTGGAAATTCTTGCTCCACCAGGGATATGAGAACCTGACACCATTAGGTTGCATACTAAGAGTATGGCAGTGACCTTGTAGTAGGATATCTCTGCCTCTGTACCTGCTGGAGAAGGTATCTGTGGGAGGAAATATCTACGGGGTTTTGTGGATTGCCCTTAGATATTGTCCCGTTTCTTAAAGCCATCAGTAACTATCTTTCTGTTTTTTATGTGTATATTTGTAAGCAGTAATCACATTCAAATGCATATGTTCAAAACTAATCACTGGACGTTTTGCAAACAAAACAGAAAAATAAAAACAGAAGTTTTGCACTTTCAAAGAGATAGCTTTGTATTATTTTGAATAAGAGTTTTTGTACAAGGAGACGAACATCCTAGCAAGAAAATGTTGTCGTAAGAATGGAAACTATACAAAATAGTGTACAAAGAAAAACATCTATGTGAAATAATCCCATTGGGTTCCCATTCTGCTATTGCCTTTATGTCTTTGAGCATCTCATCTCTTCGCTGATTGTCCGAAGCTTACTGGATTGATTAGTACCACTTGAGCTTGATAGTTGATACTGAAGACTGGCTACAAGGTGATCCAACGGGACATAGTTATACGCTTTAAATCCCTAACTTTTTCTTGTACCATCCTTTCGGGTTTTCAGTCCACCGGGATACCCTTTTTTGCTTAAGCTGCCTTTTCAGGTTTTCGACTTGCCGGGTGTACAGATTTTTTCCATATGTATATCCCTAATTTTTGCCCGAACCCTTTTGGTTCGCCAGGATGCTCTTGTTTTTTCCTAGGCCAGTCAACCTAGCGGGTCTTTGTTCATGCGTAGTATCTTTTAACTATGTCCGTGTTTACCGGGTGCGGAAGGTCGTCACCGTCCATAGTGGTTAAGATCATGGCACCACCAGAAAATATGGTCTTGATCACAAATGGCCCTTCGTATGTAGGAGTCCATTTTCCCTTGGGATCACCTTGTGGTAGGATAATACGCTTGATTACCAGATCACCAGCCTGATATACCTGGCGTCTGACCTTCTTGTTAAAAGCTTTGATCATACATTTTTGGTACATCTGACCATGGCAGACATCCGCGAGCCTCTTCTCGTCAATCAAGTTTAATTGGTCGAGTTTGAAACCATTCATCTTCACTCAGCCCTGCATCCTTCATGATTCTCAAAGAAGGGATCTGGACTTCTATGGGTAAGACAGCTTACATCTCGTATACCAAAGAGAAAGGAGTTGCCCCTTTTGATGTGTGCATTGTGGTACGGTAACCATGAAGAGAAAATGGTAACATCTTGTGACAGTATTTATATGCCACCATCATCTTCTGTATGATCTTCTTGATGTTTTTATTAGAAGCTTCTACAGCGCCGTTCATCTTCGATCGGTAAGGAGAAGAGTTATGACGTTGGATCTTGAATTGCATGCAGAGCTCGGTGATCATAGTGTTATTAAGATTGGTACCATTATCCGTAATGATTCTTTCCGGAATACCATACCGACAGATGAGGTTATGTCTGATGAATCGGGCCACAACGTTCTTGGTAACAGAAGCAAACGAAGCTGCCTCGACCCACTTCGTAAAGTAATCAATGGCGACCAGGATGAAATTGTGTCCATTAGAGGCCGTAGGTCTAATCTCTCAGATCGTGTCGATGCCCCACATTGCAAATGGCCAAGGAGCAGTCAGGACGTTTAGAGGAACTAGAGGTACATGCAGCTTATCAGCATAGATCTGACATTTGTGACAAGTTCGTGACTTCTTATAACAGTCTGCTTCCATAGTGGGCCAATAGTATCCTGCCCGTAGGATCTTTTTAGCCATCGCATGCCTACTAGAATGGGTGCCAAAGGTACCTTCATGCAAATCAGCCATAATATTTTCTGCCTCACTCTTGTCTACACACCGAAGCAAGGTAGAATCATCATTGCGCTTGTAGAGGATTTCGTTACTGAGGAAGAACTTGGAAGAGAACCTTCTTAGGAACTTCTTATCGTTGACTGATGCTCCCTCGGGATACTCTTGGGCTTCGAGATATCTTTTGACTTCATGGAACCAAGGCTTGTCCATTACTTCTTCAGTACCAATCTCATGACAGTATGCGGGTTCATCCATCCTTTCAATAGTGATTTGAGGAGCTTCATTATCCCACCTGACCTTGAACATGGATGACATTGTAGCTAGCGTGTCTGCTAGTTGATTTTACTCTCGTGGAAAATTATCAAAGGTAACTTCTTCAAAGTGTGGAATCAGTGTCAACACATGCTCTTTGTAAGGGATGAGATTAGGATGCTTCGTGTCCTATTCTCCCTTGATTTGACGGATTACTAAGGCCGAGTCTCCAAATACACTCAAGAATTTAATCCCCAAGTCGATGGAAGCCTTGAGACCCATAATGCATGTTTTATATTCAGCCATATTGTTGGTACAATTGAAATATAATCTGGAAGTGAAAGGAGTATGACAGCCTTCAAGAGATATGATCACAACACCGATGTCGTTGCCAAGAGCGTTGGAAGCTCCGTCAAAAACCATAGTCCATCGAGATCCTTTTTCAGGTCTTTCATCTGGTCTAGGTTCTTCATAGTCAGTTACTAACATGATGTTCTCGTCCGGGAACTCAAAATTCATGGATTGGTAGACATCCACAGCCTGATGGGCCAAATGACCAGCCAATACACTTCCCTTAATTGCTTTCTGGGTTATATACTGAATGTCGTATTCGGTCAGGACCATCTGCCATCTTGCTATTCTTCCGGAGAGAGCGGGCTTCTCAAAGATGTATTTGATAGGATCCATTTTATATATCAACAAGGTAGTCTGAGTCATCATATATTGTCTCAGTCAGCGAGCAGCCCATGCCAAAGCGTAGCAAGTTTTCTCGAGCAGTGAGTATCTTGTTTCACAGTCGATAAACTTTTTTCTAAGGTAGTATATTGCATGCTCTTTTCGACTAGACTCGTCATGCTTCCCCAGCACATACCCCATTGAGTTCTCTAACAATGTTAAGTACATGATCAGAGGTCTTCCTTCAACTGACGGCATCAAGATTGGAGGCTCTTGAATATATTCTTTGATTTTGTCAAAGGCGTTTTGGAAGTCGTCATTCCACTTCACTGCTTGATCTTTCTTTAGTAATTTGAAGATTGGCTCACAAGTAGCGATCAGATGGGAAATAAACGTGGCAATGTAGTTTAGGCGTCCCAAGAATCCCCTGACCTCCTTCTCAGTGCGAGGAGTTGGAATTTCAGGTATAGCTTTAACCTTTACAGGGTCTACCTCAATACCTTTGCTGCTGACAACGAAGCCTAAAAGCTTACCGGATATTACTCCAAAGGTGAACTTATTCGGGTTTAGCCTCAGTTTGTACTTCTTCAGTCTTTCAAACAATTTCTGCAGGTGATCAAGGTGCTCCTCTTCAGTCTGAGACTTGGCTATCATGTCATCAACGTAGACCTCTATCTCGTGATGGATCATATCATGAAACAAAGCTACCATGGTGCGCTGATAGGTTGCCCCGACATTCTTTAACCCAAATGGCATCACTTTGCAACAAAAAGTGCCCCACTGTGTGACAAATGTCGTTTTCTCCATGTCTTCGGGTGCCATTTTGATCTGATTGTATCTAGCGAAACCATCCATGAAGGAGAATACCTTATGCTATGCGGTGTTTTCAACCAGAACATCGATGTGGGGAAGCAAAAAATCATCCTTGGGGCTTTCCCTATTCAGGTCTCTGTAATCCACACACATATGTACCATACCGTCCTTTTTAGGTACTGGAACAACATTGGCAACCCATTGTGGATAAGAGTTGACAGCTAAGAAACCAACATTGAACTGTTTCATGACTTCAGCCTTGATCTTTTATGACATCTCTGGCCGCATACGACAAACCTTCTATTTCACGGGAGGGCAATCCTCTTTCGTCGGTAGGCGATGAACCATAATATCGGTGTCAAATCCCTTCATGTCTTTGTATGACCCGACAAAAACCTCAACATAGTCATGTAGCATCTGAATTAACCGCTCCTTGACACTATGCTCCAGATCAGCACCTATTTTGACTTCTTTCTTGTCCTCATTAGTACCCAAGTTAACTGTCTCAACCGACTCTTCATGAGGTTGTATTGCCCTTTCTTCCTGTTGTAACAGTCTGGCAAGTTCTCCTGGTACTTCATAATCTTCCTCACCTTCGTCCTCGGCTTGGTAGATCGTATTTTCAAAGTCATAGCTGGCAATAGCATAACTGTTATCAATGGGATCCAGAGTGGATGTGGATCTGCAATTTGATATGTGGGTGTGTGTAAGAGCATAGATGTATATATTTTGATAAAGTAAAAAGGCATAAAAGAAAAACAAAGAGCGTAAAATTTGTATGCGAAACGTCCAATGTTTTATTGATGACATATGAAAATAAAGTAATGACCCTCACAAATAAACCATTGTGCCTCGGGTAGGACACACGGCTTTAATGTTTCAATTGTTCAAATATTACATATCCTCAAAAACAAAAATACAAATTACTCTTGAATAAAAGTAATGGGCACAAAATCTTTAGCCTCCCAATTGCTGAGTCCACCGCTGATGGTTGAGATGATCCACTTGTCCAGGTCATAATCACTATCACTGTCTTCCAGGGAATTGACTCCCTGGTTATTGATCCGTAAAGGTGGTCCCCCGGTGCGAGCATGACGAACAGCTCTCTGGGCTCCTGAAGTAAAACCCAAACCAAATTTGTCATATTTGTAGGGAATATCGGGAGGTTAGCCACAAATTATACACCCACCTTCTTCGACTACTTCCTTGGTATCCTTCAGAGAAGCCATCTTTAGTGGAGGTCTAGTAATCTTCAGGACCTTGGAAGCAGTCTTGGTTGCAGAATTGTCTGTGGAACCTCCCCAAAGTTCTGACAGGGGGTCTCAATGAACTCGCCGTCCATTTCAACATACCTGAAAGAATTTAGGTGGCTCACCATGTATTCCTCCTCCCCATGGACTATGATAATTTTCCCATTGACTGGGTACTTCAACATCTGATGTAGGGTAGAAGTAACAGCACCAGCCTCGTGGATCCAAGGTCGGACCAATAAACAGGAATAAGACGGGTGGATGTCCATCACATAGAAAGTGGAATTAAAAGTCTGAGTACCAACTTTGATAGGGATGTCCACCTCCCCGTGCACCATTCTTTTAGAACCGTCGAAGGCCTTCACCACAATGTTACTGGGCTTTAGTGTGAGTCCTTTGCAATCTAACCTGTCCAGAGCATTCTTAGGTAAGACATTCAACGATGAACCTGTATCCACCAGAACATGGGCTAATGTAGTGCCTCTTCACTCAATGGAGAAATGCAGGGCATCATTGTGTTTCCTTCCCTTGGGAGTTAAATCTGCATTAGAGAATCCCAGGCCATTGTCAGTTGTCAAACTAGCCACGCAATTCTCGAATTGATCAGTGGAGGTCTCTTCAGGCACATCGGCAGACTTCTGGAATTTTACTAAAGCCTTAGCATGAGCTTCAAAGCACAAAAGTAAGGCCAGCATTGAGATTTTTGAAGGGGTCTGCCCCAATTGCTCCACGACATTATAATCACTTTTCTTGATTATCTTCAATATTTCTTCCATTTCCTTTTTAGAAGCCTCAGGGATGACTTCTTTGTGTGCCTTCGTCTGGACAGGCTCAACGAATACCTCTTTTCCCCGAGTCTCGATCGACTCAGTAGCAGGGATAACAACAGGGATAACAATAGGAGTAGCAATGGGAGTACTGACAGGAGCAACAGCAGGGATGATCATATAAGTAGCAATAGTATTTGGAGAGATCTCGAGAGAGAAAACTCTTCCACTTCTCATAATTTTACTGGTCTCAACGATATTTTCGACGTCAGGATCAGTATCTTCAGCAACTTTGTCTTTGACAGCCAGCGGGTCTTGCTTGACGCCATGGTAATAGACATCAGCCCCATAATTCCAGGGAACAACTTTATCCGAGGAATATGGTATTGGCCCAGGGAGGTTGATGATCAAGGGAGCAAACTTGGGAACACATGTAATCCTGACGGGTCTCTTGGTGGAGACCTTGGGAGGATTATCGGAAATGGTAATTATTGAAACATCTTCACATGAATTTCTTGTAAGAGGAACTTTCTCGAACATGATTTATTTGTTAACCATCAGGCGCTGGACGCCCATTTTTAATAATAAACAGCCATCTGGTAGTGACATACATAAGTGGCAACCTTCACCACAGCCCGGAAATAAACCGGCTCGCAATAGATTCTCTTTAATAGTCAGAAGAGGAGTAGTTAATTCATCCACGAAGGAAACAAAATGGTCATCACCAACAGCATTGACACCTTGGCCATGTTTGGGAATTGGCGTTATTATTACATTAGGTGTCTCTAGAAGGTCAAACTCAATCTCCTTTGCCTCGATGAGATCCTGTACCTTATTCTTTAAAGCCCAACAGTCATTTGTATCATGCCCCAGAGTTTCAGAATGGTAGGCACATCAAGCATTTGGGTTGTAACGGGGAGAGGCAGTATTAGGATTCTTCGGGGCCTCCTTTAGAGTCACCAAATTGGACTTCAGCAGGTGTGGAAAGACCTGGGATAGGGTCATGTTGATCCGAGTAAACTGTCTCTTAGGTGCATCCGGCCTGTGCTGATTATTTTTGTTGTTGGTTTGAGGCAGGATTGGAAATCATAACAGCCTCTACCGTCGGACGACGTTCAGTTTGGTTTTGATTTCTTTAGCCATAAGCAGCACTTACCTCCTTCTTTCCAGTGAAAGGTCTCTTTGCAGTACTGGAGGATGCATCTCTCTAGATTTTACCACTTTTGATTCCAGCTTCTACCCATTCACCAGTTAGTATCAGTTCAGTGAACCCGGCAGACGAGCTTCCAATCAGATGGTTAAAAAATGGACCAGATAACGTGCCCAAGAACATATCCACCAGTTCCCTGTCAGACAAAGGGGGCTGGACTCTTTCCGCAAGGTCTCTCCACTTTTGGGCATAATCTTTAAAACCCTCGCCGGAACTCATAGACATACTTTGCAATTGCATGAGTTGGGGCGAGGTCAGCGTTATATTGGTACTGCTTGTAGAAAGCAGTAGCCAGATCTTTCCAATTACGAACATTGGTTCTTTTCAGTTGATAGAACCATTCCAGCTGAGTCCCTACCAAACTTTCCTGGAAGAAGTGGACCCACAGATTCCTATCAGTAGTGTGGGGTTGAATCTTCCTGACATACGACCTTAAATGCAGCTTAGGACATGAGACACTGTCGTACTTAGCAAATGTAGGGACCTTGAATTTCTATAGGATGACCACCCCTGAGATCAGTCTTAGCTCTTCAAAATCCAACTCGGGTATCCTCTAGATCTCCATAGCATTGATTCGATCCTCCATATGTTTGTATTTATCATCAGCAGGAGGATACTGCTCCTCAGAATAGTCAGGTTCATCTTCCTCAGACCCTGGGTTGTTGTCTCCCTCATTGGGCTTTTCTTCTTGATTGTCTCCTTCATCCGACGTGGTTGCAAAATCTAGATCTCGCTTGGCCGGACCTCTGAACCTTCTACCAAAATTCAAGACACCAGCTGGTTTCTTTGGCTTCTTGGTCTTCTCTTTGATGATTAGAGCTTTCAGATCTTCTTTCCCCTTGGCCAGAGCCAGGAACATTTGCTGAAACTGAGCGTTTTGAGTTTGGACGTCCTTTACTATTTGTTCGAGAGCCATTTCTTTTGCTGAAATAAACAGCGAAAAGAATAAGAAACATGTCTTGAAATACCTGCTTATGCAATGAAGTGTATCATATACTTATGCGATGTTTTCAAGGACTTCAGGAAATTTAAATTTGTGAACCAAAATGAAACAAAGATTTTATTAGTAGAATTCAAAATACAATTGCCTTTTAGGCTTACAATTGGAAAAAAATTCTAAAATCCAAGAAATCAGGTTTCCCATGGGCGATTCCTCTTTGTGCCGAGATAGATATTAAGAATTTTTTTCTTCATGAAGTTGCTTTGTGAGCTCCAACACTTTCTTCTCATTGACATAGAAATGATCTCTAAAGGTATCCCGTTCTTTCTTCAACTGAATCCAAGATCTCTACAACTCTTCAAGATCAGTGGGCATGTCAGGATGGAGAACTGTATAAGGAACATCTCCTTCAGTGATGGACTCCACAACCACTGGTAAGATGGCTATATACGAAATTATAAGGTTCTGAGCGTGAGCTCGTACCCATTTGAGATAAGGTTCCATAGGGATGGAAGTCTTAGGCCCCAAGGTGTTGGTATCAAATCTGTTTACCATGCCCCAAGCTCGTATGAACCTCTGATGATACCCTTGAACATCATCCTCATAGTTAAACACAATGTCCTGGATCAGCATATCATAGGGACCATCCCTTAGAGCTTAACCAAATTGTCGCAAATCCAGAGAAGGATTATAAGTTATGCCTCCCCTAATTCCAAGTAGTGGGATATTATGGAATTCCCCGCAACGGTCAATGACATAAATATCTCCCATAGATCGAGAATACCAGAGAATATCCAAGTGAGAAAGTGACATTATCCTTTGTGACCAACCCAAACCTTCTTCATTCTTCAATACTGATTTAGGAAGGTGAGAAATAAACCACCTTGACAGAAATGGCGCACAACACATAAGAATCCCTTTTCTCTTCATGGTGCGAGTGTGGAGGGTATACAAGATGTCTCCGAGTAGAGTAGGCACAGGGTTACGAGAGAGGAAAACCTTGATAGCATTCACATCTATGAGTAAGTATGGATTAGGGAACAACACTAAACCATAGATTAGAAGGGCCAGAACCTCCTCAAAAGCTTGGAAATCTAAATCATCCCAAAATAGCTGAGCCTTCTCTAATAGGAATTTGACTAGAAAACCCTTGACTCTGCTTCTCGTTTCCCATTTGGATACAATATCAGACCGTTTCAGATGTAAATTTGTTGCAATGACTTCTGGCTTTGGAGCTTCTTCTAAACTGGTGAAAGGCATCTGATCAAGAATAGGTATACCCAATATTTGAGAGGATTCTTCTATGGTGGGTACCAGCTGATAGTCTGAGAAAGTGAAGCAATGGTGTTTAGGGTCAAAGAATTGAAAGAGTACACTCATCATCTTCTCATCAAAGCTCGAGGTAACTAGATTGAGAAGTTGACCATATTTCTTGGTGAACGAAGAAGTCTCGGGAACCCTTGATACTAGATCTTTGAGTTGGAGAGGTATTCTTACAAAGCTGATTCAGATAGTATTTCTATGAGTGGAAGCCATGATCTGCAAAACAGAACAAAGATAAATTCCTCTAATCCTTGAAATGGTCAATGTAATGAAAAATGGATGTTATGATGCATGATGTCATGTTTAAGCAAATTAATCACACACAAGCAAAACACACAAGACCTTAGGTTTAGGCTTGCATGGAGTTTATAGGTAGATACCCTCTTGAAGTTTAGTTGGTTCAACCTGTCTTAGAAAAGTAATCGGGTTCTAAGGAGTCTCAATATCTCTGATCTTTCTTTATCGAGCATTATTTCAGCTTAGCAATCTTTTCTTGCGACCGAAACATCTCGAAAGTCCGATCTCAATAGGTGTAGCATCGAGTATCAACAAATCCCCAGCTTTACACCGAGGCCGGCTATCTCACTACTTTCTAATGGCCAAGTTTGTTCAACTAAGGTTCTAAGGTCCGTTAGTGCTTCACGACACCACGCGGAGGCCCTGTGTTCTCCTTGATTCAACACAAGGGATAACGGTACCAACCAAAGTGTCACACCAACACAGCTATCGCTTCACCCATATCGGTCTACGACGTACAGTCTCCACAATCTATTGTTGTTTACCTAAAAAGATGCCCCCAGATCCGGGTGTAGAATCTATAGTAACAACCCAAACAACCCTCCAAGGATAAAGCATACAAAGAAAGCAATTAACAGTTTTAAAATGAACTAACTCTTAAGGTAACCTCACTTTTTATTTAAGTCCCCAGCAGAGTCACCAGTTCTGTGATACGGTGGAAAAACCGACTGTTATACTGTTTTTACGTTTGTGTTTGCAAATGTTGCGGTAAGCAAGAGTCGCCACCGACTTTTATTTTATCCAACAAAGGAAAGGGTGAAAAGAACAGAAAAAACATTTTCGAGAATTTTCTGAGTAAGGGGGGTAGATTATTGAAAGGGAAGGTGTTATCACCCTTTCCATCCATAGTTTTCTACAGGCTCTTAGATACTTAGCTCATTTTTTTAAATACCTTGTGCTTTATGTTTTGAAAAAAGTAGTTTGAAAATTCCTTAGTACGGCGATTCACTTTATGATAACTCTTGTATCAGTCCTCAAGAGTGTTAATAAAGCGTTTTTTGAAAATGTTTTTTGAAATGTCTTGTGTAAGTGCAAAAATTTTGTTTTTGAGCAAGCATTTAAGAACTATCTACTTATACTCGAAAAGGTTCATTCTCTTCCTCCTATCCTTTAGACAATGCTATCCTACTATTAGTGAGTAGGTAGCCCTATGGTTGGATGTTTAAGGGGCATTTGAAGGGACGTACAGTCATAAAGGCAACATATGGAGACACTTTAGCAATTTTGTTTAAGGTACTAGATCATTTACCGAAAGACAACACTGTAGGGTCATCGAGGGACTATGATCTTTTGATTTAAGGGTCTTTTGCTAAAGCGTCCCTATTCTCGGGGGACATGACTATTTTATTTTCCGAAAGGCAACCAAAGTGGGCGTACCCTAGAGGTGTATATGTGCAAGTGATTCAATTTGGTTCATTTATCTTTGTTATTAGGTTTGCTAGCGCTTTGTTTTCAGTCTTTCCATACAAGCCTATTAGTCTAGCAGTTAATATATTGCGGAAATTTAAAGTGCGGAAAGTTAAATCTACGCTATTACAATGCTTCGGGGAGGGGATATTTACATGTCCAAAAATGGGGGAAAATAAAGAAAGCGGTAAAGCCCTAGTTAATTCTATTACATTCCATCAGCAGATACATTAGTATATATAAAAAAATGTGAAAATAAACAACGCGTGCGAAATGGAAAGAAACGTCTAAAAACCTAAAAAAGGTACTAGATGAAAGAAAATCTTTTGGTTTTTGTTTATTTTAAGAAAATAATTAAACTACCTTAAATCTAAATTTAATTAAAAAATAAATATTAAATGAATTTAAACCTAACTCTAATAGTTTTTGTATTTTTCATTTAAGAAAATATTTGAATGAAATAACCTAATTCTAATTGATTTTAAATTATGTAAAACAAGTCAAAATAATTAAGTTAATCAATTTACAAAATTAAAATTAATTTTTAGAAAAATCCTAATTCTAATATTATTTTTCTGATTTTATATTATTATGGAAAAAAAAGATTAAATGAAAATGATAAAACAAATAAAATAAAAAAAGAAGCAAATTGGGCCTGATGTCTAAAGCAAATAGGGGGTGCGCTTGAGATTGTGGTTAGGCCCAAATTGAGCTGTCCCAGAGCACTGCACCTGATTCAGTGTTACTGGCCCCTTGAGGATCCATCATGAGGGGGCGCTCCATGAGCGTTTGATCTGAATTAGTGGTGATAAACTGGCTGAGGGTAAGGACGCATGGTGTACCTATGACCTGTTTAACACCTGATCTACATAAAACATGTAATATAAAATAAAACTCAAGACCTGGGGATCGAACCCCAGCTTTACCAACACGCGCCTCACCACTACACTAACCTGCTCATTCGTTAATATAACTGAACCAATAACATTATATGTGAAAACCAATCAAAAAATATTTAAATTAAAACATGTGCCCTGAATGGGCCCTATCATTTTAAATGGACGAATCACAACAAGAGGTTCAGCCACGCCAGCACAGGGGGGGTCAAACCACCATACACGGTGGTTGACCTCCTTCTTCTCCGACCAGCCAAAATCATCATCTACAAAACACGATGAATTAAAAAGAAAAAAGGTCATAGCCCACCTAATTAGGGAGTTACGATTTCAATGGCACCATTTGTTTGTCCTAAAACCCATGGTATCACTCAGTTTGGAACTCAACTGTTTTGGAACCCTAACAGTGGTACTTTGCCATCCCTGCGTCAAATCTCAAAAGCAATACGTCAAATACGTTCTAAACAATTATACTACATGATTTATGCAAACAAAATGAATTAGCAATGCATAAATTTAAGGGTTCAATTGAGAAAGGTTTTACTGATCGGTGACATGGAGATATGGCGTTCTAACTCGTTTCTGGATCGTATGAGGGTTGGACGTGACTCCTTGGACTCTTAGGGAATGGTTTACGCCTTTAGTTTGGACTGATGATGGCTGGAAATGCAAATGCCACTTTTTATAATTTTGATTTTTTTTTGCAAATTTTGTAGAGTTCTTTAGGTAATGTCCATGTTTCTGCAATGCTTGCTCATGTCTTGTATTTATAGAGGAGATGGAGGGGACATGATAACATGGAAAGAATCAAACCCATAAACATTATTTTTAAACCATGATCATAATTTGAAAAAATGCCAAAAATGGAGATTTCATGCCATTTTCAAAGTTGGGTGAACCTTGTCACATTTGCATGAATTCTTGGGCTCAAGACCAAACCATTTCATCAATCCATATTGCCATAACCATTATTTAATATTTTATGCTATTTTATTTTGTTTTTATTTGAATAAAACAAAATAAATAAGGATAAAATAGGTAGAAATGGTAAGGCAATGTAGAAATGATTTTAGAGGTCTTCCATAAGGTTAGGAATATGTTTGAAACCCAAAAAGTTAGGCCATTGACCTAAAAGTTTAAGTTTGCTCAATGCACAATTCTTGAAATCTTCCAAATTTTCCCAACTTGGGCAAGCCATAATTTTCTCAATTTTTATATCATGATGATGATCTTGGACTTTTTGGAAAGCCCAAGATGTCTAATTTAATCCCTATTTTGTTCAATTTTGCATTTGAAGACTTTATCTTGATGTAAATGGTCTTGAAAAAACGTGTCTTTTGTTGACTTTTTAAAAATGATATGTAATGTATGAGCTTGTATCTTTCAAATGGTGCATCTCTTGAACTTGAGGACAAAAGAGAAATTGTAGGGAACTGGATTCTATTCAAAGTGAGCTTTGGTTGAGGAAAAATGTATGAAGTATGTGAAAGTTAGGTCTGGTCAAAGTTCAGTTGACTTTTCCTATAGAAACCCTAATTTAGCAATTCTTGACTTTTGATAGATTAGGAGCATTTCTTGAGGAATCATGATCAACCCTTGATAAAATGATGGATGTCACTTCAAAATGTTGATGTTGACCAAAGATTTTGAAATTTAACTGTACATGGGCCACAGTTGACTTTTGACCTAGTACCGTTGATTTTCAAACATTTGAGCAATTGACTGAGTAAACTTGTAGTGTAAGGCATGAAATTTGTAGTGGACAATCTTGAAGGCATATTAGGACCATGGAAAACATTTGAGACCCTTGTAGCTCGCACATCTTGGTGAAAAGTAAAACCCTAATTAAAGGCTCATTGCTTAGGAGGAGAATTTGTCTGGTCAATTCTTGGCCATCCTTTAGCAATTGGGAAACTCAATGAGCATGTCTTGAGTAAAATGGGAGGGAAAATTTCGTGGTACAATAGTTATGAAGCCGGTTGGAGAAAGTTATGAAGTGCAAAACAAGGTGATCATTTGAAGAAGGAAGTTGTAAAATGAAGTCAAAATCTTGGTCAAAGTAGGTCTAAGAATTGATAACTCTTTATACTTTTCTTTATCCCTATAATGTACTTCCTCCATGTATCTTGACTCTTATACTTTGTATGTTGACTTTTTGTAATGAAGATTTTCCAAGTGAGTTCAATAAAATATTCTCCCTCCTTTGTATCTTTTGAATATTTAATATTAAACCTTTTCAATTTTCATTTCATGTGAATTCTCCAGTCTTTCTTCAATCTTGCTATACTTGAATGAACCACTAGATGAAGGCCTCAAAAATATTTAAGAAGGAATTTGGTCAAAATTCAACCTTCCATGGTCGATTTTGACCAAAAGTCAAAGTTTTGGCAAATCTTTCAAACTTGAGATTATTCAATAATAACACCATGTGAACTCATATTCAGTCTTTGCACGAAATCCCTAACACAAATCTTGTAACCCGAGTAATGGTGAACCAAACCTCAATTAATGGTAGAAAGTCTAAAAGAAATCCTAATAAGATGAACCAGCATGATGATAATAGTCAGCCCATAAGACCCTAAAATCCACTTGAGCAATGAGCAATATCCATTACATGATGAGATTGATTTATGAACCCAAACATTATAAGGAAATATTTTGAATACCACATAATTAGAGAAATAAACTCTAATTCCATGATCTTTGAGTCTTTAAGCTTTAAATTGGAACCAAACCCTTCCTTGAGGAAATTCCTCGACTCATATGAAACTGGAAGTATAGCAAGATGTCCATGTGATAAAAACCTTAATTTCATAAGATACATAGGGAAATAAACCCTAATCTCTGGAATTGATGAAACTGGGTGGAGATTGGCCTTATAGATTCGCGAAGAAGAGATTCTTAATGACCACAGACCACAACCCTAATTCCACTTCTCAATGTTTAAAGAAGAAATCAGTATTTATTGGATACAAACACCTTAACTAGTGTAAAACCCTTATATTGCACCACCACTGAACTTTGAACCTCATGGCACTTTATCGAATGCAAATGTATGTTAATGGCCTAATCGAATATATACAAATGAATGCAAAAGTCTAGGCCATATAAAAGAATCTTGGAGGGAAAATTTTGGGGTGCAACGGCTTCCTCTATTTAATCGTCTTAAACCTGAAGGTGAGATTGACACCAGCCTTTCAAACTTTCAAGGTGGAAGAAGATTAAATACTAAAAGAACCCCAAAATTTGCACTCTGAAGCCAGTCATGTATTATTATATTTTTTGCTTTATGTATTTTTTTATTTTTGTTTTTTTGGGTAAAAGGAGTTATCGGGGATAAATGTATGCCGGACTAGGGTTAGACACACAGAAGAGAACTTGGTTATCAAGGAACATCTGTTCGGAGTTGGTAGTGAACACATGACAAGAAAGATATCAAAAGTGGAATATATCTATCAAATTAATCTCAACCAGATATCAAATATGGAAGAAATATGTCAAATTAATTTCAACCAGATATCAAAGATGGAAGAAATCTGTCAAATCGATCTCAACCGGATATCAAAGATGGAAGAAATTTGCCAAATCAATCTTAACCGGATATCAAAGATGGAAGAAATCTGTCAAATCGATTTCAACCAGATATCAAAGATGGAAGAAATCTGTCAAATCGATCTCAACCGGATATCAAAGATGGAAGAAATCTATCAAATCAATCTCAACCAGATATCAAAGATGGAAGAAATCTATCAAATCGATTTCAACCAGATATCAAAGATGGAAGAAATCTGCCAAATCGATTTCAACCAGATATCAAAGATGGAAGAAATCTGTAAATCGATCTCAACCGGATATCAAAGATGGAAGAAATCTGTCAAATCGATCTCAACCGAATATCAAAGATGGAAGAAATCTGTCAAATAGATCTCAACCAAATATCAAATATGGAAGAAATTTGTCAAATAAATCTCAACCGGATATCAAAGATGGAAGAAATCTGTCAAATCGATCTCAACCAGATATCAAAGATGGAAGAAATCTGTCAAATCGATCTCAACCGGATATCAAAGGTGGAAGAAATCTGTCAAATCGATCTCAACCAGATATCAAAGATGGAAGAAATATGTCAAACCAATCTCAACCGAATATCAAAGATAGAAGAAATATGTCAAATCGATTTCAACCGGATATTAAAGATGGAAGAAATCTCTCAAATCAATTTCAACTGGATATCAAAGATGGAAGAAATCTGTCAAATCGATCTCAATCGGGTATCAAAGATGGAAGAAATCTGTCAAATTGATCTCAACCAAATATCAAAGATGGAAGAAATATGTCAAATCGATTTCAACTGGATATCAAATATGGAAGAAATCTGTCAAATCGATCTCAATCGTATATCAAAGATGGAAGAAATCTGTCAAATAGATTTCAACCAGATATCAAAGATGGAAGAAATATGTCAAATCAATCTCAGCCGGATATCAAAGATAGAAGAAATCTGTCAAATCAATTTCAAATGGATATCAAAGATGGAAGAAATCTGTCAAATCGATCTCAACCGGATATCAAAGAAGGAATGCTAAACACGGATAAACTCCTGGAGAAAGAACATCGATTGAAGGAGAACTTTAACCAACAAAAAGAGGGACACCGGGCGAAGGTGAATTTGCCGGAGAAAAGAGAACGTTGGACGAAGACGAACCTTAACCAACAAAAAGGGGACATCAGGAGAAGGTGTACTTAAGACGGAAAGACACCGAGCGAAGGTAAATTCCAGAGAAAAGAAAACGTCGGGTGAAGACGAACCTTAACCAACAAGAAGGGACATCGGGTGAAGGTGGACCTAAAATGGAAAGACATCAGGCGAAGGTAAACTTGTGATTAGGAAAAGAGACCAACTGTAGAGACTCTAAACAAGGATTACCAACACATGTTGGACTTTAAGAGTTGCAAATACACAAGAACCACAAAACCCCTCAGGCCAAATGCGGGGTGTACTTCTTCAACAGTGGCAATTATCTGAATTACCACACACCTAGTATGGATACTCAAATAATTGAGAAATAAGAAAGGATATACACTGAATCTTACTCGCACTCTGACGGCAAAGCAAACACGGGTAAAATAACCCAAGGCTTGCAAGGGCAAGAGAGAATCATGACTTACTGGGGAAATGGAAGATACCAAAGACCCGACTGGTGGGAAACCAAAACAAACTCCACTGGAGAAACATAATAGGATCACTCTAGGCTTGTTGTGGAGATGATTCAAATCTTAACACATAACAATTTGGTTACTTCAAGTAAACATAATTGGCTTATACATATGCATGTTTGAATGTTTTTTTATAGCGTAATGCTCCATACAATGGAAATGCTACGCGTTTTGGCATATGCAATATAATGATGCATGTTTATCAATGCACTGGGGAAAGCACATCAATAATCGGCTGCTGAGAAGACAATGAACTTCCGAACAATTATTCTTGCATATCTCATCTTCTGTAGAGAAAAGGCACTCTGAACTTCGATGGGGAACCGAGATTCAGAACCACCAACCTCTAAAGATCGATATCATTAGGGAAGTAACTTCCTGAAGAGGGTACTGCAAAAATGAATTGCAGTTCACAGAAATCTTGAATTCTTATCAAACTCCCAACTTTCTGGGGGAACAAATTCTTTATCCTCTGTTAGAAAGAGGAGAGCTCGCTGAGGATGGAAACTTTCTCGCATAAAATTTCTTGACGAAGATGACTTCTACTTAGGAGTATAGAAATTCTTAAAAAATAATTCTATTCAGACCACACTAGGGATAACAACTAGAGGTGATAAACTCCACTTGGGGGAGAAGAGAAAACCTTTGAACCATAACCTGAAACTTGGAACTCCACCGGGGAACTTTCCAGCAATACACTCCTACTGAGGATGAGAAACCCTTAAACAACACATGTCAATGTATATTGCTTCAGAAAAAGAAAGGGACTTGACCCACTAGGGAATAAGCAGGCCTGATGATCAATCACCTCTTCAAGACACATTTGATAGGGCAAAATTACTTAAGAAAAAAAACAAACTTCACGGGGATTCAAACATCAACCTCACCAGGCATAACACCACCAAGATGGAAATCTTAACTTGAGAAGAAACAAACATCTTGGGATAGAAGCTCCGCTAGGGATATCTCAAACAAAATCTTCTATCACCGGGGATAAAAAAGCTATAACTGACATTCCCATATACACCACACTGTGGATACAGGACACTCTCTCCATTTGGGAAAGAAAGCTTGCTCCACTGGGGAGTAATAGGTACCTTACTTCGGCAAGTTCTCGAAATTCGACATCGGTCGGGGATAAAGACCGCCTTTTACATTCATGGGGAGGGTGCAAACCTTACTGGGGAAGCCATAGAATGTCAACTTCAAAGGGAGTATATCAAGAATAATCTCTAGTTGGTGAATAAAGTGATTCTTCTGAGAAAACTTAGAAAGAAATAGACTGCACTGAGAAGGAGGAATTATACTCGGATGAGAGTACACCTTTACTGAGGAAAAATACTGCAAAAAATAATTGCAGTTCATGGAAAATTCTGCACTCTGATCCACTCCCAACCTCCTGGGGAAAAGATCCAACATTTCTTTCCATAAATAAAGAGAATCTCAGTGAAAACTAAGACCTTCTGATGTAAGTCTTTGATAAAAGTGACTTTGACCGGGGGATCGCAAAAATTCTTGAATAAAATAATTCTACCTAGGCCACACAGGGAATACCACCGTTGAGGGTAATAATCTTCAGTTGAAGAAGAGAATGGCGCCTTTGAACCATAAACTTGAGGTTCAGAACTCCACTGAGGAAATATTTCAACAATACTCCATCACTGGGGATAAAAGAATTCTAAACGTCATTCATCCATGCACACTACCCCAGAAAAATAGGAGACCTACTCCACTGGGCATAACAAACATGTTAATCAAACATCTCTTCAAGAAAACCTGACTTGGGAAAACTTCCCTAAGGAGAAAAGATACAAACTTTGTGGAGATGATGAAAGACAACCTCACTAGGGAGATAAATACCAACCACAGAGATGCAGGGTATCGACTTTAAGAGGATATAACAAAGGTATCTAGTCCATAGAAGCAATCCTTCCCAGATTCTTCGAAAGGAGTAGATTACGCTAAAGAAGGAGGAATTATACTCGGACGAGAGTACACATTTACTGGGGAAAATACTGCAAAAATAAATTGCAGTTCATAGAAAACTTTGAACTCTGATCCAACTACCAACTTTCTGGGGAAAAAATCCAACATCTCTTTCCAGGTATAAAGAGAACCTTGCTGGGAATCGGGACCTTCTGATGTAAGTCCTTAATAAAAGTGACTTCGACTGGGGGATCGCAGAAATTCTTGAATAAAAGAATTCTACCCAGGCCACACAGGGGATACTACCATCGAGGGTAACAATCTTCACTTGAGGAAGTGGAGGGAATCTTTAAATCATAAGCTTGAGGTTCAGAACTCCATCGAAGAAATATTTCAGCAATACTCTATCACTGGGGGTCAAAGAACCTTAGATGGCGTTCGTCTATGCACACCGCTCCAGAAAAACAGGAGACTTGCTCCACTGAGGCATAATAAGCATACTGATCAAGCATCTCTAAGTAAACCCGACTTGGGCAAAACATCCCTGGAGAGAAAAGATATAAACTTCATAGAGACGGTGAACGACAACCTCACTAGGGAGATAAATGCCAATTATGGAGACGCAGGGTATCTACATCAAAGGGATATAACAAAGGTATCCAGTCCAATGAAATGATCCTTCCCATATTCTTCGAAAAAGGTAAATTATGCTGAAGAAAGAGCTTTTACATAGTGTAATACGGTGGGAGAACTGACTTGGATATTTTACGTTTGATCGCAATTGTTGCGGATAGCAAGAGTCACCACTGACTTTTCTTTTATCCAATAAGGAAAGGGTGAAAAGAATAGGAGATACCTTTGAGATATTTTCTTGAGTTCGGGGGGTAGATTATGAAAAGGGAAGGTTTTAGCACCCTTTTCATCCATAGTTATCTATCGGCCCTTAGTTGTTTGCTAGATCACTTGAAAAATGCTTTGTTTGAAATGTGTTTGTGGTGGGTTTTTGAAAGTATTTTTGAAAAGCGCCTTCGTTTAGGCAAACTTTGTAATGATTTTCGTCTCTATAAGAATGCAAACAAAGTGTTGGACTTTTGAAAATATTTCATGTTTTTGAAAGTGTTTGGTGTGTTTGAAAATATGTTTGTCTTTGAAGATGGATTGTGAGCAAGCAACTAAGAATGTTCTAACTACTCAAAAGTCTTTTTGTTCATTTTTCTTCCTTTGATATTGCTATCTTACCGCTAATTGGTAAGTAACCCTATCTTTGGATGTGAAGGGATGGGCGTGGGTCATTGTATAGTCATAGATAACAATGTTGTGAGATATCTTAGAATTTCTCTTAAGGGACTAAGATCATTTGTAAGGCAACATTCGAAGCGTCATCGAGGGACTGTGATCTTGTATTTTTTATTGTTTTTGCTAAGATGTCTCACATGCATATCATGACTATTTTATCAAGACAACAAGAGGAGTTAACCCTAGAGGTGCAAGTGTGCAAGTGTTTTATATTTCATGCTTAATTTATCTTGAATTAGAGTTTTCTAAGATTGATTTTGTCTTGCCATACAAACCCTAATTACTAGCATTTATATAAAAGTGATAAATTGCGAAAATGTAAATTCTACGCTATTATATCATTTGGGATGGGGTATACAAATTTACAAATGGGGAATTTGCAAGAAATTAAACCCTAGTTATCTATTACAACCATATTGAATTGAATGAACAAGAATTGAAATAAATATTATGTACAAGAAATGGAATGAATATAATGTACAAGTATGAACGGATAAGGAATGAATTTTGTTTGGTTTTTGTTAAGAAAGATAGTTTTGACCTAATTAACTTAAGAGAAAATAATTACCTAAAATTAAAAATTAAAATTAAGTTAGTAAAAGAAATTAATTTATTAAAGAAAACAAATTTTTAGGGTTTTGTTTGAAAAAGGTTTTAATTAAATTAATATAGTATAAAAATTAATTAGTTAAAAATCCTAAGTTTCTAAATTAATTTTAATTAAAAATAAAATAAACTAAACCTAAGTCTAATTATTAGTTTATTTAAGAAAAGAAATTAAAGTTGTATAAGAAAACATTTTGTCTTTTTAGTCTTAAAGGAAATAAAATATAAATATATTATTATCTAAATAATAAATAAAAATATTTTTGGGATTTTTATTAATAAAAAAAATATTAATATTAATACTAATAAAAATAAATAATAAAATAAAATATGAAATAAAATATGAAAATGAAGTCAGGGGTGTAAAACAGATTTTGAGTGTATGTGTGTAAAAAAAGTTTATGGTCTGTCCCATTAACATTTTTTGAAGTCAGAAAAAAAAAACAAATGGGATGTGTTGTTGTATGGTAGACAGGGGGTGAAGGATAAGCAAAAAAAGGAGGCCTAATGGCCTTAATCCCAGACGTGCTTGGCTGAAACAAAAAAAAAGGAAAACAAGTGAAAATGTTAGGAAAAATGCCAGTAATGAGGCTCGAACCCAGGCCCTTAGCATAAACGTGCGCGCTCTTTACCACTGGGGTGGCTATACATCCATTTACTTATATCAAATCATAAATATATATTTGAAAACCCTTCCTAGGCCTGAAATTCGTCTTCAACCTTGCGCCTGTAACACCCCAATTCTACCCCAAGCAAATTATGCAAAATAAATCAGAGTTATAAAATTTCATTCATACAAACGAATCGGGACGTCACAAATTCTTCTAACAAATTCATTGCATTTCATCATGGATATATAACACTTTTACAACATCGGATGAACCATCATAACATCTTTAATTAAATAACTCAACATCTACGCAGCGGAATTCTTAATAACATCTCTAACAAAACAGCAACTTGGAATCATCTCATAAGTCATAATCAAATTGAAAATTCAACAACTAAAAATCATCAATCAAAATAGCAAGCGTTCATCCCTCCGAGTGTTACATATCAGAGCAATGACACCGACTCGAACTATTGAAGGTATACATCCTTCACTCTCGATTACCTGCACGTTACCAACATAAGGGCAACGTTCAAACAGAAGAGGTGAGATATTTAACAATATAATAAAGCGCATGATAATTAATATATAAAGTTAGATCAATAACATCACCACTTCTCATCCCATAATCAACAACAATCTCAACAATAATATACATTCATCAACATCAAAATACACTTCTTTATGAAATCATATAATGCGACTCAATACTATGCAAATGCATGTGGTACCATTGGAGCAGAACTCCCATCTCAAAAATCTGCCAATTAATAGAGGCATCAACAAGGCATAGCCTTCATCTCAAAATTTGCCAATCCAGGCCATCTCAACGAGCATAAGCTCCATCTCAAAAATGCAATGTATGCGACTCATCATGAATGTAATAACAACACCCAAGTTAGCAACATTTCAAATTATCGTCTCGAAACATCTCAAAATAACATCTCAAAACATCTCAATTTATCATCTCAAAACATCTCAAAACATATCAAAATAACATCTCAAATAATTAAAATAATTCATCTAACATCTTCATTTATAAATCATCAAACATCATTTTAATATTAATAAATTCTTGTTAATAACACAGCAGTATTTAACTCCACAGTAAAACAACTTTGTCATCTTGAAACTCTAACGTCACGACCATCAATTTCCTACTGTCATAGCTCAAACAGCAGCTTCTAACATCTAACGTTCATCGTTCTGCACAAAACAGCGTAAAGGCCATCCATCTTCTGACCATGCAAGCTCTAGCCAACGCTATTTCTAATTACCCAACTTCTGATGATGTAACCTCTGGGCGATACAATCTTCTGACTACTATAACTCCTGACCAGATACCACTTCTGATCATCTAACCTTCTGACTAATGACATCTTCTGACTAATGACATCTTCTGACTAGTGCAACCTCTGACTAGATACAACTTCTGACCACTTAACCTCTGACTAGTCCCCATCTTCTGACCACTCATCTTCTGACCACTCATCTTCTGACCACTCATCTTCTGACCACTCATCTTCTGACCATTTATCTTCTGACCACTCATCTTCTGACCACTCATCTTCTGACCACTCATCTTCTGACCACTCATCTTCTGACCACTCATCTTCTGACCACTCATCTTCTGACCATTTATCTTCTGACCACTCATCTTCTGACCACTTATCTTCTAACCACTCATCTTCTGACCCATACAACTACTAACGCCAGAACTTCTATCCTGCACTAATCTAACGCAACTTCTATCAGCATCCTTCTAACGTCAGAACTGCTACTTTTCCTTAACGTTATTATCTTAATCCATTTTCCTGTTATCAACCTAATTAGGAACAGTACCTAATGCCATCCCTAGTTGATTCATTGTTCTGAAACAGCAACTTCTGGTTTTCCTCACGCCTAATTCTACGTTTTTCTTTTCTGCATAATTCTGCGTTTTCGTTACTGCTACTTTCAACGTTTCCATTACTGCATCTCACTATGGGATCTCACTATTAAAGCCCTAAAAATTAATCTATTCAAAACAATCCATCACCTATAATTACCCTATAATCTTACAGCATTTAAACAGCATCAAGACATCAATATTCATCAGAATTCATTAATCCTCATCATGCATCAATCATATATTCTCATATCAAAACAGGACAGCAATCACCTCTAACCCACATATCAATGATCATAAGCCCAATTATAGAGTTAGAACCCCACCCTTACCTTGGATTGAAGGTCGCTCTACAATTTCCGGTTGGATTCACATTCTTGTCGTTATTCCTCCTTCTCACGCAGCTTGCATGTTCTTCTCAATCGTTATTATCTTTCTACTGCTTCTTACTTCTATTCCAACAACAAAATAACAACATAATCTTATTATTCTATTATCTCCTTATTGGGCTTAAAACCAGCACACCCCCTTATTACTTCTACTCTCTCAAAATAGGCCCACATTAAATAATATTACTCTTCTAATATTATTTCTACACTTAATAAAATAAATCCAATTAATTATAACACATCTTCATAAATATTCCAAAAATAATTTAATTAAAAATTAATTAAATTACGGGCGTTACAACTCTCCCCCACCTAGAATATTTTCGTCCTCGAAAATTTACCTCAATCAAACTATTCGGGATAGGAGTCTCGCATCTTGCTCTCCAACTCCCAAGAAGCTTCTAATCTCAGTAGCTGACTTTGGAGTTTCCCATTGCAACACAGCATCAACCTTCGATGGATCTACAGCAATGCCACTACCTGAAATCACTTGACCAAGAAAACTAACCTCTTTCAGCCAAAATTCACACTTGGACAGCTTTGCATACAACTTCTTCTCTTTCAAAATCTGCAATACTACTCTTAAATGCTCAACATGCTCTTCTTCTGACTTAGAGTAAATCAAAATATCATCAATGAACACCACTACGAACCGATCCAAATAAGTATGAAAGATACGATTCATATATTCCATGAATACTCCCGGCGCATTAGTAACACCGAAAGGCATCACTGAATACTCGTAATGTCCATAATGCATTCTGAAAGCCGTCTTCTGAATATCTTCATCTTTCACTTTAATCTGATGGTAACTCGACCTCAAATTAATCTTGCTAAACACACGAGCATCTACCAATTGGTCCATCAAGTCATCTATTCTTGGAAGCGGATACTTGTTCTTAATTGTCACCTTATTCAACTGTCTATAATCAACACAAAGCCTCATACTTCCATCTTTCTTCTTTACTAACAACATCGGAGCTCCCCACGACGATACACTTGGTCTTACAAACTTCTTCTCAAGTAACTCTTCCAATTGCTTTTTTAAATCTGACAACTCAGACCAAGACATCATGTATGGTGCCATAGACACAGGTCTGGTACCAGGTACAATATCAATTGCAAATTCAACTTCCCTCTCTGGCAGTACATCAGGAATTTCATCAGGGAAAACTTCAGGAAATTCACACACCACCTGCAATTCCTCAATTACAGCTTGAGTCTCTACAGATAGCGACGCCATCAACGAAAACATTTGTGCTTCCTCTTGCATCAACTTTCTCAATTGTCTAGCAGACAACAGACCATCTTCCTCTTCTTCAGGAGTAGAAAACTTCACCGACTTGTCATAACAGTTAATATGAACACAATTATGCTCTAACCAGTTCATACCCAAAATTACGTCCAAACCTCTTAATGGTAAACAAACCAAATCAATAGCGAAGTCTCTGTCGAAGATTGACAAGGGACACTTAGCACACACAAAAGAAGTAGTCACCGACCCCTTGGCTGGAGTTTCGACGACCATTTCTCCATCCAAAGAAGACAACACAAGACCCAATCTTTCAACACAATCAGCAGCAATAAAACAATGCGTAGCACCAGTATCAATAATAGTGATTAAAGGAGTACTATTCGGTTTCGGACATACCTCTGATAAGTCTATCCTCAGCAGCTGTCTGATCCTCAACCAAAGCAAACACTTTACCACTTGACTGAGCCCTCTTCGGTTTCGGACACTGGCTACCAATGTGCCCTTCTCCTTTACAGTTGAAACAGACCACACTCTTGTGCTCACACTCCGATACAACATGTTCGTTCTTGCCACAACGGAAACACCTCTTTACTTCAACAGTGCACACATTACTCTTGTGTCCAAGTTTCCCACATTTAAAGCAAATCACACCAACAAGAGCATCTCCCCCACTAGTCCTTTGTCCATGAACAACTCTCTATTTACCCTTACCAGCTGGGGCATCATAAGGTTTACCACGATTCTGCGGGTGTTTACCCCTCTTCTCACTAATAATCTTGTAATGAGCATTATTGTCCTCCTCATACATCCTGCAGCTATCAAGCAGATCAGCAAAGACACGGATTTTCTAATATCCAACTGCTTTCTTAATCTTTGGGTGTAACCCATTCTCAAACTTAATACACTTTGAAAACTCAGCATTTTCCTCAGCGTAATGCGGATAAAACTTAGCCAATTCAGCAAACTTGGCAGCATACTCAACAACAGACTTACTTCCTTGCTTCAGCTCAAGGAACTCAATTTCCTTCTTTCCACGGACATCTTCAGGAAAATACTTTTTCAAAAACTCCCTACGGAACACAACCCAAGTGACATTCTCACCTGCAGCTTCTAACCTCTGGCAAGTCTCTAGCCCCCAGTCATCAGCCTCGACTGCTAGCATATGAGTCCACTACTACGGAAAAGGGCTTTTAAAGCGCTTATTTTGGCCTTTAAAAGCGCTTTAATAGCTGGCGCTGGCGTAGGTAACAAAAGCGCTTCTAAAAGCGCTCTGGTAGACCCCCCCTTTAAGAGCGCTTTCCTGGAAAAAGCGCTCTGGTAGGACCCCCTATAAGAGCGCTTTCCTGGAAAAAGCGCTCTGGTAGACCCCCCTTTAAGAGCGCTTTTCCCAGAAAGCGCTGCCAAAGACCAGTAAAAAAGCATAAAAAATTAAAAAAAAAACGCAGCATACAAAAGCGCTTTTGGAAAAGCGCTCTGGTAGGCCCCCCTATGAGAGCGCTTTTTCTGGAAAAAGCGCTCTGATAGGCCCCCCTATAAGAGCGCTTTTCCAAAAGCGCTTTTGTATGCTGCGTTTTTTTTTAATTTTTTATGCTTTTTTACTGGTCTTTGGCAGCGCTTTTACTAAGAAGCGCTTTAGTAGGTGGACCTTTAAGAGCGCTTTTTAAAAGCGCTGTCGTTTCTAAATGAGGTATTTTTATGTGCAGCCTATAATTTAATCCTCCCAGTCGACCTGTAATGTTTTCGACCTGTAATATTTTCGACCTGTAATATATTTTTGACCTGTAATATATTTTCGACGCTATTATTTCAGCCATCAGTAAGACAATATATATACTAATATAATACCATTATAATATCCAAAATTATATATATACATCATTACATCAATAATATTATAGTTCAAATCGACACAAATCCTACATCATTTCATAAGGGCTAATAACTCTGTGAAACTTTTATCCGACCATCCATTGTCCGCCTTTAAGTTGTACAACTTTAACACCGCAGACAATCTTGTGAATTTTGAACAACCAACATACAACGGTTTCTCTGCATCGCTTACCAACCTCTCAAACATTTTGGGACAATCCGCAAGATCTTCTTCAAGCGCTTCTGCAATCTCTTCGACTCGATCACAATCGTATGTGTCTGTGCAATCGTCGTTTGAAGCATACTTCCTATTACAACTCGACTCAGCATTCCCGGTACTTTTCTCACCATGCATTGTCCAACATGTATAACTTCTATCAATTCCAAACCGTAGTAAATGAGATCCCAACTGATTCCCGTCAACCTTACCCCCGGCATAACAGCAACCCAAGCAAGGACACGGCATTCGAAGCGGGTCTTTGGAGTGCGCAACCGCAAACTCAACAAATTCCCATACCCCTTTCTCGTACTCTTTCGACAATCGGTTTGAATTCATCCATGTCTTATCCATGTCTTAATTAAGCTAAACAAAAACGGTCAAACTTTCACTCTTCACAAGTAACCCCTATGGCGAATTCAATTCACAAAGTTAGTAAGTACCTCACTTAACGATAAACGAAATTGACATCATGAATATTCCACATGCATGTCGAAATAATGAGTATTACTTAATATAATCTAAAAGTAAAATATTATAATTTAATTACATTACTTTTCTTTCTTAATAATAAATAGATAAATATATGAAATTAAAATTGTAAGAAATCTCTTTTAAATAAAAAGATGTTTTAAGTTTGAACTTAATTTTTGATAGTCTTGTTTAAAATTTTTATTGTATGTGTAGTAGATGTGTCAACAAATATCAAAATACAATGACTAAAATTATGAGTCCACGAGGAAAGATGATAATACAATTTATATGTAATAATTACTATTCTAAGCAAACAAGAGCTTTGTTTGAAAAATGTTTTGAACATAAAAAAATATAAAGTAAAAATAACAATGATAGAAAGTTTTTGGGGGGTTAGGATGTAATTAGTGATTCAAATTCAACATATCAGGTAATCAAAGTCAGTTCAAGCATGTGCTAAACAACTCATAACTAATTACTAACTAGTGAAGTCGGATATAAACAAAAACACAACCGCAGCTCATGAATTCCACTCAACTATAATCATTAGAAATTCACACTGAGCCGGAAAATAAAAGTAAAAACAATCAGTTATTCAAGTCAGTTCAAGAATAGGATAGAAACCTTTGAAAATGTTGAGAGCGTCCCGCGTACACTACGATCAAGGACAGTTCAAATTTCTTCAATCGGAGAAAGTTTCACAGCTTTTTCCTACCACAATCGATATTAAATCGTTGAACTATCCGCTGCATGATTTGAATGTAAACAACATGTTAAACTTAGGAGTAACTAAAAACAAAACATTTTCATTGACAATACAGATCACATTCCCTTATTTGTTTCCACCATACTAGTAAGCAAATGACGAATGGCAGCAACGCAAGGTTCTTTCAGCCACCTTTTTGTCCAACTGTTGTATAAGAAAAGTATGTTAATTAATTGGAATGTAAGCTTACTAGATAGATTTCTGTACATGTTGAAGAAGTTACCTCTAGTTCGTTTGCAATTATATCAACATCTGCTGCATTTATCTTAACAGCAGCTAATTCTTTCTCCCTGTGATTCAATCAAAATTCATACTAAGGTTCAGAGAGAGAAGAAAAACAAATCATAAATGCAGGATAAATGAGAGTGACAATGGAGCTTTCAATTTTTATATACATAATAAATTCCCGGGTCTTTTTAATTTCACTTATGTAAAAATTAAAACTTCAGAACTACACATATATTTTACTTGATATTTCTATTAGTAATACAAAAATTATATTTCAACATATACACCAGAACAACAGAAAAGAGTTTCAACACTCTTATAATAATTGAAGTAACATTTAAAGATTCACTTAAATAAGACCAAATATATCATCAACATTTATCACCATTTATTCAGTATGAATCTGATGATGAACAAGAGTATGTGAGCATCAGCCTTATTGAGGCCAAGAGATAAACTTTTGTATCTAGTAAGGTTATTAACTTATATAGTGAATCAGGAGTCCTCAAATGGAGTTTATGCACCTCCACCACCATCATCATCGTCTCATGGAGTTTATGCACCTCCACCACTGCATATATATCATCTCTAAAACGAGGCAGACCTTGAGACTCTAGTGAAAACTACAAGACAATTAGTTTGTTGATCGCCATATTACTTTTCATTAATAAGCAATCAAATTCCATCAAGAAATTGAATGAGGAGATGATGGGAGTTGAGGCGGATAAAAATTTTCCTTGGGCACCATCGTTGGACCCTAAACGGTAAATCTATGCATAATCCACTTACATAAGGAAAAAAATTTCTTCACAGATGAATAATAATATACATCTCTTTGGCATTCGGTATCCAGGAACAATATGCATGCCCCTGAGAAAGAGTGTTTTCACACAAAGGATTGAAAGTAATCTCATATATAAGGACCTTTAAAAAAACCTAGGGATGAGAACCTATGATAATGACAAATTATGGAGATCACATCGAGATCGTAGATACCCTCCTCAATGTTTAAGATGTCGTAGGACTAGATAAGTTTAAATTATACATTCTCATTTTTATAGAAGGAAAGATGACTTGGTTTAAGGGCATTAGACTCTAATTCATCAATTCCTATAAAGAGTTATGAAAACACTTTAAGTTCCATTTCACTGTGTCAAGGAGGCAGACTAAGTGAGTAGGAATATTTGACATTATAATACAAAAGAGCATGAACTGATATGGTCCTATAGTGAAATATTCAACAAAGAGATTGTCCTCGTAAAGGACGCAGATGATAAGATAAAGAAATAGTTGTTGAGTTTATGACTTCAAAAAGGGTCAAAGTTTAATGAGTGTGAGAATAAAGGAGCCCGAGAACTTCAATGACTTACTTGAATTGGAAAGCAAAATATACAGTACTAGGAAAGGTTTGACGTGAGAAATGTGATATGGATTGAGGTGGGCAAAAGTCTGAGGTGGAGAAATGATCTGAGATGGATAGAAGGCTTGATACATATGATAAAAAAGAGTTACAGCCAACCGAGAGAATAAAAGGCCTCCCCCATAAAAGAATTATGATTATATGACTCTAAACATCTCTAGGGGGTGTATCCATCAAGAGTTTTGATAAGAAGAGGTGGAATTTCCAAATAAGTTTCAGGAACACTCAGACCTATTCATACCCAAATATTATTGTTATCACCAAAGAAGCAGCCACAACACAGAGGATGTGAATGAAGATTTGATCCAGTGGGAGAAGTTTTTAAGATTTACTTCTTAAGAAAATAGTAAGGTCATTGGGAAAAGGTCTAGGGATAAAATTTCTCCAAATAGGAGGGAAGAGAGCATGCAAGTTTCCAAAGAATTAAGAACTTTACAATAACTTCCCTAATAGTATGAATGTGAATCGGATAATTTTCCAATCTTGGGATGATATTATAATAAACTATTATTGGAGGGAGAAAATTTCAAAATAGGAAGCCACATATGGGCCACATGCAAGGAAAGAATGAAGGAATGGAGTTGGACAAAGGCAATAGAATTTATGTGAGGAGTTTTTCTCAACTCTGACAAAGCCTTTTGCAACTTAGTGAAGTGAAAATTAAGGGAGACGGTGATTCCTAAAGAAAAACAAGAATAAGACCAAATATATCATCAACATTTATCACCATTTATTCAGTATGAATCTGATGATGAACAAGAGTATGTGAGCATCAGCCTTATTGAGGCCAAGAGATAAACTTTTGTATCTAGTAAAGTAAACCAAGAATTAAAGCAAAGAATCTTACCAAGGTGGAGAAGACGGAATGACCGGCGGCGGCGACGACTGAAGAGGAAGGAACGAACGGCGGCGACGACGACTGAAGAGGAAGGAACGAACGGCGGCGACGGCAGAAATGAAGAAATGAAGAAGCTCTGAACGAAAGAAATGAAGAAGATTTAGGGATTTTTAATTTTATTATAAAAACAACCTACGAAAGCGCTTTTAAAAAGCGCTGGCATAGGTCCCCCTTTCAAAGCGCTTCTGGGTAAAAAGCGCTTTCGTAGGTCCCCCTTTCAAAGCGCTTTTCAAAAGCGCTGGCATAGGGTTCCCTACCAAAGCGCTTTTCAAAAGCGCTTTCGTAGGTTAGATATTTCAAATACCTATGAAAGCGCTTTCTGAAAAGCGCTTTGGTAGGGAACCCTATGCCAGCGCTTTTAAAAAAGCGCCTTCGTAGGTTTCCCTTTTTTTTAATTTTGTTTTTTGTGAAGGCTATGGCAGCTCTTTTTCAATAAGCGCTTTAGTAGAGGCGCTGCTAAAACTTGTTTTTGGCGTAGTGGTCCCATAATGAACCTTCTGCGTTGGAGTGCAATCCATCACGCGAAAGATCCTCTCAATCTCTTTCAACCATTCCAAAGCTCCATCAGGGTCATACTTTCCCTTGAACGTAGGTGGATTTTATCTCTGGAAGGTCGCCAAGCTACGAGATCCAGCATTCCCGTCAGCATTCGGCTGATTTTCCATCGCATGAGTCATTGCTTCTAGAGCAGCAGCAAGAGTAGCAGCAAGAGCAGCATCATTCCTTCCAGTCATCTCAACTTCTCACTACAACATAAACAATGGTTAGAACATCAAAATAACAATACTCGATTGTTAGACAACTACGACTCGACGACAAGGTCGGACCAACCTTTTGCTCTGATACCAACTTTGTAACACCCCAATTCTACCCCAAGCAAATTATGCAAAATAAATCAGATTTATAAAATTTCATTCATACAAACAAATCGGGACGTCACAAATTCTTCTAATAAATTCATTGCATTTCATCATGGATATATAACACTTTTACAACATCAGATGAACCATCATAACATCTTTGATTAAATAACTCAACATCTACGCAGCGGAATTCTTATAACATCTCTAACAAAACAGAAACTTGGAATCATCTCATAAGTCATAATCAAATTGAAAATTCAAAAACTAAATATCATCAATCAAAATAGCAAGCGTTCATCCCCCCGAGTGTTACATATCAGAGCAATGACACCAACTCGAACTATTAAAGGTATACATCCTTCACTCTCGATTACCTGCACGTTACCAACATAAGGGCAACATTCAAACAGAAGGGGTGAGATATTTAACAATATAATAAAGCGCATGATAATTAATATATAAAGTTAGATCAATAACATCACCACTTCTCATCCCATAATCAACAACAATCTCAACAATAATATACATTCATCAACATCAAAATACATTTCTTTATGAAATCATATAATGCGACTCAATACTATGCAAATGCATGTGGTACCATTGGAGCAGAACTCCCATCTCAAAAATCTGCCAATTAATAGAGGCATCAACAAGGCATATCCTTCATCTCAAAATTTTCCAATTCAGACCATCTCAACGAGCATAAGCTCCATCTCAAAAATGCAATGTATGCGACTCATCATGAATGTAATAACAACACCCAAGTTAACAACATTTCAAATTATCGTCTCGAAACATCTCAAAATAACATCTCAAAACATCTCAATTTATCATCTCAAAATAACATCTCAAAACATCTCAAAATAACATCTCAAATAATTAAAATAATTCATCTAACATCTTCATTTATAAATCATCAAACATCATTTTAATATTAATAAATTCTTGTTAATAACACAACAGTATTTAACTCCACAATAAAACAACTTTGTCATCCTGAAACTCTAACGTCACGACCATCACTTTCCTATTGTCATAGCTCAAACAGCAGCTTCTAACATCTAACGTTCATCGTTCTGCACAAAACAGCGTAAAGGCCATCCATCTTCTGACCATGCAACCTCTAGCCAACGCTATTTCTAATTACCCAACTTCTGATGACGCAACCTCTGGGTGATACAATCTTCTGACTACTATAACTCCTGACCAGATACCACTTCTGATCATCTCACCTTCTGACTAATGACATCTTCTGACTAATGACATCTTCTGACTAGTGCAACCTCTGACCAGATACAACTTCTGACCACTTAACCTCTGACTAGTCCCCATCTTCTGACCACTCATCTTCTGACCACTCATCTTCTGACCACTCATCTTCTGACCACTCTGTTGTACCCCAAAATTTTCCCTCCCATATTCCTCAAGATTTTACAAGAATAATTCTCAAATTGCTCAAGATTGCTCAAGGATTGCGCAGTCCAAATACCTCATAAGCCAGCTGAAATTAGGGTTTTAGTTCTTTCAAGGAATTTGGGGTTTTCAATGGTCCAATCAAGTGCCATAGGCCTATACATATTCTCAAGCATCTACATGTCAAGTTTCAAGACTCACAATGCCAATTTGCACAGTCAAAAGCCCCATTTGATCTATAGTCAACTGCAGGGGAAAAATGGTCATTTCACAGTCAAAAGTCAAAAAATTTGGTCAACATCTTATTTTGAGTTCACAATCATCATTTTATCAAGTCTTGATCATGATTCCACAAGGATGGCTCAAAAATCATCAAGATGCAAAAAGTTACTATTTTTGGACAGTAGAAAAGTCAATTGTATCTTGACCAGGGCATAACTTTTCCATGGTTCATCAGAAAAATTCCATCCAATTCTCATTTTTAAGGGGATGACATTTCCTACAATCCATATTCACACTCCAAGTCCAAGAAATGCTCTCACAAAAAGTTATCAATTTCTACATTATAGGTCAAATTCAAAAGTCAACAAAAATGCACTTTAAGTCAAAGACCATAACTTGATATTGGTAAATCCAAATGACATGGGACCAAAGGCATTGGTTAGAGGACTTCAAGACCTTTCCAAAATGTCCAAGAACATGTTCATATAATCAAAATTGAGCAAGATATGCATTGGAGAAGTTGGGAAATTTTTATGAATTTGCAAAAGTCAACTTTGCTCAAAACACTTTGTTTTTGCTAATGGGCCTCAAATTTCTTCTTGAAAATTTATCCTTGGCCTATGCACGACCCATCAAACTTAATTGAATTTATTTTCTTATTTTTATTAATTAATTGGATTTTTAATCAATATTAATTCATTTAATTCATTTAAATTGTAGGAAAATACAAAGATTTGATTTTTCAATCTTTTTGTGAAGCAAATATGGTCAAGATATGCTGGCAATTTCGTGCACCAAGTCAAAGATGCAAAATCTCCAATTTTGGCAACTTTCTTCAATCATGAAAATGCAAAAAAGATTTGATTTTCAAATATTCAATCATCATTCCAATGGATTTTTGTGCAAGATTCTGACCTAATTCCATTCCTCTATAAATATGCAAGCTAACCCTAATGCCATACACGTGAGAGAAGCTGCAGAAAAGCCATAGCATATTGAAAATTTTTCAAGAAAAACTCAACACTGATTTCTATATTCCAGGGCGATTCAAAGCTTTTTGTTAATTCTAACACCTTGCAGGGGTTCCCAGGAACGTGTGGCAATTGAAATCACACGCTAAAGCTCAAGAAATCACTAAGAACAGAACCACGATTTGCACATTTTTTTTCAAAATCGTATTGTCCAATTCATGCGCATTTAACATGATTTCTTGTTAGTTTTGCATTGCTTGAATCCATATGAAGCTAATGGCATAAGTTAATTGAATTATAATGCACAGAATCAAAAGTTACCATGGACGATTTCTAGGGTTCATGAGCTGTGAATTTGGGGCTTTGCAATCCAGGAATAATTAGGACTCCTAAGATAGATGGTTGGAATCGTTGAACCAAGACGAACAAAACTGACTATTCGCGAAATATTTATATTAATCACAGCTCTATTCGCTATTTTTCGCCACTGTAGTTTGTGGGGGTTAAAAACCCCCGCTATCTAACATTGTTTTTGCAGGTTCAGCGAGGAAGATGATGATGTGTTGATACATCATTGGTTAGTTCAAAAAAAGGCGCGCGTGTTTTGGTTTTTACAGCATATGGATTAATTATTTAATATATTAATTGCTAGTTACTATAATAACGAATAGAACGCGTTGGTTGGAGTGGTTGAGGCAAGCATCCAATGAGCTTTGGGACCTGGGTTCGAATCCCAGGTCCCCCAAAATACTTGTTTCTATTTTTCTTAACATATTCACATGCAGGCTTTCAAAGGTGTTCCACCATATACCTCAAACATCCATGTGCCATGTGTCTCCATCCTCAAATTCAATGGCTCAGATGGAAGGATCACCATACTCCCAGTCAACCATGCGCCTGGACAATCACCAAAGTCAAAGCAGGCTTGAGGTTAATGGGCCTTCAGATTTCTAACATACCTCCATAATGGGCCAGCACCCCCCTGGTTCATCATTCTTTTTTTCCTTTTATTTTTCCATTTAACTATTTTACTAATTATTATTATTATTATTATTGTTATTTAATTAACCAAATTAATTATTTTCATAATAAATTCAGAAAACTAAAATATAATATTTTTTATTATTATTTATTAATTTCACCTTTAATTTATTATTTTTGTAAATAAATACTAACATAGATTAATGTAGAATTAGGTTAATTTTAATTTTTTTTTTTCACAATAAATAAAATCCATGTAGAATTAGGTTAATTAATATATTTAACTATTTTATTTTATTTTCATTAAAAACATAAAAAACATAAAAAATATTTCTTTTCTTTTAATTAACTAATTAGTTTTAGGTTTAATTTGACTTAATTCATTAAATTTCAAAACTTCTTTCTTTCTCAAAAATGGTCAAAACCCTAAGGACTTTTCCAATTCAATTTCTCTCGCGCGCATATTAATTTTGATCCATATTTATGTAATTGCTTCGAGGATGTAATAGCGTTAATTAGGACCTTTTATCGCTTTCTTTTATTTTCCCGCATTTACTTTTCAAAGGGTTTGTTTTTGGCGATGTAAATACCCGACACCTTGTAATAGCTTAGATTTACTTTCCGCAATTTGCTTTCCGCAAACTATTAACTGCTAGATGTATGTTAACTAGGATATGCATGTCAAGATCTCTCTTAAATTAAAATCAACTCGTAGCTCACCATAACATGTGCAAAGATAACATAAATGAAACCTGACGCACTCGCACATGCCACTCTTAGGGTACACCTCACTTAGTTTCCTCGACGTGGTCATTGAGTATAGGGTGTTTTAGAGGTCGCCCTCTTGTCTAAAGATCCAAGTTGCCTCGAAACGGTTGCCTCGGATAAAAAGGATCTAGGACATTAGGGTTACCGCTAAGGCGTCCTACTATTGCTTTGGTGACCACATGTCCCTATAATCGAATTGACCCGAATAAATCCAACGACGGTGCTACCTACTTCTCAATAGTGGGATAGTACTGTCTAAAAGGACATTTACACAGCTTAATTTCTTTTGAGTAGGTAGAGGTTCTCAGGTACTTGCTCTTTCAAAACAAAAACAACTTTTCGCACTTACACTTTTCTGACAAAAGTTTTCAAACAAACACTTCATACACTCTTGAGGACTGATACAAGAGTCACATCGAAGTTTTCAAACGAACTTTTTCGAAACCCACAAACACAAGAAAAGCAAAACTTTTTTGAAAACATAGTGAGCAAGTACCTAAGAGCCCGTGGATAACCACGGATAGAAAGGGTGCTAACACCTTCCTTTTTTATAATCTACCTCCCGAACCGAGAAACATCTCGAAAAGGAATTTTGTTGTGCTTTTGTCCTTTCCTTGTTGGAGAAAATAAAAGACGGTGGCGACTCTTGCTTACCGCGACATTTCGCGAACCAGCATTTCAAAACAATTAGTTCTATTTCCACCGATCACAGAACTGGCGACTCTGCTGGGGAAATAATAAGTGAGGTGTACCTTATGATTAGATCACTATTGTCTTCAATTGTATGCTTTGTATGCTTTAAAATTTGTGGGCTTGTATTGGAGTTTTATAGATCCTAACCCATATCTGGGGTACCCTTTTTTAGGTAAGTAGCAATAAACTGTGAGGGACCTGTCCGGCGTAGACCGACACGGGTGAAGCAGTAGCTACGTTGGTGTGACACCTTGGTCTGTACCGATATCCCTTGTGTTGGAACGAGGAGAATATGGGTCTTCTGAGGAGTCATTAAGCACCAGCTGACCTTAGAACCTTAAATTGACCAACTTGGCCATAGAACAGTAGCAGTATGCTACACTCATTGAGACTAAACTCTCGCGATGGTTCCGGCCGCAAGAAAAGGTTGCCAAACTGGAATTATGACTGATTGAGGGTAGTCAGTGATATTGAGATCCTCTAGAACCTGGTTACTATTTTTAGGACAGGTCTTAACCAACTGAAACTGAAAGAGGGTAGTACCTAAACTTCATGCCAGCCTGAAATCTAAGGGCTCTCTTGTGTGACTTGTGTGCCTTTACCATGTTTGCCTTTTGTGAATACTTGTGGTGTGCTTTTACCATGACATCATAACATCATAACATCATAACATTGCATGCATCCTGCATAAGGACTAACCCATTTCAAAGACAAGAGGGTTTCATCTTTGCTCTGTTTTGTAGGACATCATGATGCCCGTGCGAAGGAATATTATCCGGCTCAACTTTGTTCAACCACCTGCTTTGCTTACAGAATTGGTTGGTAAGATTCCAAACACTACTTCCTTCATCAAGAGGCATGGTTCTCTTCTCGGTTTAGTCACTTCAAAGTGGGACCAACAATTGATGAGCATCCTGGCCCAGTTTTATGATCCGCTATACCATTGCTTCACCTTTCAAGACTTCCAGCTGGTCCCTACCCTGGAAGAATTCTCTGATTTTCTTGGTATCCCTATTTTAGAACAGACTCCATTCACTGGTTGGGAAAAGACTCTTAGGCCTGAGGAGGTTGCTGCAGCCCTTCCTTTGACCAAAGAAGAGGTAATGGCTAACTGGGAGACTAGAAGCGGAGTTAAGGGCTTTTTGGCTAAGTTTTTGATTGGCAAAGCTAATAGTTTCTGGAATGACTTAGACTTCAGGGCATACGAGGACATTCTGGCTCTCTTAATTTATGGTCTGGTATTGTTTCCAAATCCTGATACCTTTGTTAATGTCAATGCCATAAGGATCTTCATCTCTCGGAACCCTGTACCCACTCTCTTGGGTGACATCTTGCAACAACTCTATGCTCGTACTACCCGAAGACGGGGAACTTTGTGGTGTTGTGCTCCTTTATTAGTGAGGTGGTTTATTTCGCACCTCCCTAAGTTCGTGCTGAAGAACAAAGAAGGAAGAGGCTGGGCTCATAGGATAATATCTCTTACTGATAATGATATTATTTGGACTCTCAGAGGTTTAGATGAGGTGGCTGTTATTGATCGTTGCAGAGAATATCCTAATGTTCAATTGATCGGTACCCAGGGAGGAATCTCTTATAACCCATGTTTAGCTCTCCGTCAGTTTGGAAGAGCCAGAAGAGCAGGGCCTCATGAGATGTTGATACCTCACATCAGTTTTGAGTTTCAGGTAGATAGTGATGAGCTGCATCGTAGATTCATCAGGGCTTGGGACAGAATTCACAAGGCTGACCCACATGAGTTGGGACCGAAGACTTCTCTACCAATGGAATCCTACTTCAGATGGGTCCGCATTCGTGCTCAGAAGTTAGGTATGCCATACGAAGCTGTCAGACTTATTACTCTTGAAGTTCCTGATAGAGACGGGGTTCCTCCAACTGTTCTCCATCCTCAGATACCCACTGATATTGATACACTAAAGAGGTCTTGGGCACAACTGCAGGAAGAACGGGATTCTTATCGGGAAAGGTTCAATGAACAGGAACAGAAGATCCAGAAGCTGACCAGGCAATTGGAGAACGAGCGAATCCTGAATGACTATATCCGCACCGAGAAGAAGAGGCCATGGGAGAATTGATGGGCCTTGGATGTTTCTTTTATAGCTTTTATTTACTTTTCAGTATTTTCCATTTTTGTAACGCCTAAGGGCAATTTGTTGAACAATTTAAATTCCAAAGATGAATCTAATAAAGTGTGTTTCCTTTTTGTCTACGAAGTTGAATCCTGATTGTCTTTGAAAGCATAACTCATACGCATTTCATGTCATCATGTGCATAACAGGTACCCCTTTTACAGGTCACTTATCTTCTTCGTTGTTTATTTCAGCAATCATCATGTCTGCCGAACCTACTACTGAACAAGCTATCAAGGCCCTTCAGGCCCAGAATGCCCAGTTCCAGGAGTTGGTTATGAGCCTAGCCCAGGGTCAACAGGAGTTGAAGACTCTGATTCTGAAGAAGAAGAAGAAGAAGAAGAAGAAGAGGACCGTCTTGTTCAACACTGGACGCAGATTTGGGAATGGACTACAAAATGAGGTTGATATGACTACTTCCTCTGTAGGGAAAGACAGCCCCCAAGAGAGAAGGGTTCCTAGTCCCGTGGTCTCCGACAATGAGACGGATTATAATGATGAACAGTACCCTCCTGCCGAGGACAGGTATAAACAGTTGGAGGATTGTTTAAGTGCTGTGGAGATTCAGAATGTGCCCGGGTTGGACTTTGGAGACCTAGGCCTATCCTCTGGGGTGGTGATTCCCCATAAGTTCAAAGCACCTACTTTTGCAAAGTATGACGGAGCTTCCTGCCCAAAGTTGCACCTCCGATCATATGTAAGGAAGATCCAACCTTATACAGCTGGCAAGAATTTGTGGATCCATTTCTTCCAGGATAGCCTTTCAGGGACTCAAATCGAATGGTTCTATCAGCTGGATGGAGCCAGTATTCATAACTGGGAGGATTTGGCTACTACGTTTTATAAGCAGTATCAGTATAATTCCGAGCTCGCTCCTACGCGTACCCAACTCCAGGGTATGTCACTAGGGACGGGTGAAGGATTTAAGGAATATGCCCAAAAGTGGAGAGACCTGGCTGGAAGGGTGCAGCCACCTTTGACAGACCGTGAACTTGTGGATATGTTCTTGGGGACCCTGTCTGGTCCGTTCTTCAACCATATGATTGGAAATTCCTCTACCGGGTTTACAGACCTTATCTTGACTGGTGAGAGAATTGAAGCTGGTATCAAGTCTGGGAAGATACAGAAAGGTGCCTCCTCGAGCACTGAAAAGAAACCCTTCAAGAAGGAATCTAGTGTTGTCTATGGTTCAAGGAGACAGAGTAAACCGGAACGCCGCCAAGCTGTCAACGCGGTGGTAATTTCAAAGCCTACTGCTGCTCCTCAGCATCACAACCAGCAAAGGGGTGAGAGACCTAGAAGGCAGTTTACTCGTCTCAGTATGACCCTGTCTCAGATATTGCCGCAGTTACTGACCACCAATTTGGTGACTATAAAAGAAGCTCCGAAGGTTGTAAACACAACATCTCCAAAGTACAATCCTAACGCCTGCTGCGCTTATCACTCTGACAGCCCGAGGCATACTACGAATGATTGTTGGGCTCTGAAGAATAAGGTCCAGGACCTAATTGATGCTAAAGAGATAGAGTTTGAGGCGCACGAAAGGCCCAATGTTGTGACTGCTCCCATGCCCAAGCATGGAGTGAAAGCTGTTGAAGAAGACCTGTATGTAGCCTCTGTGGATGATATTGTTACTCCGTTGTTGACTGTCAAAAGGAACCTGTTGCTAGCCAGTTTATTTCCGGGATGTAGTAAAGGTTGCCATCTATGTTCTGTTTCACCTACTGGTTGTCCATCTTTGAAGTCAGGTATCCAAAACCTGATGGATAATAAAGAGATCTTGTTTGAGAAGATTGTTGTTCCCGCTACCCCTACTGAAGAAGTTTCCATTGTCACCATTCTCAATAATTCTCCCAAGACTTCCTCAAAGAAGCCTGTCAAAATCATGCCTGCTCAGAAGATTGCTCCTATAATCATCATTGTTCCGGGGCCCATCCCCTATACATCCGACAAAGCTGTCCCTTGGCACTATGGGGCAGATGTTTATGTTCTTGGAGTAAAACAAGAGTTTGATACTAGTACCGACGTCAGCAACATCACCGGGCCTGCTAAAGTCACCCGCAGTGGTAGACTTTTCTCACCAGATATTGCGCCACCAACTATCCAGAGACCTATTGTCATCACACCTGCAAGTGTGCCTGCTTCCCTTCCTGACCAAGTTCTTAGTTCTACCCCTGCTGCCAGTCATCTGACGCTCAGGGCAAAGGGATCGCTACTGATATGCCTGCCCAGACGGAGGCACCAAAGACAACCACTGTTGAAGCTTCCAAACGGGAAATGGAAGAGATTCTTAAGATTATCAAGAAGAGTGATTTTAACGTAGTTGAGCAACTGGGGCACACCCCATCTAAAATTTCTATGCTATCACTGTTGTTGTGTTCAGAGGCCCATGCCAAGGCCCTGATTACCTTCCTGAAGATGGCTCAGGTGCCACAAGAGACATCAGCTGATCAATTTACCGATTGTGTGGCCAACTTAACCGCTGATAATGGTCTGGGTTTCTCCGACGGTGATCTGACTGCTAAAGGGAAGAACCACAACGATGCCCTGCATGTCTCCATTGAATGCAGGGGCACTACTCTTGCCCATGTACTGGTTGACACTGGTTCCTCGTTGAACGTATTGCCCAAGAAAGCTCTAGACAGGCTGGATTGCGAGGGGTTGGAACTAAAGCCAAGTAACATTGTTGTCCGGGCCTTTGACGGGTCTAAAAGAATGGTGCACGGCGAGGTTGATATTCCAATTAGAGTTGGTTCTCAGGTCTTTGATTCAACATTCTACGTGATGGACATCTGACCATCCTATTCTTGTTTGCTGGGTCGCCCATGGATCCACAAGGCTGGAGTTGTGACCTCCACATTACATCAAAAGCTGAAATACCCGGTCAGAGGGAAGATTGTGACAGTTCAGGGGGAGGAAGAGTACATGGTCAGCCACCTCAACTCTTTCCGGTACATAGAAATGGATGGGGAATTCATTGAGACTCTATTCCAGCACTTTGAAGAGGTTCCTCAGACACTAGCGTCATCCGAGACTGTGATTGAAGATCCTTCTTTGAAGATGGCTTCCTTAAAGGATGCCCGGGCTGTTATTGAGAAGGGTGAGTGCGCAAACTGGGGCCGACTTCCTGATTTCACTCAGAAGACTGACAAATTTGGTTTGGGTTTCACTGCCGAAGCTCAGAAGGTTGTTCGTCGTGCAAAGATTGGAAGACCTCCGGTGTTCATCAGCAACTCGAGAGTCAATGCCATTGAAGATGACATGGAGGAATCTGAATTCGACAGCTGGATCTACCCTACGACCAACGGTGGACCAAGCAACTGGACAGCCAAAGACTTCATACCTATTACTTTTGTCACTCAGTAATGAACTCCTTTGTTTTGAATTTGTAACAAACAATGATTTGAAACTTTATGGCCCGGTGTCTTACCCGGGGCACCATGGCTTCATTTGTGAGGGCTTTTGTGTGTCATTTTCATATATCATTAATAAAAGCATTGGACGTTTTTTGCATTTCAAATCTTGCGCTCCTTGTCTTTCTTTATTATATATTGCAAAATAACTATTTACACACACTCACATATACAGGTCCCAATCCACTCTGGATCTCACTGGTAACGACTCTGCTACTACCAGTTATGACTTCGAAAATCTGATCAACTTAGCCGAAGACGAAGGTGAAGATGATTGTGAAGTGCCTGGTGAACTTGCAAGACTGCTACTCCAGGAAGAGAGGGCCATTCAGCCACATGAAGAGCCAGTGGAAACGGCAAATCTGGGTACTGAGACAGACAAAAAGGAAGTCAAGATTGGTGCCAATCTGGAGGCTAGTGTGAAACAACGGTTGATTCAGATGCTGCATGACTACGTGGAAATCTTTGCCTGGTCCTACGAAGATATGCCTGGGTTGGATACTAACATTGTGTTTCATCACCTGCCTACCAAGGAAGACTGTCCTCCGGTAAAACAGAAGGTTCGCCGTATGCGTCCAGAGATGTCCGAGAAAATCAAAGCTGAGGTTATGAAACAATTTGATGCCGGTTTTCTAGCAGTAACTTCTTACCCTCAGTGGGTTGCCAACGTGGTTCCAATGCCGAAGAAAGATGGTAAGGTCCGAATGTGTGTTGACTACAGGGATTTGAACAGGGCGAGCCCTAAGGATGACTTCCTCCTGCCTCACATCGACGTTCTGGTTGACAACACTGCTCAGCATAAGGTATTCTCCTTCATGGACGGGTTCTCCAGTTATAATCAGATCAAGATGGCTCCTGAAGACATGGAGAAGACCACTTTCGTTACTCAGTGGGGCACCTTTTGCTACAAGGTCATGCCTTTTGGGTTGAAGAATGTTGGGGCAACCTATCAGCGTGCCATGGTTGCTCTGTTTCATGACATGATCCATCATGAGATTGAAGTATACGTCAACGATATGATTGCAAGGTCCCAAACTGAGGAAGAACACCTTGACCATCTACAGAAGTTGTTTGACCGGTTGAAGTTGTACAAGCTGAGGTTGAACCCGAACAAGTGCACCTTCGGGGTGAGATCTGGAAAACTGCTAGGCTTCATCGTGAGCGACAAAGGTATTCAAGTGGACCCTGCCAAAGTGAAAGCCATACAAGAGATGCCAGTTCCCAAGACAGAGAAAGAGGTCAGAGGCTTTCTAGGACGGCTAAACTACATTGCCCGATTCATCTCACACCTAACTGCTACCTGTGAACCAATCTTCAAGCTCCTGAAGAAAGATCAAGTAGTACGTTGGAACGATGAATGTCAGGCCGCTTTCGAAAGAATCAAAGAGTATCTCCAGGAGCCACCCATTCTTATGCCACCAGTTGAAGGGAGACCTCTAATCTTATACCTGACAGTACTGGACAACTCAATGGGATGTGTGATGGGTCAGCATGACGAGTCTGGCCGAAAAGAGCACGCTATTTATTACCTTAGCAAAAAATTTACCGACTGTGAGACCCGATACTCACTGCTCGAGAAAACTTGCTGCGCTTTGGTATGGGCTGCTCGCCGGCTAAGACAGTATATGTTGACTCACACTACTCTGTTGATCTCAAAAATGGATCCAATCAAGTATATCTTCGAAAAGCCTACCCTATCCGGAAGAATAGCAAGATGGCAGATGATCTTGACGGAATATGACATCCAGTACACGACTCAAAAAGCAATCAAGGGAAGTGTATTGGCAGACCATTTGGCACATCAGGCAGTGGATGACTACCAATTTATGAACTTTGAATTTCCAGACGAGAATATCATGGTAGTGATTGATTGTGAAGTACCTGGACCGGATGAAGGACCTGAGGAAGGATCCCGATGGTCTATGCACTTTGACGGAGCCTCAAACGCTTTGGGTAACGGTATTGGCGCTGTGATCATATCTCCAAAAGGCACTCATACTCCATTTACCGCACGGCTATGTTTCAACTGCACCAATAACATGGCGGAGTATGAAGCATGCATCATGGGTCTTCGAGCTGCAATTGACCTAAGGATCAAGTTTCTCAGTGTCTTCGGAGATTCCGCTCTCGTGATCAGTCAGATCAAAGGCGAGTAGGATACGAAACACCCAAATCTTATTCCTTACAAGGAGTATGTATTGACGTTGCTTCCCCATTTCGAGGAGGTAACTTTTGAACACTTCCCAAGAGAAGAGAATCAGTTGGCGGACGCGCTAGCTACGATGTCTTCTATGTTCAAAGTCAAATGGGACAACGAGGCTCCCCGAATCATTATTTGGAAATTGGATGAACCTTCACATTGTTGTGATCTTGAGACCGAAGAGGTAACAGAAAAGCCTTGGTATCATGAAGTAAAGAGGTACTTGGAAGCTCAAGAATACCCCGAGGGTGCATCTGTTAACGACAAGAAGTTTCTGAGAAGGTTCGCGACAAAGTTCTTCCTCAGCAATGAAATTCTTTACAAACGAAACCATGATTCCACCTTACTGCGTTGTGTGGATAAGACTGAAGCAGAAAGGATCATGGAAGAGCTGCATGAAGGTACCTTCGGAACGTATTCCAGTGGACATACCATGGCAAAGAAAATCCTTCGGGCAGGATATTACTGGTCCACAATGGAAGTCTACTGTTATCAGCATTCTCGGACGTGTCACAAGTTCCAGATCTATGCTGATAAGGTGCACATTCCTCCAGTTCCTTTGAACGTCCTGACAGCACCTTGGCCTTTTGCAATGTGGGGCATTGATATGATCAGCGAGATCAGACCTACGGCATCCAACGGGCATCGCTTCATCCTGGTGGCGATTGATTACTTTACGAAGTGGGTTGAAGCAGCTTCCTTTGCCACCGTAACCAAGAATGTCGTAGCACGGTTCATTCGGCATAACCTGATATGTCGGTACGGTGTACCAGAGAGGATCATTACGGACAATGGTACCAATCTTAACAACAAGATGATCACTGAGCTCTGCGAGCAATTCAAGATACAGCACCACAACTCTTCTCCTTACCGACTGAAGATGAATGGGGTTGTAGAAGCAGCTAATAAGAACATCAAGAAGATTGTGTAGAAGATGACGGTGACCTACAAAGATTGGCACGAGATGTTACCATTCGCTCTTCATGGGTACCGTACCTCAGCACGGACGTCAACAGGGGCAACACCCTTTTCCTTGGTATACGACATGGAGGCAGTCTTGCCCATTGAAGTCCAGATACCCTCTCTCCGAATAATGAAGGATGCAGGTTTGAGCGAAGATGACTGGATCCAGACCCGGCTTGATCAACTAAACTTAATTGACGAAAAGAGACTCACTGCTATTTGTCATGGTCAGACGTACCAAAAGCGGATGATCAAGGCATTTAACAAGAAAGTCAGACGACAAGAATATCAAGTCGGGGACCTGGTAATCAAGCGCATTATTCTACCTCAAAGTGATCCCAGGGGCAAATGGACCCCTATGTACGAAGGGCCATTTATGGTTAAGAATATCTTCTCAGGAGGAGCGATGATTCTAACCACCATGGATGGTGACGACCTTCCTCACCCCGTCAATGCAGACATAGTAAAAAGATACTACGCATGATTAAAGACCCGCTAGGTCGACTGGCCTAGGCAAAAATAAGGGCTTCCCGGCGAACCAAAAGGGTTCGGGAAAAAATAAGGGATAAAATGAAAAAAGCTGTACACCCGGCAAGTCGAAAACCTGAAAAGGCGGCTTGGGCAAAAATGGGTATCCCGGTGGACTGAAAACCCGAAAGGGCAGTCCAGGAAAAAGTTAGGGATAAGAGTAATACTATGTCTCATTGGATCACCCTGCATCCAGACTTCGGTATCGACTATCAGGCTCAGACGGCACCAATCAATCAGCTTCATCTCCAACTAAGCAGCAAAGTGATGAGACGCTTGAAGACATAAAGGCGATAGCAGAGTTGGAACCCAGTGGGATTTTTCACATAGCTGTTTTGTTTTCTTTTCACAAACTGTATAAACTCTATTTTGTTCGGCGGCGTTCTCTTACTAGGACGTCAGCCTCTTGTACACAAAACGCCTATTTACAGGCAAATTTCAAAATCAATACAAGTTCAATTTTTCAGACAAATTACAAAGTGTTTTTCTTTATCTGTTTTGTTTTGCAAAGAACATCCAATGTTCATTTTTGATATATGCATTTGATATTAATTGCTACTCATAAATATTTGCATGCGAAACCAAGGACTAATTACGGGTGACATCGGAAGTAGGGGCAATAAAATGTCTAAAACGATCGAGTTGCTCTGTCCACTAAGGTACCAAGGTAGGTTCAGCTGAAGAATATGACCAAGATACCTTCACTCCCCGCAGAGTAAGGCAAGATTCAGCAATACTCTCCCCAAGCAGAGTTGGTCTCCCATCAGCCCTAAAAAGGCACAGTATCTCCAGCAAGTCAGCAATACTCTCCCCCGAGCAGAGTTGGTCTATCATCAGTCCTGGAAAAGTTGGGTATCCCCAGAAGATCTTAATATTCCCTAGCAGGATATACGGATATTCCTCAGCAAGCATCCCCGACAGTCTTAATATTCCTCGACAGAATATAAGATTATTCCCCGGCAGAATACAAGATACCCCAGTGGAGTCATTCCCCAACGCAGTCTAAAAAGCTTCCCCGCCAGAGTTGAATCATCCTCCCCAGTAGATTCCGGAAGCTTATTCCCTGCAGAGTACAAATATCTCTCCCCAACCATATACAAAGGTTATCCCCACCAGAGTCTAACTGGGTTATCCTCAACAAGTTGCAACTGAAAGATCATCCTCCAGCAAGTTCTTTCTATCCCCAGCGAAGTTCATCTTCAAAATCCCCAACAGAGCTTATCAACGGAATCCCCAGCGGAGTTTATCATTCAAATATCAGCGAAGTATCTCTTCCCACAGAGTAATTCCCCGTAGAGTAATCTCTTCACCAGGTTTATTCCCCAACAGAGTCATCTTCTTCTACCGGTTTATTCTTGCAATCATCTTTGTTCATCATCCCCAGCGGAAACGAAGAACTCTACTCTTCAACATCAGCCCAGGATTTAACAAGCTCCCGGAATTCGTCAAGGATTTATTTTCCCAGACGAAAATACATTCATAAACATATCACATCTCATACCTCCTATTTACATACATGATAAAGTGCATACGCCACGATCTCATTTATTTTTGAGAACATCATGACATCATGCATTTCCTACATCATGACATTGCATACAACTAATGTTTTGCCTTTTCAGGAAAAGGTCAATCCAAAGATGATTACCATCAACCTTTGAAGTTCCAGATCAATACCTGTATCTAGCCAGGAAATATCTGTGAGCGATTGATTGTAGATTTATACCTGAAACCAGACAGGAAAGTTATCTACATTGAAGAGATTGAAGATCAATACCTGTAGCAAGCCAGGAAATCATCTTTCTTTCTCAAGTCATAGATTAATACCTATATCCAGCCAGGAAAGCTATCTCGACCACCCTTTTTTAAGTTCCAGATTAATACTTGTATTTAGCCAGGAAATATCTGTGGACGATTGATTGTAGATCTATACCTGAAACCAGACAGGAAAGTTATCTACATTGAAGAGATTGAAGATCAATACCTGTAGCAAGCCAGGAAATCATCTTTCTTACTCAAGTCAGAGATTAATACCTGTATCCAGCCAGGAAAGCTATCTCGACCAACCTTTCTCAAGTTCCAGATCAACACCTGTAACTAGCCAGGAAATATCTGTGGACGACTGATTGTAGATCTATACCTGAAACCAGCCAGGAAAGTTATCTACATGAAGAGATTGAAGATCAATACCTGTAGCAAGCCAGGAAGACAATATTTCTTTCTCATGTCAGAGATTAATACCTGAAACCAGACAGGAAACTATCTCATCGGCTAACCTTTTCAAGTTCCAGATCAACACCTGTATCTAGCCAGGAAATATCTGTGGACGACGGATTGTAGATTAATACCTGAAACCAGACAGGACAACTATCTACTCGACCATCATCAGGCAACCCTACACAGGTTCCCTCTTTCAACCTACCAAGTTACAATTCAACAAAGGATCTCCAGATGGCATCTATAAGCCCATCCTCCTACCAACAATCTCCAGATGGCATCTATAAGCCCATCCCCCGACGAGATTCTGTCACATCTCCAGATGGAATCTATAAGCCCATCCTCCTATCCATCATATCTCCAAATGGCATCTTTAAGCCCATTCCCGACATCACATTGCTGATATTACACCATGCGAGTGAAAATTTCTGGGCACTTTAGTGTTCAATCATCTTCCACCTTCGGATCACGAAAGGCACGCAAGCCAATCTACATCTTCAGGCTTAAGACAATTTAATAGGGGAAACTGTTGTACCCCAAAATTTGCCCTCCCATATTCCTCAAGATTTGACAAGAATAATTCTCAAATTGCTCAAGATTGCTCAAGGATTGCACAGTCCAAATACCTCATAAGCCAGTTGAAATTAGGGTTTTGGTTCTTTCAAGGAATTTGGGGTTTTCAATGGTCCAATCAAGTCCCATAGGCCTATAAATATTCTCAAGCATCTATATGTCAAGTTTCAAGACTCACAATGCCAATTTGCACAGTCAAAAGCCCCATTTGATCTATAGTCAACTACAGGGGAAAAATGGTCATTTCACAGTCAAAAGTCAAAAAATTTGGTCAATATCTTATTTTGAGTTCACAATTATAATTTGATCAAGTCTTGATCATGATTCCACAAGGATGGCTCAAAAATCATCAAGATGCAAAAAGTTACTATTTTTGGACAGCAGAAAAGTCAATTGTATATTGACCAGGGCATAACTTTTTCATGGTTCATCAGAAAATTCCATCAAATGCTCATTTTGAAGGGGATGACATTTCCTACAATCCATCTTCACACTCCAAGTCCAAGAAATGCTCTCACAAAAAGTTATCAATTTCTACATTATAGGTCAAATTCAAAAGTCAACAAAAATGCACTTTAAGTCAAAGATCATAACTTGAGATTGGTAAATCCAAATGACATGGGACCAAATGCATTGGTTAGAGGACTTCAAGACCTTTCCAAAATGTCCAAGAACATGTTCATATGATCAAAATTGAGCAAGATATGCATTTGAGAAGTTGGGAAATTTTTATGAATTTGCAAAAGTCAACTTTGCTCAAAACACTTTGTTTTTGCTAATGGGCCTCAAATTTCTTCTTGAAACTTTATCCTTGGCCTATGCACGACCCATCAAGCTTAATTGAATTTATTTTCTTATTTTTATTAATTAATTGGATTTTTAATCAATATTAATTCATTTAATTAATTTAAATTGTAGGAAAATACAAAGATTTGATTTTTCAATCTTTTTGTGAAGCAAATATGGTCAAGATATGCTGGCAATTTCGTGCACCAAGTCAAAGATGCAAAATCTCCAATTTTGGCAACTTTCTTCAATCATGAAAATGCAAAAAGATTTGATTTTCAATCAAATATTCAATCATCATTCCAATGGATTTTTGTGCAAGATTCTGACCTAATTCCATTCCTCTATAAATATGCAAGCTAACCCTAATGCCATACACGTGAGAGAAGCTGCAGAAAAGCCATAGCATATTGAAAAATTTTTAAGAAAAACTCAAAACTGATTTCTATATTCCAGGGCGATTCAAAGCTTTTTGTTAATTCTAACACCTTGCAGGGGTTCCCAAGAACGTGTGGCAATTGAAATCACACGCTAAAGCTCAAGAAATCACTAAGAACAGAACCATGGTTTGCAATTTTTTTTCAAAATCGTATTGTCCAATTCATGCACATTTAACATGATTTCTTGTTTGTTTTGCATTGCTTGAATCCATATGAAGCTAATGGCATAAGTTAATTGAATTATAATGCACAGGATCAAAAGTTACCATGGACGATTTCTAGGGTTCATGAGCTGTGAATTTGGGGCTTTGCAATCCAGGAATAATTAGGACTCCTAAGATAGATGGTTGGAATCGTTGAACCAAGACGAACAAGACTGACTATTCGCGAAATATTTATATTAATCACAGCTCTATTCGCTATTTTTCGCCACTGTAGTTTGTGGGGGTTAAAAACCCCCGCTATCTAACATTGTTTTTGCAGGTTCAGCGAGGAAGATGATGATGTGTTGATACATCATTGGTTAGTTCAAAAAAAGGCGCGCGTGTTTTGGTTTTTACAGCATATGGATTAATTATTTAATATATTAATTGTTAGTTACTATAATAACGAATAGAACGCGTTGGTTGGAGTGGATGAGGCAAGCATCCAATGAGCTTTGGGACCTGGGTTCGAATCCCAAGTCCCCCAAAATACTTGTTTCTATTTTTCTTAACATATTCACATGCAGGCTTTCAAAGGTGTTCCACCATATGCCTCAAACATCCATGTGCCATGTGTCTCCATCCTCAAATTCAATGGCTCAGATGGAAGGATCACCATACTCCCAGTCAACCATGCGCCTGGACAATCATCAAAGTCAAAGCAGGCTTGAGGTTAATGGGCCTTCAGATTTCTAACATACCTTTATAATGGGCCAGCACCCCCCTGGTTCATCATTCTTTTTTTCCTTTTATTTTTCCATTTAACTATTTTACTAATTATTATTATTATTATTGTTATTTAATTAACCAAATTAATTATTTTGATAATAAATTCAGAAAACTAAAATATAATATTTTTTATTATTATTTATTAATATCACCTTTAATTTATTATTTTTGTAAATAAATACTAACATAGATTAATGTAGAATTAGGTTAATTTTAATTTTTTTTTCACAATAAATAAAATCCATGTAGAATTAGGTTAATTAATATATTTAATTATTTTATTTTATTTTCATTAAAAACATAAAAAATATTTCTTTTCTTTTAATTAACTAATTAGTTTTAGGTTTAATTTGACTTAATTCATTAAATTTCAAAACTTCTTTCTTTCTCAAAAAGGGTCAAAACCCTAAGGACTTTTCCAATTCAATTTCTCTCGCGCGCATATTAATTTTGATCCATATTTATGTAATTTCTCCGAGGATGTAATAGCGTTAATTAGGACCTTTTATCGCTTTCTTTTATTTTCTCGCATTTACTTTTCAAAGGGTTTGTTTTTGGCGATGTAAATACCCGACACCTTGTAATAGCTTAGATTTACTTTCTGCAATTTACTTTCCGCAAACTATTAACTGCTAGATGTATGTTAACTAGGATATGCATGTCAAGATCTCTCTTAAATTAAAATCAACTCGTAGCTCACCATAACATGTGCAAAGATAACATAAATGAAACCTGACGCACTCGCACATGCCACTCTTAGGGTACGCCTCACTTGGTTACCTCGACGTGGTCATTGAGTATAGGGTGTTTTAGAGGTCGCCCTCTTGTCTAAAGATCCAAGTTGCCTCGAAACGGTTGCCTCGGATAAAAAGGATCTAGGACATTAGGGTTACCGCTAAGGCGTCCTACTATTGCTTTGGTGACCACATGTCCCTATAATCGAATTGACCCGAATAAATCCAACGACGGTGCTACCTACTTCTCAATAGTGGGATAGTACTGTCTAAAAGGACATTTACACAGCTTAATTTCTTTTGAGTAGGTAGAGGTTCTCAGGTACTTGCTCTTTCAAAACAAAAACAACTTTTCGCACTTACACTTTTCTGACAAAAGTTTTCAAACAAACACTTCATACACTCTTGAGGACTGATACAAGAGTCACATCAAAGTTTTCAAACGAACTTTTTCGAAACCCACAAACACAAGAAAAGCAAAACTTTTTTGAAAACATAGTGAGCAAGTACCTAAGAGCCCGTGGATAACCACGGATAGAAAGGGTGCTAACACCTTCCTTTTTTATAATCTACCTCCCGAACCGAGAAACATCTCGAAAAGGAATTTTGTTGTGCTTTTGTCCTTTCCTTGTTGGAGAAAATAAAAGACGATGGCGACTCTTGCTTACCGCGACATTTCGCGAACCAGCATTTCAAAACAGTCAGTTCTATTTCCACCGATCACACACATCTTCTGACCACTCATCTTCTGACCATTTATCTTCTGACCGCTCATCTGCTGACCACTCATCTTCTGACCACTCATCTTCTGACCATTTATCTTCTGACCACTCATCTTCTGACCACTTATTTTCTAACCACTCATCTTCTGACCCATACAACTACTAACGTCAGAACTTCTATCCTGCACTAATCTAACGCAACTTCTATCAGCATCCTTCTAACGTCAGAACTGCTACTTTTCCTTAACTTTATTATCTTAATCCCTTTTCCTGTTATCAACCTAATTAGGAACAATACCCAACGCCATCCCTAGTTGATTCATTGTTCTGAAACAGCAACTTCTGGTTTTCCTCACGCCTAATTCTATGTTTTTCTTTTCTGCATAATTCTGCGTTTTCATTACTGCTACTTTCAACGTTTCCATTACTGCATCTCACTATGGGATCTCACTATTAAAGCCCTAAAACTTAATCTATTCAAAACAATCCATCACCTATAATTATCCTATAATCTTACAGCATTTAAACAGCATCAAGACATCAATATTCATCAGAATTCATCAATCCTCATCATGCATCAATCATATATTCTCATATCAAAACAGGACAGAAATCACCTCTAACCCACATATCAATGATCATAAACCCAATTATAGAGTTAGAACCCCACCCTTACCTTGGATTTAAGGTCGCTCTACAATTTATGGTTGGATTCACGTTCTTGCCGTTATTCCTCCTTCTCACGCAGCTTGCACGTTCTTCTCAATCCTTATTCTCTTTCTACTGCTTCTTACTTCTATTCCAACAACAAAATAACAACATAACCCTATTATTCTATTATCTCCTTATTGGGCTTAAAATCAGCACACCCCTTTATTACTTCTACTCTCTCAAAATAGGCCCATATTAAATAATATTACTCTTCTAATATTATTTCTACACTTAATAAAATAAATCCAATTAATTATAACACATCTTCATAAATATTCCAAAAATAATTTAATTAAAAATTAATTAAATTACGGGTGTTACAGCGCCAGCCAGACCATCTGTATCTTATTCATTTCTGAACCAAAACGAAAAATGTAAACATGAAACTTGTGGCAAATTTCATCATGATTTCAAAAATGTAAAGCATTAAAATTATAAATCAAAGACAAGAATGAATTTTGAATGGTACAAAATTTAACCTAATTTTTTCAGAAAGTTTAGGTCAAAAATTCTCCCTACTTAGGCCATATAAATTAAATCTATGGATATGTATAGTTCAGGGCAATGATATCTACATTTTGTCTTTGATAATGCAAGCCTAACAATGCCTAAATAATGAGATGAAAAGTCATAAAACTCACTTTGCAGCTGGAGATCCTATTTTGAATTAAAGCTTGATTCAAGTTAATGTGATGATCAGGTTAGCTTCCTCAAGTTCCTAGGAAGCTAATGCAACCCTTAGCTTGAACTATGGGTGGCTGGAATGTCCTGGAGAAGTCAAGGTGCAAGGTGTTGTTTTTGAAAATGGAGGATGGTAATAGAGGTGTTACAAAGCTGTAACAGGGTGTGGGGTTGTTTATGGATGATGTTTAGAAGCTTTTGGAAGCAAAAGGCCAAGAAACGCACGAGGGGATTGAGAGATTGGATTCAGAAATCAGAAATGGCAAGTTTTTGTGCTTGTGTTGCAATTTCTGGTTGGAGGGAATTTGAGGGAGTTTGAGAGCTTGTAAAATCGTGTGTTAACTTGCAAATGATGTCTCAATTTATAGAGAAAAGGTTTGTAAGCTTGGAGAAGTCAGATGTATAAGATCACATGTTTGTGGATTTTGACTTATTTTTAAAGTTATCTTGACAAACATCTTTCCAAGGCATGGTACAAAGCTATCTAGAGTGGTTGCAAACTTTAAACATGTTTCCCTAACTTTTTAGAGGAAGCTTTTGAAGAAGGAATAAGTCAGAGGCTCAATGCAAGTTGATTTTGTGATTAAAGTTACTTTTCAAGAATGGCAATGTTGCTTTCTTCCAAAAATGGATGAATCTTTTGGACAATGGCTCTAATGCTTGGATCATGGCTCTAGAAATTGTGTAAACCATTAATTATGGAGTGACAAACAATTTTGAGGCCTACAAAGCAAAGATTATTCAGACTAGCATGGATTCGGTTCATGTTCATCTTAAAAATCTGCCTTGTAAAACAAGAATGAAACCCTAACTTCATCTCTTCGATTCTCCTTGCTCAAACATGATATCAATGAGTTCTTTAACTTTTTAGAAAGCTTGTAAAATTATCTACAATTCCTCTTTGAATCACTTTTGCAAACTCCAATTGGAACTATGTGAAACTTGGCTAAGAAGTTAGGTCAAAATCCTGACTTAAAATGCTCAAAATTTCACTAAGTATTTTAGTTTCATGGACATGTCTTCATAAATTTATAACTTGAAATCCAAGCATTTTTAGAACTTATCCTATCCTACAAAGTTTTAGATCTCATTGAGATCAACAACTTTCATGTTGAAAGTTTTTCTTTAATCATCTTGCATTATAGTGGAAATTTGGCACAAAGTTATGAAATTATCATGTTTTTCTTAACACTTAGAAAAATTTCTAAGTGTTTAGAACTTTGACTTTTTTCAAAGTAATATTGACTTTTGATTTTTTGATGAACAATATTCATACTTTTACATGTCTTGATGAAATATGATTTTTGAAACTTGATTTTGATCAAAAAGTCAAAGTTTGACTTTTCAATATACAGTTGACTTTTTCATCAGTTGACCAAATTTGAACTACCAATCAATTGATCATGAGAAATATTTTGAACCACGCCAATAGGTAAAAATGATACATTTGGATTCTTGATATAATGTCTCAAACCAATAAGTCATGCATTTGGTCAACAGTCAAAATTTAAGCCTCTTCAATCAAAACCCTAATTTTGACCATTTTGCCCTTTTGATGATCTGATCAAATTTCTTGAGGAATTATGATCCAAACTTGATCAATTGACATATATGAGTTCATAATGTTGATGTGGATCAACAATTGTGAATTTTGACTATAAATTGACCACAGTTGACTTTTTCCCCAATATAGTTGATTTTAGGTCAACTGATCAATTGACTGAGCAAAAATATGATCCAAAGCTTGAAACTTGACATGAGCCATCTTGGGAGTCAAAAATGATCCATGAAAGTCATATGAAGCATTAAAAGTCCAATTGCCCTTGTACAAACTCAAAACCCTAATTTTGAGCCATCAGTGCTTGAGGAGGTGTCTTTGAGCTGATCAAACCTTGTGCAGTCTTGAATTAATAGAGATATTGTGAGAGAATTCTTGAGAAATTGAGAGGGAAAATTTTGGGGTACAACAGCTGCCCCTATTCAATCTTCTTGAACCTGAAGAGTTAGATTGGTGGATCCTCATTTCGTGACTTGAAGGTGAAAGATGATTGAACACTAAAGTTCCCAGAACTTTGCACTCAATGATGTATTGATTTGGGAATGGGATTATAGATTCAATTTAGAGAGGTGATGGTAGAAACTAGAGGAAACATTAGCATGAATATTTGGTCGATTCATACTGAGACTAAATGTCTTGCTTGTCTTTAACTGTAAGAATTAATTCTGGTCCAAAAGAGGTCTTTTGATCGATGATTTTTCTGCAAGGAAAAAGGGGTTAGATGCATGCAAATGTATACATGGTGTAATGATGTTCTCAAAATAAATGATATTATGTTGTATGTATATGTTATGTATGTTATATGATGTATGAATGCAAAAATGTTATTGAAGCATATCCTTGATAGATACTGGACACGATGCTTCCGCCAGGGATTCCTATTATGTTGAGGAGAATTCCACTGGGGAATGTCGATTTTACTTGAGAAGACTTTGTGGAGAATGTTGATCTCTGCTTGGAAAAGAGTTCAGGATTTCTAGTCGTTTGTTGCTCTAGTAGGGAACTATCTCTTGGAAGTTGGATGTTATCTGGTCGGATTCCAGGCTTCACAACGACTTGCTGGGGATAAAGAAGTTAGTTGTTATATGGTCGGATCCAGGCTTTGCATCAACTCAATGGGATAGTGGAAAACCCTACTGAGGGAGAAGGAGTTTTACTAGTAATTTTATAGGAATTAAACTGTTATCTGGTCGGGTCCAGGATACACAGTAATTGAAGAAATTAATCTATTATCTGGTCGGGTCCAGGCTTTAGTAACTTGGAACTGAGATTAACTGTTATCTGGTCGAGTCCAGGTTTCAGCAATTTGATCTTGAGTTTAATTGGTATCTGGTTGGGTCCAGGTTACAGCAATTCGAATTGTTATCTGGTCGAGTCCAGGTTTCAACAATTGAAGAAGTTAAACTAATATTTGGTTAGGTCTAGGCTTTAGTAACTTAAAATTGAGATTTACTGTTATCTGGTCGGGTCCAGGTTTCAGAAACTCAAACTGTTATCTGGTCGGGTCCCGGTTTTAGCAATTGAAGAAGTTAAACTATTATCTAGTCGGGTCCAAGCTTTAGTAACTAAAAATTGGGATTTACTATTATCTGGTCGGGTCCAGGTTTCAGCAACTCAAACTGTTATCTGGTCGGGTCCAGGTTTCATCAATTGAAGAAGTTAAACTAATATCTGGTCGGGTCCAGGCTTTTAGTAACTTTTGGAGATAGCAATGACTCTGTTGGCGACTTCACTGGGGATTAGGGGTTACGGTCCCTCGATCTGTAATAGTCTGAGAGGCAAACTCAAGCTAGGGAATCTGTAGTTTGTTGGGTAAATAAACCTTGTTGAAGAGGATATTTGAAGAACTACCGGGGAGGTGTCTCTTTTAGGAAGAATTCATTAAGGCTTCCTTTTAAGACCAAACTCAGCTGGGGAGAGGAACTCTCGGAGATTGAAACTCTGGCTGGGGATTTTATGAATCCAAATTTATGGGGATAATGTTATTGAAATAACTATGTGGGTATATCTCAAATTCATTTAAGGAGATGCATTTCACTGTTTTTAAACATACATTTGTTAAAAATTTAATCATGTTCATATGCATATGTTCATTCAATTTTAGTCATTGGACACTTTTGCACTCATAATAGAGAAAACATAAAGTTTGCACTTCGAAGTATATTTGTATTGAGTTTTGCCCATGAATAGATGTTTTATACAAAGAGACCGAGATCCTAGTAAGAGGAAATCACCGAAAGAATGGAAAGAATCCAAGGTGAAAACAAAAAATAATAGCCATGTGAAAGTGATCTCATTGTGTTCCAACCCCACTATTGCCCCTATGTCTTCGAACATTATCCCTTGTTGTTGAAAGAAGTTGATTGAAATGATCTTGGACCATTTGAACTTTGGACTTTGGTAATAAGGTTGGCTGTAAAGATCCCACGGGACATAGTCATGCGCTTTAATCCTTAACTTTGCCTGGACCGTCCTTTTGGGTTTTCAGCCCACCAGGATACCCATTTTTACCCAAGTCACCCTTTCAGGTTTTCAACTTGTTGGGTGTACAATCTTTTGCATATATCCCTAATTTTTTCCCAAACCTCTTTGGTTCGCCGGGATGCCCTTATTTTACCTAGGTGTGTCAACCTAGCGGGTCATTTTATGCGTGGTATTTTTTAACTATGTCTGTGTTCACAGGATGTGGGAAGTCTTCACCATCCATAGTGATCAGCATCATGGCAGCACCAGAGAAAACTTTCTTTACAATGAATGGTCCTTCGTACGTGGGAGTCCATTTGCCCCTTGGATCGCCTTATGGAAGAATGATGCGTTTTATCACCAAGTTTCCAGCTTGATACACTCGAGGCTTGATATTTTTGTGAATGCTTTAATCATACGTTTTTGGTACATCTGACCATGACAAACAGCAGCCAGACGCTTCTCGTCAATCAAGTTCAACTGATCCAACCTAGTTTGAATCCATTCGTCTTCACCTAAATCTGCTTCCTTCATTATCCTTAGAGAGGGAATCTGAATTTCTACAGGCAAGACGACTTTCATGCCATAGGCCAAGGAGAACAGAGTTTCCCCAGTTGATGTTCGAGCGTACGGTAGCCATGGAGAGCAAATGGTAACATCTCATGCCAGTCTTTATACGTTACCACCATCTTTTGACCAATCTTCTTGATATTTTTATTGGCATCTTCCACTGTGCCATTCATCTTGGGTCTATACAGAGAAGAATTGTAAAGCTTGATTTTGAACCGAGTACAAAGTTCTGTAATCATATCGTTGTTGAGATTAGTTCCATTGTCAGTGATAATCCTTTGAGGGATACCGTAACGGCATATGAGATTATACTTGATGAATTTGGCTACAACATTCTTCGTGACAGAGGCAAATGAGGAAGCTTCGACCTATTTGGTGAAGTAATCAATAGCGACTAGAATGAAGCGATGTCCATTGGAAGCAGTAGGTTTGATCTCTCCAATCATGTCAATTCCCCACATTGCAAATGGCCACGGGGCAGTCATGACATTTAGAGGAATAGGAGGTACATGGACCTTGTCAGCATAGATTTGACACTTGTGACAAGTCCTTGAGTGATGATGACAATCAGTTTCCATTATGGACCAACAGTAACTAGCCCTCAGGATTTTCTTGGCCATAGTGTGTCCACTAGAGTGGGTCCCAAAAAGGCCATCATGCATGTCTTCTATAATTTACTCTGCCTCCTTCTTGTCGACACATCGAAGTAGAGTAGAATCATGGTTGCGCTTGTACAGGATTTTGTTGCTTAGAAAGAATTTGGCTGAAAATCTACGCAAGAATTTCCTATCATTGATGGAAGCTCCTTCAGGATATTGTTGTGCCTCAAGATATCTCCTCACCTCATGGTACCATGGTTTCTCTTCGTCAGTGTCAAGCTCATAGCAATGCACAGGTTTGTCAAATCTCTCAATTGTAATCATAGGAGCTTCGTTGTCCCATTTGACTTTGAACATGGAAGACATTGTGGCCAAAGCGTCAGCTAACTGATTTTCCTTTCTAGGGAAGTGTTCAAAAGTGATCTATTCGAAGCATGGAATCAGAGTTAACACAAGCTTCTTGTAAGGAATCAGGTTAGGATGCTTAGTGTTCCATTCTCCCTTCACTTGGCTAATCACTAGAGCAGAGTCTCCGAATACATCTAAATGCTTTATCCTTAAGTCAATGGAAGCCTTCAAACCCAAGATGCATGCCTCGTACTCAGCCATGTTATTCATACAATCGAAGCACAATCTAGCAGTGAAAGGAGTGTGACAACCTTCAGGAGAAATTATCACCGCACCAATTCCATTGCCCATAGCGTTGGAAGCTCCATCAAAAACCATAGTTCACCGGGATCCTTGTTCAGGTTCGTCATACGGTCTAGGTTTTGCACAATCAGTCACTAACATGATATTCTCATCCGGGAAGTCAAAGTTCACAGATTGATAATCATCAACAGCTTGATGGGCCAAATGATCTGCTAATACATTTCCTTTGATGGCCTTTTGTGTTGTATATTGAATATCATATTCAATCAAAATCATTTTCCATCTAGCTATCCGTCCGGAGAGAGCGGGCTTCTCGAAGATGTACTTGATAGGGTCCATCTTAGAAATTAATAAAGTGCTGTGAGTCAACATATACTGTCTTAGACGGGGAGAAGCTCATGCCAGAGCGCAGCAAGTTTTCTCGAGCAATGAATATCTGGTTTCACAGTCGGTAAACTTTTTGCTCAAGTAGTAAATTGCATGATCTTTTCGGCCAGACTCGTCATGTTGGTCCAACACACATCCCATAGAATTCTCTAGCATAATCAAGTACATGATCAATGGTCTTCCTTCCACTAGAGGCATAAGGATATGAGGTTCTTTCAAATATTCCTTGATTTTGTCGAAGGCGGCTTGACAATCATCGTTCCATCTGACTACTTGATCTTTCTTCAAGAGTTTGAAGATTGGTTCACAAGTAGCAGTTAAGTGAGATATAAAGCGGGAAATGTAGTTAAGACGACCCAAGAATCATCTAACCTCTTTTTCAGAGCGGGGAACTAGCATTTCTTGAATGGCTTTTACCTTTTCAGGATCAACTTCGATGCCTTTACCACTAACAACAAAGCCTAGAAGCTTTCCAGACCTTACTCCAAATGTTCACTTATTAAGGTTCTACCTCAACTTGTACTTCTTCAGCCTCTCAAATAGCTTGTGTAGGTGATCGAGATGCTCTTCTTCAGTTTACGACCTTGCAATCATATCATCCACATGGACCTCTATTTCATGATGGATAATATCATGAAATAAAGCTACCATAGCTATTTGATATGTTGCCCCTGCGTTCTTTAATCTGAACGACATGAATTTGTAGCAAAAGGTGCCCCACTGTGTAACAAAGGTGGTCTTTTCCCTGTCTTTGGGAGCCATCTTGATTTGGTTGTAGCTATAAAATCCATCCATGAAGGAGAAGACTTTATGTTGAACAGTGTTGTCAACCAAGACGTCAATATATGGTAGAGGGAAATCATCTTTGGTGCTTGCCCTATTCAGATCCCTATAATCTACACACATACGAACCTTTCCATCTTTCTTTGGCACGGGGACCATGTTCACAACCTATTGAGGATAAGATGTGACGACTAGAACACCTGCATCAAATTGCTTCATTACCTTAGCCTTTATCTTTTCAGACATGTCTGGCCGCATACGACAAACCTTTTGCTTAATATGAGGGAAATCTTCCTTTGTTGGTAGACGATGAACCACAATATCGGTATCTAACTCTGGAATATCTTCGTATGACTAAGAAAACACCTCAACATAGTCATGTAGCATCTGAACCAATTTTCTCTTGATACCATCTTCTAGGTTGGTGCCGATCTTGACTTCTTTCCTGTCTGTCTCGGTAACTAGGTTGATAACTTCGATGGACTTTTTATGAGGTTGAATAGATTTCTCCTCTTGCATGAGCAGCCTGGCTAGTTCTCCTGGTATTTCACAATATTCCTTGCCTTCTTCTTTGGCGTGGTTAATTGGTTGTTTGAAGTCATAACTGGCAATAGTAGAGTCGTTGGCAATGAGATCCGGAGTGAATAAGAATCTGCAAGTGTGTGTGTGCATGTAAGATACATGGCTATTGAAAAAATGTAATAAAGGAAAAGAAAGACAATGAACACAAAAATTTGAATGCAAAAGGTCCAATGGTTTATATTAAATAATCATATGATAAATGAACATGAATAAAACCCTTAACAAATGGACCATAGTGCCCCGGGCAAGGCACGTGGCTTAAAAGTCATTGTTTGGAATTTAAGATTACAGACAAAAGTTCTTGAATTGACAGAAAACAGTAAACAATAATTACTCCTCAATGAAGGATATGAGAGTGAAATACTTTGTATGCCAGTTGTTGAGCTTTCCTCTGACAGTAGGGTAGATCCAATCTTCAAAAGTACATTCATCATTAGAGTCTTCCACAGCATTCACTTCATGATTTCCAATGCGGAGAGGTGGCTTTCCCACGCGAGCACGCCTGACTTCTTTCTGAGCTTTGATGGTGAAACTCAAACTAAATTTGTCTGCTTTAAACGGAACGTCGGGAAGTTGTCCCCAGATGGTACAATTTCTATCTTCGACTGCGACACAGGCATCCTTAAGTGAGACCATTCTTGGTACAACTTCATCAGCTTTTGACATGTTAGAGAAGATTTTGGTGGCGGCAACTATAGGAGGAAAAATTTCGAAAGCCTGACATAGAGTCTCTATGAATTCACCATCCATTTCCACATACTTGAAGGAATTAAGATGGCTCACCATAAATTCTTCTTCGCTGCAAACAGTAACGATCTTCCCTTTGACTGGACACTTTAGTTTTTGATGAAGGGTGGATGTTACTACCCCTGCCCCATGGATCTAAGGGCGCCCAAGCAAACAAGAGTAGGCGAGACGTATGTCTATTATATAAAAGGAAGAGTTGAAAATATGTGAGCCAACTTTAATTGGGAGATCCACCTCTTCATGAACCATTCTCTTAGACCCATCAAAAGCCCTTACAACAATATCGCTTGGCTTCAATACGAGTCCTTCACAATCTAGCCGGTCCAAAGCACCTTTGGGTAACACATTTAAAGATAAGTAAGTATCAATTAGCACATGGGCCAGGGTGGTCCCCTTGCATTCAATAGAGATATGCAAGGATTTATTGTGGTTCCTTCCCATAAGAGTCAAATCAGCGTCGGAGAACCCTAATCCATTGTCAGCCGTTAAACTTGCTACACAGTTCTCGAACTGGTCAGTTGTGGTTTCTTGGGGCACATGGGCTTTCTTCAAGAACTTGATTAGAGCCTGGGCATGAACGTCCGAACAGAGTAACAATGACCACGTGGAAATTTTGGAGGGGGGTTTCCTGAGCTGCTCAACTATTTTGAAGTCACCCTTCTTTATGATTTTCAGGATTTCTTCCATCTCTCGAGTGGAAGGTTCTTCAATGTCAACATCTTTTGTAGTTTCCTCTATCCCAGTAGGATCGCCGTCTTTCTCTTTGCCTCTAGTGTTGGCACTAGACTTGTCATTGGTTATGCGGACAGGAGTTATTGTAGTGGGCGGTGAAATATTAGAGGAAAAGATCCTTCATGTTCTTGTCACTTTACTAGAACCTGCAATATTAGTAATATCAGTTTAGTCTTTGTCTATCCAAGAATCTTGTTTTATCCCATGATAATAAACCTCGGCACCATAGTTCCATGGAACCGCTTTATCAGAGGAATAAGGAATAGGCCCAGCGGCAGTGATTATTAAAGGAGAAATGGTTGGTTCATTTGAAATTATAATAGGACCTTTTGAGGGGATCATAAAAGGCTTGTTGGAAATTGTTATTATGGACCGGTCTTCAGCTTTGTTGGTCAAACTCTTGATGGTAGGAATCTTCTCAAATAGAATCTTGCGGCTATCTATCAGGTGTTGCACACCTTCCTTCAGCCGCTTGCACCCATTTACTTGTTGATCACAGTAAACACAATCTTTAGAACAGCCAGGGAACACCCGACTCTCAACAAGTTATCCTTCATAGTAGTTAATGGAGTTGTTAAATCTTCAATGGAAGAGACAAAAGTAATATCATCAATTATGTTAACACCGTTGCCATGATTTGGCATTGGTGCAGTTATCACATTTGGAGTAGCAGGTGGATCAAATTCAATTATTTTATTGTCTATCAAATCTTGAATCTTATTCTTCAGAGCCCAGCGTTGATCAGTTTCATGCTCAGGGCTGTTGGAATGATACGCGCACTTGGCATTTGGATTGTACTTAGGTGATGAAATGTTTGGATTGGATGGTGGATCGCGCAATGTAACTAAGTTGGCCTTCAACAGATGTTGTAAGGCTTGGGATAATGACATGCTTATCCTCGTGAACTGTCTCCGAGGAACTTCGGATCGTTGATTATTGGATGATTTCCTTTGAGCCGATGGAGGGTTGGAGATTAACACAGCATTAACAGAAGGTTGATGGTCCTTCTTGGTATAGGCCTTTGCACCATATGAAACATTTGTTTCCTTCTTTCCAGTGAAGGGCTTCTTTACAATATTGGATGCGGAAGCAAATGTCATGGGAATCTTCCCACTCTTAATTCCATTTTCTACCCTTTCACCAGTTAGGATCAACTCGGTGAAACCAGACGAAGAACTGCCAATCAATAGGTTGAAAAATGGGCCAGTTAATGTACCCATGAACATGTTAACTAATTCTTTGTAAGTTAGTGGTGGTTGGATCCTACCAGCAAGATCCCTCCATTTTTGTGCGTACTCCTTAAACCCCTCATTAGTACCCATTGTCATACCTTGTAGTTGGACTCTAGTTGGTGCCAGATCGGCATTGTATTGATACTGATGATAAAAAGCAGTGGCTAGATCTTCCCATGTGTGGATGTGGGAACCCTCCAATTGATAGAACCATTCTAGTTGAGTCCCATCCAGAATCTCTTGGAAGAAATGGATCCAGAGCTTTTTGTCGGTAGTGTGCGGCTGCATCTTGCGCACGTAAGACCTTGGATGAAGTTTCGTGCAGGAAACCCCATCATACTTGGCGAAGACCGGAATTTTGAACTTATGGGGGATGATGACCCCAGGTATTAAGCCCAACTCACTAAAATCCAAACCAGGCACGGCTTAAATTTCAACAACCTTTAGTCTATCCTCCAATTGCTTGTATTTATCCTCATCCGGAGGATATTTCTCATCAAAATAATCTTCGTCTTTGGAAGCTTGGTTATTGGCACCCCTAACACGGGTGCTCCTTGCCTACTCGTCTTGATTTTCGTCCTCCTCGGACGACTCTTCAACTATTTGTACCTGAAGAATCGGACCTTTGAATCTCTTACCCATGTTGATGAAGGCCTTCTTTTTAGTTTTCTTCTTGGCTACTAGCATAGTCATCAGCTCTTGTTTCCCCTTAGCCAGGGTCAGCAAGGTCTCTTGGAACTTGGAATTCTGAGCTTGCAAGTCCTTCACTGTTAGTTCGATATCCATCTTACTGAAATAAACAGTAGAAAGATAAGGAAACATGTTGTGGAAAACCTGTTTATGTTATGATGCATGAAAATGCGTATGCAAATGATTTCAAGGACTTAGGAGATTTAAATTCTTTTAGAAAAAAGGGAACAAATATTAATTGCATTAATAAGTTCAGATTGATTACAAACATGCCTCTTGGGCTTACAATGGAAGAAATAAATACAAAATAAATACAAAATAAATTCCTAAGATAAGAAGGTCGAACACATCCTCTTCGATGCAATGTAGGCGTTCAAACTTCATTCTTCATGAAGTTGCCTCGTAAGCTCCAAAACCCTCTTTTCACTTGCATAGTATTGGGTTTCGAAGGTGTCTCACTCCCCCTTTAGCTGAATCCAAGCTCTTTGCAAATCCTCAAGAGAAGTAGGCATATCAGGATAAAGGACAGTATACGGAACATCTCCTTTAGCAACAAGCTCCATGATGATAGGTAGGATGGTTCATAAGGTATCATAAGGCATTAAGCGTGAGCTCGCACCCACTTGAGATAAGGCTCCAAAGGAATGGAGTTTTTATGCCCCATCGTCTTGCTATCAACCTTGTTAACCATGTCCCAAGCTCGTATGAATCTCTGACGATAACCTTGGACACCGTTCTCGTAGTCGAATGCAATTCCTTGGAAAAGTGCGTCATGAGGGGCATTGAAACAACCGGCTGAAAATCATCAAACAATGAAGTCGCCATCGAATGTCTTTTATCCCACATGTAGGGAAAGGTAAACATCGAGAAAACCTGAGAAGGGAGAAGTCACGACCTTGCGACCGAGAGATCGGGTAAGGGAGTCTGTTACGTGAGGGGAAGGTATTAGCACCCCACATGCCCGTAGTACTCTATGGTATCCACTCTTGTTGTCTATCTTATGGGTGTGTTTAATCTATGCTTATTGTTTATTATACTACTGCTAAAGAGAGAATGCATGCAAAAGGAAGGAGAAAAGAATGTAGGGAAAATAAAAGTTGTGCTCATCTGGGCCCTACCCCGATGCCTACGTATCCCTTTTAAGGAATCAGAGCAGTTGTAGTTCGGCTCATATGTTTTTGTTGGTTTGTATTTTTTAATGAACCACATTAATTTCGCCTTTTTCCGCAACTCAACCTTTAGAGACTTACGCGTCAGCACAGAAGTGAATTAACATGCTCTTTTGAAAAAGTTTTGGGAGAAAGGGTGCTTGGGCGCATAAAAAGGTTTGAAATGGTTTGTGTTTTTAATGAACAATATTAATTTCGCCTTCTGCCGCAACTCGACCTTTGGAGACTTACGCATCAACACAGAAGTGAATTAACATGCTCTTTTGAAAAAAGTTTTAAAAGAAAAGCCCATAGGCAAAAAGAATTTATGTTGGTTGGTGTTTTTGCTGCAGATAATAGCTAGTTAATCTCAAGAGAGAGATATTAGCCACTTTTCTACTTATTCATGAAATAAGCCTTTGAGACTTCAGCCACACCAAAGCTTAGAATAAGAGAACAATAAGGTCGAGAAGAAACCCGCTTATCATCTCTCATACTTAACAAAGATATGGTTCTTGTCAGTAAATTTTTAAGTGTTTTTGAAGTTTGCAAGAAAAATAAGTTTTTGTTTTAATGCAAATGCAAAAGAAAGAAAAAAACATCTAAGGGAGACTAGCCTAAATCTATCCCTAATGTTATCCTACAATGGTGGTCCTACGGTTGAGTTTTGAAGGGAAACGTCTACCTAATGTTAGCATGCATGGTTTACAACCTAAGGTCTAACTTGCATCCAAACGAAGCAAGCGCATCCTAAGGGAACATGGTATGTACAAGGATAAAGCAAGCAATCCAGTAAACTCGAGAGAGTACACCTAAAGAGATCTTATCTAAGTTAGCATGCCAAAGAAAGTCTAACAAAGCTAACCTATAGGGAACATGCAATGAGAGCAAAGTCGTGATCTCAATTTCTAAATTGAGTGACTCATCGATCAACAAGAAATAAAGGAGAGCGATAAAATCCTATAGGGAGCATGCACTGAGAGCGAAGTCGTGATCTCAATTTCTAAATTGAGTGACTCATCGATCAGCAAGAAAGTAAACAAACACAAGCACAACATATATAGCAAATGAAGAGCGGAATGCCTGCTACAGGTCTTTAAACAGCGACTTTGAGTGCACGCTCTTTATTTCCTACTTCTCATGGTATCTAGAAATCGGTAAAGTGCAAAAATGAAGAATAAAATAGAGTTGTGACGATACCGAACGGAGAAGGTCTGTTGCCTCTTCAAAGCCACGCAAGTGATAAGAAAACTCTACATAAGTTGCTCCGCATGAGTGATCAAAAATTAATCTCCAAGCATTTCCCATCGCGAAAGTTACATCAATATCCTATCATAAAATCCTAGCTAAAAATGGAAACAAAAGCGATTACCAAGCATAGAAATAATAGAAAATTCTAATAAAATTCTAAAGAGAATCTAAAAATATTTCCTAAAATATTATACTTTTTTTTAGGTTATTTTGTCATAACAAAAATATTAAAAAAACTACAAAGTATTTAAAATATGAAAATATGAGCTCAAGGGGGGTGAAAACTGAAGTCAGGGGGTGCAAACTGCATATTATGGCACTCTATAGCAAACAGATTGAAGATTAAGCCCATGCAAGAATGATCCAATAAGCCTTTTTTTGTTCAAAATCCAAGAGCTACCAACAAATCGGTGATGGGCCTGGGGAGAATGCATGCAATGCGATCCATCATGAGTTCACTAGGTCCATTTCGGTACATCATCACCTTATTTCATTTTTCAACACATTTATCTAATCATTTATTATTTAAAAATAACAGAAATTAAAGGAAAATTGAAAAGAACAAAACGATGACGTTCATGTTTAGACTAGGGTTCATATGTGGCTATCCAACTTCACATGGACGGTGATCTCTTCCTCGTTGCATCTTCTTCTTCCGATCACCAACAAAGAGCCACCGCAGTTTGCCTCTCATAATACCACTGCCGTCATCAACACCACCAATCCGTCTCTCTCTCGCACTGAAGCCTCTCTGTCTCATAATCCTCAATCTCTCTTTGACTCATACCACTCTTCACTGATTCAGCCTCTTTTCAACATCGCTTCAAATTTCCGATCGAGCCTGTAATATAACGCAAACAACATCGTGCACACCATAAAAGGAGAAAGCGTTTCATTTTACCTCCCGTTTTTTATTTGATTTGATGACGAGAAAACTAGAGAAATCAGGTATGCGTTTCGTTATAATTATTCTCTCTGATTCATACTTCTTCTCCTTCTGCGTTTTTATTCTTCTATTTATGGTACTTTGCGTATTCTATATTTCAGCGTTCTTGTCGAGAGAGACGAAGAATTCATTGCGGTTGTTGCAGATCAACATTGATGTCATGTGCGAAGAGTTGCTTGTTGTTGAATTTGCAGGTGAGGAATCGATGATGATTGATGAAGTTGTTGTTGCAGTAGCGTGAAGCAAGAGGAGATGATGATGACGATGAAGACCGTAGAGAAAGATGAAGGTTGTTGATGATGTTTAAAGCGATGAATCAAGGTGATGAAGATTTCATAACGGAGCGACCTTCCTTGAATGAGGATAGTGAGGTTGATAATTATGCAGTTTCAGAGAGAACCAGAAGGTGAGTTTTCTGATATTTTTTTTGTAGTTTATTTTTGGTTGAAGAACTGTTAATGAATATGAATCCTTTTTCTATTTTATACTTCTGCCAGTCTGTTAGGTTGCAGTTAGTCTGGTTAGAAGTTGGTTAGAGGTTGTTAGAGTTAGTTAGGAATTAGTTGGGAATTCAATTAGCTCTGTTAGTTAGGGGTGAGGGTTAGTTTTGTTTTCTGGTTTTCTGTTAGGGAATGGACAGTAAGACTTGAATATGAACATTTATGTTTTAAACATGAGATGGATTTATGATATTTTCTTTTGTTTTTTCTGAGCTGGTTTGATATTTCGCAGTTCCTTGAATTCATCTTCCATCCTCTTTTATATTTTCTATTCTAAGTTTTTTGCTTCTGATCTTGAGCAAGAGAATTAGTTTAGTTTGCTTGAGTGCATGGATGATATCCTGTGATGTTGCAGAGCATAACAGGTTCCAACTATGAAATGATAGCATGAGGGCAACGATATGTTCCAAAAACAAGCCTAGTACTGATCTGAGGTAGGTTTGCAATTAGCGTAGATCTGTCTGTGATTCGCACCATGGATGTACGAGTGCTAATGATTATTTTCCTGACTGAACTTGCATTGTAGGGTTGCATTGATTGTTGAATTTTCTTCTTAATTTGATAGAAGTTTTGCCTTCACTGCTGCTGCTGCTAGTGTAGAAATAGTTGCGCGCTTTAACCTCTCAAAGTTGCTATCCTGTTTAGTATTTGCACCATCATTTTTCACTTCCATACAATTTCCTGCATGATCTTTACTTACCCCTGTACTTGCACCATTTTCAGCACCCAAACTCGATTTATGTAGATGTGGGGGTGAAATCATATCTACATCATTATCTTGTGAAGATATTACTGTCTGGGAGTCAATCTTTGCTGGCAATGAATTAGAAACTACATCAACATCCATTACAGAATCTGTAGTGATACGAGACTCAAACTGCATTTGTAGATAATTGTTTTTTGAGACTCGCTCTATATCTGAGGGCACAGAATCAGACACAACTTCATCATACATAGGTGTCTCTACTAGCTTTGGTAGCTCAACTGGTGAACCAGGTTTGGAAGTTTTTATCTGCAGGGCTATATGATGAACATTGGGGCTGGTATAAGGGATAGGTGTTTTGTTAATGACTTACAAGGATACATGTATGGTCTTTTTAATTTTCTGAATGAGTTGACTGTTTTTCTATGATTTTTATATTATGGATTTGGTTTTGACTTCAAAATGTTGCAGATTCGGACATGGGGCAAGGTAAATTGGTCTTGACCGTATGTTTGTGACTACTGGTGTGGCAGCAGGGCACAATTATCGAAGGCTGAAGACACGTCAGCATTGCTTAATTCCAAACTGGGTCATAATTCAAGAGGCTGATGGTTATAGCATGGTTGTTTGGTTTGTACAGGTTTAGAGGATTAGGCTTATGACTAAGATTCCATATAAAATATTATGAATGGCTTGCAATATATTTTGGAAATTGAGTGTTCTTGAAAGGATTTGGATGAATATTGACTTGAAGTTTAAGTTTTTGGAATTGTAATGGTGAATGGATATGATGTGTATTTTGGATGAGCCAAAACTGGTAGTTTTCTTTGTAACTTTATAATGGCATGAGTTTTGTAATGGAATGAAATTGAAATGGAATTGATTGGATATAATTTGTACGAAGTTTGAATACTATTGAATGAACTATTTTGAAAACTTCCATGTGGATGAACCTTGTATGGACAAAATGGTGACATATGGATCTTGAGCCATAAAAAAAACATGCCTTGAACACTTGAATTCACACTTGGACTTATGAAATAAGGTTGAACAATGATGAATGATACTTGAATGGTCGTCATGAGATAAGCCTCAACTCGCCTCTTTTGTAATTGAAACTTTTCTGCCATTGTTCCTTGTCTGGATCAACTTCTTGACATCCTGAACACATATGCTCTTGAAACTTAATTTTGATATACTGAGTAAACAATGATGGACTTCTAATCCAATTTAATTCCCCCAATCTAACCCAAATTTACGTGTCAAGCAAAAAGTGTTAGAAAGTATACTGCCTTGAATTGGTAAAAAAAAGGATATCCAATTGATATTACCAGATAAACCAAAATCTTGACCAAAGGATGACCACCACTTGATTACAATGAAGAGAACGCCTCAAATGAAAACCAAATCAAATCTGAACACCAAGGATTAGAAACCCTATTCACACTTGCATCACCTACCCCTAAAATCTTGCATCTTAAGGTAAAGTTGATAGGAAAAACACCCTTGAACCCTGATATGCAGATCCCTAATTGATGAAATAAGGAATAGACTATTCCACCTTATCAATGCATAATCAACCTCTAGGAGGTTCAACAACGAATGTACCTTTGGATTTTGAAAAATAACCCTAATAAGACCCCAATGGCATCAATAATCTTGACGAAACCTTTACCCCATAAAATAGGAGCAGATGATTCACACGAATGTTTATGCTAAAGTTCACACTTTTTAGGATAGAACCAAATACTCGTCACTTAAGAGAAAGCTTTAGATGAAAGTCCAGTCTTGGTAAGAAAATCCAAGAAGTGGTGACAGAACTTGTAACACTAGTAACAGATGGAGGTCCTTAATTCTGAAGGAAGGAGACTCCAGATAGCCATAAGTTGCAACCCTAAACCATAATCCTTGGAGAAGAACTCGATTGGAGCACAATTGTCGAAAACCTGGCTTCAATCGCACATAGGAAAATAAAATCTGATAGCCTCGTAGCTTGATGAAGACATAAATTATCAGTGACGCAGATTACAACCCTAATTCCACCGCTTACTGTTTAAATAAGAAATCAGCCTTTATTAGATTTGTATACTTCGATCACAATGAAACCCCGATATTGCACGACCTTTAAACTTTAAACCTCTAGGAATTTTATCGAATGCAAATGTATGTTAATGACCTAATGGAATATATACAGATGAATGCAAAGCCTAAGCCAGAATAAAAGTTCAATTAGGAGGGAAAATTTTGGGGTGCAACAACCGCCCCTATTTAATCGCCTTCAACCTGAAGGTGAGATTGGCATTAGCCTTTCGAACTTTCAGGGTGGAAGAAGATTAAATACTTAAAGAACCCGAAAATTTGCACTCCGAAGCCAGCCAGGAATACATTATATTTTGGTTTTCTGTATTTTCTATATTTTTTTTCTAGGTTAAAGGGGTTATCAGGGATAAATGTATGTTGGACCAGGGTTAGACATACAGAAGAAAGATATCAAAAGACATATGCCCAAAGTTAGTAGCAGACATACAAAAAGGTATTAAAGATACATATCCGGGGTCGGTAGCGGATACGTACGAAAGAGACAGACCGAAGAAAGCTCTTACAAAGATATCAAGAACACATGTCTGGGGTTGGTAGCAGACATGTGAAAAAGGTATCAAAAATACATATCTGGGGTCAGTAGCGGATACGTACGAAAGAGATATCAAAGATACATATCCAAGGTCAGTAGCAGATACGTACGAAAGAGATATCAAAGATACATATCCGGGGCCGGTAGCGGATACGTACGAAAGAGATATCAAAGACACATATCCGGGGTCGGTAGCGGATATGTACGAAAGAGACAGACCGAAGAAAGCTCTTACAAAGATATCAAGAACACATGTCTGGGGTTGGTAGCAGACATACGAAAAAGGTATCAAAGATACATATCCGGGGTCGGTAGCGGATACATACAAAAGAGACAGACCGAAGAAAGCTCTTACAAAGATATCAAGAACATATGTTTGGGGTTGGTAGCAGACACATAATAAGGAAAGAGGCCAGATGAAAGGACTCTAACCAAGGATAGAAAGAAAAATATGTCCGGAGGAAAGGACATATATAAGGAAAGAGACCGGAGGAAAGGACTCTAACCAAGAATATCAGGAATATACGTCCGGAGGAAAGGGCGTATAACCAAGGATATCAAGAACACATGTCTGGGGTCGATAGCAGACACATAATAAGGAAAGAGGCCGGAGGAAAGGACTCTAACCAAGGATATCTGGAATATACGTCCGAAGGAAAGGGCGTGTAACCAAGGCTATCAAGAATACATATCTGGGGTCAATAGCAGACACATAATAAGGAAAGAGGCCGGATGAAAGGACTCTAACTAAGAACATCAGGAATATACGTCCGGAGGAAAGGGCGTATAATCAAGGATATCAAGAAAAATATGTCTGGAGGAAAGGACATATATAAGGAAAGAGGCCGGAGGAAAGGACTCTAACCAAGAATATCAGGAATATACGTCCGGAGGAAATATCGTATAACCAAGGATATCGAAAAAATATGTTGAGCTTTAAGAGTTGCAAATATGCAAGAACTACAAAATCCATCAGGCCAAAGGCGGGAATTCTTTAAGAGTGGAAATTATCTGAATTACCACACACCAAGTATGGATACTCAAATACTTGAGAAGCAAGAAAGGCTATACACCGACTCTTACTCGCACTCTAACAGCAAAGATAAACACAGGCAAAATAACCAAAGGCTTGCAAGGGCAAGAGAGAATCACGACTTACTAAGACAATGGGAAATACCAAAGCCCGACTGGTGGAAAGTCAAACAGACTCCGTTGGGGAAACAAAATAGAATCACCCTAGGCTTTTGTGGAGATAGTTCAAATCTGAATGCATAATAATCTGGTTACTGAAAGTAAACATAATTGGCTTATACTCATGCATGTTTGAATTTTTTTTATAGCGTAATGCTCCATACAATGGGAATGATACGCGTTTTGGTAGATGCAATGTAATGATGTATGTTTAGTAATGCATTAGGAAAACACATCAATAATCGGCTGTCGAGAAGACAATGAACTTTTGAACGATTATTCTTGCACATCTGATCTTCTGTAAAGAAAAGGCAATTTGTACTTCAATGGGGAACCGAGATTTGGAACCACCAACCTCTAAATATAGATATCACTGGGGAAGTAACTTCCTGGGAAGAATACTACAAACGTAAATTACGGTTCAGAGAAAAACCTTAATTCTGATCAAACTCCCCACTTCACGGGGAATAAATCCTCTGTTGGAAAGAGGAGAGCTTTGCTGGGAATGGAAACTTCTGGCATAGAAATTCTTTGACGAAGATAACTTTTGTTGGGGAGTATAGAAATTCTTAAATAAAAAGAATTCTATTCAGACCACGCTGGGGATAACATTGCTGGGAGGTAAAAGATCCTCACTTGGGGAAGAAGCAAACATCCTGGGATAGGAACTCCACTAGGGATATCTCAACAAAATCTTCTATTACTGGTAACGAAAGAGTTATGACTAGAATTCTCCTGTACACCTCACCAGAGAGATAGGACCCTTGCTCCATTAGAGAAAAAAATAATAGTTCCACTGGGGAAATTGGATCTCATTATACGAAAATCCTCACGTTACCCTTCTTGATTCATTTGTTGGTATGCATCTTGTCATACAAGACCAACAGTACTTGCAAAACAGAAGTTGGGGCGACATGCCCCTGTTTGGAATGGAAAACCTTACTGAAGAATAGACAACTTGAACTATCAATCACTGGGTAAAAATCGCGATGCAAGATTGTAACTTCAACATGTCGACTCCGAGGAGGAATGCCACTAAAAAGTGGACTTTAGAGAAGATGCTGCAAAAATAAATTGTAGTCCGACAAAAAGGAATCATCTAGACTTTACACAACTTCCAATTTCATGAGGAGAATGACCATTCTCCTCCTGCAGAGAAATGAGGATGCTTCACTGGGGAGAAAATATCTTAGAAGAGAAACCCCTTGGTAGACGGATCTTTGTCAAGTAGCAACAGGTCTTTTACTGGGAGGAGGCATCCCCCTAGGAAGCAATATTTCCATCGCGTCTTGTACGAGTAAACAACCCCAAATGATCTTTGCATCACTGCTTATACCCTACTGAGGACAACAATCCAAATTTCAACTGGGGATAATATCATTGACTTAGGACAAAGGATATCAGTAAGTGGACTTGATTCTCTGATAATTCGAAGATAACAATCCTGACTTCTCGACACGATTTTCAAATTCACAAGTCATTTAGCCTGCGTACGGACTTTATTTGATCAACCTCATCAAGAAGACAGAAAGCCCTTTCATAAATTCTTGCCCCAGTATGTAAGGCTTTTGCAGAAAATTGCCTCGAGAGGACTTTTTGAGATTTATACTGTTGAAGACAATCTGTCCCAGTGTTATGAACTTTGGAACATGATGTTTAGATAACCAAAATTGGAGATGATTCCAACTATGCTTGAGTGAATGCCCATACATCTCCAAATTCTGGGAAGATTCTCCTCTGATCAACGCATTCTCAGAGAGATTTGTCAAATATTAGTATAACTGCCCTAGTTTGACTGCACTTTGAGGGATAAAATCCCGACTTGAATGCCTCAGATTGGCTGAATACCTACTCGATGGAGTATTCGACACGCTTGCCCCTACTTAACAGAATCTCGACATACCTTTTCCTTTACCTCATGCTCACAGAGGGATGAGAAACTTGAGGATTTTTGAAGGCAACATAACCTTAGAGTGGTTGGCTTATGTCTTGAAAGTATGTTACTTCATAACCATACTTCTCGACTTGAACTGCTTCAATCTCTAATCAGATACTTGATAAAGTCGACCCCTTAAGATTAACTGAAACTAATACACCATTGCTTGATTGAGACTCTTGGCAATCAACTTTTGCAACCTACTTCAAATCATTTCTCAAATTGGTATTCTTTTACTCAACAGAGTCAATAGAAGATTCGCCCCAGATTAAGACTATTCTCACAAATGATTCACCTTTAAACGGTATCCTGAAGTAATTTGTCCCTTGAAATGATCAAATTTTCAACTGATGCTCATTATGCAAGCTTACTGGAAGTTTAAGCACTTGCTCATATGCAAAGAATGTTTATTCTCAGAATGATAATTATAATACAAAGCTCATGTTTTTCTTGAAGTTCTAAAAAACCTTTATTGAAAAGATTAAACAAACAAAAAATTTGTATAGAAGAAATTAAAAAGATGGTGTGATACCAACTCAAAAGTTTTTGCAAGCCTCATAGGAGTCAGATTACCGTATTCTTGTTAGTGTGCTTTCAAATTAACCCATGCTTCAGTTAGGACTTTTAAGGGTTGTAACGTGTCCTGGTTCACGGTTTTAGAAAAAAAAGATTTAAGGCTCAAAATATTCGGTACCCACCCATTCTCTGTGACGTTCTCCAGTCCTAAATTCAGTTAAAACAATACGAGCACTCATCCCTCAAAAGGAGTTTACCATGGTTGAGGAGGATATGGCAGTCACTCACCTCTTTCATTTTTGGTGTTCGATCACACGAATTTATTCTTTGTGGAGGATCTTTATTTGGTAATCCCCTTTTTATCTTTTCGCGCTTTTTGCTTTCTTTTTGTATTCCCTAACTTTTGCCTGGACAAATTCCTTTTGAATTTGACTTTGAAGTCCAGCGAGATGCCCTGACTTTTGCCTAAGCGACTTGTCTTTTCAAGTTTCGGCTTAGTGGGGCTTTTTGTCTCTTTCTTTTATCATTTCTTTTTGTTTGAACCAGTCGCGTGATTTCGAGTTGCTTTCGACATTGTTGGGAAAGTGTAACTACCTTACTACTTGATTGACGAGGAATACCCATTGTGGTATCGTCGTCTTTCATCCTCCTGTCGTGCGAGAGATACTCTATTGGGATATCATTCTCATTGATGCACGCTGCTGATAGATGAGATTTAACCATTGTAGTTTTGTTCTTTCTCAGCCTTCTGAAGGATAACCATTGTTGTATCCTTTGATGCGCACTCCTAATGAGTTTTGAACGCTCATTTAGATTAACTGAAATCTACCCTGCCCCGGGTTAAATGTGAGGGTTTTTCTGAACAGAAAAGAAACTCCTATTTCAAATCTCAAAATGGGTTGACGAGGGTTTCACTCCCTTATATCATCGGTGTTTGGAGATTTGAAACAAGGCATGTACATCGTCAGCAGGGTCCTATTCAAAAGCACACCGTTTGAACTTTTGGCATATTACTCATCATCCTCCCTCTGGAGTATTTTGCTTTATTTAACAAGAGTTAAGTATCAAAAAGAAAAGGAAAAAAATTAATGAGTGAATAAGAATGGATTAATTCAAGACAAACATACTCAATACATTGTGATTAATAAAAATAAGCAAGTTTTGCAGATAAGAAAGTACTGAACAAAACAAGAAAGATTACAAATGAGAATGCGAATGTAATTTGAATTTGCCCTGTTGAGGAGACTAGTCTCCATATGGACTTGTTGCTTCAGACGATGATCTGGAAGTCTTGATATCTACTGAGTCAACGGAGACTTCAAATATGTATGGCTGGCCCAAAATTAATAGCCTTTGCATCCATCACGTATAGCACATTTTCTTTGAATGGCCTGCAGTCTTCAATGGAATGGCCTAGTGCCCCGACATGGTAATCACATCGCACATTAGGATTGAAACCAATAGGATAAGGAGGAATGACAGGCTTCAGTGGCTTGGGTTCCACCAAGGAAAGCTTGAGCAACTGAGAGAACAACTGGCCATAAGTCATGGGAACAATGTCGAACACCCTCTTTGGCTTCCTATCCCTTTGTTTATTTTGTTGCATACGTCTCTGTTGATGGGTTTGCTGCTGAGTAGCACACCAGACTGGGCGAACATGAGGAACATTTTGATTTTGATTAACCATCTGATTTCCATAACTTGTAAACAGTTGCTGGTGAGAACATTCTGGGAGTATAGGTTGTGGATGACGTGACTTCGATCGTGAGATAGAACTTTGAAGAGGGGAAGGCGTAACCCTATCTTTGTAGCAGTTGGCATAAGATTGACTTGCATGCTCAGACCTTTAGGAGTGAAGAGAATTGTCCCTGCATCAAGCAAATCTTGGACTTGGTGCTTAAAAGCTAGGCAATCTTCAGTATCATGACCGGGTGCCCCAAAGTGGAATTCACACCTAGCATTATCGTCAAATCCATGAGGGAGCCTTTCATGTGTAGTGAAGATTCGGAGTTTGACCAAATGAAATTCTAGCAGGGGAGGAAGCAATTGTGAATACAATATTGGAATAGGATCAAATTGTCGTTCAGGCTGTTTTGGCCTCTGCTAACGGGCTTTGCCTTTTGGGTCCTCTTGGGAAATGACAATTGGTTGTGGATGGGAAGATCCTGGAACACAAGGCAGTGGAGGAGATACTCCCTGAATTAAAAGAGTCCCCAGATTATAGGGAGGAATGGTAGCTCCTATTATAGCAGGCATAAAACCATCTTCTTTATTCAACATCATCCCCAAAATTCCCATAACCAAATTCAATTGAGTCTTCAACTGACTATTTTCTTATTTCAAGAGTTCTTGTCCACATACTAAATCATGTATGTCTAGCAGTAAAAAAAACCCATTTGTTCTTTCATCTCGTCCAATTCCCCACGAAGTTCTTCCATAACTTGAATCTGATCAAGGAGCGGCGAGAAGTCAAGATTTGCAATTTTGAAAAGAAAACATCGGGTCTGAATAAGGATTCCCCATTCTGAGTACCTTCTGAGTACCTGCTATGGATGCATGAAGATGCATGAGGTGAGTGAGAGAATTCCTCTTCTGATATGATTTGGACACCACAGTATCCGGATTGATCTCGTCTTGGATCTTGTCTCTGGATGACGTACCATCTTCAATCGAATGATCAATTTCCCCAGAATAATACGCGTAGAAGATTCTTTCAGGAGAACAAATGAATGTTTTTCCAAGCAAATCGATATAAACTGTTGAGAAAGAGTGTGGCAGTTGGCCAAATAGGAATTGGACCTTTGGAAGAGACGCCAAACAGGTGCTTGGCTTTATATTTCAACTCCTTTGTAGTCTTCAATATCAAAACCGGGTACCCCGGAATAGGGGATGCATCTAGCGTACGTATCATAATCAGAAGAGGTGTTTGTGGGAGGAGGACCCCAAAAATCAGAGTTGGAGATAATAGGATGTAGTGCAATGGGCTTGTAACAGAATGCTCATCAGGTATCTTCTGTCTTAGCTTAAAAGCTTCCTTTTTTTTCATGAATTCACCAGGGGAACAAAGACTGGTTGTTGTTGAACAGATCAGTGAACACAAAGTTATGGAGGATTCCCCTGATTAAAAAGTCTGATGCCCCGATGTGGCAACCACGTCTGACGTTGGTCAACAAGAACGAAGCACTGATATAAGATCCTATAGTAAATGGGAATCATCTAATGATAAGATGTTCCAATAACTCAGGACTGTGTAGCGCTCCCTGATTGAAAGTGTTCCCTAAAAGATGAGGAGAAGAGAGAACCTTTACTGTGACAGTAGGTGCAAGATTGTTGACATCGTCATCAAAGCTTTCATGACCTGGCTCATCTGAGTTTTCAATCAATTATCTTCCTACTTGAAGAGATTTTTGACCACGGGCCAAAGCTTGCATGTATATCACTCAGAGTTATTCCATAACCGATCCCTGAACAAGTTCAGTAAGAAATCACGCTGAACCTCTGAAGAGAACACATGGTCTGAGCAAGAATCCCCAATCTTTGAGTACCTGTTATGAATGCATGAATATGCATGGAGTGCATGAATGGATGCCATGTCATGTTCCTTCATTCCCAAGGAATTTACGTGCTTTGATTTTGATTTTACGTAAGTAAAATATGGAAAGGTTCAACACAAGGCTTGCAAATATGATTCCTTGGAAATAATAGAACATGTATGTTAAGCATGTGGTTCACCATGTTATGTATGCAAAGGCATGAGATCAAATGGGATCAAGGTTCCATCATTTTTGAATATGATTGTTGCACTACTTCTGAACCATATGAGTATCATCAAGTCAAAGGTTTGTCATAGCTTCCACACATACAAGAACCAAGTACCATGTAGATCTCCCATTGTACGGGGTCAAGGCTTCTGGAACATCGGATACTGTTGAGCCTTTTCTGAACATGCTGGGAATACTAAGATCGAAGGCCTGAATGAACCTCCAAGTATACAAATCAGGAACTTAGAAAAAAAATCTGAGAACCATATAGTCACCAACAGAATATAGCATCTGAATAAGTCACCAACAGAAATCCAGAACATAATCATTAGAACCAATAATCACTGTCTGGGCATGGTCACCATCTGAACATGAGTAACCATTTGAACATAGTCACCAACTGTACCTGTAATAATAATTCCCTCCCCACTCACGGGTGAAGACTAGGTCAGGGTAAGACAATGGTAACTCGAAAATCACGGGTTCACTTGAAAGTAAAATCATCGCAACACAGACGTGCATGATGAAAGTACCTATAATTGAACCTCATCCGAGCGTGGTATATGACATGATTGCACTAGTCGGACCACGTCCTATAGACGTCATGCCCCCACTCTATTCCTAGTGTCTTAGTGCACTTTGGCCTGGGTACTGGGCCTTTTACCTCAATAGTAACATCCCCACCCAATCAAGAAATAGAGATAATATAGTAGTAGTATATGGGAAACAGTAAGATGCAATGCACACATATGCTCAGGTATATACAAAATGAATGAATAAACTGAAAGCATAAAAATAAGCACCCAAAGAAAAGATAACAAGAGCTAGGAGCGACTCCGGGATGGACCAGCATTTGGTAGACATTTCCCCAGTGAAGTCGCCAGCTGAAACAACCGACTGAAAATCATCAAACAATGAAGTCACCATCGAACGTCTTTTATCCCACATGTAGGGAAAGGTAAACATCGAGAAAACCTGAGAAGGGAGAAGTCACGTCCTTGCGACCGAGAGATCGGGTGAGGGAGTTTGTTACGTAAGGGGAAGGTATTAGCACCCCACACGCCCGTAGTACTCTACGGTATCCACTCTTGTTGCCTATCTTATGGGTGTGTTAAATCTATCCTTACTGTTTACTATACTACTACTAAAGGGAGAATTCATGCAAAAGGAAGGAGAAAAGAATGTAGGTAAAAAAAGTTGTGCTCGTTCGGGCCCTACTCCGATGCCTACGTATCCCTTTTAAGGAATCAGAGCAGTCGTAGTTCGGCTCATATGTTTTTGTTGGTTTGTATTTTTTAATAAACCACATTAATTTCACCTTCTGCCGCAACTCAACCTTTGGAGACTTACGCGTCAGCACATAAGTGAATTAACATGCTCTTTTGAAAAAGTTTTGGGAGAAAGGGTGCTTGGGCGCACAAAAAGGTTTGAATTGGTTTGTGTTTTTAATGCAATATTAATTTCGCCTTCTGCCGCAACTCGACCTTTGGAGACTTACGCATCAGCACAGAAGTGAATTAACATGCTCTTTTGAAAAAAGTTTTGAAATAAAAGCCCATAGGCAAAAAGAATTTGTGTTGGTTGGTGTTTTTGTTGCAGATAACAGCTAGTTAATCTCAAGAGAGAGATATTAGCCATTTTTCTACTTATTCATGAAATAAGCCTTTGAGACTTGAGCCACACCAAAGCTTAGAATAAGAGAACAATAAGGTCGAGAAGAAACCCGCTTATCATCTCTCATACTTAACAAAGATATGGTTCTTGTCAGTAAATTTTCAAGTGTTTTTGAAGTTTGCAAGAAAAATAAGTTTTTGTTTTAATGCAAATGCAAAAGAAGGAAAAAAAATATAAGGGAGACTAGCCTAAATCTATCCCTAATGTTATCCTACAATGGTGGTCCTACGGTTGAGTTTTGAAGGGAAACGTCTACCTAATGTTAGGATGCATGGTTTATAACCCAAGGTCTAACTTGCGTTCGAATGGAGCAAGCGCATCCTAAGGGAACATGGTATGTACAAGGATAAAGCAAGCAAGCCAGTAAACTCGAGAGAGTACACCTAAAGATATCTTATCTAAGTTAGCATGCCAAAGAAAGTCTAACAAAGCTAACCTATAGGGAACATGCAATGAGAGCGAAGTCGTGATTTCAATTTCTAAATTGAGTGACTCATCGATCAACAAGAAATAAAGGAGAGCGATAAAATCCTATAGGGAGCATGCACTGAGAGCGAAGTCGTGATCTCAATTTCTAAATTGAGTGACTCATCGATCAGCAAGAAAGTAAACAAACACAAGCACAACATATATAGCAAATAAAGTGCGGAATGCCTGCTACAGGTCTTTAAACAGCGACTACGAGCGCACGCTCTTTATTTCCTACTTCTCATGGAATCTAGAAAGCAGTAAAGTGCGAAAATGAAGAATAAAATAGAGTTGTAAAGATACCAAACGGAGAAGGTTCGTTGCCTCTTCAAAGCCACGCAAGTGATAAGAAAACTCTACAGAAGTTGCTCCGCATGAGTGATCATAAATTAATCTCCAAGCATTTCCCATCGCGAAAGTTACATCAATATCCTATCATAAAATCCTAGCTAAAAATGGTAACAAAAGCGATTACCAAGCATAGAAATAATAGAAAATTCTAATAAAATTCTAAAGAGAATCTAAAAATGTTTCCTAAAATATTCTACTATTTTTTTTAGGTTATTTTGTCATAACAAAAATATTAAAAAAACTACAAAGTATTTAAAATATGAAAATATGAGCTCAAGGGGGTGAAAACTGAAGTCAGGGGGTGCAAACTGCATATTATGGCACTCTATAGCAAATAGATTGAAGATTAAGCCCATGCAGGAATGATCCAATAAGCCTTTTTTTTGCTCAAAATCCAAGAGCTACCAACAAATCGGTGATGGGCCTGGGGAGAATGCATGCAATGCGATCCATCATGAGTCCGCTAGGTCCATTCCGGTACATCATCACCTTATTTCATTTTTCAACACATTTATCTAATCATTTATTATTTAAAGAAATAACAGAAATTAAAGGAAAATTGAAAAGAACAAAACGATGACGTTCATGTTTAGACTAGGGTTCATATGTAGCTATCCAACTTCACATGGACGATGAACTCTTCCTCGTCGCATCTTCTTCTTCCGATCACCAATAAAGAGCCACCGCAGTTTGCCTCTCATAATACCATTGTCGTCATCAACACCACCAATCCGTCTCTCTCACAACGAAGCCTCTCTGTCTCATCATCCTCAATCTCTCTTTGACTCGTATCACTCTTCACTAATTTAGCCTCTTTTCAACATCGCTTCAAATTTATGATCGAGCCTGTAATATAACGCAAATAACATCGTGCACACCATAAAAGGAGAAAGCGTTTCGGTTTACCTCCCGTTTTCGATTTGATGAAGATGACGAGAAAACTAGAGAAATCAGGTATGCATTTCATTATAATTATTCTCTCATATTCATACTTCTTCTCATTCTGCATTTTTGTTCTTCTATTTACGGTACTTTGTGTATTCTACATTTCAACGTTCTTGTCGAGAGAGACGAAGAATTCATTGTGGTTGTTGCAGATCGACGTTGATGTGATGTGCGAAGAGTTTCTTGTTGTTGAATTTGCAGGTGAGGAATCGATGATGATTGATGAAGTTATTGCTGCAGTAGCGTGAAGCAAGAGGTGATGATGATGACGATGAAGACCGTAGAGAAAGATGAAGGTCGTTGATAATGTTTAAAACGATGAAGCAAGGTGATGAAGATTTTAGAATGGATCGACCTTCCTTGAATGAGGATAGTGAAGCTGATAATTATGCAGTTTCAGAGAGAACCAGAAGGTGAGTTTTCTTTCTTTTTTTTGTAGTTTGTTTCTGGTTGAAGAACTGTTAATGAATCTGAATCCTTTTTCAGTTTTATACTTCTTCCAGTCTATTAGGTTACAGTTAGTATGGTTAGAAGTTGGTTAGAGGTTTTTAAGTTAGTTAGGAATTAGTTAGGAATTCGGTTAGCTCTGTTAGTTAGGGGTGAGGGTTAGTTTTGTTTTCTGGTTTTCTGTTAGGGAATGGACAGTAAGACTTGAATATGAACATTTCTATTATAAACATGAGCTGGATTTATGATTTTTGCTTCTGCTTTTTCTGAGTTGGTTTGATATTTCGCGGTTCCTTGAATTCATCTTCCATCCTCTTTTATATTTTCTATTCTGAGTTTTTTGCTTCTGATCTTGAGCAAGAGAATTAGTTTAGTTTGCTTGAGTGCAGGGCTGATATCATGTGATGTTGCAGGGCATAACAGGTTCCAACTATGAAATGATATCATGAGGGCAACGATATGTTCTAACAACAAGCCTAGTACTGATCTGAGGTAGGTTTGCAATTAGCGTAGATCTGTCTGTGATTCACACCGTGGATGTACGAGTGCTAATGATTATTTTCTGGACTGAACTTGCATTATAGGGTTGCATTGATTGTTGAATTTTCTTCTTAATTTGCTAGATGTTTTGCCTTCACTGCTGCTGCTGCTAGTGTAGAAATAGTTGCGCGCTTTAACTTCTCAAAGTTTCTATCCTGTTTAGTATTTACGCCATCATTTTTCACTTCCATACAATTTCCTGCATGATCTTTACTTACCCCTATACTTGCACCATTTTCAACACCCAAACTCGATTTATGTAGATGTTAGGGTGACATCATATCTACATCATTTTGTATCCCATTATCTTGTGAAGATATTACTGTCTAAGAGTCAATCTTTGCTGGCAATGATTTAGAAACTACATCAACATCCATTGCAGAATCTGTAGTGATACGAGACTCAAACTGCATTTGTAGATAATTGTTTTTTGAGACTTGCTCTATATCCGAGGGCACAAAATTAGACACAACTTCATCATACTTAGGTGTCTCTACTGGCTTTGGTAGCTCAACTGGTGAAATAGGTTTGGAATTTTTTATCTGCAGGGCTATATGATGAACATTGGGGCTGGTATAACGGATAGGTGTTTTGTTAATGACTTACAAGGATACATGTATGGTCTTTTTAATTTTCTGAATGAGTTGATTGTTTTTCTATAATTTCTCTATTATGGATTTGGTTCTGACTTCAAAATGCTGCAGCTTCGGACATGGGGCAAGGTAAATTGGTCTTGACCTTATGTTTGTGACTACTGGTGTGGAAGCAGGGCACAATCATCGAAGGCTGAAGACACGTCAGCATTGCTTAATTCCAAATTGGGTCATAATTCAAGAGGCTGATGGTTATAGCATGGTTGTTTGGTTTGTACAGGTTTAGAGGATTAGGCTTATGACATCCTGAACACATATGCTCTTGAAACTTAATTTTGATATACTGAGTAAACAACGATGGACTTCTAATCCAATTTAATTCCCCCAATCTAACCCAAATTTGCGTGTCAAGCAAAAAGCGTTAGAAAGAATACTGCCTTGAATTGGTAAAAAAAATGGATATCCAATTGATATTACCAGATAAACCAAAATCTTCACCAAAGGATGACCACCACTTGATTACAATGAAGAGAATGCCTCAAATGAAAACCAAATCAAATCTGAACACCAAGGATTAGAAACCCTAATTCACACTTGCATCACCTACCCCTAAAATCTTGCATCTTAAGGCAAAGTTGATAGGAAAAACACCCTTGAACCCTGATATGCAGATCCCTAATTGATGAAATAAGGAATGGACTATTCCAATGTATCAATGCATAATCAACCTCTAGGAGCTCCAACAACGAATGTACCTTTGGATTTTGAAAGATAACCCTAATAAGACCCCAATGGCATCAATACTCTTGACGAAACCTTTACCCCCTAAAATAGGAGCAGATGATTCACACAAATGTTTATGCTAAAGTTCAAACTTTTAAGGATAGAACCAAATACTCGTCACTTAATAGAAAGCTTCAGATGAAAGTCCAGTCTTGGTAAGAAAATCCAAGAAGTGGTGACAGAACTTGTAACACTAGTAACAGATGGAGGTCCTTAATTCTGAAGGAAGGAGACTCCAGATAGCCATAAGTTGCAACCCTAAACCATAATCCTTGGAGAAGAACTCGATGGGAGCACAATTGTCGAAAACCTGGCTTCGATCGCACATAGGAAAATAAACTCTGATAGCCTCGTAGCTTGATGAAGACAGAAATTATCAGTGACACAGATTACAACCCTAATTCCACCACTTACTATTTAAATAAGAAATCAGCCTTTATTAGATTTGTATACTTCGATCACAATGAAACCCCGATATTGCACGACCTTTGAACTTTAAACCTCCAGAATTTTATCGAATGCAAATGTATGTTAATGACCTAATGGAATATATACAGATGAATGCAAAGCCTAAGCCAGAATAAAAGTGCAATTAGGAGGGAAAATTTTGGGGTGCAACAGGAATCCCTGCTAGCATACCCAAAATGTCGCAAATCCAAACCAGGATTGCAGGTAATACCTCCCTTAATGCCAAGTATAGGGACATTAGGGAATTCCCCACAACGGTCAATAATATTAATGTCCTCCATGGATCGAGCACACCAATAAATATAAGAATGTGTGAGTGACATTAACCTTTGAGACCATGTCAAGCCTTGCTCATTCTTCAACGTTGATCGAGGTAGGTGTGAAATAAACCATCTAGAGATTAATGGAATGCAACACAAAAGAGTACCCATTTTCTTCATGGTGCGAGTGTGGAAACAATGTAAAATATCTCCAAGCAAAGTGGGTATGGGATTATGAGATAGAAAAACCTTGATGGCACTCACATCTATGAGTTGGTCCGGATTGGAAAATAGAACCAAACCATAGATTATAAGATCCAAGAAATCCTCAAAAGCTTGAAAATTTATATCTTCCCTGAACAAACGAGCCTTCTCCAACAGAAATTTGGCTAAGAAACCCTTAACTCCACTTCTTGTCTCCCAATTTTCCACAATGTAAGATCTCTTCAAATGCAAATCTTTGGCAATAACTTCTGGTTTGGAGTCTCTTCTACACTGGTGAATGGTATTTGATCAAGAACAGACATTCCTAACAATTGGTAGAATTCTTCTAATGTAGGCACCAATTGGTAGTCGGGAAAGGAGAAGCAATGATGCATAGGATCAAAGAATTGGAAAAGCACACACATCATTTCTTCTTGTAACTTTGAGGTAACCAAGTTGGGAAGTCAACCATATTTCTTGGTGCAAGGAGAATCTCCACGTACTCTTGATGCTAACTCTTGAAGTTGAGGATGCACTTTTATAAAGTTGACTCGGATGGTATTCCTACGAGTAGAAGTTATGACCTATAAAACAGAACAAAGATAAATTCCTAAATCCTTGAAATGGTTAGTGAGAATTTATGATGTTTTATGATGACATGAATAATAATCACAAACAAAGCACACAAAGACCTTAGGCTTATGCTTGCATGGAGTTCATAGGTAAGTACCCTCTTGAAGTTTAGTTAGTTCAACCTGTCCTAGAAAGTAATTGGGTTCTAGGGAATCTTAATATCACTGATCTTTCTTCATTGGGCATTGTTTTTAGCACAATCAATCTTTTCTTGCAGCCAAAATATCCCAAAAGTCTGATCTCAATGAGCGTAGTATCGAGTATCAACCAATTTTTAGCTTTCCACCAAAACCGACTATCTCACTACTTCCTAATGGTCAAGTCATTCAATTAAAGGTTCTAAGGTTCGTTAGTGTTTCATGGCATCATTCAGCGGCCCCATGTTCTTCTTAATTCTCCATAAGGGATACCGGTACCCACAAATATGTCACACTAATATAGCTATTGTCTCAACCATATTGGTCTACACCGTATAATCTCCACAATCTTTGCTATTTACCTAATGGTGTTCCCCGATACGGGTGGAGGATCAATACAAACCCAAACAAGGACCCGTGAATGTAAAGCAAACAAATCAAACAATGAAAGAAAATTAAAGGTGATCTAATATCTAAGGTAACCCAACTTTTAAGTAAATCCCCAGCAGAGTCAGTTCTGTAATACGATGGGAGAACTGACTTGGATGTTTTACGTTTGATCGCAATTGTTGCGGATAGCAAGAGTCGCCACCGACTTTTCTTTTATCCAATAAGGAAAGGGTGAAAATAACAGGAAAAACCTTTGAGATATTTTCTTGAGTTCGGGGGGTATATTATGAAAAGGGAAGGTGTTAGCACCCTTTTCATCCATAGTTATCTATGGTCTCTTAGTTGTTTGCTAGATCTCTTGAAAATTGCTTTGTTTGAAATGTGTTTATGGTGGGTTTTTGAAAGTATTTTTGAAAAGCTTCTTCGTTTAGGAAAACTTTGTAATGATTCTCGTCTCTATAAAAATGCATACAAAGTGTTGTACTTTTGAAAATATTTCATGTTTTTGAAAGTGTTTGGTGTGTTTGAAAAGATGGTTGTCTTTGAAGATGAATTGTGAGCAAGCAACTAAGAACTTTCTACCTACTCAAAAGTCTTTTTTGTTTATTTTTTATACCTTTGATATTGCTATCTTACCATTGATTGGTAAGTAACCCTATCTTTGAATGTGAAGGGACGAGCGTGGGTCATCGTATAGTCATAGATAACAATGTTGTGACATATCTTAGCATTTCTCTTAAGGGACTAAAATCATTTGTAAGGCAACATTCGAAGCGTCATCGAGAGACTATGATCTTGTATTTTTTATTGTTTTTGCTAAGATGTCTCACATGCATATCATGACTATTTTCTCAAGGCAACAAGTGGAGTTAACCCTAGAGGTGCAAGTGTGCAAGTGTTTTGTATTTCATGCTTAATTTATCTTGAATTAGGATTTTCTAAGATTGATTTTATCTTGCCATACAAACCCTAATTACTAGCATTTATATGAAAGTGATAAATTGCGAAAATGTAAATTCTATGCTATTACATCATTTGGGGATGGGGTATACAAATTTACAAATGGGGATTTCGCAAGAAATTAAATCCTAATTATCTATTACAACCATATTGAATTGAATGAACAAGAATTGAAATAAATATTATGTACAAGAAATGGAATGAATATAATATACAAGTATGAACGGATAAGGAATGAGTTTTGTTTGGTTTTTATTAAGAAAGATAGTTTTGACCTAATTAACTTAAGAGAAAATAATTACCTAAAATAAGAAAATTAAAATTAAGTTAGTAAAAGAAATTAATTTATTAAAGAAAACAAATTTTTAGGGTTTTGTTTGAAAAAAGTTTTAATTAAATTAAACTAGTATAAAAATTAATTAGTTAAAAATCCTAAGTTTCTAAATTAATTTTAATTAAAAAGAAAATAAACTAAACCTAAGTATAATTATTAGTTTATTTAAGAAAAGAAATTAAAGTTGTATAAGAAAACATTTTGTCTTTTTGGTCTTAAAGGAAATAAAATATAAATATATTATTACCTAAATAATAAATAAAAATATTGTTGGGATTTTTATTTATTAAAATAATAATAATATTAATATTAATACTAATAAAAATAAATAATAAAATAAAATATAAAATAAAATATGAAAATAAAGTCAGCCGTGTAAAATAGATTTTGAGTGTATGTGTGTAAAAAAAGATTATGGTCTGGCCCTTTAACATTTTTTGAAGTAAAAAAAAAAGAAAACAAATGGGATGTGTTATTGTATGGTAGACAGGGGGTGAAGGATAAGAAAAAAAAGGAGGCGTAATGGCCTTAAACCCAGGCGCGCTTGGCTGAAACAAAAAAAAAGGAAAACAAGTGAAAATGTTACGAAAAATGGCATCAATGGGGCTCAAACCCAGACCCTTAGCATAAACGTGCACGCTCTCTATCACTGGGATGGCTATACATTCGTTTACTTATATCAAATCATAAATATATATTTGAAAACCCTTCCTAGGCCTGAACTTCATCTTCAACCTTGTGCCAGCCAGACCATCTGTATCTTATTCATTTCTCAACCAAAATGAAAAATGTAAATATGAAACTTGTGGAAAATTTCATCACAATTTCAAAAATGTAAAGCATTAAAACTATAAATCAAAGACAAACATGAATTTTGAATGGTACAAAATTTAACCTAATTTTTTTAGAAAGTTCAGGTCAAAAATTCTCCCTACTCAGACCATATACATGAAATATATGGATATGTACAGTTTCAGGGCAATGATATCTACATTTTGTCTTTGAAAATGCAAGCCTGACAATTCCTAAATAATGAGATGAAAAGTAAGAAAACTCACCTTGCATCTGGAGATGATGTTTTGAATTAGAGCTTGATTCAAGTTGTTGCGATGATCAGGTTAGCCTCCTCAACTTCCTAGGAAGCTAATGCAACCCTTAGCTTGAACTATGGATGGCTGGAATGTCCTAGAGAAGTCAAGGTGCAAGGTGTTGTTTTTGAAATTGGAGGATGGTAATGGAGGTGTTACAGAGTTTTAACGAGGTGTGGGATTGTTTATGGATGATGTTTAGAAGCTTTTGGAAGTAAAAGGCCAAGAAACGCACGAGGGGATTGAGAGATTGGATTCAGAAATCAGAAATGACAAGTTTTTGTACTTGTGTTGCAATTTCTGGTTTGAGGGAATTTGAGGGAGTTTGAGGGAGTTTGAGGGCTTGTAAAATCCTGTGTTAACTTGCAAATGATGTCTCAATTTATAGAGGAAAGGTTTGGAAGCTTGGAGAAGTCAGATGTACAAGATCACATGTTTGTGGATTTTGACCTGTTTTTGAAGTTATCTTGACAAACACCTTTCCAAGGCATGGTACAAAGATATCTAGAGTGGTTGCAAACTTTAAACATGTTCCTCTGACTTTGTAGGGGAAGCTTGTGCAGAAGGAACAAGTTAGAGGCTCAATACAAGTTGATTTTGTGATTAAAGTTACTTTTCAAGAATGGCAATGTTGCTTTCTTCCAAAAATGGATGAATCTTTTGGACAATGGCTCTAATGCTTGGATCATGGCTCTAGAAATTGTGTAAAGCATTAATTATGGAGTGACAAACAAGTTTGAGGCCTGAAAAGCAAATATTATGCAACCTAGCATGGATTTGGTTCATGTTCATCCTAAAAATCTGCCTTGTAAAACAAGAATGAAACCCTAACTTCATCTCTTCGATTCTCCTTGCTCATACATGATCTCAAGGAGTTCTTTGACGTTTTATAAAGCTTGTAACATTCTATACAATTCCTCTTTGAATCACTTTTGCAAACTCCAATTGGAACTATGTGAAACTTGGCCATGAAGTTAGGTCAAAATCCTGACTTAAAATGCTCAAAATTTCACTAAGTGTTTTAGTTTCATGGACATGTCTTCATAAATTAATAACTTGAAATCAAAGCATTTTATAACTTGTCTTGTCCTACAAAGTTTTAGATCTCATTGATATCTACAACTTTCATGTTGAAAGTTTTTCTTGAACCATCTTACATTATAGTAGAAATCTGGCACAAAGTTATGAAATTATCATGTTTTTCTTAACACTTAGAAAAAATTCTAAGTGTTTAGAACTTTGACTTTTTTTCAAAGTAATCTTTACTTTTGATTTATTGATGAACAATCTTCATACTTTGAAATGTCTTGATGAAATATGATTTTTGAAACTTGATTTTGATCAAAAAGTCAAAGTTTGACTTTTCAATGTACAATTGATTTTTTCATCAGTTGACCAAATTTCAACTATCAATCAATTGATCATGAGAAATGTTTTGAACCATGTCATTAGGTAAAAATGATGCATTTGGATTATTGATATCATGTCTAAAACCAATAAGTCATGCATTTGGCCAACAGTCAAAAATTAAGCCTCTTCAATCAAAACCCTAATTTTGACCATTTTGCCCTTTTGATGATCTGATCAAATTTCTTGAGGAATTATGATCCAAACTTGATCAATTGACATATATGAGTTCATAATGTTGATGTGGATTAAAAATTATGAAGTTTGACTGTAAAATGACCATAATTGACTTTTTCCCCAATACAGTTGATTTTAGGTCAATTGGCCAATTGACTGAGCAAAAATGTGATCCAAAGCTTGAAACTTGACATGATACATTAAAGTCATATGAAGCATTAAAAGTCCAATTGTCCTTTTACAAACTAAAAACCCTAATTTTGAGCCATCAGTTCTTGAGGAGATGTCTTTGAGCTAATCAAACCTTGTGCAGTCTTGAATTAATAGACATCTTGTGAGAGAATTCTTGAGAAATTCAGAGAGAAAATTTTGGGGTACAACACATAGTCATGCTAAAATGAACTTCTTTGGAGACAAGCCTTCTGTAAGGGACAAATTCTTAAACAAACTCTTATCAAGAGTGTTGACTTCAGTGGGGATTACACATGAGAACACTTTCATTGGAGATAAGGAATTCTGTTTGGGCGAGAGTACGCCTTCACTGAGGATGAATGATTCTGTCTTGAGCAGAAGTGAGCATTCACTGAGGAAATTAGGTCACATTCTACAAAAATCCTCATGTCAGTCGCATACAGACCTTTTCTTGATTCATTTTTCGGTATGCTTCTTGCCCTAAAAGACCAACCATACTTGAAAAAAATAAATTGTAGCAATATGCCCCATGTATGGAATGGCAACCTTTGTTTAAGAATAAACAATTTGAACTACCAACCACTGAGTAAGAACTACGGTGCAAGATTACAACTTCACCATGTCAACTCTGAGGAGGAATGCCACTGAAAAGTGGACTTTAGAGAGGATACTACAAAAAATAAATTGCAGTCCCCTGAAAAGAAATCATCTTGACTTCAAACAATTCCTAATTTTATGGGGAGAAGAACCATTCTCCTCCTGCAGAGAAATCAGGATGCTTTGCTGGAGAATAAAGACCTCTAAAGAGAAACCCCTTGGTAAACAACATTTCCATCACTAACCTCGAATGGGTAACAACCTCACATGCTCTTTCCATTCCTGCTCATATCCGACTGAGGATAACGATCCAACTTCGATTGGAGATTATGATCCTAACTTCTGATAAAGGAACATTAATAAATGGACTTAAGTCTCTGATGAGCCGAGGATAACAATCTTGACTTCTCGACATGCTTTTCAAATTCATAAATTGTTTATCCCATGCCTGGACTTAATATGATCAACCCTTGAAGAGAAGAAAATGCCCCAGCATAATTTCTTGCCCCTGCCAATAGGGTCTTTTGAGGAAAACTTGCCTTGAGAGGACTTCAAGAGATTTGTACTATAAAGATAACCTACCCAATGTTATGAACCTCAAAATACTACCCTGAATGCCCATGCATCTTCAGATTCCAAAGATTCTCCTCTAATTAACACATTCTCAGAGAGATTTGTCAAATCTCGACATAACTGCCCCCGGTTTGACTGTACTTTGAGGGATAGAATCTTGATTTGAGTGCCTCAAATTGGATGAACACTTATTCAATGGAATATTTAACATGCTTTCCCCTGCTCAATAGAGTCTCGAAAAACCATTTCCTTCATCTCATACTCACGGAGAAATGAGAAGCTCGCGGAGTTTTGAAGACAAGACAACCTTAAGGTGGTTGGCTTACGTCTTGAAAGTAGGATATAACCATACTTCTTGACTTGAACTGCTTCATTCTCTAATTAGATACTTGAAGAAATCGGCCCCTCAATATCAACTGAAAGTAATGCGCCATTGCTTGATAAAGACTATGGGAAATTAACTTTTGCAATCTACTTCAGATAATTTCTCAAGCTGGTATTCTTTTACTCAACAGAGTCAATAGAAAGTCTGCCCCAAATGAAGATCATCTTTCACAATTATTTACCTTTCAATGGTATTCTGAAGCCATTCGTCCCTTGAGATGATCAAAGATCCATTGGATGCTCATTATTCAAGCTTACTTGATGTTTAAGCACTTGTTCATATGCAAATGATGTTTATTCTAAGAATGATAAGTCTAATGCAAAACTCATGTTTATCTTGAAGTTTAAAATTTTTTATAGAAAAGATTAAACATCGAATTTTCTTATACAAAAAGAAAGTAAAAAAAATGGTGTGATACCAACTCAAAAGTTATAGAAAGCCTCCTAGGATTCAGATTACTGTACTCTCATTACAGTATTGCTTTCGAATTAACCCTTGCTTCAGTTAGAACTTTTAAGGGTTGTAATGTGGCCTGGTTCATGGTTTTAGAAAAAAGGATTTAAGGCTCAAAATTATTTGGTGCCCACCCCCTTCAAGATGTTCTTCAATCCTAAATTCAGTTAACTTGACACGGACATTCATCTTTCAAGAGGAGTTTTGGAATGATTGAAGAGTCAAACGAGGTTTTTGGACATGACAGTCACTCACCTCTTTCGTTCTTTGTGTCTGATCACACGACTTTATCATTGCTGAGGATTTTATACTGTAATCCTTTCTCGCTTTTCAGATTTTCCATTTACCTTTCACTTTCCATGGCTTTTGCCTAAGCGACTTGTTTCCAAGTTTCGACTTAACGGGGCTTTTTGTATTTTTCCTTTTTTTTACTTTCATTTTGAATAAATCGTGTGATCCTGAGACTTTTGGTTTGTTGGAAGTTTAGTGATTTCCTTATCGCTTGGTTGATGAGGGATAACCATTGCGGTATCGTCATCTTTCATCCTTCTATCGTGCGAGAGATACTCATTGGGATACAGCTCTCTTTAATTCACACTATTGATATGAGAGTTATCCATTGCGGTTTTGTTCTTCCTCCACCTTCTGAAGGATAACCATTGTTGTATCCTTTAATGTGCACTTCTGATGAGTTTCAAATGCTCGATCAGATTAATTGAAATCTACCTTGCCCCGGGTTAAATGTGAGGGTTTTTCTGAACATAAAAGAAACTCCTACTTCAAGGCTCAAAGGGTTGACGAGGGTTTATCTCCCTTACATCTCCAGTGTTTGGGAATTTGAAACAAGGCTTGTACATCGTCAGCAGGGTTTTATTCAAAAGCACATCGCTTGAAATTTTTGGTATACTACTCATCATCCTCCCTCCAGAGGTATTTTGATTTGTTTAACAAGAGTTAAGTATCAAAAAGCAAAGAAAAACATTAATGAGTGAATACAAATGGATTAATTCAAGACAAACATGTTAAATACATTGTGATTAATATTCAAAAATCAACAAGTTTTGCATACAAGAAAGTACTGGACCAAAACAAGAAAGATTACAAATGAGAATTGCAAATGAAACTAGAAAACACGGTGTTGAGCAGACTAGCCTCCGTATGGACTTAATGCCTCAGACGTTGATTTGGCAGTCTTGATATATACTGAGTCAATGGAGACTTCAAATTTGACTGGATGGCCCAAAATTGATAGCCTTTGCATCAAGCAAGTCTTGTACCTCTTATTTGAAGGCCCTTCAGTCTTCAATGTAATAACCTAGTGCCCCAGCGTGGTAGTCACATTGCACATTAGGGTCAAAATCCACAACATAAGAAGGAATGACAGGCTTTAATGGCTTGAGTTCCACCAAGAAAAGCTTGAGCAATTGAGGGAACAACTGGCCATAAGTCATGGGAAAAATGTCGAACACTCTTTATGGCTTCCTATCCCTTTGCTTACCTTGTTGTATACGTCTCTGTCGATAGGTTTGTTGCTGAGGAGCACACCGAACTGGATGAATATAAGGAACAAGCTGATTTTGCATAACCAACTAATTTCCACAACTTGTAAATGGCTGCCGGTGAGAACCTTCTGGGAGTATAAGTTGTAGATGATGTGACTCAAGTCGTGAGATTGAACTTTGAAGAGGAGAAGGCGTAACCCCATTCTTCGTAGCAGTTGGCATTGGATTTACCTGCACGCTTAGACCTTCGGGAGTGAAGAGAATTATCATTGCATCAAGCAAATCCTGGACTTGGTGCTTAAAAGCTATGCAATCTTCAGTATCATGACCAGGTGCCCCAGAGTGGAATTCACACCTAGAACTATTGTCAAAGCCATGTGGGAGCCTTTCGTTCATAGTGAAGATTCGGAGTTTAACCAAATGAAATTCTAGCGGGTGAGGAAGAAATTGTGCATACAATATTGGAATAGGATCAAATTGTCGTTCGGGCTGTTTTGGCCTCTGCTGACGAACTTTGCCCTTTTGATCCTCTTGGGAAATGACAATTCATTGCGAATGGGAAGATCCTGGAATGCAAGGTTGTGGAGGAGATACTCCCTGACTTGAAAGAGTCCCCAAATTATAGGGAGTAATGGTAACTCCTATTGCAACAAGTATATAACCATTTTTTTTCTTCAACATTGTCCCCAAAATTTCCATAACCAAACTCAATTGAGCCTTCAGTCGAGTGTTCTCTTCTCTCAGGAGCTCTTGTCCACATACCAAATCCTGCATATCTAGCATCAAAAACCCCATTTGTTCTTTCATCTCATCCAATTCCACACAAAGTTATTCCATAACTTGAATCTGACCACGGAACGGCGAGAAGTCAAGATTTTCAATTCTGAAAAAGAAAATACCGAGTCTGAATAAGGATTCCCCATTTTGAGTACCTTCTGAGTACTTGTTATAGATGCATGAAGATGCATGAGGTGAATGAGCGGATGCAATGTGTGATACGGTGGGAGAACTGACTTGGGTTTTGCGTTTGTTTTTGCAAATGTTTCGGTTGAGCAAGAGTCACCACCGACTTTTTATTTTATCCTAAGGAAAGGTTAAAAAGCACAGCAAAAACCTTTGAGATGTTTTCTTGGGTTCGGGGAGTAGATTATAGAAAGGGAAGGTATTAGCACCCTTTCTATCCATGGTTATCCATGGGCTCTTAGTTACTTGCTTAGATCAACTTGCCTTGATTTTCAATTGTTTGAAATGGTGCTTTCAATTGTTTGAAATGGTGCTTTGTGTGTGTGGGTTTGAAAATGTTTTGAAAAGAGGCCAATGTGGTGGCAACCTTTGTAATGATCCATGTTGGGATGTATACAAAGGTGTATGTCTTTTGAAAAGTTTTCAATGTTTTTGAAAGTTGTTTTGAAAGTGTGTTGTGATGTGTGATTTTGAAAAGTAGGCAAGTGTGTTTTTGCAAATTTATCAAGTAACTAAGAGTTTGTCTACTCCTAAATTTCTCAAAGATCTTTCTTATGTTTTTAACCCTTTTAACAATTTTGTTCCACCATTGTATTTGGTGGACAATCTTGTGTTAGGATGTGAACGGGACGGGCGCGGGTCATCGTTTAGACCATGATTGCAATGGTGTCAAGTGTCTTTGGGAAATTTTTCGTTTAAGGGACTTGATCATTTTTTTAGGCAACTTTTGAAAGCGTCATCGAGGGACTATGATCATTTGAATTGTTTTTTTGTTTTGCCAAAGACACTTAACATGCAATATGGCCCATTATTGAAGGCAACAAGTGGAGTAACCCTAAGGGGTGCAAGTGTGATTGGTGTTTGTTCATTTTCATGCTTTTATCTTTGAATTAGGTCAAGCTATTGTTTGGTTGATTTTTGCATACAAAGCCCTAAGTCTATCATGGCATATTTAGAAAGCTTTTAAATGCGGAATTTAAAGGTCCTAAATTATTACAACACAATTATGGGATGAGGGGTACAAATGTTCAAATGGGGATATTTAGCAAGAAATTAAAACCTAAGCTATTACAATCCAAATTGAATTATACAAATTAATTAATTGCACAATAATTAAATAAAATACAATAAATATGCAAGATGCAAAAAAATGATTTTTATATGTATGTAAAAGAGTATTTTCATGTGTCAAATAAACAAAAATAAAAAGTATTAATTTTTGGATTTTTTCATGTTTAGGGCAAAACCCTAATTTGCTAAATAAAATGTATTTATTATTTATTATATACAATATTTATTAATTATGTACAAAAATAAATTTAAAAAAAAAGTATATTGTAAAAAAGTGATCTTTTGAAGTCAAATATTAATAAAAATAAAAATAAATGCATTATTTTGTATTTTTGTCCTAAATATTCTAATAAATATATATGTATTTATATTATTTACTAAATATATTAAATATGTACAAAAAATAACAATATTTATTATTTACAAAAAAAGTATATTTTTTATAAAATGTTTTCAAAAGGTAAAATAAAATAAAATCAGAAAATAAAAATGTATTTGTAATATTTTTGTATTTTAAACAAAAAGGTATATATGTTATTTATATGTATAAACTCAAATAAAACCAATAAAATCCAAATAAAATGTAAAAATGGTAAAAAAAATGTTTTTAATATTTTTTATATTTTTGACAAAAAATAACAAGTCAGAATAAAAAAAGAAAAAGTCAAAAATGATTAAAAAATAACACAATGGGCCAAGGGGGTGTATGTGTGAAACAGTGGTGCAAACAGAAAAAAGAACCAAGCCCAGCCCAAAAGACTTTGTCTTCAACCTCTGGCCAGATTCAAACAAGAAAACGCGCATTTTGCCTTATCCCTGCTATCTCCTGATTCTTTGATTTTTAGCACAAACTCATAACATAAAAAATGTCAAGCATCAAACCACGAATCCATACATACCAAGAACTTGATCTAACTCTCAGAAATGAGAGAGAATTTCTTCTCCCCCAATTCCTGACCTAGTTTTTTTTAGATGTTCAGATTCAAAATACTCTTAGCACACATAATATAAATGAAAAGTAACTATATGGATGGCTTCAGGGCTATGATTAGAACATGTTTTCTTCACAAACCTAACCCTAACTATGCCTAGATAGAGAGATAGAAGTTCAAAAACTTACCTGTTCAGCTTGATTCGTGTATGACAATGGAGGTACTTTCAAGGCAATGTGAGGACTTGTACAGCTTGCTTGAAGTTCAGGGATGCTTCTCCAACCTTTAGCTTGCTTTGAAACTAAATGAATCGAGCTATAGAAGTCAACCTGCAAAACAGAAAAAGTGAAAATGGTGAAGTTGGTTAGAGGTGTTACAGTCTGTAGTTAGGGCTTGGAATAGTTTATATGGATGTTATGGAGTGTGTATGAAGTGGTTTTGGCCAAGGCGCACGAATGGATTGAGTTGTGCCACTCAATCTGCAGGGATGCCCTGTTTTGTGCAGTACAATGGTGTTTCTGTGAATGGGGAGGTATTGAAGGTGGTTGGCTCGTGTTTTAGGTCAGGCTTGATGTTTGGAATGTGTTCAACAAGTTTGTCTAGGCTTGTGTTGGCAGAAATGTGAGTTCATAATGTTCATGTGGGTCAAAAATCATGAGGTTTGACTGTCAATTAACCACAGTTGACTTTTTCCCCAATACAGCTGATTTTTAGGTCAACTGTCCAATTGACTGGGCAAAGATTGGAATCAAGACTTGAAACTTGGTATGGATAAACTTGTGAGTCTAACATGAAGCATGAAAGTCACTTTGGGCCTTTTAGGTCAAAACATCTTTGTGCAAACACAAACCCTAATTTGGGTCAACAGTGCAAGGAGGAGTCTTGTGCAGAGCAAACCCTAACTGGATCTTGAGCTCCAAGGGTCTTGTGGTGAGAAAATGTTGAGGAAATGGGAGGGAAAATTTTGGGGTACAACAGTTGCCCCTGTTCAATCTTCTTAGACCTGAGGATGTAGATTGGCTTGCGTGCCTTTCGTGATCCAAAGGTGGAAGATGATTGAACACTAGAGTGCCCAGAAATTTGCACTCGCATAGTAGAGTATCAGCAATGTGATGGCGGGAATGGGCTTACAGATGCCATTTGGAGAGATGGTGGATAGGAGGATGGGCTTATAGATGCCATCTGGAAGTGTGACAGAACCTTGTCAGGAATGGGCTTATAGATGCCATTTGGAAGTGTTGATTGCGTAAGAGATTCCTTAGCGAGAACTTGCGTACTTTGAGAAAGAAAGATGGTTTCCTGGCTTGCTACAGGTGTTGATCTTCAGTCTCTTCATGCAGATATGCCCTGGCTAGGTACAGGTATCGAATCTACAATTAGTTGCTCACAGACGTGCCCTGGCTGAATACAGGTATCAAATCTCTAAACTATTTATGCAGATATGCCCTGGCTAGATACAGGTGTCGAATCCACAATCAGTTACTCACAGATATACCCTGGCTAGATACAGGAATCAAATCTGGAATTTGTCGTCTACAGATATGCCCTGGCTGGATACAGGAATCGAATCTGGAACTTGTTGTCTTCAGATATGCCCTGGCTGGGTACAGGTATCGAATTTGGAATTAGTTGCTCACATATGTGCCCTGGCTAGATACAGGAATCGAATCTGGAACTTGTCGTCTTCAGATATGCCCTGGTTGGGTACAGGTATCGAATCTGGAATTAGTTGCTCACAGATGTGCCCTGGCTAGATACAGGAATCGAATCTGGAACTTCAAAAGGTTGGTAGAGATAGCTTTCCTGGCTGGATACAGGTGTAAACCTCTGACCTGAGGATGAAAGATAATTTCCTGGCCTGTTACAGGGGTTGATCTTCAAACTCTTCATGCAGATATACCCTGGCTAGATACAGGTATCGAATCTACAATCAATCACTCACAGATATGCCCTGGCTAGATATAGGTATCGAATCTGGAATTGTGACAGTTGATAGTAATCATCTTTGAATTGTCCTTTTTCCTGAAAAGGCAAAACATCAGTCATATGCAATGTCATGATGTATGAAATGCATGATGTCATGATGCTCAAAATGAGATAGTGTTGTATGCACTTTGACATGTATGTAAGCAGGATGTATGAAATGTGAAATGTCTATGAATGTATTTTCGTTTAGGAAAATAAAACTTTGACGACTGCCGGGAGTTTATGGAATCCTGGGCTGATGTTTTGAAGAGTAGAGTTCTTCGCTTCCACTAGGGATGATGGTTGTGAGAATAAACCGGTAGGAGAAGATGACTCTGTTGGGGAATAAACTTGTTGGAGAGATTACTCTGTGGGGAATTACTCTGTGGGAAGAGATACTTCGCTGAGGTTTTGATGGGAGCTCCGCTGGGGATTCCACTGATAAGTTATGTTGGGGAATTTGATGAACTCCGCTGGGGATAGGAAGAACTTCGTCGGGGACGATCTTTCCGTAGTAATTAGCTGAGGATAACCCAGTTATAAGCCCTGATGGGAAATAACCTTTGAATAAAACCGAGGAGACGCGTTCGTACTCTGCAGGGGATAAGCTTCCAGAATCTACTGGGGATAAGCCTCAAGACCTGCTGGGGATTCCATTTTCCTGGGGAAACTTTGGACTCTACTGGGGAATGGTCCCACTGGATGTCTGTATTCCGCCGGGGAACAATCTTATATCAATATTGTCGGGGATGCTTGCTGAGGAATGTCTATACTCCGCTGGAGAATGTTGAGATTTTCTGGGGATACACATCTTCCTTAAGGCTGACAGTAAACTAAACTCTGCTTGGGGAGAGCATTGCTGACTTGCTAGGGGAACAATGTGCCTTTTTAGGGCTGAGGGGAGACCAATTCTTCCTGGGGAGAGTATTGCTGAATCTTGTCTTTCTCTGTGGGGAATGGAGGTATTTTGGTCAAATTCCTCAGTCGAACCTACCTTGGTACCTTGGTGGACAGAGCAATCAGATCGCTTAGACAATCTTTACTGCCCCTGTCTCTGATGTCATCTGTAATTAGTCCTTTGTTTCGCATGCAAATATTTATGATTAGCAATTAATGTCAGATGCATATATCAAAAATGAACATTGGACGTTCTTTTTGCAAAACAAAACAGATAAAGGAAAAACAAACAGGTAATTTGTCTGAACAATTGAACTTGTATTGATTTTGAAATTTGCCTATAAATAGGCGTTTTATGTACAGGAGGCTGGCGTCCTAGTAAGAGAACGCCGCCGAGCAACATAGAGTTTATACAATTTTGAGAAGGAAACAAAACAGCTATGTGAAAAAACTAATCTCACTGGGTTCCAACTCTGCTATCGCCTTTATGTCTTCAAGCGTCTCATCACTTTGCTGCTTAGTTGAAGATGAAACTGATTGATTGGCGCCGTCTAAGCCCGATAGTTGATGCCGAATTCTGGATGCAAGGTGATCCAATGAGACATAGTATTACGCTTTATCCCTAACTTTTGCCTGGACTGCCCTTTCGGGTTTTCAGTCCACCGGGATACCCATTTTTGCCCAAGCCGCCTTTTCAGGTTTTCGACTTGCCGGGTGTACAGATTTTTTCATTTCATCCCTTATTTTTGCCCGAACCCTTTTGGTTCGCCGGGAAGCCCTTATTTTTCCCAGGTGTGTCAACCTAGCGGGTCTTTGATTCATGCGTAGTATCTTTTTACTATGTCTGCATTGGCAGGGTGAGGAAGGTCGTCACCATCCATGGTGGTTAGAATCATGGCTCCTCCTGAGAAGATATGTTTAACCACAAATGGCCCTTCGTACGTAGGGGTCCATTTGCCCCTGGGATCACTTTGAGGAAGAATGATGTGCTTGATTACCAGGTCTCCGACTTGATACTCTTGTCGTCTGACCTTCTTGTTAAATGTCCTGATCATCCGTTTTTGGTACGTCTGACCATGACAAATAGCAGTGAGTCTCTTTTCGTCGATTAGGTTTAATTGATCAAGCCGAGTCTGGATCCAGTCGTCTTCGCTCAAACCTGCATCCTTCATTATCCAGAGAGAGGGTATCTGGACTTCAATAGGCAAGACTGCCTCCATGCCATAGACCAAGGAAAAGGCAGTTGCCCCTGTTGACGTCCGTGCTGAGGTACGGTACCCATGAAGAGCAAACGGTAACATTTCGTGCCAATCTTTGTAGGTCACTGTCATCTTCTGCACAATCTTCTTGGTGTTCTTATTCGCTGCTTCTACAGCCCCATTCATCTTCGGCCGGTAGGGATAAGAGTTGTGGTGCTGTATTTTGAATTGCTCGCAGAGCTCAGTGATCATCTTGTTGTTAAGATTGGTACCATTATCCATAATGATCCTCTCAGGTACACCGTATCGACAGATTAGGTTGTGTCGAATGAACCGTGCCACGAAACTCTTGGTTACGGTAGAGTAGGAAGCTGCTTCAACCCATTTTGTGAAGTAATCAATCGCTACCAAAATGAATCGATGCCCGTTAGATGCCGTAGGTCGGATTTCGCCGATCATATCAATGCCCCACATTGCAAAAGGCCAAGGTGTTGTCAAGACGTTCAGAGGAACCGGAGGAATGTGCACCTTATCAGCATAGATCTAGCATTTATGACAAGTTCGAGAATGCTGGTAACAGTCGGCTTCCATTGTGGACCAGAAATATCCTACCCGAAGGATTTTCTTTGCCATGGTATGTCCACTAGAATGTGTTCCGAAGGTACCTTCATGTAGCTCTGCCATGATCTTTTCTGCTTCAGTCTTATTCACACAACGCAGTAAGGTCGAATCATGGTTTCCCTTGTAGAGAATGTCGTTGCTGAGGAAGAATTTTGCCGCGAACCTTCTCATGAACTTCTTGTCATTAACAGATGCGCCTTCGGGGTATTCTTGAGCTTCCAAGTACCTCTTCACTTCATGATACCAAGGTTTTTCTGTTACCTCTTCGGTCTCGAGATCACAGTAATGTGCAGGTTCATCCAACTTCTAGATAATGATCCGGGGAGCCTCATTGTCCCATTTGACTTTGAACATAGAAGACATCGTAGCCAACGCGTCCGCTAACTGATTCTCCTCTCTTGGGAAGTGTTCAAAAGTTATCTCCTCAAAGTGGGGAATCAACGTCAATACATACTCCTTGTAAGGAATAAGATTTGGGTGTTTCATATCCCACTCGCCTTTGACCTGATTGATCACAAGAGCGGAATCTCCGAAGACACTCAGAAACTTGATCCTTAGGTCGATTGCAGCTTAAAGACCCATGATACACGCTTCATACTCCGCCATGTTGTTGGTGCAGTTGAAACATAGCCAGGCGGCAAATGGAGTATGAGTGCCTTTGGGGGATATGATCACAGCGCCGATACCGTTACCCAAAGCGTTTGAGGCTCCGTCAAAATGCATAGACCATCGGGATCCTTCCTCAGGTCCTTCATCCAGTCCAGGTACTTCGCAATTAGTTACTACCATGATATCCTCGTCTGGAAATTCAAAGTTCATCGACTGGTAGTCGTCCACTGCCTGGTGTGCCAAATGGTCTGCCAATACACTTCCCTTGATTGCTTTTTGAGTCGTGTACTGGATGTCGTATTCCGTCAAGATCATTTGCCATCTTGCTATTCTTCCTGACAGAGCGGGCTTTTCGAATATGTACTTTATTGGATCCATTTTGGAAATCAACAGAGTAGTGTGAGTCAACATATACTGTCTCAGCCGGCGAGCAGCCCATACCAAAGCGCAGCAAGTTTTCTCGAGCAGTGAGTACCGGGTCTCACAGTCGGTAAACTTTTTGCTAAGGTAATAAATGGCGTGTTCTTTTCGGCCAGACTCGTCATGCTGCCCCAGCACACACCCCATTGAGTTGTCAACTATAAGATTAGAGGTCTCCCTTCAACCGGTGGCATAAGAATGGGTGGTTCTTGGAGATACTCTTTGATCTTCTCGAAAGCGGCCTGACATTCATCATTCCAACTTACTACTTGTCTTTCTTCAGAAGTTTGAAGATTGGTTCACAGGTAGCAGTTAGATGCGAGATGAATCGGGCAATGTAATTCAACCGTCCTAGAAAGCCTCTGACTTCTTTCTCTGTCTTGGGAGTTGTCATCTCTTGTATGGCTTTCACTTTGGCAGGGTCCACTTGAATGCCTTTGTCGCTTACGACGAAGCCTAGCAATTTTCCAGACCTCACCCCAAAGGTGCACTTGTTTGGGTTCAACCTCAGCTTGTACAACTTCAGACGGTAAAATAGCTTCTGTAGATGGTCAAGGTGTTCCTCCTCGGTTTGGGACCTTGCAATCATATCGTCGACGTATACTTCTATCTCGTGATGGATCATATCATGAAATAAAGCAACCATGGCACGTTGGTAGGTTGCCCCAGCATTTTTCAACCCGAAAGGCATGACCTTGTAGCAAAAGGTGCCCCACTGAGTAACAAAAGTGGTCTTCTCCATGTCTTCAGGAGCCATCTTGATCTGATTATAACCGGAGAAGCCGTCCATGAAGGAGAATACTTTATGTTGAGCAGTGTTGTCAACCAGAATGTCGATATGAGGCAGAGGGAAATCATCCTTAGGGCTCGCCCTGTTCAAATCCCTGTAATCAACACACATTCGGACCTTACCATCCTTCTTCGGCACTGGAACCACGTTGGCAACCCACTGAGGGTAAGAAGTCACTGCTAGAAACCCGGCATCAAATTGTTTCATAACCTCAGCTTTGATTTTCTCGGACATCTCTGGACGCATACAGCGGACCTTCTGTTTTACCGGAGGGCAGTCTTCCTTGGTAGGCAGGTGATGAACCACAATGTCGGTATCCAACCCAGGCATGTCTTCGTAAGACCAGGCAAAGATTTCCACATAGTCATGCAGCATCTGAATCAACCATTGTTTTACACTGAGCTCTAGATTGGCACCAATCTTGACTTCCTTTATGTCTGTCTCAGTACCCAGATTTACTGTTTCCACTGGCTCTTCATGTGGCTGAATGGCCCTCTCTTCCTGGAGTAGCAGTCTTGCAAGTTCACCAGGCACTTCGCAATCATCTTCACCTTCGTCTTCGGCTAAGTTGATCGGATTCTCGAAGTCATAACTGGCAGTAGCAGAGTCGTTACGAGTGAGATCCAGAGTGGATTGGAACCTGTATAAGTGAGTGTGTGTAAATATAGCTGTTTTGCAATATATAATAAAGAAAGAAAAGGAGCGCAAGATTTTGAAATGCAACAAACGTCCAATGTTTTGATTAATGATATATGAAAATGACATACAAAATGAAGTAATGAAAAACACAAGAAGGGGGGTTGAATTGTAAAACTGAAAATCAATGCAATGAACACGATATTTTTATCCTGGTTCGTTTGATCTCAAACTACTCCAGTCCACCCGTCAAGGTGATTTCGCCTCTCTCCAACGAGGTCTTAATCCACTATATTCAACTAAATATTACAAACTGCTTTAACAACTGCTAAAGCCTTCTTGATGCAAACCACAACCCGGTTTGTCAAGGAAACACTTTCTTACAAAGAAGATAAATCTAAGTGTGTGAATGTTTTCAACAAAACTGTATCACAACTGTGATGTATACACAACTTTAAGCTTATGAAACTAGATTGCTAAACAATGATTGATTAAGGAGATGTGTAGTGTTTAGCAAACTGAGAGAAGGAAGATTATGATCAGCTTTTAGGCGTGTAAAATGTTGGAGAGCATTAGCCAATTCAATATTCATATCCTTGTTTATATAGCACTGAGATTCTTGAACGTTGGAGCAATATTCTTGATTCAATGCTAATAACAAACTTTCCTTATTGAGCAGATCTTGTCTGGAATGAGGCCGTTGGTAATAATACACTTTCAATGCACAGTACCGTTGCTTACTTAATGCATGTTCTCGCTTGGCTCATTCTGACTCTGCTTTAACTGCTGATGAACTGTTGTTTTATTTATCAGAGTGTTGAGCGCAGTTCTGTTCATCAAGCTTCAGCATACACGTGAGTTGATCTTCTGATTCTGGTATTCTGATATAGCAACTTCTGATGCTGATGTCAACAATCTAAATTCTGATGCTGATTAAGTGTGCTCTTGCTTATACCTATTAGAATTTCAGCAAAGTAGAACGTAATATTTTAGGTAGCAGATAGTTCATACATGAATCATATAAATAATATATCTTTTCATTTTGTTATCATCAAAACTTAAACATAGGGTAGTAGATTCAAACATTGTTCTAACAATCTCCCCCTTTTTGATGATGACAAAAACTGGATATTTTTTAATTGAAAATAACGTGAAAAGGTATCAGAGATATGTATCAGAGTAAGAGGTTTATCAAAGATAAGGGATAAGAGTTGAGAGATACTCCCCCTGAGTTTATTGCTTCCCTTTTTGATTCCAAGAGTTCTTCAGGATCAGAACTTTTTGCCTTTCTTTGAACATCAGAGTATCAGAGTCTTTGACTATCAGAAGCTTTAGATCAGCATATCAGAGCAGAGCTTCAGATCAGCGTATCAGAGCTTTTCTTGTCAGAGCTTTGCTTTGGGTCAGAGTATCAGAGCGGATCAGAGTATCAGAGCTTTAGTCTTCAGAGTATCATGGTGCTTTCTTGTACCTGTAGACTTAAGCAAAACAGAAAACATTTTCAAGTATAACAAATTTAGAATGTTCGAGAATTTCTGTCTTAGTAATCCGTTATTATTTAAAATATCATTCTTGTTCTCCCCCTTTTTGTCAGCAATCAAAAAGTGTAAGTGATGTGCTAAAACGAATGAGATCAGAAAAGCTTGACATATTAAAAGGTTCAGAATCAAATAAGACATATTAAAACAGTACATCAGATAATCAAAGAAAACATGAAAATGACATGAATGAAAAAACTAAGGTTGGGGAGGAAAGCGTGTGAACAGGTTCTCCAGCATGGCTTTGATCTGATCAGCAGTCTCATTCTGCTTGTGTACCATGCTGACAACAGTGTCAATCTTGCTATCCTGCACATCCATCCTTTCTTTCATCTTCTGGTCGTTTTCATCCATCCTCTGCTGCAGACGCATGTCATTCAGCTTCAGCTCTTCCAGAGTCTGCCTGTCCAAGGCAGCTTGAGAAACATCAGAAGCAGGAAGCTTCTGAGAGCTTTCTGCAACATCTTCTGCTTGACTTGCTTCAGCTTGAATGGTCTTGTCTTCTTCTGGTTGCACCTTTGAAGCTAGTTGTTTCTCTGACCAAGGTTCACTATCCAGAGGGAGCACAGCTTCCTGAGGCAGCTGACTTTCAACTTCCTTCAGCAGCTTGCTGAAGTTCTGTTGTGCCTGCTCATAGTTGATATCCTGCAACTTGAGGGCTTCAGCACGTACCCAAATTCTGAATTGTGACCAGAGCTGGTCAGAAGCAGTTGGGTCAATTAATCCAGGACAGACTTGCTTCAAAGAAGCAATCCACTGCTGCATACCTGTTTCAAAATTCATAATACCAGAGCCAACATCTGGTTGTTTTGGTTTTGGGATGGATATTTTATGTTTCAGATCAGCAAGACGGTCAAGGCTGGTTAAGTCTATGAAGGTCCTGCTGGGGTTTTCGGTGGTTTGCTTGGCAGCTGTTTGTTTTGGAGATGGAGTGGGAGAATCAGAAATTATGATTGGACTGTGTGGTGTTTTGGGAGTATTGGGTGGTGTAGATTCTGGTGAGGATGGAAACTGGGCCATTGTGACTGTTGTTCCACATGGCAGCTGGATTACCAGAGGTGATGGTTGAGGTGAATGAGGTTCAGAAGGTGGAGGAGAAGGAGTTTCAGAGTGATGAAACTCAGGTTGAGGTGATGGTGGATGAATTTCTGGTTGAGGAGAGGGAGACGGAATTGTTGGTTGAGGAGAAGTTGTTGGAATTTCTGGTTGTTCAGGGATGAGGGGTTCTTCTGGAATGGATGAGAGTGGTTGTTGTTGTTCTGGTTCCTCAGCAGATTGCTGTTGTTCTGGTTGTGGAGGAGGGACAATTTGTGGTTCAGAGTTTGGATTGGAGGAGTGATCAGAAGTGTGTTGATCAATGTCAGACAGCACTTTGTCAATTGCTGATGTTGTTGATATTGTTGGTTTTGGGTGTTTGGTTCTGGGTCTTTTGAGTTGTAATGCCTCAGAAGGGTCATCTTCTGGTTCAGTTTCATCTATTGTTGGGATGGGGATTGAGATTCTATGAGAGGTTGGAGGTGGAATAGATGCTGGAATAGTAGAAGAATTTAAAACAGAAGCAGCATATAAATTACCTCTTTTCTTGGGTGTCTGCTGGGATGATCCTTCTGAAGGTGCCTTCTTCTTCTTCGTCTTCTTCAGAGTCACTTCTGGTTGAGGTTGATGCAGATCTTTGATCTTCAGATTTGGATCTGTGCCATCAGCTTTGCACGCGTCCATATATCTGAGAACTACCACTGGCTTGGATTCTATCTGAGAGAATAAAGGAAAGTCACTCAGTGGAACTCTTCTGCTGGTGATATCAGCAATAGGAGTAGCGCTGGGTTCCTTTTTGATATTCTCTATCAACTTCATTTTCTTCAAGTTCTTCGCGTTCAGAGGCTTCCCAACTGTTGGTTCAATGGTTCTTAACTCTTGAGCTTCTATCAGATGCTCTATCAGCCTGTTCTCTGTCAGAATATCTGATATCAACCTTCCAAAGGGAATCCAATCCCTCTTTGTTCTTTCTTCTTCCCTGGTTTCCTTCACGCTTGTTCTGAGGTGGTTGAACAGAAGATGAGCAAAGTTAATTTTTACCTTCTGATTGATAAAGTAGATCAGAAACTGCTGATCCACATTTATATAATCAGGGGAACTAGTTGGCTTCCTATGGTTGAAGCACCCCAGAATTATCTTTGCCCAAACTCTGATGATCCTTCAGATCTTTGATCTTGCTGCTGGGCACCCCATGGGTGAAAATCCTTTCAGCTATGACGCCCACGTCAGCACATCTCTCAGCCATATCAATACAGCGGACACCACCGCCACTGTAACCTATTAACTTTGCTATGTGATCCTCAGTGATCACAATCTTCTTCCCCATGATGTAGGAGGTGACTTGATGCGTTGAAGCCGTCGCATGAATCCAGAACTCCTTCACTAACATAGGGAATGTTGGTCCAACCAACCTGTCAAAATACATTTCCCATTTCTGTTCCCTAACTTCTTCAGTTAAATCAAAACCGTTTTCCTTCAAGCTTCCAAAATCGATGATCAGTTCAGATAACACTTCAAGATTCTTCACAGGAGTGAGGAGTGTTCTGAATGGCACTTGATACTGTTCAGATGATGCTTTCTTCTGAGGACCTGCAGAAGCACTGCTGGAGGTTGCCATGTTCACACTAAAAGATTTTGAGAAGAAACTGAGAAAAAGAGTTTGCAAGAGATGAACACAGAAAAATGCAGAGAATGCTTGAGAAAAAGTGAGAAACTGTAAAAGATTAGAATGAGAGGTTAACGTGTTTAAATAGAGTTCAGAATATTTTGAAATTGTAAACGTTTTTAAGAGAGAGAAATAAAATCATGATTACGTTTTAAACACATGATTATTTTCATTTAATGCTTGCTGATTTTGGGGGATTTGAGAAAGATACTTAAAAACGGTTACCAGACATGTGTCTCAATGCACCCAATCAGCATTTTGCCTTCTCAGAAGCGTGCACGCGTTCTGCTTCAGAGATTTGCTGATGATTGGATGACACTTGTTTGATGTAGTGATCAGCACGTCTGTCTTTGAGCTTAGACTCTCAGATCTTTAGACTTGCATCTGATACAATTTGCATGTTCTTTATTTCTGAAAGGAGATTGATCAGAAGTTCACAGTAAAACAAATACATTCTGAAGATAAATATATGGAATTAAAACATTTTCACCCTGGGCAACTTTTCATGCTGAGATGTTTCAGAATGAAATTGAACCTATCTTCAGAAAGGGGTTTAGTGAAGATATCAGCCCATTGATGGTCTGTATCTATAAATTTTAAATTCAAAATTCCTTTCTGAATATAGTCCCTAATGAAGTGATGTTTTATTTCTATATGCTTAGCTCTAGAATGTAAAATAGAATTCTTACTTAAGCAAATAGCAGAAGTATTATCACAGAGTATAGGAATGTTACTCTCAAAAATCTGGAAGTCTTCAAGCTGACTTTTCATCCAGAGCATTTGTGTGCTACATCCTGCTGCTGCTATGTACTCAGCTTCTGCTGTTGATAGCGCAATTGTTGATTGCCTTTTGCTGGACCAAGAGATCAGATTTTCTCCCAGAAACTGGCAGCTTCCAGAAGTACTTTTACGCTCCACTATGTCTCCAGCAAAATCAGCATCGCAGTAGCCTACTAAACTGTAATCACTAAATTTTCTATAAAACAAACCCAGATTAGTAGTACCTTTCAGATACTTGAAAATTCGCTTAACAGTTGTTAAGTGAGATTCTCTAGGATCTGATTAGAATCTAGCACAAATACAAACACTGAATAATATATCAGGTCTTGAAGCAGTCAGATAGAGGAGAGAACCAATCATACCTCTGTAGACTTTCTGTTCTACATTTTTGCTTACCTCTTCTCTTTCCAGAATGCACGTGGGATGCATTGGAATCTTTGATGGCTTACATTCTGAGAGGTCAAATTTCTTCAGAAGATCTCTGATGTATTTGCTCTAATGAATGTAAGTTCCCTCTGGAGTTTGATTGATCTGAATTCCTAGAAAGAATTTCAGTTCCCCCATGAGGCTCATCTCAAATTCTGCCTGCATACACTTAGCAAATTTTCTTCCAAGATAAGGATTAGTAGAACCAAAAATAATATCATCAACGTAAATTTGACAGACTAAGATGTCATTCTTAACTGATTTACAGAATAAGGTAGTGTCCACTTTCCCTCTGGTGAATTCATTTTCTAACAGAAAGTTACTTAGCCTTTCATACCAAGCTCTGGGAGCTTGTTTCAGACCATATAGTGACTTCTTTAGTTTGAAAACATGTTCTGGATGTTTTGTATTTTCCAAACCAGGGGGTTGATGCACATAAACCTCTTCTTCTATATAACCATTTAAGAATGCACTTTTGACATCCATCTGATACAGAGTGATGCCTCTATTAACAACAAATGAAATTAAAAGTCTGATAGATTCTAACCTGGCGACTGGGGCAAAGGTTTCTGTATAGACTATCCCCTCTTGCTGACTATAACCTTGTGCAACCAGTCGTGCCTTATTTCTGATGACTTCACCTTGTTCATTTAGCTTGTTTCTGAACACCCATCTTGTTCCAATGACGTTGAATCCTTTTGGTCTGGGAACAAGATCCCATACGTCATTTCTGGTGAATTGATTCAGCTCTTCTTGCATTGCCAGAATCCAGTCATTATCCAGAAGTGCTTCATCAATTGAAGAAGGTTCAATCAGAGACACAAGTCCCATGAGTGTTTCTTCAGAGTTTCTGAAGCTTGCTCTTGTTCTGATTGGATCTTCCTTTCTTCCTAAGATAGTCTCTTCTGGGTGATCCAAGCTGCTTCTGGGTAATCTCTTCTGAGGTTGATCAGCAGCTGTTGTAGGATTACTAGCAGTGCTCCTTTCAGACGTTGAAGGAGTGTCTGTGTTGAGAGCTTCTGATGACTTGTCTTCAGAACCTGTAAATTCAATTTCCATACCTGCAAAAACTTCATTCTGCTTTGACTTTTCAGAGTCAAGCTTATCATCAAAATGAACACTGATTGATTCTTCCATAATTTGTGTTTCTGTATTGTATGCTCTGTACCCTCTTTAGCGTTCAGAGTATCCTAACATAATACACTTCTGTGCTTTAGAGTCAAACTTGTTCAAATAATTCTTTGTATTTAACATAAAGCAAGTACATCCAAATGGATGAAAATATGAAATGTTGGGCTTTCTGTTCTTCCACAATTCATATGGAGTCTTTTCCAGAATAGGTCTTATTGAGATTCTATTCTGAATGTAGCACGCTGTGTTTATTGCCTCTGCCCAGAAGATCTTAGCAACGTTTGTCTCATTGATCATGGTTCTGGCCATTTCTTGCAATGTTCTGTTCTTTCGTTCTACAACTCCATTTTGTTGGGGAGTTCTAGGACAAGAGAAATCATGCAGAATGCCTCTGTCATTAAAGAATGACTCAAAATATTTGTTTTCAAATTCTCCACCATGATCACTTCTGACTTTAACGATTCTAAGATCCTTTTCATTCTGGACTTGGTTACAGAAGGTAACAAACACAGAGCTTGACTCGTCCTTGTGTCTTAAGAACTTTACCCATGTCCATCTGCTATAGTCATCTACGATTACTAACCCATACTTCTTACCACTGACTGAAGCAGTTTTAACTGGTCCAAATAAGTCAATGTGCAGAAGTTCTAATGGCTTAGAGGTAGAAACAACATTTTTAGATTTAAAAGAAGGTTTTGCAAACTTTCCTTTCTGAAATGCTTCACACAGAGCATCTGAATTGAACTTCAAATTAGGAAGTCCTCTGACCAGATTGAGTTTGTTAATCTGAGATATTCTTCTCATACTAACATGCCCCAATCTTCTGTGCCAGATCCACTGCTCGTTGTTAACAGACAGAAGGCACTTTACATTCTGACTCTTCAGTTCAGAAAGTTTGATTTTTTAAATGTTGTTTTTCCTCTTACCATTAAACAGGATAGTCCTATCTTTCTGACTAACAGCTTTACATGATTTTTGATTAAAGATTATATCATAACCGTTATCACTTAATTGACTTATGGATAACAGATTATGCATTAATGCATCTACTAGCAGAACATTATTAATAGAGGGAAGATTTCCATTACCTACAGTTCCAGATCCAATTATCTTTCCCCTCTGATTGCCTCCAAAGCCAACGTGGCCTCCAGGCTTAAGTTCCAGGCTTTGGAACATATGCCTTCTTCCCGTCATGTGTCGTGAGCAGCCAGAGTCCAGGTACCATGACTGGTGTTTCTGACTTGCTGCTAAAGATATCTGCAACATGTATTATTTTATCCTTAGGTACCCAGATTTTCTTGGGTCCTGATTTGTTAGTTTTACCAAAACTCTGGTTGAATTTTGGTTTCACATAGTGCTTATTGCTAGTGTATTTAATATCATGTGTGTGACCATACACAAAATGTGAATTCAGAGGAGTGTGTTTAATGGTTAAGTCCATAACATTCTTTGGTGTAGGAACCTTACCTTGGTATCCTATTCCTTTCCTGCCGTTTCTGATAACTCCATAGATCATTGAAGCCATTTTGCTTCTATCTGTGCTTTTAGCAATGAACTTCTGGAAACTGTGATCATACTCCTTGATGATCTCATCAGCGTTGCTGGGAGTTTCAGAAATTGGTTCCTTCTGAGAGTTTTGTAAAGTGTTTTCTAATTTTGAAATCTTATTTCTCAGCTCAGAATTCTCCAATTTGAGACTCTCAGTCTTATTAGAGTCAGATTCAAGATTCCTTTTCAGGTCTCTGAATTTAACTCTAATTTGCTGATACCTTTCCAGAATCTCATTAAGGCTTTCAGCAAGTTCAGCCTTGGTAAAATTAACAGCAAAGTTAGGAAATACCTCTTCAGTGTCTGATTCAGAGTCTGATTCAGAAGCTTCACTATCTTCTGAAATATTAGCCATGAGAGCTATGTTGGCTCTCTCATCATCTGATTCTGAGTCAGCTTCAGACGAGTCAGAGTCATCCCATGTAGCCATGAGACTTTTCTTCTTTTCTCTTCCAAACTTCTTTTTGGGCTTTTCCCTCTGAAGCTTTGGACAGTCACTCTTGTAGTGTCCTTGCTCATTTCACTCATAGCAGATGATGTCCTTGGTGTTTGGCTTTTTGCTACTAGAGGAGCCTTCAGATCTTCTGTATCCAGAGGAAGAATTTGTCCTTTTGTATCTGGAAGAAGACTCGTTCTGATCAGATCTTCTGGGATTCCTGAACTTCCTTTGTCTTTGCTTCCACAGTTGATTTACTCTTCTGGAGAGGAGGGAGAGTTTGTCTTCTTCTGATGAGGATCCATCAGATGTTTCTTCAACTGCCTGCAAAACTTTAGACTCATATTTTTTTTTAGATTTTAATGCTAAAGGCTTACCTTGCTTCTGAGGCTCGTCAGCTTCTAGCTCTATCTCATGACTTCTGAGGGAGCTGATAAGTTCCTCCAGAGTGATTTTGTTAAGATCTTTAGCTAGCTTCAGAGCTGTAACCATTGGTCTCCACTGCTTGGGTAAACTTCTGATGATTTTCTTGACATGGTCAGCAGTAGAGTATCCTTTGTCCAGAACCTTGAGACCAGCTACCAGAATCTGGAATCTTGAGAACATTGTTTCAATGGATTCAGATTCTTCCATTTTGAACGCCTCATACTTCTGAATGAGTGCCAGAGCTTTAGTTTCTTTGACCTGAACGTTGCCCTCATGCGTCATTCTGAGTGAGTCAAAAATGTTCTTTGTTGTGTCTCTGTTGGAGATCTTTTCATATTTAGTATAGGAGATGGCGCTGAGGAGGATGGTTCTGGCCTTGTGGTGATTCTTGAAGTCACGCTTTTGTTGGTCAGACATTGTTTTTCTATCAATCTTCTGACCGCTTGCATTCACAGGGTGCGTGTATCCATCTGTCACCATATCCCACAGATCAGCATCATGTGCCAGAAAGAAGCTTTCAATTCTGTCTTTCCAGTAATCAAAATTTTCTCCATCAAAGACTGGAGGTTTGCCGCTGAATCTGTCTCTGTCCTCTTGGTTGTCATTGCTGGTGTGAGAATAGTTTCCTGCCATAGTTTTTCTGACGCTGGATCTTGTACTGACACGGTTAAGTGTTTTAGCTCAGAACCAGGCGCTCTGATGCCAATTGAAGTAGTGAAAAACACAAGAAGGTGGGGGTTGAATTGTAAAACTGAAAATCAATGCAATGAACACGATATTTTTATCCTGGTTCGTTTGATCTCAAACTACTCCAGTCCACCCGTCAAGGTGATTTCGCCTCTCTCCAACGAGGTCTTAATCCACTATATTCAACTGAATATTACAAACTGCTTTAACAAATGCTAAAGCCTTCTTGATGCAAACCACAACCCGGTTTGTCAAGGAAACACTTTCTTACAAAGAAGATAAATCTAAGTGTGTGAATGTTTTCAACAAAACTGTATCACAACTGTGATGTATACACAACTTTAAGCTTATGAAACTAGATTGCTAAACAATGATTGATTAAGGAGATGTGTAGTGTTTAGCAAACTGAGAGAAGGAAGATTATGATCAGCTTTTAGGCGTGTAAAATGTTGGAGAGCATTAGCCAATTCAATCTTCATATCCTTGTTTATATAGCACTGAGATTCTTGAACGTTGGAGCAATATTCTTGATTCAATGCTAATAACAAACTTTCCTTATTGAGCAGATCTTGTCTGGAATGAGGCCGTTGGTAATAATACGATTTCAATGCACAGTACCGTTGCTTACTTAATGCATGTTCTGGCTTGGCTCATTCTGACTCTGCTTTAACTGCTGATGAACTATTGTTTTATTTATCAGAGTGTTGAGCGCAGTTCTGTTCATCAAGCTTCAGCATACACGTGAGTTGATCTTCTGATTCTGGTATTCTGAAATAGCAACTTCTGATGCTGATGTCAACAATCTAAATTCTGATGCTGATTAAGTGTGCTCTTGCTTATACCTATCAGAATTTCAGCAAAGTAGAACGTAATATTTTAGGTAGCAGATAGTTCATACATGAATCATATAAATAATATATCTTTTCATTTTGTTATCATCAAAACTTAAACATAGGGTAGTAGATTCAAACATTGTTCTAACACAAAAGCCCTCACAAATGAAGCAACGGTGCCTCGGGTAAGACACCGAGCCATAAAAGTTTCAACATATTGTTTGTTATAAATTGAAAACAAAAGAGTTCATTACTGAGTGACAAAATTAATAGGTGTGAAGTCTTTGGCAGTCCAGTTGCTTGGTCCACTGTCGGTTGTTGGGTAGATCCAGCTGTCGAATTCAGATTCCTCCGCGTCGTCTTCAATAGCATTCACTCCCGGGTTGGTGATGAACACAGGAGGTCTTCCAATCCTTGCTTTACGAACAGCCCTCTGAGCCTCTGCAGTGAAACCCAAACCAAACTTGTCAGTCTTTGGAGTGAAGTCAGGAAGTCGGCCCCAGTTTGTGCACTCACCCTTCTCAATCACAGCCCGGGCATCCTTCAAGGAAGCCATCTTCAAAGGAAGATCCTCAATCACAGTTTCAGCTGATGCCAGTGTCTGAGGCACCTCTTCAAAGTGTTGAAAGCGGTTCTCAATGAATTCCCCATCCATTTCTATGTACCGGAACGAGTTGAGGTGGCTGACCATATACTCTTCTTCCCCTTGAACTGTAACAATTTTCCCCCTAACCGGGTACTTCAGCTTCTGATGTAGTGTGGAGGTCACAGCTCCAGCCTTGTGGATCCATGGACGACCCAGCAAACAAGAGTAGGATGGTCGGATATCCATCACATAGAACGTTGTGATACGGTGGGAGAACTGACTTGGGTTTTGCGTTTGTATTCGCACTTGTTCGGTTTATCAAGAGTCGCCACCGACTTTTTATTTTATCCTAAAGGAAAGGTTAAAAAGCACAGGAAAAACCTTTTTGAGATGTTTCGTGGGTTCGGGGGGTAGATTATGAAAAGGGAAGGTATTAACACCCTTTTAATCCATGGTTATCCATGGGCTCTTAGTTACTTGGTTTTTAGATCACTTGCCTTGATTTTTGATTGCTTGAAAAATGGTGTGTGTGTGTGTGTGTTTTTGAAAATGTTTTAAAATAGACGCCTTTGTTTCGGAAACCATTGTAATGACTCATGTTTGAGTATATACAACGGTGTGTATCTTTTCGAAAAGATGTTTCAAAGTGTTTTGGGAAGTTTGTTTTGAAAGTGTTTGTGAAGTGTGGTTTTGGAAAAGGAGGCAAGTGTTTTTACAAGTTGATCTCAAGTAACTAAGAGTTTTGTCTACCCCTATTGTACTCAAAGGTTTTCTCTATGTTTTCAACCCTTTTTAACAATTTTGTTCCACCATTGAATTTGGTGGACAATCTTGCGTTTGGGATGTGGTCGGGACAGGCGCGGGTCATCGTATGGACCATGAATGCAATGGTGCCAAGTGTCTTTGGCAATTTGCTTGAAGGGACTATGATCATTCCGTTTAGGCAACTTTCGAAAGCGTCATCGAGGGACTTATGATCATTTTGAATTGTTTTGCCAAAGAAACTCGACGTGTAAGCATGGCCCATTTTGGAAGGCAACATGTGGGATTACCCTATGGGGTGCAAGTGTGATTATGTATCGATTTCATGCATTTGTTTTTTGTATTAGGTTATCTAGCGTTTGATTTTATGTACATACAAACCCTAGGTCTAACCATGGTATATTTCGAAAGCGATAAATTGCGGGAATTTAAAGTCTACGCTATTACAAAATAAGTATCCGGGAGTGGGGGTACAAATTTACAAATGGGGATGAGACTTTAAATAATTACAACCAAATCGAATTGCGATCTCAAATATAAATGTATCGAATATACAAAAACAAGCAAATGTGTAATGTATCAATGTAAAATGTATTGTGTATGTGTAAGTGTGTATGTATATGTAATTTATTTACAAGTGCGAGATGTGAATTTAGTGAGACAATTAAATATTGTTTATTTATCAAGTATTATTATCTATGTTTGATTTAAATTTGTATTTTTATATCTTTTTGTAAAGTATGTACAAAGTAAGAAAATTTAATTAAAGAAAGGAAAATGTCTCTAAATTCTATTCTTTTATGTATTTTTTAGTATTGATGTACAAACAAGAAAGTTTAATTAAAAGAAAAGAAAATGCTTTAAATTTGAGAAAAAATTATGTATTGATTTATTTATGTACAAAAAATGTTTTTAAATAAAAAGTTTCAATAAAAGGAAAAAAAACATAAAAGAAACAATTTTAATTTTAACAATATTTAATATTTATGTATTTTAGTGTAATAATAAATAAAAAGAGTATTAGTAATATTTTCTTTATATGAAAAATTAGTTAAATTGTATGAAAGAAAAACTGAAATAAAAGCTTTTAATTTGAAAAAAGGAAAAGAGGTAAATGTATGGGCCAAAGAGATCTTGAAGCCCAATCAAGAAAAAACAAGCAGCAAAAGAAGAATGGGGGTGAGACACATACGTAATGGGCTTGAGGCGCTGAATGGGACAAGGCCCATGTGGGTTTGTGAATGTTTTAGGGTTAATTGATTATTGTTTCATTAGGGAAGGCTTAGGGTTTTAGAGAAACAGAGGCGCCGTTTGCTTCGTCCTCTTCATCTTCTTCAATGCAACAGCCACAGAAACGCGGCCCTCCGCCTAGAGCCACCGCGCCATCGTCCATATCCTCTTACGGGTTATTCAACGGCGGTTCATGTGAGGTAAAAAATTTGCCTCAGTCTCGTTAGGGTTTTATGTCTTGCATGTTATGATTTTGTGATTATTGATTCTGATTAAGCTTTATTATTGTTGTTTTCTGTTGAGGTGTGAAGAGAAGGAACAATTGTATTACCTTCGTTGGAGGAGGATGGTGGCTCTGGAGGCGTGGCGGCTCGGCGGTGAGGGTTTGATGATGCAGCTAGCTTGCTTGGATTCCTGGTTTGTGTATTCTTTGGCCCTTTGTTGGTTTGATGATGACAACCTGAAAACCTAGTATATCTTTCTTTCTTTTTCTTGCTTGCTTGCCCTATATGTTTCTTTATCCTTTTTCTCTTTGTTGCCTCGATGCCTCTGATGCTTGCCTAGCTTGATGCCTTGGTTATGTTTGCCTATGAAGAGATTTTTCTGAGGCCTGTTTAGGTTGCCTTGTATGCTTGATTTTTCTCTTCCTCTTGTTGGCTTGTTGTATGCTTTAGTATGCTTTTGAATCTGTATGCTTGATGATGATTGATATGTTGCCTCTGATGATGTTGCCTTCGAATGCTTCTTCTGTGGGATTATTACCTTGTATGCTTGAATATTGTTTTATTGCCCCAATGATGAACACAGTTCTGAGGGGGTGTGTTGCCCGACTTGTGAGTTACCTGGTGTGCTTGGATGTGAGGTTTGGACTTGAAACAGGGGGATGGCTTTTTGGCTTTTGATGCAGGTTTACTGGTTTTGATAGTTTAAGCTTGTGTTGAAAACTTTAGGCTTTAGGCTTTCTTTTTTTTTTACAGTTGGTATTCTTCTAGAACAGGTTCTATGCTTGAGGCCTTTTGTGAGGTTTTGGGTATTGGTTTTTGCTTGGTGTGGATCTGTTTATGTTTGATAGCTTACAGGCTGTTGGACAAGTAAAGTTTGAATGGTTGTTTTGATCTCTGTTTTACAGGTTTATGGTTTATTGTTCTTAAAGGCTAGACAGTTTGTGGTGATGTGAACTGGTTTAAGGCCTGTGCTGTCTTGATCCTTTGTGCTTTTGGCGCCTATGGTTTTGAATGCTTCAGGTTTGATATATTTTCTTGGTCAAACTGGTGGGCAGGTTTGCAAGGCTTGAGAATTTCACTCTTTGTGATCACCTCTGCTGCATATATTCTGTCTCCTTTTGAGTAGCTCTGATACATGCCTTTTTTAGCCTTTAGCTTGCTGTAACATAATCTGCTTTCCTCTCTCTTTCTCTCTCTTGACAAATTTTAAACATTTAATATTGTTTACATTTGTCTTTTTTGAAAAAACAAATGGCTGAAAATGATGAGATGGAACTTGCTTGCATATGTAGTTTTGCCTCTGCATATTTTATGTACTGCTTCCATATTTTTCTGCATCTTTGTGACAGTTTTTGATGCTTTGGCATCTTGAGGTATCTTTTGGGCAGCTGTGCACCTTTTGGCAGCTTTTTGACTTAGTTGCTTTGACATTGGAACTAAGTTTGCCTTTGGATTTATACTTGCATATGCTGTTTGTTTTGAACTATGCAGGTTTTGAATTATGCAGCATGCTTAAGAATTTTGAATTTGTGCAAAAATCACAACTTTGTGCATTCATGTTTCATTGCAAGCATTCCATCCTTCTTTGTGAACTGGGAGAAATCCCGTGATTTGCAGAGAGGGCCAAAACTGATTCCGGCCATTTGTTTTTAATGATGAACTTTTTGACTGTTTATCTTTAACTATTTTTCTCTGCTTTGACTTTTTCTTCTTTTCTTATTCTTTGCAGATAAAATCAAAAGAGCATCAAGGGAGCATTGGATAGAAGATGAAGATTTAGCATTTTTAGGACATTGTTTTATTTCAATTTAAATTACTGTAACATTATTATTGTAAACATTTTTGTAAACAATAACAATTATACAAATAATTTAAAGATAAATAAAAGTCCTTTTATTTACCAATCAAATCTTTTTATTCCCTTTCAATTATTGTAATCATCATTAGAATACTTTGTAAAATACTGTATTCAAATAATAATTGTAACGAATAATTGAAGATAAATAAAAAATCCAACTTGATCAATTAAGTCTTCTTTCAATTCAATGTTCATTTAATTATTTGAATTTCTTAAAATTAAAATAACTGGAAGTATCCAATTATTCTGACTTTAGAAAAATAATTAACGAACACTGTGGCCTTATCATTGAATCAGTAATAAACCTGGCGCTTCAAGTATCCGATGCACAGTTAATCAAACCAATATCCGGATATTTATCCTTTTACTGATCAAATCAATCGCTGTAGATTCTCAATTTAAGCGCCTCAACTTTTATCTCATCTCAAATCAAGTGCTTTAGTCTTTACTGATTAAACAACAATCTGCAATTTTCTTGATTCAAACGCCTCAATCCAAATTTCAGAGTAAATTGAAAAGAAACTGTAAAGATAATCCTTTCTGAGAAATACGCGCACAAAACCCTAGTTCTTGATTAAAAGTCAAAGAAGCGTCCGCATGATCAAAACCTGAGCCAAAATCAACCAAACCCTAAGCAAATTGTATGAACTGTTCCAGAGCCATGAAAACCCTAATTTTGTCTGACTGACGAGAAAAGTCTGTTTGACTGATTCTTGAACTAGTCTGAAAAATCAGGAAACGCCCGCAGCTGTGATTTCTTGAGGAAAAATACGAGGGCAAATTTTGGGATACAACAGTTGCCCTGTTCAATCTTCTTGGACCTGAAGAGTTAGATTGGCAAGTTTGCCTTTCGCGACTCGAGGGTAAAAGGAGATTGGACACTAGAGTGCCCAGAAAATTTGCACTCGGTAATGTGATGGTAGAGGGAATGGGCTTAAAGATGCCATTTGGTGATGGGCTTAAAGATGCCATCTGGAGATGTGACAGAGGGATGGGCTAAGAGATGCCATCTGGAAATGTTCGTTGAAGAGGATGGGCTTATAGATGCCATCTGAAGGTGATTGTTGAACTGTATGTCACCGGTGAGTGGATGAGCATCAGAAAGGTATCCATGTTTTGGAACATCTTTGAACTGGGGGTCTGAACAAGCAATAGATTGACATCCGTGTTTGGAGAATCTATAAACTGTTTTCAGGAGTTGGAGTTGAATAAGCAATAGAGCAGCATCCGTTGTTGGGAAGCGTCAGTAAACTATTTTCAAAAGTCGCGAAGTGGAGAAGGAACCGGTGTAGGGTTTCCTGATGATGAGTCCGTATGAAACTGCGTCTGGATGAATCTGGAATAAGTATCAGAATGTCACCGTGTTTGGGTCACATCTGAACTAATTCTGGATGAATCTCGGAAGATGATGGTCTTTGTCTGTTGACTGCTCTTTCCTGAAAAGGTAAAGAGTTAGTTGTATGCAATGTCATGATGCGTGATGGAATTATGTTATATCAATGTTTATGATATGAATGTGATGAATGCGCATGCAAGCTGATGAGTTGTCCTGCTGAGGATAGATGAATCCTGGATGGCTGAAGATCAAGGAATCCTGACTACTGTCGGGGAAAATAAATCCTTGGCTGCTGGGTAGGGCAAGAATCTTTGATCATTGAAGATGAGGAGTCCTGGGACCACTGCTGGGGGATCAGGAGCTTGGGTTGTATGCCAAGTTACTGGGGAATTCCTGTCTTGAGGAGGTCTTCACTGGAGAATATTCGAATATTCTGTGAAGAACCGAGAATGGGTCCTCATTCTGCTGATGCTTAACTGTTATCTGGTCGATCTCCAGGCTTTCACAGAAGCTCGTATTGTCATCTGGTCGTAATCCAGGCTTCACAATAGCCTGCTAGGCTGCCTTCCGATCAAATCCGGGCTTCACGGTTCGTGTTAAAGATATACCACTATCTGGTTGATTCCAGGCTCCGTAGTATTTTCGACTGTTGTTCTAGTCGTAATCCAGGCTTCATAGAGATTTGTATTGTCAACTGGTCGTAATCCAGGCTTCACAATAACTTGATAAGCTTCCATCCGGTCAAATCCGGGCTTCACGGCTTGTGTTAAAGATATACCACTATCTGGTCGGTTCCAGGCTTCGTAGCATTCTTGACTGTTGTCTGGTCGTAATCCAGGCTTCACAGAAATTTGTATTGTCAACTGGTCGTAATCCAGGCTTCACAATAACTTGATAAGCTACCATCCGGTCAAATCCGGGCTTCACGGCTTGTGTTAAAGATATACCACTATCTGGTCGATTCCAAGCTTCGTAGCATTCTTGACTGTTGTCTGGTCGTAATCCAGGCTTGGCAATTGTCTGACACTGTTATCCGGTCGCAGTCTGGTCTTCACAATGTGCTGTAGAGATTAAGATGTTATCCGGTCGAGTCCGGGCTTCATAACTTGAATTCAGGAGATCCCACTATCTGGTCGTAATCTAGGCTTTGCGGTAGTCTGACAATGTTATCTGGTCGTAGTCCGGTCTTCACAATGACTTGTAGAGATCAAGATATTATCTGGTCAAATCCGGGCTTCATAACTTGAATTTTGTGAGAATTTGATCTTCGACGACTGTAGCTTCCAACAGATGATGAAGAAGTTTGCAAACGACCGATCAATCTGAAATGCAACTTGTTCTGGAGAATAAATCCTGGACAAATGTTGGGGAAATAAACCCATAATGGAAGAACTCTGGGGTTACTGAGGATGAGAAATCCCTGTTGTCTGCCAACTGCTTGGGGAACAAGATCTTCACTTGTTGGGGGATCCTAGGACCACTGCTGGGGATTGGAACTCCTTGGTGACTTATGGGGTGAGAGAATTCTGATGATCTCTGCTGGGGAGTTCAGGATATGGTAGACTTAAGCTGGAGAGGTAAGATTTGAGAATCTTCCGTCCGGTTGGAAGTATCTCTGTGGGGAGGATGTTCATTGGTCTGGTTCCAATGGGGATTGACAGTTGGAAGTTTTAGCTCCGCTGGGGATAGGATTTTCAAATTTTAGGGTTCCACTAGGGGTGCTGAAACTTATCTCTGGGGGGAACTAAGTTCTGGAAGGCTCTCTGGCTGGGGAGATCAGTTTTGAGAAATCTCTTATTCTGCTGGGGATCCTAGAGTTAAACTCTGTTTGGGGACTCCTTCTGAAAGGGCATCGAGATATCTATCTGTACCTTCCACCTATCAGTAATCATCTTTTCCTGATTTGAGAGGAAATGACTATGTTCAAATGCATATGCCTACTTAACAAAACATTGGACGTTTCTCAAGTAAACATAAGTGTGAAAGAAAGACAAAGCAAATTTGGTGTATTTGGAAAAGTATTTGTATTAACTTTCTATGAGTGTCTTTGTACAAAGGAGACAGGCATCCTAGTAAGAGGATGTCGCTGTAAAAATTGAAAATTTTATACAAAAGCAAAATGGCTATGTGAAATAACTCCATGGGGTTCCATTCTGCTATAGCCTTCACAACTCTGAATATTTGTCCATTCAATGCTTCGCCTGCCGATGACTGGATTGATCAGAAGCTTGGAGTTCGTTGATGAAGAGATTGTCCTTAAAGTGATCCGACGAGACATAGTCATACGCTTTAATTCCCTAACTTTTGCCTGAACCGCCATTTCGGGTTTTCGATCCACCGGGAAACCCCTTTTTTCCCAAGCCGCCCTTTCGGGTTTTCGACTTGCCGGGTGTACAAATTTTTTGTTTTTATCCCTAATTTTGCCTGAACCGCCCTTTCGGGTTTTCGGTTCACCGGGATGCCCATTTTTGCCCAAGTCGCCCTTTCGGGTTTTCGACTTGTCAGGTTATTTCATGCGTAGTATCTTTTGACTATGTCTGCATTCGCGGGGTGCGGCAAATCATCGCCATCCATGGTGGTCAGAATAATTGCACCACCAGAAAATATGTTCTTGATCACAAACGGTCCTTCGTAAGTAGGAGTCCATTTGCCCTTGGGATCACTTTGCGGCAAGATAATGCGCTTGATTACCAGATCCCCAACTCGATACTCCTGTCGTCTGAACTTCTTGTTAAATGCCTTGATCATCCGTTTTTGGTATGCCTGACCATGACAGATAGCAGTAAGTCTTTTTTCGTCAATTAGGTTTAATTGATCAAGACGAGTCTGGATCCAATCATCTTTGTTCAATCCCGCATCCTTCATTATTCGGAGAGAGGGTATATGGACTTCAATAGGCAAGACCGCCTCCATGCCATAGACCAAAGCAAAGGGAGTTGCCCCTGTTGATGTTCGCGCTGAGGTACGGTACCCATGATGAGCGAACGGTAACATTTCATGCCAATCTTTATAGGTCACTGTCATCTTCTGTACAATCTTTTTGATATTCTTATTAGCTGCTTCTACATCCCCATTCATCTTCGGCCGGTAGGGGGAAGAGTTGTGGTGCTGTATCTTGAATTGCTCGCAGAGTTCAGTGATCATCTTGTTGTTAAGATTGGTACCATTATCCGTAATGATCCTCTCAGGTACACCGTAGCGGCAGATCAAGTTATGCCGAATGAAACGTGCCACGGCATTCTTGGTTACAGTAGCATAGGAAGCCGCTTCAACCCATTTTGTGAAGTAATCAATTGCTACTATGATAAAGCGGTGCCCGTTAGATGCCGTAGGTCTGATTTCGCCGATCATATCAATGCCCCACATCACAAAAGGCCAAGGAGCTGTCAAAACGTTTAGAGGAACCAGAGGAATGTGCACTTTATCAGCATAGATTTGGCATTTATGACAGGTCCAGGAATGCTGATAACAGTTGGCTTCCATTGTGGACCAGAAATACCCTGCCCGAAGGATTCTCTTTGCCATGGTATGTCCACTGGAATGCGTTCCAAAGGTACCTTCATGCAGCTCTACCATGATCTTTTTTGCTTCAGTCTTATCTACGCAACGCAGTAAGGTTGAATCATGGTTTCGCTTGTAGAGAATGCCATTGCTGAAGAAGAATTTTGCTGCAAACCTTCTCAGGAACTTCTTGTCATTAACAGAAGCGCCTTCAGGATATTCTTGAGCTTCAAGGTACCTCTTCATTTCATGATACCAGGGTTTTTCTGTTACTTCTTCGATCTCGAGATCGCAGCAATGTGCGGGTTCATCCTTCTTCCAAATAATGATCTGGGGCGCCTCATTGTCCCACTTGACTTTGAACATAGAAGACATCGTAGCTAACGCGTCTGCTAACTGATTCTCCTCTCTTGGGAAGTGTTCAAAGGTTATCTCTTCGAAATGGGGAATCAACGTCAGCACATATTCCTTGTAAGGAATAAGATTTGGGTGTTTCGTATCCCACTCGCCTTTGATCTGATTGATCACGAGAGCGGAATCTCCGAAGACACTCAGAAATTTGATCCTTAAGTCAATTGCAGCTTGAAGACCCATGATACATGCTTCATACTCTGCCATATTGGTGCAGTCGAAACATAGTCGGGCAGTGAGTGGAGTATGAGTGCCTTTAGGGGATATGATCACAGCGCCGATACCATTACCCAAAGCGTTTGAGGCTCCGTCAAAGTGAATAGACCATCGAGATCCTTTCTCAGGTCCTTCATTTGGTTCAGGTACTTCACAATCAGTCACTACCATGATATCCTCGTCTGGAAATTCAAAGTTCATTGGTTGGTAATCGTCCACTGCCTGGTGTGCCAAGTGGTCTGCCAATACACTTCCCTTGATTGCTTTTTGAGTCGTGTACTGGATGTCATATTCCGTTAAGATCATTTGGCGTCTTGCTATTCTTCCGGACAAGGCGGGCTTTTCGAATATGTACTTGATTGGATCAATTTTTGAAATCAACAAAGTAGTGTGAGTCAACATATACTGTCTCAGCCGGCGAGCAGCCCATACCAAAGCGCATCAAGTTTTCTCGAGCAGTGAGTATCGGGTCTCACAGTCGGTAAACTTTTTACTAAGGTAATAAATAGCGTGCTCTTTTCGGCCAGACTCGTCATGCTGCCCCAGCACACACCCCATTGAGTTGTCAAGTACCGTCAAGTATAAGATTAGAGGTCTTCCTTCAACCGGTGGCATAAGAATGGGTGGTTCTTGGAGATACTCTTTGATTATTTCGAAGGAGGCCTGACATTCGTCGTTCCAACGTACTACTTGATCTTTCTTTAGCAGCTTGAAGATTGGTTCGCAGGTAGCGGTTAGATGCGAGATGAATCGAGCAATGTAGTTCAACCGTCCTAGAAAGCCTCTGACTTCTTTCTCTGTCTTGGGAGCCGGCATCTCTTGTATGGCTTTCACTTTGGCAGGATCTACTTGAATGCCTTTGTCGCTTACAATGAAGCCTAGCAATTTTCCAGATCTCACCCCAAAGGTGCACTTGTTTGGGTTCAACCTCAGCTTTTACAACTTCAGACGGTCAAACAGCTTTTGTAGATGGTCAAGGTGTTCTTCCTCAGTTTGGAACCTTGCAATCATATCGTCGACGTATACTTCAATTTCATGATGGATCATGTCATGAAATAAAGCAACCATGGCACGTTGGTAGGTTGCCCCAGCATTTTTCAACCCAAAAGGCATGACCTTGTAGCAAAAGGTGCCCCACTGAGTAACAAAAGTGGTCTTCTCCATGTCTTCAGGAGCCATTTTGATCTGATTATAACCGGAGAAACCGTCCATGAAGGAGAAAACTTTATGCTGGGCAGTGTTATCAACCAGAACGTCGATATAAGGCAGAGGGAAATCATCCTTAGGGCTCGCCCTATTCAAATCCCTGTAATCAACACACATTCGGACCTTACCATCCTTCTTCGGCACTGGCACCACGTTGGCAACCCACTGAGGGTAAGAAGTCACTGCTAGAAATCCGGCATCAAATTGTTTCATAACCTCGGCTTTGATTTTCTCGGACATTTCTGGACGCATCAGGTGGACCTTTTGTTTTACCGGAGGGCAATCCTCCTTGGTAGGCAGATGATGAACTACTATATCGGTATCCAACCCAGGCATGTCTTCGTAAGACCAGGCGAAGATTTCAACGTATTCATTTAACAACTGTATCAGGCGCTTCTTGACACTCAGTCCCAGATTGGCACCCACTTGTACTTCCTTCCGGTCTTCCTCCATTCCTAAGTTGATAGTTTCCAACAACTCTTCATGAGGCAAGATGGCCTTTTCTTCTTGCTGTAAAAGTCTGGCCAGCTCCTCCGGTACTTCACAACCTTCACCATCTTCATACTCAGCTTGATTGACCAGATCTTCAGAGTTATTGAAGGATATAGTAGAATAGTTACCCATAGAATCCAGAGTGGATGGGTACCTGCATTTGTGAGTGTGGGTGTGTGTAAGGGATAGCCATCCTTAAACAAACAAAATGCAAAAAAGGAAAGAAAATGAACACAGCAGTTTATCAATGAAAAACGTCCAATGAATCATTAAACATGGCATATGGATATGGAAATAATCAAAACCCTTACAAATGGACCTACATGCCCCGGGTAAGACATGAGGTGAAAAAAGTAGTGTACGGATTGTTCAAGAGTAAATATTACAAACCAATAGGAAATGTTTGATCGATAATTACTGATTAATAAAAGTAATGGGGACAAAATCCTTTGCCTCCCAGTTGCGTTGTCCTCCTTCGATGGTTGGGTAGATCCAATCTTCAATGTTGGCCTCTTCGTCTTCACCCTCCAAAGCGTTGATTCCATAAGGGGAAATCTTGACAGGCGTTCTTTCAATCTTTGAGCGGCGCATAGCTTTCTGCCCCGCAGTAGTGAATCTTAAACCAAACTTGTCTGTTTTGTGAGGAATATCGGGCAACTGACCCCATGTTGAGCTCTTCCATTCCTTCAATGCAGCCTTTGCATCTTTCAGAGATGCCATCCTGGCCACCTGCTTTGGTACCTCAGCTACCACTTTTGCTACTGCCACTTCAGGAGAGACTTCCTCTAAGTGCTGGAATGGTGTTTCAATGAATTCCCCTTCCACCTCTACATACCGAAAAGAGTTCAAATGGCTGATCATATATTCCTCTTCACCATGTACGGTTATGATTTTTCCTTTGACAGGGTACTTCAACATCTGATGCAAGGAGGAGGTGACAGCCCCCGCATGATGGATCCAAGGCCTACCTAGCAAGCAAGAGTATGATGGGAGGATGTCCATCACATAGAACGTAGATTTAAACACCTCAGTGCCCACCTTGATGGGAATATCAACTTCCCCATGGACCATTCTCTTCGAACCATCAAAAGCTCTGACAATAATATCACTCGGCTTCAGCTCTAAACCTTCACAATCCAGCCGGTCCAAAGCTTTCTTAGGCAGTACATTTAGCGAAGAACCAGTGTCGACCAAGACATGTGCGAGAGTGGTCCCTCGACACTCGAATGAAACGTGCAAAGCGTCATTGTGATTTCTGCCTTTAGGAGTTAGGTCGGCATCAGAGAAACCTAATCCATTGTCTGCAGTAAGGCTGGCCATGCAATTTTGGAATTGGTCTGCAGAGGTTTCCTGGGGCACATGGGCTGTTTTCAGGAATTTTATCAATGCTTTAGCGTGTGCCTCAGAGCAAAGCAGTAATGCTAACATGGAGATCTTCGAGGGGGTTTGCCCCAGTTGCTCTACCACGTCATAATCACTCTTTTTAATTATATTCAAGATCTCCTCCATCTCTTTCTTAGAGGTCTCCGGGATGACCAAAGGTTGAGCCCTCATCCTGACGAGCTCATCTTGGATCCCTTTCCCCTTATCAGCTGAAGAAGGAGGGACAACAACAGGAGTAACAATCTCTTTAATCAACGGAGTTTCGGCGGAAAGTTTTATTGGCGCAGGATTATCTCTGGCAGCAGCTGAGGGTCCAAAGATTGCCTTTGGGGGGGCAATCTCTGGAGAAAATATTCTCCCACTTCGGGTGATTTTGCTTCTACCAGCAATGTTTCCAATGCTGGCATCCTCTTCATCAGAGCTTTCTTCAGTCACTTCAACTTGTTTAACACCATGGTAGTAGATGTCTCCACCGTAATTCCATGGTATTGACTTGTCATAACTGTAGGGGACAGGCCCAGGCATAGTTATTTTCAATGGAACAATCTTTGTAGCTGATGTAATCTTAACAGGCTTTTTGACGGCCTTGGAAAGATTGGCGTGAATGGTGATAATTGAGACATCTTCAGTAGGGGTTGGAATAGCAGGAATCTTTTCAAACAGAATTTGTCGACTGTCCATCAGGCTTTGGATGCCTTTCTTCAGTGACGGGCAGTCAAATGGCAGAGAGTAACAACAGTAGCAGTCTTCTTTGCATCCCGGGAAAATCTCGGTTCTTAGCAGGTTTAACTTGATTGTTAACAGCGGAGTCATCAGGTCATTGACATCAGAAACATACAAATCTTCCTCAATAGCATTGACATTTCGACCATGTTTCGGCATCGGAGCAGATATCACGTTCGGCTTCTCTGGAGCATCGAACTCCACCTCTTTTGCATCTATCAAGTCTTGGATTTTTATTTTTGAGCGCCCAACAATCATTTATGTCATGTCCGACGCTATCAGAATGGTAGGCGCACTTAGCATGGGGATGATAGTGCGGTGAAGCAGTATTCACAACCTTTGGTGCTTCCCTAATCTTGGTGAGATTCAATTTCAACAGGTGTGGAAGAACTTGCGCAGGTGTCATATTGATACGGGTAAACTGTCGTGGTGGCCGTTCTGCCCATTGCTGTTTAGGTCTGGACTGGTTATTGCGAGGCTGATCGTTTGATGGATTTTGGATCATTACGGCCCCCACAGTCGACCGGCGCTCACTTCTTCCTGCTCCTCTTTGAGAGTACACAACAGCCGTTTCCTTCTTCGCTGGAAATGATTTCTTAACAGTTGTAGATGAAGAGGCCTCCTTCTGAATCTTCCCATTCTTGATACCGGCCTATACCCTCTCGCCAGTCAGAATTAATTCAGTAAACCCTGCGGAAGAGCTACCAATCAGGTGGTTAAAGAATGGACCAGACAGGGTCCCCAGGAACATATCGACAAGTTCTCTATCAGAGAGAGGTGGCTGCACCCTTCCAGCCAAATCACGCCATTTTTGGGCATACTCCTTGAATCCCTCACCTGAGGCCATCCCCATACTCTGTAGCTGAGTACGGGTTGGTGCCAGGTCAGAGTTATACTGATATTGGCGATAAAAAGTAGCCGCCAGATCCTCCCAACTACGTATCTCTTATCTTTCCAGCTTGTAAAACCAGTCTAGCTGAGTGCCAGACAGGCTATCTTGAAAGAAGTGTACCCAAAGGTTTCTGTCAGAAGTGTGAGGTTGGATTCTTCAGACGTACGACCTTAGGTGCATTTTTGGGCAAGACAGCCCATCATATCTTGCAAAAATTGGTACTTTGAACTTCGGGGGGATCACAATTCCAGCGATTAATCCCAAATCTTCGAAATCTAGGCCGGGAACTCTCTGCAGCTCCATAGCTGCCAACCTGTCTTCCAAGTTTTTGTACTTATCATCGCCGGGCGGGTATTGTTGCTCTGTGTAGTCTTCATCTTCCTCAGCCTCTTCTTCCTCATCCTCGGACTCGGAAAGTGGTGCAGCCCCCTTTCCCTTGGTGGTTCCTTCTTCAGAAGTAGGAGGAAATTCGAGAACTCTTCTGGCATCACCCTCAAACCTTCTTCCCAGGGTAGCCACCCCGACTCTCTTCTTCTTCCTTTTCAACTTTTCCTTCCCCAGCAGCACTTTTAGATCTTCCTGACCCTTTGCCAAGGTCATCAAGAGATCCTGAAACTGTGAGTTCTGAGTCTGTAGATCTTTGACCGTCTTTTCGAGATCCATCCTACTGAAATAAACAGCAGAAAGATAAGGAAACCTGGTGTGGAGACCTGCTTATGCGCATGATGAATGATATGCTTATTTATGCAATGCATTCAAGGATTTTAGAAATTCACAATTGTTGTAAACAAAGAAGAACACACGTCATATTAATAAGAAGAAATTTGTCAGTACATAAATGTCCCATGGGCCAAATATTACAAAAAACTTCTCAAGGTAAAAAGACATTGCGCATCCTCTTTGGTGCGATGTAGGTGTTGAGAGTCTCTTCCTCATGGAGTCGGCGGGTAAGCTCCAAGACCTTCTTCTCACTGGCGTAGAAGCTGGCTTCAAAAGTATCTCTCTCTTCCCTGAGCTGGATCCAACTCTTCTGCATCTCCTCCCATGACGTTGGCATGTCGGGGTACCGGACGGTGTAGGGAACCTCTCCTTCCTTGACGGGCTCTTTAATCACAGGGAGAACATGAGGGTAAGGCATCATTAGACTCTGGGCTCAGGTTCAGACCCACTTGAGATAAGGCTCAAGAGGAATGGAGTTCTTGTGCCCCAGCTTCTTAGTATCTACCTTGTTAGGCATCCTCCAGGCTCTGATGAATCTTTGGCGAAGTCCTTGTGCATCGTTGTTGAAGTCAAAAACTAGGTCGGGAATCAACATGTCGTGGGGGCCATCCTTCCGTGCATATCCAAATTGTCTCAAAGCTAGACAAGGGTTATAGGTAATGCCTCCCCTAATTCCAAGTAATGGAACATTAGGGAACTCTCCACAACGATCGACGATGATGATATTCTCTCTGGACCGAGAGCACCAATGCACATCAGAGTGAGTGAGGGTCATCAACCGTTGTGACCACTTTAGGCCTTGGTCATTCTTCAAAACAAACTGTGGAAGGTGCGAAATAAACCACCTTGCAATGAGAGGAGTACAGCACATGAGAACACCTCTCTTTCTCATTGTTCGTGTGTAAAATGAGTGGAGGATGTCCCCAAGCAAAGTAGGTATGGGATTCCTGGATAAAAAGATCTTGACAGCGTTGACATTTATAAGCTGGCCAGGATTTGGGAACAAGACCAACCCATAAGTGAGGAGCGCCACAATTTCTTCAAAGGCTTGTAGGTCCAAGGAATTCCAACACTCTTGTGCCTTCTCAAACAAGAATTTTGCCAAGAAGCCTTTGACACCGCTTCTAGTTTCCCAATGCCCCTTGATGTCGGATGGTTGCAAGTGTAGTGCTCGAGCAACATCTTCAGGCTTTGGTTCCTTTTCCGTACCGTTGAAAGGTAGTTGATTAAGGATAGGAATTCTCAGGAGTTGAGAAAATTCCTCCAAAGTGGGCACCAATTGGTAGTCGGGGAATGTGAAACAGTGGTGAAGGGGGTCAAAGAACTGGAACAAAACCTTCATCATGTCTTCTTCAATGCTGGTGTTGACTAGGCTGAGCAGTCTACCGTCTCTTTCACTGAAGAGGGAGCTTTCAAGAATTCTGGATGTGAGCTCCTTGAGTTGGGGAGGGATTCTCACAAGATTGACTTGGATAGTTTTCCTGCGAGGAATTTCCATGACCTACAAAACAAGAACAAAGGTGAAGATTCAAACCCTTGAAATGGTTAGTGTATGCATATGATGCTTTATGATGTTCATGATGTATGCACAAACATATGTACAGGCAAATCACACAAAACCCTAGTTTCAGGCTTGCATGGGTTTCATAGGTAAGTACCCTCTTGAGTGTAGTTGGCTTAAAACCTGTCCTATAAATAGTAACCGGGTTCTAAGGAGCTCAATATCATTGGATTGTTTTCCATGTTCATTGTTTTGGTTTAGCCACTTAACTAGCGACCAAAATATCCCAAGAAAACAACCCTCAATGAGTGTAGTATCGAGTATCTACCAACTTCGGACTGCACCAAAGCCGGTCATCTCACTACCCCTAATGAAAGGCCAAGATGGTCAAGTAAGGTTCTAGGTCATTAGTGCTTAGTGACATCACTCAGCAGCCCCGTACTCTCCTTGATTGAACTCAAGGGTTACCGGTACTCACAAATATGTCGCACTAATATAGCTATTGCTTCAACCGTGTCGGTATACCCCGCACAGTTTCCATAACGTATTGCTATCTATGAATGTTTCCCAAACCCGGGTGTAGGATTTCAAGCCCAAACAAGAGAACCACAAAGGTAAAGCAAACAAAGCAAACAATCAATCATGCAAGAGGGTGATCTAAAAACCCTAAGGTAACCCCACTTTTATAATAATCCCCAGCAGAGTCGCCAGTTCTGTGATACGGTGGGAGAACTGACATGGGTTTTGCGTTTGTATTCGCACTTGTTCGATTTAGCAAGAGTCACCACCGACTTTTTATTTTATCCTAAAGGAAAGGTTAAAAAGCACAGGAAAAACCTTTTTGAGATGTGTCGTGGGTTCAGGGGGTAGATTATGAAAAGGGAAGGTATTAGCACCCTTTTCATCCATGGTTATCCATGGGCTCTTAGTTACTTGGTTTTTAGATCACTTGCCTTGATTTTTGATTGCTTGAAAAATGGTGTGTGTGTGTGTGTGTGTTTTTGAAAATGTTTTAAAATAGACGCCTTTGTTTCAGCAACCATTGTAATGACTCGTGTTTAAGTATATACAACGGTGTGTATCTTTTCGAAAAGATGTTTCAAAGTGTTTTGGGAAGTTTGTTTTGAAAGTGTTTGTGAAGTGTGGTTTTGGAAAAGGAGGCAAGTGTTTTTGCAAGTTGATCTCAAGTAACTAAGAGATTTGTCTACCCCTATTGTACTCAAAGGTTTTCTCTATGTTTTCAACCCTTTTTAACAATTTTGTTCCACCATTGAATTTGGTGGACAATCTTGCGTTTGGGATGTGATTGGGACAGGCGCGGGTCATTGTATGGACCATGAATGCAATGGTGCCAAGTGTCTTTGGCAATTTGCTTGAAGGGACTATGATCATTCCGTTTAGGCAACTTTCGAAAGCGTCATCGAGGGACTTATGATCATTTTGAATTGTTTTGCCAAAGAAACTCGACGTGCAAGCATGGCCTATTTTGGAAGGCAACATGTGGGATTACCCTAGGGGGTGCAAGTGTGATTGTGTATCGATTTCATGCATTTGTTTTTTGTATTAGGTTATCTAGCGTTTGATTTTATGTACATACAAACCCTAGGTCTAACCATGGTATATTTTGAAAGCGATAAATTGCGGGAATTTAAAGTCTACGCTATTACAAAATAAGTATCCGGGAGTAGGGGTACGAATTTACAAATGGGGATGAGACTTTAAATAATTACAACCAAATCGAATTGCGATCTCAAATGTAAATGTATCGAATATACAAAAATAAGCAAATGTGTAATGTATCAATATAAAATGTATTGTGTATGTGTAAGTGTGTATGTATATGTAATTTATTTACAAGTGCGAGATGTGAATTTAGTGAGACAATTAAATATTGTTTATTTGTCAAGTATTATTATCTATGTTTGATTTAAATTTGTATTTTTATATCTTTTTGTAAAGTATGTACAAAGTAAGAAAATTTAATTAAAGAAAGGAAAATGTCTCTAAATTCTATTCTTTTATGTATTTTTTAGTATTGATGTACAAACAAGAAAGTTTAATTAAAAGAAAAGAAAATGCTTTAAATTTGAGAAAAAATTATGTATTGATTTATTTATGTACAAAAAATGTTTTTAAATAAAAAGTTTCAATAAAAGGAAAAAAAAACAAGAAAGAAACAGTTTTAATTTTAACAATATTTAATATTTATGTATTTTAGTGTAATAATAAAAAAAAAAGTATTAGTAATATTTTCTTTATATGAAAAATTAGTTAAATTGTATGAAAGAAAAACTGAAATAAAAGCTTTTAATTTGAAAAAAGGAAAAGAGGTAAATGTATGGGCCAAAGAGATCTTGAAGCCCAATCAAGAAAAAACAAGCAGCAAAAGAAGAATGGGGGTGAGACGCATATGTAATGGGCTTGAGGCGCTGAATGGGACAAGGCCCATGTGGGTTTGTGAATGTTTTAGGGTTAATTGATTATTGTTTCATTAGGGAAGGCTTAGGGTTTGAGAGAAACAGAGGCGCCGTTTGCTTCATCCTCTTCATCTTCTTCAATGCAACAGCCACAGAAACGCGACCCTCCGCCTAGAGCCACCACGCCATCGTCCATATCCTCTTACGGGTTATTCAACGGTGGTTCATGTGAGGTAAAAAATTTGCCTCAGTCTCGTTAGGGTTTTTATTTCTTGCATGTTATAATTTTGTGATTATTGATTCTGATTAAGCTTTATTATTGGTGTTTTCTGTTGAGGTGTGAAGATAAGGAACGATTGTATTACCTTCGTTGGAGGAGGATGGTGGCTTTGGAGGCGTGTCAGCTCGGCGGTGAGGGTTTGATGATGCAGCTAGCTTTCTTGGATTCCTGGTTTGTGTATTCTTTGGCCCTTTGTTGGTTTGATGATGACAAGCTGAAAACCTAGTATATCTTTCTTTCTTTTTCTTGCTTGCTTGCCCTATATGTTTCTTTATCCTTTTTCTCTTTGTTGCCTCGATGCCTCTGATGCTTGCCTAGCTTGATGCCTTGGTTATGTTTGCCTATGAAGAGATTTTTCTGAGGCCTGTTTGGGTTGCCTTGTATGCTTGATTTTTCTCTTCCTCTCGTTGGCTTGTTGTATGCTTCAGTATGCTTTTGAATCTGTATGCTTGATGATGATTGATATGTTGCCTCTGATGATGTTGCCTTCGAATGCTTCTTCTGTGGGATTATTACCTTGTATGCTTGAATATTGTTTTATTGCCCCAATGATGAACACAGTTCTGAGGGGGTGTGTTGCCCGACTTGTGAGTTGCCTGGTGTGCTTGGATGTGAGGTTTGGACTTGAAACAGGGGGATGGCTTTTTGGCTTTTGATGCAGGTTTACTGGTTTTGATAGTTTAAGCTTGTGTTGAAAACTTTAGGCTTTAGGCTCTTTTTTTTTACAGTTGGTATTCTTCTAGAACAGGTTCTATGCTTGAGGCCTTTTGTGAGGTTTTGGGTATTGGTTTTTGCTTGGTGTGGATCTGTTTATGTTTGATAGCTTACAGGCTGTTGGACAAGTAAAGTTTGAATGGTTGTTTTGATCTCTGTTTTACAGGTTTATGGTTTATTGTTCTTAAAGGCTAGACAGTTTGTGGTGATGTGAACTGGTTTAAGGCCTGTGTTGTCTTGATCCTTTGTGCTTTTGGCGCCTATGGTTTTGAATGCTTCAGGTTTGATATATTTTCTTTGTCAAAATGGTGGGCAGGTTTGCAAGGCTTGAGAATTTCACTCTTTGTGATCACCTCTGCTGCATATATTCTGTCTCCTTTTGAGTAGCTCTGATACATGCCTTTTTTAGCCTTTAGCTTGCTGTAACATAATCTGCTTTCCTCTCTCTTTCTCTCTCTTGACAAATTTTAAACATTTAATATTGTTTACATTTGTCTTTTCTGAAAAAACAAATGGCTGAAAATGATGAGATGGAACTTGCTTGCATATGTAGTTTTGCCTCTGCATATTTTATGTACTGCTTCCATATTTTCCTACATCTTTGTGATAGTTTTTGATGCTTTGGCATCTTGAGGTATCTTTTGGGCAGCTGTGCACCTTTTGGCAGCTTTTTGACTTAGTTGCTTTGACATTGGAACTAAGTTTGCCTTTGGATTTATACTTGCATATGCTGTTTGTTTTGAACTATGCAGGTTTTGAATTATGCAGCATGCTTAAGAATTTTGAATTTGTGCAAAAATCACAACTTTGTGCATTCATGTTTCATTGCAAGCATTCCATCCTTCTTTGTGAACCGGGAGAAATCCCGTGATTTGCAGAGAGGGCCAAAACTGATTCCGGCCATTTGTTTTTAATGATGAACTTTTTTGACTGTTTATCTTTAACTATTTTTCTCTGCTTTGACTTTTTCTTCTTTTCTTATTCTTTGCAGATAAAATCAAAAGAGCATCAAGGGAGCATTGGATAGAAGATGAAGATTTAGCATTTTTAGGACATTGTTTTATTTCAATTTAAATTACTGTAACATTATTATTGTAAACATTTTTGTAAACAATAACAATTATACAAATAATTTAAAGATAAATAAAAGTCCTTTTATTTACCAATCAAATCTTTTTATTCCCTTTCAATTATTGTAATCATCATTAGAATACTTTGTAAAATACTGTATTCAAATAATAATTGTAACGAATAATTGAAGATAAATAAAAAATCCAACTTGATCAATTAAGTCTTCTTTCAATTCAATGTTCATTTAATTATTTGAATTTCTTAAAATTAAAATAACTGGAAGTATCCAATTATTCTGACTTTAGAAAAATAATTAACGAACACTGTGGCCTTATCATTGAATTAGTAATAAACCTGGCGCTTCAAGTATCCGATGCACAGTTAATCAAACCAATATCCAGATATTTATCCTTTTACTGATCAAATCAATCGCTGTAGATTCTCAATTTAAGCGCCTCAACTTTTATCTCATCTCAAATCAAGTGCTTTAGCCTTTACTGATTAAACAACAATCTGCAATTTTCTTGATTCAAACGCCTCAATCCAAATTTCAGAGTAAACTGAAAAGAAACTGTAAAGATAATCCTTTCTGAGAAATACGCGCACAAAACCCTAGTTCTTGATGAAAAGTCAAAGAAGCGTCCGCCTGATCAAAACCAGAGCCAAAATCAACCAAACCCTAAGCAAACTGTATGAACTGTTCCAGAGCCATGAAAACCCTAATTTTGTCTGACTGACGAGAAAAGTCTGTTTGACTGATTCTTGAACTAGTCTGAAAAATCAGGAAACGCCCGCAGCTGTGATTTTTTGAGGAAAAATACGAGGGCAAATTTTGGGGTACAACAAATGTTGAATCAAAAACTTGAGAACCAACCCTGATTGGAATGTCAACTTCGCCATGTACCATCCTTTTCGAACCGTCAAAGGCCCGGACAACAATGTTACTAGGCTTGAGCTCCAAACCCTCACAATCCAGCCTGTCTAGGGCCTTCTTGGGTAATACGTTTAATGAAGAACCGGTGTCTACCAACACATGGGCAAGAGTAGTGCCCCTGCATTCAATGGAGACATGCAGAGCGTCATTATGGTTCTTTCCCTTGGCAGTCAGATCGGCGTCAGAGAAACCCAAACCATTATCGGCAGTCAAGTTGGCCACACAATCAGTAAATTGATCAGCAGATGTTTCTTGTGGCACATGGGCCGTCTTTAGGAAGTAAATCAGGGCCTTGGCATGGGCCTCTGAACACAACAACAGTGATAGCATAGAAATTTTTGATGGGGTGTGTCCCAACTGCTCAACTACATTGAAATCACTTTTCTTGATAATCTTGAGGATTTCTTCCATCTCTTGCTGGGAAGCCTCAACAGCGGTTGTCTTCGGTGCCTCCGTCAGGGCAGGAAAATCAGTAGCAACCCCTTTGCCCCGAGCGTTAGATGTCTCGGCAGCAGGGGTAAAAACAGGAACTTGATTAGGAAGGGAAGCAGGCACACTTGCAGGTGTGATGACAAGAGGTTTCTGAATAGCTGGAGGCGCAATATCTGGTGAGAATAGCCTACCACTGCGAGTAATTTTGGCAGGCCCGGTGATGTTACTGACACCGATACTTGTATCAAACTCTTGTTTTATTCCAAGCACATAAACATCGGCCCCATAGTGCCATGGGACAGCTTTGTCAGATGTATAAGGGAGAGGTCCCAGAACAGTGATGATGATAGGAGCAATCTTCTGAGTGGACATGATTTTGACAGGCTTCTTTGAAGGATCCTTAGGAGGTTTGTTGAAAATAGTAACAATAGAAACTTCTTCAGTGGGGATAGCATGAACAACAATCTTTTCGAATAAGATCTCTTTGCTATCCATCAGGCTTTGGATACCTGATTTCAGCAAAGGACAAACAACAGGTGAAACAGCACATAAAAGGCAACCTTTACCACACCCCGGAAATAAACTGGCTAGCAACAGGTTCCTTTTGACAGTCATCAACGGAGTAACAATCTCTTCCACGGAGGCTACATACCGGTCTTCTTCCACAGCATTCACTCCATGCTGGGGCATGGGAGCAGTCACAACATTGGGCCTTTCGGGCGCCTCAAACTGTATTTCTTTAGCATCAATAAGGTCTTGAATCTTATTCCTCAGAGCCCAGCAATCATCCGTAGTATGCCCCGGGCTATCAGAGTGATAAGCGCAACGGGCATTGGAGTTGTACTTTGGAGAAGCTGTGTTCACCACCTTCGGAGCTTCTTTGACAGTTACCAGATTGGTTGACAGTAGTTGCGGCAAAATCTGAGATAGGATCATACTGAGCCGAGTGTACTGCCTTTTGGGTCTCTCACCCCTTGGTTGGTTGAATTGCTGAGGAGCAGCAGCAGGCTTTGAAATTACCAATGCATTGACAGCTTGGCGGCGTTCCGGCTTAATTTGTCTTCTGGGACCATAAACAGCACTGGCTTCCTTCTTGAAGGGCTTCTTTTCAGTACTCGCGGAGGCACCTTTCTGTATCTTCCCCGACTTGATACCAGCTTCTATTCTCTCACCAGTCAAGATCAAATCTATAAACCCAGCAGAAGAATTACCAATCAGATGATTGAAGAACGGACCAGAAAGGGTCCCTAGGAACATGTCAACAAGTTCACGGTCAGTCAGCGGTGGTTGCACCCTGCCAGCCAGGTCTCTCCACTTTTGCGCATACTCCTTGAATCCTTCGCCCGTCCCCAGTGACATACCCTGAAGTTGGGTACGCGTGGGAGCAAGGTCAGAATTATACTGATATTGCTTATAAAAAGCAGTAGCCAAGTCCTCCCAGTTTCGGATACTGGCTCCATCCAGCTGATAGAACCACTCGAGTTGAGCCCCTGAAAGGCTATCCTGAAAGAAATGGATCCAAAGGTTCTTGTCTGCAGTGTAAGGTTGGATCTTCCTTACATATGATCTGAGATGCATTTTCGGGCAGGACAGCCAGTCATATCTTGCAAAAACTGGCACTTTGAACTTCGGGGGGATCACAATTCCAGCAACTAATCCCAAATCTTCGAAATCTAAGCCGGGAACTCTCTGCAGCTCCATAGCTGCCAACCTGTCTTCCAAGCTCTTGTAATTATCATCGGCGGGCGGGTGTTGTTGTTCAGAGTAGTCTTCGTCTTCTTCAGCCTCTCCTTCTTCAGCTTCGGATTCGGAAGGTACCGCAGCCGCATTCCCTTTAATGGTTCCCTCTTCAGATGTAGGGGGAATTCAAGGACTCTTCTGGCTTCACCCTCAAACCTTCTTCCTAGGGTAGCCACCCCGACTCTCTTATTCTTCTTTTTCACTTGCTCTTTATTCCCAAGCAGGGCTTTCAGATCCTCCTGGCCCTTGGCCAAGGTCATCAGGAGATGTTGAAACTGTGAGTTCTGAGACTGCAAGTCCTTGACCGACTGTTCGAGATCCATCTTACTGAAATAAACAGCAGAAAGATAAGGAAACCTGGTGTGAGACCTGCTTATGCGCATGATGAATGATATGTTTGTTTATGTAATGCATTCAAGGATTTAGAAAATTCAAAATTGTTGCAAACAAAAAGAACACACGTCATATTAATAAGAAGAAATTTGTCAGTACATTAATGCCCCATGGGCCAAATATTACAAAAAACTTCTCAAGGTAAAAAGACGTTGCGTATCCTCTTTGGTGCGATGTAGGTGTTGAGGGTCTCTTCCTCGTGGAGTCGGCGGGTAAGCTCCAAAACCTTCTTCTCACTGGCATAGAAGCTGGCTTCAAAAGTATTTCGTTCCTCCTTGAGTTGGATCCAACTCTTCTGCATCTCCTCCCACAATGTAGGCATGTCAGGATATAGGATGGTGTAGGGAACCTCTCCTTCCTTAATGGGATCTTTAATCACAGGGAGAACATGAGGGTAAGGCATCATTAGACTCTGGGCTCGGGTTCGTACCCACTTGAGGTAAGGCTCAAGAGGGATGGAGTTCTTGTGCCCCAGTGTCTTGTTGTCTACCTTGTTAGGCGTCCTCCAAGCTCTGATGAATCTTTGGCGAAGTCCTTGTGCATCGTTGTCGAAGTCAAAAACTAGGTCAGGAATCAACATGTCGTGAGGGCCATCCCTCCGTGCATATCCAAATTGTCTCAAAGCTAGACAAGGGTTGTAGGTAATGCCTCCTCTAATGCCAAGTAATGGAACATTAGGGAATTCTCCACAACGATCTATGATGATGACATTTTCTATGGACCGAGAACACCAATGTACATCAGAGTGAGTGAGGGTCATCAACCGTTGTGACCACCTTAGGCCTTGGTCATTCTTCAGGACAGATTGTGGAAGGTGCGAAATAAACCACCTTGCAAGGAGAGGAGTACAGCACATGAGAACACCCCTCTTTCTCATTGTTCGTGTGTAAAATGAGTGAAGAATGTCCCCAAGCAATGTTGGTATTGGATTCCTGGATAAGAAGATCTTGACGGTGTTGACATCTATAAGCTGGTCAGGATTTGGGAACAAGACCGACCCATAAATGAGGAGTGCCACAATTTCTTCAAAGGCTTGTAGATCCAATGAATTCCAACACTCTTGTGCCTTCTCAAACAAGAATTTTGCCAAGAAGCCTTTGACACCACTTCGAGTTTCCCAATGCCCCTTGATGTCAGATGGTTGCAAGTGTACTGCTCGAGCAACATCTTCAGGATTTGGTTCTTTTTCCGTACCGTTGTAGGGTAGTTGATTAAGAATAGGAATTCTCAAGAGTTGAGAAAATTCCTCCAAAGTGGGCACCAATTGGTAGTCGGGGAAAGTGAAACAGTGGTGAAGGGGGTCAAAGAATTGGAACAACACCTTTACCATGTCCTCTTCAATGTTGGTGTTGACTAGGCTGGGCAGTCTACCATGTCTTTCACTGAAGGGGAAGCTTTCCGGAATTCTGGATGTGAGCTCCTTGAGTTGAGGAGGGATTCTTACAAGGTTGACTTGGATAGTTTTCCTGCGAAGAATTTCCATGACCTACAAAACAAGAACAAAGATGAAGATCTAAACCCTTGAAATGGTTAGTGAATGCGTATAATGCTTTATGATGCTCATGATGTATGCACAAACATATGTATAAGCAAATCACACAAACCCTAGTTTCAGGCTTGCATGGGGTTTCATAGGTAAGTACCCTCTTGAGTGTAGTTGGCTTAAAACCTGTCCTATAAATAGTAACCGGGTTCTAAGGAGCTCAATATCATTGGATTGTTTTCCATGTTCATTGTTTTGGTTTAGCCACTTAACTAGAGACCAAAATATCCTAAGAAAACAACCCTCAATGAGTGTAGTATCGAGTATCTACAAACTTCGGACTGCACCAAAGCCGGTCATCTCACTACCCCTAATGAAAGGCCAAGATGGTCAAGTAAGGTTCTAGGTCATTAGTGCTTAGTGACATCACTCAGCGGCCCCGTACTCTCCTTGATTGAACTCAAGGGTTACCGGTACTCACAAATATGTCGCACTAATATAGCTATTGCTTTAACCGTGTCGATATACCCCACACAGTTTCCACAACGTATTGCTATCTATGAATGTTTCCCCAAATCCGGGTGTAGGATTGCAAACCCAAACAAGAGAGCCAAGATATAAAGCAATCAAAGCAAACAATTAGTCATGCAAGAGGGTGATCTAAGCCCTAAGGTTACTCCACTTTAAAGTTTCCCCAACAGAGTCGCCATTTCTGTGATACGGTGGGAGAACTGACTTGGGTTTTGCGTTTGTTTTCGCAAATGTTTCGGTTGAGCAAGAGTCGCCACCGACTTTTTATTTTATCCTAAGGAAAGGTTAAAAAGCAAAGCAAAAACCTTTGAGATGTTTTCTTGGGTTCGGGGAGTAGATTATAGAAAGGGAAGGTATTAGCACCCTTTCTATCCATGGTTATCCATGGGCTCTTAGTTACTTGCTTAGATCAACTTGCCTTGATTTTCAATTGTTTGAAATGGTGCTTTCAATTGTTTGAAATGGTGCTTTGTGTGTGTGGGTTTGAAAATGTTTTGAAAAGAGGCCAATGTGGTGGCAACCTTTGTAATGATCCATGTTGGGATGTATACAAAGGTGTATGTCTTTTGAAAAGTTTTCAATGTTTTTGAAAGTTGTTTTGAAAGTGTGTTGTGATGTGTGATTTTGAAAAGTAGGCAAGTGTGTTTTTGCAAGTTTATCAAGTAACTAAGAGTTTGTCTACTCCTAAATTTCTCAATGATCTTTCCTATGTTTTTAACCCTTTTAACAATTTTGTTCCACCATTGTATTTGGTGGACAATCTTGTGTTAGGATGTGAATGGGACGGGCGCGGGTCATCGTTTAGACCATGATTGCAATGGTGCCAAGTGTCTTTGGGCAATTTTTCCTTTAAGGGACTTGATCATTTTTTTAGGCAACTTTCGAAAACGTCATCGAGGGACTATGATCATTTGAATTGTTTTTGTTTTGCCAAAGACACTTAACATGCAATATGGCCCATTATTGAAGGCAACAAGTGGAGTAACCCTAAGGGGTGCAAGTGTGATTGGTGTTTGTTCATTTTCATGCTTTTATCTTTGAATTAGGTCAAGCTATTGTTTGGTTAATTTTTGCATACAAAGCCCTAAGTCTATCATGGCATATTTAGAAAGCTTTTAAATGCGGAATTTAAAGGTCCTAAATTATTACAACACAATTATGGGATGAGGGGTACAAATGTTCAAATGGGGATATTTAGCAAGAAATTAAAACCTAAGCTATTACAATCCAAATGGAATTATACAAATTAATTAATTGCACAATAATTAAATAAAATACAATAAATATGCAAGATGTAAAAAAATGATTTTTATATGTATGTAAAAGAGTATTTTCATGTGTCAAATAAACAAAAATAAAAAGTATTAATTTTTGGATTTTTTCATGTTTAGGACAAAACCCTAATTTGCTAAATAAAATGTATTTATTATTTATTATATACAATATTTATTAATTATGTACAAAAATAAATAAATAAAAGTATATTGTAAAAAAGTGATCTTTTGAAGTCAAATATTAATAAAAAATAAAATAAAAATGTAATATTTTGTATTTTTGTCCTAAATATTCTAATAAATATATATGTATTTATATTATTTACTAAATATATTAAATATGTACAAAAAATAACAATATTTATTATTTACAAAAAAAGTATATTTTTTATAAAATGTTTTCAAAAGGTAAAATAAAATAAAATCAGAAAATAAAAATGTATTTGTAATATTTTTGTATTTTAAACAAAAAGGTATATATGTTATTTATATGTATAAACTCAAATAAAACCAATAAAATCCAAATAAAATGTAAAAATGGTTAAAAAAATGTTTTTAATATTTTTTATATTTTGACAAAAAATAACAAGTCAGAATAAAAAAAGAAAAAGTCAAAAATGATTAAAAAATAACACAATGGGCCAAGGGGGTGTATGTGTGAAACAGTGGTGCAAACAGAAAAAAGAACCAAGCCCAGCCCAAAAGACTTTGTCTTCAACCTATGGCCAGATTCAAACAAGAAAACGCGCGTTTTGCCTTATCCCCGCTATCTCCTGATTCTTTGATTTTTAGCACAAACTCATAACATAAAAAATGTCAAGCATCAAACCATGAATCCATACATACCAAGAACTTGATCTAACTCTCAGAAATGAGAGAGAATTTCTTCTCCCCCAATTCCTGACCTAGTTTTTTTTAGATGTTCAGATTCAAAATACTCTTAGCACACATAATATAAATGAAAAGTAACTATATGGATGGCTTCAGGGCTATGATTAGAACATGTTTTCTTCACAAACCTAACCCTAACTATGCCTGGATAGAGAGATAGAAGTTCAAAAACTTACCTGTTCAGCTTGATTCGTGTATGACAATGGAGGTACTTTCAAGGCAATGTGAGGACTTGTACAGCTTGCTTGAAGTTCAGGGATGCTTCTCCAACCTTTAGCTTGCTTTGAAACTAAATGAATCGAGCTATAGAAGTCAACCTGCAAAACAGAAAAAGTGAAAATGGTGAAGTTGGTTAGAGGTGTTACAGTCTGTAGCTAGGGCTTGGAATAGTTTATATGGATGTTATGGAGTGTGTATGAAGTGGTTTTGGCCAAGGCGCACGAATGGATTGAGTTGTGCCACTCAATCTGCAGGGATGCCCTGTTTTGTGCAGTACAATGGTGTTTCTGTGAATGGGGAGGTATTGAAGGTGGTTGGCTCGTGTTTTAGGTCAGGCTTGATGTTTGGAATGTGTTCAACAAGTTTGTCTAGGCTTGTGTTGGCAGAAATGTGAGTTCATAATGTTGATGTGGGTCAAAAATCATGAGGTTTGACTGTCAATTGACCACAACTGACTTTTTCCCCAATACAGCTGATTTTTAGGTCAACTGTCCAATTGACTGGGCAAAGATTGGAATCAAGACTTGAAACTTGGTATGGATAAACTTGTGAGTCTAACATGAAGCATGAAAGTCACTTTGGGCCTTTTAGGTCAAAACATCTTTGTGCAAACACAAACCCTAATTTGGGTCAACAGTGCAAGGAGGAGTCTTGTGCAGAGCAAACCCTAACTGGATCTTGAGCTCCAAGGGTCTTGTGGTGAGAAAATGTTGAGGAAATGGGAGGGCAAATTTTGGGGTACAACACAATGCCATGTTCAAACATTTTTTTTTGCATACAATCTTTCACATTTCCTTTTTTTGTGTAAAATAAACATGATATGATGCAAGGTGCAACAACATAGGTTCAAAAGTTCAGCATAACAACTGTACAATCCTCTGGATAACTATTGTATCAATCTGCTGCATAATCCAAATATCACAGGGTCAAAGGTTTGGCACCTATTTCAGAATACAATGGAACCGAGTGCCATGAATAACCGTTGTATAATCTCTGAATATGTTGAATATACCAGGATCAAAGGTCCAGAATATAACCAAAGAACCAGGGCACCAATAGAGCATACGGTCACCATCAGAACATAGTCACCATCTGTACCTGCAAAGATTATTCCCTCCCTACTCCAGGGTAAAGACTGGGTCAGGGTAAGGTCGGGTAACTCAAAATCATGGGTCCACCTGAAAGTGCTATCGCCTTACCCACAGACGTGGATGTCGATAGTAATCCATTTGAACCTCATCCGAGCATGGTATATGACATGACTGCACTAATCGGACCATGTCTATAGCCGTCATACCCCCACTCTATTCCTAGTGTCCTAGTGCACTCTGGCCTGGGTACTGGGAATTTTACCTTAATAGTAACACCCACCTAACAAACCAGAATCTAGTACAACAGATAACCAATACGGAAAGCAATAACATGCAATGAAAACATATGCTTAGATAAACATGTACAAATGAATAAACTAAAAGCATAAAAAGAAACACCCAAAAGAAAAGAAAACAAAAGCTAGGATCGACTCCAGGATGGACCAGCAATAGGTCAATCTGTATCCCCAATGAAGTCGTCAACTGAAACAACCGACTGAACAATCAATTGATAATGAAATTAATGAAGTCGTCATCGAACGTTTTTTATCCCACAAGAAGGGAAAGGTAAACATCGAGTAAACCTGAGAAGGGTGAAATCAAGGTCGAACGACCAAGAGATACAGGTAAGGGAGTCTGTTATGCGAGAGGAAGGTATTAGCACCCCACACGCCCGCAGTACTCTACGGTATCCAATATTGTTGTTCTAATCAAAGGGTGTGTAAGAATCTATATCTAAGCTGTACAGGGAATGCATGCAAAAGAAAAGAGAAAATAATGTAGGGAAAATAACATTGTGCTTGCTCAGGCCCTACCCCAATGCCTACATATCCCTTTTAAGGAATCAGAGCAGTCGTAGTTCGACTTCAATGTTTTTGTTGGTTTGTATTTTTTTAATTAACAATATTAATTTCACCTTCTGCCGCAGCTCGACCTTTGGAGACTTACAAGTCAGCACAAAAGTGAATTAGCATGTCCTTTTGGAAAGAGTTCTAAAAGAAAATCCCAAAGGCAAAAGAGTTTGTGTTGGTTGGTGTTTTTGCTCCAGATAATAGTTAGTTAATCTCAAGAGAGAGATATTAGCCATTTCTCTATTTATTCATGAGATAAGTCTTTGAGACTTGAACCACACCAAGGCTTATAATGGAAGAATAATAAGATCAAGAAGAAACCCGTTTATCATTTCCCATGCTCAACAAAGGTATGACTCTCATCAGTAATCTTTAAGTGTTTTGAAGTTTGCAAGAAAAAGAAGTTTTTATTTTAATGCAAATGCAAAAGGGGAAATAAAAGTTTAAGGGGAGACTAACCTCAATCTATCTCTAATGTTATCATACAATGATTGATCCTAAGGTTGAGCTTTGAAGGTAAATCTCTACCCTAAGTTGACATGCTTGGATAACAATCCTAATGTCTATCTCAACTCACCATCTATAGATAAATCAAGAAATCCTAAAGGAGCATAGCAAGGGTCTATCACCTAAAACTATGTCTATCTCAAATCACCATCTATAGATGAATCAAGAGCTCCTAAGGGAGAATGCTGAGGGTATATCATCTCAAAACATGCACACAAAGATAAAATCAAGCAAGCAAGCCAATAAGCTCAAGAGAGCACACACAATATCTCATGAGAAACGCATGTTAACTCACGTCAAATGCCTAACCATGATATAGAAGATGAAGGTAGGAAAACAAATCAACAATTAAAAGGCTCAAGAGAGAACACATAGAGAGATCCTATCTAGGCTAGCATGCCAAAGAAAGTCTAACAAAAACTATCCTATGTGGAACGTGCAATGAGAGCGAAGTCGTGATCTCAATTTCTAAATTGAGTGACTCATCGATCAACAACCAAGTAAAGCGATAAAATCCTATAGGGAGCATGCACTGAGAGCAAAGTCGCGATCTCAATTCTTAAATTGAGTGACTCATCGATCAACAAGAAAGGAAACAAACACAAGCACAACACATATAGAAAATAAAGTGCAGAATGCCTGCTACAGACAAGTCTTTAAATAGCGACTTCGAGCGCACACTCTTTATTTCCTACTTCTCATGATATCTAGAAAGCAGTAAAGTGAGAAATGAGATAAACAAGAGAAAATACCAAACGAATATCAATCCATAGCGAAGCGTATCAAAACAAAGAAACCCGACGATCTTCGTGAAAGCTACACCAAACAAAGAAAAAAGTTAGAAATTAAATGCTCGGAATAAGTATCGACACATCATTGATGTGAAAATAAATTACAATCGGAATCTCAAGCACACCCGTATATCGCATAATAAACCTGCATAAGATTCCAGATCTCAATAAGCAAAGGTGAATCACAAGTTAAGTAATCGAATAATCAGAATTCAATTCCTAAAATCAAAATAAAAAAACCTAACAAATTTTTATGCTTGATTTTTTTTTTTTTTTATCATGTAAAAAAAATCAAATAAAACAATTATCAAAATATCTAAGAAAAAATGCAAATAATGAAAAGGGATGAAACATGTACACAAGGCTGCTACACAACAATCCAAATTATGGTACTATGCCCAGTCCATGAAGCCTTTTTTTGTTACAAGCAATCAGGCTACCAAAAAACAGTTATTGTGGGCTTTAGGGGTGCAAACCAGAATCCAGGGCACAGAAGAAGCAAATTTAGGCGCTGAAGGCCCATCAACAATTGTCCAAGAGCATTTTTTGTACCATCAAAATGCTTCACAAAAGTGTACAATGGGCTAAGGAAATGTGGGATCTGGTCCGGCCCAATCACATTATCTCTCAATCCAGCATATACATAAAAAAAACAACAAAAAAAGAAATAAACTACAAAAATAAATAAATAAAAAGGAATTAGGGTTGTAATTGGGCATGCCGCTTCAACTTCTTCTTCCTCTCGCTACACTCGCAGCGCTACGGATACCTTCCATTTCCAGTGGTTTCTTCCTCTTCATCCTTCTCAAGCCAACTCCTCCAACTCCCTCCATCTCCATATACTCCTTCTCAACATCTCCACCATGCCTCAAAGCCCCATCTCGATTCGTCGAATTCGTACGCGGATTCAAACTTTCCCTCTCTGTTCAACTCATCGTCTGCTTCAATAGCACGAAGAATGCAAATTGCAAATGCCAATGAGTACGCGATTGGATCTTCTCACTTAGATCCATATAGACGATGCAAAAAAGAGGAACTGATTAAATATTGGAGGGAGATATAGCTTACCTACCGCAAAGAAGTCTGGCGCCTCTTTAATCAGAGGTGAAGACAAGGAATCTAAAGGTAAATTTAACACTCTAATCTTCTTCTGCGATTCTTCATTCCCTGTGTTCTTGCCTCCGCAAATTATTGTTAAATTATGATAATAATGATCAAAGTCAAAAATTCATGTTGTTTTACTATTGCAGAGAATATTTGAGATTGGATGTGTGCATCGAAGTTGTTATTACTGGTCGTCGAAGATGATGAAGATGCTTGCAGAGGTGAAAAGGCGTTGAAGATCTTCAGAGAAGATGAAGATTATTGAAGTTTTGAGATGGTGAATGAAGAGAATGCAAAGATATTTTAGGTGTTTTCAGTTTGTAGTTATTGCAGTGTTGCTGTGTTGGTGAAAATAATTTATGTGAAGGATGCAGAATTGAGGTGGGATGAAGATGATGGTTGAGATTGGGTGGAACTGCAGATGAAGATGGTTACAGTATGCGTGGAAGCAGATGAAGATAGCATAAGATTCACATGTTGATGATGAAGATGGAAGAGAGTGAATCAGTGCAGAGGATTGAGATGAAAGTTCTAGAGAAAGATAATTTTCTGTGGTTTTTGTAATTCTTTTGATCAAGTGTGTAGAAGAGATGAATCCAAGTAATCTTCTGTTTTTTTATGTTTCTGTTATTGCTGTTAGAATTTAGTTAGGAATCAGTTAGAGTTGTTAGAGGGTTAGTTATGAATGTTGATGAACTGGCAAATTTTCTGTTATAACAGTTAGTTGGATAATTCTGACTTTCTGCTATTTTCATTATTTCCTTATTCTTCTGTTTTCGTGGCTTCCTGAATTTTTTTTTCTAATGCAGGGCTGGGCCTGACGCTGGTGCAGATAAATTCCTATAGTAGGCTTTCGTTGCCCAGCCTGGAAAACATATTGAAGGTATGTCGGGTAGACAGGGTATAGCATTTGCTGCTGCCTATATACTTGAAATTCTGGATAGTAAGCCTGTGATATTGATGAATTCTGGACTGGACTTGAAATGAGCATATTGAACCTGTCTAGATTGTTTATGTTTTGCGTTGGTTTAGTTTTATCAAGGATAGCATTTGCACAATTATTCTTTTTTCGACCGCAAATTGGACTTGTCGTCTTACTGCAGGTTAAGGGCTAACGCAAATTATGTGAATCATACAGGTTTGGAAATGTTGTGACAAAGGTCCTTTATGTTTCACATTGTCTTAAATCATGAAGAAAGTTATGAAGCAGGTTGGAGAAAGTTATGAAGTGCAAAACAAGGTGACCATTTGAAGAAGGAACTTGTAAAATGAAGTCAAAATCTTGGTTAAAGTAGGTCTAAGAATTGATAACTCTTTATACTTTTATTTATCCTTGTAATGTACTTCCTCAATGTATCTTGACTCTTGTACTTTGTATGTTGACTTTTTGTAATGAAGCTTTTCCAAGTTAATTTAATAAAATAGTTTCCCTCCTTTGTATCTTTTGAATATTGAATATCAAACCTTTTCAATTTGCATTTCATGTGAATTCTCCAATCTTTCTATACTTGAATGAACCACTCGATGAAGGCCTCAAAAAGATTTAAGAAGGACTTTGGTCAAAAGTCAACCTTCCATGGTCGATTTTGACCAAAAGTCAAAGTTTTGGCAAATATTTCAAACTTGAGATGATTCAATAATAACACCATGTGAACTCATATTCAGTCTTTGCACGAAATCCACAACACAAATCTTGTAATACGAGTAATGGTGAACCAAACCTCAATTAATGGTAGAAAGTCTAAAAGAAATCCTAATGAGATGAACCGGCATAATGGTAATAGTCAGCCCATAAGACCCTAAAATCCACTCGAGCAATGAGCAATATCCATTACATGATGAGATTCATTGATGAACCTAAACTTTATAAGGAAATATTTTGACTACCACATGATTAGAGAAATAAACCCTAATTCCATGATCTTTGAGTCTTTAAGCCTTGAATTGGAACCAAACTCTTCCTTGAGGAAATTCCTCGACTCAGATGAAACTAAAAGCATAGCAAGACGTCCATGTGATAGAAACCTTAATTTCATAAGATACATAGAGAAATAAACCCTAATATCTGGAATTGATGAAACATGGTGGAAATTGGCCTTATAGATTCGCGAAGAAGAGATTCTTAATGACCACAGACCACAACCCTAATTCCACTACTCAATACTTGAAGAAGAAACCAGTCTTTATTGGATACGAACGCCTTAACCAGTGTAAAACCCTTATATTGCACCACCACTAAACTTTGAACCTCATGGCACTTTATCGAATGCAAATGTATGTTAATGACCTAATGGAATATATACAGATGAATGCAAAAGTATAGGCCAGATAAAAGAATCTAGGAGGGCAAATTTTGGGGTGCAACAATGTACAGGATCAAAGAACTGGAATAGAACACTCATCATGTCTTCGTCAAAACCTGGAGTAACCAAATTGAGTAGTCGACCATGTCTTCTGATGAATTGAGAACTTTTCGGAACCCTTGAGACTAGCTCCTTAAGTTGAGAAGGTATTCTTACAAAGTTGATCCAGATAGTGTTTCTACGAGCGGAGGACATAACCTACAACAAATAACAAAGATAAATCCCCCGATTCTTGAAATGGTTAGTGAAAATGACATGGTATGATGTCATGATGTTATGATGTCATGTTCGAACAATTAATCATACACAAATAAAACACACAAAGCTTTAAGTTCAAGCTTGCGTGGAGTTTGTAGGTAAGTACCCTCTTGAGTTTTAGTTGACTCAATCTATCCTAAAAGAAATAATCAGGTTCTAGGAGCCTCAATATCACTGATCTTTCTCTCAGGCATTATTTCAGCACAAGCATCTGATTTGCAACCGAAATATCTCGAGAGTCTAATCTCAATGAGTGTAGTATCGAGTACCAACTAACTTCAGTCTGCATAAAATCTATCCATCTCACTACTTTCTAATGGCTAAGTTGTGTCAACTAAGGTTCTAAGGTCAGTTAGTGCTTTATGACACCACGCGGCAACCCATCATTCTCCTTGACTTAACTCAAGGGACACCAACACTAACCAATGTGTCACACTAACATAGCCATCTCTTCAACCATATCAGTATACGTCGTACAGTTTTCACGATCTATTACTACTTACCTAAAATGCCCAAGATCCGTGTATAGGATCTTTACAAAAATAAACCCAAGCAAAAAAACCCTGAAATGTAAAGCATACAAATCAAGCAAGTAAAGCATTTTAAATGTGATCTAACTTTAAGGTAACCCCACTTTAGTTCTCCCCATTAGAGTCGCCAGTTCTGTAATATGATGGGAGAACTGACTTTTGGTTTTGCATTTTATTGCAAATGTTACGGATAGCAAGAGTCTTCATTGACTTTTCTTTTATCCAATAAAGGAAAGGGTGAAAAGAACAGGAAAGACCTTTGAGAATTTTCTGAGTAAGGGGGTAGGTTATTAAAATGGAAGGTATTAACACCCTTTTCATCCGTAGTTATCTACAGGCTCTTAATCGCTAGCTCACTTTTGAAAATACTTTATGAATGTGTAAGTTTGAAAATGTTTTGAAAATTCCTAGGTTTGACAACTTTGTAATGATCATCATATCAGTTGAGAACGCATACAAAGTGTTTATTTTGATAATATTTCAGAAAAGTATTTGTGTAAAAAAAGGATGTTTTTGTGAGAAAGCGATTAAAAGCTATCTACCTACTCAAAAGTCTTTTGCATTATTTTCCTCTTCCTTTAGATAGTGCTATCCTACCATTAGTTAGTAGGAAGCCCTATCGTTGGATGTTTGAGGGCTTTCCTCGAGGAATCATGATCAACCTTTGATCAAATGATGAATATCACTTCAAAATGTTGATGTTGACCAAAAATCTTGAAGTTTGACTGTATGTTGATCATAGTTGACTTTTTACCCAATATAGTTGATTTTCAATCATCTGAGTTATTGACTGAGCAAACTTGTGATGCAAGACTTGAAACTTGACATGAACATTGTTGAAGACCTATGGAGGACCATGGAAACCACTTGATACCTATTGAAACCTACACTTTCATAAAACCCTAGTTGTGGACCCATTGCTTAGGAGGAGTTTTGACTGGTCAACCCTTGAGTAGCCTTGAGCATTTGAGAACCTTAGAAGAATGTTTTGAAGAAAATGGGAGGGCAACTTTTGGGGTACAAAAGACTAGAAGCAAAATTGCAGTGTGGTCCAGTTTATCAAATTCTTTACAAGTCTCGATTTCTATTTGACAACAACAAAGTAAGATTTTTTCAACTAAAGTTGCGCGAGGATGATGATGTTCGAAACATGTTTCGAACTCATGAACATTCCGGGTTCAATGAGATTGAGTTGTATGTTTTATTACAACAACCTGATAAATCTCAGGTGGTAGATCCTTCTCAAGATTTTGAAGAAGAGGTTGAATCTGACAAGGACAACCAACTCGAAGTCGATGTTATTGACCAGGAAGAAGAAGATGATGAGGCAATGATTGATTTGATGGTCAATAATGACGCTGCATATCAAGAGCATGAACCTCTACCTACGAGTCATGCGTACGATCCTCCATTTCATATGACAAACTTGAATTTGGGGTAAGACGAACCAACCTCAGATATCTTTCACAATCCTTATATGCAGACCGAAGGGCCTTGAAAGTTGGAGAGAAATTTCGTACAAAAGAAGAGTGTGTTAGAGCTATCAAAAAATACCACATGGAAATTTTAGCTGACTTCACTATAGATCAAACTAATTCAAGGAGGTACGTTATTTTATATCGTAAAAAACCAATTTGCCCTTTTCGGTTAACTACATCTTACAGGAAAAGAAGTGATTCATGGGAAATATGTACCATTGATCCATTCCACACTTGCATCACCACCGTTCCGACGCAGGATCATCGAAAACTTATTTCTCAATTAATATGTCAAGAAATCTTTCCTCTTATTAGAAAGGATCCATCATTAAAGGTGAGAAAATCATTTCTCACATCGTTACAAGATTCAATTATACCCCCTCTTACAGGAAGGCATGGACCGCGAGGACTAAGGCAGTTGAACTTATCTACAGTAATTGGGAGTAATTGCACAAAGAACTTCCAAGGTTTTTGGTGACACTAAAATATTATGCTCCAAGAACTGTTATAATTTTGGAGACACTACTGGAATTTACCCTAGATAGAACTCGTGTTAGTGGAAATGAAATATTTCATTGATTGTTCTGGGTGTATGAATCATGCATCAAAGGTTTTAAATTTTACAAACCTATTATACAGATTGATAGACACAATCAAAAAATTGTCCGAATATTGGGTCTAGATCTCCAACCTAATTTTTTATAGCAAACTTTCTGGAGTAATTAATTTGTTGTAAGAAAGAAATTTCAATTTAAATTCGAGTTTTCATTTCGTGTTCAAGTTAACATTTGATTATAATAACCTTCAGATAATGGCCCAAAAAATTATAACACGACAAACTCAGGACAATTACACAAAACATAACAACATGACAAGCAGACAAAACAACTAAACACATCATAATATCTAAGAGATAAAATCCATCAACACAATATCGTCTGGTCCAAGCATCATCATCATGACATAAACGTCGCATCTCACCTTTTTCCATGAACGACTTACTCCTTTTTCGTTCCTCACTGTAATTTGCCTTTCTATTTTTCTGATCTGTTCACCTTTCAACTAAAGAATCAAGAGTCGTCATTTTATCGCAAATGTTACAGATAACAAGAGTCGTCATTGACTTTTCTTTTATCCAATAAAGGAAAGGGTGAAAAGAACAGGAAATACCTTTGAGAATTTTTGAGTAAGGAGGGTGTGATGCAGTGGGAGAACTGACTTGAAGTTTTGCGTTTGTGTTTGCAAATGTTGCGGTTAGCAAGAGTCGCCACTGACTTTTCTTTTATCCAAAAGGAAACGTAAAAAAGCACAGGAAAGACCTTTGAGATGTTTTCTTGAGTTTGGGGGGTAGATTATGAAAAGGGAAGGTGCTAGCACCCTTTTCATTCATGGTTTTCCATGGGCTCTTAGTTACTTGTTTAGATCACTTGCTTTTCTTTTTCAATTGTTTGAAATGGTGCTTTGTGTGGTTTTGAAAGTATTTTGAAAAGAGGTCATCGTTTAGGCAATCTTTGTAATGATTCTTGTTTGTAAGAATGTATACAAAGATGTTTGTCTTTTGAAAAATGTTTCAATGTTTTGAAAGTTGTTTGGAAATTGTTTTGAAATGTGTATGTATTTGAAAATAGCAAGGATTGTTTGCAAATTGATCAAGTAACTAGAAGCATTCTACCTACTCAAAAGTCTTTCTTGTACATTTTTTTATTCCTTTGACATTGTTTACCTACTATTGTTTTAGTAGACAACCCTATCTTTGGATGTTAAACGGGACGGGCGTGAGTCATCGTACGACCATGATAGCAATGGTGCCAAGTATCTTTAGCATTTGAGGGACCAAGATCATTTGTTTTAAGGCAACCATGTCTAGCGTCATCGAGGGACTATGATCTTTTGTTTTGTTTTGTTTTGCCAAGATACCTAGCATGCATACCATGGCCATTTTGTAAGGCAACCAAGTGGGTGAAACCCTAGAGGTGCTTGTGTGCAATGTGTTGTCATTTTTCATGCATTTTTGTCTTGCATTAGGTCGTGCTATTTGTTTGATTTTTTGTCTTATCATACAAAACCCTAGTTTTTACTAAACATGTATATAATGCGATAAATTTCGTAAAGTAAATCTAAGCTATTACAACAATATTATGGGAGGGGGGATACAAGTTTTGAATGAGGGTATTTGCACAAAATAAAACCCTAATTCACTATTACAACCCAATTGAATTTATTGTACAATAAATAAATAAACAATTATTTAAATATGCAATAAAATGTAAATATGCAAAAAAAATGCTTTGTAATTGTTTTATGTATGAGAAAATAAAATTATCTAAGTCCTAAAAATAAGAAAAAATAATGTTATTATTTTTTAAAAGGGGAAACCCTAATTTTGATTTAAAAGAAAATATTGTTTTCTAATATTATTTTATTCATTTTTGTCCAAGAAAAATAATAATAATATTATGTACAATTATTTAAAAAAAATAAATATGTATGAAAAATAAATATTTAATGTATGAAATAATCAAAATAAAAATGTATTGTATTTTTATTATTTACAAATTATTTTAAGAAAATGATTTCTACTTATTAAAATAAAGATTATTTTATATGCAAAAAATAAGATAAAAAATAAAACAAAAATGCAAAAAAATTAAGAAAATATTTTTGGGATTTTTTAATGTTCAGAAAAAAAAAAATAAAGTCAGAAATATAAAATATGAAAGAAAATACAAAAAATATAAAAATATGCAAAGGGGGTGCAAAAGTAAAATGGGGGGTGTGGAAAGTGAAAGGCCCAAGGCGCCAGGCCCAGAACACCAACTTCATCCCTGTCCTTGCTTCGCGCGCGCATCCTATGTGCAAACCTGCAACTCTTTATTCTTTGCACAAAAACAAAATCTTGCAACATGAAACTTGTAGCATTTTTTATCACGATTCCAATGATATAAGATTTGAAACCTAACTCTAAGAAACCAGGGAGAATTTTAATGGCCCTAATTTCTGACCTAGTTTTTTCAGCATGTTCAACAACCAAATACTCTTAGCTCAGTTAATATAAATGACAACTATGCATATGTACAGCTTAAGCAAGTTAAGGACTACATTTTTGCTTCACAAACCTAAGCTTAAGGATTCCTAAATAAAGAGATAAAACTTTGAAAAATACCTGGTTCAGTTGAGTTTGGATATGGCAATATGGGGACTTTGAGTGAGGCCTGAAGATTGTGTGAGCTTCCTTGAAGTTCCCTCAAGCTATCCCAATGCTCAGCTTGCCTTGAGAATGCTTGAAACTTCTTATAGAAGTCAACCTGCAACCTTCAAAAATGGAAATGGTGAAGCTTGAAACAGGGCACACAGTTGCAAGACAAGGGCCTGGATAGTTTAGATGTGATATAGGGAAGATGTTTGAAGTGTTACAAAGCAAAATGCACGAGCAAATTTCAAATTGGCAAAGGTTCTGCAGATGATGCCCTGTTTGGGCATAAAGGTGTGATTTTGGTGTTTGAGAGTGTTTTGGATGTTAGTAATTCGTGTATTGGCTTGTTACAAGGTTCTGAAGTTGTTTAGAATGATACCAAGTCTTCTCTTTATCAGATGTACAAGCTTACTTGACTTTTGCAAGTTTTCTTGCTTTTGAAGAAAGTTTGAGGTGACAATGCCAAGGGCCTGTACAGGCTAGCTCTAGGGCTGCAAGGAGTTGATATACTTTTCATGATGTTTGTGGATCTTGCTTGCAACAAAAGATCAAATCCATGGCTCAAGATTTGCAAAGTTGTAAAAGTCTTGCTTTATCAAAATAGTATTATGAACTTTATGCCATAAATGGATTAATTCAATGTACAATGCTCCAAAGATCAAAATAAAGCCATTGTCCCCTGAATTAGCATTCAATTATGGAGTGTAGAAAGGATTAGAACCTGTAATACCAAGTACAAGCATGCTAGGACAGATTTGCAACTTGAACCATTGTGAAAATGCCTTGAACAAAAAGTGATAAATTGCCATTTTCCCTTCTTCGATTCTCCCTAACCATAAATGATCTTGGATAGTTCTTGGACATTTTGGAAAGCTTGTAACATGCTCTACAGTCAATCTTTGAAATTCATTTTGAGATAACTCTTGGAACTAGGTGAAAAGTTGCCATGAAGTTAGGTCAAAATCCTGCCTAAATTAGGGCAATATTTCACTAAGTTAAAAAGTTTATGGACCCCTATTCACAAAATCATAACTTGAGATCCAAGCATATTTTAGGAAAACTTTGTGAATCAAAGTTGTAGATTTCATGTAGGAATACAACATTTATGTTGGAAGTTTTCTTTGAATCCAATGGAATCATGGTGAAAAAGTTGTGGAAAGTTTGGAAAAAATAAGAAATTTTCCATACTTAGAAATTTTCTAAGTTATGAAAAAATTTCAAATTAAACCCTAATTTGCAATTTTAGGTTTCTTGATCAACAAGTTTCACATTTTGACATATCTTGATGAATTATGACCCTTGGCACTTGATTTTGACCAAAAAGTCAAAGTTTGACTTTTCAGTGTACAGTTGACTTTTGATCAGTTGACTGCAAAATTCATCTGTCAATCCTATGCATTTGAGATCTTTTAAACTATGTGATTAGGTCAAGATGATGCTATTGAGTCCTTGAAATCATGCTTGAACCCAATTGGTCATTGGCTAGGTTAAAAATCAGAAATTGCCCTTCCATAGTCAAAACCCTAATTTTGACCATTTTGCCCTTTTGATGATTTGATCAAAATTCTTGAGTTGTGATCCAAACTTGATCAAATGTTTCATAGGAGCCTAGAATGTTGATGTGGATAAAAAATTATGAAGTTTGACTGTAAATTGGCCATGGTTGACTTTTTCCCCAATATAGTTGATTTTTAGGTCAATTGTCCAATTGACTGGGCAAAAATGTGACTCAAGGCTTGAAACCTGGTATGAGCAATCTTAGGGGTCCAAGATGAAATATAGAAGTCACATGAAGTATTGATGGTCTAAAAATCCTTGTGCAAACTCAAACCCTAATTTCAGGTCATCAGTGCAAGATGATGTCTTAAGCTGAGCAAACCTTAATCTTGTCTTGAGTCCAAAGAGTCTTGTGAGGAAAAATATTCATAAATGAGAGGGAAAATTTTGGGGTACAACAGGTGCCCCTGTTCAATCTTCTTGAACCTGAAGAGTTAGATTGGCGAGTTTGTCGTTCGTGACTCGAAGGTAAAAGATGATTGGACACTAGAGTGTCCGTAAATTTGCATTCGTCAAAGTGTAGTTGAGGAAATGGGCTTAAAGATGCCATTTGGAGATGTGATAGAATCTTGTTGGAGATGGGCTTAAAGATGCCATCCAATAATGTTTGTTGAGTTGTAAGTTGTAAGTCAAAAGAATGAGTATTCAGAATAGTGTCCGTGTCTGGAACGCATCTGAGCTGTATCTAGAGAATGAATCTGAATGAGCAATAGAATAGCATCTGTGTCTGGAGCGTCTCTTAGCCGGGGAGAATCAGACTACTGGTGTAAGGGCCAGAATGGCATCCGTGCCTGGAGCGTATCTGAACTGGAATCTGAATAAGTGACAGAATGACTTCCGTGTCTGGAGTGTATCTGAACTGTATTTGATAGTTGGAATCTGAATGAGCAATATAATAGCATATGTGTCTAAAGCATCTCTGAGCTGTATCCAAAATTGGAATCTGAATGAGCAATAGAATAGCATCCATGTCTGGAGCATCTCTGAGCTGTATCCGAAATTGGAATCTGAATGAGCAATAGAATAGCATCTGTGTCTGGAGCATCTCTGAGCTGTATCTGGTAGTTGGAATCTGAATGAGCAATAGAATAGCATCCGTGTCTGGAGCATCTCTGAGTTGTATCCGAAATTGGAATCTGAATGAGCAATAGAATAGCACCCGTGTCTGGAGCATCTCTGAGATGTATCTAAAATTGGAATCTGAATGAGCAATAGAATAACATACGTGTCTGGAGCATCTCTGAGTTGTATCTGGTGACTTGAAATCTGAATGAGCAATAGAATAGCATCCGTGTCTGGAGCATCTCTGAGCTGTATCTGGTAGTTGGAATCTGAATGAGCAATAGAATAGCATCCGTGTCTGGAGCATCTCTGAGTTGTATCTGGTAGTTGGAATCTGAATGAGCAATAGAATAGCATCCGTGTCTTGAGCATCTCTGAGTTGTATCTGGTAGTTGGAATCTGAATGAGCAATAGAATAGCATCCGTGTCTGGAGCGTCTCTGAGTTGTATCTGAGATTTGAATCTGAATAAGTATCAGGATGACTTTCGTGTTTGGAGTGTATCTGTACTATCTTTAGAAGGAAATCTGGAATAAGTATCAGGATGGCATCCGTATCTGGTGCATATCTGAACTATCTCTAGAAAGAAATCTGGAATAAGTATCAGGATGGCATCCGTATCTGGTGCGTATCTGAACTATCTCTAGAAATAAATCTGGGACAAGTATCAGGATGACTTCTGTGTTTGGAGTGTATCTGTACTGTACCTTGAAATCTTTGATCATTGTTAATGGTAGTTGTTAGTTTTATCCTGAAAAGGGTAAAACATTAGCTGAGACACAAAGTCATGTTGCATGAAATGTATGATGCAATATATGTGTTTTATCAATATTTATGATATATGGATGTAATGTATGTGCATGTAAGCTGATTTGCTGTATTGCTTGAAGAAAATAAATCCTTGACAGATGGGGATAATAAAACCCTTGACTGCTGTCGGGGAAAATAAATCCTGGGTGACTGTTGAGGATAAGAAATCTTTGATGACTATTGGAGACAAGAAATCTTTGACACCTTCTGTGGGGGATGTGAGGATCCTTCATGTCTTGATGTTGGAGTATTGACAAAAATTCTGTAGTGAGAGTAGTGCCAAACTGCTGGAGAAATCTGCTTGGGGAGGCCAGAGAACTTGATGACTTCTATTGGGGATCATACAAAGGAAAACCTTGATCTGCTGGAGAATAAGGAAGACTCTGATGACTTCTGCGGGTATTTAAGAATGAGAATCTTCATTCTATTGAGGAGCCATGAAAACTTTGGCGACTTCACTGAGGAAGATGGGAATCTTCATTCTGTTGGGGAGCCATGAAAACTTTGGCGACTTCATGCTGGGGAGTAATGAAGACTCTGTGGGGAAGATTTTACTGCTGGGAGTAGGTTCAGGAGTTTCGGTCGTCTGCCACTCTACTGGGGAGTTATCCTAGGTTGGGGATAGACAAAAGTTAACTGTTATCTGGTTGATTTCCAGGCTTTAAGATAACTTGCTGGGGAAATTGGATGGTTTCCGCTGGGGATTAGAAGTCTTGGCTCGACTGGGGGTGAAGGTTTCAGCTCCGCTCGGGATCTGTAACTCAAAGTTTTGGCTCCGATGGGGATTGGGAGTTTGAAGTTTTAACTCTGATGGGAATTAAGGGTTTGAAATTTAGCTCCGCTGGGGATATGTATTTCAAGGTTTTAGCTCCGCCGGGGACTTGGAGTTCAAAGTTGGGCTTTGCAGGGGATTTTAATGATGTACTGTAGGGATCGCTCCTGGAATAGCCTAAAGACGTTTTCCCATCCTTTCAGTCTGTTAGTAATTGTTCTTTTTCATCCTGTTTATTTGTAAACAGTAATTATGTTCAAATGCATATGTTCATCAATGAATCATTGGACGCTTTTGCAAATAAAAACACAAGTGTAAAAGAAAAAGACAAATAGTTTTTGCACTTTGAAAGAGACATCTTTGTATTTACTTTGAGTAAGTGTTTTGTACAAAGGAGACAGACATCCTAGTAAGAGGATGGTGTCATAAAAATGAGAAAAATTTATACAAAGAAAGATAGCTATGTGTAAAAATTCCATGGGGTTCCCATTCCGCTATAGCCTTCGTAACTCCGAATATCTTGTCCATTTGTTGCTTCGTCCGAAGATGATTGGATTGATCAGAAGCTCAAATTTTGTCAGTGAAGAGATTGTCCTTAAAGTGATCCGACGAGACATAGTCATACGCTTTAATTCCCTAACTTTTGCCTGGACCACCCTTTCGGGTTTTCAGTCCACCGGGAAACCCTTTTTTGCCCAAGTCGCCCTTTCGGGTTTTCAACTTGCCAGGTGTACAGATTTTTTTTATTTTATCCCTAATTTTTGCCTGAACCGCCCTTTCGGGTTTTCGATTCACCGGGATGCCCCTTTTTTGCCTAGGTGTGTCAATCTAGCGGGTCATTTATGCGTAGTATCTTTTAACTATGTCTGCTTTCGTAGGGTGCGGCAGAGTCGCCGTCCATGGTGGTTAAGATCATTGCCCCACCAGAAAAGATGTTCTTGATTACAAATGGTCCTTCGTAGGTAGGAGTCCATTTGCCCCTGGGATCACTTTGTGGCAAAATGATGCGCTTGATCACTAGATCCCCGACTTGATATGTCTGGCGTCTGACTTTCTTGTTGAAAGCTTTGATCATCCATTTTTGATACGTCTGACCATGGCAAACAGCAGTAAGTCTCTTCTCGTCAATTAAGTTCAGTTGATCAAGCCGGGTCTGAATCCAATCGTCTTCACTCAAACCAGTATCTTTCATGATTCTCAAGGAGGGAATCTGAACCTCGATAGGTAAAACAGCTTCCATGCCATATACCAAGGAATAGGGTGTTGCCCCAGTTGATGTACGAGCCGTGGTACGGTACCCGTGGAGAGCAAACGGTGACATCTCATGCCAGTCCTTGTAGGTGACTGTCATCTTTTGTATGATCTTCTTGATATTTTTGTTAGCAGCTTCGACTGCACCATTCATCTTTGGCCGGTAGGGAGATGAATTGTGATGTTGAATCCTGAACTATTCGCACAAAGCGGTGATCATAGTATTGTTAAGGTTTGTACCATTATCAATGATGATCCTTTCGGGGATACCATACCGGCAAATAAGATTCTGCTTGATGAAGCGGGCAACAATATTCTTAGTAACGGATGCGAAGGAAGCTGCTTTGACCCACTTGGTGAAATAGTCAATGGCCACCAGAATGAAGCAGTGTCCATTGGATGCTGTAGGCTTGATCTCTCCAATCATGTCGATTCCCCACATAGCGAATGGCCAAGGAGTTGTTAAGAAATTTAGGGGAACAGGAGGCACGTGCACCTTGTCTGCATAGATTTGACATTTGTGACAAGTGCGGGAGTGTTGATAGCAGTCAGCTTCCATGGTAGACCAGTAATAGCCTGCCCTTAGAATCTTCTTAGCCATCGTATGCCCGCTAGAGTGAGTGCCAAAGGTACCTTCATGCAATTCAGCCATGATCTTTTCAGCTTCAGCTTTGTCCACACAGCGGAGCAGAATAGAATCATGATTGCGCTTGTACAAGATGACATTGCTCAAGAAGAACTTTGCCGAGAATCTCCTTAAGAACTTTTTGTCATTGACTGAAGCTCCTTCAGGGTATTCCTGAGCCTCGAGATACCTTTTGACTTCATGAAACCATGGCTGGTCCACTACTTCTTCGGTATTAATCTCGTGACAATGTGTAGGTTCGTCCATCCGTTCAATGGTAATTTGGGGAGCCTCATTATCCTAGTTAAGTTTAAACATGGATGACATTGTAGCTAGAGCATATGCTAGTTGATTTTCTTCTCGCGGGAAGTGCTCGAAGGTAATCTGCTCGAAATGTGGTAACAATGTCAATACATGTTCTTTGTAAGGGATGAGGTTTGGATGTTTAGTGTCCCACTCTCCTTTGATCTGACTGATGACCAAAGCTGAGTCCCCAAACACATCTAAGGATTTGATTCCCAAGTCTATGGCGGCCTTGAGTCCAAAGATGCAAGCTTCATACTCTGCCATGTTGTTCGTACAGTTGAAGCAAAGTCTGGCTGTGAAAGGAGTATGGCAACCTTCTGGGGAGATAAGTACCACGCCGATACCGTTGCCAAGTGCATTAGAGGCCCCATCAAAGTACAGGGTCCATCGGGATCCTTGTTCAGGTCCGTCATATGGTCTGAAATCTTTAATATTGTCCAATGTCATAATGTCTTTGTCAGGGAAGTCGAACCTCATGGATTGGTAATCTTCAACAGCTTGATGAGCCAGGTGGTCAGCTAGCACACTCCCCTTTATGGCTTTTTAGGTTGTGTACTGTATGTCGTATTCCATTAGGATCATCTGCCATCTAGCTATTCTTCCAGACAAAGCAGGCTTCTCAAAGATGTACTTGATCAGATCCATTTTAGATATCAGCAAAGTGGTATGAGTCAACATGTACTGCCTTAGCCAGCGAGCAGCCCATACCAAAGCGTAGCAAGTTTTCTCGAGCAGTGAGTATCGGGTCTCACAATCGGTAAACTTTTTGCTAAGGTAATAAATGGCATGCTCTTTTCGGCCAGACTCGTCATGCTGCCCCAGTACGCACCCCATTGAATTCTCTAGGACGGTCAGATACATGATTAGTGGTCTTCCTTCGACGGGTGGCATCAAGATAGGAGGTTCTAGCAAATACTCCTTGATTTTATCGAAAGCAACTTGTCAGTCATCATTCCATCGAACTACCTGATCTTTCTTCAACAGCTTGAAGATTGGCTCACAAGTAGATGTTAGGTGAGAAATGAACCTTGCAATGTAGTTTAGGCGTCCCAAGAAACCTCTGACCTCCTTCTCAGTGCGAGGAGCAGGCATTTCCTGTATAGCTTTGACTTTGGCAGGATCAACCTCGATGCCTTTGTTGCTGACAATGAAACCTAAGAGTTTACCGGACCGGACTCCGAATGTACACTTGTTGGGATTCAGTCTGAGCTTGTACTCCTTCAACCTGACAAACAGCTTTTGCAAGTGATCAAGGTGTTCTTCTTCAGTTTGTGATCAGGCTATCATGTCATCTACGTAGACCTCTATCTCATGATGTATCATATCATGAAACAAAGCTACCATGGCGCGTTGATAGGTTGCCCCGACATTCTTCAGTCTGAATGGCATCACTTTGTAGCAGAACGTACCCCACTGTGTAACAAAAGTAGTTTTCTCCATGTCCTCAGGTGCCATTTTGATCTGGTTATAGCCTGAGAATCCGTCCATGAAAGAAAATACTTTGTGCTGAGCTGTGTTGTTGACCAGGATGTCGATGTGCGGAAGTGGAAAGTCATCTTTAGGGCTGGCTCTGTTTAAGTCTTTATAATCCATGCATATTCTGACTTTGCCGTCCTTCTTAGGCACATGCACAATGTTAGCAACCCATTGTGGATAGGAAGTAACAGCCAGAAATCCAGCATTGAACTGCTTCATAACCTCTGCTTTGATCTTCTCCGACATGTCAGGTCTCATGCGGCGGACCTTTTGCTTCACTGGTGGACAGTCTTCTCTTGTGGGTAGACGGTGTACCATAATATTTGTATCAAGTCCCGGCATGTCTTCATATGACCAGGCAAAGATCTCAACATAATCATTCAATAGATGAATTAGGCGCTCCTTGACACTCAGCTCTAGATTGGCACCTATCTTGATTTCCTTTTTGTCATCCTCAGTTCCCAAGTTGATTGTATCCAACTGCTCCTCATGAGGTTGAATTGCTCTTTCTTCTTGTTGTAGTAGTCTGGCCAATTCCCCTGGCGCCTCACAATCTTCCTCACCTTCGTACTCGGCTTGGTAGATCAGATCTTCAGAGTCACTGAAGGCTATAGCAGTATCGTTACCCATGGGTTCCGGAATGGAAGGGTACCTGCATTTGTGAGTGTGGGTGTGTGTAAGGGATAGCCATCTTAAAACAACAAAATGTAAAAGAAAGACAATGAGCAAAAAGTGTATATGTGAAAAAGCGTCCATGATTCATTGAATGACATATGAAAATGAAATAAGAACCCTTACAAATGGACTTATGTGCCTCGGGTAAGACACAAGGTTGAAAAAGTACGAATTGTTTTATGAATTATTACAGTCCATCAGAAATGGAAAAGGTAAATTACTGAGTTATGAAAGTAATCAGAACAAAGTCTTTTGCTTCCCAGTTGCACAGTCCTCCGCCAACGGTAGGGAAAATCCAATCTTCCAAGCTGCCCTTTTCTTCACTGTCCTCTAGCGCATTAACCCCTCGGTGGCTGATCTTCACAGGTGGCCCTCCGGTAGGGGAGCGGCGCACGACCTTCTGACCAGTCGAAGTAAACCCTAAACCGAATTTGTCTGATTTGAAAGGAAAGTCGGGAAGCTGCCCCCAGATAGTGGATTCGCCTTCTTCCACTATTGCCCTAGCATCCTTGATAGATGACATTCGAGGTGGAGGTTTTGTGATCACAGGAGTTGAGAATACTGCCTTGGTCACCGCTATTTCTTCAGAGACTTCTTCAAAATGTTGGAAAGGAGTTTCGATGAATTCGCCATCCAATTCTACATAACGGAAAGAATTCAGATGATTGATCATGTATTCCTCTTCGCCATGAACAGTTATAATTTTCCCTTGGATGGGGTACTTAAGCATCTGATGCAGGGTAGAAGTGACAGCTCCAGCATGGTGGATCCAAGGTCTTCCCAACAGGCAAGAATAGGAAGGACGGATGTCCATCACGTAGAATGTTGAATTGAACGTCTCGGTACCCACCTTGATCGGGATGTCCACCTCTCCATGGACCATCCTCTTAGAACCATCAAAGGCTCTGACAACTATATTGTTGGGTTTCAGGGTTAAGCCTTCACAATCCAGTCTATCCAAGGCTTTCTTCAGCAAGACATTTAGAGACGACCCAGTATCAACCAAAACATGAGCTAGGGTGGTTCCCCTACACTCCACCGAGACATGTAACACGTCGTTATGTTTTCTCCCTTTGGATGTCAAGTCAGCATCGGAGAAACCCAGACCATTGTCAGCTGTTAAACTGGCCACACACTCTTGGAACTGATCAGCCGAAGTCTCTTGCGGCACGTGCACTGTCTTCAAAAACTTGACCAAAGCCTTAGCATGTGCCTCAGAGCAAAGCAGCAATGCTAACATAGATATTTTGGAGGGGGTCTTCCCCAGTTGTTCAACAACATCATAATCACTCTTCTTAATGATCCTCAGGATTTCTTCCATCTCCTTCTTGGATGTTTCAGGAATAACAAGTGATTAAGCCTTCGTCAAGACAAGCTCCTCTTGAACATTCTTTCCTTTTTTCTCAACAGCGGAAACAAGGATGGGAATTGCATTGTCATTGTCAGCGGGTACACTTGCAGGTACATTCACATGGGTAATCTTCGGAATGGCCACGGGTCCAAAGACTGCTGTTGGAGGAGCAATCTTTGGAGAAAAGATTCTTCCACTACGGGTAAATTTTCTTATTTTGGCAATGTTACTGGTGTCGGGATTATCTTCTTCAGAGCTTTCTTCTTCAATGGTCTTTTCAATCTGTTTGACACCATGGTAGTAGATTTCTCCACCATAGTTCCATGGTACCATTTTATCGGATTTGTACGTGGTTGGTCCGGGCATTGTTATCTTCAATGGAGTAGTCATAGGAGCAGATGTAATCCTAACAGTTTTTTTAGGAACCCTGGAAGGATTGGCGTATAGGGTTATTATTGAAACTTCTGGAACTGGAATGGGTGAGACAGGAGCTTTCTCAAACAAGATTTCTCGGTTATCAATCAAATGTTGGATTCCTTTCTTCAATAGAGGACAGTTAAATGGGGAGGATATGCAATCATGGAAATCTTGGTCACAACCTGGGAACACCCCAGCTTTTAACAAATTCGACTTGATGGTTAGGAGAGGAGTTAACAGTTCATCCACAGTAGAAACAAACAGATCTTCTTCTACAGCATTGGCATTGTGCCCATGCCTCGGCATTGGAGCGGAGATAACATTCAACTTTTCAGGAGCTTCAAATTCAACTTCCTTAGCGTCAATCAGATCTTGAATCTTATTTTTCAGGGCCCAACAGTTGTTGGTGTCGTGTCCCGGACTTTCTGAGTGGTACGCGCATCTGGCGTTGGGATGGTAATGTGGAGAAGTAGTATTAGGATTTTTAGGGGCCTCTTTCAAAGTGGCCAGGTTCAACTTCAAGAGATGGGGTAAGACTTGGGCAGGAGTCATGTTTATCTTGGTGAATTGCCTTACAGGCCTTTCCACCCTTTGTTGGTTATTCCTCGGCTGATCATTTCTCGGCTGGTTGTTTCTCGGTTGCTCTGATGCAGACTTTTGAATCATAACGGCCCCCACAGTTGGTCGTCTTTCAATTCTTCCTTGATTTCTCTGGGCATAGACAGCAGACACTTCCTTCTTTCCAGTGAAGGGCTTTTTTGCAATAGTCGAGCCAGACGTATCTTTCTGAATTTTCCCGCTTCTAATACCGGCCTCCACTCTTTCTCCAGTTAGAATCAACTCAGTAAACCCTGCAGAAGAGCTCCCTATTAGGAGATTAAAGAAAGGACCTGACAGAGTCCCCAAGAACATATCAACTAGCTCTCTTTCTGACAAAGGTGGTTGCACCCTTCCGGCCAAATCCCTCCACTTCTGGGCGTAGTCTTTGAAACCCTCATTGGTAGCCATAACCATACTCTGCAGCTGAGTACGGGTTGGCGCCAAGTCGGTGTTGTATTGATACTGTTTATAGAATGCGGCTGCCAAGTCTTCCCAATTATGGACATCTGCTCTCTCCAACTGGTAGAACCAATCAAGTTGTGTTCCTGATAAACTGTCCTGGAAAAAGTGGACCCATAGGTCTTTGTCAGAAGAATGTGGTTGAATTTTCCTGACATAAGATCGTAGGTGCATCTTTGGGCAAGACACCCCATCATACTTAGCAAACAGTGGCACTTTAAACTTAGGAGGGATTACAATTCCATACACCAGCCCTAACTCCTCAAAGTCCAGCCCCGGTACTCTCTGTATCTCCATAGCAACTAGACGTTCTTCCAGGTTTTTATATTTGTCATTGGCCGGAGGGTATTGTTGTTCATAATAGTCCTCATCTTCTTCTTCTTCTTCTTCCTCAAAATCATATGGTACTTCCGTTTCGTTTCCCTTTCTTACCCCTTCATCAGATGTTGATGGGAATTCCAAAGTCCGTCTGGCTTGTCCTTCAAACCTTCTTCCCATGAGAACCACACCAACTCGCTTCTTTTTATTTTTCTCTTTCTCCTTCTCTAGTAGAGTCTTGAGCTCCTCCTGCCCCTTGGCCAAGGTCAAGAGTAGCTGTTGAAATTGTGAATTTTGAGCTTGCAAATCTTTGACCGTTTGTTCAATATCCATCTTGCTGAAATAAACAGCAGAGAGATGAGGAAACTTGGTGGGAAGACCTGTTTATGCATATGATGAATGATATGTATTCATGTAATGCTTTCAAGGATTTAGAAGTTCAAATTTGTTTTAAACAAAAAAGAAACACACGTCATATTAATAAGATAGAATTGTTAGTAGATCAATGCCCCTTGGGCAAAATAATACAAATTTCTAAGGTAAAAAGACATTGCTCATCCTCTTTGGTGTAATGTAGGTGTTGAGAGTCTGCTCTTCGTGAAGTAGCCGAGTGAGTTCCAAAACCTTCTTCTTGCTTGCGTAGAATTGGGCTTCGAAAGTATCGCGCTCTCCTTTGAGCTGTATCCAACTCCTTTGTAGATCTTCTAGTGATGTGGGAATGTCAGGATGTAGGATGGTGTATGAAACCTCTCCTTCCTTAACAGGCTCTATAATCACAGGGAGAATGGAGGGGTAAGGCATCATGAGACTTTGGGCGTGGTTTCATACCCACTTGAGGTAAGGCTCAAGAGGGATGGAATTCTTGTGTCCCAAGGTCTTACTGTCTACCTTGTTTGGCATCCTCCAAGCTCGGATGAATCTCTGACGGAGTCCTTGGTCGTTGTTGTCATTGTCGAAAACCAATCCTTGAATCAGCATGTCATGTGGGCCATCCCTTCGGGCATAACTAAACTGTCTCAGAGCCAAACAAGGGTTGTAGGCGATGCCTCCCCTAATGCCAAGTAGAGGGACATTAGGAAATTCTCCACAACGGTCAATGATAATGACATTCTCTCTGGATCGAGAACACCAATGAATATCTGAATGGGTAAGTGTCATCAATCGTTGTGACCACCTCAAACCTTGCTCATTCTTCAAAACTAATTGAGGAAGATGAGAAATAAACCATCTTGCCAGTAGAGGAGTGCAACACATGAGAACGCCTCTTTTCCTCATTGTACGAGTGTGAAAAGAGTGGATGATATCCCCAAGCAATGTAGGCACCGGGTTGCGAGTCATGAAGATTTTGACAGTATTCACATCTATGAGTTGATCAGGGTTAGGGAACAAGACCATCCCATAGATGAGAAGAGCTACAATCTCTTCAAAAGCTTGTAAGTCCAAAGAATTCCAGCAACTTTGGGCCTTCTCAAACAAAAACTTTGACAAGAAGCCTTTGATACCACTTCTAGTTTCCCAATGTGTTGTGACATCAGAGGAGTGCAAGTGTAAGGCTTGAGCAATCTCTTCTGGCTTTAGATCTCTTTCCGTACCGTTGTAGGGTATTTGATTGAGAATAGGAATCCTCAAGAGTTGAGAAACTTCCTCCAAAGTGGGCACAAGTTGGTAGTCAGGAAATGTAAAGCAATGATGCAAAGGGTCAAAGAACTGGAAGAGAACTTTCAGCATATCCTCCTCTGTGTTGACAGTGACCAAGTTGAGTAGACGACTATGTCTCTCGGTGAACGGAGAATTCTCGGGAATCTTTGAAGCTAGCTCCTTGAGTTGTGGAGGAAATCTTACAAGGTTAATTTGGATAGTTTTCCTGCGAAGTGAATCCATAACCTACAAAACAGGAACAAAGATGAACCTCCAAAATCCTTGAAATGGTTAGTTGATGCACATGATGCTCATGATGTCCATGATGTTATGCACAAGTGTATATGTACAAGAAAATCACACAAGTTCCTAGTTTAGGCTTGCACGGGGTTTCATAGGTAAGTACCCTCTTGAAGTTTAGTTGGCTCAACCTGTCCTATAAATAGTAACCGGGTTCTAAGGAGCTCAATATCACTGGATTGTTTCCTTGTTCATTGTTTCAATTCAGCCTCTTTATTGGCGATCGAAATATTCCAAGGAACCAACCCTCAATGAGTGTAGTATCGAGTATCTACCAACTTCGGACTGCACCAAAGTCGGTCATCTCACTACACCCTAAAAGGCCAAGTTGGTCAAGTAAAGGTTCTAAAAGTCCATTAGTGCTTCATGACATCACTCAGCGGCCCCGTATTCTCTTTGATTGACTTAAAGGCTACCGGTACCCACAAATATGTCGCACTAACATAGCTATTGCTTAGACCATGTCGGTATACCCCGTACAGTTTCCACAACGTATTGCTATTTACCTATGAATGTTTCCCAAATCTGGGTAGAGGATTCAAACCCAAACAATAGAACCAAAGTGTAAAGCAAACAAGTCAAGCAAGATAATCATGTAAAGGTGATCTAAAACCCTAAGGTAACCCCACTCTTATAATAACTCCCCAGCAGAGTCGCCAGTTCTATGATGCGGTGGGAGAACTGACTTGAGGTTTTGCGTTTTTGTTCGCAAATGTTGCAGTTAGCAAGAGTCGCCACCGACTTTTCTTTTATCCAAAAGGAAAGGTAAAAAAGCACAGGAAAGACCTTTGAGATGTTTTCTTGAATTCGGGGGGTAGATTATGAAAAGGGAAGGTGCTAGCACCCTTTTCATCCATGGTTTTCCATGGGCTCTTAGTTACTTGTTTAGATCACTTGCTTTGCTTTTTCAATTGTTTGAAATGGTGCTTTGTGTGATTTTGAAAGTATTTTGAAAAGAGGCCATCGTTTAGGCAATCTTTGTAATGATTCTTGTTTGTAAGAATGTATACAAAGAGGTTTGTCTTTTGAAAAATGTTTCAATGTTTTGAAAGTTGTTTGGAAATTGTTTTGAAATGTGTATGTATTTGAAAATAGCAAGGATTGTTTGCAAATTGATCAAGTAACTAGAAGTATTCTACCTACTCAAAAGTCTTTCTTGTACATTTTTTTATTCCTTTGACATTGTTGACCTACTATTGTTTTAGTAGACAACCCAATCTTTGGATGTTAAACGGGACAAGCGTGGGTCATCGTACGACCATGATAGAAATGGTGCCAAGTATCTTTAGCATTTGAGGGACCAAGATCATTTGTTTTAAGGCAACCTTGTTTAGCGTCATCGAGGGACTATGATCTTTTGTTTTGTTTTGTTTTTCCAAGATACCTAGCATGCATACCATGGTCATTTTGTAAGGCAAACAAGTGGGTGAAACCCTAGAGGTGCTTGTGTGCAATGTGTTGTCATTTTTCATGCATTTTTGTCTTGCATTAGGTCGTGCTATTTGTTTGATTTTTTGTTTTATCATACAAAACCCTAGTTTTTACTAAACATGTATATAATGCGATAAATTGCGTAAAGTAAATCTAAGCTATTACAACAATATTATGGGAGGGGGGATACAAGTTTTGAATGGGGATATTTGTACAAAATAAAACCCTAATTCACTATTACAACCCAATTGAATTTATTGTATAATAAATAAATAAATAATTATTTAAATATTCAATAAAATGTAAATATGCAAAAAAAAAATGCTTTGTAATTGTTTTATGTATGAGAAAATAAAATTATCTAAGGCCTAAAAATAAGAAAAAATAATGTTATTATTTTTTAAAAGGGGAAACCCTAATTTTGATTTAAAAGAAAATATTGTTTTCTAATATTATTTTATTCATTTTTGTCCAAGAAAAATAATAATAATATTATTACAATTATTTTTAAAAAATAAATATGTATGAAAAATAAATATTTAATGTATGAAATAATCAAAATAAAAATGTATTGTATTTTTATTATTTACAAATTATTTTAAGAAAATGATTTCTACTTATTAAAGTAAAGACTATTTTATATGCAAAAAATAAGATAAAAAATAAAACAAAAATGCAAAAAAATTAAGAAAATATTTTTGGGATTTTTTAATGTTCAGAAAAAAAAAAATAAAGTCAGAAATATAAAATATGCAAGAAAATACAAAAAATATAAAAATATGCAAATGGGGGTGCAGAAGTAAAATGGGGGGTGTGGAAAGTGAAAGGCCCAAGGCGCCAGGCCCAGAACACCAACTTCATCCCTGTCCTTGCTTCGCGCGTGCACCCTGTGTGCAAACCTGCAACTCTCTATTCTTTGCACAAAAACAAAATCTTGCAACATAAAACTTGTAGCATTTTTGATCACGATTCCAATGATATAAGATTTGAAACCTAACTCTAAGAAACCAGGGAGAATTTTAATGACCCTAATTTCTGACCTAGTTTTTTCAGCATGTTCAACAACCAAATACTCTTAGCTCAGTTAATATAAATGACAACTATGCATATGTACAGCTTAAGCAAGTTAAGGACTACATTTTTGCTTCACAAACCTAAGCTTAAGGATTCCTAAATAAAGAGATAGAACTTTGAAAAATACTTGGTTCAGTTGAGTTTGGATATGGCAATGTGGGGACTTTGAGTGAGGCCTGAAGATTGTGTGAGCTTCCTTGAAGTTCCCTCAAGCTATCCCAATGCTCAGCTTGCCTTGAGAATGCTTGAAACTTCCTATAGAAGTCAACCTGAAACCTTCAAAAATGGAAATGGTGAAGATTGAAACAGGGCACACAGTTGCAAGACAAGGGCCTGGATAGTTTAGATGTGATGTAGGGAAGATGTTTGAAGTGTTACAAAGTAAAACGCACGAGCAAATTTCAAATTGGCAAAGGTTCTGCAGATGATGCCCTGTTTGGGAAGAAAAGTGTGATTTTGGTGTTTGAGAGTGTTTTGGATGTTAGCAATTCGTGTATTGGCTTGTTACAAGGTTCTGAAGTTGTTTAGAATGATACCAAGTCTTCTCTTTATCAGATGCACAAGCTTACTTGACTTTTGCAAGTTTTCTTGCTTTTGAAGAAAGTTTGAGGTGACAATTCCAAGGGCCTGTACAGGCTAGCTCTAGGGCTGCAAGGAGTTGGTATACTTTTCCTGATGTTTGTGGATCTTGCTTGCAACAAAAGATCAAGTCCATGGCTCAAGATTTGCAAAGTTGTAAAAGTCTTGCTTTTTCAAAATGGTATTATGAACTTTATGCCATAAATGGATTAATTCAATGTACAATGCTCCAAAGATCAAAATAAAGCTATTTTCCCCTGAATTAGCATTTAATTATGGAGTGTAGAAAGGATTAGTATTTGTAATACCAAGTACAAGCATGCTAGGAAAGATTTGCAACTTGAACCATTGTGAAAATGCCTTGAACAAAAAGTGATAAATTGCCATTTTCCCTTTTTCTATTCTCCCTAACCATAAATGATCTTGGAGAGTTATTGGATATTTTGGAAAGCTTGTAACATGCTCTACAATCCATATTTGAAATGCATTTTGAGATACCTCTTGAAACTAGGTGAAAAGTTGCCATGAAGTTAGGTCAAAATCCTGCCTAAATTAGGGCAAAATTTCACTAAGTTAAAAAGTTTATGAACCCCTATTCACAAAATCATAACTTGAGATCCAAGCATCTTTTGGGAAAACTTTGTGAATCAAAGTTGTATATTTCATGGAGGAATAAAACTTTTATGTTGAAAGTTTTCTTTGAATCCAATGGCATCATGGTGAAAAAGTTGGGGAAAAATAAGAAATTTTCCATACTTAGAAATTTTCTAAGTTATGAAAATTTTTCAAATTAAACCCTAATTTGCAATTTTAGGTTTCTTGATCAACAAGTTTCACATTTTTATATATCTTGATGAATTATGACCCTTGGCACTTAATATTGACCAAAAAGTCAAAGTTTGACTTTTCAGTGTACAGTTGACTTTTGATCATTTGACTACAAAATTCATCTGTCAATCCTATGCATTTGAGATCTTTTGAACTATGTGTTTAGGTCAAGATGATGATATTGAGTCCTTGAAATCATGCTTGAACCCAATTGGTCATTGGCTAGGTTAAAAATCAGAAATTGCCCTTCCATAGTTAAAACCCTAATTTTGACCATTTTGCCCTTTTGATGATTTGATCAAATTTCTTGAGGAGTTGTGATCCAAACTTGATCAAATGGTTCATAGGAGCCTAGAATGTTGATGTGGATAAAAAATTATAAAGTTTAACTGTAAATTGGCCATGGTTGACTTTTTCCCCAATACAACTGATTTTTAGGTCAATTATCCAATTGACTGGGCAAAAATGTGATTCAAGACTTGAAACCTGGTATGAGAAATCTTAGGGGTCCAAGATGGTATATAGAAATAACATGAAGTATTGATGGTCTAAAAATCCTTGTGCAAACTCAAACCCTAATTTCAGGTCATCAGTGCAAGATGATGTCTTGAGCTGAGCAAACCCTAATCTTGTCTTGAGTCCAAAGAGTCTTGTGAGGAAAAATCTTGATAAATGATAGGGCAAATTTTGGGGTACAACAGGGGGGTAGGTTATGAAAAGGGAAGGTATTAACATCCTTTTCATCCGTAGTTATCTACGGGCTCTTAATTGCTAGCTCACTTTTGAAAATACTTTGTGAATGTGTAAGTTTGAAAATGTTTTGAAAATGCCTAAGTTCGACAACTTTGTAATGATCCTCGTATCAGTTGAGAATGCATACAAAGTGTTTGTTTTGAAAATATTTCAGAAAAGTGTTTGTGTAAAAAAAGGATGTTTTTGTGAGCAAGCGATTAAAAGCTATCTACCTACTCAAAAGTCTTTTGCATTATTTTCCTCTTCCTTTAGATAATGTTATCCTACCATTAGTTAGTAGAATCCCTATCGTTGGATGTTTGAGGGCTTTCCTTGAGGAATCATGATCAACCCTTGATCAAATGATGAATATCACTTCAAAATGTTGACGTTGACTAAAAATCTTGAAGTTTGACTGTATGTTGACCATAGTTGACTTTTTACTCAATATAGTTGATTTTCAATCATTTGAGCTATTGACTGGGCAAACTTATGATGCAAGACTTGAAACTTGACATAAACATTGTTGAATACCCCTAGAGGACCATGGAAACCACTTGAGACCTTTTGAAACCCACACTTCCATAAAACCCTAGTTGTGGACCCATTGCTTAGGAGGAGTTTTGACTGGTCAACCTTTGAGTAGCCTTGAGCATTTGAGAACCTTAGAAGAATGTTTTGAAGAAAATGGGAGGGCAACTTTTGGGGTATAACAGACTATAAGCAAAATTGCAGTGTGGTCCAGTTTACCAAATTCTTTACATGTCTCAATTTCTATTTGATAACAACCAAGTCAGATTTTTTCAACTAAAGTTGCGCGAGGATAATGATGTTCGAAACATGTTTCGAACTCATGAACATTCCGAGTTCAATGAGATTGAGTTGTATGTTTTATTACAACAACCTGATTAATCTCAGGTGGTAGATCCTTCTCAAGATTTTGAAGAGGTTGAATCTGACAAGGACAACCACCTCGAAGTCGATGTTATTGACTAGGAAGAAGACGATGATGAGGCAATGATTAATTTTATGGTTAATGATGACGTTGCACATCAAGAGCATGAACCTCTACCTACGAGTCATGCATATGACCCTCTGTTTCGCATGACAGACTTGAATTTGGGGGAAGACGAACTAGTCTCAAATATCTTTCACAATCCTTATATGAAGACCGAAGGGCCTTGAAAGTTGGAGACAAATTTTATACAAAAGAAGAGTGTGTTAGAGCTATCAAAAAATACCACATGGAAATTTTAGCTGACTTCACTATAAATCAAACTAATTCAGGAAGGTACGTTACTTTATATCGTCAAAAACCAATTTTCCCTTTTAGGTTAACTACATCTTACAGAAAGAGAAGTGATTCATGGGAAATATGTACCATTGATCCACTCCACACTTGCATCACCACCGTTCTGACGCTGGATCATCGAAAACTTAGTTCTCAATTAATATGTCAAGAAATCTTGCCTCTTATTAGAAAGGATCCATCATTAAAGGTGAGAAAAATCATTTCTCACATCGTTACAAGATTCAATTATAGCCCCTCTTACAGGAAGGCATGGACCGCGAGGACTAAGGCAATTGAATTTGTCTACAGTAATTGGGAGGAATTGCACAAAGACCTTTCAAGGTTTTTGGTGACACTAAAATATTATGCTCCGAGAACTGTTATAATTTTGGAGACATTCCTGGCATTTGCCCTAGATAGAACTCGTGTCAGTGGAAATGAAATATTTCATCGATTGTTCTGGGTGTATGAACCATGCATCAAAGGTTTTAAATTTTGCAAACCTATTATACAGATTGATGGACACAATCAAAAAATTATCCGAATATTGGGTCTAGATCTCCAACCTAATTTTTTTATAGCAAACTTTCTGGAGTAATTAATTTGTTGTAAGCAAGAAATTTCAATTTAAATTTGAGTTTTCATTTCATGTTCAAGTTAACATTTGATTATAATAACCTTCAGATAATGGCCCAAAAAATTATAACACGACAAACTCAGGACAACTACACAAAACATAACAACATGATAAGCAGACAAAATAACTAAACACATCATAATATCTAAGAGATAAAATCCATCAACACAATATCGACTGGTCCAAGCATCATCATCATGACATCAACGTCGCATATCGCCTTTTTCCATGAACGACTTACTCCTTTTTCGTTCCTCACTGTAATTTGTCTTTCTATTTTTCTAATTTGTTCACCTTTCAACTAACGAATCAAGTGCATCTGAAAATGCTCGAACGTCTGCGTGTTCCAGAATTTAATCTTCATCGGAGGCTTTGTCGCCAAAAAAATAACATGAATATCTCTTTTGGTCAGTGAAAACCTTGACAATGAAGTGGAAAACATTGGCAAGGGAGTGGAAGACACTTTCTAAGACATTTTTTTATTTGAAAAGTGGTTACTTTGATAATTTTTTTTGAAAAAATAGTTATTTAAAAAAAAGTGGTAAAAAAAATTCTCTTTTTCTTTTCCCATTTATAAAAAAAAGAGAGAGTAATTGTTAGTAGCATTTTCTTGATATTAATTGATAGTATTAGATGACTTGCTCTCTAATCGCGTGTTTTACATGAATGAGTATCGAGATCGCATCATCATCAACATCATCATCACCATCACCATTCCTTCAAGGGTTCCTCCACCTGGATCCAAACCAAACCATTTCTGCAAACTCTTCAACTCTTTCTTCTACTAATTCATAGACACTCCCCCCCACATCCCAATCATTTTCACCACTTCTCAACTACACAAAGCCACACCCTATTCAGATCCGTTGCTGAACTCGTAAATTTCATTTTCTCGCTTTTATGGTTTTTCCTTTCTATCTTCAGCGATGCGTAACTATGGGGTTTTAATCTCCTTTCCCGATCTCGTTGTGATTCTCATGTGACATGGATTTCGGAACGAAATTCGATGCAGCCATTTTGAAAAATCGGTGGTTGAATCTATTTGACGGAACTTGATTACTGTAAATTTATCGTGAAAAAACGTTTTCTGTTTGTGTTTGGAGTTGTTGTTTTTATTTGTTAAGAAGTTCTGGAGGGTTTGGAAATCATGTTCTGGAGGGAACGTGAGAGGGAGAATAAGGAACATAACGGTGGGGTGCTTTGTGGACAAGTCAGAGTGCTCGTTGTTGGTGACTCAGGTTCATGATTTTTACTTGCACCCTTTTCTAGTGTTGTTTTTGTTGTTCTTAGGGGGCATAGTGTGTGTATCTTTCCCAATTTGATGTGTTTTAGTTTTGAAAATGAAACTCAATGATTTTACTGTGTTCAAGTAATGGATCAACTTACTTTAGAAGAGCTTTATGCTTGAAATTGAATTAACTAGATTCGTTGCGATTTTGTGACAGTGCTGCTGAGTGCTGAGAATCTTAGTTATTATGTTGCTATTTTTCTTTATATGGTAAAATAGGCTTCATTCAATTGCTAGAACAAGGATAGTACACTCGAAGTGAACATGTGTTGAGGTATTCTTCGTCCGCATTTTGAGATCAGCATAAGGAATTAATTAAGCAAGCTAAGTACGCGACAACGATACAAGTAGAGAGATCACAAACCAAGGCGGTATTAACAAACCAAAATCTTAATCCTTACAACCAAACTAATTTCTTCCAGACTCGGGCAATAGGCAAGGAGAAATAGAGATCTACACTTTTTAATCTCATCTGGTTGTGGATATTTGGCTTGTGTGCGTGTGGTTAAATTAGCCGTCGCATATGGTGTGTTATGCTCAAAGGTGTAGAGCCTATTTATATCGTCTGCTTTAGTATTTAGATTGATATAGGATCTACGATTCTACATCTTATAACGTCCTTCTGTGGTTTGACAAAATGTCAACTTCTTTGGACATGCTTTCCAGACCTATCCTGTCAGCATTCAGGCTATTCAAAATTAGCTTGACCAAGTATTACAGGACAGTAGGATAACTTTGTATATGAGTGTTTGACTCTTCCAAGTTTGGATTTCTTGAGATTGTAACTTTCTACTATGAATTGCGTGAGAATAATTGGACATGAATGATGACATTAGATACCTTGTTTTTTATAGGCTGTGCAGGTCAAGTCTTAAGTAAAAACTATTTTTATAAATTAATTCCGGGGAAAAAGAGTATCAAAATATAATGTTGTTTATTATGTTTATTACTACTGGTATAGAAATAATTGATGTTTATATCCCATTGTTACGTTACAGTAGGCTTAAGTTGCCACAGGTTTATCTTGGAGGAATATGCATTGGCAAATATTCTCACATGTGGCATCTCTCTGAAGCTTTTAATATAAATTATGCTCTGTATTTATTGGTATTGTTGTGTCAAGTACATTAAATTAGCTTGTTAGTGCCTGTTGGATTTGAGGAAATACTTTCTGTCTTACTGTTTTTAATTCCTAATATGCGAATAATCACAAAAATGTATTCTTTTTTTCACTTTTTTTCCTGATTTCACCTCATACAAAAAAATGACGATTTTACCATTTATTGTATAAAAAATATCAGAAGACGGGAAATCTGATGGAAATAAGGTGACACTTTGTAATTTTTGAGAATAGAAAATATAAATAGGAAACATTCTCTTACACCAAACTGTCCTTAAGTTGTATATTCTTTGGCATAATCGGTGGTACTTCCCAAGTCCAGACTTATGTCCTTGGATGTGCATTAGTCAATTGTAGGTAAATGATGAAGAAAATACTGATTTTCTGAACATGTGATTACATGCCCTTCCCTCTACTTTATGACTCGCTCTATAAGCATTTTTCAGAGATAAATCAATTGCAGATATATGACACTTTCTCATTCTTGCAGGTGTTGGGAAGTCTTCTTTAGTTCACCTTATTGTTAAAGGTTCTCCCGTTGCTCGTCCTTCTCAGACAATTGGTTGTACAGTAGATGTGAAGGTATGCATAACATGTTAAAAAGTTATACAAGAGCATACACAGTTTCTGTTGTTCAATGTCTTCACTGAACTTTCTCTGTTTCATTTCCAGCATACCACTTATGGAAATTCTGGCAGCTCTTCAAGTAGCCTCAAAGGTGATTCTGAGAGGGATTTCTTTGTTGAACTGTGGGATGTCTCAGGACATGAACGTTACAAAGATTGTCGATCTCTGTTTTATTCACAGATTAATGGTGAGTAACAAAATTCCTATTGTCTCAGTTTGCTAAGCTGTATAACTGTTTCATTTGAAAGAAGTAGTTGTGTATATTAAATCTGATAAGAGGATGTGTACATGAAGGACAAGATTTATAAATAAAAAATCAGAAGTGGGTTACTGATATAGAAACAGTCTTTATGTATATTCCTCGTTTCTTAATATTATTTATTTGCAAAATGCTGTTACCACTATCTTGGACAATTGCATTAACATCTTAATAGCATTTGGATTTGGGTATTCTAGACTATTTTACTATCAAAATTGGTCTTCTAGATAATGAGACCTGAACAGTAAATGAATATTAGATAGTTGTTTGTCTGATTGCAAACTGAATTATCGTTTGAACTTCATTTGCAGGTGTAATTTTTGTTCATGATCTTTCACAGAGAAGGACAAAGACTAGTTTGCAGAAGTGGGCCGCTGAGATTGCTGCAACTGGGACATTTTCAGCTCCTTTGGGATCTGGTGGCCCTGGTGGTCTTCCTGTTCCCTATATAGTTATTGGTAACAAAGCTGATATTGTTGCAAAAGAGGGTACAAGAGGAAGCAGTGGGAATCTTGTTGATGTTGCACGCCAGTGGGTTGAGAAGCAGGGTTTGCTTCCATCCAGTGAGGAGCTTCCACTGACTGAAAGTTTTCCGGGTGGTGGTGGTCTTATTGCAGTAAGCATCTCAACTATTTTTTTTTGTCAGTGATATGCCACTTTCTATGCTTTAGATAGAACGCTGCCCCCATGAATAAATCTGATGTTAATGCTATGGTTGTGTTTGTTTTGTACTTTTAAGCCGACTAGTGTTTTAAAAATACATATTAAATGTGTTTTACATAAATAATTTTGATTATATTTTTCTTGACCATATCACAGTATATGAAATGGTAGTCTAGATGATGGATGAAGTGGATTTAACATATCACGGTATATGAAATGATACTTTAGATGATGGATGAAGTGGATTTAACATATCACGGTATATGAAATGGTACTTTAGATGATGGATGAAGTGGATTTAGGGAAAATTCCATTGAATAAAGCTTCTCCATGCTGCCCTCTGATTTGATTATTCTTGCAACTTTTCAAATCATGCTAGCAAATATTAGCATTACTAGGGAAAACAAATGCTTTTTAGTTTGGCTCTGTTTGGCAGAAAATAGTGGATAACTGATAATAAGTTAGTTATGGCTTTATAGATGATGATGACTTATAAACTAGCTGATAGTTTATATCGGATTAGCTAACTAATTGAATTTATAGTGGTTAATAAAAATTAGCGGTTGAACTAGCTTATAAATAATAAATGACATGAAAAAATATTTTTAATTAATTTTTGTTTAACTAACATTCCTGGGGTAAAATTGTGAGAAAAAATGATAAGCTTTAGGTTATAAGCTCTACTTGAATTAACTTATCAAAATATGTTATAAGCTAGTAAAGATAAGAAATAAACTCGGGAGAAAATGACAGTTACCAAACAAATCTTTTTTTAAACATATAAGCTTGTAAGTTATAAGACAATCTATAAACTCAAAAAGTGATGTTGCTAAAAAGAACCTTAGTATTAAGAAGGTCTCTTTTATTTTATTGTTGCAATAACCACTGTGGTGTTCTTCAAAAAAGTTGAACTGAAGATGCTATACTACTTGGGAATCTTGTTTTCTCATTTAGTTATTCATTACCTAAAGTATCGATTGTGCTTATGAAGTAACAAATCATATCTGAAATCTGATAGAATTCAATACATAGATCAGCCTTTATTTTCTTTTCTAATAGTAGCTAATAGCTATTCAGTTCACTCTTATAATAGTTTTCACTTTTTGTTGTTGGATGTGTACAGGCAGCAAAAGATGCAAGATATGATAAGGAGGCTGTGATTAAATTTTTCCGCACGGTCAGTAATGTCTTTTTGATAACCTGATCCTTTATTTTTTGTTTAAAATTATGGTCTGTCATCTAAATTTTTTCTTAACCCTCTAATTTTAGTTGATTAGGAGAAGATACTTCTCAGATGAAATACCTGCACCTGCATGGTCCATTCCTTCACCTCAAAGAACTTCACAGCGGATAGATGAAAGTTTTATCGAAGAAGACCAGTCTTATTATACAGGGTATTTTCTGCTTCTCTTCTAATTCATTTTCATGTTTTGTGCCACTCCTTATACATTTTATTGTTGACTGCAGTCGAGCCAGTGATCCATACAAGTATAACACGCTTCCCCCACTTCCGGCTCAACGCAATTTAACTCCACCACCCACACTCTATCCTCAACAGCCGGTTTCAGTCTCTGAAGGCTACAGTTACCCTAGATTTTCTTTGTCTGGTTCCTCAGAACTGAGTGCTTCGAGTAGAACAAAGCGCTCAGATATAAATGTTTGAAGGTCTTTGTATTTGGTAATTGGTCACTGCTATTACACTGATGTATTATTGAATGGAACAAAGTTATATGTTTGTTTTGACTCTTTGTTCCAATTGTAAACTGTCCACTGATTCATTCATTTTTTAGAGGCTTTCTCAGTGGGAGAAGGAGCTACTTGTTCGGAGTATGGGGAGAATTTATATGATACATAGTCGATTCTTGTGTTCAGAGTATGGGGAGAATTTATATGATACATAGTCGATTCTTGAATATCATACCTTTCTTTTTCTGCCTTTGAATTCTTAACAGTACTATGCATTACACACAATAAGATTGATTTTCGGAGTCTTAAATTAGTCTTAGAAACAGTTTTTGTTTATTGATGCTTAAACTCAATAGTCTGTTCACTATATTTTTATTGACTTATGCATATTGTTGTTAACTATATTTCACATTGTAAACACTATATAGTTAACACCGAATTCATATATATGGTAAAAAAAACGAATTCATATATTTTAACACCGAATTCATATATATGGTAAACAAAACAAAACAAATTCATATATAATTTTTTGTTTGCATTGAAAAAATGGACAACAAATATACATTTGTATCCACCAAGAAACATAGATCAAATTATGATGGAGTATTTTATTTGTCTTAAATCTCGTGTTCCTAAATGGCCAATGACCATCTTAGGTTTTTTGATTATATAGTGTAATGGTTGAAGTTTATTTCTTACAAATGAATAAGTGAGATGTCGTGAGTTTAACAATATAACTGTGCACCTGACGTTCTTGTACAAAGACCAATTGAATAAATTTAATGAGGCATTGTTTTAGTTTTTGAATAGCATTAAAATATAACTGTGCACCTGACGTTCTTGTACAAAGAACAACTGAATAAATTTAATGAGGCATTGTTTTAGTTTTTGAAGAGCATTAAAAACTAACGTGTAGAAAGTTAACATCCAAATATTATTTTAAATTTTATATCTGTAATAAAACTTTTACCTAATTTATATTAGACAATTGTAATTTTGGTTCTCTATTTTATTTTTTTTAGCTTTGGTCCTTTATTTTAAAATTCAGAATTTTAGTCTTTTTATTTTTGTTTTTTTGAAGATTTTAGTCCTCCTACAAATCTGAAGACAATTTTTAATGACATAAATATCACATTGATAACATGTTCAACATAAGTCTTAAATAAAAATAAATTTTTTGAACGATTCACTGCTGAGTTGGCACTGACACATCATCAATATTAGACCATGTTATTAAAAATTGTCTTCGAATTTACGAGATTAAAATTCTCAAAAAACTAAAATAAAAAGACTAAAATTCCAAATTTTAAAATGCAGACTAAAATCTAAAATAAAAATAATATAGGGATCAAAATTGCAATTAAGTCTCTATTATTCTAGAAGTTGGGTAGATAAAAGGTGCAAAAAGTAATACTTGTGAGAACCCAATGGGCCTAGTCTGCTAAAACCCATAACATAGCCCTCAATCCTTTTCCCCATTTAGCGGGAAGAACACAAAAGATCAAAATCGGTTGCTTCCATACTAAGCTTTCGCTCCCAGGTTCGCTTTGGTTCTTTCATTTTTTCAAATTTTTTATAATGCATTTATTTACAATTTGCTCTTGATAGTTCAATATTGTTTTTACTGATTTGTTTCTTATAATGAATTTTGTGTATTGTTGAGGCTTATTTAGAATCTATCTATGCAATTGATTCTGTGTATTGTTGTTGATGCTTATTTACAATCTATGCAATTGATTTTGTTTATTGTTCATGCTTAATAGTGCTACATGCTACTGTGTTTTGAATGTTTTTTTAATTTGCAGTATGGATTTCCAAACTTATGGTGATGATTCCGAATCTACGAAAAAGAAGTTCAGGTTTAATGTTTGGAACTACTTTGTTAAAGTTCCATAAAAATGGAAAACAAATGTGTGAATGTATGAATGTATACAGTTGCATCAGAATCTGCTTTTAGTCCTGGCAGCTTTATTTTGGACAAGTATAAAAACTGCATGGTTTTAGAAAATCTGCAAGCTCTTGTATGCTCCCATAATTGGCTATATGGGTTCTCACCTAGTGGTAAATTTTATAGCAATTTGTATAATTCTTTAGGATTTGTTTCTCATGAATAATAAATTATTGATTATTATCATTGTATTAATAACCTTTGTTAATGTGAATACACAGATCAGTTTGGAGATGTGACTGAGGAGACAAGAAAAATTGACATAAATCTATCTAAGCAAGATCAAGAATGTCATTGCTCCCATGAGAACAAAACTGAAGAGTAATAGATTGGGAGGATAATTGCGTGTTTGTTATATTTTCCAGTTATGATAGTCTTTTAGATTATTCACAATCTATGATCAGTAATCAGTATTTTATTGTATAAATCTATTATGATATGATCAGTAATCAGTATTTTATTGTATAAATCTATTATGATATGTGTTAAGAGTTTTTTTAAGTGTTTCGAGTGTTGTAACCGGTTAATACGGAGTGTAACCGGTTACAGACATCAAATAGAGTCAAATAAACAGCAGAAAAGCACTTTTGGAGTTGATGTAACAGGTTACGCATTCACAATAATCGGTTATACCTGATTGTATTTTTCTGGTTTCTATCAGCTGTAACTAGTTACAGGTTTGTGTTAATCGATTACAGTCTCGAGTTTTTGACTTTCTAGCTTTTGACTTGATGCTTTTGTATCGCAATTGTTATATAATAAATACTGTTGGAACATGTCCATGTTTCAATATGTTGAATTTAAAAATTTCTCAAGTCCCACATTGTTAGAATATTTTTTTTGGTTGAAAAAAATCATTTAGTTCCACATTGTTCATGTGAGAAATATTAACTATCCTACTTCACTATATAAGGAGTGCATATGTTTCATTCCAAATCACACCAAAAACTACTCTATTAGTTTTTCCTTCCTCACTCTCATAACTCTGCTTCTCTCGAATTGTCGAAGCGCCATCTTCTTTCCCTTTCTTCATACTCGTTGAATTTTCTGAGTATTTTCTTGAATTCTCTTTAGAGAATTATGTTAATTTCTCCTCATTTGAGTTGAGAAATTTTCAAGTTTAATCTTTTGAATTCTCTTTGGAGAATTATTTGAATTTCTCTTTGTTAGAGAAATTATTACGAGTGGTCAAATGACTATTATTATATTCTCTTTGGAGAATTATTTGAGTTTCTTTTTGTTTGAGAAATTATTATGACTGGTCTTTGTACCAGATACTACGAGTGGTGTTGATACCATATTTGAATGGTCTTGTACCATCAGAGGGTGTATTTCTAGACCGATTATCTATCATGCAAGTAGTAATCGTACAGTATAGAACTGGGCTGTTTAATCCTAGAGGCGGCGCGGTAGTTCGACTGCTTTGCATAATTTTGAGCAGTGCCGCGAAACGTCTTAAAGAGAGCGACCTAGTCCGCGACTCAACCTGGTAATTTCTTCGGTGGCAAATATTTTAAAATCCGAAACCAACAATTTTAAGAAGTTTCAAACTGCCACGGCTACCGAAGAAATTATAGGTTCTTTTGTGGATATTGTCATTGAGAAATCGTTCATGTTTGAGAGAAGTCACTTCAAACGTTGGCAACAAAAGATGAAGTTCTTAATGTTGAAAAAAAAGTTGCTAACGTTTTGATCGATGACATTCTGTTGCTCCTTCTGGATCAATCGAACAAACTAACGGTAGTAAATCTGGAGATTTAGAAGGAACACTTAATAGTGTTAAAGTTGAATCTGCTGCACAGATTAAAGCGGATGATTTACAACATAGTAAAGAAATCACCTTATAGAAAGAGAATGAAAATCTCTACAAAATCATATTTTGAATAGACTCGCAGATGATCTGTATGATAATTACAGTTGATGTGATACTGCAAAACAAGATTGAAAGACTCAGAAAAAGAAGTATAACGTAGAAGCTGGAGCAAAGAAGTATGTTGTTAGCCGTTACTTCAAGTATCAAATGCAAAGATGTAAGGTCGATGGAGGCTCAATATTACGAACTTCAAAAGATTGCTTAAAAGATCATCACAAAAGGTATGTGTTTAAATGAACAATTTCAAATTGGTTTTATTATTGACAAACTACCCCATAGTTTGAATGTTTAAAAAAAACAAAAAACAAAAAAGGAATCTTAGAGACAATATCAAAAAGAAAAAGTCTTGGTTGTTTCAAACAACAAAAAGAAATTCGATGTAGTTCTGAAGCCATTTGGCAAATGATTAAAGAATCAAAACCACAATATTGCGAACTGAATTAAGAATGAGAATCCTTCTATGATCCCAATAGCTCCAACTAGGCAACAACCACCACCTAAAAGAAATGACGTTGGTTTCTCTTTGTTTTAACTATGGAAAATCAAGTCATATGACTAAGAAATGTAGAAGTAAGGTTGAACTTGGTGTTGTCCCTAATGCACAGGTCAACCTGACTAATGGACAATTTATTACTATGGTCATTGAAATCAACATGGTTGATAGATATATTGGTTGGTGGATAGACACATGTGTTTCTCGTTGTGTCTGCTATGATCGTGTTATGTTTAAATATACACGAATACTAAAGATAAGAAAGTGTTGCTGGGAGATGGTCAGACCATGAATGTTGCTGGAATTATAGACATGGAGTTAAATTTCACCTTCAAAAAGACTTTAATCTTAAAGAACGTTATGCAGGTTCCTAAGATTAGAAAGAATATTGTTTCTGGTTTTCTTTTAAATAAGACATGGTTTAGTTAGTCTATTGGGGTAGATTTGTACGCCATTACAAAGAATGAAGTTTATATGTTTAAAATTCTTGTAAAGAATTTGAAAATGATATAATAAGAATTTACAGTGATAGATAGACTGTATGATTCTAGTTTATTAATGAATTTTATACATGGAATTGTACATGAAACGACTGCACCATACTATCTTGCAATGAATAGTAAAACAGAAAGAAATAATAGAACTCTTACTGAACTTGTTGTTGCAATTATGATGAATTTTGGTGTTGCACCTCACTGGTGGGGGGAAATTTTATTGACTGTTTGCTATGTCCTGAATAGAGTCCCCAAGTCAAAATTTAAGATCTCTCCTTATGAGATATTAAAGAAAAGACAATCAAACTTGTCTTATTTGAGAACTTGGGGTTGTCTGACTTATGTCAGAATTCCGGATCCGAAATGAGTTAAACTCGCTAGTAGAGCATATGAATGTGTTTTCATTCGGTATGCAGCAAACAGTAAATCATATAGGTTTTATGACCTAAAGGCAAAAGTGATCATAGAATCAACTGATGTTGAATTCTATGAAGACAAATTTCCTTTAAAATTGAGAAATAGTGGGGGAACACAATCGAGTCACATTCCTGTGATAAGAAGCACAGAAAGCAACGACAATGTAGAAATAGAACTTCAATGAAGTAAACGAGTAAGAGTTGCTAAAGACTATATGCCTGATTATCCGGCTTATAATGTAGAAGAAGATCCAATGAATCTTCAAGAAGCCTTGTCATCTTTGGATGTTTAGTTATGGCAAGAAGCTATCAATGACGAGATAGAATCTCTAGAATCTAATAATACCTGACACTTAGTAGACTTGTCTCCTGGTTGCAAACCAATCGGTTGTGAATAGATCTTGAAAAGGAAACTAAAACCTGATGGAACTATTGATAAATACAAGGTTCGCCTTGTTGCCAAAGGTTTTAGACAAAGAGAAAATATAGATTTCTTCGACACCTTTTCTCCTGTCACTAGAATTACATCCATTAGGGTACTTATTTCAATAGCTGCTATTTATAACTTAATAGTACACCAAATGGATGTTAAAACAACTTTTTTAAACAGTGACTTAGAAGAAGAAATCTATATGAAACAACCGGAAGGGTTTGTGATCTATGGATAAGAAAACAAGGTCTGTAAGTTAGATAAGTCTTTGTGTGGGCTAAAACAAGCTCCAAAGCAATGGCATGTAAAGTTTGATAACTTAATGATATCGAATGTGTACAAAGTGAATGAAAGTGACAAATACATTTATTACAAATTTGAGAATTGTATTTGCACTATCATATATCTATATGTAGACGATCTACTCATATTTGGATCAAACACTTAAGCCATTAATTATATGAAATCATTGTTGTGCAACAACTTTGATATGAAAGATCTCAGAGAAGTGAGTGTGATTCTTGGTATCAAGATCACAAAATTCGAGCAAGGAATTTCTTTGGATCAATCACAATATGTGAAAAAGATCTTAAAGAAATATAATTACTTTGACAGTAAACCTGTGAGCACACCAAATGATCCAAGCGTGAAGTTGTTTAAGAACACTGGTGAAAGTGTTAGACAAACAGAACATGCGAGCATCATTGGAAGTCTTAGGTATTCCATTGATTGTACCAAACCTAACATTGCATATGTCGTGGGATTGTTGTGCGGGTTTACTAGTAGACCGAGTAATGAATATTGACAAGCTATTGAGCGAGTCATACAGTACCTTAAAAGGACCATGAATCTCGGTTTACATTATTAGAGATTTCCTATTGTACCTGAAGGATACAATGATGCAGATTGGAATACCTTATCAAATGATTCCAAAGCAACTAGTGGCTATGTATTCAACATAGCTAGAGGAGTTGTATCTTGGAAATCAAAGAAACATACTATCCTGAGAATATAGCATTAGCGACTGCTAGTGAAGAAGCAAGTTGGTTAAGATGCTTGCTGACTGAGATTCCCTTATGGGAAAAAACATATGTCAGTTATGTTGATCCACTGCGATAGTACCGCGGCTATTGAAAAAATTGAGAACTGTTATTATAATGGTAAAAGACGTCAAATAAGAAGAAAGCACAACACTGTTAGAGATTGTATCTCTAAAGGAGTTGTAAGAGTGGATCATGTACGCACTGATGAAAATTTAGCAGATCCTTTGACGAAAGGATTAGCTAGAGAGAAAGTCTATAATACATCATACAAGATGGGACTAATGCCTGTAGGAAAATGAGTTGCTCATGATGGTAACCCGGCCTAAATGACTGGAGATCCCAAGAATTAGGTTCAATGGGTAATAACAAGTTATGAGTAATATGAGATGATCATGCAAGTAAAGCATGAATCCTGAAGTAATAAGATGATGCGATAATAGAAACTCTTAATGAGATCTATACTCTGTATGAGGGAGTACCTAGGCTACATGAGTACTCTTGATAGACTCACCTATGTGATTGTGGAACTTAGGCCGGTTCCTATAGAATTTTGAGGCAGGATTCTTAGAGCCTTCATTAAACTGGGATACACGTGCAGGGCCATTAAAGCACGGGCTATTAGAATACACCTTAAGAAAAGGTTGTGTGCGGGTTTGATGTCTGAGATAGAGTTCAAGACATTTGTGTCACTCTTGTTGAATTAGAATCCTACTTGCTATGCAAAGGTTCAAGTCGTAGACACCTTTGTTTATGCACAATCTTAGAAACGTTTGACGTTACTTCTAAAACCAATTTTTTAAATTCAAGTGGGGGATTGTTGGAACATGTCCATGTTTCAATATGTTGAATTTAAAAATTTCTCAAGTCCCACATTGTTAGAATATTTTTTTTGGTTGAAAAAAACCATTTAGTCTCACATTGCTCATGTGAGAAATATTAACTATCCTACTTCACTATATAAGGAGTGCATATGTTTCATTCCAAATCACACCAAAAACTACTCTATTAGTTTTTCCTTCCTCACTCTCATAACTCTGCATCTCTCGAATTGTCGAAGCGCCATCTTATTCCCCTTTCTTCATACTCGTTGAACTTTTCGAGTATTTTCTTGAATTCTCTTTAGAGAATTATGTTAATTTCTCCTCATTTGAGTTGAGAAATTTTCAAGTTTAATCTTTTGAATTCTCTTTGGAGAATTATTTGAATTTCTCTTTGTTAGAGAAATTATTACGAGTGGTCAAATGACCATTATTATATTCTCTTTGGAGAATTATTTGAGTTTCTTTTTGTTTGAGAAATTATTATGACTGGTCTTTGTACCAGATACTACGAGTGATGTTGATACCATATTTGAATGGTCTTGTACCATCAGATGGTGTATTTCTAGACCGATTATCTATCATGCAAGTAGTAATCGTACAGTATAGAACTGAGCTGTTTTATCCTGGAGGCGGCGCAGTAGTTCGACTGCTTTGCATAATTTTGAGCAGTGTCGCGAAACGTCTTAAAGAGAGCGACCTAGTCCGCGACTCAACCTGATAATTTCTTCGGTGACAAATATTTTAAAATTCGAAACCAACAAATACCATGATGGTATGTTTGTAATGTAGAATAAATAGAATCATAATTCTCATTCTCAATTATCTCTCTCAATATTTCTTTCTCCACATACTCTAAATCTTCCATTCTTTACCAAAATTATGTGATTGAATGTTTCAACTTGCTCAACAATTATATTGCCTTAGAAAGTTAAGATTTATTCTAACATAGAAGTCATGAATCATATCCATACTTTATTAATGGATTGTCACCTAAGTTTCTTGTACCTGTCCTTTTAGTTTATTAGTAGAAGTTTTCCGGAGTTAGAAACACCTTTTGTTGGTAGATGCTTACATTAAAAATAAAGGTACCATCCTTTAATTGGAAAGACAAGCTTTCCGGACCATTTTAGTAGTCTTTTTTTGCATTCTTTAATATGAGGAATGTGCTTGTAAAAATAAAATAAAATATATTCTTTAATATGAGGAATGTGCTTGTAAAAATAAAATAAAATATGAGAAATGCATGCATCTCTTATCTTCACCAACATATTATCAATTTTTCTTGTTTTAAGTTATATATTTTTTAAATTCTTTTTATATAACAAGTAATCATAGTTATGTTTTGACATTAAACAGTTATAGTTATAGTGTTTGAAATATTCAAATATATGAATCACGACATGCAAGATGAGAGTCCCACGTAGGCAGAACGTGTTAGAAGAACAGATTATGCAAACTGCTAATTCCAAAACCAGCCATATACTTTTGCATGTGTTTCTCTTTCTCTCTAATCTTGAACAATTAGTTTTATAATTAGAATGGAAAATAAATTGATTAGCAGAACAATCCTATTTTTTCTTCTTTTCTCCATCTTAATAATTCTCCAGTTCCAACAAGTAACCCCTAATGAAGGTGGCCAAAATGTTGCACAAGATGATTATCCAGAAAAACCATTCCTTTTCAAGTTACTAGTGGACACAGTTTCATTGCTCAGAAAATCCCAAGAAAGTTCATGGGAGAAAATCAAAACCGTTATTCATGATCTTCAGATGCAGTTTTCACCACCAAATTTGGAGTAAGTTAGTACATTCACAAAGGTCTATTTAATATTTAAGATTCAATCAATCTTGACATTAAAGGATCATTCAATATAATGGTCTTATTATGTTACACCAGATCAGTTGATAGTTATATAAAAACATCAAACATCAGACTACTGGGGGTGTGGGTCGGAACTCACGATATCTCACATATTCAACGTGAAAATCCGATCATTAGGTTATTAGACAAAAAAAAGAAACAGTTTAATGTATTTAAAGATTAAATTGCTTGAACACTATAATTTTTTATCTATGAACAGCAATGGTAATGTTGTGTATTTATTTTTTCAGTTTTAGGGGTGTGGGAAACGGTGGTGTGAAAGAAGCAGTTGGGAAGAGTTTTGACATAAGCAAAGAATCAGTGGAAGAAACTGCTAAATCAGCAGCTGAATTTTTTGGAGAAGCAATTCATCATAGGAGAGCAGAAAAGGTGAAAGAGAATGCTGACTCTGATAAGGATACTAAAGATGAACTTTGATCAAAATCTTTTTATTTTGTTCTTTTGGGGATATTTAAATCAAAATTGTAATGCTGTATGCCGTTATTGGAGTATGCGGCAATCTTTGTTTCTATTGTGTAAAACAAATTATTGTTGCTAAACTTTTTTTGGTTTTTTGTATTCTATATGTTCTTCATTCTCAAGTTGGCAGAAAATGTTTTGTGAAAACCATTTCTCTCTTTCTTCATCTTGAAATCTACAAGGTTGGTTAGAGCTACATCATTTAAAAAAAAAAAAATGAAAGACAATAACAGTTTGGGTGTAAGTGTAAGTCCCAAATTGTCTATGAATAAGTGGAATATTGGATTTATAAGAAAAATGACTCATTTATCTCACTATTTGCTGAGTTAGTATGTGGTAGGACCATTTCTTGCCCATGTGGCCTTGTAATATGGTGTCTCACTCTCTTGTGGTTCTAGAACATTAATTCTCGTTGGTGCTCCTCACTTTTCCGGCCTCTCCAACAATAACTACATCCTTAAACACATTATTGAGATATAAAGGTGCGAGTGAATAACAAGATCTTTTAAAAATAATACTAGAAATTTTGAAGTTTAAGTGTTAGAAATTGTTACAAGTCAGGAAGGGAAAAGACAAACTAAACATGATATGTAATAAGAGACAGAAGTAGCATCTACTCTTAAAGATGAACCTACCCTTACAATATCTATAATACGGTGACATGGAGGTAACACATCAATGATATGATCTGTTTTAGTCCGTATTTCTTTTAATATTTTATGATGAGCTATCTTTGGTGGATCTCTCTAAACATCTGATGTCATATAAGGATGTGACAGTTTAAAATACTATTAGATGTAATCGAATATACTACTCCATGGTTGAGGAACTAACACACTTCATGCTTCCTCTAGTACCAGAAGATTTTAGAAATCATCAAACGTCACATCAATATCTCTACGGAGCATAGTGAGAGGAACAAACACATAGAGGTCTCTTGGAATAACCTCTTGAAACTCGAATTGGTGCATGACTCACTCAATAAGATGTAGATGCATTAGGCGTGACCAACAAGTCAATCATTCTGAGTAGAATTATGTCATTCAAGGATCGTGTCTGACGACGAGTGTTGTACGATGTGTAGCATATATCATCTACTGTAGTGCCGTCAAAAAACACTCGGAACGACTCTATCACATTATTCCCCTAAACAGGATGTATGCGTAGGGACGTGAAAAGTGAGAGAGAATTCATACTTGAAAATGGTTCAAATAAAATATTAGTAATGATGTAGTTCAAGTGTTACTAAATATTAATAACAATAAAGATGCAAATATATTACCAAATATATTACCGTAAATAGTGTGTTATCATAAAATAAAATAAAAAATCAATGAATTTTATTTATGTATTTCTAAAGAAAAATACATTTAACTAACTAAATTAGTTAAGTTTAGACAACTAATTTCAAGGTTAGGTACTAAAATCAGTAAAAGTCTAGACTTCTCTGCACAAACTTGGGACAGGTCTCCTGTTATATTGTGCAGAATCATATATGAGTAGTACATCAGTTAATCTATATTGATTACAAACATTTAATTTGCTATGCCTAATGACTCCCGAGGAGAAGACAAATTGGAATCCTTCAACCTTTAGTGTAATATTTAGATTATAAATTATATGTTTTACTTTTGTTTTATTTTTGTTTTTGTTTTTTTTATGGTATAATCATATCATAAATAAAAGGGTGTATAAACACCATTTTAAATTTTGTCTAATAAATTTTTCGATAGTATCTCTAAAATTTAATAATAAAGTATATGATTTAATATTTTAAAATATTTTTAGAAAATAATTTTTTTTACTTTAAAAAAAGAAAAAAAATATAAATTAACTTACATATATAAAACAATATAAGAAGAAAAAAAAAAAAAATTGAATCGATATTAATGATAATAATTATATTGATATGTCTTTAAAATAATAATTTTTTCAAAAAAATCTCCAAAATTTAACAATTAAATATACGAGTTAAAGTTTTAAGATAAGTTATGTTTTGTTTTTATAATTTTTTTATAAAAATCTTCAAAACTTAACAATTAAGTATATGTGTTAATGTTTTAAATTATTTTAATAATAGTGTATGTTTAAATTAAAACATTATCTATAAAATTTATATATTATAATAAGATTTTGCTCTATTAATATTTTATTTTTATCATATGATAATATTTTTTTTATTTTTTATTTTATATTTATTTCTCTCAGATTCAATTCATTAGTATCAAAATTATCTTTCAGTCAATCAATTCTTGAATATTGATAATGTTATTACTGTTAATTTTATAGTGTTAATGATATATTTTATTAATTTTTTTATAAATTTTTTCATTAATTTTTTTTATAAATTTTCTATATATTCATACACTATTTTTTAAATATACTGTTAAATTTCTCTCTTTTATATTTACTTTTTAATAAATAAATATATTATATTAATTTTTTAAATATCTAATTAGTTAATATATATATTATTAGAATTTTACAGTGAGATCATTTATTTTCTGTGCATTGCACATATTAAAATACTAGTTTAAGTAGAAGGAATATCCAAATGATTTTATTTGTTTTCGAATATTTTTTATATATATATTAATCATTTAGTACCCCTATTTAAGGGTGTTCAAATTTAAACCAATCTAAATAAAAAACTGAAAACCGATCCAAAAAATCGAAAACTATAAAAAACTGAAAGTTATTGGTTGTGTTTAGATGTTATTTTATGAAAACCCATCGGTTCGGATTGGATTTCGGATGAATTTTTCAAAACCGATCCAAACCAAACCGAACCGCATAAATATATTTTGATAGTTATTTACTTTTTATTAGTATGACATCTTATGTGAATTTATTATTAGATGATAATAATTTTTTTAATAATATTTATTAGTTTGGTATAATCTATTTATTTTTATTATTTCAAGCATAATCAATCACTCTCATTTTGTAATATTAACTTTTAATATACTATATGTTATATATTATATCAAATCTATGATTTATTAGTAGTTTTATAATATTATAATGTGTAATTTGGATATCCAAAAACCGATCCAAATTAAACCGCATAAAATTGGATCGGATCAGATTGGATTTTTTTAAATATATCATCCAAAACCGAACCGAATCTTAAGTGAAGTAATCTTTGAATCGGATAAATTTTTATTTTAAAATCGATTTAAACCGAACCGCGAACACCCCTACCCCTACTCCTACCTACTTGAGCAAACAAATTTATATTTTGAATATTTGAATTGGCCGATTTCGTTTGTCAAAATGAAAAACTGATCAATAATTTGTTGTTTTCTAAACGTCACATCTCTATTTATTAACTTTTCAAAGGCAAGAATGATTCAAAATCAACCAGGGCCCTCTTAATCATAAATTATGTAATTTAGAAATAAATTAATTGACTATATTCACAGCAAAATTCAATTCCATCCAAAAATAATACTGCCATCATAGTCAAATAATTCTCTGCAATTATTATTATGTTAAAACGGACCAACAGTAATTTAAATATAAAATTGGTTGAAGCACAAAATAGGGAGAATATTAGGTAAGATGCCAAAAGTATGTAGGCTAAAAAAAAATTGAAAGATTAAACTTGTGATGAATTTAATCTACTATCAAGCATTTATTAAAAGATTGTACAGATGATTTGAATTGTTCTTTTCCTCAAAATTATTTAAATTATAACCTGGAAAAAAAAATGTAATTAACAAATTCATCCTTACAAAATGTATTGTACTATCATTGAACATAATTAATTTAATATCTTTCTCTCTATCATAACAAATTTTTATTTTTTCTTTCTCTTTTCGATAGCTACTTTCATTTCCACACTTCTTTCTCTCATCTTCTCTCTCTTTTCTGTCGACAACAACAACCTTTCCTCTCTCTTTGGTCTTCAAACCCTAGCGCTCATTTACTCCTTCTCTGAACTCAATAAAGAAGAAGCATGGCTATGAAAAAAATTAGAATTTTTGAAAATCTATGAAAATGAAGATGCACGAAATTAGGGTTTCAGAAAAGTAACATAAGTTTCCTTTCGAATATCTCAACCGTGTTTTCTTATTCATAAGTTCTTTTCTCAGTACTATTGATTTATGTAACAGGAAAGACTCGTGATCTCAATCATTCCAAGGTTTATACTTCTCTCATTTCTTCTATTAGTTGTATTTGTGTTTGCATATTTCAGATTTGGTTGTTTAACATTTTGTTGTTGTTTGTTGAACCCAAATCCAATCGGTTAACAATGGATTTCTTTATCTTTTTATTTGTTGTTGTTTCTCATTTTGCAGTAACCTGTTAACTTTTAGTTTCAAAAAATATATGAGACTTGGTGCAACGTTGTTGGTTTGTTCATGATGCATATCTACTTCCTCTGTTTGTTATTTTATATTAATATTGATCCCTGCTTATTTTGTATGGTACAGGGTGTTGGGCAGGGTGTCGGGCCTAACATAGCTCTAGGTTTTTCTGTTTACGAGAGCTTGCGTTCTTCTTGGAAGTCTCAAAGGTGAATATATGTACTTGCAATTAATTGATGTGCTCTTTATGCTAAAGGATACTTCCTGTTGCTTGGTACATATATGGTTTTGTCAGTATTTATAGTCTTTTTTTTTTAATTTAGACCAGATGATTCTACTGTAATGGTCAATCTTGCTTGTGGAAGTCTTTCAAACATTGTATCATCAACAGGTTTGTGCTTATTGGCTCTTGCTTAGTACTTGATTTGATTAATAAAGAACTATTAAGAATCATTTCTGTATTTTTTTTGTCTTTGGTTGTGATTACATTATTGTTGACTAAGTTTATTAACTCGTTGAACTGATTTATGGATGGAAAAGAAGGTGCATTTATTGTGCTATCGGACTTTGTGAATCTCGAGTGTGGGGTTTTGAGGTCACGTGCTATGAAAATGAGAACTCAGTTTTGTTGGAAATCCACCAAATATCTATGATGAATTACCAATCCTAATGAACAAGATTGATATCACCACACAATGACAATAAATTATGAGAAAAGAAAAGAAAATAAAGAAGACAATTATTTTCCTGCAGAGTTTCTCTCTGCCCACAAATGGTGGAAAACATTATTAATCACTTGCAACTGTAAATTCTGTGATTACAATGAATTGACTTGATTACAAAACTAGGGGTTACTCCCTCTACTTATAGATTTAGGTTAGCCACAACACAAAATTATAAAAGCCCAAAATATCTATTTTAGATCTAAATCAAATATATCTAAATCTAAAATAAATCAAATCTATGTGCAACTTACTTCGATCCACAAGCTCTTCGACTGGGAAATGGCTTCCTTCAATAAACATGCTTCGATCCACCTCTAAACCCTTCGACACACATAGTTTCGATACTATCAATTACAATTTAATACACCACCTAATTCATTGTGTCTAAACTATCTATATTCATCAGGGCTCTTAGTATTTGAAATAATTTGACCTGCACACCCTTCGTCATGATGTTTGCAATTTGATTATCAGTTTTGTAGTGTTTCAAATTCATCTTCCCATCTGCTACCCGCTCTCGAAGATAGTGGAATCTCATTTCGATGTGCTTACTTCGACCATGTGCTATCGGGTTCTTTACCAGATTGATAGCTGACATGCTGTCGATCTTCATGGTAATTGCTCCATGATCTTTCCCTATTATCTCTTCGACCAAGTTCACCATCCAAGTTGCTTGACATGCATAAAGAGAAGCAGTTATGTATTTTGCTTCGCATGATGTTAATGCCACTACTGGTTCCTTTCTTGAACTCCAAGCAACTGGTACACCACCTAACATAAACACACATCCTGCTATTGATTTTCGATCTTCAGTATCACTACACCAACTCAAATCAGTGTATTCCACTAACTTGCATTCTTTTCCTTTACCTGCTGCAGGAAACAAAATGCCATAGTCGAGATTTCCTTTGAGATACCTTAGTATCCTCTTCACCGCTGCTAGATGAGATACCTTTGACTTCTGCATGAATCCACTTACCATACCTACACTATATGCTAAGTAAGGCCTTGTATGACAAAGATATCTCAATGGCCTAATAAGTCTTCTGTACTGGGTTGGGCCGACATCATCTTCACCTGCATCTTTCGATAGTTACAGTCTTAGTTTTGTAGGTGTCAAAGTTGAGTTGCATTCTTCCATCTCAAATCTCTTGAGAATTTCTCCTGCATATCTTCTTTGATGCATCATCAAACCTCTACTTCTCTTGTAGAATTTGATGCCAAGGAAATATGAAATCTCACCCAGGTCAGACATTTCGAATTCCTTGCTGAGATCACCTTTGAAGTCTTAGATCTCACTTTTTTGCAGCTACCTGTTATCAATAAGTCATCGACATAAGACATAGTATAAGCAATTTACTATTGCTTCTTCTTATATATACTCCATGTTCAGTTGTGTACTTCACAAATTCCTTCTCCCTTAGGAAACTATCAATTTTCTTATTCCAAGCTCTTCGAGCTTGTTTCAATCCATACATAGCTTTATGCAGCCTGTACATATTTCTCTCTTTGTCATGTTTCACAAACCCAATTGATTGTTTAACATAAATTTCTTCGTCTAAGGGTCCATTAAGGAATGCACACTTCACGTCCATCTGACATATGCGCCAATTGTTTATTTATGCAAGACCAACAACCAACTTGATTGTTTCGATCCTAGTAACAGGTGCAAAAACTTCATCGAAGTCTATTCCTTCTTTCTGTAGAAATCCTTTTGCCAAAAGCCTTGCTTTGTGTCTATTTACTTTCCCTTTAGGATTCATTTTCAATTTGTATACCCACTTGACATCAATTGCCTTCTTGCCTTGAGGAAATTCAACAAGTGACCAAGTGTTGTTATCTTCGATAGATTTCACTTCTTTGTACATTGCTTTCACCCACTTCAAATCCTTCAATGCTTCAGCTGCATTGACAGGTTCGACATCTACATAGAAAGCATAATGTACCAACTCACCTTTATTATCTATCACATCATCTAATGTAATCACACAATCTTGCAATCTTGCAGGAATGCGTCTTGTTCTTTAAGGTCTGCTTGTACTTGGTTGATCTATAACTGCTGGTTCCTCTTATCGAACTTCTCTTTTGAGTTGAGTTTCTTATTCTTCAAGTAGGATTCCCACTGAATCTTTCTTGACATTTTCAGTCCAATCCCATTCTTTAAGTTCATCTATAATCACGTCCCTGCCGATCACAATCTGCTTGTTCACTGGGTCGAACAACTTGTAACCTCCTGTCGAATGATATCAAACTAGAATCATTTGACTCAAATTGTCATCAAGTTTCTTCTCAACCAATCTGGCACATGTCTATATGCAATAGACCTAAATACCTTCAGATGACTCAAGCTAGGCTTCGCACCAGACTAACATTCTTCTGGAGTAATTCTTTCTAGCTTCTTCGTAGGACATCTGTTCAAAATGTATGTTGCAGTCGAAACAACTTCACCCCAAAACTCTTTAGGTAAATTCTTGCCTTTCAACATACTTCTCACCATATTCATGATGGTTCGATTCTTCCTTTATGCAGTTCCATTATACCGTGGAGTATAGGGTGACACCACCTCATGCACAATCCATTCCCTTTTACATAACTGTCTAATTCTTTCGACACATACTCTCCACCATCATCAGTTCTCAAAACTTTGAGTTTTCGACCACTTTGTCTTTCGACCATAGACTTAAACTTGACAAATACCTCAATCACTTCAATTTTCTTCTTGATTAGGTAAGTCCACAGCTTTCGACTGAAATCATCTATGAATGTAACAAAGTATTTGTTATCTTCCATCGAATCCACCTGGATTGGTCCATATACATCAAAGTATATGACTTCAAGAATAACCTTCGACCTGCTTCCTGCATCCTTGCTGAAGTTATTCTTGTGCTGCTTCTTCGCCTCCACACATTCCTCACATACCTCGTTTGGAATGTCGATTTTTGGCAATCTTGAAACCATATTTCTTCTCTTCAAATCTCTGATTTCTCTGAAGTTGAGATGGCCTATTCGATAATGCCATATCCATTCATCTCTGCTAGCTGCAGTCGAAAAGCACTTGTGCTCCATCACATTTAGTTCGATCTTGAAGGTTCTATTTTGATACATAAGAGCCTTCAAGATTAATCTTCCATTTGCGTCGATGACTCTCATTATCTTATCTTTGATCAACACTTTATAATTCTTTTCGACCAACTGCCATATACTGAGCAAATTACTCTTCATGCCTGGTATGTACAACAAATTGGAAATTATTGACCTCTTGTCATCTTCCCTCATAATCATAACATCACCAATACCTTCAGCTTCTAGGGCATTGTCATTTGCGAATTTTACCATATTTTTCATTGAGGGCTTTATGTTGACAAACCAATCTTTCCTTCCAGACATATGTGATGAGCATCCTGAATCCAAGTACCATTGGTCCTTGAATCTATCTTCATCTCTTGTTGTGACCATCAGCATCATCTCTTCTTCTTCTTCTTCTTCTTCTTCTTCATGTTTTGCAAACTTTGCATCACTTTCTTGATTTTTCTGTTTTTTTGGACAATCACTCGAATAGTGGCCATACTTCTGACAATTGTAACATTGAATGTGACTCTTGTCAGGTTTTCGACCACCACCTCTTCCTCTATTTGCAAAACCATCTCTTTAGTTGCCTTGGTACGGTATTATCTGATTCGACGCGTTTCCTTCGTTCTAGTTTCCTCTACCAGTCAATTTGTAGCCGCCTCTACCTCTGTCGAACCACTTTCCTTTGCCTTTGGTTTCTTTTGCTGAATGTGCCTGCAATGCCACATCACTCTTCGACTTACTTGCAGCTCTTTCATTCATTTTTTGTTCATGAGATTCAAGCGTCCCTTGAAGCTCTTCCTTTGTCAATTTCGACAAGTCTTTCCCCTCTTCTATAGCCACCACCAGGTGGTCGAGCTTAGGAGCCAAATATCTCAAGATCTTCAAAACAACAACTCTTGTTGGTAATGTTTCTCTACATACCTTGATTTGATTCACTAGTTTTGTAACCCTAGTGAAGAAATCAGATATGCTCTCACTATCTTCCATCTGAAGCAATTCATACGTTCTCTTGTGAGTTTGTAACCTCACTTCTTTCACCTTTTCTGCACCACCAAAAGACTTCTCAAGTACATCCCAAGCTTCTTTTGCAGATTCTGAATCACTCACATTTTCAAAATTTTCTGGACTCACACATTGATGAATTATAAAGAGTGCTTTATAACTCAGCTTCTCAATTTCTGTGTGTTTCTTCTTTTCTTCTTCTGAAGCGTTTTCTCCAAGCGCTTCGAATCCATCTTTTACAAGATCCCGAAGACCTTGACACTTGAACAAAACTTTCATCTGTTTGCACCAATTCTCATAGTTGTCTACTTTCAAAATTGGTAGAGTTGCTGGATAATTTGCATTCCCATAATTCACCACCGTGAATTCTTTTTCTTCCTCGATCTTCTTGATCGATACTTCCCTTGAATCGAAATCGAGCTCTTGATACCAGATGTTGGAAATCCACCAAATATCAGTGATGAATTTCTACCAATCTTAATGTACAAGATTGATATCACCACACAATGACAATGAATTATGAGAACAGAAAAGAAAAGAAAGAAGACAATTATTTTCTGTAGAGTTTCTCTCTGCTCACAAACTGTGGAGAACTTTATTAATTACTTGCAACTGCAAATTCTGTGATTACAATGAATTAACTTGATTACAAAACTAGGGGTTAATCTCTCTATTTATAGATTTAGGTTATCCACAATCCAAAACTATAAAAGTCCAAAATGTCTATTTTAGATCTAAATCAAATCTATCTAAGTCTAAAACAAATCAAATATGTGTGCATGCTTCGATCCATAAACTCTTCGATTGGACAATGACTTCCTTCAAGTAACCTGCTTCAATTCACCTCTAAACCCTTTAACACACATAGTTTTGATATTATGAATTACAATTTAACAAGTTTAAGCCTGACTGAAACACTAATTACACTCTTTTGATTTGTGCATTTACAAATTACCGGTGAATGAAAATTAGGAATTTTAATGAAGAAATTTTAATTGGAAATACATTGCACGTGAGGAGGGAAAAGATAAGTGAGAGGATGAAGTTTCTTCAGGAACTTGTGGCTGGATGCAACAAGGTGACTTCTAAATTTTAAACTAGAGGAATTCACTGTTCTACATTATAATTGCTTTTACGTGCTCGCTTTCTTTTTAACTTTCAAAGTTTGTCGATGTTTGCAGGTCACCGGCAAGACAGTAATGCTGGACGAAATCCACTATAAAATAAGTTGTGTTTTGCCACGTGAATCCCACGTCGCTAACACCCAAATCACGCCACAACTCCATTTTTGCCACCTTGAGAAACACGTCGCTGGAGAGCGCGTGGCAATTTTGTTGCGGCGTAAAAAACATGTCACAACGTTGCCACGTGAAATTCACGCCGCAACAAACTTTATAGGGTCAAAGCAATTCAGAGCAGAGCAGAGGGTCAGAGCAGGTTTATATTTACTTTTACGTTTGCTGTTGCGGCGTGTTTTCCACGTCACTAATTAGTGACATGAAAAACACGCCGCAACTTATTTTTTTTAAAAAATAATTTATTTTGTGTTTTAAATATATTAATATAATTTAAACACTTAAAATTTAATTTAAACACTTAAAATTTATAAACTCCTAAAAATTTAATTTAAACACTTAAAATTTATAAACTCCTAAAATTTTAATTTAAACACTTAAAATTTATCACTAACGTTACTACATAAATTAATAATTATAACTGTTATTCATCACAATTTATTTATTTATTTGTGTTTTTCACTAATTACTATATTTATTATTATTTATTTTGTAACATTAATTTACTTATTACTAAATTTTTATTATATACCCCTAAGAATATAATCAACTTAAATTTTAAATGGTTATAAAGATATAAAATATAAAGTAATGACGATATAATCTTTTTTATTTTTAAATTTAAAATAAACTAAATAATAAAAATAATTAATACTATTATTTCTAACAAATTAAATATTTTTTATTTTGTTTTTATAAATAAAATAAAATCATATTCAATCAAATTCAATTAAAATTACAATATTATAATTTAATCCAAATTCAACCTAAAATTTAACTAAATTCAGAAAATATACTAAATTCAAAAAAAAAATTCAAGAAATACCTTTTATCTTCTAACTCCTTCAATCTTCTTGTCCCTTTTTGCAATCTACTTCTATCAATCTTCTTCTATTCAAAGAAAAATTAAAAAAAAATTACATCCAATAATACAATAAATAAAAAGTTGTTAACAAAATAGAGACAAAATTGAATTGAATTTACCTTAAAACAAGAATTAATGGAGATTGAAGGGATTTTATATTGGAGAAGAACAAAGTTTATGAAGAACAAAATGGTTATGGAGGGATGGAATGTGAGGAGATGAGGGAGAAGAAGAGTTTTCAATGTAACATATAACACTACTGTCTGTTTGTGGAGCGTGTGAAATAAATATATAAAACACTTAGCGACGTGAAAATCACGCTGCAACGTTGTCACGTGATTTTCACGTCGCAACAATCCCAACAACTATATTCTCTTTCTTCACATCCTTCAAAGCCTGAACACGTCAGTCTGTGTTGATGAGATTTTTTACTCTTAAATGTTGCGACGTGAATAACACGTCACAACTTACTTTTTCAAAATTTCAAAATGACAAATATCTGAACGTTAGAGCAATTTAATTATTTTTTATTGTATTTTTAGTAGCGACGTGAATCCCACGTTGCAACATTTTTTTTATAAAAAAAAAAACTGACAACCTTCAAACTTCTTTATTTTATTAATAAAACATGTTGCCACGTGATTTTCACGTCGCAACTGACTTTATTTAACCACATAAAAATCACGTGGCAAAATCACGTGGCTGGAGAGCCTTTTTCTTATAGTGATCATCAACTATATACAATCACTTTAACGACAAGTTAAGATATAGTCAAAGCTGAGAACTCTTATCTTTGTATTTCCCACCAAAGATTTTAATCCTATTAGTTATTTTGCCCTATATATTTTATAACATCTCTCATATATACTTCCTTTTTTTCTCCCTTTATACTTGATAGTAATACAGTGTAATACATCTTCATCTCACTAAACAACAACATGTAGTGCTTATTTTTCACTTATAACACTCTCATCATGCTGTTATAATGGTTTACATTGTCATTAACACTTACAGTTACATCATCAATAACCATATAGATATAACTGTTCAATTTATCCATTTTTCTCAAATGTATGTCTCATCTAGACCATTATGTATGCCACTTAAATTTATACAGCTCACTACTTCAATATATCCAAATCAGTCCTAATAATCTTTTTATCTTTTTATTTTATGTTTTATTTTTAATTAATAAAAATTTATCATTAATTCATGGACACTATCACCACAATTCTTTTTTGTTTTAATCAACAAAATAATCTTTTTATCTTTTTATTTTATGTTTTATTTTTAATTAATAAAAAATTATCATTAATTCATGGACACTATTACCACAATTCTTTTTTGTTTTAATCAACAAAATATTTGTATATATTTATAATTATTAATAATATTTTTATTAAACTTTTTTTTCAAATATCTCAATGATATATTGTAAAAATTATTTTAAATTATATATGGCTAAGTTTACATTTTTATAAATATAAAAATGAGTAAAAATATTTGTTTTTAACATAAATTTAATTAATTAAATTAATTAATTTATCATTAAAAATACTAATTAATATATTTTTTTAATTTTAATTTATGTTTTATTTTTAATAATCAAAATTTATCATTATTTCACGGGTCACTCACTACAAAATAAGTTGAGTTTTGCCACGTGAAAGCCACGCCGCTAACACCCAAATCACGTCACTACTCAAATTTTGCCACCTTAAAGAACACGTCGCTATATAGCGCGTGACAATCTTGTTGCGGCGTGAAAAACATGTCACTAAGTTGCCACGTGAAATTCACGCCGCAACATACTGTATAGGATAAAAGCAATTCAGAGCAGAACAGTGGGTCAGAGCAGGTTTGCAATTTTTGTTACGTTAGCTTTAGCGACGTGTTTTTCACGTCACTAATTAGTGACATGAAAAACACGCCGCAACTTGTTTTATTTAAAAAAAAAATATTTTCTGTTTTAAATATATTAATTATGTTTTAATAATTAATATTATTTTTTGTTTTATTAAATTTATAAATTAAATATTATAATTTAATTATTAAATACAATATTATTAATCAAATTATCAAAAACAAAACTAAATATATCTAAATGTATAAATAAATATACTTAATATTATAAATTTAATAAACTCAAATTTAAATTTATAATATTTTTAAATATACCGTATCATTATAAATTTATATTACACAAATAAAAAACTAAATACAAAATAAAAATAAAACTAAGCAGAATCGTCGTCGGAAATGTCGGGAAGAAAGTCATCATTTTTTGGTGGTTATTATTTTGGCCACCACTGTTGGGATTTCTACCAAATGCTTGCATAAATTGTCGCATTTGCTCCTCCATATCAGCTTGCCTCTTCACCATTGCCTCAATTTGTCTATTATGTTCACCCCTCATTGCCTCCATTCGGGCATCCATTTGGGCATCCATTTGGGCCTTCAATGCCGCCTCACGATCTTCGGACTCGCGTCTAGCCAATTGTCTTACCAGTTCTAACTGATCTGGTGTCAAATTTGTTTGACGTGACCCTCCTTCACCGTCTGCAGCTCTCTGATACAGATTTCTATCCCCACTCCTCAAGGTGCCCGCCAAATTTCCACCACCAAAAAAACACCCGTTAGGCCCCTTTCCCCCAACAACTTGACTCCAAATATAGAAATCCACATCTGGGTGAACCGGTTTTTCTGGAGGAGGCGTATACTGAGGATTATGGGTCAGAAATTCTACAAGCAACGCCTGATAATCCTCCGACACATACAATAAAAAAATCAAGTTTAATGTATAAGTAACATTAATGAAATTAAATGAAATAAAAAAAAATAAAAAATAAATAGCCACGTGATTGTAACGCCACAACTTATCAGTTGCCACTCAATTTTCACGCCATAACATGTCACTTGCTACATGAAAATCACGTCACAAAATTGCTTAAAAAAAATATAAACATAAATTTACTTACCATGGCTTTTTTTGTACGCTCGTCAGTAAATCCTCCCGATTTCTTTGTCCGAGTTTCCGTAACCAGCTCAGTCATCAATGGTTGTCTCCCCAAACGCTTAGCCTAAATATAAAAATTAACTTAAATTAATAATATGTTATAAATCCAAATATGACCTTAAAAAGTGGTAATAATTACCATGCGTCGAGCATGCTCAGCAGTACTAATACTTCCAACACCATTAATGCAACCCCCTTTTTCAGATGCCCTCATCTTCTTTGCAGTTTCAGATTTAGCCTTAAATTCATCTGATTTCCAATACTTAAGAAGTTGTTCAAAAACTTCTTTGCCTATCCATTTGGGACGAATGTCCAAAAGGTGCCAATTCTCTCTAACACGTCGTAGCATGTCAGAAAGTCGTCTTGAACTCCTCCCAAAATATTTTTTTTTACTTTGTTATGGTTCAGGGGATCCCAAACACATTTCCCCTGCAATATTGTATGACATTAAAATAAATAGTTAGATAAATTATAACAATAATGAAAAGGTCATTTAAATAAAAATAACTTAAGAAATAAATTAATTATACCTGAAATTGCTTGAACCATTCTTCTTTATCGGAAACTTCTCTAAAACTCTTCAAAAATGTTGTATAATTTTGCTGAATTATATAATTGATAACCTTAGCAGCAGTCCGACTCGGCCCGAAACTAAAACAACAATAATTGAATTAGCATAATTAATTATATAAAGTTATATTAAAAATGGAAATGTGTACTTATAAATAAAAATCAATAAATAAGAAACTTACGAGTTCCCTTCAGGCCATATCCAAAATCTCCCATCAATGGTATGAATCTCACTCGGATCATCATCCCCTCGAAGATCTCTCCCATCTATCTGATCATCATCCCCACCAAGATCGTCATCGTCCGACTCTGTGTGGGATGTGGGGGTGCGACCAGTCTGTGTGGGTCGTGAAGAGGTGGATCCTCCAGGCTGCTGGATGGATGGGGGCATCTGGGTAGGAAGTGGGGTGCTGGATCCTCCAGGCTGCTGCACGAATGAGGGCATCTGTGTGGGAAATGGAAAACTATGCTGGATGGATGAGGGCACCTGTGTCTGCTGGAAGGATGGCACCTGTGTCTGCTGGAAGGATGGCACCTGTGTCTGCTGGAAGGATGAGGGCACCTGTGTCTGCTGGAAGGATGAAGGCACCTGTATCTGCTGGAATGGTAAACCAGGTGGGGCCCCAGATGGACTAATAAAACATGTACTCCCAGATGGGAACTGAAGAGGATTCTGAGATGATAGTAATGGAGTAAATGGCATAGTACTGTCCATGGACATATGATGAACCTGACTCTGCGGGGGAGGACACGTGGCTGAGTGAGGTGACTGGCATACTACTACCCTTGGACGCCTGGGCTTCCTACCACTATCACTAGGACCTTTACCCTTATTATCTTTGGGTGGCATTTTTACCTAATTAAAGAAAATACAAGTTAACATATACATATTCTCATGAATACATATTCATTAAATCATCCAATAAATGATTCTTTGAGTAAAAATACAAGACACAATTCTCATGAATACATATTCATTAAATCATTCAATAAATGGTTCGTTAAGTAAAATTACAAGACACAATTCTCATGAATATAGGCTCACTATTCTGAATCGTCATGCTCGTTATCCATTTCATCATCGTTAAGTAAAATTACAAGACACAATTCTCATAGAAGTCATCTTCACCACCATCTGTAACTCCTTTCACAAATACGCCACTGTTTATGGTTTTTTTCCCTTCAGTCCATTCATGAGTGTGAAATTTATATCCGTTCACGAAGTATGTGTGCCATTTGTTTGCACTTTGACGAGGGCCATTAGACAAGTTTCTCAAATGGAGTATTTCTGGAGTCGGTGCAACAACCCTATACAATTTCTCCTTGAATCATGTTGGAAATTGGGCATGAATGACACCTGATGTTGATTGTACACCGGTACTTTCAAAGTAGGCGTTGTTAAATTCCCTAAAAAAACACACTATAAGTTTCAAGGTAATCAATTTTATATATTCACACTGTAAATAAAATTAAGAAGTTGGATTATACTTACTCAAGATATGGTTTAACTTCAATGCAATTGATCAAGACATGAACATGTGCAGATTGCATTTCTTGTTGGGTCAACCAATGCTCACCCTTCTTTCCAGAGGGACGACCTGGAAGCCCGAAGACTGATAAGGTGTACTGACTTCTTTCGATAACATTTACAGGATTCCTTATGATTCTTGGAGTTAACATCAAGTGCTTGAAATAGTGACTGCAAAAATGTGAAGTTTCTCGATGCAAGTAATGTGCACATAATGATCCTTCTACTCTAGCTTTATTTTTCACTGATCGATTTGAATCACCCATGAACCTTTCACACGGATACATCCACCTATATTGAACAGGTCCTCCTAGATAAGCCTCATATGCAAGATGCACAGGTAGATGTTCCATGGAGTCAAAAAAACCAGGAGGAAATACTTGTTCCAACTTACAGAGAATGACTGGAATATTTTGGTCTAACTTAATGATGTCATCCACTCTTAAAGCGGAAGCACAAATATCTCTAAAAAATTGACTAATTTCAGTGAGTGGATTAAGCACATGTTTGGGTAGAGAACCGAACGCAATTGGTAGCAATTGTTCCATAAAAACATGGTAATCATGACTTTTCATACCATGCAACTTCCCAGTGTTAGCATCAGCACACCTTGCTAAATTTGAAGAATACCCGTCGGGCATTCTCAAACCTTTTAGCCATCCACAAACCGCTTTAGCTTCTTGGGGGGTCAGACTGAAACAAGCTTTGGGTTTAAATAATTTTCCATTTGGTAGAGGCTTCAATTCCAACTCTTTACGATTACACCAAATTTCCATGTCTTGTCTAGCCTTCACATTATCTTTTGTTCTGTCTTTAACATCCATCACTGTGTTAAATACGTTATCAAAAAAATTCTTCTCAATATGCATAACATCAAGATTATGGCGCAACAAATTATCTTTCCAATACGGGAGGTCCCAAAATATACTTCTTTTTGTCCAATTATGTGTGACCCCATATCCTTCAATTCTACATGTTTTGCCAGTATCTGTAAACTTTGGAAGTTCACAAACTTGGTTCCATATAGCAACTGGTGCCAGTCGAGGCGGAGGCAGATCTGTTACCCGTTCATCCTTTTTGAAATTTGTCTTGTTTTTTCTAAAGGGATGATTTGATAGTAGGAATCTGCGGTGACAGTCAAACCACGAGCTTTTCCCCCCTTTTTCCAATGTAAACGCCTTAGTGCATTCCATGCAATGCGGACAACCCATTCTACCATGCGTACCCCAACCAGACAACATGCCATATGCTGGAAAGTCGTTAATGGTCCACATCAAGGCAGCTCGCATAGAAAAGTTTTGTTTACGGGATATATCATAAGTCCATTCTCCATTATTCCACAACCTCTTCAAATCATCAATTAAAGGTTGTAAATACACATCAATTCCGGTTTTTGGACTCGAAGGTCCTGGAATGACGCACGTCAAAAACATGTATGGTTTTGTCATGCACATCTCAGGAGGGAGATTGTAAGGGGTTACAATAACTGGCCAACAAGAATACGCACTTCCGGACGCTTGGACATATGGAGCAAAACCATCAGAGCATAATCCAAGCCTGACATTTCTAGGTTCAGCGGCAAAATCATGATGTACCTCATCAAAGTGCTTCCATGCATGGCCGTCAGATGGGTGTCGCATATTGCCTGGGCTTGTTTTGTTTGTATGATGCCATGTCATTTGACTTGCACTGTGCATTGAAGAAAACATTCTTTTTAACCTTGGTATTATCGGAAGATAAAACATGGACTTTACTGCTACCCGTTTTTGGTTACTGTTAATGGCTCTATTGCGAATTTTATATCTTGGACTATGACAAAACTTACATTCCTCTGACGATCCATCTTGAGTACCAAACTCGTTTTCATAAAACAACATACAACCATTAGTGCAACAATCAATCTTTCTTACTCTTAAACCCAACTTCGACACCAACTTCTTTGCATCATAGAAACTCGCAGGCAAGTTGTCTTTTGTTGCAGTTGAGTCCAACATCATTTTTGCGAAGTGCTCCAAACACTGATCAGGAACATTCCAATTTGACTTGGCGGCCAATAATCTAACACACATTGATAGCTTTGAGTATGACGACCCCTCAAACAACGGCGTATTCATCTCATTCAACAACTGATAAAATCTCTGCGCTTCCTCATTCGGCAACTCTTCCCCGTCAAAGTCTTCAGGTTGATCATAGGTCACGTTAACACCAAAAGCATCACCAACTATGTCACCTATCAGATTAAAGTTTTCTTCAAATTCCATAGGTGGTTGCATAACCGGTTGACTACTTGAAGCATCTGTGTTGCTAGTCTCTGGTACATTACTCGGCAGTGTTTCACCATGATGCGTCCAAACCCAATAATTTTCAACGAAACCTTTCCTATGCAAATGACGTGTTATTTCCTCTGGGTCACTAATTATATATCTACATCCACATTTAAGACAAGGACACCTAACTCCTCCTTCACTTCGACAACGTTCCTGGGCAAACGTCCACGCGATAAAACCATTAACCCCGTCTATAAAATTGGGTTTAAGTGCGCGTCTTCCTGGATATAGTCTATCGTACATCCAACTACGATAATACATATAATATTCCATTTACTGCAAATTTATATAATCAAAACCTATTTAATTAGAAATATTAATTAATCAACTTAATAATAATCCTAAACATATACAATTAAAGATAAATATATGCTTTCAACAATATTTATAAACTCCTAAAAATATTTTTAAACACTTAAAATTTAATTTAAACACCTAAATTTTATAAACTCCTAAAAATTTAAAAACTAATTAAACTCCTAAAAATTTAATTTAAACACTTAAAATTTATAAATTCCTAAAAATATTTATTTATTTTTAAACACTTAAAATTTAATTTAAACACCTAAATTTTATGAACTCCTAAAAATTTAAAAACTTATTAAACTCCTAAAAATTTAATTTTAACACTAAAAATTTATAAACTCCTAAAAATAAAAAAACTTAAACTCCTAAAATAATTAAACTCATTCATCATCACAAATTAATAATTAATAATTATTATAAACTAAATAATTAAACCTAACATTTAACTCAAATACAGAAAATATATATATAACCTAAATTCAACAATTTTAACCCAATGCAAATTAATCAAAATCAGAAAATATACTAATTTCAAAAAAAAAAAATTCAAGACATACCTTTTATCTTGTAACTCCTTCAATCTTCTTGTCCCTTTTTGCAATCTATACTTCAATCTTCTTTTTATCCTTCAAAGAAAAATTGAAAAAAATTTATACTCAAAATAACACATCAAAAGCTATTAACAAAGTATATAAAACATGAAATTGAAATTACCTTACAAAATGGATGAAGATGGTAGGAATTAAAGAGTGGAGAAGAAAATTTTTTGGGGAAGAAAATGGGTATGGTTGAAGAGTGGGGAAGAAAATTTTTTGTGAAGGTTGAAGATGAAGAAGTGATAGAAACAGAAACGTTGTGGAACGTTTTCATAAGTTACATAAACCACGTAGCGACGTGAAAATCACGCCGCAACGTTGCCACGTGATTTTCACGTCGCAACAAATTTACAACTGCTTTCTCTTCCTTCAAAGCCTGCACACGCCAGTGTTGGAAGTTGTGATTGAATTAAATTTTGTGATATTTTAATTAGCGATATGAATCTCACGTCGCTACTTTTTTTAACAAAGAAACGTAACTGACACACTTAATGTAGCTGTTTTATATTATTAAAACACGTTGCCACGTGATTTTCACGTCGCAACTGGTTTTATTTAGCCACATGAAAATCACGTGGCAACTTCACGTGGCTGGGGAAGCTTTTTCTTGTAGTGACTATCACCACAATACCTTTTTTATTTTAATCAATAAAACATTTATAAATATTTATAGTTAAAATTACATTTCCATCTAATGACTTTATGCATGAATGAAGTTACCCGTGCTTCCGTATTCATATACATACTATATGTTTTATTTTTTTAATAATAGCTCATTTTGCATTTGCTAAAAATTCATATTTTCTCCAACTCACATGTCATTTTTGGATATGGTTATTTAATACAATTGAGTTTTATAATCATTACTTATTTATAATTAAATCATTCATTTTAAATTTACACATGTCTAAATATATTTCATACAATGTCAAAATAAATTCACTCAGGCGGGAGCACGGGTCTCTGACTAGTATCTATTAAAAATTGATTGTACGAACTTTTTAAATTATTTTTTTAATACAAACTTTTTACATTAAAAAATAATATTTATAAGCGTGTTCTGAAAATCAACATGTTATTATATCATTTGTCTTTGACACTTTTGGTTTCCTAGCACCAGAAGTAGTTGATCTTTTACAGAGAGTTCAAAGATTATGCATAACTATGTTGTATCTCCTGGGTCTATAGATGTAGTTTTTAAGAGGATTGATTTTGTGATCTAAAAAGGAGTAACGACGCAGCTTGTTGCCCGCTTGCCTTCTATTTATGTATTGACCTAATTTTTCATGATTAATATTAATGTAAAATCAAATTTCTTCAAAAAAAAAATAATTATTTGGAAACCATAGTAGAGCCTTTTCTTGGCGATTTCTGACGATCTTCTTCGGCAACCGCAAAAAACCTTCTCTTAGAACGTGATACTCCACTGGAGATGGTTTAAACTCCTCAACATAGGCTGAGGAATTGTCTTGAGTGTGGTTTTGTTTGTAATCTTCTGATAGACCTATGGGCCGGGGGTGTGGGAGACCAAAAACAAGGCTTCTCCATCATCGATCTTAGCCATAATTTTGAAGCAGAGGACAGAAACAAAGGGGGAATGAAGGAGGATCCAATGTTGATAATGATGAAAACTCTGAAAAAAGTTACAATTTTGAAAAGATAGACGAGACGAAGACTCAAGAATTCCTTAAGGTTATTCATAACTTGGAAGCGGAAACTAAGGAACCACCAAAACAACTCTGGGTAGATGTTTTTAGTGGTAACCGAGTCCTCTCAAATGGAGTTCCAATTGAACTCATAGCTCCCAAAATAGTGGAGGGAGTAATGGAGGTTGAAATTGAAAACAATGACATCAAATCTGAGGTAAAATTTTGGGAATCTTCTCTGATTATGTATGTCATAGGAAGAGAATTTAGCATGAATGCAGTTAAGCAATACATGATGAAATTCTGGAATTTTGTTTCCCTGCCTGATATGTTCTATCACGAAGAAGGGTGTTTTTTGTTGAAATTTGGATCACATAGAGACAAGGACATGATTCTTATGAAGGGACCTTATACAATACACAACATGCCCATGATTCTGAAGGATTGGACTCAAAATTTCAATTTTAAGAGAGATATGCTGCGAACTCTACCCGTGTGGGTGAAATTTCCAAATATCCCTCTTCAATTTTGGAGCCCTCACAACTTGGGGAAGATAGGCAGCATGCTTGGAAACCCGCTATTTACTGATGAGTGCACAACCAATAAGTTGTAGGTATCTTATGCTCGTATACTAGTGGAAATTGATGTCACCCAAAAACAAAAGAGATTGCATCATCATACAGAATAATGCAGGACAAGTTGAACCAGCAGGTGGAGTTTGAATGGAAACTGATCTTCTGTGAGGTTTGCCAAAAGGTAGGACATCAATGCCCATATAAAAAGAAGAAATAATGGAGAACCAAACCCCTCAACCAAAACCAACTGAAGAAGAATCTAAGCCTGCCCAGGAGGATGAGGGCACTTCCAAATAGACTCTTGTTAAGACAAATATGAAGCATAAAGGCAAAGGGGTGGCTAGTTAAAATGACAATGATGATATAGACTGTAGAAATGATTTTAATGATCTAAGGTTTTGGGATCATAGAGTAGTTTTGGACACAGGTCCATGATTGTCTCTTGGAGTGTTAGGGGGATTAATAACTCTGACAAATGTAAGGAGGTCAGTTCCTCCTGAATAGTTTGAAACCAGAGATTGCAGTTTTGATTGGGACTCGAGTCAAGCATCATAAAGCCAAGAATATTATAGATAAGCTTGGTAGCAAATGGATGTTTCTTGATAAGTACAACATGCATCATAATGGTAGTATATGGGTGTTATGGAATGACACTAAGATCAATATTTCTCATCATACTAGCTCTTCACAATTTACTCATTATTCCATTCACAAAAACAATGGTGACTTTGTTAGTTGGTTTACTTCTATCTATGCTTTCAATACCTTAGAGGAAAGGAAACACATTTGGCATGATATTGAGCAGTATGATCCTTAACCCATTGGGCCTTGGTTCCTTATGGGTGATTTCAACAATGTGCTTTGTGTACATGATAGATTGGGAGGCAACTTGGTTTCTAAAAATGAGTATACAGATTTGGCTAACATGATAGAACAATTGAATCTTCATGAAAAGGACAGTATAGGGGACAAATTCACTTGGACTAATAATCAAAGCAATGGAATCATATACTCTAGGATTGATAGAGTGATTGGTAACATGGATTGTCTGCAGGCTAATATAGATACTAACATATACATCATGGAAGCTAGCATATCTGACCATGCCTTACTTTGCCTCAGAAACAATTAGCCTAGGACTCCCACTAGAACTCCCTTTAAGTTCCAAAATGCAATGACCACAACGGATGGATTTCATAATTTTGTCAAGGAAAACTATAACCTGCCTCTAGCTGGTAATGCAATGTATGTACTTTGGAAAAAACTCCAAAGACTTCAACTTGTTATCAGAAAGCTTAGCAGACCTTTTAGGGGTATTTATCAACAAATTATTAAAGCCAACGAGAACCTCAAGAATGCTCAAGTTGATCTTATCAATGACAGGATGAATGTGCTTTTAATTGAGAGAAATAAGTCTTGCACCATGGAAGTTATCAAGCTGAGGAATATAGAGGAACAACTCCTTAGACAAAAAATCCAAAATGGAGTGGTTGAGACTGGGAGATGGAAATAACGCTTACTTCCATGCCTCTTTGAAGACTAAAAGGAAACACAATTAAATTAGTAGTCTGATGAAGGACACATGTGATATAATTCATGGTAAAAAGGAGACAAAAGAGAAAATCCTTAACTTTTATACATGTTTAGTTGGTACAAAATCAACAAATTTGATTAACATTGGTGTGGTAGGTATAAGATCTGGACATCAACTCAACACTAATCAAAGGGAATCCTTAATAGCTCCTATCACTGAGAAAGTGGTCTACCTCAGCTTAAAAGTAATAAGTGACTCATCTGCCCCTGGCATTGATGAATTCAGCTCCAAGTTCTTCAAAACAACTTGGGACAACACTAGGTTTGATATAATGCAAACAGTTAGAGAGTTTTTTGAGAAGGATAAGTTGTATAGAAAAGTGAATTTCACTCTTGTTACTATGATCCCCAAAACCAATAATTCTCAAATGGTCAAAGACTTTGGACCCATTTCATTTTGTACTATCATATACAAGATCATTTCCGAAACTTTAACCACAAGACTGAGGGAAAAATCCCGAGCAACTTTATTCACAAAAGTCAAGTTGCTTTCATTCCAAGGAAACACATACATGATCACATAATTCTTACCTATGAGATTATTAAAGGATATGGTGCCAAAGGGGGAGTCCCTTGATGTATGATGCAAATGGACCAGTAAAAAGCCTATGATACTGTTAGTTGGAATGCCTTGGAAAACATCCTTAAGGAACTCAGCTTTCCCCACAGATTTATCAGATGGTTCATGCTCACCCTGATAAATGTTTCCTAAAAGTACATAGTCAATAGAGAACCTACTAAGTTGCTTATTGGTAAAAGAGGGCTGAGGCAGGGAGATCCCCTATCCTCTTTGTGATAATCATGGAGTACATGCATAAAGTGCTAAACATACTACAAGACCATCCTAATTTCAACTTCCATTCTAGGTGTGAGAGATTAAACATAGTCAATCTTAGCTTTGCAAATGACTTATTACTTTTCTCTAGAGGTGACACTCAATCAGTCCAGATGATGATGCAAGCTTTCAAAAGTTTTTCAAACTCAATCTATCAGAATCAAATCTTCATCAATCATGAATCAATCACAATATTAAAAAAAGTCACAAAAGTGTCTAGGTTCATAATCTTATTCTCCAAATTTCAATCAAGTCTCAATTTGTATAAATATTTCCAAAAATATCATTAAAAAAGTGTTTTTTATTTATTTAAATAATATTTTTGTTTTCATATATTTAATATATTTTAAAATAATTTTTTATTAAAATCATCATTTTATGCAAAAAAAATAGCCAAAAAATCTAAAAATAAATGAAATCTTTTTCAGTTTAAATATTTTTCAAATCGTATATTGTATAGAGTCAAAATAGGATCAGATTCTTAAACTTGTTGACCAATATAGAAATTTGGGCTTTTTATGTTGGGTAATTTTCTTTTTGGTGTTTTGAACTTAATTTCTAATTTTATAAATAGGGCTCTCTTACCATAATTTTTCATCAACGATTACATGAACAATTTTCTATCTCTCTCACAAACATTCTTTCTACGCAAATCTTTTGATTAATTTTGGGGTTTTGAATAGAACACCTAAATTTTTTTCATTAGCAACCATAGGGAGAATCAATAATCATTTGTAGAACAATAAATCACTATAGTTCTCCTAAAAATTGTTGCTCTTCATATCGAAAAACAACAACAACTAAACCCTAAGGTCTCCATTCCATCATCAATCTGAAAAAAGAGGGATCTTGTACTGAAGGAAAAAAGGGGAATCTTGCACCGAAGGAGAAGGGAGAAAAGCACAAAGAAAGGGAAAAGAAGGATGGAGGGAGCAGTTTAATTTGGTCATAACATTTCAGGTTGATATTTTTTTATATCTTTAAGCATGTGTATGAATTGTATTTGATGTAGATTAGAATTTATGCTTGTTTGAGTTTTGGTTTGATTATTTGATTGCTATTTATTTTGTTTATGGTTTATGATATTCGTGTTTTTTTTTAAAAATTATTTTCACCTTTTTTTTAATAATTTTTTTTTCTAATCCTAAAAAGGCATTTTTTTTAACCTTAAGCTTTTTTATTATTATTATAGAAAAACCCTTTTTTTAAAATCTAAAAATTCTTTTTTCTAACTTTAACTTTTCTTCTTATTATTAGTATTAAAAAAGAATTTTTTTAATCTTAACTTTTATTCATTATTAAAAATACAAAAAAAAAAAAACAATAAAAATACAAAAATCTTTGCATCATCATACATGATCATCAAAAATCTTTCTTCATCTAAGTCTTGTGACAAGTGTTTGTAGACAAAGTTGCGTGAGAACATTGTGATATTCCTTTGTCTCCGTGTTGATTATATTATTGATCATTAGCAACGAGATGAATGCAATTTTAGAAACAAAGAGATTTCTAACTTCCATATTCAAGATGAAAGATCTTGGACTAGTTGACACAATTTTAGGGATCAAAGTAAAGTGAAATAATGGGGTTATGAACTTATTCAGGCACACTATATTGAGAAAATGTTTGATAAGTTCAAACATTTACACTTTAAGGAAGTGAGCGCTCCATTTGATCCTAGTGTCAAAATTCAAAGAATGATGTAAGAGTCATAACTCAATTGAAATATGAAAAGTATATAGTATTTGATGCAATGTACTAGACCCGACATAGCATTTGCAGTTAGTAAAATGAGCAAGTTTACTAGAAATCCAAATAGCTAAAAGTCCATCATTAGGATTTTCGGCTATATTTTGAAAACTAAAAACTCTTGGCCTTCATTATGATAAGTTTCCTATCATACTAGAGGGATATACCGATGCGAGTTGGACATCGAGTGTTGGAGATTATGAATCCACATATTTATTACTCTTTCGAACATGGAATTAGAGTTCGTAGATCTTGCTTCTGCTGGTCAAGAAGATAAATGGTTGAGGGACCTTCTGTAGGAAGTCCAATTAGCTAAAGACAATATTTCAAAGGTGTTGATACATTGCGGTAGTCAAGCCACTTTAGCTAGAGCATACAATAAAGTGCATAACAGAAAGTTTAGGCATATAGGACTTAGATGTTCTTTCGTGAGAAAATTGATTAAGGACGTAATCATTTCATTCACAAATATACGGTCAAGCTATAATTTGGCTGATCAATTTACTAAACCATTGGCCAGAGATTTAGTAAAGACTACCTCGAGAGGAATGGAATTGAAACTCCTTGAGTAAGAGTTCATACAACGGTAGCAACCCAATCTGAAGTTAAGAAAACCTTAACCTAAGATTCAATGGGTAACAACAAGGCATTGATTTGTATGTTTGTGCAACATTATGTGACAATGTTGACTATTATATATTGAGGGTTGATTTTTCAAACTCTTAATGAAGTTCAATGCCAAGAATATGTATATCAAGAAAAATAGTGTTGTACCCCAAAATTTGCCCTCTCATTTTATCAATATTTCCCCTCACAAGACTCTTTGGACTCAGGACCAAGCTAGGGTTTGCTCTGCTCAAGACATCTTCTTGCACTGTTGACCTGAAATTAGGGTTTGAGTTTGCACAAGGATTTTTGGACTTTCAATGCTCAAAGTGACTTTAATACTTCATGTTGGACTTATAAGATTGCCCATACCAAGTTTCAAGCTTTGAATCAAATTTTTGCCCAGTCAATTGCACAGTTGACCTAGAAATCAGCTGTATTGAGGAAAAAGTCAATTGTGGCCAATTTACAGTCAAACCTCATAATTTTTGATCCACATCAACATTATAGACTCATATGAACCATTTTATCAAGTTTGGATCACAACTCCTCAAGAAATTTGATCAGATCATCAAAAGGGTAAAATGGTCATTTTTAGGGTTTTGACTGCAGAAGGGAAATTTCTGATTTTTCACCTAGCCAATGGCAAATTGGATTCAATCATGGATTCAAGGACTCAATGGAATCATCTTGACATAATCACAAGGTTCAAAAGATCTCAAAAGCATTGGATTGACAGATGAATTTTCCAATCAACTGATCAAAAATCAACTGTACACTGAAAAGTCAAACTTTGACTTTTTGGTCAAAATCAAGTGCCAAGGGTCATTTTTCATCAATATGTGTCAAAACATGAAACTTGTTCACCAAGAAACCTAATTTTGAAAATTAGGATTTAAAATGGAAAATTTTCATAACTTAGAAATTTTCGAAGTTATGAAAATTTCTTATTTTTCCCCAACTTTTCCCAACTTTTTCACCATGATGAAATTGGATTCAGACAAAACTTCAAACATGAAAGTTGTAGTCCTCCACAAAATCTACAACTTTGATTCATAAAGTTTTCCCAAAAGATGCTTGTATCTCAAGTTATGATTTTTGGAATAAGGGTCCAAAAACTTTCTTCATGGCAATTTTTCACATAGTTCCACTTGTAATATCAAAATGCATTTCAAAGATGGATTGTAGAGCATGTTACAAGCTTTACAAAATATCTAAGAACTATCCAAAATCATTTGTGGTTAGGGAGAATCGAAGGTTTGAATTTGGCAAAAAGTCACTTTGATCCATGGCATTTTTCACTATGCTACAAGTTGCAATTTCTGTCCAGATTCATTTGTACTTTAATACATGTCTATAAACCCTTTCACACTCAAAAATTGAATGCAAACTCATTGGTTTAAGGCATTATTCTGATCAATGGAAGTTTACACAAGGGTTTAATCTATTTTTGGCAAAAAGTGAACAATGCCATTTACATAAAGCATGCTTTATGTCAAATTGTATTTCTTGAGCCATACACCAAGCCTTTTGTTGCAAACAAGGCTCCCTAATGTCAGGCAAAGTTCACAAACTTTGAGCAGCTAGAGTACAAGCCAGTACAACCATATCATTGTCAATTCTCACTTTTACTTCAAAACCAAGTAAACTTGCAAAAGATCCATATCTTTGAAAATCTGATAAGAACAAAGTTTGTAAGCATTTGACCCAAGTTTTGCATATTTCCTTGAGCCAGAAACACGAGTTATCCACTCCTCAAACACCCTTGAACATCAAAACACCAAAAACTTGCAAAACAGGGCAGCTTCTGCAGTTGCACCTCCATCTCACAAACCACTCGTGCGTTTAGTCCCAAACCTCTTCCAATACACTCTATACAACCCACCTAAACTATCCCAACCATTGGCCATTGACTGTAACTCCATTTACAAGCTTCACCATTTTTGATTTCAGCTTATGCAGGTTGACTTCTACAGGTTTATTCAAGCAAGCTCAAAGCAAACAAAGCATTGGGGAAGGTCAGAGGAAGTTCAGGCAAGCTCACAAACATCTCAGGCCTCACTGAAAACCCCTACATTTCCATACTCGAGTTCAACTGAAACATGTATTTTTCAACTTCCTATCTCTCTATTTAGGAATCATTAGGCTTAAGTTTGTGAATAAAAAATGTAGTACTCATTTCCCTTAAGCTGTACATATGCATAGATTTCATTTAAGTTAACTGTGTTGAGAGAATTTGATTTATGAACATTCTGAAAAAGTTAGGTTAGAAATTAGGGTCAGGGAAATTCTCTCTGGTCTTTGAGAGTTAGATTAAGTTCTTTATATGGTTGGAATCGTGTTGAAAAAAGCTATAACTTTTGTGTTGTGAGTTTTTGCTTTAGAGCACGTATACAGGATTTCCAGATTTGTATAAGAAAGCGCGCGTTTTTGTTTGAATGAAGGTTGAAGACGAAGTAGCTGGGCTGGGCCTGGCTATTTCTCACTTTTGGCGCCCCCAGCTTGCTGATTGCACCCCCCTGTCCCATTTCATTATTTTTTCATATTTTTTCTATTTCTTTTTCATTTCTGACTTTATTTTATTTTTTCTAAACATAAAAGATTACCAAAAACATTTTCATAAATTTTCACATTTTATTTTGTATTTTTTATTATTTTTTCTAACATAAAAAATAGTTTTCTTAAATAATATACTTTTATTTTTTCTAAATAAACTTGTAAATACTACAAAAAAATATTATACTTTTATTTTTATTATTTATATACTTAAATAATATTTTTTCTAACATATTTTTATTTTTTGACATTTGTATATATTTTTATTTTATTATACATAAACAAATATTATAATATATACATATTCTTAAACAAAAAAATTAGGGTTTTTACCCTTAACAAAAATAACCTTTTATTTTCTTATTTTTTTAATACATTAAATATTTTATTTTTACATACATAAAAATAAACAAAGACATTTTTTACATATTTATAATATATTGCATATTTATTTAATTGTCTATTTAAATATTTGCTTATTTATTGTTTGATACAAAGAATTCAATTTGGATGTAATAGTTAATCTTAGGGTTTTATTTTCTTGCAAATACTCCCCATTCAAAATTGTATCCCCCTCCCCATATCGATGTTGTAATAGCTTAGATTTATTTTTACGCACTTTATGCTTTCAAATATGCCATGATAGAGATTAGGGTTTGTATGCAATATCCAAAATCAAAACAAATAGATAGACCTAATACAAGACATAAAAGCATGTAAATTGACAACATAATGCACACATGCACCCCTAGGGTTCCATCCACTTGTTGCTTTTAAAATGGCCATGGTATGCATGTTGAGTATCTTGGCAAAACAAAAACAAAACAAAAGATCATAGTCCCTCGATGACGCTATCTTGGTTGTCTATACAAAATGATCTAGTCTTTCAAAAAACTTACTAAAAGATACTTAGCACAATTGCTATCATGGTCAATACGATGACCCGCGCCTATCCCATTTAACATCCAAATACAAGGTTTTTTACCAAATGCAATGGTAAAATAACAATGTAAAAGGGTTAAAAATATGTAGGAAAGATATTTGAGTAGATAGGGTAGATGCTCTTAGTTGCTTGAACAAAACTTGCAAACATCCTTGCTATTTTCAAAAACACATCACAACAAAATTTCAAAACATTTCCCAAAACAAACTTTCAAACAATTGAAACATTTTTCAAAAGACATACACCTTTGTATACATTCGAATAAGAATAATTACAAAGGTTGCCTAGACAAGGCCTCTTTTCAAAATACTTTCAAAACCACACACAAAGCACCTTTTCAAACAATTGAAAAGCAAAAGCAAGTGATCTAAACAAGTAACTAAGAGCCCATGGATAACCATGGATGAAAAGGGTGCTTGCACCTTTCCTTTTCATAATCTACCCCCCGAACCCAAGAAAACATCTCAAAGGTCTTTCCTGTGCTTTTTGACCTTTCCTTTGGATAAAATAAAAAGTCGGTGGCGACTCTTGCTAAACTGAAACATTTGCAAACACAAACGCAAAACCTCAAGTTAGTTCTCCCACCGTATCACAGAATTGGCGACTCTGCTGGGGACTATTCTAAAAGTGGGGTTACCTTAGGGTTTAGATCACCTTTACATGCTTACCTTGTTTTCTTTGATTGCTTTGCACTTGGTTCTATTGTTTGGGTTTGAAATCCTCTACCCGGATTTGGGAAACATTCATAGGTAAATAACAATACATTATGGAAACTGTGTGGGGTATACCGACATGGTTGAAGCAATAACTATATTAGTGCAACATATTTGTGGGTACCGGTAGCCTTTGAGTCAATCAAAGAGAATACGGGGCCGCTGAGTGATGTCATGAAGAACTAATGGACTTTTAGAACCTTTACTTGACCATCTTGGCCTTTTTAGGGGTAGTGAGATGATCGACTTTGGTGCAGTCTGAAGTTGGTAGATACTCGATACTACACTCATTGAGGGTTGTTTTCTTGGAATATTTAGGTCGCCAGTAAATTGGCTAAACTGAAACAATGAACACAGAAAATAATCCAGTGATATTGAGCTCCTTAGAACCCGGTTATTATTTATAGGACAGGTTGAGCCAACTAACTTCAAGAGGGTACTTACCTATGAAACCCCATGCAAGCCTGACACTAGGATCTTGTGTGATTTGTTTGTACATATACTTGTACATACATCATGAACATCATGAAGCATCATGTGATACGGTGGGAGAGAATTGACTATTTTTAGAATGATGGTTTACATTTTGTGTTTGTTTTCGCAAAATGTCGCGGTAAGCAAGAGTCGCCATCGTCTTTTATTTTATCCAACAAGGAAAGGAAAAAAGCACAGAAAAATTCCCTTTTTGAGATGTTTCTCGGGTCCGGGGGGTAGATTATAGAAAGGGAAGGTGTTAGCACCTTTTCTATCCGTGGTTATCCACGGGCTCTTAGGTACTTGCTCAAAGTGTTTTCAAAAATTTCTTTTCTTTGTGTCTGTGGGTTTGAAAGAAGTTTTTGTAAGTGCGGAAAGTTTTATCTTTGGAAAGAGAAATTATTTAAGAACCATCTACCTACTCGAAAAAGGAATCAATCTGTACTAATGTCCTTTATATAATGCTATCCCACTATTGATGAGTAGGTAGCACCGTCGTTGGAGTTTTAAGGGTCAATTCGATTAAGGGACGTGTGGTCACTAAAGCAATGTTAGGACGCCTTAGCGGTAACCCTAATGTCTTAGATCATTTTTTCCGAGGCAACCGTTTCGAGGCAACTATGATCTTTGGACAAAAGGGCGACCTCTAAAACTTCTTATGCTCAATGACCATGTTCGAAGGCAACCAAGTGAGGTGCACCCTAAGAGTGCACATGTGCGAGTGTGTTGTTTCGGTTAATTTTATTTTTGTACATGTCAATGGTTATCTATGTTGATTTTAAGTTCATACATTCGATCTTGTCATGCATTCCCTATTACCAAACATCTAACAGTTTATAAGTTGCGGAAATTAAATTGCGGAAATTAAATCTAACTATTACAAGGCGTCGGGTATTTACATCGCCAAAAACAACCCTTGAAATTAAAATGCGGAAAGTAAATAAAGCGGTAAATAAACTAAATAGTCCTAATTAAAGCTATTACATTCTGGGAAACAATTACATCAATATGGTAAAATAGATCGCTTGCGAAAAGTTAAATCGAATGCGAGTTTTTTAGGGTTTTGACCTCTTTTTGAAAGAAAGCATTTTTTTTGGTTATTTTTTTGGATTAAAAGGAAATATACTAAGTTAATTAAATAAATAAATAAATTAATTAATAAAAATATTTTTTGGAGTTTTTGATATTTAAGGAAATAAAATAAATTTGGTCAAAGTTAGTAAAACCTAATATTCTACATTAATTTTAATTATTGCAAAAATATTAAAAGTTATACCTAATTAAAAACTAAATTAATTAATTTAATATTTATTTACAAAAATAAAGTGATGAATTTAATTTTAATAAATAAAATATATTTTTTTGGTTTTTGATTTTTATGAGGAAAATAATTTAATTGGTCAGTTAGAAAATAAAATAAATAATCAAAACAAATAAATAAATGAAATAAAAAAAGAAATAGAAATAACCAAAGGGGTTTGGGCCCAGATCAAGGGTGAGATTAGCAACTTAGTGGCCCAACAGGCGCTGGCCTGGGCTGACTTTTTGGAATTCCCTGCATGCACGTTGACTAGGTCTTATGATGGTTACCACCTTTGGGCCATCAGATTTGGCCTGGAGGCCATCTGGGGCTTTGAGATCTGAGGGCATATGATAGATCTTATGCTTTGGCTTGTACTGGATAACCTAAAAAAATTAACACAAATGCATGGGGGACCTGGGATTCGAACCCAAGTCCCATTGGATTTTGAACGTTTGCCTGGTCACTGCACCACTACGTTTCTTTTGTTATTATAATAGATAGCAGTTATTATATGGAGAAAATAATTAAATGTCATAATTATAAAAAATAAGCGCGAAATTATGAATGGTCCAATGGGGAGAGGGCACATCTTCGTCTTCTCCACTGAGACCTGGTTACTTTTACCTGCGGATTCACATCTGCAGCTAAATCCATAGGTCGATCCTAAAAACCGTTCTAGGCCATGAAAACTCAAACCACGACCATAGTCATGCTCGTCTCTTCCTCCTGAACACATCTATGTCCATTGATGGCCTTGATTTTGCCTGAAACTAAAACGCCCAAAAACAAATACCAAGAACCCTAGATTCGGGTATGGCACTATAGGTCATATAAACACAATTAAATAATGCAGAAAGCTTAAAAATTACTCAAGGATCATGAATATGTCAATGTTTTGTCAAGAAAATGCCAGAATAAGAGGTTGCGATTTCAAATACAGGGTCGTGTTTTGAAGGACTTACAACGCTTTTGAATGAGTATTGTGATACGGTGGGAGAACTGACTTGAGGTTTGCGTTTGTATTTGCAAATGTTGCGGTTAGCAAGAGTCGCCACCGACTTTTTATTTTATCCTAAGGAAAGGTTAAAAAGCACAGCAAAAACCTTTTGAGATGTTTTCTTGGGTTCGGGGAGTAGATTATAGAAAGGGAAGGTATTAGCACCCTTTCTATCCATGGTTATCCATGGGCTCTTAGTTACTTGCTTAGATCACTTGCCTTTTGTTTTCAATTGTTTTAAATGGTGCTTGAGTGTGTGGGTTTGAAAATGTTTTGAAAAGAGGCCAATGTGGTGGCAACCTTTGTAATGATCCATGTTGGGATGTATACAAAGGTGTACGTCTTTTGAAAAAGGTTTTCATTTGTTTTTGAAAGTTTGTTTTGAAAGTGTTGTGATGTGTGATTTTGAAATTAGGCAAGTGTTTTGTTTTGCAAGTTGATTCAAGTAACTAAGAGGTTATCTACTCCTAAATTTCTCAAAAGATCATTGCTATACTTTAACCCTTTTAACAAGTTTGCTCCACCATTGTATTTGGTGGGCAACCTTGTGTTAGGATGTGAAAGGGACAGGCGCGGGTCATCGTTTTAGACCATAATTGCAACGGCGTTAAATGTCTTTGAGCAATTTCTCTAAGGGACTTGATCATTTGTTTTTGTTTGTTTTGAAAAGTTTTGTCGAGGGACTATGATCATTCAAATTGTTTGCTTTGCCCAAAGAAGTTCAACATGCAATATGGCCCATTTATTTGAAGGCAACAAGTGGAAAACCCTAGGGGGTACAAGTGTGATTTGTGTGTCCATTTTCATGCTTGTTTATCTTGTATTAGGTCAAACTATTTTTTATCGTTTTTCGCATACAAACCCTAATTCTAACATGTTATCATTAGAAAGCAATAAAGTGCGAAATTAAAATTACTAAGCTATTACAAAACCAAATATGGGAAGGGGGGTACAAAGGTTCAAATGGGGGTATTTTGACAAGAATTTAAATCTAAATTATTACATCATTTTGAATATTTGCAAGGTAAATAAATTGCATAATTAAATGGAAATTAAATAAATATGTGAAATGCAAAAAGAAAGTTTTTATGTGTATGAGAAAATATTATTTATGTAAAAGAGAAAGGAAAATAAAAATGTATTATTTTTGGGAGTATTTTGAACTTAGGGTAAAAACCCTAATTTTAAAGAAAAAAGGTATTATTTTCTAATTTAATACAACTATCTATTCATTATTTATAAAAATAAAATAAAATGAAGTGTATTATGGAAAAAGGTATTTTTATATCAAATATTAATAAAAATGAAAAAATTCAAGTATTTTTATATTTTTATCTTAAATATATTAATAATCGCATATATATATATATATATATATATATATATATATATATATATATATATATATATATATATATATATATATATATATATATATATATATATATATATATATATATATATATATATATATATATATATATATATATATATATATATATATATATATATATATATATATATATATATATATATATATATATATATATATATATATATTAAACCCTAAATATGTATTATACACAAAATAAGTATTTATTTAATATTTTAATAAAATAAATAAAAGAGTATTTTTTTTTTTGTGTGAAATATTTTCAGAAGGTAAATAAAAATAAAAATGTATTTACACCCTTTTTTCTATTTTATTCTAATAATAGTATATATATATATATATATATTTATATGCAAACAAAAGAAATAAATCAAATAAATATGCCATATATTCAAAAAATGATGGAAAAAATATTTTTAATTTTTTAATGCCATGAGAAAAAATAAACAAAGTCAACCAAAAAAGAAAAAGTCAAAAATGTTAAAAAATGAACAAATGGGCTCAGGGGGGTGTGAATCAAAAAAGATGGTGTGAAAAGTAAAATAACACAGGCCCAGCCCACTGATCATTGTCTTCAACCTCCAGCTCAAACATTTTGAAAAAACGCGCGCCCCTGTTCTTCAATGTCTAACTCCTGATTCTTGGCTTTTCAGCAAAAACTCATAACACAAGAAATGTTCAGCATGAAGAGACGGTTTCAACCATATAAATAACTTGACCTATCTCTCTAAGATGAGGGAGAATTTCTCCTCCCCCAATTTCTGACCTAACTTTTCATCAATGTTCAGCCATGAAATTTTCTAAGCACACGAAATATAAATGAAATATAAACATATGAGCATGTTCAGGGCTATGATTGTGACATGTTTTCTTCAAAAATCTAAAGCTAACAATGCCTAATAAGGGAGATAGAACTCCATGAATGTACCTGTTCAGTTGGAGTCGAGCTTTGCAATGGAGGATGTTTCAGAGTGAAATGATGACTTGTACAGCTTCCTTGAAGTGTAAGGATGCTTTTCCAATTCCTACTTTGTCTTGAAACTCCCTGAATCGAGCTAGTGAACTCCAACTGCAAAACAGAAAATTAAAAATGGTGAAGTGGCTTGGAGGTGTTACAGGTCTGATTTTAGGACATGGTTAGCTTGTATATATTGTAGGGAAGGTAGAGGAAAAGGTTTGGATCAAAATGCTCGAAGGGATTGGGAGTTTGCACTCAAACTGCAGGGGTTCCCCTGTTTGAGCAGTTTCAAGGTGATTTTGAGATGGAGGGTGCTTTAGATGTTCAGGACTCGTGCAAAAGCTTGGATGTGGTCTATGGAATGTGTTTGATCACTTCTCTCTTCTGTTCCTAAGCTGAGATGAGATATGTGATAAGTTATGCAATGTTACTTGAAAATGAAGCAAGCAATGGTCACTTTTGTTTTTAGGTCAGTAGGGGCCTCTAATCCTGCTGCATAATCTTCTCTTGATCAGAGCAACTTGTCCATAATCTTGTGCCAAGAGGATTTTGCTTGTACTTGCTTGGATTTCAAATTGACATAAAGCTAGCTTTTTACAAAAATGGATAAAGCACTTTATCTAGTTTAGGATTAATCCACTATGCAATGTTAGAACACAAAGAACATGGCCTCAACTCATTGAATATGCATTAAATTATTGAGTATGGAATGGTTCAAGGACCTGTAATTAAGCATAAAGCAAACTGAATTCAAATTTGCAAGTTTGTGAACATGTTTGGATGAAGAACAAAAGTGGATTTTTGCCAACTTGTGAAATTCGAATCTCTCAAGTTATGAGGTTGTTTGATGAGTTCTTGGACATTTTGGAAAGCTTGGAATGTGTACTACAATCCATATTTGAAATGCAAATCAAAATTCCAAGTGGAAGGGTATGAAAAGTGGCCTTGAAGTAGGGTAGAAAACCTTGTCAAAATAGGTCAAATTTCACTAAGTTAAAAGATGGTTTAGTGCCCTTATTCAAAAAATTATAACTTGAGATACAAGCTTCAAATGAGAAAACTTTGTGAATCAAAGTTGTAGATTATGCAACATGCTACAACTTTCATGTTTTGACTTTTGTTTGAATCCAAATGGATCATGGTGAAAAGATGGGGCAAAGTTGGGAAAAAATTAGGGTTTTTCATAACTTAGAAAAATTCTAAGTTATGAAAAATTCCATTTTCAAACCCTAATTTGCATTTTGTGATTTCTTGATGAACAAGTTTCATGATTTGGCATGTTTTGATGAAAAATGAATCTTGACTCTTGATTTTGACCAAAAAGTCAAAGTTTGACTTTTCAGTATACAGTCAAAATTGATCAATTGACTGGGAAATTCAACTGTCAACCTTGTGTACTTGGGATCTTTTGAGCTTGATGAACATGTCAAGATAATTCCATTGGGTCCTTGAGTCCATATGTGAGATTGGTTTGCCATTGGCTAGGTCAAACAGTCAAAAATTGCCTTTGTGCAGTCAAAACCCTAAAAATGACCATTTTGCCCTTTTGGGGATCTGATCAAATTTCTTGTGGAATTGTGATCCAAACTTGATCAAATGGTCCATATGAGTTCAATATGTTGATGTGGATCAAATTTCATGAGATTTGACTGTCAATTGGCCACAGTTGACTTTTTCCCAATACAGTTGATTTCTAGGTCAACTGTCCAATTGACTGGGCAAAACTTGGAATCAAGACTTGAAACTTGGTATAGGTAAACTTGGGAGTCCAACATGAAGCATGAAAGTCATCTTAGGCATTTTAGGCCAAAACATCCTTAGGCAAACACAAACCCTAATTTGAGTCCAAAGTGCAAGGAGAAGTCTTGAGCAGAGGAAACCCTAACTGGATCTTGATCTTCAAAGGTCTTGTGATGAGGAAATGTTGAGGAAATGGGAGGGCAAATTTTGGGGTACAACAGTTGCCCCTGTTCAATCTTCTTGGACCTGAAGAGTTAGATTGGCAAGTTTGCCTTTCGTGACTCGAGGGTAAAAGGAGATTGGACACTAGAGTGCCCGGAAATTTGCACTCGCATGCTGGAGTCTCAACAATGTGGTGTCGGGAATGGGCTTATAGATGCCATTTAGAGAGGTGACAGAACCTTGTTGGGAATGGGCTTATAGATGCCATTTGGAAGTGTCGGTCGCATAAGAGATTCCTTAGCGAGAACTTGTGTATTTGAGAAGGACAGATGTTTTCCTGGCTTGTTACAGGTGTTTGATCCTCAGTCTCCTGATGCAGATATGCCCTGGCTGGATACAGGTATTGAATCTACAATTGGTTGCTCACAGATATGCCCTGGCTGGATACAGGAGTCGAATCTGGAAATAGTCGTTTAATAGATGTGCCCTGGCTGGATACAGGAATCGAATCTTCGAACTCTTCAGACGTGCCCTGGCTAGATACAGGAGTCGAGTCTGGAAACGTGGTCAACAGATATGCCCTGGCTGGATACAGGAATCGAATCTGGAGCTGTTGTAGTTGATAGATATGCCCTGGCTGGATACAGGAATCGAATCTTCGAACTCTTCAGACGTGCCCTGGCTAGATACAGGAATCGAGTCTAGAAACTGATCACTCTCAGATGTGCCCTGGCTAGATACAAGTATCGAATCTGGAATTGTGACAGTTGAAGGTAGTCGTTTTTGAGATTGTCTTTTTCCTGAAAAGGCAAAAACGTAAGTTGTATGCAATGTCATGATGTATGATATGCATGATATCATGATGTTCAACATGAGATGTTGTATGCGTTTCATCATGTATGTAAGCAAGATGTATGAAAATGTGAAATGTTTATGAGTGTAATTTCATCTTAGGAAAATAAATCCTTGACGAACGGCCGGGAAGCTGCTCTGTGGAAGAGATACTTGGCCGAAGTTTTGATGAGAGGCCTGCTGAGGACTTTAATGATGGATTCCGCTGGGGATAATGATGATAAAATCCACTGGGGAACTCCAAAGATAAACTCTGCTTGGGAATACCAAAGATAGACTCCGCTGGGGACTGAAGGAACTTTGCCGAGAGCGATCTTCCGTGGCTTTTAGCTGAGGATAACCCAGTTATAAGTCCTTGTGAGGAAATAACTCTAAATAAAACTTGGGTGAGACGTCCGTGCTTCGCAGGGGATAAGCTTGCAGAATTTACTGGGGATGAGCTTTAAGACCTGCCGGGGAATGTTGTGCCTTTTCGGGATCGATGGGGAATCAACTCCTCTTGGGGAAAGTATTGTCGCGTCCTGTTTTACTCTGCGGGGAATTGAGATGATTTGGCCACATTCTTCAGTTGAACCTACCTTGGTGCCTTGGCGGACAAAACAACCAGACTGTATTAGACAAACTCCACATTGCCCCTGTCTTTGATGTCACCTGTAATTAATCTCTTGTTTCATATGCAAACATTTATGAATCAGCAATTTAATGTCAAATGCATATATCAAAAATGAACATTGGACGTTCTTCGCAAGACAAAACAAAAAAAGGAAAACAATGGTAATTTGTATGGACAAGTGAATTTGTATTGATTTAAACTTTGCCTGTGAATAGGCGTTTTTTGTACAAGAGGCTGACATCCTAGTAAGAGGACATCGCCAAATAGTATAGAGTTTACAATTTGAAAAAGGAAACAAAACAGCTATGTGAACAATCCCACTGGGTTCCAACTCTGCTATCGCCTTTATGTCTTCGAACGTCTCATCGCTTTGCTGCCTAATTTGAAGATGAAGCTGATTGGTCAATGCCGAAATCTGGAGCCAGATAGTTGATGCCGAATTCCGGATGTGAAGTGATCCAATGAGACATAGTGTTACGCTTTTATCCCTAACTTTTGCCTGGACCGCCCTTTCGGGTTTTCAGTCCACCGGGATACCCATTTTTGCCCAAGCCGCCTTTTCAGGTTTTCGACTTGTCGGGTGTACAGATTTTTTTTATTCATTTCATCCCTTATTTTTGCCCGAACCCTTTTGGTTCGCCGGGAAGCCCTTATTTTTGCCTAGGTATGTCAACCTAGCGGGTCTTTTATTTATGCGTAGTATTTTTTCACTATGTCTGCATTGGCGGGGTGAGGAAGGTCGTCACCATCCATGGTGGTTAGGATCATGGCTCCTCCTGAGAACACACGTTTAACCACAAATGGCCCTTCGTATGTAGGGGTCCATTTGCCCCTGGGATCACTTTGAGGAAGGATGATGCGTTTGATTACCAGGTCCCCAACTTGATACTCTTGCGGTCTGACTTTCTTGTTAAATGCCCTGATCATCCGTTTCTGATACGTTTGACCATGACAGATAGCAGTGAGCCTCTTTTCGTCAATCAGATTTAAATGATCAAGTCGAGTCTGGATCCAATCATCTTCATTCAAGTCTGCATCCTTCATTATCCGAAGAGAGGGTATCTGGATTTCAATTGGCAAGACTGCCTCCATGCCATAGACCAAGGAGAAAGGAGTTGCCCCGGTTGATGTCCTTGCTGAGGTGCGGTACCCATGAAGAGCGAACGGTAACATCTCGTGCCAATCTTTATAGGTCACTGTCATCTTCTGCATAATTTTCTTGATATTTTTATTGGCTGCCTCTACAGCCCCATTCATCTTCGGCCGGTAGGGAGAAGAATTGTGGTGCTGTATCTTGAATTGTTCACAGAGTTCAGTGATCATTTTGTTATTGAGATTGGTACCATTATCCGTAATGATTCTTTCTGGGACGCCGTACCGACAGATCAGATTATGCCGGATGAAACGTGCCACGACGCTCTTGGTTACTGTGGCATAGGAAGCTGCCTCAACCCATTTCGTGAAGTAATCGATCGCCACCAAGATGAAGCGATGCCCATTGGATGCCGTTGGTCGGATCTCACCGATCATATCGATGCCCCACATTGCGAAAGGCCAAGGTGCCGTTAGGACATTCAAAGGAACTGGAGGGATATGCACCTTGTCAGCATAGATCTGGCATTTATGACAAGTTCGGGAGTGTTGGTAACAATCGGCTTCCATTGTGGACCAGAAATATCCTGCCCGAAGGATTTTCTTAGCCATGGTGTGTCCACTGGAATGTGTTCCAAATGTACCTTCATGCAGTTCCATCATGATTTTCTCTGCTTCAGCCTTATCCACACAACGTAGCAGAGTCGAATCATGATTCCGTTTGTAGAGAATGCCGTTGCTGAGGAAGAATTTTGCAGCAAACCTCCTCATGAACTTCTTATCATTGACAGATGCACCTTCAGGGTATTCCTGAGCTTCCAAATACCTCTTCACCTCATGATACCAAGGTTTTTCAACAACTTTCTCAGCCTCAAGCTCGCAACAGTATGCCGGTTCATCCAACTTCCAGATTATGATTCGGGGAGCTTCATTGTCCCATTTAACTTTGAACATTGAAGACATCGTAGCCAGGGCGTCTGCTAGCTGATTCTCCTCTCTAGGGAAGTGCTCAAAAGTTATCTCTTCAAAGTGAGGGAGCAAGGTCAACACATACTCCTTGTAAGGAATAAGATTCGGGTGTTTCGTATCCCACTCGCCTTTGATCTGATTGATCACGAGAGCGGAATCTCCGAAGACACTTAGAAATTTTATCCTTAAGTCGATTGCAGCTTGTAAACCCATGATACATGCCTCATATTCTGCCATATTGTTGGTGCAGCTGAAACATAATCGGGTGGTGAGTGGAGTATGAGTTCCTTTGGGAGATATGATTACAGCGCCGATGCCGTTACCCAAAGCATTGGAGGCTCCATCAAAATGCATAGACCATCGTGATCCTTCCTCAGGTCCTTCATCCGGTCCAGGTACTTCACAGTCGGTTACCATCATGATGTCTTCGTCCGGAAAATCAAAGTTCAATGATTGGTAATCGTCCACAGGTTGGTGTGCCAAATGATCTGCCAGTACACTTCCTTTAATTGCTTTCTGAGTTGTATACTGGATATCATATTCTGTTAAGATCATTTGCCATCTCGCTATTCTTCCAGACAGAGCGGGCTTTTCAAATATGTACTTGATGGGATCCATCTTTGAAATCAATAAAGTAGTGTGAGTCAGCATATACTGTCTCAGCCGGCGAGCAGCCCATACAAGAGCGCAACAAGTTTTCTCAAGCAGTGAGTAACGAGACTCACAGTCGGTAAACTTTTTGCTCAAGTAATAAATAGCGTGCTCTTTTCGGCCAGACTCGTCATGCTGCCCCAGCACACACCCCATTGAATTATCAAGTACCGTCAAGTAAAGTATCAGAGGTCTTCCTTCCACCGGTGGCATAAGAATGGGTGGCTCTTGGAGATATTCCTTTATCCTTTCAAAGGCGGCCTGACATTCATCATTCCAGCGTACCACTTGATCTTTCTTTAGTAATTTGAAGATTGGCTCACAAGTAGCGGTTAGATGTGAGATGAATCGAGCGATGTAATTCAGTCGTCCTAGAAAACCTCTGACTTCTTTCTCTGTCTTTGGAGTCGGCATCTCTTGAATAGCTTTAACCTTGGCAGGGTCCACCTGGATACCTTTATCACTTACAATGAAACCTAGCAATTTTCCGGACCTCACCCCGAAGGTGCATTTGTTGGGATTCAACCTCAGCTTGTATAACTTGAGTCGGTCAAACAACTTCCCCAGGTGGTCAAGGTGCTCCTCCTCAGTTTGAGACCTTGCAATCATGTCATCAACGTATACCTCAATCTCATGATGGATCATATCATGAAATAAGGCAACCATGGCACGTTGATAGGTTGCCCCAGCATTTTTCAATCCGAACGACATGACCTTATAACAGAAGGTGCCCCACTGAGTCACAAAGGTAGTCTTCTCCATATCTTCTGGAGCCATCTTAATCTGATTATACCCTGAAAAACCATCCACAAAGGAGAACACCTTGTGTTGAGCTGTGTTGTCAACAAGGACATCGATGTGAGGTAGGGGGAAGTCATCCTTGGGGCTGGCCCTGTTCAGATCCCTGTAGTCAACACACATTCTGACTTTACCGTCCTTCTTCGGTACTGGCACCACATTGGCAACCCACTGAGGGTAAGAAGTCACTGCAAGGAACCCGGCATCAAACTGCTTCATAACCTCGGCCTTGATCTTTTCAGACATCTCTGGTCGCATCCGTCGGACTTTTTGCTTTACCGGAGGGCAATCTTCCTTGGTTGGCAGGTGGTGAACTACAATGTCGGCATCCAAACCAGGCATATCTTCATAGGACCAAGCAAAAATCTCCATGTAGTCTTGTAACATTCGGATCAATCGTTGCTTCACGCTGAGCTCTAGATTGGCACCAATCTTGACCTCTTTCCTATCTGTCTCAGTACCCAAGTTAATTGTCTCCACAGGCTCTTCATGTGGTTGAATAGCCCTCTCTTCCTGGAGTAGCAGTCTTGCGAGTTCACCAGGCACTTCGCAATCATCTTCACCTTCGTCTTCGGCCAAGTTGATCGGATTTTCGAAGTCATAACTGGCGGTAGCAGAGCTGTTACCAGTGAGATCCAGAGTGGATTGAAACCTGTATAAGTGAGTGTGTGTAAATATAGCTGTTTTGCAATATATATAACACAGAAAGGAAAAGAGCGCAAGATTTGAAATGCAACAAACGTCCAATGTTTTGATTGATGATATATGAAAATGTCATACAAAAAGCCCTCACAAATGGAGCTACGATGCCCCGGGTAGGACACCGAGCCAACAAAGTTTTAACATATTGTTTGTTACAAATTGGAAATCAAAAGAAATCAATTACTGCGTGACAAATGTGATAGGGGTAAAATCCTTTGCCGTCCAGTTGCTCGGTCCATTGCTGGCAGTCGGGTAGATCCAACTGTCAAACTCTGCTTCCTCTACATCCTCCTCAATAGCATTCACCCTTGAGCTGGAAATAAACACCGGAGCCTTTCCGATCTTCTCTTTACGCACCGCCTTCTGAGCCTCTGCAGTAAAGCCTAGCCCAAACTTGTCGTTCTTCTGAGTGAAGTCAGGAAGCTGACCCCAGTGTGCACAATTGCCTTTCTGAACCACAGCCCGGGCATCCCTTAGGGAAGCCATCTTCAAGGAATCATTCTCTTCGGCTATTGTCTCTGCAGCTGCTGAAATTGGATGTACCTCCTCGAAATGCTGAAAGGGGGTTTCAATAAACTCCCCGTCCATCTCAATGTACCTGAAGGAATTCAAATGGCTCACCATATACTCCTCTTCTCCTTGCACAGTGACGATCTTCCCCCTGACGGGATACTTCAGCTTCTGGTGCAAGGTGGAGGTCACTGCCCCAGCTTTATGGATCCAAGGTCGACCCAACAGACAAGAGTACAATGGACGTATCTCCATCACGTAAAAGGTAGAGTCAAACACTTGAGAGCCCACACGAATAGGGATGTTAACCTCTCCATGAACCATCCTTTTGGAACCGTCAAAGACCCTGACGATGATATTGCTGGGTTTCAACTCCAGGCCTTCATAATCCAGACGATCTAAAGCCTTTTTCGGTAGAACATTCAAGGAAGAACCAGTATCCACCAATACATGTGCCAGAGTAGTGCCCCTGCATTCAATAGAGACATGCAGGGCATCATTGTGGTCTCTCCCTTTCGCGGTCAGGTCAGCATCTGAAAAACCCAAGCCGTTGTCCGCTGTTAGATTCGCTATGCAATCAGTGAACTGGACTGCAGACGTCTCCTGCGGCACATGGGCCGTCTTGAGAAATGAGATCAAGGCCTTAGCATGGGCCTCGAAGCATAGCAATAAGGAGAGCAGGGAGATCTTGGAGGGCGTATGCCCCAACTGCTCGACAACATTAAAATCACTCTTCTTTATTATTTTCAGAATCTCCTCCATTTCTTGTCGGGAGGCCTCAGCATTTATAGGTATTGGTGCCTCCATCCGGGCAGGCTCTTCTTCAATCCCTTTGCCCCGAGCATTTGATGACTCGGCAGCAGGGGAAACAACTTGATCAGCAACAGGACCAGGTAAACTTGTAGGTTTTATGAGGAGGGGTCTTCGACTAGCGGGCGGCGCAATGTCAGGCGAGAAGAGCCTGCCACTGCGGGTAACTTTGGCTGGACCAGTGATATCGCAGATGCTGGCACTAGCGTCGAATTCTTGTTTAATTCCATTTACATACACGTCTGCCCCATAATGCTAGGGGACAGCTTTATCAGACACGTAGGAGAGGGGCCCCGGAACAGTAATGATCACAGGCGCAACTGTCATGATTTGAATAGGCTTCTTCGGGGGAGCCTTGATTGGATTTTTGAAGATGGTAATCACAGAAACTTCTTTCATCGGAACCAATTGAACAGCAGTCTTTTTGAATAGAATTTCCTTGCTATCCATTAGGCCTTGGATGCCTAACCTCAGCAAGGGACAATCAGATAGGGAAATAGCACAGAACAAGCAACCTTCTCCGCAACCCGGAAATAAACCGGCCCGCAGTAGGTTCTTCTTAACAGTCTTCAGAGGGGTAACAACTTCATCTATCGAAACAGCATACGTTTCTTCCTCAATGGCATTTACCCTATGCTGGGGCATAAGAGCCGTTACAACATTTGGTCTTTCTGGCGCTTCAAACTGAATTTCCTTTGCGTCGATCAGATCTTGCACTTTGTTTCTCAAGGCCCAGCAATCATCAGTAGTGTGCCCGGGACTATCAGAATGATAAGCACACCGGGCATTTGGGTTATATTTAGGAGACGCAGTGTTGACGACTTTAGGAGCTTCTTTGAGGGTCACCAGGTTGGTGGACAACAGTTGGGGTAAAATTTGAGATAAGGTCATACTTAGTCGGGTATACTGCCTCTTGGGCCTTTCGCTTCTTTGTTGATTGTACTGCTGAGGAGCAGCAACAGGTTTGGAGATGACCAAAGCATTGACGGCTTGGCGACTTTCGGGCTTGACTTGTCTTCTAGGACCATAGACGGCACTTGCTTCTTTCTTAAATGGCCTCTTCTCAGCACTTGTAGAGGCAGCCTTCTGTATCTTGCCTGACCTGATGCCAGCTTCAATTCTTTCTCCCGTTAATATCAAATCTGTAAATCCAGCGGAGGAGTTACCAACCAAATGATTGAAAAACGGACCAGATAACGTCCCCAGAAACATATCAACCAGTTCTCGATCAGTCAATGGAGGCTGCACCCTGCCAGCCAAATCTCTCCATTTTTGAGCGTACTCTTTGAACCCTTCACCCGTCCCTAGAGACATACCCTGAAGTTGGGTACGCGTAGGAGCGAGATCAGAATTGTATTGGTATTGTCTGTAGAATGCGGTTGCCAAATCCTCCCAGTGTCGGATGCTAGCTCCATCCAATTGGTAAAACCATTCGAGTTGTGACCCCGAAAGGCTATCTTGGAAGAAGTGAATCCAGAGGTTCTTATCCGCCGTGTAAGGTTGGATTTTCCTTACGTACGACCTCAGATGCAGCTTCGGGCAGGAGACCCCATCGTACTTGGCGAAGGCAGGCGCCTTAAACTTGTGTGGAATGACTACCCCAGAAGATAACCCCAAATCTCCGAAATCCAGTCCCGGCACATTCTGAATTTCCATGGCGCTCAAGCGGTCCTCCAATTGCTTGTATCTGTCAGCAGCAGGTGGGTATTGTTCGTCATTATAGTCCGTCTCGTTGTCGGAGACTGCGGGACTAGGAGCTCCTCCCCCTTGGGGACTGTTTTTCTCAGCAGAAGAAGTAGTTGGATCAGCTTCATTGTGGAGTGTGTTCCCAAATCTGCGTCCGGTGTTGAACAATGCAGTCCTCTTTTTCTTCTTCTTCTTCAGGAGTAGAGTCTTCAACTCTTGCTGACCTTGGGCTAGGCTTAGGACCATCTCTTGAAACTGTGCACTTTGGGCCTGAAGGGCCTTGATTGCCTGCTCACTGGATGAGTCTGGATTCATGATGACTGTTCACACAAACAGCGAAGAAAATTAAGCAACCTGTGAAATAGGGTACCTGCTTATGCGTATGGTGCAATGGAATGCGTATGTATGCAATGCATTCAAGGATTCAGAACATTCAGAATTTGTTGTAGACAAAAAGGAACGCACATCATATTAATAAGGAGAAATTCGTTAGTACATAAACGCCCCATGGGCCAAATGTTACAAAATGACTCCTCAAGGCAAAAAAACATTGCGCATCCTCTTTGGTGCGATGTAGGTGTTGAGATTCCTTTCCTCGTGCAGTAGGCGGGTGAGTTCCAGGACCTTCTTTTCGCTAGCATGTAGACTGGTCTCAAGAGAATTTCGTTCTTCCTTAAGTTGGATCCAGCTCTTCTGCATCTCTTCCCAGGAGGTGGGCATGTCGGGATGTTGAATGGTGTAGGACGCCTCTCCTTCCAAGACTGGTTCTTTGATCACAGGAAGCATATGAGGATAAGGCATCACTAATTTCTGGGAGCGGGCTCGTACCCACTTGAGATAAGGTTCCAACGGGATGGAGTTCCGGTGCCCCAATGTCTTGCTGTCTATCCTACTTGGCATCCTCCAAGCTCTGATAAATCTCTGACGAAGTCCTTGAGTATCGTTGTCGAAGTCGAAAACTATGTCAGGAATTAACATGTCATGAGGGCCATCCCTCCGAGCATAACCAAACTGTCTCCAAGCCAGGCATGGGTTGTAGGTAATACCTCCTTTGATTCCAAATAAAGGAACATTAGGGTACTCCCCGCAACGATCAATGATAGTGACGTCTTCCCTGGACCTAGGACACCAATGTATATCTGCATGCGTGAGAGTCATTAACCGTTGTGACCATCTCAAACCCCGCTCGTTCTTCAAAACTGATTGTGGAAGGTGCGAAATAAACCACCTTCCCAGGAGAGGAGTGCAACACAAAAGGACACCCCTTCTTCTCATGGTTCGAGTGTAACATGAGTGAAGGATGTCCCCCAGCAGTGTAGGTATAGGATTCCTGGTCATAAAGATCTGGACAGCACTGATATCAATAAGTTGATCTGGGTTAGGGAATAACACCAAACCATAGACAAGGAGGGCCATGACTTCTTCAAAAGCTTGTAGGTCAAGGGAGTTCCAACATTCTTGGGCCTTCTCAAACAGAAACCTGGCTAAGAAACCCTTGATACCACTTCTAACTTCCCAATGTCCCTTGAGGTCAGATGACTGTAGGTGCAAGGCTTTAGAAATTTCTTCAAGCTTGGGTTCCTCTTCCGTACCGTTGTAGGGTAGTTGATCAAGGATAGGGACCTTCAGAAGTCGGGAGAACTCTTCCAATGTAGGCACCAACTGATAATCCGGGAAGGTGAAGCAGTGATGCAGAGGGTCAAAGAATTGGAACAGGACCTTTATCAAGTTAGAAAATAAAATAAATAATCAAAACAAATAAATAAATGAAATAAAAAAAGAAATAGAAATAACCAAAGGGGTTTGGGCCCAGATCAAGGGTGAGATTAGCAACTTAGTGGCCCAACAGGCGCTGGCCTGGGCTAACTTTTTGGAATTCCCTGCATGCACGTTGACTAGGTCTTATGATGGTCACCACCTTTGGGCCATCAGATTTGGCCTGGAGGCCATCTGGGGCTTTGAGATCTGAGGGCATATGATAGATCTTATGCTTTGGCTTGTACTGGATAACCTAAAAAAAATTAACACAAATGCATGGGGGACCTGGGATTCGAACCCAAGTCCCATTGGATTTTGAACGTTTGCCTGGTCACTGCACCACTACGTTTCTTTTGTTATTATAATAGATAGCAGTTATTATATGAAGAAAATAATTAAATGTCATAATTATAAAAAATAAGCGCGAAATTATGAATGGTCCAATGGGGAGAGGGCACATCTTCGTCTTCTCCACTGAGACCTGGTTACTTTTACCTGCGGATTCACATCTGCAGCTAAATCCATAGGTCGATCTTAAAAACCGTTCTAGGCCATGAAAACTCAAACCACGACCATAGTCATGCTCGTCTCTTCCTCCTGAACACATCTATGTCCATTGATGGCCTTGATTTTACCTGAAACTAAAACGCCCAAAAACAAATACCAAGAACCCTAGATTCGGGTATGGCACTATAGGTCATATAAACACAATTAAATAATGCAGAAAGCTTAAAAATTACTCAAGGATCATGAATATGTCAATGTTTTGTCAAGAAAATGCCAGAATAAGAGGTTGCGATTTCAAATACAGGGTCGTGTTTTGAAGGACTTACAACGCTTTTGAATGAGTATTGTGATACGGTGGGAGAACTGACTTGAGGTTTGCGTTTGTATTCGCAAATGTTGCGGTTAGCAAGAGTCGCCACCGACTTTTTATTTTATCCTAAGGAAAGGTTAAAAAGCACAGCAAAAACCTTTTGAGATGTTTTCTTGGGTTCGGGGAGTAGATTATAGAAAGGGAAGGTATTAGCACCCTTTCTATCCATGGTTATCCATGGGCTCTTAGTTACTTGCTTAGATCACTTGCCTTTTGTTTTCAATTGTTTTAAATGGTGCTTGAGTGTGTGGGTTTGAAAATGTTTTGAAAAGAGGCCAATGTGGTGGCAACCTTTGTAATGATCCATGTTGGGATGTATACAAAGGTGTACGTCTTTTGAAAAAGGTTTTCATTTGTTTTTGAAAGTTTGTTTTGAAAGTGTTGTGATGTGTGATTTTGAAATTAGGCAAGTGTTTTGTTTTGCAAGTTGATTCAAGTAACTAAGAGGTTATCTACTCCTAAATTTCTCAAAAGATCATTGCTATACTTTAACCCTTTTAACAAGTTTGCTCCACCATTGTATTTGGTGGGCAACCTTGTGTTAGGATGTGAAAGGGACAGGCGCGGGTCATCGTTTTAGACCATAATTGCAATGGCGTTAAATGTCTTTGAGCAATTTCTCTAAGGGACTTGATCATTTGTTTTTGTTTGTTTTGAAAAGTTTTGTCGAGGGACTATGATCATTCAAATTGTTTGCTTTGCCCAAAGAAGTTCAACATGCAATATGGCCCATTTATTTGAAGGCAACAAGTGGAAAACCCTAGGGGGTACAAGTGTGATTTGTGTGTCCATTTTCATGCTTGTTTATCTTGTATTAGGTCAAACTATTTTTTATCGTTTTTCGCATACAAACCCTAATTCTAACATGTTATCATTAGAAAGCAATAAAGTGCGAAATTAAAATTACTAAGCTATTACAAAACCAAATATGGGAAGGGGGGTACAAAGGTTCAAATGGGGGTATTTTGACAAGAATTTAAATCTAAATTATTACATCATTTTGAATATTTGCAAGGTAAATAAATTGCATAATTAAATGGAAATTAAATAAATATGTGAAATGCAAAAAGAAAGTTTTTATGTGTATGAGAAAATATTATTTATGTAAAAGAGAAAGGAAAATAAAAATGTATTATTTTTGGGAGTATTTTGAACTTAGGGTAAAAACCCTAATTTTAAAGAAAAAAGGTATTATTTTCTAATTTAATACAACTATTTATTCATTATTTATAAAAATAAAATAAAATGAAGTGTATTATGGAAAAAGGTATTTTTATATCAAATATTAATAAAAATGAAAAAATTCAAGTATTTTTATATTTTTATCTTAAATATATTAATAATCGCATATATATATATATATATATATATATATATATATATATATATATATATATATATATATATATATATATATATATATATATATATATATATATATATATATATATATATATATATATATATATATATATATATATATATATATATATATATATATATATATATATATATATATATATATATATATATATATATATATATATATATATATATATATATATATATATATATATATATATATATATATATATATTAAACCCTAAATATGTATTATACACAAAATAAGTATTTATTTAATATTTTAATAAAATAAATAAAAGAGTATTTTTTTTTGTGTGAAATATTTTCAGAAGGTAAATAAAAATAAAAATGTATTTACACCCTTTTTTCTATTTTATTCTAATAATAGTATATATATATATATATATATATATATATTTATATGCAAACAAAAGAAATAAATCAAATAAATATGCCATATATTCAAAAAATGATGGAAAAAATATTTTTAATTTTTTAATGCCATGAGAAAAAATAAACAAAGTCAACCAAAAAAGAAAAAGTCAAAAATGTTAAAAAATGAACAAATGGGCTCAGGGGGGTGTGAATCAAAAAAGATGGTGTGAAAAGTAAAATAACACAGGCCCAGCCCACTGATCATTGTCTTCAACCTCCAGCTCAAACATTTTGAAAAAACGCGCCCCCTGTTCTTCAATGTCTAACTCCTGATTCTTGGCTTTTCAGCAAAAACTCATAACACAAGAAATGTTCAGCATGAAGAGACGGTTTCAACCATATAAATAACTTGACCTATCTCTCTAAGATGAGGGAGAATTTCTCCTCCCCCAATTTCTGACCTAACTTTTCATCAATGTTCAGCCATGAAATTCTCTAAGCACACGAAATATAAATGAAATCTAAACATATGAGCATGTTCAGGGCTATGATTGTGACATGTTTTCTTCAAAAATCTAAAGCTAACAATGCCTAATAAGGGAGATAGAACTCCATGAATGTACCTGTTCAGTTGGAGTCGAGCTTTGCAATGGAGGATGTTTCAGAGTGAAATGATGACTTGTACAGCTTCCTTGAAGTGTAAGGATGCTTTTCCAATTCCTACTTTGTCTTGAAACTCCCTGAATCGAGCTAGTGAACTCCAACTGCAAAACAGAAAATTAAAAATGGTGAAGTGGCTTGGAGGTGTTACAGGTCTGATTTTAGGACATGGTTAGCTTGTATATATTGTAGGGAAGGTAGAGGAAAAGGTTTGGATCAAAATGCTCGAAGGGATTGGGAGTTTGCACTCAAACTGCAGGGGTTCCCCTGTTTGAGCAGTTTCAAGGTGATTTTGAGATGGAGGGTGCTTTAGATGTTCAGGACTCGTGCAAAAGCTTGGATGTGGTCTATGGAATGTGTTTGATCACTTCTCTCTTCTGTTCCTAAGCTGAGATGAGATATGTGATAAGTTATGCAATGTTACTTGAAAATGAAGCAAGCAATGGTCACTTTTGTTTTTAGGTCAGTAGGGGCCTCTAATCCTGCTGCATAATCTTCTCTTGATCAGAGCAACTTGTCCATAATCTTGTGCCAAGAGGATTTTGCTTGTACTTGCTTGGATTTCAAATTGACATAAAGCTAGCTTTTTACAAAAATGGATAAAGCACTTTATCTAGTTTAGGATTAATCCACTATGCAATGTTAGAACACAAAGAACATGGCCTCAACTCATTGAATATGCATTAAATTATTGAGTATGGAATGGTTCAAGGACCTGTAATTAAGCATAAAGCAAACTGAATTCAAATTTGCAAGTTTGTGAACATGTTTGGATGAAGAACAAAAGTGGATTTTTGCCAACTTGTGAAATTCGAATCTCTCAAGTTATGAGGTTGTTTGATGAGTTCTTGGACATTTTGGAAAGCTTGGAATGTGTACTACAATCCATCTTTGAAATGCAAATCAAAATTCCAAGTGGAAGGGTATGAAAAGTGGCCTTGAAGTAGGGTAGAAAACCTTGTCAAAATAGGTCAAATTTCACTAAGTTAAAAGATGGTTTAGTGCCCTTATTCAAAAAATTATAACTTGAGATACAAGCTTCAAATGAGAAAACTTTGTGAATAAAAGTTGTAGATTATGCAACAAGCTACAACTTTCATGTTTTGACTTTTGTTTGAATCCAAATGGATCATGGTGAAAAGATGGGGCAAAGTTGGGAAAAAATTAGGGTTTTTCATAACTTAGAAAAATTCTAAGTTATGAAAAATTCCATTTTCAAACCCTAATTTGCATTTTGTGATTTCTTGATGAACAAGTTTCATGATTTGGCATGTTTTGATGAAAAATGAATCTTGACTCTTGATTTTGACCAAAAAGTCAAAGTTTGACTTTTCAGTATACAGTCAAAATTGATCAATTGACTGGGAAATTCAACTGTCAACCTTGTGTACTTGGGATCTTTTGAGCTTGATGAACATGTCAAGATAATTCCATGGGGTCCTTGAGTCCATATGTGAGCTTGGTTTGCCATTGGCTAGGTCAAACAGTCAAAAATTGCCTTTGTGCAGTCAAAACCCTAAAAATGACCATTTTGCCCTTTTGGGGATCTGATCAAATTTCTTGTGGAATTGTGATCCAAACTTGATCAAATGGTCCATATGAGTTCAATATGTTGATGTGGATCAAATTTCATGAGATTTGACTGTCAATTGGCCACAGTTGACTTTTCCCCAATACAGTTGATTTCTAGGTCAACTGTCCAATTGACTGGGCAAAACTTGGAATCAAGACTTGAAACTTGGTATAGGTAAACTTGGGAGTCCAACATGAAGCATGAAAGTCATCTTAGGCATTTTAGGCCAAAACATCCTTAGGCAAACACAAACCCTAATTTGAGTCCAAAGTGCAAGGAGAAGTCTTGAGCAGAGGAAACCCTAACTGGATCTTGATCTTCAAAGGTCTTGTGATGAGGAAATGTTGAGGAAATGGGAGGGCAAATTTTGGGGTACAACAAGTATGTAAGCTTGTTAGGAGTTGGTTTCGCTTCAGTGGATGTCCAGCAATTGATCCACGTTGAGTTTTGGTTCTGAATTGGCCTCTAGGTGTGATTTCAGTTTCAATCTTTTTTGACAATTTTCCAAGTTTGGTTTTGATGTTTATGCAGCCTCTAACCTTCAACTCGTGTACCCTTGGCATTAAAAAGCTTCCAAAATTGTCCAAATTCCATCTTTTTGTTCATGATATGGCTTGATTCGAATTTGATTATGTACATGATGATATTTAAGACCTATATCAATCAAAAAGATTCCAAGTGATCAATATTTGGATTTTATATGGATTTAAATTGATTTAAAATGAATTAATTCTATAAAAATCAAATAAAATAGGAAAATAAATAAATGGACATAAGACTGAAGATAGGACACGTGTTTAGTATGACAAGATCAAATCAAGTGGAAAAAAGTAGGCCCATTTGACAAAATTTGAAGTTTTGGGGATAGTTGACTTTTGGTAATTTTGGAAAAATGCCCAACTTCAACAATGCATAAATTCTTCAATTTTGAACTTTTGTAGGTGTTATAATACTTTTAGAAACCTTGAGATGTCCTCTAATCAACACTTTTGGTCTCATCTCATTTTGATATTCCATGCTCAAGTTATAAGCTTTGGAAAAAAAGGTGTTTTTGTTGACTTCCAAAAATGACCTATAATGTCCAAATTTGTAACTTTTTGTGAGTGAATTTATTGATCTTGGGGTATGAATATGAATTATAGGAAATTGCATCCTCTTAAAAATGAGATTTGTATGGGTCATTTCTCATAAAGTATGAGAAAGTTATGCTTGGTCAAAGTTGAGTTGACTTTTCCTGCAAAACCCTAATTTAGCAACTTTTGAGTCTTGATGAATTTTGAGCAATCCTTGATGAATCATGATCAACCCTTGATCAAATGATGAAATATCCTTCAAAATGAGAATGTTGACAAAGAATCTTGAGGTTTGATTGTATTTGGTTCACAGTTGACTTTTGCCCTAACACAGTCGATTTTTGGGCCTCTTGAGCAATTGACTGACAAAACTTCCTCTGCAAGGATTGAAATTTGACATGGATGACCTTGTGAACATATTAAGACATTGGGGAGCACTTTAGGTTATTTAGATTCAAGGACCTTGATGCAACACAAAACCCTAATTTGAGATTGACTGCCTTAGGAAATGACTTGACTGCCCAACCCTTGAGCAATCTTGAGCAACTTGGAGATTATTCTTGACATATCTTGGGAAATATGAGAGGACAAATTTTGGGGTACAACATCTTCCCCTGTTCAATTTTCTTAAACCTGAGGATATAGATTGGCTTTCGGGCCTTTCTTGATCCGAAGGTGGAAGATGATTGAACACTAGAGTGCCCAGAAATTTGCACTCGCATGATGTAGTATCAGCCTTGTGATGTCAGGAATGGGCTTACAGATTCCATTTGGAGATTGTTGGTAGGTATTCTGAACTTCAACTGGAATACGAATTAGGAAGATCTTATCAGCGATCTGACTGAACCAGAGGAGGTCTTAGATTAACTTTGACTGGATCGACATCAGAAAAATCTTTAGGAATCGATTTAACTGGACCAGAGAAGGTCTTGGAATAACTTCAACTGGATCGGCATCAGAAAAATATTTAGGAATCGATTTGACTGGACCAGAGAAGGCCTTTGACTGGATCGACATTAGAAAAATCTTTAGGAATCGATTTAATTAGACCAGAGAAGGTCTTGGATTATCTTTTGACTGGATCGACATCAGAAAAATCTTTAGGAATCGATTTAACTGGACCAGGCAAGGTCTTGGAGTAACTTCAACTGGATCGGCATCAGAAAAATATTTAGGAATCGATTTGACTGGACCAGAGAAGGCCTTTGACTGGATCGACATCTGAAAAATCTTTAGGAATCGATTTAATTGGACCAGACAAGGTCTTGGAATAACTTCAACTAGATCGGCATCAGAAAAATCTTTAGGAATCGATTTAACTGGACCAGAGAAGGCCTTTGACTGGATCGACATCAGAAAAATATTTAGGAATTGATTTAACTGGACCAGACAAGGTCTTGGAATAACTTCAACTGGATCGGCATCAGGAAAATCTTTAGGAATCGATTTAACTGGACCAGAGAAGGCCTTTGACTGGATCGGCATTAGAAAAATCTTTAGGAATCGATTTAACTGGACCAGACAAGGTCTTGGAATAACTTCAACTGGATCGGCATCAGGAAAATCTTTAGGAATCCATTTAATTGGACCAGAGAAGGCCTTTGACTGGATCGGCATCAGAAAAATCTTTAGGAATCGATTTAACTGGACCAAACAAGGTCTTGGAATAACTTCAACTAGATCGGCATCAGGAAAATCTTTAGGAATCGATTTAACTGGACCAGAGAAGGCCTTTGACTGGATGGGCATCATAAAAATCTTTAGGAATCGATTTAATTGGACCAGACAAGGTCTTGGAATAACTTCAACTGGATCAGTATCAGAAAAATCTTTAGGAATCGATTTAACTGGACCAGAGAAGGTCTTCAACATAGTTGAGAATTTTAACTGCATCTTTCCTGAAAGGTAAAGGTCAGCCATATGCAATGCATGATATGGATCAAGCAATGATGTTCTCAACATAAATGAGATTGTATGGTATGATGCATATATGCATGTATCATGATGTATGGAAATGTAATGTTTTAGCTGGGGAAAATAAATCCCGGAGCTGTTGGAGAACAGAGTTGAATTCTTCGATTCTGCTGAGGATGATGAACGAAAAGAATAAACCTGCAGGAGAGGATAACTCCGTTGGGGAATAAACTGATGAGGAGATTACTCTGTGGGGAAGAGATATTCTGCTGAGGATTCCACTGATAAACTCTACTAGGGATGGATTACCGTTGCTGATGATATTGAATCTGTTGAGGACTGAATTCCTATTTGTGAAAGGAAAGAACTTCGGTGGGGATGATCTTTCATTTGCAACTTGCTGGGGATAACCCTGTTAAACTTTCGTGGGGATAATCCTCTGAATTATGCTGGGAATGATCCTTTGAATCATGCTGGGAATGATCCTTTGAACTCGGTTATGGAAATTTATTTTATACTCCGCTGGGGATAAACTTCCAGAGTCTACTGGGGATGGTGCTTCGACTCCGTTGGGGGAGCTTTTTAGACCGTGCTGGGAAAATATTGACTATACTGGGGGTATCTTGTATTTTTCCGGGGAACATTCTTATACTCTGCCAGGGAATATTAAGACTGTCAGGGATATCAAGCCTTTTTAGTGTTGGTGGTAGATAAACTCTGCTTGGGGAGAGCATTGTTGATTTGCTCGTAGTTGCAAGTCTCAGCTGGGGGAGAGCTACCATTACTATCTTACTCTGCGGGGAGTGAAAGTACCTTAACCATATTCTTCAGCTGAATATACCTTTGTACCTGGTGGACAAAGCCACAATACAGTTTGAACAATTCTTATTGCCCCTGTTTCTGATATTACCCGTAATCGTCTTTTGTTTCGCATGTAAATATTTATGAGCAACAATTAATGTCAAATGCATATATCAAAAATGAACATTGGACGTTCTTTGCAAAACAAAACAGGTAAAGGAAAAAACAGTTTGAAATTTGTATGAAAATGAATTTGTATTGATTTGAAGTTTGGCCTGTAAATAGGAATTTTTGTACAAGAGGCTGACGTCCTAGTAAGAGAATGCCGCCGAATAATAGACACAATTTGTGAAAAACTAAACAAAACAGCTATGTGAATAATCCCACTGGGTTCCAACTCTGCTATTTCCTTTATGTCCTCGAGCATCTCATCACTTTGCTACTTGGTTGAAGGTAGATCAGATTGATTAGTGTCGTCCGAGCTTGATAGTCAATACCGAAGTCTGGATGCAAGGTGATCCAATGAGACATAGTGTTACGCTTTGATCCCTAATTTTTGCCTGGACCGCCCTTTCGGGTTTTCAGTCCACCGGGATACCCTTTTTTGCCCAAGCCGCCTTTTCAGGTTTTCGACTTGCCGGGTGTACAGATTTTTTCATTTTCATCCCTTATTTTTGCCCGAACCCTTTTGGTTCGCCGGGAAGCCCTTATTTTTGCCTAGGCCAGTCAACCTAGCGGGTCTTTGTGATTATGTGTAGTATCTTTTCACTATGTCTGCATTGACGGGGTGAGGAAGGTCGTCACCATCCATGGTGGTTAGAATCATAGCTCCTCCTGAGAAAATGTTCTTAACCACAAATGGCCCTTCGTAAGTAGGGGTCCACTTGCCCCTGAGATCACCTCGAGGTAGGATAATGCGCTTGATCACCAGATCCCCAACTTGATACTCTTGTCGTCTGACTTTCTTGTTAAATGCCTTGATCATCCATTTTTGATACGTCTGACCATGACAAATAGCAGTAAGTCTCTTTTCATTGATTAGGTTCAACTGATCAAGCCGTGTCTGAATCCAGTCATCTTCACTCATACATGCATCCTTCATGATCCGAAGAGAGGGTATCTGAACTTCAATGGGCAAGACTGCCTCCATGCCATATACCAAGGAATAGGGCGTTGTCCCTGTCGACGTCCGTGCTGAGGTACGGTACCCATGAAGAGGAAATGGTAACATCTCGTGCCAATCTTTATATGTCATTGTCATGTTCTGCACAATCTTCTTAATGTTCTTATTAGCCGCTTTGACAGCACCATTCATCTTCGACCGGTAAGGAGAAGAGTTGTGATGCTGTATCTTGAATTGCTCGCAGAGCTCAGTGATTATCTTGTTGTTGAGATTGGTACCATTGTCTGTAATGATCCTTTCTGGTACACCGTATCGACAAATCAGATTGTGCCAAATGAACCGTGCCACGACGTTCTTGGTTACGGTAGCAAAGGAAGATGCTTCAACCCACTTCATAAAGTAATCAATAGCTACCAGGATGAAACGGTGCCCGTTGGATGTCGTAGGTCTGATCTCGTCGATCATATCAATGCCCCATATTGAAAAAGGCCAAGGTTCCGTCAAGACGTTCAGAGGAACTGGAGGTATGTGCACCTTATCAGCATAGACTTGGCACTTGTGACATGTCCCAGAATGCTGATAACAGTCGGCTTCCATTGTGGACCAATAATATCCTGCCTGTAGGATCTTCTTTGCCATAGTATGTCCACTGGAATGAGTCCCGAAAGTACCTTCATGTAAATCTACCATGATCCTTTCTGCTTCGTTCTTATCCACACAACACAGTAAGGTCGAATCATGGTTGCGCTTGTAAAGAATGTCATTGCTGATGAAGAACTTCGCTGCGAACCTCCTCAAAAACTTCTTGTCATTAACAAATGCACCCTCGGGGTATTCTTGAGCTTCAAGATACCTCCTTACCTCATGATACCATGGTTTGTCTGCTACCTCTCCAGTCTCAATATCACAGCAATGTGCAGGTTCGTCCAATCTTTCAATGATAATTCGGGAAGCTTCATTGTCCCAATTGACTTTGAACATAGAAGACATCGTAGCTAATGCGTCCTCCAACTGATTCTCCTCTCTAAGGAAGTGTTCAAAGGTTATCTCCTCAAAATGGGGAAGCAACGTCAATACATACTCCTTGTAAGGAATAAGATTAGGGTGTTTCGTATCCCACTCGCCTTTGATCTGACTGATCACGAGAGCGGAATCTACGAAAACACTTAGAAACTTAATCCTTAGGTCAATTGCTGCTTGAAGACCCATGATGCATGCCTCATACTCCGCCATATTCTTGGTGCAGTTAAAACATAGTCGGGCGATAAACGGAGTATGAGAGCCTTTAGGAGATATGATCACAGCGCCAATTCCATTACCCAAAGCGTTCGAAGCTCCATCGAAGTACATAGACCATCGGGATCCTTCCTCAGGTCCTTCATCCGGTCCAGGTGTTTCACAATCAGTTATCAACATGATATTCTTGTCCGGAAATTCAAAGTTTATAGACTGGTAATCATCCACTGCCTGATGTGCCAAATGGTCTGCCAACACACTCCCCTTAATTGCCTTTTGGGTCGTATATTGGATGTCATACTCAGTCAAGATCATCTGCCATCTTTCTATTCTTCCGGACAAGGCAGGCTTTTCGAAGATATACTTGATTGGATCCATCTTTGATATCAACAGAGTAGTGTGAGTCAGCATATACTGTCTCAGTCGGCGAGCAGCCCATGCCAAAGCGCAACAAGTTTTCTCGAGCAGTGAGTATCGGGTCTCACAGTCGGTAAACTTTTTGCTAAGGTAGTAAATTGCATGCTCTTTTCGGCCAGACTCGTCATGTTGACCCATCACACACCCCATTGAGTTGTCGAGTACTGTCAAGTATAAGATCAGAGGTCTCCTTTCAACTGGCGGCATCAGAATAGGTGGCTCTTGGAGATACTCTTTGATCCTTTCGAAAGCGGCCCATTCATCATTCCAACGTACCACTTGATCTTTCTTCAGTAGCTTGAAGATCGGCTCACAAGTAGCAGTCAGGTGTGAGGTGAATCGGGCAATGTAGTTCAGTCGTCCCAGAAAGCCTCTGACTTCTTTCTCTATTCTGGGGGCTGGAATTTCCTGTATAGCTTTCACCTTTGCAGGATACACGTGAATACCTTTGTCGCTCACGACGAAACCCAACAGCTTACCGGATCTCACCCCAAAGGTGCACTTGTTCGGGTTTAACCTTAGCTTGTACAACTTCAGCCTGTCAAACAGCTTCTGCAGATGGTCAAGGTGTTCTTCCTCAGTTTGGGACCTTGCGATCATGTCATCGACGTATACCTCAATCTCATGATGGATCATGTCATGAAATAAAGCAACCATAGCACGCTGATACGTCGCCCCAGCATTTTTCAGTCTAAAAGGCATGACCTTGTAGCAAAAGGTACCCGACTCAAAAGATCGTCCCCAACAGAGTCGCCAGTTCTGTGATACGGTGGGAGAGAACTGACTATTTTTGGAATGCTGGTTTACGTTTTGCGTTTGTTTTTGCAAAATGTCGCGGTAAGCAAGAGTCACCACCGTCTTTTATTTTATCCAACAAGGAAAGGAAAAAAGCACAGAAAAATTCCCTTTTCGAGATGTTTCTCGGGTCCGAGGGGTAGATTATAGAAAGGGAAGGTGTTAGCACCCTTTCTATCCGTGGTTATCCACGGGCTCTTAGGTACTTGCTCAAAGTGTTTTCAAAAATTGCTTTTCTTTGTGTCTGTGGGTTTGAAAGAAGTTTTTGTAAGTGCGGAAAGTTTTATCTTTGGAAAGAGCAAGTACTTAAGAACTATCTACCTACTCGAAAAAGGAATCAATCTATACTAATGTCCTTTAGACAATGCTATCCCACTATTGATGAGTAGGTAGCACCATCGTTGAAGTTTTAAGGGTCAATTGGATTAAGGGACGTGTGGTCACTAAAGCAATGTTAGGACACCTTAGCGGTAACCCTAATGTCTTAGATCATTTTTTCTGAGGCAACCGTTTCGAGGCAACTATGATCTTTGGACAAAAGGGCGACCTCTAAAACTTCCTATACTCAATGACCACGTTCGAAGGGAACCAAGTGAGGTGTATCCTAAGAGTGCACATGTGCGAGTGTGTTGTTTCGGTTAATTTTATCTTTGTACATGTCAATGGTTATCTATGTTGATTTTAAGTTCATACATTCGATCTTGTCATGCATTCCCTATTACCAAACATCTAACAGTTTATAAGTTGCGGAAATTAAATTGCGGAAATTAAATCTAACTATTACAAGGCGTCGGGTATTTACATCGCCAAAAACAACCCTTGAAATTAAAATGCGGAAAGTAAATAAAGCGGTAAATAAACTAAATAGTCCTAATTAAAACTATTACATTCCGGGAAACAATTACATCAATATGGTAAAATAGATCGCTTGCGAAAAGTTAAATCGAATGCGAGTTTTTTAGGGTTTTGACCCCTTTTTGAAAGAAAGCATTTTTTTTGGTTATTTTTTTGGATTAAAAGGAAATAAACTAAGTTAATTAAATAAATAAATAAATTAATTAATAAAAATATTTTTTGGAGTTTTTGATATTTAAGGAAATAAAATAAATTTGGTCAAAGTTAGTAAAGCCTAATATTCTACATTAATTTTAATTATTGCAAAAATATTAAAAGTTATACCTAATTAAAAACTAAATTAATTAATTTAATATTTATTTACAAAAATAAAGTGATGAATTTAATTTTAATAAATAAAATATATTTTTTTGGTTTTTGATTTTTATGAGGAAAATAATTTAATTGGTCAGTTAGAAAATAAAATAAATAATCAAAAAATAAATAAATAAATGAAATAAAAAAAGAAATAGAAATAACCAAAGGGGTTTGGGCCCAGATCAGGGTGAGATTAGCAACTTAGTGGCCCAACAAGCGCTGGCCTGGGGTGACTTTTTGGAATTCCCTGCATGCACGTTGACTAGGTCTTATGATGGTCATCACCTTTGGGCCATCAGATTTGGCCTGGAGGCCATCTGGCGTTGTTGTACCCCAAAATTTTCCCTCCCATATTCCTCAAGACATGTCAAGAATCATCTCCAAGTTGTTCAAGATGGCTCAAGAGTTGGACAGTCAAATCACCTCCTAAGGCAGTCAATTCAAAATTAGGGTTTTGTGTTGCATCAAGGTCCTCACATCCAAATGGTCTCAAGTGCTCCACAATGTCCTAATATGCTCTCAAGTTCATCCATGTCAAATTTCAAGCCTTGCAGAGAAAGTTTGGTCAGTCAATTGCTCAAGAAGTCCAAAAATCGACTATGCTAGGGCAAAAGTCAACTGTGACCTAAATACAGTCAAACCTCGAGATTTTTTTGCCAAAATTATCATTTTGAAGGATAATTCATCATTTGATCAAGGGTTGATCATGATTCATCAAGGATTGCTCAAGATTCATCAAGATTCAAAAGTTGCTAAATTAGGGTTTTGCAGGAAAAGTTAACTCAACTTTGACCAAGCATAACTTTCTCATACTTTATGATAAATGACCCATCCAAAGCTCATTTTTAATAGGATGCAATTTAATACAATCCATCTTCACACCCCAAGATCAATAAATTCTCTCACAAAAAGTTACAAATTTGGACATTATAGGTCATTTTTAAAAGTCAACAAAAACACCTTTTTTGAAAAAACTTATAACTTGAGAATGGGATATCAAAATGAGATTAGACCAAAAAGGTTGGTTAGAGGACATCTCAAGGTTTCTAAAAAGTCCAATAACACCTCCAAAAGTTCAAAATTGAAGAAGTTATGCATTGTTGAAGTTGGGCATTTTTCCAAAATTGCCAAAAGTCAACTGTCCTCAAAACTCCAATTTTTGACAAAAGGGCCAACTTTTTTCCACTTGATATGATCTTGTCACACCACACACGTGTCCTATTTTCAATTTAATGACCAATCATTTATTTTTCTATTTTATTTAATTTTTATTGATTTAATTCATTTTAAATCAATATTAATTCAAATAAAATCCAAAAATTGATGGAATGAGATCTTTGTGATCATTACAGCTTTCAAATATCATGATTCACATAATCAAATTCGTATCAAGCATTATTGTGCACAAAAAATCAGATTTGGTACAATTTTGGAAACTTGTTAATGGAAGATCATATCAAATCTCCAATCTTCAATACTCATGGATTCAAGGCCCAAAGATTAACCTAGTTCATTCCCATATACACACACAAGCTGTACACATCAAGAGGACGGGCTAAGCACTGCAGAAACGGCCAAACAAAATTGAAAAAAACCTTGAAAAAGTGGAGATCGAATTCTTGTTTGGAGGTCAATTCAACCCAAAATCTCAACGTGGTGTTCTTGCTGGCAAACCCCTGAAGCTATAGCAATCAGAACCAAGTCCTCTCATCGCCTGAAACGCCCTGTAAGTGCTCACAAACATAGCCCTGTACATGGAATCTTGAATCTGTTTTCTTGCATCCTTTTTCCAATTTCCTTGTACCATCATGCTTAACGTTTAATTTCCAGCATTTCTACATTATTTGATTTTATTTTCATGGCCTCTAACGTGATACCCGAACCTAGGGTTTCCAAGCTTTGTTTTTAGGCATTTTTGGTACAGGTACAATCAAGGCAAACCATGTCCATATTTGTGTTCAGGGAAGAGAGACGATCACATTGATACTCTTAGTGTGCGTTTACATGACCTGGAAGTGATTTTAGGACGATCCCACGGATCTTCCTGCGGATAAAAATCCGCAGGTAAGAAAACCAGGTTTTTGGTGAAGAAGACGATTAGGTGTCTTCTTCTGATAGGCTAGTTTAAATATCGCGCCCTTTTTATTTTTTTATTCTGCCATTATTTTGTTTTTTATATATTATATTTGCTTCCTAACCAATTAACAAAAGCGCGTCACAACTCAGATGGTAAAAACGTTGTTGCAAAACCCCTTGGGACCTGGGTTCGATTCCCAGGTCCCCCAACGCCTTTGTATTATTTTGTTTCAGATTATTCCATACAGCGTACCAAGCGTAGAACACCATGCATCATCACTTGATCTTCTGCCAGATGGCCTTCAGGCCAAATCTGAAGGCCAGGATTGAAGGTTCACCATGAACTCAAGTCAACAAGCATGCGTTGGATGGGAGAAGTCAAACGAGGCTGGGACGTTTTGGGCCTCATAATTGCCAAACATACACCCAGATTCAGGCCCAACACCCCCTTGGTTTTATTTCTTTTACTTTCTATTATATTTATTTATTTGTCTTATTATTTTAATTAATTATCTTATTATCACTAATTAATAATTTTCCTAATAAAATCAGAAAACATAAAAAAAATATTATTTTTATTAATTTCATTATTTTTGTAAATAAATAATTTAATTGACTTAGTTTTTTTTTAATTAGGTATAATTTTAACATTTTTGCAATAAATTAAAATTAATTAGAATATTAGGTTTTAACAATTTTGACCATTTTATTTTTATTTCATTAAATATAAAAATCCAAAAATATCCTTTTTTATTATTATTAATTAATTAATAATTAGTTTAGGTTTAATTTCTTTAAATTCAAAAAATAATAAAAAACATGCTTTCTTTCAAAAAGGGTCAAAACCCTGAAAAGGCGCCGATCTAATTTTCTCGCACGCGTCTTATTTTTATCCAATATTGTAATTGCTTCCAGTGTGTAATAGTTTCAATAGGACTTTTAATTATTTATCGCTTTTATTTACTTTCCGCAATTTAAATTAAAGGGTTTGTCTTTGGCGATGTAAATACCCGGCGCCTTGTAATAGTTTAGATTTACTTTCTGCAAATTTAATTTCCGCAACTATTAACTGATAGATGTTTGATAAATAGGCAATGCATGACAAGATCAATCTTTAACCTAAAATCAATATAGCTCACCCATGACATGTACAGATAAAATTAACCGAACTAACACACTTGCACATGCCACTCTTAGGGTATACCTCACTTGGTTGCCTCGAACGTGGTCATTGAGTATAGGAAGTTTTAGAGGTCGCCCTCTTGTCCAAAGATCATAGTTGCCTCGAAATGGTTGCCTCGGAAAAATGATCTAGGATATTAGGGTTACCGCTAAGGCGTCCTAACACTGCTTTAGTGACCACACGTCCCTTAATCGAATTGACCCGAAAACTCCAACGACGATGCTACCTACTCCTCAATAGTGGGATAGCATTGTCTAAAGGACATTAGCACAGTTTAATTCCTTTTTCGAGTAGGTAGATGGTTCTTAAGTACTTGCTCCTTTTAAAATAAAACAAAACTTTTCGCACCTACACTTTCTTCAAAACAAAAACTCTTTTCAAACCCACAAACACAAAGAAAAGCAAACTTTTGAAAACACAATGAGCAAGTACCTAAGAGCCCGTGGATAACCACGGATAGAAAGGGTGCTAACACCTTCCCTTTCTATAATCTACCTCCCGAACCCGAGAAATATCTCAAAAAGGAATTTTTCTGTGCTTTTGTCCTTTCCTTGTTGGATAAAATAAAAGACGGTGGTGACTCTTGCTTACCGCGACATTTTGCAAACACAAACGCAAAACGCGAACCGGCATTCCAAAACAGTCAGTTCTCATTCCCACCGATCACAGAACTGACGACTCTGCTGGGGAATTATAAGTGGGGTGTACCTTAGGATTAGATCATGGTGTTTTCAATTGTATGTTTTGTATGCTTTAATTTTGTGGGCTTGTATCAGAGTTCTATAGATTCTAACTCGGATCTGGGGGAACCCTTTAGGTAAGTAGCAATAAATTGTGAGGGATCTGTACGGCGTAGATCGATAGGGATGAAGCAGTAGCTACGTTGGTGTGGCACTTTAGTCTGTACCGATATCCCTTGTGTTAGAACGAGGAGAATATGGGTCTTCTAAGGGGTCATTAAGCACCAACTGACCTTAGAACCTTAAATTGACCAACTTGGCCATAGAACAGTAGCAGTATGCTACACTCATTGAGACTAAACTTTCGCAATGATTCCGACCGCAAGAAAAGGTTGCTAAACTGGAATTATGACCGATTGAGGGTAGTCAGTGATATTGAGATCCTCTAGAACCCGTTTACTATTTTTAGGATGGGTTTAAACCAACTGAACTGAAAGAGGGTAGTGCCTAAGCTCCATGCCAGCCTGAAATCTAAGGGCTCTCAGTGTGACTTGTGTGCCTTTACCATGTTTGCTATTTGTGGATACTTGTGGTGTGCTTACTATCATGACATCATGATATCATAACATTGCATACATCTTACATAAGGACTAACCTATTTCAAAGACATGAGGGTTTCATCTTTGCTCTGTTTTGTAGGTCATCATGATGCCCATGCGTAAGAATACCATCCGGATCAACTTTGTCCAAGTCCCTACCTTGCTTAAAGAGTTGGTTGCCAAGATGCCTGCCACTACTTCCTTCATCATGAGGCATGGTTCTCTTCTCAGTTTGGTCACCTCCAAATTGAACGAACATATGATGAGTGTCCTGGTCCAATTTTATGATCCACTGTACCATTGTTTTACTTTCCAGGACTTCCAGCTGGTTCCTACCCTAGAAGAGTTCTCTGAGCTGCTCAGTATCTCTGTTCTGGAGCAGACTCCGTTTACTGGTTGGGAGAAGACTCTTAGGCCTGAAGAAATTTCTTCAGCCCTTCATTTGACCAAAGAAGAGGTAATGGCTAATTGGGAGACTAGAAGTGGAGCTAAAGGATTTCTGACTAAGTTCTTGGTTGGCAAGGCTAACTACTTCTGGGATAGCCTAGACTTTAAGGCGTTCGAGGATATTCTGGCTCTTTTGATTTATGGATTGGTACTGTTTCTGAATCCTGACAATTTTGTTGATGTGAATGCTATAAAGATCTTCATCTCTCAGAACCCTGTACCCACTCTCTTGGGTGACATTCTTCATCAGCTCTATGCTCGCACTGCCCGAAAGCGGGGAACCTTGATGTGTTGTGCTCCTTTATTGTCGAGGTGGTTTATTTCGCACCTCCCCAAGTCAGTGCTAAAGAACAAAGAAAGAATGGGCTGGGCTTATAGGGTGATGTCTCTTTCTCATAATGACATTATCTGGACTCTCAAAGGTATGGATGAGGTGACTATCATTGATCGCTGTGGAGAGTATCCTAATGTTCCCCTGCTAGGAACCTATGGAGGAATTTCTTACAACCCATGCTTAGCTCTCCGTCAGTTTGGAAGAGCCTGAAGAGAAGGACCTCACGAGATGCTAATGCCTCATATCATCTTTGATTTTCAAGGGGATAGCGACGAGCAACGTCGTAGATTCATAAGGGCTTGGGACAAAGTTCACCAATCTGATCCACATGAGTTAGGTCCAAAGACTTCTCTGCCAATGGAGCCATATCTCAGATGGGTCCGCATCCGTGCCCAGAAGCTAGGTATGCCATATGAAGTCGTCCGGCCTGTCACTCTTGAAGTTGCTAATGAAGAAGGGGTTCTTCCAACCATTCTCCATCCTTATATGCCCACTGACATTGGGGCACTGAAGAGATCTTGGATGCAACTGCGAGAAGAACGAGATTCTTATCGGGAGAAGTTCAACGAGCAAGAGCAAAAGATCCAGAGGTTGACCAGGCAGTTAGAGAATGAGCGGATTCTCAACCACTATGTTCACACTGATAAGAAGAGACCATGGGAGCATTGATGGACCTTTGATGATTTCCTTTCCAGTTTTTTGTTTACTTTTCAGTATTTCCATTCTTGTAACGCCTTAAGGGCAATTTGTTGAACAATTTAAATTTTGAAGTTTAAATCTAATAAAGTGTGTTTCCTTTCTTGTTTACAAATTTCAATCCCGATTGTCTTTGAAATCATAAATCATACGCATTTCATCCTGTGCACTTCATAAACAGGTACCCTTTACAGGTCTCTTATCTTCTTCGTTGTTTATTTCAGCAATCATCATGTCTACTGAACCTTCAACTGAGCAAGCTATCAAGGCCCTCCAGGCCCAGAATGCCCAATTTCAAGAGCTATTCATGAATCTAGCCAAGGGTCAGCAGGACCTGAAGACCTTGATTCTGAAAGAGAAGAAGAAGAAGAAGAAGAGGACCATCCTGTTTAGGTGTGAAATCTTTGGCAGTCCAGTTGCTTGGTCCATCGTCTGTTGTTGGGTAGATCCAGCTGTCGAATTCAGATTCCTCCACATCGTCTTCAATAGCATTCACTCCCGGGTTGGTGATGAACACAGGAGGTTTTCCAATCCTTGCTTTACGAACAGCCTTCTGAGCCTCTGCAGTGAAGCCCAAACCAAATTTGTCAGTCTTCGGAGTGAAGTCAGGAAGTCGGCCCCAGTTGCGCATTCACCCTTCTCAATCACATCCCGGGCGTCCTTTAAGGAAGCCATCTTCAAAGGAGGGTCTTCAATCACAGTTTCAGCTGATGCCAATGTCTGAGGCACCTCTTCAAAGTGCTGGAATGGGGTTTCAATGAATTCCCCATCCATCTCTATGTACCAGAACGAGTTTAAGTGGCTGACCATATACTCTTCTTCCCCTTGAACTGTAACAATCTTTCCTCTGACTGGGTACTTAAGCTTCTGATGTAGTGTGGAGGTCACAGCTCCAGCCTTGTGGATCCATGGACGACCCAGCAAACAAGAGTAGGATGGACGAATGTCCATCACATAGAAAGTAGAATCAAAGACTTGAGAACCAACCCTGATTGGAATGTCAACTTCACCATGTACCATCCTTTTCGAACCGTCAAAGGCCCGAACCATAATGTTACTAGGCTTGAGCTCCAGACCCTCGCAATCTAATCTGTCTAGGGCCTTCTTGGGCAATACATTCAATGAAGATCCGGTGTCTACCAACACATGGGCAAGAGTAGTGCCCCTGCATTCAATGGAGACATGCAGGGCGTCGTTATGGTTCTTTCCTTTTGCAGTCAGATCAGCGTCGGAGAAGCCCAGACCATTATCAGCAGTCAAGTTGGCCATACAATCAGTAAATTGATAAGCAAACGTTTCTTGCGGCACATGGGCCGTCTTCAGGAAGGAGATCAGAGCCTTGGCGTGGGCCTCTGAACACAACAACAACGATAGCATAGAAATCTTTGATGGGGTGTGCCCCAACTGCTCAACTACGTTGAAATCACTTTTCTTGATAATCTTGAGGATCTCCTCCATCTCTTGCTGGGAGGCTTCAACAGTGGTTGTCTTTGGCGCCTCCGTCAGGGCAGGCAAATCAGTAGCAATCCCTTTGCCCCGAGCGTCAGATGACTCGGCAGTAGGGGTAGAAACAGGAACTTGATTAGGAAGTGGAACATGCACACTTACAGGTGTGATGATAAGAGGTTTCTGAATAGCTGGTGGCGCAATATCTGGTGAGAACAGCCTACCACTGCGAGTAATTTTGGCAGGCCCGGTGATATTGCTGACACCGGTACTTGTATCAAACTCTTGTTTTACTCCAAGAACATAAACGTCTGCCCCATTGTGCCACGAGACAGCTTTGTCGGATGTATAAGGGAGAGGCCCCGGAACAGTAATGATGATAGGAGCAATCTTCTGAGTGGACATGATTTTGACAGGCTTCTTTGAGAGAGCCTTAGGAGGTTTGTTGAAAATAGTGACAATAGAAACTTCTTCAGCAGGGGTAGCAGGGACGGAAATCTTCTCGAACAAGATCTCTTTGCTATCCATCAGGCTTTGGATACCTGATTTCAGCAAAGGACAAACAACAGGCGAAACAACACATAGAAGGCAATCTTCACCACATCCCGGAAATAAACCGGCTAGCAACAGATTCCTCTTGACGGTCAACAACAGAGTAACAATCTCTTCCACGGAGGCTACATACCGGCCTTCTTCCACAACATTCACTCCATGCTGGGGCATGGGAGCAGTCACAACATTGGGTCTTTCAGGCGCCTCAAACTATATTTCTTTAGCATCAATAAGGTCTTGAACCTTATTCCTCAGAGCCCAGCAATCGTCCGTAGTATGCCCCGGGCTATCAGAGTGATAAGCGCAACGGGCGTTGGGGTTGTACTTTAGAGAAGCCGTGTTCACTACCTTCGGAGCTTCTTTGACAGTTACCAGATTGGTTGACAGTAGTTGCGGCAAAATCTGAGACAGGGTCATGCTGAGCCGAGTGTACTGCCTTTTGGGCCTCTCACCCCTTTGTTGGTTGTACTGCTGAGGAGCAGCAACAGGCTTTGAAATTACCAATGCATTGACAACTTGGCGGCGTTCCGGCTTAACTTGTCTTCTGGGACCATAAACAGCACTGGCTTCCTTCTTGAAGGGCTTCTTTTCAGTACTCGCGGAGGCACCTTTCTGTATCTTCCCCGACTTGATACCAACTTCTATTCTCTCACCAGTCAAGATCAAATCTGTAAACCCAGCAGAAAAATTACCAATCAGATGATTGAAGAACGGACCAGACAGGGTCCCTAGGAACATGTCAACAAGTTCACGGTCAGTCAGCGGTGGCTGCACCCTACCAGCCAGATCTCTCCACTTTTGTGCATACTCCTTGAATCCTTCGCCCGTCCCCAGTGACATACCTTGGAGTTGGGTACGCGTGGGAGCGAGGTCAGAATTTTACTGATACTGTTTATAAAACGCGGTGGCCAAGTCCTCCCAGTTTCAGATACTGGCTCCATCCAGCTGATAGAACCACTCGAGTTGAGCCCCTGAAAGGCTATCCTGAAAGAAATGGATCCACAGGTTCTTGTCTGCAGTGTAAGGTTGGATCTTCCTTACATATGATCTGAGATGCATCTTCGGGCAAGATAGCCCGTCATACCTTGCAAAAACTGGCACTTTGAACTTCGGGGGGATCACAATTCCAGCAACTAATCCCAAATCTTCGAAATCTAAGCCAGGAACTCTCTGCAGCTCCATAGCTGCCAACCTGTCTTCCAAGCCTTTGTACTTATCATCAGCGGGCGGGTATTGTTGATCAGAGTAGTCTTCGTCCTCTTCAGCCTCCTCTTCTTCAACCTCGGATTCAGAAGGTACCGCAGCCGCATTCCCTTTACTGGTCCCCTCTTCAGATGTAGGGGGAAATTCAAGGACTCTTCTGGCTTCACCCTCAAACCTTCTTCCTAGGGTAGCCACCCCGATTCTCTTCTTCTTCTTTTTCACTTGCTCTTTGTTCCCCAGCAAGGCTTTCAAATCTTCCTGACCCTTAGCCAAGGTCACCAGGAGTTGTTGAAACTGTGAATTCTGAGACTGCAAGTCCTTGACCGTCTGTTCGAGATCCATCTTACTGAAATAAACAGCAGAAAGATAAGGAAACCTGGCGTGGAGACCTGCTTATGCACATGATAAATGGTATGCTTATGTATGCAATGCATTCAAGGATTTAGAAAGTTCAAAATTGTTGCAAACAAAAAGAACGCACGTGTTGTACCCTAAAATTTGCCCTCCCATATTCTTCAAAGTTTTTGACAAGCATCTGCTCAAGTCTACTCAAGGGTTGCCCAGTCAACCATCCTCCTAAGCCAGTTAAACTAGGGTTTTGGTTCTTGCAAAGAAGTTGAAGTTTTCAAGGGCTCAATCAATTCCCATATGCTCATAAACATTGTCAAGCACCTACATGTCAAGTTTCAAGGCTCACAAGGTCAAGTTGCACAGTCAAAAGTCCCATTTGCTCAAAAGTCAACTGTAGGGGCAAAATGGTCATTTGGCAGTCAAAAGTCAAAATTTTTGGTCAACATATTATTTTGAAGCCACAATCATCATTTGGTCAAATCTTGACCATGACTTCACAAGAATGGCTCAAAAATCATCAAGGTGTCAAAAGTTTCTATTTTTGGACAGCTGAAAAGTCAACTGTAACTTGACCAAGGCATAACTTTTTCATGGTTCATCAGAAAAATCCCATCCAATGCTCATCTTGAAGGGGAAGACATTTCCTACAACTCATCTCCACACTCCAAGTCCAAGAAATGCTCTCACAAAAAGTTATCAATTTCAACATTATAGGTCATTTTCAAAAGTCAACAAAAAGGCACTTTAAGTCAAAGACCATAACTTGAGATTGGTAAATCAAAATGACATGGGACCAAAGGCATTGGTTAGAGGACTTCAAGACCTTTCCAAAATGTCCAAGAACATGTTCATAGCTTCATAATTGAGCAAGATATGCATTGGAGAAGTTGGGAAATTTTTGTGAAATGGCCAAAGTCAATTATCCTTGAAACTTCATTTTTGACAAAAGGGGCCCACTTTTTCCACTTGATTCAGCTTGGCCATGCCTCCCACGTGTCCCACAATTTATTTCAAGATTAAAAATTAATTTTTCCATTTTTATTTAATTTTATTTGATTTAAATCATTTTAAATCTTTAAAATTCAAATAAAAATCAAGAAAGTTAATGGAGGGATATCTTTGAGTTTGAATAGCTTTGATACACCATCATTCACCTTCCAAATTCGTGCAAGGCCTATTCCAAGCAAGAAATTCAAATTTTGACAAGAATGGCAAGTTGCTTTAATGGAGGTTATGGCAAAATCTCAAGCATAATTGCAATGGTTAAAGGCTCATCATGTGACTGATTCTCATTCATTACTATATATACAAGCCTTCCCAACCTCATTCAAAAAAGAGTGTGTGCAGAAACGGCCAAGAGCAAAACCGAAAATTATTCAAAAAGTGAGAGTTCTAAAACATAGTTGCGAGCATCTTCAGATCAAAACAAGCACGTGGTTCTATTCCTTGCCACACCCTGAAGCTAAAGCAACCTTTGCCAAGTCCTGAGGCTCATACCGCGTTGTAAGTTCTTCCCAGGTCCCTTTATAATTTCCACACTATTTTTTTTATTGCTTTCATATGCAGATTCTCAAAAGAGGAACACTATAGACCTCATATCCCAACAAGCCAAGTGTCATCCAAGGCAGATCCAGGGGACAAAAAGAAAGGAACACCATGGTCTGGAGTCAAGCATGCTGTAGGCGATCAAAAAAGTCATACAGGCCTTGTTCAAATGGGCCACAATTCTCAATTCAACACCTCCAAATTTCAGCCCACACCCCCTTTTGGTTTTACTTCCTTTTTTTTTTTTTTTTTCTATTATTTTGATTTTTAACCTTTTTTATTTTTATTATTATTATTAACAAATTAACTTAATTAACATATTTTCATAAAAAATAAAAAAAATAGAATTACATCATTATTATTATTATTTTATTTTGTAAATAAATATTAACCAAAATAGTTTAATTAGGCAAGTTTAATTCCTTTTCTTAAATAATTAAAATAAATCTAGAATTAGGTAAAAATTAACTTTTAATTTTATTTCATTTCGTTTATTTCATAAAAACATAAAAAAACAAAAAAAAAATTTTCTTTTAATTAAATTAATTAATTAGTCATTAATTAGCTTTAATTTCATTTTAATTACAGAAAAGACCAAAAAAAAATCAATTCCTTTTCTTAAAAGGGTCAACACCCTTAGCACTTTCCGATTTAATTTTTATTCGCGCACAGTTTATTATTATGTAATTGCTCCGGACATGTAATAGTAACTAGGACTTTTACTGTTTTTATTTACTTTCCGTACTTATTTACCAAAAAAACGGGTCTTTGTAATTTTTGGCGATGTATAGACCCGCGCCTTGTAATAGCGTAGGATTTACGTTTCCGCAATTTACTTTCCGCACCCCTTAACTGTTAACTTGCATGAAAGAATGTATGTAAATAAAAACAACCCGTAGCTCACTAATTAACAAGACAAACATTAACTGAATACAACACACAAATACATACACCACTTCTAGGGTACGCCTCACTTGTTGCCTTCGAAACGTGGTCGTCAAGTATAGGACGTCTTAGCGGTCCTTATGTCCATGATCCAGTTGCCTCGAAACAGTTGCCTCAGAACAGTTGCCTCGAAATAGTTGCCTCAGAACAGTTGCCTCGAAACGGTTGCCTCGGATTAAAAAAGGATCAAGGACATAAGGGTAGCTTCTAAGGTGTCCTAATTGTTGCTTCGGTGACCACACTGTCCCTACAATCAAATTGACCCAAACACCTCCAAGGGTTGTGCTACCTACCTCTCAATGGTGGGATGGCACTACCTTAAGGACATTTACACAGCTTAATTCCTTAGGGTAGGTAGATGACTCATAGATACTTGCTCTTTTCAAAAACAAAACAAAACATCTTTTCACACCGACACTTTTCAAAAAGCTTTCAAAACAATTTTTCAAACACTCTTGAGGACTGATACAAGAGTTATTCAAAAATCTTTCAAACGAAACTTTTTTTCAAAACCCACACACACTTGAAAAGCAAACAAATTTTGAAAACATAAGAGCAAGTACCTAAGAGCCCGTGGATAACCACGGATGGAAAGGGTGCTAACACCTTCCCTTTCTATAAATCTACCTCCCGAACCGAGAAACATCTCGAATAAGGAATTATGTTGTGCTTTTGTCCTTTCCATGTTGGAGAACATAAAAGACGGTGGCGACTCTTACTTACCGCGACATTTCGCGAAACCAGCTTTAAACAGTCAGTTCTCATTCCCACCGATCACAGAACTGGCAACTCTGCTGGGGACACTTAAAGTGAGGTGTACCTTAGGATAGCTCATACTTGTGTTTTCAATTGTCTGAATTGTTTGCTTTATTATTGTGGGTACTGTCTTGGGAGTTCTATAGATCCTAACTCGGATCTGGGGAATACCTTCTTAGAAAGTAGCAACAAGACTGTGAGGGAACTTTGGTGAGTACCGGTAACCCTTGAGTCAAGTCAAGGAGAGTACGGGGCCGCCGCGTGGTGTCGTGAAGCATCAACTGACCTTAGGAACCTTAATTGAACCATCTTGGCCTCTTTAGGGTAGTGAGATAACTGACTATGGTGCAGTCCGAAGTTGGTTGATACTCGATACTACACTCAGTTGAGGGTTGTTTTCTTGGGATATTTTGATCGCCAGTTCAGTGGCTAAATCGAAACGATGAACACAGAAAACAATCCAATGATATTGAGCTCCTTAGAACCCGGTTACTTTGATAGGACAGGTTTGAGCCCACCAACTTCAAGAGGGTAGTACCCCAAACTTCATGCTAGCCTAAACTCTAAGGGCTCTCTGTGTGACTTGTGTGCCTTCATACTTGAACTACTTGCATACTTGTTATCTAACACATGAGTTTCTTGCAGGGTTTGTTTACAGTCCTTAATCTGGGCTCATAACAGGGTTTACTTACATCACTCCACGCATAGCATAACATCATGCCATCATACCATTGCATACATCCTACATAAGGACTAATCCATTTCAAGGATCTCAAGGGCTTGTGATGCAGGTCATGATGAATCAAATGTCTAGCAAGGGGCAAAGGGGATTTATTTTCCTCTAGCCAAGGTTAACAGCTTGAGTCAGGGGCTATGACCCACTCGATATGGTGAGCCTTTACTCTTGAAGAAGGACTCTCAACAATATGCAGTTCCTTCAATCAAGCCACCAGATTCAAATTCTAACAAGCTTCTTTGTTTATCCCGCGAGGTCCTTGAAAACATTGCATGCATATCATACATATCATTGCATTACAGGTACACTTGTTGCAGGTCACTTACCTTCTTCGCTGTTTATTTCAGCAGTCATCATGAATCCTGAATCATCCAATGGACAAGCTATCAAGGCCCTCCAGACCCAGAATTCCCAGTTCCAGGAGTTGATTATGAGCCTAGCCTAGTGTCAAAAGGAATTGAAGACTCTGATTCAGAAGAAGAAGAAGAAGAGGACTGTTTTGTTCAACCCTAGACGCAGATCTGGGAACACACTACAAAATGAAGCTGAGAGGACTACTCCATCTGTGGGGGAAGGAAGTCACCAAGGGAGAGAGGTTCCTAGCTCTGTGGTCTCTGACACCGAGACAGACTTCAATGATGAACAGTACCCTTCTGCTGAGGACAGGTACAAACAGCTGGAGGACCGGTTAAATGCTATGGAGATTCAACGTGTGCCTGGGTTAGACTTTGGGGACCTAGGTTTATCTTCTGGGGTGGTGATCCCTCACAAATTCAAGGCACCTGCCTTTGTAAAGTACGACGGGGTTTCCTGTCCTAAGCTGCACCTCCGTTCATACGCAAGGAAGATCCAGTCCTACACGGCAGACAAGAATCTATGGATCCATTTCTTCCCGGAGAGTCTTTCAGGGACTCAGCTCGATTGGTTCTATCAGTTGGATGGAACCAGTATTCGTAACTGGGAGGACTTGGCAACTGCTTTTTATAAGCAGTATCAGTATAATGCCGACCTCGCTCCCACGCGTACCCAACTCCAGGGTATGTCGCTTGGGACGAGTGAAGGTTTTAAGGAGTATACGCAAAGGTGGAGAGATCTGGCTGGAAGGGTGCAACCGCCCTAGACTGACCGTGAGCTCGTTGACATGTTCTTGGGGACCCTGTCTGGTCCCTTCTTCAACCATCTGATTGGAAATTCTTCTGCTGGGTTTACAGATTTGATCTTGACCGGGGAGAGGATCGAAGCTGGCATCAAGGCTGGAAAGATTCAAGAAGTTGCACCTTCTGATACTCACAAAAAGCCTTACACTAGGAAGAAAGAGGCCAATGCTGCGTACAGCCAAAAGGGTCGCCATGATCAACATGTAGGGGCAATCCAGACCTCTAATCCTAGGCCTGCTCAACAAGGACAGGGGCATCAACGTAAGGAGGTCGCACCCAAGAGACAGTTCACTAAGATCAATATGTCACTAGATCAAGCATTACAGCAAATGTTGAAGGCAGGGCTGATTACCTTGAGGGCTCCTCTCCGGAATCCAAACACCTCTGCTCCCAACTACCATCCTAATGAGAGGTGCGCTTACCACTCCGATAGCCCGGGTCATACTACGGACAACTGCTGGCCTTTGAAGAACAAGATTCAAGACATGATCGACGCCTGAGAGATTCAGTTTGAAGCGTCAGAGACTCCAAACATAATCAATGCTCCTTTGCCCAATCATTGAAGGCTTTTGTTTATTTGAATTTCCGAGTTGTAATTTTTTGCTTATACAAACAATTAATGTCATAGCAAACTCTTTTATTTCACTAATGCACTGCATATGTCTATTTTTGGATTAATCCAATTATTTTCATTATATTCAAATTGCTTTCATTTTTTGATGATCAACTCTCAATTAATAATTCTAAGCCTCTTGAAGGAGGATGACGAAAACAATACCACGATCTACAGTATGCTTTTGAACAGACCCCACTGATGAGGTACAGGCATTGTTTCAATTCCTAAACACTGGAGTTATAAGGAAGATAATCCCTCGTCAACCCCTTTGAGCCAAAGAAGTAGGAGTTTTTCTTTTCGAAAATTAAAACCCTTAATCATAACCTGGGGCAGGGTAGTTCTCTCAGTTTGATCCAGGTGCACAACGAGTGGCACCGAAGAAGTCCTTACAAAACAAAAGACAGTGATGGTCCTGAATAATCATAAAGGACAGGCAGTCATTACCAAAAAAAAAACTAAAGCCCAATAAGTCAAAACCTATGAAGGAGACTTACAAAAACTGGGGCATCCCGCTGACTGTGATCATGAAAGAAACAGTTCAGGCAAAAAACAGGGATAACAAAATCAAAAAAAGAAAGAGGTCCTACAAACCCTCAACCAAAAAAGGAATGACTGCCTATTCCAAATAAATTGTCAACATCCGAACCATCACCGGTATATCAGGACGAAGACTCAAAAAAGGTCTAACGCACGATCAACTGAGTTTAGGTTTGAAGGACATTACGAAGAACGGGTGGGTACAAATAATTTGAGCCTTTATCCTTTGTTTCTTAAACCGTGAACCAGGCCACGTTACAACCCTAAAAAGTCCTAGCTGAAGCATGGGTTAGTTCGAAAGCATACTGTTACAAAAGGTATCCTGACTCCTTAAGGTTTGCTATAAAATAATGAGTTGACATCACATTTTACAAAAATCACTTGTTTTTATGAAAAATGCATTTCTCAAAAAACTTCAAGACAGACATAAGATTTGCATTCTTAAAATAACATTTTTTGCATATGACTATTTTGTTTGAACAACATAGAAGTTCGCACGACGAATGTCTAAATGAACAAAAGCACCCCCAATCAAGGGGCACAACATGATCATTGTCCAACATCTGGGGCAGTTAGGTCAAGATTCGGAGAATCTCTCAAAAGGCCAACCAGCTTGGGGCAAATCTCCGCCTGAGTCACTTGGGGCATTGGGCAGGAAGTCGAGCAACAAATCTTGCCTGATCAAACATCTTCTGGTGGCATGGCAAAACACTTCTGACAGGGGAAACTCCCTACATTCTGAGAGCATAGACATAGTCAAAAATACTACGCACAATCAAAGACCCGCTAGGTTGACACACCTAGGCAAAAATAAGGGCTTCCCGGCGAATCCAAAAGGGTTTGGGCAAAAATAAGGGATGAAATGAAAAATCTGTACACCCGGCAAGTCGAAAACTTGAAAAGGCGGCTTGGGCAAAAAAGGGTATCCCGGTGGACTGAAAACCCGAGAGGGAGGTCCAGGCAAAAATTAGGGATCAAAGCGTACGACCATGTCTCGTCATCTTGTCACTTGCCTACCAGAAGAAGATTTGTCAAATCGGCAGTCCTCAGGCACTTCCACAGGTACCTTCTCCCACAGAAACAGGGGCAGTAATGAGTTGTCTAAGCGATCTAGTTGCTCTGTCCACCAAGGTACCAAGGTAGGTTCGGCTGAAGAACGTAACCAGGATACCTACACTCCCCGTTAAGTAAGACAAGATTCAACAACTCTCCCCGAGCATAGTTGGTCTCCCATCAACCCTGAAAAGGTACAATATCTCCAGCAAGTCAGCGACACTCTCCCCAAGCAGAGTTAGTCTACTGTCAGTCCCCAAGGAAGTTGGGTATCCCCAGAAGATCTCAATATTCCTCAACAGAGTATGCAAACATTCCTAACAAGCATCCTCGGCAGTCTTATTCTAAGATTGTTCCCCGGCGGAATACTAGACACACTTCAGTGGAGCCACTCCCCAGTACAGTCTCAAAAGTCTCCCCAAGAGAGTTGATCCATCTCCCCAGTAGGAAGCTTATCCCCAGTAGATTCTGGAAGCTTATCCTCTGCAGAGCACGAGCGCGTCTCCCCGGCTTTGTTTAAAGGTTATTTCCCCACCAGAGTTTATAACTGGGTTATCCTCAGCTAAAAACCACGGAAATATCGTCCTCGGCGAAGCTCTCCCTATTCCCCAGCGGAGTTCCTCAAATTCCCCAACATAACTTAGCAATGGTATCCCCAGCGAAGTTATCATCAAAACCTCAGCAAAGTATCTCTTCCCACAGAGTAATTCCCCGCAGAGTAATCACTCCAACAAGTTTATTCCCCAACGGAGTCACCTTCTCCTACCGGTTTATTCTTACAACCATCATCCCCAGCGGAAACGAAGAACTCTACTCTTCAACATCAGCCCAGGATTCAACAAACTCCCGACATTCGTCAAGGATTTATTTTCCCAAACGAGAATACATTCATAAACATCACATCTTCATACATTATAGCATGCACATACGCATCATATCACACAACCTCATGACATCATGCATTGCACAACTGATGTTTTTCCTTTTCAGAAAAAAGGTCAATCCAAAGACTATTACTATCAACTGTTGCAATTCCAGATTCGATACCTGCATCTAGCCAGGGCATATCTGTGAGCGATTTATTGTGGGTTCGATACCTGTATCTAGCCAGGGCATATCTACGTTAAAGAGATAGCTAGGAAATGCTCCAGATATGGATGCTGTTCTTTTGCTTATTCAGATTTTCTCTTCAGAGATGGCTTAGAAATGCTCCAGAGATGGACGCTATTCTGTTGCTTATTCAGAGTTACTTGTTCAGAAATAGTTCAGAGATGATCCAGATGGACGCTATTCTGTTGCTTATTCAGGGCTTCTTTTCAGAGATAACTTGGAAATGCTCCAGATACGGATGCTATTCTATTGTTTATTCAGATATTCCTTCTAGATATAGTTCATATGTGACCCAGGCATGGCGACGTTCTGATACTTATTCCAGATTTCCTTTCAGAGATAGCTTGGAAATGCTCCAGATATGGATGCTATTCTTTTGCTTATTCAAGACCCCTTCTAGATATAGTTCAGATGTGACCCAGGCATGGCGAAGTTCTGATACTCATTCCAGATTTCCTTTCAGAGATAGCTTGGAAATGCTCCAGATATGGATGTTGTTCTTTTACTTATTCAAGACTCTTTCTAGAGATAGTTCAGATGTGACCCAGGCATGGCGACGTTCTGATACTTATTCCAGATTTCCTTTCAGATATAGCTTGGAAATGCTCCAGATATGGATGCTGTTCTTTTGCTTATTCAAGACTCTTTCTAGAGATAGTTCAGATGTGACCCAGGCATGACGACGTTCTGATACTTATTCCATATTTCCTTTCAGAGATAGCTTGGAAATGCTCCAGATATGGATGCTGTTCTTTTGCTTATTCAAGACTCCTTCTAGATATAGTTCAGATGTGACCCAGGCATGGCGACGTTCTGATACTCATTCCAGATTTCCTTTCAGAGATAGCTTGGAAATGCTCCAGATATGGATGTTGTTCTTTTGCTTATTCAAGACTCCTTCTAGGGATAGTTCAGATGTGACCCAGGCATGGCGACGTTCTGATACTTATTCCAGATTTCCTTTCAGAGATAGCTTGGAAATGCTCCAGATATGAATGTTATTCTTTTGCTTATTCAAAACTCCTTCTAGAGATAGTTCAGATGTGACCAAGGCATGGCGACGTTCTGATACTTATTCCAGATTTCCTTTCAGAGATAGCTTGGAAACGCTCCAGATATGGATGCTATTCTTTTGCTTATTCGAGACTCCTCCTAGAGATAGTTCAGATGTGACCCAGGCATGGCGACGTTCTGATACTTATTCCATATTTCCTTTGAAATATAGCTCAGAGATGCTCCTGACCCAGACGCTATTCTACTGCTTATTCAGATCCCAACTTCTAAAAGACAACCTAGAGATGCCCCTTCCCGGAAGCTATTCTATTTCTTATTCAGATTCAACTATCCATTACAGTTCCAAATGGCATCTATAAGCCCATTTCCGACAAGGTTCTGTCACACCTCCAGATGGCATCTATAAGCCCATCCTCTTATCCACCATCTCTCCAAATGGCATCTGTAATCCCATTCCCGCCATCACGCTGCTGATACTCTACTATGTGAGTGCAAATTTCTGGGCACTCTAGTGTTCAATCATCTTCCACCCTCGGATCACGAAAGGCACACAAGCCAATCTACATCCTCAGGTCTAAGAAGATTGAACAGGGGCAACTGTTGTACCCTAAAATTTACCCTCCCATATTCTTCAAAGTTTTTGACAAGCATCTGCTCAAGTCTACTCAAGGGTTGCCCAGTCAACCATCCTCCTAAGCCAGTAAAACTAGGGTTTTGGTTCTTGCAAAGAAGTTGAAGTTTTCAAGGGCTCAATCAATTCCCATATGCTCATAAACATTGTCAAGCACCTACATGTCAAGTTTCAAGGCTCACAAGGTCAAGTTGCACAGTCAAAAGTCCCATTTGCTCAACAGTCAACTGTAGGGGCAAAATGGTCATTTGGCAGTCAAAAGTCAAAAATTTTGGTCAACATCTTATTTTGAAGCCACAATCATCATTTGGTCAAATCTTGACCATGATTTCACAAGAATGGCTCAAAAATCATCAAGGTATCAAAAGTTTCTATTTTTGGACAGCTGAAAAGTCAATTGTAACTTGACCAAGGCATAACTTTTTCATGGTTCATCAAAAAAATCCCATCCAATGCTCATCTTGAAGGGGAAGATATTTCCTACATCTCATCTTCACACTCCAAGTCCAAGAAATGCTCTCACAAAAAGTTATCAATTTCAACATTATAGGTCATTTTCAAAAGTCAACAAAAAGGCACTTTAAGTCAAAGACCATAACTTGAGATTGGTAACTCAAAATGACATGGGACCAAAGGCATTGGTTAGAGGACTTCAAGACCTTTCCAAAATGTCCAAGAACATGTTCATAGCTTCATAATTGAGCAAGATATGCATTGGAGAAGTTGGGAAATTTTTGTGAAATGGCCAAAGTCAATTATCCTTGAAACTTCATTTTTGACAAAAGGGGCCCACTTTTTCCACTTGATTCAGCTTGGCCATGCCTCCCACGTGTCCCACAATTTATTTCAAGATTAAAAATTAATTTTTCCATTTTTATTTAATTTTATTTGATTTAAATCATTTTAAATTTTTAAAATTCAAATAAAAATCAAGAAAGTTAATGGAGGGATATCTTTGAGTTTGAATAGCTTTGATACACCATCATTCACCTTCCAAATTCGTGCAAGGCCTATTCCAAGCAAGAAATTCAAATTTTGACAAGAATGGCAAGTTGCTTTAATGGAGGTTATGGCAAAATCTCAAGCATAATTGCAATGGTTAAAGGCTCATCATGTGACTGATTCTCATTCATTACTATATATACAAGCCTTCCCAACCTCATTCAAAAAAGAGTGTGTGCAGAAACGGCCAAGAGCAAAACCGAAAATTATTCAAAAAGTGAGAGTTCTAAAACATAGTTGCGAGCATCTTCAGATCAAAACAAGCACGTGGTTCTATTCCTTGCCACACCCTGAAGCTAAAGCAACATTTGCCAAGTCCTGAGGCTCATACCGCGCTGTAAGTTCTTCCCAGGTCCATTTATAATTTCCACACTATTTTTTTTATTGCTTTCATATGCAGATTCTCAAAAGAGGAACACTATAGACCTCATATCCCAACAAGCCAAGTGTCATCCAAGGCAGATCCAGGGGACAAAAAGAAAGGAACACCATGGTCTGGAGTCAAGCATGCTGTAGGCGATCAAAAAAGTCATACAGGCCTTGTTCAAATGGGCCACAATTCTCAATTCAACACCTCCAAATTTCAGCCCACACCCCCCTTTTGGTTTTACTTCCTTTTTTTTATTTTGTTTTGTTTTTCTATTATTTTAATTTTTAACCTTTTTGATTATTATTATTATTATTAAAAAATTAACTTAATTAACATATTTTCATAAAAAATCAAAAAAAAATAGAATTACATCATTATTATTATTTTATTTTGTAAATAAATATTAACCAAAATAGTTTAATTAGGCAAGTTTAATTCCTTTTCTTAAATAATTAAAATAAATCTAGAATTAGGTAAAAATTAACTTTTAATTTTATTTCATTTCGTTTATTTCATAAAAACATAAAAAAACAAAAAAAAATATTTTCTTTTAATTAAATTAATTAATTAGTCATTAATTAGCTTTAATTTCATTTTAATTACAAAAAAGACCAAAAAAAATCAATTCCTTTTCTTAAAAGGGTCAACACCCTTAGCACTTTCTGATTTAATTTTTATTCGCGCACAGTTTATTATTATGTAATTGCTCCGGACATGTAATAGTAACTAGGACTTTTACTGTTTTTATTTACTTTCCGTACTTATTTACCAAAAAAACGGGTCTTTGTAATTTTTGGCGATGTATAGACTTGCGCCTTGTAATAGCGTAGGATTTACGTTTCCGTAATTTACTTTCTGCACCCCTTAACTGTTAACTTGCATGAAAGAATGTATGTAAATAAAAACAACCCGTAGCTCACTAATTAACAAGACAAACATTAACTGAATACAACACACAAATACACACACCACTTCTAGGGTACGCCTCACTTGTTGCCTTCGAAACGTGGTCGTCAAGTATAGGACGTCTTAGCGGTCCTTATGTCCATGATCCAGTTGCCTCGAAACAGTTGCCTCGGAACAGTTGCCTCGAAACAGTTGCCTCGGAACAGTTGCCTCGAAACGGTTGCCTCGGATTAAAAAAGGATCAAGGACATAAGGGTAGCTTCTAAGGTGTCCTAACTGTTGCTTCGGTGACCACACTGTCCCTACAATCAAATTGACCCAAACACCTCCAACGGTTGTGCTACCTACCTCTCAATGGTGGGATGGCACTACCTTAAGGACATTTACACAGCTTAATTCCTTAGGGTAGGTAGATGACTCATAGATACTTGCTCTTTTCAAAAACAAAACAAAACATCTTTTCACACCGACACTTTTCAAAAATCTTTCAAAACAATTTTTCAAACACTCTTGAGGACTGATACAAGAGTTATTCAAAAATCTTTCAAACGAAACTTTTTTTCAAAACCCACACACACTTGAAAAGCAAACAAATTTTGAAAACATAAGAGCAAGTACCTAAGAGCCCATGGATAACCACGGATGGAAAGGGTGCTAACACCTTCCCTTTCTATAAATCTACCTCCCGAACCGAGAAACATCTCGAATAAGGAATTATGCTGTGCTTTTGTCCTTTCCATGTTGGAGAACATAAAAGACGGTGGCGACTCTTGCTTACCGCGACATTTCGCGAAACCAGCTTTAAACAGTCAGTTCTATTTCCACCGATCACAGCACGTCATATTAATAAGAATAAATTTGTCAGTACATAAATTCCCCATGGGCCAAATATTACAAAAAACTTCTCAAGGTAAAAAGACGTTGTGCATCCTCTTTGGTGCGATGTAGGTGTTGAGGGTCTCTTCCTCGTGGAGTCGACGGGTAAGCTCCAAAACCTTCTTCTTACTGGCGTAGAATCTGGCTTCAAAAGTGTTCTGTTCCTCCTTGAGTTGGATCTAGCTCTTCTGCATCTCCTCCCACGATGTAGGCATGTCAGGATATAGGATGGTGTAGGGAACCTCTCCTTCCTTAACGGGCTCTTTAATCACAGGGAGAACATGAGGATAAGGCATCATTAGACTCTGGGCTCGGGTTCGTACCCACTTGAGATAAGGCTCAAGAGGGATGGAATTCTTGTGTCCCAGTGTCTTGCTGTCAACCTTGTTAGGCATCCTCCAAGCTCTGATGAATCTTTGGCGAAGTCCTTGCGCATCATTGTCGAAGTCAAAAACTAGGTCAGGAATCAACATGTCGTGAGGGCCATCCCTCCGTGCATATCCAAATTGTCTCAAGGCTAGACAAGGGTTGTAGGTAATGCCTCCTCTAATGCCAAGTAATGGAACATTAGGGAACTCTCCACAACGATCGACGATGATGACATTTTCTCTGGACCGAGAACACCAATGTACATCAGAGTGAGTGAGGGTCATCAATCATTGTGACCACCTTAAGCCTTGGTCATTCTTCAAAACAGGTTGTGGAAGGTGCGAAATAAACCACCTTGCAAGGAGAGGAGTACAGCACATGAGAACACCCCTCTTTCTCATTGTTCATGTGTAAAATGAGTGAAGAATGTCCCCAAGCAATGTTGGTATTGGATTTCTGGATAAGAAGATCTTGACGGCGTTGACATCTACAAGCTGGTCAGGATTTGGGAACAAGACCAAACCATAGATGAGGAGGGCTACAATTTCTTCAAAGGCTTGTAGGTCCAATGAATTCCAACACTCTTGTGCCTTCTCGAACAAGAATTTTGCCAAGAAGCCTTTGACACCGCTTCTAGTTTCCCAATGCCCCTTGATGTCAGATGGTTGCAAGTGTAGTGCTTGAGCAACATCTTCAGGCTTTGGTTCTTTTTCCGTACCGTTGTAGGGTAGTTGATTAAGAATAGGAATTCTCAGGAGTTGAGAAAATTCCTCCAAAGTGGGCACCAATTGGTAGTCAGGGAAAGTGAAACAGTGGTGAAGGGGGTCAAATAACTGAAACAACACCTTTACCATGTCCTCTTCAATGCTGGTGTTGACTAAGCTGAGCAGTCTACCATGTCTTTCACTGAAGGGAAAGCTTTCCGGAATTCTTGATGTGAGCTCCTTGAGTTGGGGAGGGATTCTCACAAGGTTGACTTGGATAGTTTTCCTGCGAGGAATTTCCATGACCTATAAAACAAGAACAAAGATGAAGATCTAAACCCTTGAAATGGTTAGTGAATGCATATGATTCTTTATGATGTTCATGATGTATACACAAAACATATGTACAAGCAATTCACACAAAACCCTAGTTTCAGGCTTGCATGGGGTTTCATAGGTAAGTACCCTCTTGAGTGTAGTTGGCTTAAAAACCTGTCCTATAAATAGTAACCGGGTTCTGAGGATCTCAATATCACTGGATTGTTTTCATTGTTCATTGTTTTGGTTTAGCCACTTAACTAGCGACCAAAATATTCCAAGAAAATAACCCTCAATGAGTGTAGTATCGAGTATCTACCAACTTCGGACTGCACTAAAGCCGGTCATCTCACTACCCCTAATGAAAGGCCAAGATGGTCAAGTAAGGTTCTAGGTCATTAGTGCTTAGTGACATCACTCAGCGGCCCCGTACTCTCCTTGATTGAACTCAAGGGTTAGCGGTACTCACAAATATGTTGCACTAATATAGCTATTGCTTCAACCGTGTCAGTATACCCCGCACAGTTTCCACAATATATTGCTATCTATGAATGTTTCCCCAAATCCGGGTGTAGGATTGCAAACCCAAATAAGAGAGCCAAGATATAAAGCAATCAAAGCAAACAATTAGTCATGCAAGAGGGTGATCTAGGCCCTAAGGTTACTCCACTTTAAAATATCCCCAGCAGAGTCGCCAGTTCTGTGATACGGTGGTAGAACTGACTTGAGGTTTTGCGTTTGTTTTCGCAAATGTTTCGGTTGAGCAAGAGTCGCCACCGACTTTTTATTTTATCCTAAGGAAAGGCTAAAAAGCACAGCAAAAACCTTTGAGATGTTTTCTTGGGTTCGGGGAGTAGATTATAGAAAGGGAAGGTATTAGCACCCTTTCTATCCATGGTTATCCATGGGCTCTTAGTTACTTACTTAGATCAACTTGCCTTGATTTTCAATTGTTTGAAATGGTGCTTTGTGTGTGGGTTTGAAAATGTTTTTGAAAAGAGGCCAATGTGGTGGCAACCTTTGTAATGATCCATGTTGGGATGTATACAAAGGTGTATGTCTTTTGAAAAGTTTTCAACGTTTTTGAAAGTTGTTTTGAAAGTGTGTTGTGATGTGTGATTTTGAAAAATAGGCAAGTGTTTTTGTTTTGCAAGTTGGCAAGTAACCAAGAGCTATCTACCCTAAATTTCTCAAAGATTATTGCTATGTTTTAACCCTTTTAACAACTTTGTTCCACCATAGTATTTGGTGGACAATCTGTAATTGCAAGCTTCTCAAGTCATATTTAAAGCATGTGTTTTGATGAAGACAACATGGACATCAAGTTTCAAAGGATGTGCAAAAAGCTTATCAACATCAAATTAAAGTCTTGAAGATTATTGAAGAATTATTAAAGAAATCATCAAATGTCAATATGGTATAAATAATTCTTAAAACCTTGAATATAGATGTTCACAATATGCATTCATCAACATATACATATTCCATAACTTTAACATCAAGAAAAACTTTGTTTGAAATATCTTTCAAAATGTATTTTTGAAAATAAACCTTTAGGAACCAGTTCCTCCCTAACAGGGAACCGGGTTCCAGCTTTTCTCAAAAAACATGTCCCTGGTTTTTGTACCAGGAACCGGGTTGTACCAATAGGGGAACCGGTTCCTGCGTGATAAATTTGAATTCCAAATTATAACGTTCACTAAGAACCGGGTTCTGTCAGTGTCGGAACCGGTTCCTAGCGAACCAATGCAGCTTTTACTTTGTTTTTTGAACATTTTTCAAGTGGTATCTTTTCATGAATGCATTGCAACTTTTCATATGAATTGGCATGAATGAAGAGGTTCTTACAACTTTATAAAATGCATATTTTCTTATTTTCAAACAATGTTCAATACTTCAATTTTCAAATTAACAAATATACTTCTTCATTAACAATTTTCTCTTTTACTCACATTTGAATTTAAACTTTCATGTGTTCATAATTTTGTGAAACTTGCCATATACACTTTCATTATCATTTCAAGTTTCATACATACATTGCGAACATTTATATACATTGTTGAGAATTGTTTTTATCTTGAAGAAGAAGATCAATTGAAGATTGATAAAGCTCTCCATATACTTCAAAATTAATCATTGTATTACTTAAAGATTTTCCCTTACTATCCAGGATTGTTGGAAGTAAGTGTTGTGATTTGAAGAGGATTGTTCTTCATTCACATTAGTGTTTCTTTGGTCTTAAAGGTGTTAAGAACCTTTGATCACCCTATAGGTTAGATAGTAAGCATAGGCTGTACAATCATTCTAACTATAGTGAAATCTCTTTCGTGTTGGAAAGGGGACTGGAGTACTCTCGGATTGTGAGGGGAACCAGGATATATCACCGTGTTCTTTACTTTTCCGCATTTATCGCTTTCATCACCATAATCGAGAAAAGATAAAGATATAATCAAAACCTTCAAATACTTAACCAAAAATTACTACCAAGCATTCTCATAAAACCGAATAAATTTTTATAAGACCTAATTCACAAGTTATAGGTAACTTGTTCCTAAAGATCCAGAATGGCTTCCGCAAATCATCAACCAGTCTTCAGAGATGGTGGTAGTAACAACAAGCCTCCTCTATTCTGTGGTGAATATTTTGACTTCTGGAAAATACGCATGAAGGCGGATTTAGAAGCACAAGGAGAGGAAGTATGGGATGCTGTTGAAAATGGTCCATTTATCCCAATATCAGTAATCAATGGCATTGGTCCTGTAAAACTCAAAACTGCATGGGACGACGATGATAAAAAGAAAGTTCTCTATGACAAAAAGGCAATAAACCTTCTTCAAGGTGCACTCAGTATGGACGAATTTTTCCGTGTCTCGAACTGCAAGACAGCAAAAGAAATATGGGATACCCTGGTTCAAACTCATGAAGGAACGGCTGAAGTAAAAGATCAAGGCTAAATACCTTGTGTTGTACCCCAAAATTTTCCCTCCCATTTCCTCAATATTTTCTCATCACAAGACCTTTGAAGATCAAAATCCAGTTAGGGTTTCCTCTGCTCAAGACTTCTCCTTGCACTGTGGACTCAAATTAGGGTTTGTGTTTGCACCAAGATGTTTTGACCTAAAATGCCTAAGATGACTTTCATGCTTCATATTGGACTCCCAAGTTTCTTCATACCAAGTTTCAAGTCTTGAATCCAAGTTTTGCCCAGTCAATTGGACAGATGACCTAGAAATCAGCTGTATTGGGAAAAAGTCAACTGTGGCCAATTGACAGTCAAATCTCATGAAAATTGACCCACATCAACATTATGAACTCATATGGACCATTTGATCAAGTTTGGATCACAATTCCACAAGAAATTTGATCAGATCACCAAAAGGGCAAAATGGTCATTTTTAGGGTTTTGACTGCACAAAGGCAATTTTTGACTGTTTGACCTGGCCAATGGCAAATAAAGTTCACATATGGACTCAAGGACCCCATGAAATGGTCTTAACACATTCATCAAGCTCAAAAGATCCCAAGTACACAAGATTGACAGTTGAATTTCCCAGTCAATTGATCAATTTTGACTGTACACTGAAAAGTCAAACTTTGACTTTTTGGTCAAAATCAAGAGTCAAGATTCATTTTTCATCAAAACATGCCAAATCATGAAACTTGTTCACCAAGAAACCAAGAAATGCAAATTAGGGTTTTAAAATGGAATTTTTCATAACTTAGAATTTTTCTAAGTTATGGAAAACCCTAATTTTTTCCCAACTTTGCCCCACTTTTTCACCATGATTCATTTGGATTCAAACAAAAGTCAAAACATGAAAGTTGTAGCTTGTTACATAATCTACAACTTTGATTCACAAAGTTTTCTCATTTAAAGCTTGTATCTCAAGTTACAATTTTTTGAATAAGGGCACTAAACCATTTTTAACTTAGTGAAATTTTAACCTATTTTGACAAGGTTTTCTACCCCACTTCAAGGCCATTTTCCATACACTTCCACTTGGAATTTCAATTTGCATTTCAAAGATTTATTGTAGTACACATTCCAAGCTTTCCAAAATGTCCAAGAACTCATCAAACAACCTCATGGTTAGGGAGAATCGAATTCCACAATATAGCAAAAACTCACTTTTGAATTGGCCATTTTTCATGTTCATAACCTTGCAATTTGAACTCAGCATGCTTTAGGTTAGATTACAGGTCCTTAAACCAAGTTACACTCAATAATTTACTGCATATTCATTGTGTTAAGGTGTTGTTCTATGAGTTTGAACATTGTATGCAAGATTAATCCCAAACTAGATAAAGCATTCTTTCCATTTTTGCAAAAGATCACTTTATGTCCAATTGAGAATCCAACAAGTACATTGCAAATCTGGTTGGCACAAGTTTATGTGCTAATCACACTGATCAAGAAGGGATTATGCAGCATAGTGTGAGGTCCTCTACAGGCCTAGAAGCACAATTTGCCTTTGTTTGCTTAAGTGTGAAGTAACATAGCATAACTCATATCAACTTCCATCTCAGTTTACAAACACAAGAACAAACTTATCAAACACATTCCAGACATCATACCCAAGCTTTTGCATGAGCCTTTGACCTCCAATCCACCCTCCATCTCAGAATCACTCTCAAACTGCAAAAACAGAGTTGCCTCTGCAGTTTGAGTGCCAACTTCTATTTCTCTCAAGCATCCTTGCCAAAACCAGTTCACATACCTTCCATACTATCTATGCAAGCTAACCATGACCTGAAACCTGATCTGTAACACCTCCAAGCCACTTCACCATTTTTGTTTTTCTGTTTTGCAGTTGAAGTTCACTAGCACGATTCAGGAAGTTTCAAGGCAAAGTAGAACTTGGAATAGCATCCTTACACTTCAAGGAAGCTATACAAATCATCATTTTACTCTGAAACATCCTCCATTGCAAAGCACGATTCCAACTGAACAGGTATCTTCATGAAGTTCTATCTCTCTTATTAGGCATTGTTAGCTTTAGGTTTGTGAAGAAAATATGTCACAATCATAGCCCTGAACATGACCATATAGTTAGATTTCATTTATGTTACGTGTGCTGCAAGAATTTTGAGTCTGAACATGGCATAAAAGTTAGGTCAGAAATTGGGGGAGAAGAAATTCTCCCTCATCTTAGAGAGTTAGGTCAAGTTCTTTACATGGTTGGAATCGTCTCTTAATGCTCTACACTTTTCATGTTATGAGTTTTGCTTGAAAGTCCAGGAATCAAGAGATAGAAAACGCGTGGGTGATGTTGTTCAGAGGTTGAAGATGACTGATTCTGGGCTGGGCCTGGAATATTTTCTTATTTGCACCACATAATTGCTTTTGAACCCCCTGAGCCCATTTGCTTATTTCTTTGACCTTTTTGACTTTTTCTTTTTGATTGACTTTGTTTATTTTTTTCTCATGACATTAAAAAAATAAAAATATTTTTTCCATCATTTTTTTGAATTTATTGCATATTTATTTGATCATTTCTTTTGTTTGTACATAAATATTATATATACTATTATTTAGAATAAATAGAAAAAATAGTGTAAACACATTTTTATTTTTGTTTACCTTCTGAAAATATTTCATATAAAAAATACTTTTTTTATTTATTTTATTAAATATTAAATGTATATTATTTTATATATAATGCATATTTAGAACTTAATATATATATATATATATATATATATATATATATATATATATATATATATATATATATATATATATATATATATATATATATATATATATATATATATATATATATATATATATATATATATATATATATATATATATATATATATATATATATATATATATATATATATATATATATGTTTATTAATATATTTAGGTTAGAATATAAAAATATTTGAATTTTTCATTTTATTAATATTTGATATAAAAAATACTTTTTTATAATATACTTCATTTCATTTTTATTTTTGTACATAATAAATAAATACTTGTATTAAATTAAATAATAATACATTTTCTTTAATAAAATTAGGGTTTTGCCCTAAATTCAAAATACTCCAAAAATAATATCTTTTTATTTTTACATAAATAACACTTTTTTTCATACATATACAAAACATTTTTGTATCTTGCATTTTTATTCCATTTTTTTATTTAATTATTGTACATTAATTAAATTGTATAAATTCAAATTGATGTAATAGTTTTAGGTTTACATTACTTGTCAATATCCCCATTCGAACATTTGTACCCCCCTTCCCATATTTGGTTTTGTAATAGCTTAGTAAATTTATTTTCGCACTTTATTGCTTTCTAATGATAACATGTTAGAATTAGGGTTTGTATGCGAAAAACGACGAAAAATAGTTATGACCTAATCTCAAGACAAATGAGCATGAAAATGAACACACAAATCACACTTGCACCTCCTAGGGTATTCCACTTGTTGCCTTTCAAAATTAGGCCATGTTGCATGTTGAGTCTCTTTGGGCAAAACAAACAAATTGAATGATCATAGTCCCTCGATAACATCTTCAAAATACTTCCAAAACAAATGATCAAGTCCCTTAAAGAAAATGCCCAAAGATACTTGGCACCATTGCAATTATGGTCTAAACGATGACCCACGCCCGTCCCTTTCACATCCTAAACATAAGATTGTCCACCAAATACAATGGTGGAACAAACTTGTTAAAAGGGTTAAAACATAGCAATAATCTTTTGAGAAATTTAGGAGTAGATAACCTCTTAGTTACTTGAATCAATCTTGCAAACTAAAACACTTGCCTATTTCAAAAACCACACATCACTACACTTTCAAAACAACTTTCAAAAACAAATGAAAACCTTTTAAAAAGACATACATCTTTGTATACATCCCCACATGGATCATTACAAAGGTTTCCACCACATTGGCCTCTTTTCAAAACATTTTCAAACCCGCACACACTCAAGCACCATTTAAAACAATTGAAAACAAAAGGCAAGTGATCTAAGCAAGTAACTAAGAGCCCATGGATAACCATGGATAGAAAGGGTGCTAATACCTTCCCTTTCTATAATCTACTCCCCGAACCCAAGAAAATATCTCAAAAGGTTTTTTGCTGTGCTTTTTAACCTTTCCTTAGGATAAAATAAAAAGTCGGTGGCGACTCTTGCTCAACCGAAACATTTGCGGAAACAAACGCAAAACCTCAAGTCAGTTCTCCCACCGTGCCACAGAACTGGCGACTCTGCTGGGGACGATAACTTAAAAGTGGAGTAACCTTAGGGTTTAGATCACCTTTGTTTTCAATTGTTTGCTTTGTTTGCTTTTATATTTGTGGGCTTTGCATCGGAGTTTCATAGATCCTAACCCGGATCTGGGAAATACCCTTTTTTAGGTAGCATAATCTGTGAGGGACCTGTCCGGCGTAGACCGACATGGGTGAAGCAGTGGCTACGTTGGTGTGGCATCTTAGTCTGTACCTATATCCCTTGTGTTGCAACGGGGAGAATATAGGTCTTCTAAGGAGTCATTAAACACCAACCAACCTTAGAACCCTAAATTGACCAACTTGGCTATTAGGACAGTAGCAGTATGCTACACTCATTGAGGCTAAACTCTCGAGATGGTTCTGGCCGCGAGAAAAGATTGCGATGCTGGAGTTATGACCGATTGAGGGTAGCCAATGATTTGAGATCCTCTAGAACCCGGTTACTTTTCAATAGGACAGGTTTTAACCAATAAAACCAAAAGAGGGTAATACCTGAAACTCATGCTGGCCTGAAACCTAAGGGTGTCTTGTGTGACTTGTGTGCCTTATTTGCCTATGTGAATACTTGTGGTGTGCTTCATCATAGCATCATGCCATCATACCATTGCATGCATCCTGTATAAAGGACTAACCCATTTCAAAGACAAAAAAGGTTTCATCTTTGCTCTGTTTTGTAGGACATCATGATGCCCGTGCGTAGGAATACTGTCCGGCTCAGCTTTGTTCAACCACCAGTTTTGCTCAAGGATTTGGTTAGAAGGATTCCAAACACTTCTTCCTTCATCAACAGACATGGTTCTCTCCTTGGCTTGGTCACTGCAAAGTGGGACCAACAACTGATAAGTGTTCTGACCCAGTTTTATGACCCTCTGTATCATTGCTTCACCTTTCAAGACTTCCAGCTGGTTCCTACCCTGGAAGAATTCTCTTATTTGCTTGGGATCCCTGTCTTGGAACAAACTCCATTCACTGGTTTGGAAAAGACTCCTAGGCATGAAGAGATTGCTGCAATTCTCCCCTTGACCAAAGAAGAGGTATTGTCCAACTCGGAAACTAGAAATGGGATCAAGGGCTTTTTGGTTAAATTTCTGGTTGGCAAGTGTGATCGGTGGATCTGGAACTGACTGTTTTAACGCTGGTTCGCGAAATGTCGCGGAAGCAAGAGTCGCCACCGTCTTTTATTTTCTCCAATAGGAAAGGACAAAAGCACAGAAAAATTCCTTTAAAGAGATTGCTCTCGGTTCGGGAGGTAGGTTATAGAAAGGGAAGGTGTTAGCACCCTTTCTATCCATGGTTATCCATGGGCTCTTAGGTACTTGCTCAATGTGTTTTCAAAATTGTTTGTTTGCTTTTCAATGTGGGTTTCAAAAATATTCTTTGAAAAGTTTCAATTCAACTCGTACGTCAGAGTGTTTTGAAAAGTTTGTTTTGAAAGTTTTGAAAGGTGTTGGTGAAAAGATGTTTTGATTTTGTTTTGAAATTAGAGCAAGTATCCTTGAGAACCTACCTACCCTAAGGAATTCGTCTGTGTAAATGTCCTTTAAAGTAGTGCCATCCCACCATTGAGAGGTAGGTAGCACCACCGTTGGAGATGTTCGGGTCAATTCGAGTTTTAGGGACGTGGTGGTCACCAGAGCAACAGTAGGACACCTTAGAAGCTACCCTTATGCCATTGATCCTTTATTTTCCGAGGCAACCGTTTCGAGGCAACTGGATCATGTCATGGACATAAGGACTTACTAAAACGTCCTATACTCGACGACCACCTTTCGAAAGGCAACAGTGAGGCGTACCCTAGGGGTGGTGTGTGCGAATTGTGCGTCATTTTCATTTCATTGTTTGTCTTGTCATGCATTGGTGATCTAACGATTCGATTTTATTTTTGGGCATTCATTCTTTCATGTTATTGTTTAACAGTTAAAAGTGCGGGAATTTAAAGTGCGGAAAAGATAAAGTCCTACGCTATTACAAAGGGCGAGGGTCTACAACGCCAAATTAGTCCAGACCCATTTTCAAATAAATTGCAGAAAAGAAATGTCTAATAGCTATTACATGGCTTTGGTACATATACAGAATTATTCACAAAAGAAATAAATGAAATGCGCGAAAAAGAAAATAATCAAATGCGAGGGCGTTGAACCCTTTAAAGGAATTTAAATAATTAAGTTATCTAAAATTAAAATTAAATGAAAAATGGTATTTTTGTGTTTTTTTTAGATTTAAAAGAAAAAAAAGAAAAGTTAATTAAAATTAAAATCCTAGTTCTAATGTCTTTTAAGTTTATTATGAAAATATTGACTTTTAACCTAATTTAATTCTAAATTAATTTATATGCATTAAATAAATAAATAATATTATTATTAAAAAAAGAAAATAAAAAGTTATTAAACCTAAGCTCTATTTTTTTGGATTTTAGTTATTAAAAGAATTAAAATCTAACCTAAAATGCAACCCTAGTTTAATTATGAAAAACACTAATACTATGGCAAAAAACAAGGAAAGTTAAAAGGAAAAAGTCATTAACCTAATTCTATGTTTTTTTAAGTTATTAAGAAAAAGATTTAATTTCTAACCTAATCTACTTCTAAATTAATTTATGTACATTTTTTAATTTATGAAAATAAATAAATTAATAATTATATTATGAAAAAAAAAGGAAAAATAAAAAAAGAAAATTAAAAGTCATTAATCCTAAATTCTATGTTTGGATTCTTTTGTCATGGGAAAAATGTGAGTTAAACTTAACTTGAATTAACTTATTTACATGCTATGAAAATAATAATAATAAAGTAAATATTATTTTTTTGGTCTTTTCTGAATTTTTGAATGTTTTTATGTTTTTATGAAAATAAATTAATGATGTTAAAACAAAGGAAATAAATAAAATAGCAAAAAGAAAATATAAGGAAAAAAAAACTAAAAAATGCAAACCAGGGGGGGGTATCCCCAATTTGGAGGGTCCAAGCCTGGAGTTTCTGGCCCATTAGCTTTGAAGTCCATTGACTTTTCTAAGCCATGTGCACGCCTGTTGACTTGCATCCATGGTACACTTTGATTCTGAGCCTTTGGATGATCATCTGAGACACGTATGCGTTTGGATCATGATGGCCTATGGTGCACCTGGATATTGACAAAGCATAGAATTCTATTTTGAAAAATAATATGGAATTGTGTGAGACCTGGGACTTGAACCCAGGTCATGAGGGCTAATGGAATTTACGCTTGCCACTGAGCCAATGAACATTAGTTAACATATTATGGTAAGAAAATAAAAAAAAAAACAAAACCAATGCATAGCACTTAAAAACGCGCGCAATTCAAATGAGCGTATCATTGGCTGCCACGACTTCTCCTTCCTCGCGTGCCCTGAAACAAAACCCTATGGCCACAGTTTTCACGCGTTGCTTTATCCCACCTAACAGAAAATAGCGAAGAGGCCCTCGACGCTCATAAATTGAGCGCGAGGGCTGGAATCTTTTCGTTTGGATGTACTGAGTGTGATAGCAATGGTCTTGAGTTCTGATTTTTCTTATTTACAAAAGCCCTAAATTAAGCTCTACAAAACCCTAGAACATGAAAATGGTAGAATCGTGTATGGCTTATGAGAATGCAATTAAATACCATGAACAGCTTAGAAACCTTGTAAGGAATAAGAATTTATCAACAAAAATGCAAGAGGACGCGTGAATTGTGATATGCAACCTCAAAAATTATGAGACACGGCTTGAGGTCTCCCTACCAATTCCTGGGTTTTTGAAAGATGTTTGGAGTTGGAATGTGTTTAGTAATTGTCCAGGATGCTGTTGGTATATGAATCAAGGCTTAAAAAGTCCCCTAGTAGTGATTTCAGTTTTGCATTATATGGCCAAAATTTCAAATTGTCCAATGGCTTTTGAGCGAGCTTTTTGCTATGTTCTAGTTAGGGTTGGACTCAGTGATCATCATGGAATGGAATAGGCTTGCTATTTGACCTTAATCCATGCTAGGGAAAGAATTGGTCTTAGGGTTTCTTCCATTAACCATTTTTCCTATTTTCTAGCCAAAACCTAGACCTAGTGTGCAAATGAACCCTAGCCTGATTTCTTGAGTTGGTTCATGATACATAGAAATTGTCCAAGTTCATTTGACACTATTCCATTGGTTTTTAAATTTTATTTGAATTTTCAAAGAATTAAAATGAATTAAATCATCAAAAATTAAATAAAATAAAATAAAATCAATATTTGGTCTTGAAATTAACCATGGGACACGTGTGTGGCATGACAAGGATGAACCAAGTGGAAAAAATGGGGCCCTTTTGTCAAAATTGGATTTTCAAAGATAGTTGACTTTTGCCATTTCACAAAAATTTCCCAACTTCTACAAGGCATAACTTGCTCAATTTTTAAGCTTTTCACATGTTCTTGGACATTTTGGAAAGGTCTTTGAGTCCTTTAACCAATGCCTTTGGTACCATGCCATTTTGATTTACCAATCTCAAGTTATGGCCTTTGACTTAAAGTCCCTTTTTGTTGACTTTTGAAAATGACCTATAATGTTGAAATTGATAACTTTTTGTGAGAGCATTCCTTGGACTTGAAGTATGAAGATGAGTTGTAGGAAATGTCTTTCTCTTCAAAATGAGCTTTGGATGGAATTTTTCTGATAATCCATGTGAAAGTTATGCCCTGGTCAATTTCAGTTGACTTTTTCAGCTGTCCAAATATAGCAACTTTTGCATCTTTGATGATTTCTGAGCCAAATTTTGAGAATCATGATCAAGCATTGATCAAATGATGTTTGTGGCTTCAAAATGATATGTTGACCAAAAATTTGAACTTTTGACTGCCAAATGACCATTTTGCCCCTACAGTTGACTGTAGTGCAATCTAGGGTTTTGACTGTGCAATCTTGAGCTGAATGCCTTGAAACTTGATATGAGGATGCTTGACCATCTTTGTAGGCATATGAGACTTGATTGAGCCTTTGAAAACTTCATTTTCTTGATCAGACTCAAAACCCTAACTTTGACTGTATGGGAGACTGTTGCACTGCACAACCCTTGGGGAATTTTCTAGCTTGGCTTGGCAATTTCTTAAGGAATATGGGAGGGCAAATTTTGGGGTATAACAGTTGCCCCTGTTCAATCTTCTTAGACCTGAGGATGCAGATTGGCTGACGTGCCTTTCGTAATCCGATGGTAAAAGATGATTGGACACTAGAGTGCCCGGAAATTTGCGCTCACATGTTAGCAATGATGGGGATGGGCTTATAGATGCCATCTGGATGTTTGCTGGATCGGATGATGGGCTTATAGATGCCATCTGGATGTTGATCGCGTAGGAGATTCCTTAGCGAGATCCTGCATACCTGCAAAACAGAAAAATGAGTACCTGACACGTTGCAGGAGCTGATTTTTTAGATGCCTGGTATAGATGTGTCCTGACTGGTTACAGGAGCTGAGTCTGGAGCTTCAAACAGCAATGAAAGAACCAGGGATGATTACTTCCTTAGCATGAATGGTAAGAGAGCCTTGGGTGACTTTTAACTTCAACAACGCTCGTTGAGAAAAATCTGGGGTGTCTTCTACTGGGATAAGAATCAGAGAGATCTTAAGGTCGATCTGACTGAACCAGAGAGGCCTTTGACTGGGTAAGAATCAGGAAAATCTTAGGACGATTTAACTGAACCGGTCTAGGTCTTGAAATGTCTTCAACGGGATAAGCATCAAGAAAATCTTGGGACGATTTAACTGAACCAGAGAAGGCCTTTGACTGAACCAGTCTAGGTCTTGAAATGTCTTCAAAGGGATAAGCATCAAGAAAATCTCGGGATGATTTAACTGAACCAGAGAAGGCCTTTGACTGAACCAGTCTAGGTCTTGAAATGTCTTCAAAGGGATAAGCATCAGGAAAATCTTGGGACGATTTAACTGAACCAGAGAAGGCCTTTGACTGAACCAGTCTAGGTCTTGAAATGTCTTCAAAGGGATAAGCATCAGGAAAATCTTGGGACGATTTAACTGAACCAGAGAAGGCCTTTGACTGAACCAGTCTAGGTCTTGAAATGTCTTCAAAGGGATAAGCATCAGGAAAATCTTGGGATGATTTAACTGAACCAGAGAAGGCCTTTGACTGAACCAGTCTAGGTCTTGAAATGTCTTCAAAGGGATAAGCATCAGGAAAATCTTGGGACGATTTAACTGAACCAGAGAAGGCCTTTGACTGAACCAGTCTAGGTCTTGAAATGTCTTCAAAGGGATAAGCATCAGGAAAATCTTGGGACGATTTAACTGAACCAGAGAAGGCCTTTGACTGAACCAGTCTAGGTCTTGAAATGTCTTCAAAGGGATAAGCATCAGGAAAATCTTGGGACGATTTAACTGAACCAGAGAAGGCCTTTGACTGAACCAGTCTAGGTCTTGAAATGTCTTCAAAGGGATAAGCATCAGGAAAATCTTGGGACGATTTAACTGAACCAGAGAAGGCCTTTGACTGAACCAGTCTAGGTCTTGAAATGTCTTCAAAGGGATAAGCATCAGGAAAATCTTGGGATGATTTAACTGAACCAGAGAAGGCCTTTGACTGAACCAGTCTAGGTCTTGAAATGTCTTCAAAGGGATAAGCATCAGGAAAATCTTGGGACGATTTAACTGAACCAGAGAAGGCCTTTGACTGAACCAGTCTAGGTCTTGAAATGTCTTCAAAGGGATAAGCATCAGGAAAATCTTGGGACGATTTAACTGAACCAGAGAAGGCCTTTGACTGAACCAGTCTAGGTCTTGAAATGTCTTCAAAGGGATAAGCATCAGGAAAATCTTGGGATGATTTAACTGAACCAGAGAAGGCCTTTGACTGAACCAGTCTAGGTCTTGAAATGTCTTCAAAGGGATAAGCATCAGGAAAATCTTGGGACGATTTAACTGAACCAGAGAAGGCCTTTGACTGAACCAGTCTAGGTCTTGAAATGTCTTCAAAGGGATAAGCATCAGGAAAATCTTGGGATGATTTAACTGAACCAGAGAAGGCCTTTGACTGAACCAGTCTAGGTCTTGAAATGTAGCTTGAGAACTTAACTGGATCTTCCCTGAAAGGTAAAAGTCAGTCATATGCAATGCATGATATGGATCAAGCAATGATGTTCTCAACATAGATGAGATTTGTATGATGCAGTGCGTTATGCATGCTATAATGATGTACGTGATGTTTTATGTATGTTTTCGTCTAGGAACGTAAACTCTTTGACGGGTGCCAGGAAGTCCTATCCCGGGCTGATGTTTGAAGAATAGATTTCCCTTCCGCTGGGGATGATAGTGGCAAGGATACCGGTAGGAGAAGATGACTCCGTTGCGGAATAAACTTGGCGAATGGAAGATTCTGCGGGGAGAAAAGATACTCTAACGATCATGCTGGAAAGCAATACTCTGTGGGAAGAGTGATGCCTTGCTGAATGTTGATAGCAACTCTGTTGGGGATACCGTTGTTGTATTGGAAGTGTGAATTGACTTCGCTGGGGATAGGAAAGAACTACGTTGACGACGACTTTCCCTTGGCTTTTGGCTGAGGATAACCCAGTTATATCCTGTTAAGGAAATAACTCTTTGAATAAAGCCGGGCGACGCGTTCGTGCTCTGCTAGGGGATGAGCTTCCAGAATATACTGGGGATAAGCTTACTGCTTGGGGAGATGAATTCCATCTTTCCTGGGGAAACTGGATTGGACTCTTCTGGGGAGTTTTGGATATGCTGGGGAACAATCTTTAGGCCAAGACTGCCGGGGATGCTTGTTAAGAATATGTATTGCTGCTGAGGGATGTTGGGATCTGCTGGCTTGGGGAGAGTGTACTGACTTGCTGGCTCACTCTCTGGGGAATTAAGACGTCGTTATGTTTTTCAGCTGAACACCCCTTATATCTTGTGGACAGAGCAATTAGATCGCTTGGACGGCTCATCATTGCCCCTGTTTCTGAGGTGGGAGAGGAAGACCTGTGAGGTGCTGATAGTTGTTGATAGACAAACCTTCTTCTGGTAGGTAGGTGACAAGATGACAGGACATAGTCATACGCTTTGATCCCTAACTTTTGCCTGGACCGCCCTCTCGGGTTTTCGGTCCACCGGGATACCCATTTTTGCCCCAGCCGCCTTTTCAGGTTTTCTACTTGCCGGGTGTACAGATTTTTCATTTCATCCCTCATTTTGCCCGAACCCTTTTGGTTCGCCGGGAAGCCCTTATTTTTGCCTAGGTATGTCAACCTAGCGGGTCTTTGAATATGCGTAGCATTTTTCGACTATGTCCACGCTTTTAGAATGTAGGGAGTTGCCCCTGTTAGAATTGTTTTGTCATGCCACCAGAAAATCTTCGTTTGATTGTCCAATGCCCCCAGGTGACTTAGACGGAGATTTGCCCCAGGCTGGTGGTGTCGCCATATTGTCAGAAGGTGTCTGATCGTGCAAGATTCGTTGCTGGATTGCCCCAAGTGACTCAGGCAGAGATTTGCCCCAGGCTTTTTGGCCTTTTGAGAGATTCTCCGAATCTTGACTGGATTGCCCCAGATGAAGGGCCATGGTCATGTCTGCCCCTTGATTGGAGGTACTTCTATTCATTAGGCATTCGTCATGCGAATTTCTATGCTGTTCAAACAAAAAGTCATATGCAAACAAAGTTATGTTAAAAATGCAAAGCTTATGTCTGTCTTGAAGATCTTGAAAATGCATTTTTTCATAAAACAAATTAATGTTTGTAAAACATGATGTCAACTCTGTATTTACCGTAGGCCTTCAGGAGTCAGGATACCTTTCGTATGCTTTCAAACTAACCCATGCTTCAGCTAGGACTTTTAAGGGTTATAACATGGCCTGGTTCACGGTTTAAGAAACAAAGGATAAAGGCTCAAATTATTTGTACCCACCCGCTCTTCGTGATGTTCTCCAAACCTAAACTCAGTTGATCCTACGTTAGACCTTGTTTGAGTCTTTGCTTTGATATGCCAGCGGTGGTTCGAATGTTGACAATTTATTTCAAATAGGCAGCCATCATTTTTTTGTCGAGGGTTTGTAGGACCTCTTCTTTTTTTGTTATCCCTTTCTTTTTTTGCCTGAACTGTTTCCTTTTTGGAATTACAGTCAGCGGGATGCCCCAGTTTCATAAGTCCCCTTTGTAGGTTTAGACTTTTTGGGCTTTTCGTTTATGAATTTTGATGATGACTGCCTGTCCTTTTGATTGTTCCGAACCATCACTTCTTTGTTCGTTTTGTAAAGATCTCTTCGGTGCTATTCGTCATGCACTTGGATCAACTGAGAGAACTACCCTGCCCCAGGTTATGATAAAGGGTTTTAAATTTCGAAAAGAAAAAACTCCTACTTCTTTGGCTCAGAGGGGTTGACGAGGGATTATCATCCTTATAACTCCAGTGTTTAGGGATTGAAACAATGCCTATACCTCATCAGCGGGGTCTGTTCAAAAGCATACTGTAGATCGTGGTATCGTTTTCGTCATCCTCCCTCAAGAGGCTTAGAATTATTGATTGAAAGAGTTGACATCAGAACAAATATGAAAATAATTTGCGTATAGTGAATACGAATATATTGATTCAAAATAGACATAAGCGATGCATTAATGAAATAACAATGTTTTAACAATGAGTAAATGTTTGAACAAAAGAAAATTGCAACTTGAACATTCGAATGAACAAAAATTTCTAGTCTCAGGGCTTGTCACTTCAAATGGTGAGCCTTGGAGGGATGGTAGAAAAATTCAGCCTGACCATCTTGTGTGAATTCCAGTGCTCCTTCATCAATCAGGTCCTGGATCTTGTTTTTCAAAGCCCAACACTCGTTTGCATTATGTCCTGGACAGGCAGAGTGGTAGGCACACCTTTTATTGGGATCATAAGCAGGATGTGCTGTGTTGGGGTTCTGGGGATGATCCCTTAATGTGATCAGGTTCAATCTCAACAGGCGTTGTAAAGCTTGAAACGGCGACATATTGAGCGGGGTGAACTGCCTCCTGGGCTTGTCTGTCTGAAGTTGGTAAAGTTGCTGCTGAATTGGTGATACTGGAGCCATATGAGGAGCTTTCTCCTTGCCTCTTTGTCTCAAAGGTGGTGGAACGATGATTGGCTTTTTACCCTTAGATGTTTGCCCCAGTTGGTTGCCCTGAAGCAGTTTGTTGATGAGAACCCCGAGCTCATCTTGTCTTTGAGCTAAACCTTGAATGGCATTCCTCTGCCCCAGCATTTGGGCTTTCAATGCATCCACCTCAGCTTGTAGGTGTTCCAGCCTTTCATCCTCAGCACTTTTCCTGACAAAAGTCTCCATGATAAGTGTCCTTAGCTCTTCCTGCCCCTTGGATAGATTCAGGAGGATTTTCCCGAACCGGGTCTCTTGAGCAAGAAAGTCCTGATTGTCTTGTTGTGAAACCATTACTGAAATAAACAGCGGGAAAGGTAAGTGACCTGCAACAAAGATGCTTGTTATGTAAGGATGAGTATGATATGCATGCAATGTTTTCAAGGATCTCGCGGGATAAACCAGAAAATTTGTTAGCATTGGAATTTAGAGCTTGATTGAAGGACACCCATGTTATTGAGAATTCTTCTTCAAGAGTCAAGGCTCACCATATCCAGTGGGTCATAGCCCCTGACTTTAGTCATCATGTCTGATTTTGATTTCCAAACAACCTTGGTTAGGGAACCTTCTTCAGGAGTCAGAGCTCACCATATCAAGTGGGTCATAGCCCCTGACAACATTGGCTAGAAGAAAATAAATCCTCTTTGCCCCTTGCTAGATGTTTGATTTATATGACCTGTATCACAAGCCCTTGAGATCCTTGAAATGGGTTAGGATGTATGCAATGGTATGATGTCATGATATGCATGGGGTAATGTAAGTAACCCTGTTATGAGTCCTAATTAAGGACTGCAAAAACCTGCAAGAAACTTAGGATACCCTGTTATGATTCCTAATTAAGGACTACAAACACAACCTGCAAGAGACAAATGTCAGGTAATAAGCATGCAAGTAGTTTAAGTAGGAAGGCACACAAGTCACACAAGAGAAGCCCTTAAAGTTTAGGCCAGTATGGAGTCCGGAGTACTACCCTCTTGAAGTTGGGTGGGTTCAACCTGTCCTATCAAAGTAACCGGGTTCTAAGGTTCCCAATATCACGGGATTGCTTTCATTGTTCATCGTTTCGATTTAGCCACTGAACTGGCGACCGAAATATTCCAGGAAAGCAACCCTCAATTGAGTGTAGTATCGAGTATCAACCAACCTCGGACTGCACCAAAGTCAGTTATCTCACTACCCTAAAGAGGCCAAGATGGTTCAATTAAGGTTCCTAAGGTCTGTTGATGCTTCATGACACCACATGGAGGCCCCGTACTCTCCTTGACTGACTCAAGGGTTACCGGTACACACCAAAGTGCCACATCAACGTAGCAGACTGTTTCAACCATGTCGGTATACCCCGCACAGTTCCCTCACAGCCTTGTTGCTACTTTCTAAGAAGGTATTCCCCAGATCCGGGTTAGGATCTATAGAAATCCCAAGCAACCCACAATTTTAAAGCACACAAGGAAAACAATTGAAAACACAGTTGTAACTAGCCCTAAGGTACACCTCACTTTAAGTGTATCCCCAGCAGAGTCGCCAGTTCTGTGATCGGTGGATCTGGAACTGACTGTTTTAACGCTGGTTCGCGAAATGTCGCGGAAGCAAGAGTCGCCACCGTCTTTTATTTTCTCCAATAGGAAAGGACAAAAGCACAGAAAAATTCCTTTAAAGAGATTGCTCTCGGTTCGGGAGGTAGGTTATAGAAAGGGAAGGTGTTAGCACCCTTTCTATCCATGGTTATCCATGGGCTCTTAGGTACTTGCTCAATGTGTTTTCAAAATTGTTTGTTTGCTTTTCAATGTGGGTTTCAAAAATATTCTTTGAAAAGTTTCAATTCAACTCGTACGTCAGAGTGTTTTGAAAAGTTTGTTTTGAAAGTTTTGAAAGGTGTTGGTGAAAAGATGTTTTGATTTTGTTTTGAAATTAGAGCAAGTATCCTTGAGAACCTACCTACCCTAAGGAATTCGTCTGTGTAAATGTCCTTTAAAGTAGTGCCATCCCACCATTGAGAGGTAGGTAGCACCACCGTTGGAGATGTTCGGGTCAATTCGAGTTTTAGGGACGTGGTGGTCACCAGAGCAACAGTAGGACACCTTAGAAGCTACCCTTATGCCATTGATCCTTTATTTTCCGAGGCAACCGTTTCGAGGCAACTGGATCATGTCATGGACATAAGGACTTACTAAAACGTCCTATACTCGACGACCACCTTTCGAAAGGCAACAGTGAGGCGTACCCTAGGGGTGGTGTGTGCGAATTGTGCGTCATTTTCATTTCATTGTTTGTCTTGTCATGCATTGGTGATCTAACGATTCGATTTTATTTTTGGGCATTCATTCTTTCATGTTATTGTTTAACAGTTAAAAGTGCGGGAATTTAAAGTGCGGAAAAGATAAAGTCCTACGCTATTACAAAGGGCGAGGGTCTACAACGCCAAATTAGTCCAGACCCATTTTCAAATAAATTGCAGAAAAGAAATGTCTAATAGCTATTACATGGCTTTGGTACATATACAGAATTATTCACAAAAGAAATAAATGAAATGCGCGAAAAAGAAAATAATCAAATGCGAGGGCGTTGAACCCTTTAAAGGAATTTAAATAATTAAGTTATCTAAAATTAAAATTAAATGAAAAATGGTATTTTTGTGTTTTTTTTAGATTTAAAAGAAAAAAAAGAAAAGTTAATTAAAATTAAAATCCTAGTTCTAATGTCTTTTAAGTTTATTATGAAAATATTGACTTTTAACCTAATTTAATTCTAAATTAATTTATATGCATTAAATAAATAAATAATATTATTATTAAAAAAAGAAAATAAAAAGTTATTAAACCTAAGCTCTATTTTTTTGGATTTTAGTTATTAAAAGAATTAAAATCTAACCTAAAATGCAACCCTAGTTTAATTATGAAAAACACTAATACTATGGCAAAAAACAAGGAAAGTTAAAAGGAAAAAGTCATTAACCTAATTCTATGTTTTTTTAAGTTATTAAGAAAAAGATTTAATTTCTAACCTAATCTACTTCTAAATTAATTTATGTACATTTTTTAATTTATGAAAATAAATAAATTAATAATTATATTATGAAAAAAAAAGGAAAAATAAAAAAAGAAAATTAAAAGTCATTAATCCTAAATTCTATGTTTGGATTCTTTTGTCATGGGAAAAATGTGAGTTAAACTTAACTTGAATTAACTTATTTACATGCTATGAAAATAATAATAATAAAGTAAATATTATTTTTTTGGTCTTTTCTGAATTTTTGAATGTTTTTATGTTTTTATGAAAATAAATTAATGATGTTAAAACAAAGGAAATAAATAAAATAGCAAAAAGAAAATATAAGGAAAAAAAAACTAAAAAATGCAAACCAGGGGGGGGTATCCCCAATTTGGAGGGTCCAAGCCTGGAGTTTCTGGCCCATTAGCTTTGAAGTCCATTGACTTTTCTAAGCCATGTGCACGCCTGTTGACTTGCATCCATGGTACACTTTGATTCTGAGCCTTTGGATGATCATCTGAGACACGTATGCGTTTGGATCATGATGGCCTATGGTGCACCTGGATATTGACAAAGCATAGAATTCTATTTTGAAAAATAATATGGAATTGTGTGAGACCTGGGACTTGAACCCAGGTCATGAGGGCTAATGGAATTTACGCTTGCCACTGAGCCAATGAACATTAGTTAACATATTATGGTAAGAAAATAAAAAAAAAAACAAAACCAATGCATAGCACTTAAAAACGCGCGCAATTCAAATGAGCGTATCATTGGCTGCCACGACTTCTCCTTCCTCGCGTGCCCTGAAACAAAACCCTATGGCCACAGTTTTCACGCGTTGCTTTATCCCACCTAACAGAAAATAGCGAAGAGGCCCTCGACGCTCATAAATTGAGCGCGAGGGCTGGAATCTTTTCGTTTGGATGTACTGAGTGTGATAGCAATGGTCTTGAGTTCTGATTTTTCTTATTTACAAAAGCCCTAAATTAAGCTCTACAAAACCCTAGAACATGAAAATGGTAGAATCGTGTATGGCTTATGAGAATGCAATTAAATACCATGAACAGCTTAGAAACCTTGTAAGGAATAAGAATTTATCAACAAAAATGCAAGAGGACGCGTGAATTGTGATATGCAACCTCAAAAATTATGAGACACGGCTTGAGGTCTCCCTACCAATTCCTGGGTTTTTGAAAGATGTTTGGAGTTGGAATGTGTTTAGTAATTGTCCAGGATGCTGTTGGTATATGAATCAAGGCTTAAAAAGTCCCCTAGTAGTGATTTCAGTTTTGCATTATATGGCCAAAATTTCAAATTGTCCAATGGCTTTTGAGCGAGCTTTTTGCTATGTTCTAGTTAGGGTTGGACTCAGTGATCATCATGGAATGGAATAGGCTTGCTATTTGACCTTAATCCATGCTAGGGAAAGAATTGGTCTTAGGGTTTCTTCCATTAACCATTTTTCCTATTTTCTAGCCAAAACCTAGACCTAGTGTGCAAATGAACCCTAGCCTGATTTCTTGAGTTGGTTCATGATACATAGAAATTGTCCAAGTTCATTTGACACTATTCCATTGGTTTTTAAATTTTATTTGAATTTTCAAAGAATTAAAATGAATTAAATCATCAAAAATTAAATAAAATAAAATAAAATCAATATTTGGTCTTGAAATTAACCATGGGACACGTGTGTGGCATGACAAGGATGAACCAAGTGGAAAAAATGGGGCCCTTTTGTCAAAATTGGATTTTCAAAGATAGTTGACTTTTGCCATTTCACAAAAATTTCCCAACTTCTACAAGGCATAACTTGCTCAATTTTTAAGCTTTTCACATGTTCTTGGACATTTTGGAAAGGTCTTTGAGTCCTTTAACCAATGCCTTTGGTCCCATGCCATTTTGATTTACCAATCTCAAGTTATGGCCTTTGACTTAAAGTCCCTTTTTGTTGACTTTTGAAAATGACCTATAATGTTGAAATTGATAACTTTTTGTGAGAGCATTCCTTGGACTTGAAGTATGAAGATGAGTTGTAGGAAATGTCTTTCTCTTCAAAATGAGCTTTGGATGGAATTTTTCTGATAATCCATGTGAAAGTTATGCCCTGGTCAATTTCAGTTGACTTTTTCAGCTGTCCAAATATAGCAACTTTTGCATCTTTGATGATTTCTGAGCCAAATTTTGAGAATCATGATCAAGCATTGATCAAATGATGTTTGTGGCTTCAAAATGATATGTTGACCAAAAATTTGAACTTTTGACTGCCAAATGACCATTTTGCCCCTACAGTTGACTGTAGTGCAATCTAGGGTTTTGACTGTGCAATCTTGAGCTGAATGCCTTGAAACTTGATATGAGGATGCTTGACCATCTTTGTAGGCATATGAGACTTGATTGAGCCTTTGAAAACTTCATTTTCTTGATCAGACTCAAAACCCTAACTTTGACTGTATGGGAGACTGTTGCACTGCACAACCCTTGGGGAATTTTCTAGCTTGGCTTGGCAATTTCTTAAGGAATATGGGAGGGCAAATTTTGGGGTATAACAGCAAGGCTAATGATTTCTGGAATGACTTGGACTTCAAGGCGTGCGAGGATGTTCTGGCTCTTTTGATCTATGGTCTGGTATTGTTTCCCAACCCTGACACCTTTATCAGTATCCATGTCATAAGAATCTTCATGTCTCAGAATCCTGTACCCACTCTTTTGGGTGATATCCTGCAACAACTCTATGCTCGTACCGCTCGAAAACGGGGAACTCCGTGGTGTTGTGCTCCTTTGCTAGTGAGGTGGTTTATTTCGCACCTTCCTAGGTTCGTGCTGAAGAATGAAGAAGGAAAAGGTTGGGCTCGGAGGTTAATGTCTCTCACTGATAATGACATCACCTGGACTCTCAGAGGTTTGGATGAGGTAGCTGTTATTGACCGTTGCGGAGAATACCCTAACGTTCCGTTGATTGGTATCCAAGGAGGAATCTCTTACAATCCATGCTTAGCTCTCCGTCAGTTTGGAAGAGCCAGAGGAGATGGGCCTCATGAAATGCTGGTTCCTCACTTCCATTTTGAGTTTCAGGCAGACAGTGACAAACTACGCCAGGGATTCATTAGAGCTTGGGACAGAATCCACAAAGCCAACCCACATGAGTTGGGACCAAAGACTTCCCTGCCATTGAAGCCCTATTGCAAGTGGGTCCGCATCCGTGCTCAGAGGTTAGGTATGCCCTACGAAGCTGTTAGACCTCTCATTCTTGAATCTCCTGATGAAGATGGGGTTCCTCCAACTGTCCTCCCTCCTAAGATACCTACTGATTTTGACACAATGAAGAGATCCTGGGTGCAGCTAAAGGAAGAACGGGATTTCTATCGGGAGAAATTCAACGAGCAGGAACGGAAGATCCAGAGGCTGACTAAGCAATTGGAGGAAGAGAGGGTCCTGAACAACTACATCAGCACTGAAAAGAGGAGGCCATGGGAACATTGATGAGTTTTGGATGTTTCCTTTTATAGCTTTTATTGCCTTTCCAGTATTTTTCATTCCTGTAATGCCTAAGGGCAAATTGTCGAACAATTGAAAATTTTAATCTAATGAAGTGTGTTTCCCTTTTTGTCTACAAAGTTGAATCTTGTTTGTCTTTGAAAACATAAAACATACGCATTCCATTGCACCATATGCATAGCAGGTACCCTATTTCACAGGTTGCTTAATCTCCTTCGCTGTTTATTTTGAACAGTCGTCATGAATCCAGACTCCTCCAGTGAGCAAGCAATCAAGGCCCTTCAGGCCCAAAGTGCACAGTTTCAAGAGATGGTCCTAAGCCTAGCCCAAGGTCAGCAAGAGTTGAAGACTCTACTCCTAAAGAAGAAGAAGAAAAAGAGGACTGCGTTGTTCAACACCGGACGCAGATTTGGGAACACACTCCATAATGAAGCTGATCTAACTACTTCTTCTGCTGAGAAAAACAGTCCCCAAGGGGGAGGAGCTCCTAGTCCCGCAGTCTCCGACAACGAGACGGACTATAACGACGAACAATACCCACCTGCTGCTGACAGATACAAGCAATTGGAGGACCGCTTAAGCGCCATGGAAATTCAGAATGTGCCGGGGCTGGATTTTGGAGATTTGGGGTTATCTTCTGGGGTAGTAATTCCACACAAGTTTAAGGCGCCTGCCTTCGCCAAGTATGATGGGGTCTCCTGCCCAAAGCTGCATCTGAGGTCGTACGTAAGGAAGATCCAACCTTACACGGCGGATAAGAACCTTTGGATTCACTTCTTCCAAGATAGCCTCTCGGGGTCACAGCTTGAATGGTTCTACCAATTAGATGGAACTAGCATCCGACACTGGGAAGATTTGGCAACCGCATTCTACAGACAATACCAATACAATTCTGATCTCGCTCCTACGCGTACCCAACTTCAGGGTATGTCTCTAGGAACGGGTGAAGGGTTCAAAGAGTACGCACAAAAATGGAGAGATTTGGCTGGCAGGGTGCAGCCTCCATTGACTGATCGAGAGTTGGTTGATATGTTCCTAGGGACGTTGTCTGGCCCATTTTTCAATCACTTGGTTGGTAACTCCTCCGCTGGGTTTACAGATTTGATATTGACGGGAGAAAGAATTGAAGCTGGCATCAGGTCGGGCAAGATACAAAAGGCTGCCTCCACAAGTACTGAGAAGAGGCCGTTTAAGAAAGAAGCAAGTGTCGTCTATGGTCCTAGAAGACAAGTCAAGCCCGAAAGTCGCCAAGCCGTCAATGCTTTGGTCATCTCAAAACCTGTTGCTGCTCCTCAGCAGTACAATCAACAAAGAAGTGAAAGGCCCAAGAGGCAGTATACTCGACTGAGTATGACCTTATCTCAAATTTTACCCCAACTGTTATCCACCAACCTGGTGACCCTCAAAGAGGCTCCTAAGGTCGTCAACACTGCGTCTCCTAAGTATAACCCAAATGCCCGGTGTGCTTATCATTCTGATAGTCCCGGGCACACTACTGATGATTGCTGGGCCTTGAGAAACAAAGTGCAAGATCTGATCGACGCAAAGGAAATTCAGTTTGAGGCGCCGGAGAGACCAAATGTTGTAACTGCTCCTATGCCCCAGCATAGAGTAAATGCCATTGAGGAAGAATTGTATGCTGTTTCGGTAAATGAAGTTGTTACCCCTCTGAAGACCGTCAAGAAGAACCTACTGCTGGCCGGTTTATTTCCGGGTTGCAGTGAAGGTTGCCTGTTCTGTGCTGTTTCCCTATCTGGTTGTCCCTTGCTGAAGTTAGGCGTCCAAAGCCTAATGGATAGCAGGGAGATTCTGTTTAAGAAGTCTGCTGTTCAGTTGGTTCTGGTAAAAGAAGTTTCTGTGGTTACCATCTTCAATAATCCAATCAAGGCTCTCCCGAAGAAGCCTGTTCAAATCATGACTGTTGCACCTGTGGTTATTACTGTTCTGGGGCCTCTCCCCTACGTATCTGATAAGGCTGTCCCCTGGCATTATGGGCAGACGTATATGTAAACGGAATCAAACAAGAATTCGACACTGGCGCCAGTATCTGCGATATCACTGGTCCAGCCAAGGTCACCCGCAGTGGCAGGCTCTTCTCGCCTGACATTGCACCGCCCGCTACTCGAAGACCCCTCCTTATAACACCTACAAGTTTACCTGTTCCTGCTGCTGATCAAGTTGTTTCCCCTGCTGCCGAGTCATCTAATGCTCGGGCCAAAGGGATTGAAGAGGAGCCTGCCCGGATGGAGGCATCGATACCTATAAATGCTGAGGCCTCCCAATAAGAAATGGAGGAAATCCTGAAAATAATAAAGAAGAGTGATTTCAATGTTGTCGAGCAGCTGGGGCATACGCCCTCCAAGATCTCCATGCTCTCCTTATTGCTATGCTCCGAGGCCCATGCTAAAGCCTTGATCTCATTTCTCAAGACAGCCCATGTGCCACAGGAGACGTCTGCAGTCCAGTTCACTGATTGCGTAGCAAATCTGACAGCAGACAATGGCTTGGGTTTTTCAGATGCTGACCTGACTGCGAAGGGAAGAGACCACAATGATGCCCTCCATGTCTCTATCGAATGCAGGGGCACTACTCTGGCGCATGTATTGGTGGATACTGGTTCTTCCTTGAATGTTCTACCAAAAAAGGCTTTAGACCGTTTAGATTGTGAAGGCCTGGAACTGAAGCCCAGCAATATCGTCGTCAGGGCCTTTGACGGTTCAAAAAGGATGGTTCATGGAGAGGTTGACATCCCTATTCGTGTGGGCTCTCAGGTGTTTGACTCTACTTTTTATGTGATGGATATACGACCATCGTACTCTTGTCTACTGGGTCGGCCTTGGATCCATAAAGCTGGGGCAGTGACCTCTACCTTGCACCAGAAGCTAAAGTACCCTGTCAGAGGGAAGATCGTCACTGTGCAAGGAGAAGAGGAGTATATGGTGAGCCATTTGAATTCCTTCAGATACATTGAGATGGACGGGGAGTTTATTGAAACCCCCTTTCAGCATTTCGAAGAGGTGCTCCCAATTTCAGCAGCGGCAGAAACAACAGTCGAAGAGAATGTTCCTTTGAAGATGGCTTCCCTAAAGGATGCCCGGGCTGTGGTTCAGAAAGGCAATTGTGCAAACTGGGGTCAGCTTCCTGACTTCACTCAGAAGAACGACAAGTTTGGGCTGGGCTTTACTGAAGAGGCTCAGAGGGTTGTGCGCAAGGAAAAGATCAGAAAGGCTCCGGTGTTTATCTCCAACCCAAGGGTGAATGCTATTGAGGAGGATGTGGAGGAAGCAGAATTTGACAGTTGGATCTACCCGACTACCAGCAACGGACCAAGCAACTGGACGGCAAAGGATTTTACACCTATCACATTTGTCACGCAGTAATTGATTTCTTTTGATTTCCAAATTTGTAACAAATAATATGTTAAAACTTTGTTGGCTCGGTGTCCTACCCGGGGCATCGTAGCTCCATTTGTGAGGGCTTTTTGTATGACATTTCCATATATCATCAATCAAAACATTGGACGTTTGTTGCATTTCAAATCTTGTGCTCTTTTCCTTTCTGTGTTATATATATTGCAAAACAGCTATATTTACACACACTCACTCATACAGGTTTCAATCCACTCTGGATCTCACTGGTAACAGCTCTGCTACCGCCAGTTATGACTTCGAGAATCCGATCAAATTGGCCGAAGACGAAGGTGAAGATGATTGCGAAGTGCCTGGTGAACTCGCAAGACTGCTACTCCAGGAAGAGAGAGTTATTCCACCACATGAAGAGCCGGTGGAGACAATTAACCTGGGTACTGAGACAGATAGGAAAGAGGTCAAGATTGGTGCCAATCTAGAGCTCAGCGTGAAGCAACGATTGATCCAGATGCTACAGGATTACATGGAGATTTTTGCTTGGTCCTATGAAGATATGCCTGGTTTGGATGCCGACATTGTAGTTCATCACCTGCCAACCAAGGAAGATTGCCCTCCGGTAAAGCAAAAAGTCCGACGGATGCGTCCAGAGATGTCTGAGAAGATCAAGGTCGAGGTTATGAAACAGTTTGATGCCGGGTTCCTTGCAGTGACTTCTTCCCCTCAGTGGGTTGCCAACGTGGTGCCGGTACCAAAGAAGGACGGTAAGGTCAGAATGTGTGTTGACTACAGGGATCTGAATAGGGCCAGCCCCAAGGATGACTTCCCCTACCTCACATTGATGTCCTTGTTGACAATACAGCTCAACACAAAGTGTTCTCCTTCATGGATGGTTTTTCAGGGTATAATCAGATAAAGATGGCTCCAGAGGATATGGAGAAGACTACATTTGTGACTCAGTGGGGCACCTTCTGTTATAAGGTCATGCCATTCGGATTGAAAAATGCTGGGGCAACCTATCAACGTGCCATGGTTGCTTTATTTCATGATATGATCCATCATGAGATTGAGGTATACGTTGATGACATGATTGCAAGGTCTCAAACTGAGGAGGAGCACCTTGACCATCTGAGGAAGTTATTTGACCGACTCAAGTTGTACAAGCTGAGATTGAATCCCAACAAATGCACCTTTGGGGTAAGATCCGGAAAATTGCTAGGTTTCATTGTAAGTGATAGAGGTATTCAGGTGGACCCTGCCAAGGTAAAAGCCATACAAGAGATGCCGACTCCAAAAACAGAGAAAGAAGTCAGAGGCTTCCTGGGACGACTGAATTACATTGCCCGATTCATCTCACATCTGACTGCTACTTGTGAGCCAATCTTCAAATTGCTGAAGAAAGATCAAGTAGTACGCTGGAATGATGAATGTCAGGCCGCCTTTGAAAAGATAAAGAAATATCTCCAAGAGCCACCCATTCTTATGCCACCGGTGGAAGGAAGACCTCTGATACTATACTTGACAATACTTGATAATTCAATGGGGTGTGTGCTGGGGCAGCATGACGAGTCTGGCCGAAAAGAGCACGCTATTTATTACTTGAGCAAAAAGTTTACCGACTGTGAGTCTCGTTACTCACTGCTTGAGAAAACTTGCTGCGCTCTTGTATGGGCTGCTCTCCGGCTGAGACAGTATATGCTGACTCACACTACCTTATTGATTTCAAAGATGGATCCCATCAAGTACATATTTGAAAAGCCCGCTCTGTCTGGAAGAATAGCGAGATGGCAAATGATCTTAACAGAATATGATATCCAGTATACAACTCAGAAAGCAATTAAAGGAAGTGTACTGGCGGACCATTTGGCACACCAACCTGTGGACGATTACCAATCATTGAACTTTGATTTTTCGGACGAAGATATCATGGTGGTAACTGACTGTGAAGTACCTGGACCGGATGAAGGACTTGAGGAAGGATCCCGATGGTCTATGCATTTTGACGGAGCCTCCAATGCTTTGGGTAACGGCGTCGGCGCTGTAATCATATCTCCCAAAGGAACTCATACTCCACTCACCGCCCGACTATGTTTCAGCTGCACCAACAAAATGGCAGAATATGAGGCATGTATCATGGGTTTACAAGCTGCAATCGACTTAAGGATCAAATTTCTAAGTGTCTTCGGAGATTCCGCTCTCGTGATCAATCAGATCAAAGGCGAATGGGATACGAAACACCCGAATCTTATTCCTTACAAGGAGTATGTGTCGACCTTGCTTCCCCACTTTGAAGAGATAACTTTTGAGCACTTCCCTAGAGAGGAGAATCAGCTAGCGGACGCCCTAGCTACGATGTCTTCAATGTTCAAAGTAAAATGGGACAACGAGGCTCCCCGAATCATTATCTGGAAGTTGGATGAACCGACATACTGCTGCGAGCTCGAGGCTGAGAAGGTTACTGAAAAACCCTGGTATCATGAGGTGAAGAGGTACTTGGAAGCTCAGGAATACCCTAAAGGTGCGTCTGTCAATGATAAGAAGTTCATGAGGAGGTTTGCTAGCGGGGTGCAAGTGTGATTGGTGTTGTCCATTTTCATGCTTTGTTATCTTGAAATTAGGTCAAGCTATTTGTTTTGGTTGATTTTTGCATACAAACCCTAATTCTATCATGGCATATTTAGAAAGCTTTTAAATGCGGAATTTAAAGGTCCTAAGTTATTACAACAGAAATATGGGATGGGGGGTACAAATGTTCAAATGAGGATATTTTAGCAAGAAATTAAAACCTAAGCTATTACATCCAAATTGAATTATACAAATTATTTAATTGCACAATAATTAAATAAAATACAATAAATATGCAAGATGCAAAAAATGATTTTTTTATATGTATGTGAAAAGTGTTTTTTATGTGTCAAATAAACAAAAATAAAAAAAAGGTTAATCTTGGATATTTTTCAAGTTTAGGGTAAAACCCTAATTTTGCTAAATAAAATGTATTAATTATTTAATGTATGCAATATTTATTAATTATGTGCAAAAAATAAATAAAAAGAAAGTATATTTGTAAAAAGGGTATTTTTGAGGTTAAATGTTAATAAAATGAAAAATGTATTATTTTTGTATTTTTAACCTAAGTATATTAATAAATATATAAGTATTTATAATATTTACTAAATATATTAAATATGTACAAAAAATAAAATATTTAATATTTACAAAAAAACTATATTTTTTATAAAATGTTTTTTAAAAGATAAAGTAAAATAAAATCAGAAAATAAAATGTATTTTGGATTATTTTTGTATTTTGAATAAAAAGGATATTATGTTTATTTATGTACAAAATTCAAATAAAACAAGCAAAAATCCAAATAAAATGCAAAAATGGTTGAAAAAATATTTTTAATATTTTTTATGTTTTGTCAAAAATATCAAGTCAGAGTAAAAAAGAAAAAGTCAAAAAATGATAAAAATAAACACAATGGGCCAAGGGGGTGCATGTGTGAGAATGTGGTGCAAAAAGAAAATCAAACTCAGGCCCAGCCCAAGACTTTGTCTTCAACCTCTGGACTTGTTTGAACAACAACAACACGCGTTTCCTAACTCCTGATTCCTGGACTTTCAAGCAAAACTCATAACACAAAAAATGTAGAGCATCAAGAGACGGATCCATACATATAAAAAACTTGACTTAACTCTCAGAAATGAGAGAGAATTTCTCCATCCCTAATTCTTGACCTAAGTTTTTTCTAATGTTCAGGTTCCAAATTCTCTCAGCACATGCAATATAAATGGAAAGTAATTATATGTGTAGCTTCAGGGTCATGAGTAGAGCATTTTTCATTCATAAACCTAAAGCTAACTCTTCCTAGATTGAGAGATAGAAGTCCATGAACTTACCTGTTTAGCTTGGATCGTGTCTGACAATGGAGGTACTTTCAGTGCAATGTGAGGACTTGTACAGCTTGCTTGAAGTTCAGGGATGCTTCTCCAACCTTTAGCTTGCTTTGAAACTGAATGAATCAAGCTATGGAAGTCAACCTGCAAAACAGAAAAAGTGAAAATGGTGGAGTTGGTTAGGGGTGTTACAGTTCGTGTCTAATGCTTGGGATAGTTTGTATAGGTGGTATGGAGTGTGTATGAACTGGTTTTGGTCAAGGCGCACGAATGGATTGAGTTGTAGAAGTCCAACTGCAGAAGGGACTCTGTTTTCTGCAGTAGGATGGTGTTTTGATGAATGATGAGGTTTGGAAGGTGGTTAGCTCGTGCCTTAGCTCAGTTATGATATTTGGAATATGTTCAACAAGTTTGTCTAGACTTGTGTTGGCAGAAATGTGAGATGATGTTGGTTATGCAAGGTTTCTTCTCTCTTAAGCAAAAAATGACAAGTTGGTTTACAAGCTTCCCCTAGGCCCCTCAAGTATGCTGCCTCAATCCCTCTTGATCAATGTAATATCTCCATAAATCTTGTGTCCAAAGATATGCATTGTACCACTTGGATTTCAAATTTGACATAAAGTGCAACTTTACAAAAATGGATAAATTGCTTTTTCCAATTAAGGCTTAATTCTTTGTGTAATGACTATATGAACAAAACAAAGCTAGAACACAATGGATTGACATTTAATTTATGAGTGTAAATGAGATTATAGTCCTGTAATGTAGCTTGCATATGCTGAATTTGAAAATGCACAAGTTATGAACATGGAAATGGCTCATGAACAAAGTGACTTTTGCCCATATTGACAAATTCGATTCTCCCTAACCACAAGGGTGTTTGAAAAGTTCTTGGACATTTTAGAAAGCTTGGAATGTGTACTACAATCCATCTATGTAATGCAAGTTGAAATTCCAAGTGGAAGCATGTGAAAAGGGGCCATGAAGTTAGGCAAAAATCCTGCCTAAAATAGGTCAAAATTTTTCTAAGTTAAGAATGTTTTGCACCCTTGTTCCAAAAATCATAACTTGAGCTACAAGCTTCTTTTGAGGAAACTTTGTGAATCAAAGTTGTATATGTTTCAATGGACTACAACTTTCATGTTTTGAGTTTTGTTTGAATCCAAATGTATCTTGGTGAAAAAATGGGACAAAGTTAGGAAAAAATTAGGGATTTTCATAACTTAAAAAAATTCTAAGTTATGAAAATTCTTCATTTCAAACCCTAATTTGTGATTTTTGATTTCTTGATGAACAAGTTTCATGATTTGACATGTTTTGATGGAAAATGAATCTTGACACTTGATTTTGACCAAAAAGTCAAAGTTTGACTTTTCAGTATACAGTCAAAAATTGATCAATTGACTGGAAAATTCATCTGTCAATCTTGTGCATTTGGGATCTTTTGAATTTGTTGAACTTGTCAAGACAATTCCATGGGGTCCTTGAGTCCATATGTGAGCTTGGTTTGCCATTGGTTAGGTCAAACAGTCAAAAATTGCCTTTGTGCAGTCAAAACCCTAAAAATGACCATTTTGCCCTTTTGGTGATCTGATCAAATTTCTTATGGAATTGTGATCCAAACTTGATCAAATGGTCCATATGAGTTCATAATGTTGATGTGGGTCAAAAATCATGAGGTTTGACTGTCAATTGACCACAGTTGACTTTTTCCCCAATACAGTTGATTTCTAGGTCAACTGTCCAATTGGCTGGGCAAAGATTGGAATCAAGGCTTGAAATTTGGTATGGATAAACTTGTGGGTCCAATATGAAGCATGAAAGTCACTTTGGGCCTTTTGGGTCAAAACATCTTTGTGCAAACTCAAACCCTAATTTGGGTCAACAGTGCAAGGAGAAGTCTTGAGCAGAGCAAAACCCTAACTTGATCTTGAGCTCTAAGGGTCTTGTGGTGAGAAAATGTTGAGGAAATGGGAGGGAAAATTTTGGGGTACAACAAAGGTACTTTCGGAACTCATTCCAGTGGACATACCATGGCAAAGAAAATCCTCCGGGCAGGATATTACTGGTCCACAATAGAAGCCGACTGTTATCAGCATTCTCGGACATGTCACAAGTGCCAGGTCTATGCTGATAAGGTGCACATACCTCCAGTTCCTCTGAATGTTTTGACAACACCTTGGACTTTTACAATGTGGGGCATTGATATGATCGGCGAGATCAGACCTACGACATCCAACGGGCATCGTTTCATCCTGGTAGCAATTGATTACTTTACGAAGTGGGTTGAAGCAGCTTCCTTTGCTACCGTAACCAAGAACGTTGTGGCACGGTTCATTTGGCACAATCTGATCTGTCGATATGGTGTACCAGAGAGGATCATTACGGACAATGGTACCAATCTCAACAACAAGATGATTACTGAGCTCTGCGAGCAATTCAAGATACAACATCATAACTCTTCTCCCTACCGGCCGAAGATGAATGGGGCTGTTGAAGTGGCTAATAAGAACATTAAGAAGATTGTGCAGAAGATGACAGTGACATACAAAGACTGGCACGAGATGTTACCATTGACTCTTCAGGGGTACCGTACCTCATCACGGACGTCAACAGGGGCAACACCCTATTCCTTGCCTATTGAAGTTCAGATACCCTCTCTTAGGATCATGAAGGATACAGGTTTGAGCGAAGATGACTGGATTCAGACCCGACTTGATCAGCTGAACCTAATTGATGAAAAGAGACTTACTGCTATTTGTCATGGTCAGACGTATCAAAAACGGATGATCAAGGCATTTAACAAGAAAGTTAGACGACAAGAGTATCAAGTTGGGGATCTGGTAATCAAGCGCATTATTCTACCTCAAGGCGATCCCAGGGGCAAATGGACCCCTACTTACGAAGGGCCATTTGTGGTTAAGAACATTTTCTCAGGAGGAGCTATGATTCTAACCACCATGGATGGTGACGACCTTCCTCACCCCGTCAATGCAGACATAGTGAAAAGATACTATGCATAAATCAAAGACCCGCTAGGTTGACTGGCCTAGGCAAAAATAAGGGCTTCCCGGCGAACCAAAAGGGTTCGGGCAAAAATAAGGGATGAAAATGAAAAAATTTGTACACCCGGCAAGTCGAAAACCTGAAAAGGCGGCTTGGGCAAAAATGGGTATCCCGGTGGACTGAAAACCCGAAAGGGCAGTCCAGGCAAAAATTAGGGATAAGCGTAACGCTATGTCTCATTGGATCACCTTGCATCCAGACTTCAGTATCAACTATCAAGCTCAGACGACACTAATCAATCAGATTCATCTTCAACTAAACAACAAATGATGAGACGCTTGAGGACATAAAGGAAATAGCAGAGCTGGAACCCAGTGGGATTATTCACATATCTGTTTTGTTTCCTTTTCACAAATTGTATAAATTCTATTTGTTTGGCGGCGTTCTCTTACTAAGACTTCAGCCTCTTGTACAAAAACGCCTATTTTTCAGGCCAAACTTCAAAATCAATACAAATTCATTTTCATAAATTTCAAGCTGTTTTTCCTTTATCTGTTTTATTTTGCAAAGAATGTCCAATGTTCATTTTTGATATATGAATTTGACATTAATTGCTGATCATAAATATTTACATGCGAAACGAAAGATGAGTTAATGGTAATAATAGAAACAGGGGCAAATAAGAATTGTCCGAACTGTACAAGTTGCTCTGTCCAACAGGTACCAAGGTACATTCAGCTGGAGAATATGGCTAAGATACCTTCACTCCCTGCAGAATAAGGCAGTAATGGAAGCTCTCCCAGCTGAGACTTGCAGTTATGAACAAATCAGCAATACTCTCCCCAAGCAGAGTTAATCTACCATCAGCCCTAAAAAAGGTTTGGTATTCCCAGAAGGTCTTAATATTCCTCAACGGAGTATAAAGACATTCCCCAGCAAGCATAAGATCATCCCCAGCGAAGTTCTTTCCTTTCCCCAAACAGGAGTTCAATCCTTAACAGATCTAATATCACCAGCAACAGTAATCCATCCCCAGTGGAGTTCATCAGCGGAATCTCCAGCAGAGTTTATCATTAAAATCTTCAGCAGAATATCTCTCCCCACAGAGTAATTCCCCTCAAAGTAATCTCTTCATCAATTTATTCCCCAACAGAGTTCTTTTCTCCTGCAGGTTTATCCTCACAATCATCTTCGCTCACCATCCCTGGCGGAAGCGAAGCATTCAACTTTATTCTCCAGCAACTCCAGGATTTATTTTCCCCAGCTAAAATATTACATGACCATACATCATGCTACATGCATATACGCATCATACCATACAATCTCATTTATTTTGAGAATATCATTGCCTGATACATATCATGCATTACATACAGCTAACCTTTACCTTTCAGGAAAGATACAATCGAAATTCAAGTTATGAAGCCCGAGTACGACCAGGATAGTATCGTGATTTCTGCAGCATATTATGAAGCCCGGATTACGACCGGATAACAATATTAAACTACCGCGAAGCCTAGATTACGACCAGATAGTGATATCTCTCAAAAGTAAGCTATGAAGCCCGGAGAACGACCGGGAAATAGTTTATTCCCCAGTGAGCCGTGAAGCCCGGTGTTTACCCCAAAATTTGCCCTCCCATATTCTTCAAAGTTTTGACAAGCATCATCTCAATTTGCTCAAGTCTACTCAAGGGTTGCACAGTTCAAACACCCTCCTAAGCCAGTCAAATTAGGGTTTTGGTTCTTGCAAGGAAGTTGAGGTTTTCAAGGGCTCAATCAAGTCCCATATGCTCATATACATTGTCAAGCACCTACATGTCAAGTTTCAAGGCTCACAAGGTCAAGTTGCACAGTCAAAAACCCTAATTGCTTCACAATCAACTGTATGGGTAAAATGGTCATTTGGCAGTCAAAAGTCAAAATTTTTGGTCAACATCTTATTTTGAAGCCACAATCATCATTGGATCAAATCTTTATCATGATTCCACAAGAATGGCTCAAAAATCATCAAGATGCAAAAGTTTCTATTTTTGGACAGTTGAAAAGTCAACTGTAACTTGACCAAGGCATAACTTTTCCATGGTTCATCAGAAAAATCCCATCCAATGCTTATTTTGAAGGGGATGACATTTCCTACAACTCATATTCACATTCCCAGTCCAAGAAATGCTCTCACAAAAAGTTATCAATTTAAACATTATAGGTCATTTTCAAAAGTCAACAAAAAGACATTTTAAGTCAAAGACCATAACTTGAGATTGGTAACTCAAAATGACATGGGACCAAAGGAATTGGTTAGAGGACTTCAAGACCTTTCCAAAATGTCCAAGAACATGTTCATATGATCAAAATTAAGCAAGATATGCATTGGAGAAGTTGGGAAATTTTTGTGAAATGGCCAAAGTCAACTATCCTTGAAACTTCATTTTTGACAAAAGGGGCCCACTTTTTCCACTTGATTCAGCTTTGCCATACCTCCCACGTGTCCCATGTTTTATTTCAAGAATAAAAATTAATTTTTCTATTTTTGTTTAATTTTATTTGATTTAATTCATTTTAAATCTTTAAAATTCAAATAAAAATCAAGAGAATTAATTAGGGGATATTTTGTGGTTTGAATAGCTTTGATACACCATAAAACATATACCAAATTCGTGCAAGACCTATTTCAAGCATAAAAATTCAAATTTTGACAAGAAAGGCAAGTTTCTTCAATGGAGGTTATGGCAAAATCCAAAACATAATTGCAAGGCTTAAAGGTGCATTATAGTGACTGATTCTCATTGACTAACTAATATGCAAGCCTTCCCACCCTCATGGACGAAAAAAAGGCATCCCTAAAACGGCAGAGCAAAAACTCAGAATTTGTCAAAAAAGTGTGAGATCTAAAGCAAGGTTGCAGGCAGTTTCAGACAAAACAAAGCACGTGAGATCCTTCATTGCCATACCCTGAAACTAAAGAGACCTTTACCACGCCCTGAGACTCCATATCAAGCACTGTAAGTCATCACAAACTCACCCCCGCTATCTGCTTTATGTTTTTACAGGAAACGAAGAAGATGAAGGACGTGCCTCCATGTGATTGGTTGATTCAAAACGGGCGCGCGCTTTTTCCTTTTTTCAGCATATAGTGCGCTTATTTTATATTATGTTTCTTTTCTATTTTACTAACAAATGCGCAGGATTGATGTAGTGGTTGGAAATACACTTGGTGATCTCTGGGACCTGGGTTCGATTCCCAGGTCCCCCCATAATTCCAATATTATTTTTTCTAACGCTTTCTAGTGCAGCGTCTCATCAAATAACTCACCATAAACCTCACAGACCCAAGCGCCAGGTGGCCTCTCTCATAGATCTGATGGCCAGGAGGTGGTCCTCACCATGTTCAGGTGTCAACACACAAGCATTGGATTCCAAAAAGTCAAACGAGCTGGATTCAAATGGGCCTCAAATCTCAATCAAACACCCCTCCATCTGGCCCAATACCCCCCATGGTTCTTGCATTTTTTTCTTTTCTTTTCTTTTTTTAGTTACTAATTATATTTATTAACCATTAACATAATTAACTTTTTCATAAAAAATCAAAAAAATAGAACTAACATTATTATTATTATTATTATTTTATTTTTGTGAATAAATATTAAATAATTGAATTAGTTTTAATTAGGCAATTTTAACTTTTTTAAATAACTAAAATAATTTAGAATTAGGTCAACTTAGAATTTTAATTCTTTTATTTTATTTCATAAAAACATAAAAAACACAAAAAAAATATTTTCTTTTAATAAATTAATTAATTAGTTTAATTATTAGTTATCAATTTCATTAAATCACAAAAAAGACAAAAAAAATTCATTCCTTTTTTTGAAAGGGTCAAAACCCTTAGAACGTTCCCGATTAAATTTTATTCGCGCGCATTTACTTTATTTTGATTATTATGTAATTGCTTCCAAGAATGTAATAGTAAATAGGTTTACCGCTTTATTTAATTTTTCGTACTTATTTACCAAAACGGGTCTTTGTATTTTTGGCGATGTATAGACCCGCGCCTTGTAATAGCGTAGAATTTATGTTTCCGCAATTTACTTTCCGCACCCCTAACTGTTAACAATGCATGAAAGAATGTATGTAAATAAAACCAATCCGTAGCTCACAAATAACATGATCAAAGATAAACATTAACTGAAAAACAACACACAAAGCACATGTCACTTCTAGGGTACGCTTCACTCGTTGCCTCGAAACGTGGTCATCAAGTATAGGACGTCTTAGAGGTCGCCCTTTGTCCAAGAGATCCAGTTGCCTCGAAACGGTTGCCTCGGATAAAAGGATCTAGGACATTAGGGTTACTTCTAAGGTGTCCTACCATTGCTTTGGTGACCACACTGTCCCGATAATCCAATTGACCCGAACACCTCAAACGATGGTGCTACCTACCTCTCAATGGTGGGATAGCACTATCTAAAGGACTCTTAAACAGCCTAATTCCTTAGAGTAGGTAGATTCTCATGGGTACTTGCTCTTTCTCAAAACAAACAAAAATACTTTTCACACCTCACACTTTCAAAAGTTTTCAAACAAATTTTTCATACACTCTTGAGGACAGATACAAGAGTTACTTAGAAATTTTTCAAACGAAACTTTTTCAAAACCCACACACACACTTGAAAAGCAAACAAATTTTGAAAACATAAGAGCAAGTACCTAAGAGCCCGTGGATAACCACGGATAGAAAGGGTGCTAACACCTTCCCTTTCTATAAATCTACCTCCCGAACCGAGAAACGTTCTCGAATAAGGAATTTTGCTGTGCTTTTGTCCTTTCCATGTTGGAGAACATAAAAGACGGTGGCGACTCTTGCTTACCGCGACATTTCGCGAAACCAGCTAAAAAACAGTCAGTTCTATTTCCACCGGTCACAGAACTGGCGACTCTGTTGGGGATATTAAAAGTGAGGTGTACCTTAGGAATAGTTCATCATCATGTTTTCAATTTCTTGCCTTGCTTGATTTAATATTGTGGGCCTGTTTTGGGAGTTTCATAGATCCTAACCCGGATCTGGGGGATACCTTCTTAGAAAGTAGCAACAAACTGTGAGGGAACTGTGCGGGGTATACCGACACGGTTGAAGCAGTTTGCTACATTGATGTGGCACTTTGGTGAGTACCGGTAACCCTTGAGTCAAGTCAAGGAGAGTACGGGGCCGCCGCGTGGTGTCGTGAAGCATCAACTGACCTTAGGAACCTTACTTGAACCATCCTGGCCTCTTTAGGGGTAGTGAGATGACCGACTTTGGTGCAGTCCGAAGTTGGTAGATACTCGATACTACACTCATTGAGGGTTGTTTTCTTGGAATATTTTGATCGCCAGTTCAGTGGCTAAATCAAAACAATGAACATAGAAAACAACCCAATGATATTGAGATCCTTAGAACCCGGTTACTTTTGATAGGACAGGTTTTTGAGCCCACCAACTTTAAGAGGGTAGTACCCCAAACTTCATGTTGGCCTAAACTCTAAGGGCTGTCTTGTGTGACTTGTGTGCTTTCAACCTTGACTACTTGCATACTCGTTATCTAACAACACGAGTTCCTTGCAGGTTTTGTTTACAGTCCTTAATTGGGACTCATTACAGGGCCTACTTACATCACTCCATGCATAGCATAACATCATACCATTGCATACATCCTACATAAGGACTAATCCATTTCAAGGATCTCAAGGGTTTGTGATGCAGGTCATGATGAACCAAATGTCTAGCAAGGGGCAAAGGGGATTTATTTTCCTCTAGCCAAGGTTGATAACTTGAGTCAGGGGCTATGACCCACTCGATATGGTGAGCCTTGACTCTTGAAGAAGGACTCTCAGCAACATGAAGTTCCCTCAATCAAGCTACCCAAATTCAAATTCTAACAAGTTTCTCTGTTTACCCCGCGAGATCCTTGAAAACATCGCATGCATACATACATATCATTGCATTGCAGGTACCCTTTTGACAGGTCACTTACCTTCTTCGCTGTTTATTTCAGCAATGGCTTACCAACAAGACAATCAGGATCTTTATGCTCAAGAGACTCGGTTCAAGGCAATCCTCCTAAACCTATCCAAGGGACAGGAAGAGCTGAGAACACTCCTCATGGGGACTTTGGTCAGGAACAGTCCTGAAGACGATAGGGACGAACAGCTGAAACGTCTGCAAGCTGAGGTAGATACAATGAGAACCCAGATGCTGGGGCAGGCGGCTCTCGTTCAAGACTTAGCTCAAAGACAAGAAGAGCTCAGGGTTCTCATCAACCAACTGCTTCGGGATAATCAACTGGGGCAAACATCTAAGGTTGAAGAGCAAGCCATCATTCAACCACCTGTGGTACAAGAAGACAAGGGAAAAGCTCCTCAATTTGCTTCGGGGTCACAAGCCCAGGATCAACCTCACCAGTGTCAACAGGGTAATCAACGTAAGCAAAATACGTCTGGAGGACATTTCTCGGAGACTGGTGTGCCATCCTCACTAATACTGAAACGCTTGTTGGAGGTCAAGCTGATTGCTTTAAAGGATCCTCCTAAGAAGCTCAACATAACCTCCCTAAAGTACAATCCTGATGAAAGGTGTGCCTACCATTCTGACAGTCCTAGACATGACACTGACGACTGTTGGAGCTTGAGGAACAAGATCCAGGACTTGATCGACGGAAGGGTGCTGGAGTTCATATCGGGTGGCAAAATGAAAATCTTCTGCTGAGAATCTTCCATCTGAGATGACTAGTGCAAACTAAGAAGCTTTTGTTCATTCGAATTTTCAAGTTGTAATTTTCTTTTGATTGTTCAAACAATTATTGTCATGGAAAACGTTATTACTTTATCAATGCATCGCATATGTCTGCTTTGAATCAATATATTCGCATTCGCTATATTCAAACTACTTTCATTTTTTTTAATGTCAACTCTCAATTAATAATTCTAAGCCTCTTGAGGGAGGATGACGAAAACGATACCACAATTTACAGTATGCTTTTGAACAGACCCCGCTGATGAGGTACAGGCATTGTTTCAATTCCTAAACACTGGAGTTATAAGGAAGATAATCCCTCGTCAACCCCTTTGAGCCAAAGAAGTGGGAGTTTTTCTTTTCGAAAATTAAAACCCTTAATCATAACCTGGGGCAGGGTAGTTCTCTCAGCTGATCCAAGTGCACAACGAATGACATCAAAGGAGTCCTTCCAAAAACAAAAGACAATGATGGCTCTGAATAATCGTAAAGACATGCAGTCATTATCTTTCAAGACAAAAGCCCAATAAGTCAAAACCTATGAAGGAGACTTACAAAACTGGGGCATCCCGCTGACTGTAAATACAAAAAGAAACAGTTCAGGCAAAAAACAGGGATAACAAAATCAAAAAAAAGAAAGAGGTCCTACAAACCCTCAACAAAAAGAAATGACTGCCTATTCAAAATAAATCGTCAACATTCGAACCATCATCGGAACATCATAGCAAAGACTCAAACAAGGTCTGACGCACGATCAACTGAGTTTAGGTTTGAAGAACATCACGAAGAGCGGGTGGGTACAGATAAATTTGAGCCTTTATCCTTTATTTCTTAAACCGTGAACCAGGCCACGTTATAACCCTCAAAAGTCCTAGCTGAAGCATGGGTTAATTCGAAAGCATACTGTTACAAAGGTATCCTGACTCCTTAAGGCTTACGGTAAAATAACGAGTTGACATCACAGTTCAAAAAAAATTCACTTGTTTTTATAAAAAAAACGCATTTTTAAAAACTTCAAGACAGACATAAGCTTTGCATTGTTAATATAACATTGTTTGCATACGATTATTTTGTTCGAACAACAGAGAAATTCGCGCGAAGAATATCTAATGAACAAAAGAACTTCCAATCAAGGGGCATGGCATGATCATCGTCCATCATCTGGGGCAGTTAAGTCAAGATTCAGAGAATCTCTCAAAAGGCCAATCAATATGAGGCAAATCTCTACCTGGATCACCTGGGGCATTGGACGATCAAACGAAGATCTTCTGGTGGCATGGTAACACTGCACTACTGACAATGACGACCCCCTGCATCCTGAGAGCACGAACATAGTCGAAAGAATACTGCGCATAATCAAAGACCCGCTAGGTTGACACACCTAGGCAAAAATAAGGGCTTCCCGGCGAACCAAAAGGGTTCGGGCAAAATAAGGGATGAAATAATAAAAAAAATCTGTACACCCGGCAAGTCGAAAACCTGAAAAGGCGGCTTGGGAAAAAATGGGTATCCCGGTGGACTGAAAACCCGAAAGGGCGGTCCAGGCAAAAATTAGGGATCAAAGCATACGACTATGTCCCGTCATCTGTCACTTGCCTACCAGAAGAAGATGTGTCAATCGGCAGTCATCAAGCACCTCCACAGGCCTTCTTCTCCCGCAGAAACTGGGGCAATAAGGATTGTCAGAACTGTACAAGCTGCTCTGTCCACCAGGTACAAGGTAGGTTCGGCTGAAGAACGTAACCAAGATACCTTCACTCCCCGTTGAGTAAGACAAGGTTCAACAATACTCTCTCCCGAGCAGAGTTGGTCTCTCATCAGCCCCGAAAAGGCACAGTATCTCTAGCAAGTCAGCAACGCTCTCCCCAAGCAGAGTTAGTTTACTGTAGCCTTAAGGAAGTTTGGGCATCCCCAGAAGATCTCAACATTCCCCAGCGGAGTATACATATGTTCCTAAGCAAGCATCCCCGGCAGTCTTGATATAAGATTGTTCCCCGGCGGAACACCAGACATCCCAGTGGAGCCACTTCCCCAGTACAGTCTCAAAAGTCTCCCTAGGAGAGTTGAATCAATCTCCCCAGTAGGAAGCTTATCCCCAGTAGATTCTGGAAGCTTATCCCCTGCAGAGTACGAACGCGTCTCTCAGACTTTTTATTCAAAGGTTATTCTCCACCAGAGCTTATAACTGGGTTATCCTCAGCTAAAAACCACAGAAAGATCATCCTCGGCGAAGTTCTTCCTATCTCCCAGCGGAGTTCATCAAATCCCCAACAAAGCTTATCAACAGAATCCCCAGCGGAGTTATCAGCAAAACTCAGCGAAGTATCTCTTCCCACAGAGTAATGCCCCGCAGAGTAATCTCTCCAACAAGATTATTCCCCAACGGAGTCATCTTCTCCTACCGGTTTATTCTTGCAACCATCATCCCCAGCAGAAATGAAGAACTCTACTCTTCAACATCAGCCCAGGATTCAAGCTCCCGGCATCAGCCAAAGGATTTATTTTCCTAAACGAAAATACATTCATAAACATCACATTATCATACACCATGACGCATGCATAAACGCATCATAACATACAATCTCATTTTATGTTGAGAACATCATCGCTTGATCCATGTCATGCATTGCATGTGACTGACCTTACCTTTCAGGAAGGATACATTTAAATGATCAGCTATGTCAAAGAAGACAGATACAGTCGAAAGAGACCAATCCAGTCAAAGAAGACAGATCCAGTAAAAAAAGACAAGTCCAGCTAAATCCCAAAGGTTTTTCTGATGCTCATCCAGTCAAAGAAGACAAGTCCAGTTAAAATTAATTCCTAAAGTCGTTGTAGACACCCTTCATTGAATACAACTCGTCATTGAAGACAACTCGTCATTGAAGACAATTCGTCATTGAAGACAACTCGTCATTGAAGACAACTCGTCATTATAGACAACCCGTCAGTATAGACACTCGTCATTGAAGACATCTCGTCATTGAAGACAACTCGTCATTGAAGACATCTCGTCATTGAAGACAACTCGTCATTGAAGACAACCCGTCAGTATAGACACCCGTCATTTAAGATAACTCGTCATTGAAGACAACCCGTCAGTATAGACACCCGTCATTTAAGACAACCCGTCATTGAAGACAACTCGTCATTAAAGACAACCCGTCAGTATAGACACCCGTCATTGAAGACAACTCGTCATTGAAGACAACTCGTCATTGAAGACAATTCGTCATTATAGACAACTCGTTATTTAAGATAACTCGTCATTGAAGACATCCCGTCATTGAAGACATCTCGTCATTGAAGACAAGTCGTCATTGAAGACAACTCGTCATTGAAGACTACCCGTCATTGAAGACAACTCGTCATTGAAGACTACTCGTCATTGAAGACAACTCGTCATTGAAGACAACTCGTCATTGAAGACAACCCGTCGTTAGAGACACCCGTCATTGAAGACAACCCGTCAGTATAGACACCCGTCATTAAAGACATCTCGCCATTGAAGACAACTCGTCATTTAAGACAACCCGTCATTGAAGACAACTCGTCATTGAAGACAACTCGTCATTTAAGACAACCCGTCATTGAAGATAACTCGTCTTTGAAGACAACTCGTCATTAAAGACATCTCATCATTGAAGACAACTCATCATTGAAGACAACCCGTCAGTATAGACACCCGTAATTGCAGACTACCCGTCATTGAAGACAACTCGTCATTGAAGACAACTCGTCATTAAAGACAACTCGTCATTGAAGACAACTCGTCATTGAAGACAACTCGTCATTGAAGATCACTCGTCGTTGAAGACAACCCGTCCATGAAGATAACCCGTCCAAAGAGACAACTCATCAAGAAAGACAAAACCTCCTCTGGTTCAGTGAAATCCTAAAGATTTTTCTGAGATAACCTGTCAGTAGAGACAACCCATCAACCTTTTGAAGTTCCAGATTCGATACCTATATCTAGCCAGGCCATGTCTGTGAGCGACTGAGTGAAGATCAACCCCTATAACAGGCCAGGTAATTATCTTTTTTTTTCTCAGGTACGTAAGTTCTCGCTAAGGAATCTCTTACGCGATCGACATCTAGATGGCATCTATAAGCCCATCCACATACCAACAGTCTCCAAATGGCATCTATAAGCCCATTCCCGACAAGGCTCCGTCACAGCTCCAGATGGCATCTATAAGCCCATCCTCTTATCCATCATCTCTCCAAATGGCATCTGTAAGCCCATTCCCGCCATCATGCTGCTGATACTCTACTATGTGAGTGCAAATTTCTGGGCACTTTAGTGTTCAATCATCTTCCACCTTCGGATCACGAAAGGCACACAAGCCAATCTACATCCTCAGGTCTAAGAAGATTGAACAGGGGCAACTGTTATACCCCAAAATTTGCCCTCCCATATTCTTCAAAGTTTTGACAAGCATAATCTCAATTTGCTCAAGTCTACTCAAGGGTTGCACAGTTCAAACACCCTCCTAAGCCAGTCAAATTAGGGTTTTGGTTCTTGCAAGGAAGTTGAGGTTTTCAAGGGCTCAATCAAGTCCCATATGCTCATATACATTGTCAAGCACCTACATGTCAAGTTTCAAGGCTCACAAGGTCAAGTTGCACAGTCAAAAACCCTAATTGCTTCACAATCAACTGTAGGGGTAAAATGGTCATTTGGCAGTCAAAAGTCAAAAAATTTGGTCAACATCTTATTTTGAAGCCACAATCATCATTGGATCAAATCTTGATCATGATTCCACAAGAATGGCTCAAAAATCATCAAGATGCAAAAGTTTCTATTTTTGGACAGCTGAAAAGTCAACTGTAACTTGACCAAGGCATAACTTTTTCATGGTTCATCAGAAAAATCCCATCGAATTCTCATTTTGAAGGGGATGACATTTCCTACAACTCATATTCACATTCCCAGTCCAAGAAATGCTCTCACAAAAAGTTATCAATTTCAACATTATAGGTCATTTTCAAAAGTCAACAAAAAGGCATTTTAAGTCAAAGACCATAACTTGAGATTGGTAACTCAAAATGACATGGTACCAAAGGCATTGGTTAGAGGACTTCAAGACCTTTCGAAAATGTCCAAGAACATGTTCATATGATCAAAATTGAGCAAGATATGTATTGGAGAAGTTGGGAAATTTTTGTGAAATGGCCAAAGTCAACTATCCTTGAAACTTCATTTTTGACAAAAGGGGCCTACTTTTTCCACTTGATTCAGCTTTGCCATACCTCCCACGTGTCCCATGTTTTATTTCAAGAATAAAAATTAATTTTTCTATTTTTGTTTAATTTTATTTGATTTAATTCATTTTAAATCTTTAAAATTCAAATAAAAATCAAGAGAATTAATTAGGGGATATTTTGTAGTTTGAATAGCTTTGATACACCATAAAACATATACCAAATTCGTGCAAGACCTATTTCAAGCATAAAAATTCAAATTTTGACAAGAAAGGCAAGTTTCTTCAATGGAGGTTATGGCAAAATCCAAAACATAATTGCAAGGCTTAAAGGTGCATTATAGTGACTGATTCTCATTGACTAACATATATGCAAGCCTTCCCACCCTCATGGACGAAAAAAAGGCATCCCTAAAACGGCAGAGCAAAAACTCAGAATTTGTCAAAAAAGTGTGAGATCTAAAGCAAGGTTGTAGGCAGTTTCAGACAAAACAAAGCACGTGAGATCCTTCATTGCCATACCCTGAAACTAAAGAGACCTTTACCACGCCCTGAAACTCCATATCAAGCACTGTAAGTCATCACAAAATCACCCCCGCTATCTGCTTTATGTTTTTACAGGAAACAAAGAAGATGAAGGACGTGCCTCCATGTGATTGGCTGATTCAAAACGGGCGCGCGCTTTTTCCTTTTTTCAGCATATAGTGCGCTTATTTTATATTATGTTTCTTTTCTATTTTACTAACAAACGCGCAGGATTGGTGTAGTGGTTGGCAATATACTTGGTGATCTCTGGGACCTGGGTTCGATTCCCAGGTCCCCCCATAATTCCAATATTATTTTTTCTAACGCTTTCCAGTGCAGCGTCTCATCAAATAACTCACCATAAACCTCACAGACCCAAGCGCCAGGTGGCCTCTCTCATAGATCTGATGGCCAGGAGGTGGTCCTCACCATGTTCAGGAGTCAACATACAAGCATTGGATTCCAAAAAGTCAAACGAGCTGGATTCAAATGGGCCTCAAATCTCAATCAAACACCCCTCCATCTGGCCCAATACCCCCCATGGTTCTTGCATTTTTTTCTTTTCTTTTCTTTTTTTATTTACTAATTATATTTATTAACCATTAACATAATTAACTTTTTCATAAAAAATCAAAAAAATAGAACTAACATTATTATTATTATTATTATTTTATTTTTGTGAATAAATATTAAATAATTGAATTAGTTTTAATTAGGCAATTTTAACTTTTTTAAATAACTAAAATAATTTAGAATTAGGTCAACTTAGAATTTTAATTCTTTTATTTTATTTCATAAAAACATAAAAAACACAAAAAAATATTTTCTTTTAATAAATTAATTAATTAGTTTAATTATTAGTTATCAATTTCATTTAATCACAAAAAAGACAAAAAAAAATCATTCCTTTTTTTGAAAGGGTCAAAACCCTTAGAACGTTCCCGATTAATTTTTATTCGCGCGCATTTACTTTATTTTGATTATTATGTAATTGCTTTCAAGAATGTAATAGTAAATAGGTTTACCGCTTTATTTAATTTTTCGTACTTATTTACCAAAACGGGTCTTTGTATTTTTGGCGATGTATAGACCCGCGCCTTGTAATAGCGTAGAATTTATGTTTCCGCAATTTACTTTCCGCACCCCTAACTGTTAACAATGTATGAAAGAATGTATGTAAATAAAACCAATCCGTAGCTCACAAATAACATGATCAAAGATAAACATTAACTGAAAAACAACACACAAAGCACATGCCACTTCTAGGGTACGCTTCACTCGTTGCCTCGAAACATGGTCATCAAGTATAGGACGTCTTAGAGGTCGCCCTTTGTCCAAGAGATCCAGTTGCCTCGAAATGGTTGCCTCGGATAAAAGGATCTAGGACATTAGGGTTACTTCTAAGGTGTCCTACCATTGCTTTGGTGACCACACTGTCCCGATAATCGAATTGACTCGAACACCTCCAACGATGGTGCTACCTACCTCTCAATGGTGGGATAGCACTATCTAAAGGACTCTTACACAGCCTAATTCCTTAGAGTAGGTAGATTCTCATGGTTACTTGCTCTTTCTCAAAACAAACAAAAATACTTTTCACACCTCACACTTTCAAAAGTTTTCAAACAAATTTTTCATACACTCTTGAGGACAGATACAAGAGTTACTTAGAAATATTTCAAACGAAACTTTTTCAAAACCCACACACACACTTGAAAAGCAAACAAATTTTGAAAACATAAGAGCAAGTACCTAAGAGCCCGTGGATAACCACAGATAGAAAGGGTGCTAACACCTTCCCTTTCTATAAATCTACCTCCCGAACCGAGAAACATTCTCGAATAAGGAATTTTGCTGTGCTTTTGTCCTTTCCATGTTGGAGAACATAAAAGACGGTGGCGACTCTTGCTTACCACGACATTTCGCGAAACCAGCTAAAAAACAGTCAGTTCTATTTCCACCGGTCACACTCGGATTACGACCGGATAGCAGTTCAGTAAGCACCATGAAGCATGGATTCGACCAAATAGTGGTATATCATAAACACAAGCCGTGAAGCCCGGATCACGACCGGATAACAGCTCAGCAAGTTATTGTGAAGCCTGGATTACGACCAGAAAGCAATACAAGACCATGAAGCCTGGATTACAACCAGATAATGGTAGAAGATGTTATGAAGACTGGATTACGACCAGATAGCAACCAAGAGTACTACGAAGCTTGGATTTCGACCAGATAGTGGTATGATACATCGTGAAGCCTAGATTACGACCAGATAGCGTTAAGGGACACTGTGAAGCTTGGATTACGACCAAATAACAGTTTACCCAGCCAGTTACTATGAAGCCCGGATTCGACCAGATACTAGTAAACCCAACAGTCAAAGGGAAGCCCGAATGCGACCGGATAACCACTTGATTTGTTCTAAAGCCTGGATTTCGACCAGATAAGAAGTGAGGTATTGTGAAGATTGGATTCGACCAGATAGCAGTACATGACACCATGAAACCTGGATTCGACCAGATAATGGTATAACACATCGTGAAGCCTGGATTACGACCAGATAGCGGTGAAAGGCATTGTGAAGCTTGTATTCCGACCAAATAGCAGTTTACATGGACAGTTACTAAGAAGCCCGGAGTTGGCCGGATATTAGTGTGCCCTAAATTCAAGTTGAAGCCCGAATTCGACCGGATAACCACTTGATTTGTTCTGAAGCCTGGATTTCGACCAGATAAGAAGTGAGGTATTGCAAAGCCTGGGTTACAACCGGATAGCAAGTTTAATCTCATCTCCCTAGTAAGTCACTGTAAAGCCTGGATTACGACCAAATAGCAGTCGGTCTTATCACTATGAAGCCTGGGTTGCGACCAGATAGTAGTTCACTCTCACCTCTTCAACAGAGATGATTCCCCAGTAGAATAACGGACGACCGAAGCTCCTAAAGTTCTATTTCTCCTGAGACAAAGAACAAAATTCCCCAGCGGAATCTCCCTCAACAACAGGTATACAAGCTCTCGCTAAGGAATCTCTTACGCGATCGACACTCCTTCGGATGGCATCTTTAAGCCCATCTCCCATCATCAATCTCCAAATGGCATCTGTAAGCCCATTCCCAACATCACAAGACAAATACTACTTCATGCGAGTGCAAATTTCTGGGCACACTAGTGTTCAATAATCTTCCACCTTCGGATCACGAAAGGCCCGAACGCCAATCTATATCCTCAGGTTTAAGAAGATTGAAAAGGGGAAAATGTTGTACCCCAAAATTTGCCCTCCAATATTCCTCAAGACATGTCAAGAATCATCTCCAAGTTGTTCAAGATGGCTCAAGAGTTGGACAGTCAAATCACCTCCTAAGGCAGTCAATTCAAAATTAGGGTTTTGTGTTGAATCAAGGTCCTCACATCCAAATGGTATCAAGTGCTACCCAATGTCCTAATATGATCTCAAGTTCATCCATGTCAAATTTCAAGCCTTGCAGAGAAAGTTTGGTCAGTCAATTGCTCAAGAATTCCAAAAATCGACTGTGCTAGGGCAAAAGTCAACTGTGACCTAAATACAGTCAAACCTCAAGATTTTTTGCCAACATTATCATTTTGAAGGATAATTCATCATTTGATCAAGTTTTGATCATTATTCATCAAGGATTGCTCAAGATTCATCAAGATTCAAAAGTTGCTAAATTAGGGTTTTGTAGGAAAAGTCAACTCAACTTTGACCAAGCATAACTTTCTCATACTTTATGAGAAATGACCCATCCAAAGCTCATTTTTAATAGGATGTAATTTAATACAATCCATCTTCACACCCCAAGATCAAGAAATGCTCTCACAAAAAGTTACAAATTTGGACATTATAGGTCATTTTTGAAAGTCAACAAAAACACCTTTTTTGACAAAACTTATAACTTGAGCATGGGATATCAAAATGAGTTGAGACCAAAAATGTTGGTTAGAGGACATCTCAAGGTTTTTAAAAAGTCTAAGAACACCTCGAAAAGTTCAATATTGAAGAAGTTATGCATTGTTGAAGTTGGGAATTTTTCCAAAATTGCCAAAAGTCAACTGTCCTCAAAACTCCAATTTTTTACAAAAGGGCCCACTTTTTTCCACTTGATATGATCTTGTCACACCACACACTTGTCCTATATTCAATTTCATGACCAATCATTTATTTTTCTATTTTATTTAATTTTTATTGATTTAATTCATTTTAAATCAATATTAATTCAAATAAAATCCAAAAATTGATGGAATGAGATCTTTGTGATCATTACAGCTTTCAAATATCATGATTCGCATCATCAAATTCGTATCAAGCATTGTTGTGCACAAAAAATCAGATTTGGTATAATTTTGGAAACTTGTTAATGGAAGATCATATCAAATCTCCAATCTTCAATACTCATGGATTCAAGGCCCAAAGATTAACCTAATTCATTCCCATATACACACACAAGCTGTACACATCAAGAGGACGGGCTAAGCACTGCAGAAACGGCCAAACAAAATTGAAAAAAACCTTGAAAAAGTGGAGATCGAATTCTTGTTTGGAGGTCAATTCAACCCAAAATCTCAATGTGATGTTCTTGCTGGCAAACCCCTAAAGCTATAGCAATCAGAACCAAGTCCTCTCATCGCCTAAAACGCCCTGTAAGTGCTCACAAACATAGCCCTGTACATGGAATCTTGAATCTGTTTTCTTGCATCCTTTTGCCAATTTCCTTGTACCATCATGCTTAACGTTTAATTTCCAGAATTTCTACATTATTTGATTTTATTTTCATGGCCTCTAACGTGATACCCGAACCTAGGGTTTCCAAGCTTTGTTTTTAGGCATTTTTGATACAGGTACAATCAAGGAAAACCATGGCCATAGTTGTGTTCAGGGAAGAGAGACGATCACGTTGATACTCTTAGTGTGCGTTTACATGACCTGGAAGTGATTTTAGGATGATCCCACGGATCTTCCTGCGGATAAAAATCCGCAGGTAAGAAAACCAGGTTTTTGGTGAAGAAGACGATTAGGTGTCTTCTTCTGATAGGCTAGTTTAAATATCGCGCCCTTTTTATTTTTTTATTCTGGCATTATTTTGTTTTTTATATATTATATTTGCTTCCTAACCAATTAACAAAAGCGCGTCACAACTCAGATGGTAAAGACGTTGTTGCAAAACCCCTTGGGAACTGGGTTCGAATCCCAGGTCCCCCAACGCCTTTGTATTATTTTGTTTTAGATTATTCCATGCAGCGTACCAAGCGTAGAACACCATGCATCATCACTTGATCTTCTGCCAGATGGCCTTCAGGCCAAATCTGAAGGCCAGGATTGAAGGTTCACCATGAACTCAAGTCAACAAGCATGCGTTGGATGGGAGAAGTCAAACGAGGCTGGGACGTTTTGGGCCTCAGAATTGCCAAACATACACCCAGATTCAGGCCCAACACCCCCTTGGTTTTATTTCTTTTACTTTCTATTATATTTATTTATTTGTCTTATTATTTTAATTAATTATCTTATTATCACTAATTAATAATTTTCCTAATAAAATCAGAAAACATAAAAAAATATTATTTTTATTAATTTCATTATTTTTGTAAATAAATAATTTAATTGACTTAGTTTTTTTTTAATTAGGTATAATTTTAACATTTTTGCAATAAATTAAAATTAATTAGAATATTAGGTTTTAACAATTTTGACCATTTTATTTTTATTTCCTTAAATATAAAAATCCAAAAATATCCTTTTTTATTATTATTAATTAATTAATAATTAGTTTAGGTTTAATTTCTTTAAATTCAAAAAATAATAAAAAACATGCTTTCTTTCAAAAAGGGTCAAAACCCTGAAAAGGCGTCGATCTAATTTTCTCGCACGCGTCTTATTTTTATCCAATATTGTAATTGCTTCCAGTGTGTAATAGTTTCAATAGGACTTTTAATTATTTATCTCTTTTATTTACTTTCCGCAATTTAAATTAAAGGGTTTGTCTTCGGTGATGTAAATACCCGACGCCTTGTAATAGTTTAGATTTACTTTCCGCAAATTTAATTTCCGTAACTATTAACTGTTAGATGTTTGATAAATAGGCAATGCATGACAAGATCAATCTTTAACCTAAAATTAATATAGCTCACCCATGACATGTACAGATAAAATTAACCAAACTAACACACTTGCACATGCCACTCTTAGGGTACACCTCACTTGGTTTCCTCGAACGTGGTCATTGAGTATAGGAAGTTTTAGAGGTCGCCCTCTTGTCCAAAGATCATAGTTGCCTCGAAACGGTTGCCTCGGAAAAATGATCTAGGATATTAGGGTTACCGCTAAGGCGTCTTAACATTGCTTTAGTGACCACACGTCCCTTAATCGAATTGACCCGAAAACTCCAACGACGATGCTACCTACTCCTCAATAGTGGGATATCATTGTCTAAAGGACATTAGCACAGTTTAATTCCTTTTTCGAGTAGGTATATAGTTCTTAATTACTTGCTCCTTTTAAAACAAAACAAAACTTTTCGCACCTACACTTTCTTCAAAACAAAAACTCTTTTCAAACCCACAAACACAAAGAAAAGCAAACTTTTGAAAACACAATGAGCAAGTACCTAAGAGCCCGTGGAAACCACAGATAGAAAGGGTGCTAACACCTTCCCTTTCTATAATCTACCTCCCGAACCCGAGAAATATCTCAAAAAGGAATTTTTATGTGCTTTTGTCCTTTCCTTGTTGGATAAAATAAAAGACGATGGCGACTCTTGCTTACCGCGACATTTTGCGAACACAAACATAAAACGCGAACCAGCATTCCAAAACAGTCAGTTCTCATTCCCACCGATCACAGGCGCTTTGAGATCTGGGGGCATATGATAGATCTTATGCTTTGGCTTGTACTGGATAACCTGGAAAAAATTAACACAAATGCATGGGGGACCTGGGATTCGAACCCAGGTCCCATTGGATTTTGAACGTTTGCCTGGCCACTGCACTACTATGCTTCTTTTGTTATTATAATAGATAGCAATTATTATATGGAGAAAATAATTAAATGTCAGAATTATAAAAAATAAGCGCGAAATTATGAATGGTCCAATGGGGAGAGGGCACGTCTTCGTCTTCTCCACCGAGACCTGGTTATTTTTACCTGCGGATTCACATCCGCAGCTAAATCCCTAGGTCGATCCTAAAAACCTTTCTAGGCCATGAAAACTCAAACCACAACCATAGTCATGCTCATCTCTTCCTCCTGAACACATCTATGTCCATTAATGGCCTTGATTTTGCCTGAAACTAAAACGCCCAAAAACAAATACCAAGAACCCTAGATTCGAGTATGGCACTATAGGTCATATAAACACAATTAAATAATGCAGAAAGCTTAGAAATTACTCAAGGATCATGAATATGTCAATGTTTTGTCAAGAAAATGCCAGAATAAGAGGTTGTGATTTCAAATACAGGGTCGTGTTTTGAAGGATATACAGCGCTTTTGAATAAGTATGCAAGCTTGTTAGGAGTTGGTTTCACTTTAGTGGATATCCAGCAATTGATCCATGTTGAGTTTTGGTTCTGAATTTGCCTCTAGGTGTGATTTCAGTTTCAAGCTTTTTTGACAATTTTCCAAGTTTGGTTTTGATGTTTATGCAGCCTCTAACCTTCAACTCGTGTACCCTTGGCATTAAAAAGCTTCCAAAATTGTCCAAATTCCGTCTTTTTGTTCATGATATGGCTTGATTCGAATTTGATCATGTCCATGATGATATTTAAGACCTATATCAATCAAAAAGATTCCAAGTGATCAATATTTGGATTTTATTTGGATTTAAATTGATTTAAAATGAATTAATTCAATAAAAATCAAATAAAATAGAAAAATCAATAAATGGACATAAGACTGAATATAGGACACGTGTGTAGTATGACAAGATCAAATCAAGTGGAAAAAAGTGGGCTCATTTGACAAAATTTGAAGTTTTGGGGATAGTTGACTTTTGGTAATTTTGGAAAAATACCCAACTTCAACAATGCATAACTTCTTCAATTTTGAACTTCTGGAGGTGTTCTAAGACTTCTTAGAAACCTTGAGATGTCCTATAACCAACCCTTTTGGTATCATCTCGTTTTGATATTCCATGCTCAAGTTATAAGCTTTGGAAACAAAGGTGTTTTTGTTGACTTCCAAAAATAACATATAATGTCCAAATTTGTAACTTTTTGTGAGTGAATTTCTTGATCTTGGGGTATGAAGATGGATTGTATGAAATTTCATCCTCTTAAAAATGAGCTTTGGATGGGTCATTTCTCATAAAGTATGAGAAATTTATGCTTGGTCAAAGTTGAGTTGACTTTTCCTGCAAAACCCTAATTTAATAACTTTTGAGTCTTGATGAATTTTGAGCAATCCTTGATGAATCGTGATCAACCCTTGATCAAATGATGAAATATCCTTCAAAATGATAATGTTGACAAAGAATCTTGAGGTTTGACTGTATTTGGGTCACAGTTGACTTTTGCCCTAGCACAGTCGATTTTTTGGCCTCTTGAGCAATTGACTGACCAAACTTCCTCTGCAAGGCTTGAAATTTGACATGGATGACCTTGTGAACATATTAAGACATTGGGTAGAACTTGAGGTTATTTGGATGCAAGGAACTTAATGCAACACAAAACCCTAATTTGAGATTGACTGCCTTAGGAAATGACTTGACTGCCCAACCCTTTAGCAATCTTGAGCAACTTGGAGATTATTCTTGACATATCTTGGGAAATATGAGAGGGAAAATTTTGGGGTACAACACATCATATGAATCCACTAACCATTTCAAGGGTTTGGATCTTCATCTTTGTTCCTGTTTTGTAGGTTATGGAATCACTTCGCAGGAAAATAATCCAAGTCAACCTTGTGAGAATTCCTCCTCTACTCAAGGAGCTTGATTACAAGATTCCAGAGAATTCTCCCAACATTGAAGAATAAATGGTGAAAGTTATCTTCTAGTTCTTTGACCCCCTACACCACTGCTTCACAATTCCTGATTACCAACTAGTGCCTACTTTGGAGGAATTTTCTCAACTCCTAAGGATTCCTATTCTCCATCAACTACCCTACAACGGTATGGAAAGAGAACCAAAGCCTGAAGATGTTGCTCAAGCCTTACACTTGCAACCATCTGATACCAAAGGTCATTGGGAAACCAGAAGTGGTGTCAAGGGTTTCTTGGCAAAGTTTTTGTTTGAGAAGGCACAAGACTGCTGGAATTATCTAGATCTGCAAGCTTTTGAGGAGATTGTAGCACTTCTCATCTATGGGTTGGTCTTGTTCCCAAACCCTGATCAGCTTATAGATGTGAATGCTGTCAAGATTTTCATATCTCAGAATCATGTGCCTACATTGCTTGGGGATATCCTCCACTCATTTCACACACGAACAATGAGGAAGAGAGGTGTTCTCATGTGTTGTACTCTGTTAGAACATAGTTTGATTCTACAACCCTTGAGTAAAGTTTTGATGATAACAAAATACAAAGGATAAAATTATTTCTAAGGTATATACAAAGAACAATTATGCTCCTGAAAATTATGCTATGTATATGCAGAAGCTCTGATGGAATCAGCATCAGAATAGAAGCAGCATCAGAAGATCAGTAATCTATGTTACATGCTGAAACATTGGAGTCTGATGACCAGAATCTGCGCCTAATCAAATACACTCTGACTCTGATCTAAGACATCTTTTCCAAGTCATCTACACTCTGAAGTGTTATCAACAGATACAGCAAAGAAGATTATGAAGCGTTACTAGGCATTCAAGACTGAATTAAATGCTAACAGCTTTCTTCAGACAAAGATCTTCTACAAAAGGAAAGTGCATTATTATCATTAAACCTGCTTTGTGGACAACGTATCCTTGCGTGCCTATATAAACAGGACTGCTTGTGAAAAGAAGCACGTACGTACGCGCTCAATTTTCTAAGTTATTCAAACCACGCTCATTCAAAGCTTTAGCAAAAGTCTTTCTATTCCAATCTTAGTCTGTGTAATTATCACAGTTGTGATATACAGTTTTGTAAGAAAACAACATACACACTAGTTCAATTCATTTGTAAAAGATTTCCTTGATATAAACCGGTCTGTGGTTGTACTCAAGAAGACTTTAACAGTTGTTAAAGTAGCTATTGTAATCCTTTGAATATAGTGGATTAAGACCTCGTTGGAGAGAGGCGAAATCACCTTGACGGGTGGACTGGAGTAGTTTGAGATCAAACAAACCAGGATAAAATTACTGTGTTGTCAAGAAATTTGTTTTAAGTTTTACAATTCAACCCCCCCTTCTTGTGTTTTTCACATCTTCAATTGGCATCAGAGCGCCTGGTTCTGAGCTTTAACACTTAACCGTGTCAGTACAAGATCCAGTGTCAGAAAAACACAATGGCGGGACCAAGTCAAAACATCAGCAATGACAACAATGAAGAAAGGGACAGATTCAGTGGAAAACCTCCAGTCTTTGATGGAGAAAACTTTGACTACTGGAAAGACAGAATTGAGAGTTTCTTTCTGGCCCATGATGCTGATCTGTGGGACATGGTGACTGATGGATACACGCACCCAGTGGATGGACGTGGTCAGAAGATTGACAGGAAAATGATGTCTGATCAGCAAAAGCGTGAGATCAGAAATCATCACAAGGCCAGAACAATTCTTCTCAGCGCTATCTCATATTCAGAGTATGAGAAAATATCAAACAGAGAAACTGCTAAGAATATGTTTGATTCTCTAAGAATGACGCATGAAGGCAACATTCAAGTCAAAGAAACAAAAGCCCTTGCGCTCATTCAAAAGTATGAGGCATTCAAGATGGAAGACAGTGAATCCATAGAAGCTATGTGTGATACGGTGGGAGAACTGACTATGGGTTTTGCGTTTTGTATTCGCAAATGTTTCGGTTGAGCAAGAGTCGCCACCGACTTTTTATTTTATCCTAAGGAAAGGTTTAAAAAGCACAGCAAAAACCTTTGAGATATTTTCTTGGGTTCGGGGAGTAGATTATAGAAAGGGAAGGTATTAGCACCCTTTCTATCCATGGTTATCCATGGGCTCTTAGGTACTTGCTTAGATCAACTTGCCTTGGTTTTCAATTGTTTGAAATGGTGCTTTGTGTGTGGTTTTGAAAATGTTTTGAAAAAGATGCCTTGTCTAGGCTACCCTTGTAACAATTCTTTACTCGAATGTTTTACAAAAGGTGTTTTGTCTTTTTGAAAAGATGTTTCAAGGTTTTTTTTGAAAGTTTGTTTTGAAAGTGTTGGTGAAGTGTGGTTTGAAAAAATAGGCAAGTGTTTTTGTTTTGCAAGTTGACAAGTACTTAAGAGCTATCTACCCTAAAGTTCTCAAAGATTTTTGCTATGTTTTAACCCTTTTAACAATTTTGTTCCACCATTGCATTTGGTGGACAATCTTGTGTTAGGATGTGAAAGGGACGGGCGCGGGTCATCGTTTAGACCATAATTGCAATGGTGCCAAGTATCTTTGGGCAATTTTCCTTTAAGGGACTTGATCATTTTAGGCAACTTTCGAAAGCGTCATCGAGGGACTATGATCATTTGAATTGTTTGTTTTGCCCAAAGAGACCTAACATGCAATATGGCCCATTATTGAAGGCAACAAGTGGAATACCCTAGGGGTGCAAGTGTGATTAGTGTTGTCCATTTTCATGCTTGATTATCTTGAAATTCGGTCAAACTATTTTGTTGTTTTTATTTGCATACAAACCCTAATTCTATCATGGTATATTTAGAAAACTTTAAAGTGCGAAAATTAAAGTTCCTAAGCTATTACAACACAATATGGGGAGGGGGGTACAAATGTTCAAATGGGGGGTATTTGACAAGGAATTTAAACCTAACTATTACATCAATTTGGAATTATTTACAAGATATTTAATTGCACAAATTAAATAGAAATAAAATAAATATGCAAGATGCAAAAAGGGTTTTTATATGTATGGAAAAAAAGTATTTTTATATGTCAAAATAAAATAAAATGAAAAGTATTATTTTTTTGAGTATTTTCCATGTTTTAGGGCAAAACCCTAATTTATTAAGTAAATATATTAATTATTTAATATGTACAAATATTTATCAATTATATATAAAATAAAAATGAAGTATATTTGTCAAAAAGGTATTTTTACTATCAAATATTAATAAAAATAAAAATGTATATATTTTTGTATTTTTGCCCTAAATATTATAATAAATATAGATGTATTATTATTATTTGTTAAATATATTGAATATATACAAAAATAATAATATTTAATATTTATAAAAAGGGTATATTTTATATAAAATATTTTCAGAAGATAAAATAAAATAAAATAAAAATGGAATAAAAATGTGTTTGCACTATTTTTAGTATTTTTAGTAAAAAAGTATATCTATTTATTTATTTATGCACAAATACTCATTCAAACAAATAAATGCCTAATAAATTAAAAAATGGTTTAAAAAAATATTTTTATATTTTTAATATTATAAGAAAAAATAAATAAGTCAGAATAAAAAAAGAAAAGTAAAAAAATCATTAAAATAAGCAAAATGGGCTCAGGGGGTGCAGAAGTAAAAACATGGTGTGAAAAGAAATAACAAATCAGGCCCAGCCCAGAAGATTGTTGTCTTCAACCTTCAGACCAACAAAATTCAAAAACACGCGCCTTTCTTCTCAAATCTCTAACTCCTGATTCTTTGATCTTTTGCCAAATCTTCCAACATGAAACCTGTAGAGCTTGAATCCACGATTCTAGACATATAAAGAAGTCAATCTAACTCTCAGGAATGAGAGAGAATTTCTTCTCCCCCAATTCCTGACCTAGTTTTTGTTCCATGTTCAGACTTAAAATTCTCTAAGCATACATAATATAAATGAAATCTAATCACATGGGCATGTTCAGGGCTATGAATGTGACATGTTTTCTTCACAAACCTAAAGCTAACAATGCCTGGATAGAGAGATACGTGTTCATGAACTTACCTGTTCAGTTGAAGTTGTATCTGGTGATGGAGGTGTCTTCAATGCAAGGTGATGATTGGTACAGCTTCCTTGATGTTCAGGGATGCTATTCCAAGCTTTACTTTGTCTTGAAACCTTTTGAATCGTGCTATGGAACTTCAGCTGCAAAACAAGAAAATGAAAATGGTGATCTTTCCTGGGAGTGTTACAGGTCGTGTTTGAGGTTTTGATTAGCTTCAAGGGATGTTATGGGATGTGTTTGACAAGTTTTTAGCAAGAATGCATGGAAGGTTTGAGCTATGGAACTCAAACTGCAGGGATGCCCTGTTTTGAGCAGTTCAATGGTGATTCTGTGAATGAGAGTGTTTGGGACTTGGTTGGCTCGTGTTCTAGCTTAGAATGGATGTTTATAATATGTTTGACAAGTTTGCTTAAGCTTGGTTTACAGGAAATGAGAGTTGTTGTACAAAATGCAAGCTTTCTTACACTTTAAGCAAGAGATGGCAAGTTGGTGTTTCTAGCCTGTACAGGCCCCCATTCTATGTTGAACCACTTAGTCTTGATCAGTGCAATTAGTCCATAAACTTGTGCCAAAGAGATTTGAACTGTACCACTTGGATTGCAAATTTGACATAAAGTGCAACTTTATCAAAATGAATATATTGCTTTTTCTAAATAAGGATTAATTCTCCATGTAATGTCCAAATGCATAGAAAAACATCTTGGCACAATGGTTTAGCATTGAATTATTGAGTAAGAATGGGATTAGAGGCCTGCAATGTAGCTTGCACATGCTGAGTTTGAAAATGCACAAGTTATGGACATGTAAATTGGCCAAATCAAAAGTGAGTTTTTCCCAACTTGCCAAATTCGATTCTCCCTAACCATGAGGTTGTTTGATGAGTTCTTGGACATTTTGAAAAGCTTGGAATGTGTACTACAATCCATCTTTGAAGTGCAAATTGAAATGCCAAGTGTAAGTATGTGAAAAATGGTCTTGAAGTTAGGCAAAAATTCTGCCTAAAATAGGTCAAATTTCCTCTAAGTTAAGAATGGTTTGGCACCCTTGTTCCAAAAATTGTAACTTGAGATAAAAGCTTCTTTTGGGAAAACTTTGTGAATAAAAGTTGTAGATTATGCAATAGGCTACAACTTTCTTGTTTTGACTTTTGCTTGAATCCAAATGAATCTTGGTGAGAAAGTGGGGCAAAGTTAGGAAAAAATTAGGGTTTTTCATAACTTAGAAAAAATTCTAAGTTATGAAAAATCTTCATTTCAAACCCTAATTTGCAATTCTTGATTTCTTGATGAACAAGTTTCATGATTTGGCATGTTTTGATGAAAAATGAATCTTGACACTTGATTTTGACCAAAAAGTCAAAGTTTGACTTTTCAGTATACAGTCAAAATTGATCAATTGACTGGGAAATTCAACTGCCAATCTTGTGTATTTGGGATCTTTTGAACTTGTTGAGCATGTCAAGACAATTCCATGGGGTCCTTGAGTCCATATGTGAGCTTGGTTTGCCATTGGCTAGGTCAAACAGTCAAAAATTGCCCTTGTGCAGTCAAAACCCTAAAAATGATCATTTTGCCCTTTTGGTGATCTGACCAAATTTCTTGTGGAATTGTGATCCAAACTTGATCAAATGGTCCATATGAGTTCATAATGTTGATGGGGGTCAAATTTTATGAGGTTTGACTGTCAATTGGCCACAGTTGACTTTTTCCCCAACATAGTTGATTTCTAGGTCAACTGTCCAATTGACTGGGCAAAGTTTGGAATCAAGGCTTGAAACTTGATGTGGATAAACTTGGGAGTCCAATATGAAGCATGAAAGTCATCTTAGGCATTTTAGATCAAAACATCTTTGTGCAAACACAAACCCTAATTTGGGTCAACAGTGCAAGGAGAAGTATTGAGCAGAGGAAACCCTAACTGGATCTTGAGCTCCAAGGGCTTTGTGATGAGAAATTAATGAGAAATGGGAGGGAAAATTTTGGGGTACAACACTATGTTTTCAAGATTTCAAATTCTTGTTGCTGGTCTAAAAAGTTCTTGACAAAGGATATTCCACTGCTGATCATGTCAAGAAGATCATTAGAAGCTTGCCAAAACAATGGAGGCCAATGGTCACAACACTTAAACTAGCCAAGGATCTCAACAAAATATCTCTGGAGGAACTTATCATCTCCCTCAGAAGTCACGAGATTGAGCTAGAAGCAGATGAACCTCAAAAGCAAGGTAAGCCATTAGCTTTAAAATCTAACAGAAAATCTGACTCCAAAGTTTTGCAGGCTGTGGAAGAAACCTCTGATGGATCCTCATCAGAAGAAGATGAATTGTCTCTTCTCTCCAGAAGGGTGAACCAACTGTGGAAGCAGAGGCAAAGGAAGTTCAGGAATCCCAGAAGATCAGAAAATCAGAATGAATCTTCCTCCAAATACAGAAGGTCGGAATCCTCCTCTGGAAACAAAAGATCTGAAGGCTCCTCAGGATACAAAAAGCCAAACTATAAAGACATCATCTTTTATGAGTGTAACGAGCAAGGGCACTACAAAAGTGATTGCCCATAGCTTCAGAAGGAGAAGCCCAAAAAGAAGTTTGGCAAAGAAAAGAAGAAGAGTCTCATGGCTATATGGGATGATTCTGATACATCTGAAGCTGACTCAGAATCAGATGATGAAAGAGAAAACATAGCTCTCATGGCAAACGTATCTGAAGACAGTGAAGCTTCTGAGTCAGACTCTGAATCAGACATAGAAGAGGTATTCCCTGACTTTACTATTAATTTTACCAAGGCTGAATTAGCAGAAAGCCTTAATGAAATTCTGGAAAGGTATCAACAGATCAGAGTCAAATTCAGAAACCTGAAAAGGAATCTTGCTTCTGACTCTGATAAGACTGAGAGTCTCAAATTGGAGAATTCTGAGTTAAAAGATAAATTTTCAAATTTAGAAAATCAAATGCATAACTCTCAGAAGGAAACAATCCCTGAAACTCCAAGCAATGCTGATGAGATCATCAAAGAGTATGATCATAGCTTTCAGATGTTTCTAGCTAAAAACATAGACATAAGCAAAATGGCTTCAATAATCTATGAGGTTAGCAGAAACGGCAGAAAAGGGATAGGATATCAAGGTAAGGTTCCTACACCAAAAAATGCCATGGATTTAGTTATAAAGCGTACTCCACTTGACTCACACTTTACATATGGACACACACATGACATAAAATATACAAGTAGTGATTACTCTGTCAAACCAAAATTCAACCAGAGTTTTGGTAGAACTAACAAATCAGGACCCAAGAAAATATAGGTACCTAAGGATAAAATAATACGTGTGGCAGATATCTTTAGCAGCAAAGAAAAAACACCAATCATGGTACCTGGACTCTGGCTGCTCACGACACATGACAGGAAGAAGGCATATGTTCCAAAGCCTAGAACTTAAGCCTGGAGGCCACGTAGGTTTTGGAGGCAATCAGAGGGGAAAGATCATTGGCTCTGGAACAGTAGGTAATGGAAATCTTCCCTCTATTAGTAATGTTTTATTAGTTGATGGATTAATGCATAACCTGTTATCCATAAGTCAATTAAGTGATAACGGTTATGATATAATCTTCAATCAAAATTCATGCAAAGTTTTTAGTCAGAAAGATGGGACTATCCTATTTAATGGAAAGAGGAAAAACAACATTTATAAAATCAAACTTTCTGAACTAAAAAGTGAGAACGTAAAATGTCTTCTGTCTGTTAACAATGAGCAATGAATCTGGCACAGAAGATTGGGTCATGTTAGTATGAGAAGAATATCTCAGATTAACAAACTCAATCTGGTCAGAGGACTTCCTAACTTGAAGTTCAATTCAGATGTTGTGTGAAGCATGTCAGAAAGGAAAATTTGCAAAACCTGCTTTCAAATCTAAAAACGTTGTTTCCACCTCTAAGCCATTAGAACTTCTGCATATTGACTTATTTGGTCCAGTAAAGACCGCCTCAGTCAGTGGCAAGAAGTATGGGTTAGTAATCGTAGATGACTATAGCAGATGGACATGGGTAAAGTTCTTAAAGCACAAGGACGAGTCACACCCTGTGTTTGTTACCTTCTGCAACCAAGTTCAAAATGAAAAGAATCTTAGAATAGTCAAAGTCAGAAGTGATCATGGTGGAGAATTTTAAAATAAAGATTTTAAATTATTCTTTAATGAAAAAGGCATTCTGCATGACTTTTCTTGTCCTAGAACTCCCCAGCAAAATCGAGTTGTAGAACGAAAGAACAGAACATTGCAAGAAATGGCCAGAACCATGATCAACGAGACTAACGTTGCTAAGATCTTTTGGGCAGAAGCAATAAACACAGCGTGTTACATTCATAATAGAATCTCTATCCGACCTATTCTGGAAAAAATCTCCATATGAATTATGGAAGAATAGAAAACCCAACATTTCCTATTTTCACCCATTTGGATGTATATGTTTTATTTTGAATACAAAAAATTATTTGAACAAGTTTGACTCTAAATCATAAAAGTGTATTATGTTAGGATACTCTAAACGCTCAATAGGGTACAGAGTATACAATACAGAGACACAGATGGTTGAAGAGTCAATCAGTGTTGGGTTTGATGATAAGCTTGACTCTCAAAAGTCAAAGCAGAATGAACTCCTTGCAGGTATGGAAGTTGAACTCACAGGTACTGCAGACAACTCAGAGTCTCTCAACAGAGACACTCCCTCAACATCAGAAAGAGTCACAACAAGAAACCCAACACCTTCTGTTAATCAACTCCAGAAAAGACCATCCAGAAGCAGAATTGATCACCCAGAAAAAACAATCTTAGGAAGGAAGGAAGATCCAATCAGAACAAGATCTACCTTCAGAAACTCTGAAGAATCCCTCATGGGACTTGTTTCTCTGATTGAACCAACAACAATTGATGAAGCACTTCTGGACAATGACTGGATTCTGGCAATGCAGGAGGAGCTGAATCAGTTCACACGAAATGACGTATGGGATCTGGTTCCCAAACCAAAAGGATTCAACGTCATAGGCATAAAATGGGTGTTCAGAAACAAACGGAACGAACAAGGAGAAGTCATCAGAAACAAAGCACGGCTGGTAGCACAAGGTTATAGTCAGCAAGAAGGGATAGACTATACAGAAACCTTTGCTCCAGTCGCCAGGTTAGAATCTATCAGACTTTTAATTTCATTTGCTGTCAATGAAGGCATTACTCTGTATCAGATGGATGTCAAGAGTGCATTCTTAAATGGATATATAGAAGAAGAGGTTTATGTGCACCAACCCCCTGGTTTTGAAAGTTCCAAAAATCCAGAATATGTTTTCAAACTAAAGAAGTCACTCTATGGTCTAAAACAAGCTCCCAGAGCTTGGTATGAAAGACTAAGTAACTTCCTGTTAGAAAAGGAATTCACTAGAGGGAAAGTGGACACAACCCTGTTCAGTAAGACAGTTAAGAATGACATCTTAGTATGTCAAATTTATGTTGATGACATTATATTTGAATCCACTAAACCCTCTTTGGGAAGAGAGTTTGCTAAATATATGCAGGCAAAATTTGAGATGAGCCTGATGGGGGAACTAAAGTTCTTTCTGGGCATTCAAATTAATCGAACCCCAAAAGGAACCTACATTCATCAGAGAAAATATGTCAGAGAACTTCTGAAGAAATTTGATCTCTCAGAATGTAAGCCCTCAAGAATTCCAATGCATCCCACGTGCATTCTGGAAAAAGAAGAGGTAAGTAGCAAAGTAGAACAGAAGGTCTACAGAGGTATGATTGACTCTCTTCTCTATCTGACGGCCTCAAGGCCTGACATTCTATTCAGTGTTTGCATTTGTGCTAGATTCCAATCAGATCCTAGAGAATCTCACTTAACAGCAGTTAAGCGAATTTTCAAGTATCTGAAAGGTACTACTAATCTGGGTTTGTGTTATAGAAAATCAAGTGATTACAGCTTAGTAGGATACTGTGATGCTGATTTTGCTAGAGACAGAGTAGAAAGGAAAATCACTTCTGGAAGCTGTCAGTTTCTGGGAGAAAATCTGATCTCATGGTCCAACAAAAGACAATCCACAATAGCTCTATCAACAGCAGAAGCTGAATACATAGCAGCAGCTGGATGTAGCACGCAAATGCTCTGGATGAAAAGTCAACTTGAGGACTTCAATATATTTGAGAGTAACATCCATATCCTCTGTGATAATACTTCTGCTATTTGTCTAAGTAAAAATCCTATTTTGCATTCTAGGGCTAAGCATATAGAGATAAAACATCATTTTATTAGGGACTATATTCAGAAAGGGATTCTAAATTTAAAATTTATTAACACAGACCATCAATGGGATGATATCTTTACAAAACCTCTTTCTGAAGATAGATTCAACTTCATTCTGAAACATCTCAGCATGAAGCTCTTCCCATAATAAAACTGTTTTACTTCCATATCTTAACCTTCAGAACTTTGTTTATTTTTCTGTGAACTACTGATCAATCTTCCTTCAGATCTTTAGAAGTACAGATTGTATCAGAATCTATCCATAAAGATCTGAGCGTTTCATTTCAAGGATAGAAATGTGTTGTTCACTCAAGCAAACAGGTGTCATCCAGTCATCAGCTACTTTCTGAGGCTGAACACGCGTTCACATTTTCTGAAAGGTCAAAAGCGCTGATTGGATGCATTGGGACACATGTCATGGGTAACCGTTCCAATATCTTTCTGAATCCCCCAAAATCAGCTGTCATTAAATGCTCATAATCATTATAATTTATTTCTCTCTCTTACCGTTTATGTTTTCAAAATATTTTTTAAAATCTATTTAAACACATCTTTCACTCTTTACACTCTTTCACTTTCATCTTCTCTACAAACTAATTGATTTCTGTTTGCATCCTTTCTTAAAACCCTTTCAAATTCCTCTCAAAACCTCTGTGTGAACATGGCTTCCTCAAGCAACCCTACTTCCAGTACTCAGTGAACAGATTCCTCCGAACAATATGAAGAACCCTTCAGAACTCTTCTCACACCCATCAAAAATCTAGAAGTACTCTCAGAATTGATTGTGGACTTTAATAGTCTTCAAGAGAACGGGTTTAATCTCTCTGAAGAGGTAAAGGCTCAAGGCTGGAACAGATATTTTGACCGACTGGTAGGTCCAACATTCCCAATCCTTGTGAAGGAATTTTGGATTCATGCTTCATCTTCCAACCATCAAGTTACTTCATACATAATGGGAAAGAAGATAGTCATAACTGAGGACCTTATTGCAAGATTAATAGGCTACAATGGTGGTGGTGTACGATGTATAGACATGGCTGAAAGATATGCTGATGTCGCCCTAATTACTAGAGAAATCTTCACTCTGGGTCTTCCCTACAATAAGATAAGGGATCTTAAAGACCATCACAAAATATGGGCCAAGATTATTCTGGGATGCATAAACCACAGGAAGCCAACCAGCTCTCCTGACTACATCAATATTGATCAACAATTTCTGATCTACTTCATCTCCCAGAAGATTAAGGTGAATCTGGATCATCTACTATTCAACCACCTAAGGACTAGTGTTAAGGAAACCAGAGAAGAGGAGCGCACAAAAAGGGATTGGATACCCCTAGGAAGGCTTATATCAGATATTCTAACAGAGAATAAGTTGATTGATCACCTAACAGAAGCTCAGGAAATCAGCTCTTTGGAAGCTACTGTTGGCAAACAGTTGAATGCAAAGAATCTGAAGAAGATGAAGTTAATTGAGAACATGAAGAAGGAACCCAATGTCATTTCTTTTGCAACAATCTCCAGCAGAAGAATCCCTCTGGATAACTTTCCCATGTTCTCAGAGATTGATTCTAAACCTGAGATAATAGTCAGATATTTGGATGCATGCAAGACGGATGGTACAGCACCAGATTTGAACATTCAGGATCTGCAGCAGAAGGCTCCAGAAGTTGTGCTGAAGAAAACCAAGAAAAGGAAGGCTGTAGCAGAAGGATCATCCCAGCGGACTCCTAAAAAGAGAGGTAATCCTTCTTCTATAACTGTTTTAAATTCAATATTTGTATCAACATCTGTACCAATCCCCACTCAATCAGAAAACCCCACACCACAAACACTTGATGACTTTGAAATTGAATTTGACCCTTCAGAAACCTTAACTCTTAGAGGATCTCACTCCCTACCTCCAAATCCAAATATTTAAGTAACCCAACTAGAACTTGCAAAAGTTCTATCATATATAGAAACCTTTGACCAACATATATCTGCTCCCATACCAGTAAATCCAAACTCTGAAACCATTTCAGACGCACCTCAACCAGAAATTCCACTCTCTCCACTACCAGAAACTCATTCACCTTCTCCACAACCTGAAACCTTACAACCAGAAGTACAAACTTCTGAGGTTCAACCGTCTGAATCCCGCGAACCAGAACTTCATCACCATCAATCCAACCAAACACTTGATTCTGATCCCATTCCCATTCTTGGAATCACTGAACCTCTAAACATCAGTATTCCCCAAATTCCCTCTTCACGAGAATCCACTCCACCAAAGACCCCAAATAGTCCAATAATCATTCTAGACTCTCCCACTTCCTCACCAAATATCAATCCAAATGACCATACCAAAACTATCATTGACTTAAATGCTTTTGAACGCCTGGCTGCCATAACCAACAAAACAGCCATCCCAAAACCAAAACCATCTGAACCCACACCAGATGTTGGTACCAGTTTATTGATATTTTAAACAGATGTGCAGAAGTGGATCACTTCTCTGAGGCAAGCTAGTCTTGAGCTGATTGATCCTGCTATATCAGACTACCTTTGGACAAGGTTCAGAAGATGGGTATGTTCTAAAACCCATAAAATGCAAGAACAAAACTACGGACTAGTTCAACAGAACTTCAGCAACTTGCTAAAAGTTTTTGAAGATCAAATTCTGAGCCAGCTGCTTAAGGAAGAAGCTCTTCCTCTGGACAATGCTCCCTGGTCTGAACATCATCCAGCAGACAGAGTTCAACCAAAGTCAGAAGATCTCAATCTGACTGACACTCCAGAACAGATAATTTTTGCTGAACAACTGGGTCAAAAAGAGGGCATTGCAGAATGCTCTGAGAAGCATCCAGTTGCTGAAGATCCTCAAGCTTCCTCCTATGAAAGACAGACTCTAGAAGACCTGAAGAGATCTGATACTTTGATGAAGGAAAGAATGGATAAACAGGATGACAAAATTTCGGAAATCAAGAACATGCTAACCAAGCAGGAGGAAACCAACATCCAAATCAAGGGCTTGTTGGAAGCTTTGTTCACGCGTCTTCCTCCTCCCTCTTAGATTTTCCTGTTTAAAAATTTTGTTTTTCTGTAATATTCTCTACATAGCCCTGAACTTATCATTGATTCTGTTTTAATATAAACTTATTTTGGCTCTGATTATGTGTTCTTTTTTATAACTGACAAAAATGGGGAGAAAGAAAAAGATATTTTCAATAGCGGATTACTGAGACATAAGTCTCAAACATTCTAATCTACATAAATTCTCTTTTCTAAAAAGCTTGAACAGGTACAAAACTCTGCTGAAAGATACAGTAAGATTCTGATGCTCAAATATTCATGGAGTTAAAAGGAAGTAATCAACTCAGGGGGAGTTTTTCTACTTAACTCTATACTTTTTGTTCCTTTTTGTTAGAACATAGTTTGATTCTACAACCCTTGAGTAAAGTTTTGATGATAACAAAATACAAAGGATAAAATTATTTCTAAGGTATTTACAAAGAACAATTATGCTCCTGAAAATTATGCTATGTATATGCAGAAGCTCTGATGGAATCAGCATCATAATAGAAGCAGCATCAGAAGATCAGCAATCTATGTTACACGCTGAAACATTGGAGTCTGATGACCAGAATCTGCGCCTAATCAAATACACTCTGACTCTGATCTAAGACATCTTTTCCAAGTCATCTACACTCTGAAGCGTTATCAGCAGATACAGCAAAGAAGATTTTGAAGCGTTACTAGGCATTCAAGACTGAATTAAATGCTAACGGCTTTCTTCAGACAAAGATTTTCTACAAAAGGAAAGTGCATTATCATCATTAAACCTGCTTTATGGACAATGTATCCTTGCGTGCCTATATAAACAGGACTGCTTGTGAAAAGAAGCACGTACGTACGCACTCAATTTGCTAAGCTATTCAAACCACACTCATTCAAAGCTTTAGCAAAAGTCTTTCTATTCCAATCTTAGTCTGTGTAATTATCACAGTTGTGATATACAGTTTTGTAAGAAAACAACATACACACTAGTTCAATTCATTTGTAAAAGATTTCCTTGAGATAAATCGGTCTGTGGTTATACTCAAGGAGACTTTAACAGTTGTTAAAGTAGCTATTGTAATCCTTTGACAATAGTGGATTAAGACCTCGTTGGAGAGAGGCGAAATCACCTTGACGGGTGGACTGGAGTAGTTTGAGATCAAACGAACCAGGATAAAATTACTGTGTTGTCAAGCAATTTGTTTTAAGTTTTACAATTCAACCCCCCCCCCTTCTTGTGTTTTTCACATCTTCATACTCCTCTTCTAGCAAGGTGGTTTATTTCTCACCTTCCCCAGCCAGTCTTGAAGAATGAGCAAGGCTTGAGGTGGTCACAACGGTTGATGACTCTTACACATTCTGATGTTCATTGGTGTTCTCGGTCCAGAGAAAATGTCATCATCATTGATCATTATGGGGAATTCCCTAATGTCCCATTACTTGGCATTAGGGGAGGCATTACCTACAATCCTTGATTGGCTCTGAGACAATTTGGGTATGCCCGAAGGGATGACCCTCATGACATGCTGATTCCAGACTTGGTTTTTGACTTCGACAACGATTCTCAAGGACTTCGACAAAGGTTTATCCGAGCTTGGAGGATGCCCAACAAAGTGGACAGTAAGACACTGGGACACAAGAATTCCATCCCCCTTGAGCCTTACCTCAAGTGGGTACGAACCCGCGCCCAGAGTCTTATAATGCCTTACCCCCACATTCTCCTGGTGATCAAAGAGCCTGTTATGGAAGGAGAGGTTCCATACACCCTCCTACATCCTGACATGCCAACATCATTGGAAGATTTGCAAAAGAGTTGGATACAGCTCAAGGAAGAACGAAACATTTCTGAAGCCAACTTCTACGCCAGTGAGAAGAAGGTTTTGGAACTTACTCGTCGACTCCATGAAGAGCATACTCTCAACACCTACATAGCGCCAAAGAGGATGCGCAACGTCTTTTTACCTTAGAATTCTGTATTATTTTTCCCATGGGGCATTTATGTACTAACAATTCTATCTTATTAATATGACGTGCGTTCTTTTTTGTTTACAACAAATTTGAATTTCTGAATCCTTGATTGCATTACATGAATACACATCATTCATCATATGCATAAAAAGGTCTTCACACTAGGTTTCCTTATCTCTCTACTATTTATTTCAGCAAGATGAATATAGAGCAGACGGTCAAAGACCTACAAGCGCAGAATTCACAGTTCCAACAACTCCTCATGACCTTGGCAAAGGGTCAGGAGGATCTTAAAGCACTGTTAGAGAAGGAAAAGGAGAAAAAGAAAAAGAAAAGAGTTGGTGTGGCTACTATGGGAAGAAGATTTGAGAACCAAGCTAGAAGGGTCCTGGATTTCCCCTCGACATCTGATGAAGGGGTAGGAAAAGGAAAGGGAGCTGCAGTGCCCTCCGAGTCTGAGGCTGAAGAAGAAGAAGAGGAGGATGAAGATTACTCTGAGCAGCAGTACCCTCCTGCAGACGACAAGTACAAGAATCTGGAAGAGCGTTTGGAAGCTATGGAGGTACAAATAGTGCCTGGGCTGGATTTCGAGGAGCTAGGGTTGGTTGTTGGGATTGTGATTCCCCCTAAATTCAAGGTGCCTACATTTTCTAAATACGATGGTTTGTCTTGTCCGAAGATGCACCTACGGTCTTACGTCAGAAAAATCCAACCTCATTCTTCTGATAAGGATCTGTGGGTCCACTTTTTTCAAGATAGTCTGTTGGGTACGCAATTAGATTGGTTCTACCAGCTTGAGAGATCTGATGTGCACAATTGGGAGGATTTGGCTGCTGCCTTCTACAGACAATATCAATATAATACGGACTTAGCACCTACTCGTACTCAATTACAGAGTATGGGTATGGCCTCTAATGAAGGCTTTAAGGAGTATGCCCAGAAATGGAGGGACTTGGCTGGAAGGGTGCATCCACCATTGTCTGAGAGAGAGCTTGTGGATATATTTTTGGGGACCCTGTCAGGTCCATTCTTTAATCACTTGATGGGGAGTTCATCTGCGGGGTTCACCGAGTTAATTCTGGCTGGTGAAAGAGTTGAAGTTGCCATCAAGAGCAGTAAAATTCAAAAGGATGCATCTGCTTCCGCTGCTATCAAGAAGACCTTTCCAGCCAAGAAAGAAGTCTCAGCTGTTTACTCCCAGAGAATTCAAGGAAGAGTTAAGCGCCGGCCAGCGGTGGGGGCTGTAATGATTCAAAATTCTACAGCCGATCAACCTCGAAATAGTCAACCCAGAACCAACCAAGCAAGGGTGGAAAGGCCTGCACGATAATTCACCCAGATTAATATGACACCTGCTCAGGTTCTCCCTCATCTGTTGAAGTTAAACCTTGCAAGTTTGAAAGAGGCGCCGAAGAATCCAAATACCTCTTCTCCCTACTACCATTCAAATGCGAAGTGTGCCTATAATTCAGATAGCCTGGGGCATGACACCAACAATAGTTGGGCCCTCAAAAATAAGATCTAGGACTTGATAGATGCCAAAGAGGTGGAATTCGACGCCCCTGAAAAACCTAATGTGATCTCTGACCTAATGCCAAAACATGGTCATAATGTCCATGTTGTTGAAGAAGATATTTATGTTGCTGTTGTTGATGACTTAATGACTCCATTACCAATAATCAAGATGAATATGTTGAAAGCCGGGATTTTCCCGGGCTGTAAAAAAGATTATTACCTTTGTTCGTTCTTACAATCCGACTGTCCGCTGTTGAAGTTAGGCATCCAACGCCTAATGGATAATCAAGAAATCCTCTTTGAGAAAACTCCGGTTACTCCTGTTACTCCAACTCCTATCAACAATGTTGCTATAATTACCATTTCCACCAATCTTTCCAAGGTCTCCAAAAGACCTGTTAAGATTACATCCGATCCAAAGATTGTACCTCTGAAGATAACTATGCCGGGGCCTATCCCATACAAGTCCAACAAAACAATACCGTGGAATTATGGAGAAGAGATCTTCTACCACGGTGTTAAGAAGATTGAATCAGTTGAAGAAAGTTCCGATGAAGAGACTCCTGACATATGAAATATTGCTGGGACGAGTAAAATCACCCACAACGGAAGAATTTTCTCTCTGGAGATTGCTCCCCCAAGGGCAATCTTCAGACCCTTAAGTGCTCCTAAGGTTACTCCTGTGCCGGTCAACATATCCGTGCGAACTCCAATGATTGAAGAAATTGTTACTCCTGTAGTTGTACCCTCTACTGTTGTTGCTGATAAAGGTAAGGGGGTCCAAGAAGCGCCCGTCAGGACGAGGGCTCAGCCTTTGGTCATCCCCGAGACCACTCAAAAGGAAATGGAGGAGATTTTAAAGATAATTAAGAAAATCGACTATGATGTCGTAGAACAACTGGGGCAAACCCCTTAAAAAATCTCTATGTTGGCCCTGTTGCTCTGTCTCGAAGCTCATGCCAAAGCCCTGATCAAATTCTTGAAGACGGCCCACGTGCCTCAGGAAACTTCCACGGACCAGTTCCAAGAGTGTGTAGCCATCTGTTGGCTCCTAAATTCGACACCCACGTTCTATTATAAGATAGATCATTAATTATGAGTTAGAAGAGTTTCCTACACAAGAAGGCTTCGATCAGCTGATCACATCGAAGGCTTATCAAAGAATTACAAGATACTTAGAGAAATTTCTCTAAGTTGGAATCATGTTGTTTTCAACGTCAAAGGAGCAACCTTTCGACCAAGGTCCCTGATGCCCGAGATCGAACGGTTTGAATTTCGAATTGTTGGAGGGAAAACGGTTCCCAGCAGTTACCAAGCGCAACGTGGCGTGGAAGTAGGCGTCGAGGGTTGTGAATGTGCCATGTGGTGTCACCTCGAAGCAATGTAACTTCCCAGCAGTTGCTTAGGATTTTTTAGTATAAATACTAAGTGTTCACGTAGTTATTAGGGGCGTTCATCATTGTATACAAGTCACTCATTTAGATTCAAGTACCCAGCATGAGAGAAAGAATCGTTGAGAATGTATGTGTGAAACACCATTTACCTTAATCGAAATCTTTTACATTCAAGCAATTTATCGCTTTCACTTATTTATCTCAGTCGAAGTCATTTATTTAACAACCCTTTAATGCTTTTATTTACTTTATCAAGCTTTTCTCCATGCAATTTACTTAAAGTGTCTCTACCTTACTTGCGTTAATCACCATTAGGATTAGTCGAAACTCTCTATTTTAAAACATTTAAACTCTCTAAGATCATCCATGTCTTAGGATCAATCTGATCGATCCTGCGAGTCACCAAATAAGTTACCTTTTGGAAGATCAGCGGTTGTTTACCATTTTTCACGGTAAACAAATTGGCACACCTGGTGGGACCTTGTGTTGATTTTACGAGTTTAATCGTTTTTTTATAAAATATACTCCTTTTTTGAGAGTATTGCATGTTATTGAGAAGTGGTAGAATATACACCAACGAAACCAATACTAGGAGAAGAAGTAGAGAAATGGCGAATGTGATCGGTGGAAATAGAACTGACTGTTTTGAAATGCTGGTTCGCGAAATGTCGCGGTAAGCAAGAGTCGTCACTGTCTTTTATTTTCTCCAATAAGGAAAGGACAAAAGCACAGCAAAATTCCTTTTCGAGATGTTTCTCGGTTCGGGAGGTAGATTATAGAAAGGGAAGGTGTTAGCACCCTTTCTATCTGTGGTTATCCACGGGCTCTTAGGTACTTGCTCACTATGTTTTCAAAAATGTTTTGCTTTTCTTGTGTTTGTGGGTTTTGAAAAAAAGTTTGTTTGAAAACTTCGATTTAACTCTTGTATCTGTCCTCAAGAGTGTATGAAGTGTTGTTTGAAAACTTTAGTCAGAAAAGTGTTGGTGCGAAAAGTATCTTTGTTTTGAAAGAGCAAGTACCTAAGAACCTCTACCTACTCAAAAGAAATTAAGCTGTGTAAATGTCCTTTAGACAGTACTATCCCACTATTGAGAAGTAGGCAGCACCGTCGTTGGAGTTGTAGGGTCAATTCGATTATAGGGACATGTGGTCACCAAAGCAATAGTAGGACGCCTTAGCTGTAACCCTAATGTCCTAGATCTTTTTTATCCGAGGCAACCGTTCCGAGGCAACTTTGGATCTTTAGACAGGAGGGCGACCTCTAAAATACCCTATACTCAATGACCACGTCGAGGCAACCAAGTGAGGCATACCCTAAGAGTGGCATGTGCGAGTGTGTCAGGATTCAGTTAAGTTATCTTTACACATGTTATGGTGAGCTACGGGTTGATTTTAATTTCAGAGATAAGTCTTGTCATGCATAGCCTGATTAACATACATCTAGCAGTTAAATGTTGCGGAAAGTGAATCTACGCTATTACAAGGCGTCGGGTATTTACATCGCCAAAAACAAACCCTTGAAACGTAAATTGCGAAAAAATAAATAAAGCGATAAAAAGTCCTAATTAAAGCTATTACATCCTCGGAACAATTACAATTATATGATCAAAAATTAATAAAACAAACATACGCGCGAGAGAAAATTGAATCGGAAAAGTCCTTAGGGTTTTGACCCTTTTTGAGAAAGAAGTTTTTATTATTTTGTATTTAATGAAATTAAACCTAAAACTACTTAATTAATTAAAAGAAATATTTTTTTGGTTTTTTATGTGTTAAGGAAAATAAATAAAAAATAGTCAAAAGTTAGTAAAAACCCTAATTCTATGTTAATTTTATTTATTGTAAAAAAAAAAGTTAAAATTAACCCTAATTAAACTAAATTAATGATGTTAGTATTTATTTACAAAAATAATAAAGGGTGAAATTAATAAATAATAATAATAAAAATATTATATTTTAGTTTTCTGATTTTATTATGAAAATAATTAATTATTTTTGTTAGTGAAAATAATAATAATTAATAATAGTGAAAACAATTAAATATAAAATATAAAAGAAGAAAAAAGAATAAACCCAAGGGGGGGGGGGGGGGGGTGCTGGCCCCATTTTGGAGGTATCTTTGGCAATTTGAAGCCCAATAAGCTGCAAGCCTTGTTGACTTTCCTGATCACCCAGTGCGCGTGTTGACTGGGAGTATGATGGTCCTTCATCTTTGGCCACAGGATTCAAGCTTGGAGACACATGGCATGCTAATGTTTGAGATGCACGATGGACTTACTCTTGAGCCCTGCATATGATTACATGAAGAAAAAGGAGAATAAATATTTTGGGGGGACCTGGGATTCGAACCCAGGTCCCAACGTTTCCAAGCCAATTCCTTAACCACTCCACCACTTGCACGCTTTTGATAATATAATAACAAGTAAATATTATATTAAAAAATCAATCCATATGCTGTAACACAAAAAAAACACGCGCGCGTTTTTAAACTATCCAACCATACGTTTACACGTCCTCGTCTTCTTCCTTGTACCTGCAAAAAGAACATTAGATAGCGGGGGTTTTTAACCCCCACAACATGCTTGCACGAAAAATAGCGATTAGGGCTGTGGTTTACATAAATATTTCGCGAGGGTCCAGTTATGTTTGTCTGGTTCTCACGAATTCAGTCATATGCCTTAGGAGTCTTAATTTTGCCTGGATTGCAAAGCCCCAATTCCAAAACTTATGAACCCTAGAAATCGTCCATGGCATTTTGTGATTCAATGCATTATAATTCAATTAAATGATTCCATAAGCTTGGTATGACCTCTGGCAATGCAACACAATCAATAAAACATGTTAATTATGCATGAATTCAACAATACGATTTTGAATAAAAATGTCAAACCGTGGTTCTGTATCCTGTGATTCTTTGAGCTTTAGCGTGTGAATTCAATTGCCACACGTTCCTGGGAACTCCTGCAAGGTGTTAGAATCAACAAATTGCCTTGAATTGTGCTAGAGTGCAAAAGTCAGTTTCAATTTTTCTTGGAAATTTTTCAATATGGCTATGGTCTTTCTGCAGCTTTTTTGCCCGTCCATGAGTTAGGGTTTACTTGCATATATATAGAGGAATGGAATTAGGTCAAAATCTTGAACAAAAATCCATTGAATTGATGATTTGATCTTTGATTGAAAATCAAATCTTTTTGCATTTTCATGATTGAACAAAGTTGCCAATTTTGGAGATTTTTTCATCTTTGATTTGTACACAAAATTGCCAGCATATCTTGACCATATTTGCTTCACAAAAAGATTGAAAAACCAAATCTTGTATTTTCCTACAATTTAAATTAATTAAATGAATTAATATTAATTAAAAATCCAATTAATTAATAAAAATAAGAAAATGAATTCAATTAAGCTTGATGGGTCGTGCATAGGCCATGGATGAAGTTTCAAGAAGGGATTTGAGGCCCATTAGCAAAAATAAGGTGTTTTGAGCAAAGTTGACTTTTGCAAATTCCTAAAAATTTCCCAACTTCTCCAATGCATATCTTGCTCAATTTTGATCATATGACCATGTTCTTGGACATTTTGGAAAGGTCTTAAAGTCCTTTAACCAATGCATTTGGTCCCATGTCATTTGGATTTACCAATATCAAGTTATGGTCTTTGACTTAAAGTGCACTTTTGTTGACTTTTGAACTTGACCTATAATGTAAAAATTGGTAACTTCTTGTGAGAGCATTTCTTGAACTTGGAGTGTGAATATGAATTGTAGAAAATTACATCCCCTTCAAAATGAGCATTGGATGGGATTTTTCTGATGAACCATGAAGAAGTTATGCCCTGGTCAAGATACAGTTGACTTTTCTACTGTCCAAAAATAGTAACCTTTTGCATCTTGATGATTTTTGAGCTATCCTTATGGAATCATGATCAAGACTTGATCAAATGATGATTGTGGACTCAAAATAAGATGTTGACCAAAAATTATGACTTTTGACTGCAAAATAACCATTTTGCCCCTGTAGTTGACTGTAAATCAAATGGGGCTTTTGACTGTGCAAATTGGCACTGTGAGCCTTGAAACTTGGCATGTAGTTGCTTGAGGATGTATATGGGCCTATGAGACTTGATTGAACCATTGAAAACTCCAAATTCCTTGAAAGAACCAAAACCCTAATTTTGGCTGTCTTAGGAGAGGGTTTGACTGTGCAACCTCTTGAGCAATCTTGAACCATTTGAAGATAATTCTTGACAAACCTTGAAGAATATGGGAGGGCAAATTTTGGGGTACAACAGTTGCCCCTGTTCTATCTTCTTAAACCTGAGGATGTAGATTGGCTTGCGTGCCTTTTGTGATCCGAAGGTGGAAGATGATTGAACACTAAAGTGCCCAGAAATTTGCACTCGCATAGTGTGGTATCAGCAATGTGATGTCGGGAATGGGCTTACAGATTCCATTTGGAGAGATGATGGATAGAAGGATGGGCTTATAGATGCCATCTGGAGATGTGACAGAATCTTGTCGGGGATGGGCTTATAGATGCCATCTGGAGATTGTTTGTTGAATTGTGACTTGGTAGGATGAAAGAAGGAACCTGTGTAGGGTTGCCTGATGATGAGTCTGGATAAAACTGCATCTTGAAAGAGAAGGAACCGGTGTAGAGTTGCTTCATGATGGTCAAGTAGATAGTTGTCCTGTCTGGTTTCAGGTATTAATCTACAATCCGCCGTCCACAGATATTTCCTTGCTAGTTACACGTGTTGATCTGGAACTTAAGAAGGCTGGTCGATGAGATAGTTTTCCTGTCTGGTTTCAGGTATTAATCTCTGACTTGAGAAAGAAAGATAGTTTTCCTGGCTTGCTACAGGTATTAATCTTCAGTCTCTTCAATGTAGATAACTTTCCTGTCTGGTTTCAGGTATAGATCCACAATCAGTCGTCCACAGATATTTCCTGGCTAGTTACAGGTGTTGATCTGGAACTTGAAAAAAAGTTGGCCGATGAGATAGTTGTCCTAGCTGGTTTCAGGTATTAATCTCTGATCTCTTCAATGTAGATAACTTTCCTGTCTGCTTCAGGTATAGATCTACAATCAGTCGTCCACAGATATTTCCTGGCTAGTTACAGGTGTTGATCTGGAACTTAAGAAGGCTGGTCGATGAGATAGTTTTCCTGTCTGGTTTCAGGTATTAATCTCTGACTTGAGAAAGAAAGATGGTTTCCTGTCTGGTTTCAGGTATTGATCTTCAATCTCTTCAATGTAGATAACTTTCCTGGCTAGTTACAGGTATAGATCTACAATCAGTTCATATAGGTGGTTTTCCTGTCTGGTTTCAGGTGTTAACCTATAATCAGTCGTCCACAGATATTTCCTGGCTAGTTACAGGTGTTGATCTGGAACTTAAGAGAGGGTTGATGGTAATCATCTTTTGATTGACCTTTTCCTGAAAAGGCAAAACATTAGTTGTATGCAATGTCAGGATGTATGAAATGCATGATGTTCTCAAAATAAATGAGATTGTGTCGTATGCATTTTATCATGTATGTAAATGTTTATGAATGTATTTTCGTCCGAGAAAATAAATCCTTGACGAGTGTCGGGGAGTTTGTTAAATATTGGGCTGATGTTGAAGAGTGGAGTTCTTCGTTTCCGCTGGGGATGATGAAAGGAGATGATTGCAAGAATAAACCGATAGGAGAAGATGACTCTGTTGGGGGATAAACCTGGTGAAGAGATTACTCTGCGGGGAATTACTCTGTGGGGAAGAGATACTTCGTTGAGATTTTAATGATAACTCCGCTGGGGATTCCATTGATAAGCTTTGTTGGGGATTCTGATGACGAACTCCGCTGGGGATAGAAAGAACTTCGCTGGGGACGATCTTTCCATTGCAATTTGCTGAGGATAACCCATTTAGACTCTTGTGGGGATAACCTCTGAATTTGGCTGAGGAGATGCATTTGTATTCTGCAGGGGACAAGCTTCCAGAATCTACTGGGTAAGATGATTCAACTCTGGCGGGGAAGCTTTTTTTTTTAGACTGCGCTGGGAAATGGCTCCAATAGGGGTATCTTGTATTCCGCCGGGGAACAATCTTATATTTCTGTCGAGGAATATTAAGACTGCCGGGGATGCTTGCTGAGGAATATTTGTATACTCTGCTGGAGAATATTAAGATCTTCTGGGGATACCAGATATTTTCAGGACTGATGGTAGTCCAACTCTGCTTGGGGGAGAGTATTGCTGACTTGTTGGGGAGACTGTGCCCTTTTGGGGCTGATGGGAGGCCAACTCTGCTTGGGGAGATTATTGCTGAATCTTGTCTTACTCTGCAGGGAGTGAAGGTATCTTGGCCATATTCTTCAGCTGAACTTACCTTGGCACCTCGGTGGACAGAGCAAATAGATCGCTAATGCTTATTGCCCCTACTTCCGATGTCACCTGTAATTAGTCCTTTGTTTCGCATGCAAATATTTATGAGTAGCAATTAATGTCAAATGCATATATAAAAAATGAACATTGGACGTTCTTTGTAACACAAAACAGATAAAGGAAAAACAAGTTGAAATTTGTTTGAAAAATGAGCTTGTATTGATTTGGAAGTTTGGCCTATAAATAGGCGTTTTTGTACAAGAGGATGACGTCCTAGTAAGAGAATGCCGCCGAACAAAATAGAGTTTATACAATTTGTAAAAAAAGAAACAGAACAGCTATGTGAAAAAAATCCCACTGGGTTCCAACTCTGATATCGCCTTTATGTCTTCAAGCGTCTCATCACTTTGCTGCTTAGTTGAAGATGAATCTGATTGATTGGTGCCGTCTGAGCCTGATGGTTGATACCGAAGTCTGGATGTAGGGTGATCCAATGAGACATAGTATTACGCTTTAACCCCTAACTTTTGCCTGGACCGCCCTTTCGGGTTTTCAGTCCACCGGGATACCCATTTTTGCCCAAGCCGCTTTTCAGGTTTTCGACTTGCCGGGTGTACAGATTTTTTTTATATTTTCATCCCTTATTTTTGCCCGAACCCTTTTGGTTCGCCGAGAAGCCCTTATTTTTGCCTAGGCCAGTCAACCTAGCGGGTCTTTAATTATGCGTAGTATTTTTTTACTATGTCTGCATTGGCGGGGTGAGGAAGGTCGTCACCATCCATGGTGGTTAGAATCATTGCTCCTCCTGAGAAGATGTTCTTAACCACAAATGGCCCTTCGTACGTAGGGGTCCATTTGCCCCTGGGATCACCTTGAGGTAGAATGATGCGCTTAATTACCAGGTCCCCAACTTGATACTCTTGTCGTCTGACTTTCTTGTTAAATGCCTTGATCATCCGTTTTTGGTACGTCTGACCATGACAAATAGCAGTGAGTCTCTTTTCGTCGATTAGGTTTAGTTGATCAAGCCGAGTCTGGATCCATTCGTCTTCGCTTAAACCTGCATCCTTCATGATCCGGAGAGAGGGTATCTGAACTTCAATAGGCAGGACTGCCTCTATGCCGTATACCAAGGAAAAGGGTGTTGCTCCTGTTGACGTCCGTGCTGAGGTACAGTACCCATGAAGAGCGAATGGTAACATCTCATGCCAATCTTTGTAGGTCACTGTCTTCTTCTGCACAATCTTCTTGATGTTCTTATTAGCTGCTTCTACAGCCCCATTCATCTTCGGCCGGTAAGAAGAAGAGTTGTGGTGTTGTATCTTGAATTGCTCGCCGAGCTCAGTGATCATCTTGTTGTTGAGATTGGTACCATTATCCGTAATGATCCTCTCTGGTACACCGCATCGACAGATCAGGTTGTGCCGAATGAACAGTGCCACGACATTCTTGGTTACGGTTGCAAAGGAAGCTGCTTCAACCCACTTCGTAAAGTAATCAATTGCTACCAGGATGAAACGTTTCCCGTTGGATGTCGTAGGTCTGATCTCACCGATCATATCAATGCCCCACATTGCAAAAGGCCAAGGTGTTGTCAAGACGTTCAGAGGAACTGGAGGAATGTGCACCTTATCAGCATAGACCTGGCATTTGTGACACGTCCGAGAATGTTGATAACAGTCGGCTTCCATTGTGGACCAGTAATATCCTGCCCGAAGGATTTTCTTTGCCATGGTATGTCCACTAGAATGCATTCTGAAGGTACCTTCATGCAGCTCTGCCATGATCCTTTTTGCTTCAATCTTATCCACACAATGCAGTAAGGTCGAATCATGGTTACGCTTGTAAAGAATGTCATTGCTAAGGAAGAACTTTGCCGCGAACCTTCTCAGAAACTTCTTGTCATTGACGGATGCACCCTCGGGGTATTCTTGAGCTTCGAGGTACCTCTTTACTTCATGATACCAAGGTTTTTCTGTTACCTCTTCGACCTCGAGATCACAGCAATGTGCAGGTTCATCCAATTTCCAAATAATGATCCGGGGAGCCTCGTTGTCCCATTTGACTTTGAACATAGAAGACATCGTAGTTAACGCGTCCGCCAACTGATTCTCCTCTCTTGGGAAGTGTTCAAAGGTTATCTCCTCGAAATGGGGAATCAACGTTAATACATACTCCTTGTAAGGAATAAGATTTGGGTGTTTCGTATCCCACTCGCCTTTGATCTGACTGATCACGAGAGCGGAATCTCCGAAGACACTCAGAAACTTGATCCTTAAGTCGATTGCAGCTCGAAGACCCATGATGCATGCTTCATACTCCGCCATGTTGTTGGTGCAGTTGAAACATAGTCGGGCGGTAAGTGGAGCATGAGAGCCTTTTGGAGATATGATCACAGCGCCGACACCGTTATCCAAAGCGTTTGAGGCTCCGTCAAAGTGCATAGACCATCGGGATCCTTCCTCAGGTCCTTCATCCGGTCCAGGTACTTCACAATCAGTCACTACCATGATATTCTCGTCTTGAAATTCAAAGTTCATCGACTGGTAATCATCCACTGCCTGATGTGCCAAATGGTCTGCCAACACACTTCCCTTGATTGCTTTCTGAGTCGTGTACTGGATGTCATATTCAGTCAAGATCATCTGCCATCTTGCTATTCTTCCGGACAAGGCAGGCTTTTCGAAGATGTACTTGATTGGATCCATTTTTGAAATCAACAGAGTAGTGTGAGTCAACATATATTGTTTCAGCCGGCGAGCAGCCCATACCAAAGTGCAGCAAGTTTTCTCGAGCAGTGAGTATCGGGTCTCACAGTCGGTAAACTTTTTGCTAAGGTAATAAATAGCGTGCTCTTTTCAGCCAGACTCGTCATGCTGCCCCAACACACACCCCATTGAGTTGTCCAGTACTGTCAAGTATAAGATTAGAGGTCTCCCTTCAATTGGTGGCATAAGAATGGGTGGATCTTGGAGATACTCTTTGATTCTTTCGAAAGCGGCATGCCATTCATCGTTCCAACGTACTACTTGATCTTTCTTCAGTAGCTTGAAGATTGAGTCACAAGTAGCAGTCAGGTGCGAGATGAATCGGGCAATGTAGTTCAGCCGTCCTAGAAAGCCTCTGACTTCTTTCTCTGTCTTGGGAACTGGTATCTCTTGTATGGCTTTCACTTTGGCAGGGTCTACTTGAATACCTTTGTCGCTCACGATGAAGCCCAGTAGTTTTCCAGATCTCACCCCGAAGGTGCACTTGTTCGGGTTCAACCTCAGCTTGTACAACTTCAACCGGTCAAACAGCTTCTGTAGATGGTCAAGGTGTTCCTCCTCAGTTTGGGACCTTGCAATCATATCGTCGACGTATACTTCAATCTCATGATGGATCATATCATGAAACAAAGCAACCATGGCACGTTGGTAGGTTTCCCCAACATTTTTCAACCCAAAAGGCATGACCTTGTAACAAAAGGTGCCCCACTGAGTGACGAAAGTGGTCTTCTCCATGTCTTTGGGAGCCATCTTGATTTGATTATAACCGGAGAAGCCGTCCATGAAGGAGAATACCTTATGCTGAGCAGTGTTGTCAACCAGAACGTCGATGTGAGGCAGAGGGAAGTCATCCTTAGGGCTCGCCCTGTTCAAATCCCTGTAATCAACACACATTATGACCTTACCATCTTTCTTCGGTACCGGAACCACGTTTGCAACCCACTGAGGGTAAGAAGTTACTGCTAGAAAACTGGCGTCGAATTGTTTCATAACCTCAGCTTTGATTTTCTCGGACATCTCTGGACGCATACGGCAAACCTTCTGTTTTACCGGAGGGCATTCTTCCTTGGTAGGCAAATGATGAACCACAATGTCAGTATCCAACCCAGGCATATCTTCGTAAGACCAGGCAAAGATTTCCATGTAGTCATGCAGCATCTGAATCAACCGTTGTTTCACACTAGACTCCAAATTGGCACCAATCTTGACTTCCTTTTTGTCTGTTTCAGTACCCAGATTTATTGTTTCCACTGGCTCTTCATGTGGATGAATGGCCCTCTCTTCCTGGAGTAGCAGTCTTGCAAGCTCACCAGGCACTTCACAATCATCCTCACCTTCGTCTTCGGCTAAGTTGATCGGATTTTCAAAGTCATAACTGGCAGTAGCAGAGTCGTTGCCAGTGAGATCCATAGTGGATTGGGACCTGTATATGTGAGTGTGTGCAAATAGTTGTTTTGTAATATATAATAAAGAAAGACAAGGAGCGCAAGATTTGAAATGCAAAAAACCTCCAATGCTTTTATTAATGATATATGAAAATGACACACAAAAGCCCTCACAAATGAAGCCACGGTGCCCCGGGTAAGACACCGGGCCATAAAGTTTCAAATTATTGTCTGTTACAAATTCAAAACAAAGGAGTTCATTACTGAGTGACAAAAGTAATAGGGACGAAGTCTTTCGCTGTCCAGTTGTTTGGTCCACCGTTGGTCGTAGGGTAGATCCAGCTGTCGAATTCAGATTCCTCCACGTCATCCTCAATGGCATTTACTCCCGAGTTGCTGATGAACACAGAAGGTCTTCCAATCCTTGCACTACGAACAGCCCTTTGAGCTTCTACAGTGAAACCCAAACCAAACTTGTCAGTCTTCTGAGTGAAATCAGGAAGTCGGCCCCAGTTTGCATACTCACCCTTCTCAATAACAGCCCGGGCATCCTTTAAGGAAGCCATCTTCAAAGGAGAATCTTCAATCACAGTCTCGGCTGACGCCAGTGTCTGAGGAACCTCTTCAAAGTGCTAGAATGGAGTCTCAATGAACTCCCCATCCATTTCTATGTACCGGAATGAGTTGAGGTGACTTACCATATATTCTTCTTCCCTTTGAACTGTCACAATCTTCCCTCTGACCGGGTATTTCAGCTTTTGATGGAGTGTGGAGGTCACAGCTCCGGCTTTATGGATCCATGGACGACCCAGCAAACAAGAATAGGATGGCCGAATGTCCATCACATAGAATGTAGAATCGAACACCTGAGAACCAACCCTGATTGGAATGTCAACCTCGCCGTGCACCATCCTTTTAGATCCATCAAAGGCCCGGACAACAATGTTACTTGGTTTTAGTTCCAACCCCTCGTAATCCAACCTGTCTAGAGCTTTCTTGGGCAAGACGTTCAACGAGGAACCAGTGTCAACCAGCACATGGGCAAGAGTAGTGCCCCTGCATTCAATGGAGACATGCAGGGCATCGTTATGGTTCTTCCCTTTAGCAGTCAGATCAGCATCGGAGAAACCCAAACCATTATCAGCCATTAAGTTGGCCACACAATCGGTAAATTGATCAGCTGATGTCTCTTGTGGCACGTGGGCCGTCTTTAGGAAGGTAATCAGGGCCTTGGCATGGGCCTCTGAACATAACAACAGTGATAGCATAGAAATTTTTGATGGGGTGTGCCCCAGCTGTTTAACTACGTTAAAATCACTCTTCTTAATGATCTTCAGAATCTCTTCCATCTCCTGTTTGGAAGCTTCAACATTAATGGTCTTTGGTGCCTCCGTCGGGGCAGGCATATCTGTGGCTATCCCTTTGCCCCGAGCGTCAGATGACTCAGCAGCAGGGGTAGAACTAAGAACTTGATCAGGAAGGGAAATAGGCACACTTGTAGGTGTGATGGCAATAGGTCTCTGGATAGCTGGTGGCGCAATATCTGGTGAGAAAAGTCTACCGCTACGGGTGACTTTGGCAGGCCCGGTGATGTTGCTGACGCCGGTACTAGTATCAAACTCTTGTTTAACTCCAAGAACATAAACATCTGCCCCATAGTGCCACGGGACAGCTTTGTCGGATGTATAAGGGATGGGCCCAGGAACAGTGATGATTATAGGTGCAATCTTCTGAACAAGCATAATTTTGACAGGCTTCCTCGGGGGAGCCTTGGGAGAATTGTTGAAAATGGTGACAATGGAAACTTCTTCAGTAGGGGTAGCAGGAACAACAATCTTTTCAAACAGGATTTCTTTATTATCTATCAGGTTTTGGATACCTGACTTCAAAGATGGGCAACCAGCAGGTGAAACGGAACACAGATGGCAACCTTCACTACATCCCGGAAATAAACCGACTAGCAACAAGTTCCTCTTGACAGTCAATAGCGGAGTAACAATATCATCCACAGAGGCTACATACAGGTCTTCCTCTACAGCATTCACTCCATGCTTGGGCATGGGAGCAGTCACAACATTGGGCCTTTCGGGCGCCTCGAACTCTATCTCTTTAGCATCAATTAGGTCCTGAACCTTATTCTTCAGAGCCCAACAATCATCCGTAGTATGCCCCGGGCTATCAGAGTGATAAGCGCAGCAGGCGTTAGGATTGTACTTTGGGGACGTTGTGTTTACAACCTTCGGAGCTTCTTTTATAGTCACCAGATTGGTTGTCAGTAACTGCGGAAATATCTGGGACAAGGTCATGCTGAGACGAGTAAACTACCTTCTAGGTCTCTCACCCCTTTGTTGGTTATGATGCTGAGGAGCAGCAACAGGTTTTGAAATTACCACCGCGTTGACAGCTTGGCGGCGTTCCGGTCTATTCTGTCTCCTTGAACCATAGACAACACTAGATTCTTTTTTGAACGGATTCTTTTCAGTGCTCGAGGAGGCACCTTTCTGTATCTTCCCATACTTGATACCAGCTTCTATTCTCTCACCAGTCAAGATAAGGTCTGTAAACCCGGCAGAAGAATTTCCAATTAAATGGTTGAAGAACGGACCAGACAGGGTCCCCAAGAACATATCCACAAGCTCACGGTCAGTCAAAGGTGGCTGCACCCTCCCAGCCAGGTCTCTCCACTTTTGAGCATACTCCTTAAATCCTTCACCCGTCCCTAGTGACATTCCCTGGAGTTGGGTACGCGTAGGAGCGAGGTCGGAATTATACTGATACTGCTTATAGAACGCAGTAGCCAAATCCTCCCAGTTACGAATACTGGCTCCATCCAGCTGATAGAACCATTCGAGTTGAGTCCCTGAAAGACTATCCTGGAAGAAATGGATCCACAAATTCTTGTCAGCTGTATAAGGTTGGATTTTCCTTACATACGATCGGAGGTGCAGCTTAGGATAGGAAGCTCTGTCGTATTTGGCAAAAGCAGGCGCCTTGAACTTATGGGGAATCACCACCCCAGAGGATAAGCCTAGGTCTCCAAAGTCCAACCCGAGCACATTCTGTATCTCCATGGCACTCAAGCGGTCCTCCATCTGTTTATACCTATCCTCAGCAGGAGGGTATTGTTCTTCATCATAATCCGTCTCGTTGTCAGAGACCATGGGACTAGGAACCCTTCTTTCTTGGGGGCTGTCTTTTCCTACAGATGAAATAGTCAGATCAACCTCATTCTGCAGTCCATTCCCAAATCTGCATCCAGTGTTGAACAATACGGTCCTCTTCTTCTTCTTCTTCTTCAGAATCAAGGTCTTCAACTCTTGTTGACCCTTGGCTAAGCTCATAACCAACTCTTGGAACTGGGCATTCTGGGCCTGGAGGGCCTTGATAGCTTGTTCAGTGGAAGGTTCAGAAGTCATGATGATTGCTGAAATAAACAGCGAAGAAGATAAGTGACATGTAAAAAAGGGTACCTGTTATGCATATGATGAAATGGAATGCGTATGATTTATGTTTTCAAAGACAATCGGGATTCAACTTTGTAGACAAAAAGGAGACACACTTTATTAGATTTAACCTCGGAATTTAAATTGTTCAACAAACTGCCCTTAGGCGTTACAAAAATGGAAATACTGAAAAGTAAATGAAAACATAAAAGAAATCATCAATAGGTCCTTCAATGTTCCCATGGCCTCTTCTTCTCAGTGCGGATATAGTCATTCAGGATCCGTTCATTCTCCAATTGCTTTGTCAGCTTCTGGATTTTCTGTTCTTGCTCGTTGAACCTTTCCCGATAAGAATCCCGTTCTTCCTGCAGTTGCGCCCAAGACCTCTTTAGTGTACCAATATCAGTGGGTATCTGAGGATGGAGAACAGTTGGAGGAACCCCGTCTTTATCAGAAACTTCAAGAGTAATAGGTCTGACAGCTTCGTACGGCATACCTAACTTCTGAGCACGGATGCGGACCCATCTGAAGTAGGATTCCATTGGTAGAGAAGTCTTTGGTCCCAACTCATGTGGGTCAGCTTTGTGAATTCTATCCCAAGCCCGGATGAATCTACGACGCAGCTCGTCACTATCTACCTGAAACTCAAAACTGATGTGAGGTATCAACATCTCATGAGGCCCTGCTCTTCTGGCTCTTCCAAACTGACGGAGAGCTAAACATGGGTTATAAGAGATTCCTCCCTGGGTACCAATCAATGGAACATTAGGATACTCTCCGCAACGATCAATAACGGCTACTTCATCTAAACCTCTGAGAGTCCAAATGATGTCATTATCAGTAAGAGACATTATCCTATGATCCCAGCCTCTTCCTTCTTTGTTCTTTAGTACGAACTTAGGGAGGTGCGAAATAAACCACCTCACCAATAAAGGAGCACAACACCACAAAGTTCCCCGTCTTCGGGCAGTACGAGAATAGAGTTGTTGCAGGATATCACCCAAGAGAGTGGGTACAGGGTTCCGAGAGATGAAGATCCTTATGGCGTTGACATTAATGAAGGTATCAGGATTAGGAAACAACACTAGACCATAGATTAAGAGAGCCAGAATGTCCTCGTACGCCCTGAAGTCTAAGTCATTCCAGAAACTATTAGCTTTCCCAACCAGAAACTTAGCCAAAAAGCCCTTAACTCCACTTCTAGTCTCCCAGTTAGCCATTACCTCTTCTTTGGTCAAGGGAAGGGTTGCAGCAATCTCTTCAGGCCTAAGAGTCTTTTCCCAACCGGTGAATGGAGTTTGTTCCAAAACAGGGATACCAAGAAAATCAGAGAATTCTTCCAGGGTAGGGGCCAGCTGGAAGTCTTGAAAGGTGAAGCAATGGTATAGCGGATCATAAAACTGGGCCAGGATGCTCATCAATTGTTGGTCCCACTTTGAAGTGACTAAACCGAGAAGAGAACCATGCCTCTTGATGAAGGAAGTAGTGTTTGGCATCCTATCAACCAATTCTATAAGTGTTGTACCCCAAAATTTTCCCTCCCATAATCTTCAAAGTTATGACAAGCAAATGGTTCAAAGTCTACTCAAGGGCTGCACAGTCAACCACTCTCCCAGGCCAGTCAAATTAGGGTTTTGGTTCTTGCAAGGAAGTTGAAGTTTTCAAAGGCTCAATAAAGTCCCATATGCTCATAAACATTGTCAAGCACCTACATGTCAAGTTTCAAGGCTCACAAGGTCAAGTTGCACAGTCAAAAGTCCCATTTGCTCAACAGTCAACTGTAGGGGTAAAATGGTCATTTGGCAGTCAAAAGTCAAAAATTTTGGTCACCATCTTATTTTGAAGCCACAATCATCATTTTATCAAGTCTTGATCATGATTCCACAAGAATGGCTCAAAAATCATCAAGATGCAAAAGTTTCTATTTTTGGACAGTTGAAAAGTCAACTGTAACTTGACCAAGGAATAACTTTTTCATGGTTCATCATAAAAATCCCATCCAATGCTCATTTTGAAGGGGATGACATTTCCTACAACTCATATTCACATTCCAAGTCCAAGAAATGCTCTCACAAAAAGTTATCAATTTCAACATTATAGGTCATTTTCAAAAGTCAACAAAAAGGTACTTTAAGTCAAAGACCATAACTTGAGATTGGTAAATTAAAATGACATGGGACCAAAGACATTGGTTAGAGGACTTCAAGACCTTTCCAAAATGTCCAAGAACATGTTCATAACTTCAAAATTGAGCAAGATATGCATTGGAGAAGTTGGGAAATTTTTGTGAAATGGCCAAAATCAATTATCCTTGAAACTTCATTTTTGACAAAAGGGGCCCACTTTTTCCACTTGTTTCAGCTTGGCCATGCTTCCCACGTGTCCCACAAATTATTTCAAGATTTAAAATTAATTTTTCCATTTTTATTTAATTTTATTTGATTTAATTCATTTTAAATCTTTTAAAATCAAATAAAAATTAAGAAAATTAATTAAAGGGTGTATTTTTTGTTGAATAGCATTGAATCACCATCATTTACATCCCAAATTCGTACAAAGCTTATTTCAAGTACAAAATTCAAATTTTGAAGCAAAAATGGCAAGTTCTTTAAATGGTGTTTATGGAAATCTCAAGACTTGATTGCAAGGGTAAAGACCCCTAAATGTGTTTGATTTTCGTGGATAAACATATATGAAGCCTCTCATACAGTATACACAGGCTAGAGACACCTAGAACGGGTACCCTAATCCTCTCAAATTTTCACAAAATTGACAAATTCGGATTCTATTCTTGAGCAAGTTTCAAGGAGTTCTAAGGATTCAATTGTGTTCCTGGGTATAGCAGCAGTCATTTCCAATCCCTACACGAAGCCAAATCGTCCCAGATCGTGCCTTCCAGCTCTCTTCGGTTTGTCAAAATTTCTTAATTTCTTTTTTATATTTCATGCATCATTAACTATTTTTGATGGCTTATATGAACTCAGGACACTCATTAGAACGCATTTGACGTATAACATGCAAGTTTCCACGCAGGAGTAGGAACCTACCATTGCTAGGGCCGTTTTGGTCATCTTCTTCAAAACTCCCTGTACAGTCATTTTCAGGCCAAAATAATGGCACCATTGAATTCGCAGGGGTCTAATTAGGGTGACTAGGTCTTTCTTTTTCTTTGATTTCCCTTATTTTGTAGGTTTGGCCGTAGCAGTCGCCGGAGAAGACGACCGGAGCTAGGGCTCCGGTGTCGTTGACTGTGAAAGACTCAAGCGTGGCTGGCGTGGCACGATGGCTCCATCTGATTCGCTCATATGTTATACCTGGGCCCCACGTGTGCTGACTTTGTTTTTTAATTCAAACTTGCCACGTTTTCGTTTTTAATCAATTAATTGCAGGGTATTGACAACAAAGCCAGTTAGCACAGTTGGCAACGCATCAGTGGATATTCCCAGAGGGCACGAGTTCAAGTCCTGGTTCTGGCCTTTTTCCACCTTTTCCATAATTAACTTGTTTTCTTTGTTTTTCCTTGTTTTATATTTTTAATCTTAATTTAATTTATATTCAAATAATTTTCTCATGCATTTAAAAACTCACAAAAATATTTTCCTTTTGCATTTTAATCAGAAAAATGTTTATTTAATTTTTGACATTAAAAATAATATTTTGGCATGCATATTTTAATTAATTGTTAAATAATCATTAATTTGACTTTTATTTGCTTTTAGTTATTAAAATTGATCCAAAAAACACCAAAAATAATTACTCTATCATTAAATTAATTTATCTAACATTTTCATAAAAAAAACCAAAAGAATATAATTAACACTTTTATTATTATTATTTATTATTTTGTAAATAAACCATAATTGAACTAGTTTTTTTAATTAGGCCATTTTAACATTTTAATAATTAAAATAGATTTAGATTTAGGTTAACCTAGAATGTTATTTCTTTTTCTATTTTATTTTTATAAAAAAACTATAAAAACAAAAAAATATTTTCTTGTAATTAAAATAATTAATTAGTTTTCAATTTCATTTAATTACCAAAAAAGACAAAAAAATTAATTAATTACCTTTTCTTCATTCGCGCGTATTTAATTTGTTCAATTATTATGTAATTGCTCCGGATATGTAATAGTAAATAGGACCTTTTACTGTTTTTTTATTTTCCGCACTTATTTACTTAAAACGGGTCTTTGTAAAGATTTGGCGATGTATAGACCCGCGCCTTGTAATAGCGTAGGATTTACGTTTTCCGCAAATTATTTTCCGCACCCCTTTTAACTGTTAACTTGTATGTAAGAATGTATGGTAAATAAAAACAACTTGTAGCTCACCCATAACATGTACAAAAACATTAACTGAATACAACACACAAATACACACACCACTTCTAGGGTACGCCTCACTGTTGCCTTGCCCCTCGAAACGTGGTCGTCAAGTATAGGACGTTTTAGTAAGTCCTTATGTCCATGACCCATGGCATAAGGGTAGCTTCTAAGGTGTCCTACTGTTGCTCTGGTGACCACATTGTTGCCTTGCCCCTCGAAACGTGGTCGTCGAGTATAGGACGTTTTTGTAAGTCCTTATGTCCATGAACATGGCATAAGGGTAGCTTCTAAGGTGTCCTATTGTTGCTCTGGTGACCACACTGTCCCTAACAAACGAATTGACCCGAACACCTCCAACGGTGGTGCTACCTATCTCTCAATGGTGGGATGGCACTACCTTAAGGACATTTACACAGCCTAATTCCTTAGGGTAGGTAGATGACTCATAGATACCTGCTCTAAAAAACAAATCAAAACTCTTTTCACACCGACACTTTCAAAAAAGCTTTCAAAGCAATTTTTCAAACACTCTTGAGGACTGATACAAGAGTCGATCTGAAACTTTCAAAGAAACTTTTTCAAACTCACTCACAATTGAAAAGCAGACATTTTGAAAACACAAATGAGCAAGTATCTAAGAGCCCATGGATAACCATGGATAGAAAGGGTGCTAACACCTTCCCTTTCTATAAATCTACCTCCCGAACCGAGAACAAATCTCATAGGGAATTTTGCTGTGCTTTTGTCCTGTCCATGTTGGAGAAAATAAAAGACGGTGGCGACTCTTGCTTCCGCGACATTTCGCGAACCAGCGTTAAACAGTCAGTTCCAGATCCTCCGATCACAGTAAGCAAAGCAGGTGGTTGAACAAAGTTGAGCCGAATAGTATTCCTTCGCACGGGCATCATGATGTCCTACAAAACAGAGCAAAGATGAAACCCTCTTGTCTTTGAAATGGGTCAGTCCTTATGCAGGATGCATGCAATGTTATGATGTCATGATGTCATGATAAAGACACACCACAAGTATTCACAAAAGGCAAACATGGTAAAGGCACACAAGTCACACAAAAGAGCCCTTAGATTTCAGGCCAGCATGAAGTTTAGGTACTACCCTCTTTCAGTTTCAGTTGGTTAAGACCTGTCCTAAAAATAGTAACTGGGTTCTAGAGGATCTCAATATCACTGACTACCCTCAATCGGTCATAACTCCAGCTTAGCAACCTTTTCTTGCGGTCGGAACCATCGCGAGAGTTTAGCCTCAATGAGTGTAGCATACTGCTACTGTTCTATGGCCAAGTTGGTCAATTTAGGGTTCTAAGGTCAGTTGGTGCTTAATGACTCCTCAGAAGACCTATATTCTCCTCGTTCCAACACAAGGGATATCGGTATAGACCAAGGTGTCACACCAACATAGCTACTGCTTCACCCGTGTCGGTCTATGCCAGACAGGTCCCTCACAGTTTATTGCTACTTACCTAAAGGGTATTCCCCAGATCCGAGTTAGGATCTATGAAACTCCAATACAAGCCCACAATATTAAATCATACAAAGCATACAATTGAAAACATGGTGATCTAATCCTAAGGTACACCTCACTTATAATATTCCCCAGCAGAGTCTCCAGTTCTGTGATCGGTGGAAATAGAACTGACTGTTTTGAAATGCTGGTTCGCGAAATGTCGCGGTAAGCAAGAGTCGCCACCGTCTTTTATTTTCTCCAACAAGGAAAGGACAAAAGCACATCAAAATTCCTTTTCGAGATGTTTCTCGGTTCGGGAGGTAGATTATAGAAAGGGAAGGTGTTAGCACCCTTTCTATCTGTGGTTATCCACGGGCTCTTAGGTACTTGCTCACTATGTTTTCAAAAATGTTTTGCTTTTCTTGTGTTTGTGGGTTTTGAAAAAAAGTTTGTTTGAAAACTTCGATTTAACTCTTGTATCTGTCCTCAAGAGTGTATGAAGTGTTGTTTGAAAACTTTAGTCAGAAAAGTGTAGGTGCAAAAAGTATCTTTGTTTTGAAAGAGCAAGTACCTAAGAACCTCTACCTACTCAAAAGAAATTAATCTGTGTAAATGTCCTTTAGACAGTACTATCCCACTATTGAGAAGTAGGCAGCACCGTTGTTGGAGTTGTAGGGTCAATTCGATTATAGGGACATGTGGTCACCAAAGCAATAGTAGGACGCCTTAGCGGTAACCCTAATGTCCTAGATCTTTTTTATCCGAGGCAACCGTTCCGAGGTAACTTTGGATCTTTAGACAGGAGGGCGACCTCTAAAACACCATATACTCAATGACCACGTCGAGGCAACCAAGTGAGGCATACCCTAAGAGTGGCATGTGCGAGTGTGTCAGGATTCAGTTAAGTTATCTTTGCACATGTTATGGTGAGCTACGGGTTGATTTTAATTTCAGAGATAAGTCTTGTCATGCATAGCCTAATTAACATACATCTAGCAGTTAAATGTTGCGGAAAGTGAATCTACGCTATTACAAGGCGTCGGGTATTTACATCGCCAAAAATAAACCCTTGAAACGTAAATTGAGGAAAAATAAATAAAGCGATAAAAAGTCCTAATTAAAGCTATTACATCCTCGGAACAATTACAATTATATGATCAAAAATTAATAAAACAAACATACGCGCGAGAGAAAATTGAATTGGAGAATTCCTTAGGGTTTTGACCCTTTTTGAGAAAGAAGTTTTTATTATTTTGTATTTAATGAAATTAAACCTAAAACTACTTAATTAATTAAAAGAAATATTTTTTTCGTTTTTTATGTGTTAAGGAAAATAAATAAAAAAAATAGTCAAAAGTTAGTAAAAACCCTAATTCTATGTTAATTTTATTTATTGTAAAAAAAAAGTTAAAATTAACCCTAATTAAACTAAATTAATGATGTTAGTATTTATTTACAAAAATAATAAAGGGTGAAATTAATAAATAATAATAATAAAAATATTATATTTTAGTTTTCTGATTTTATTATGAAAATAATTAATTATTTTTGTTAGTGAAAATAATAATAATTAATAATAGTGAAAACAATTAAATATAAAATATAAAAGAAGAAAAAAGAATAAACCCAAGGGGGGGGGGGGGTGCTGGCCCCATTTTGGAGGTATCTTTGGCAATTTGAAGCCCAATAAGCTGCAAGCCTTGTTGACTTTCCTGATCACCCAGTGCGCGTGTTGACTGGGAGTATGATGGTCCTTCATCTTTGGCCACAGGATTCAAGCTTGGAGACACATGGCATGCTAATGTTTGAGATGCACGATGGACTTACTCTTGAGCCCTGCATATGATTACATGAAGAAAAAGGAGAATAAATATTTTGGGGGGACCTGGGATTCGAACCCAGGTCCCAACGTTTCCAAGCCAATTCCTTAACCACTCCACCACTTGCACGCTTTTGATAATATAATAACAAGTAAATATTATATTAAAAAATCAATCCATATGCTGTAACACAAAAAAAACACGCGCGCGTTTTTAAACTATCCAACCATACGTTTACACGTCCTCGTCTTCTTCCTTGTACCTGCAAAAAGAACATTAGATAGCGGGGGTTTTTAACCCCCACAACATGCTTGCACGAAAAATAGCGATTAGGGCTGTGGTTTACATAAATATTTCGCGAGGGTCCAGTTATGTTTGTCTGGTTCTCACGAATTCAGTCATATGCCTTAGGAGTCTTAATTTTTCCTGGATTGCAAAGCCCCAATTCCAAAACTTATGAACCCTAGAAATCGTCCATGGCATTTTGTGATTCAATGCATTATAATTCAATTAAATGATTCCATAAGCTTGGTATGACCTCTGGCAATGCAACACAATCAATAAAACATGTTAATTATGCATGAATTCAACAATACGATTTTGAATAAAAATGTCAAACCGTGGTTCTGTATCCTGTGATTCTTTGAGCTTTAGCGTGTGAATTCAATTGCCACACGTTCCTGGGAACTCCTGCAAGGTGTTAGAATCAACAAATTGCCTTGAATTGTGCTAGAGTGCAAAAGTCAGTTTCAATTTTTCTTGGAAATTTTTCAATATGGCTATGGTCTTTCTGCAGCTTTTTTGCCCGTCCATGAGTTAGGGTTTACTTGCATATATATAGAGGAATGGAATTAGGTCAAAATCTTGAACAAAAATCCATTGAATTGATGATTTGATCTTTGATTGAAAATCAAATCTTTTTGCATTTTCATGATTGAACAAAGTTGCCAATTTTGGAGATTTTTTCATCTTTGATTTGTACACGAAATTGCCAGCATATCTTGACCATATTTGCTTCACAAAAAGATTGAAAAACCAAATCTTGTATTTTCCTACAATTTAAATTAATTAAATGAATTAATATTAATTAAAAATCCAATTAATTAATAAAAATAAGAAAATAAATTCAATTAAGCTTGATGGGTCGTGCATAGGCCATGGATGAAGTTTCAAGAAGGGATTTGAGGCCCATTAGCAAAAATAAGGTGTTTTGAGCAAAGTTGACTTTTGCAAATTCCTAAAAATTTCCCAACTTCTCCAATGCATATCTTGCTCAATTTTGATCATATGACCATGTTCTTGGACATTTTGGAAAGGTCTTAAAGTCCCCTAACCAATGCCTTTGGTCCCATGTCATTTGAATTTACCAATCTCAAGTTATGGTCTTTGACTTAAAGTGCACTTTTGTTGACTTTTAAACTTGACCTATAATGTAAAAATTGGTAACTTCTTGTGAGAGCATTTCTTGAACTTGGAGTGTGAAGATGAATTGTAGGAAATTACATCCCCTTCAAAATGAGCATTGGATGGGATTTTTCTGATGAACCATGAAGAAGTTATGCCCTGGTCAAGATACAGTTGACTTTTCTCCTATCCAAAAATAGTAACCTTTTGCATCTTGATGATTTTTGAGCTATCCTTGTGGAATCATGATCAAGACTTGATCAAATGATGATTGTGGACTCAAAATAAGATGTTGACCAAAAATTCTGACTTTTGACTGCAAAATGACCATTTTGCCCCTACAGTTGACTGTAGATCAAATGGGGCTTTTGACTGTGCAAATTGGCACTGTGAGCCTTGAAACTTGGCATGTAGTTGCTTGAGGATGTATATGGGCCTATGAGACTTGATTGAACCATTGAAAACTCCAAATTCCTTGAAAGAACCAAAACCATAATTTTGGCTGTCTTATGAGAGGGTTTGACTGTGCAACCTCTTGAGCAATCTTGAACCATTTGAAGATAATTCTTGACAAACCTTGAAGAATATGGAAGGGCAAATTTTGGGGTACAACAGCGAATCCGCCAAACAATGGAGAAAACCCACAAACAAACGTGGGAGCGACGATTATCCCAACCGTAAGCGAAGTGGTAACCACTGGTTCAACGCCAGCAGTAACGGTTACACAAACGGGGCCAGTACCTTCATTTACAGGCCCCAAAATGCCTTTGGGAACTCCCCCACCAAGGGGAAACCAAGGAACCAAACCATATGTTCCCTCAGGTTTTTCGACAGTCTGGATAAATCGAGAACCACCCTACGGCATGCCAACTTCTGAATTGACTAGCTTGACGAACGATGCGTCCACCTTTTCAGAACCTTTAGTGAGCGTCTCTTCGCCACTCCAAGGCTCTGGAGTTGGTATGGTGAACATGGGTAGGAACCAACTCTTAGGAGGAACGTCCCACGTAATGTCTGGCCTTACGAATGCCTCGACAGCAGTCTTGAGGCAGCAAATAGACGAAAGCAACCACGACATGGATCAAATGTTGGCGCAAACTTTAAGTACAGTGCTAAATCCTCTAATACAGAATACCACCCAGTCGAATCAGCAAATGACAGCGCAAATGTCGTGTCTGGCTGACTTTTTTGGGGTACCCCAACCCATTCGATAGCCCCAAAGGGCACAGATAAGGGGAAACCAAGGCATACTTCTAGAGGAAGAAACCACTATTAACCAAGTCCAGCAGCCTGTCAAAGAGAACCTTAGGGTACAAATGGAACAACCCGGGGTCGAAGAGCTGAGAGTCGTAGCCCCGGAAATAAGGATGGTTAATAGAAACCAAAACGCTGACGAAGTAGTTCAGCAAATCCAATACCAGAATGTTGGTTTAGAGAATAACTTGACATCCATGATTGAAAGAATCATGATGTAAAACAGGATGAATACGGGCTTCCGTAGGCCCAACTTCACATCCCCGCTGTCGGAATATGTGTTACAAACGGACTTGCCTCCTAGATGCAAAGTCCCTAAGTTCACTAAGTTTTCAGGGGACACGACAGAATCCATTATCGAACATGTGGCAAGATATTTAATCGAAGCGGGAGAAATCTCAAACGATGAGAACCTAAGGATTAAGTATTTCCCAAGTTCCCTAACAAAGAATGCGTTTACTTGGTTCACAACTCTCCCCCCCAATTCGATCCACCATTGGACCCAGTTGGAGAGATTGTTCCATGAGAAATTCTACATGGGACAAACCAAGATAAGATTGAAAGAGTTGGCTAGTGTAAAGAGGAGATTCACTGAGCCTATAGACGAATACCTAAATAGGTTTAGATTGCTCAAGGCAAGATGCTTTACGCAAGTGCCAGAGCACGAGTTAGTCGAAATAGCCGCCGGAGGTCTAGATTACTCCATTAGGAATAAATTAGACGCTCAGTACCTGAGGGACATGGCCCAATTGGCCGATAGGGTTCGACAGGTAGAACGCCTTAAAGCTGAAAAAGCTAGGGCGACGAAAACTCATAAAAGAGAAAATATAGCATATGTCGAAATGGACGATGAAGATCCAGAAACATTTGAATAACTTATAGCCGTCGAGGAGAGTGAGGTCGATTTAGCTGAGTTAAAACGAGGGCCACCATACTCTTGCAAATTACTAGTCCCCTCAAGTGGAAAAAACCTTACTGAGTCTGAAAAGGCCAATGATAAGTTCCCTAAAAAGACTTACAGTTTCGATATTACGAAATGTGATGAAATTTTTGATTTACTTGTAAAAGATGGCCAAATGATAATATCCCCAGGGGTAAAAGTGCCTCCTCTTGATCAAAGAAAGAAAAGAGGCTATTGTAAATATCATAACTTTATGGTCCATAAAACATCTCAATGTTTTCTTTTCAGGGATCTCGTGCAAAATGCTATCAAAGAAGAGAGGCTGAAGTTCGCTGACAAGGCCCCCGTGAATGTGGATTCGAGCCCTTTGCAGGCGGAAGCCCACTATGCTGAACCCTCAGGGGTAAATGTGATCGAAGCTTCCAGGAGTCAGGTGAAAAGGCCAGGGATAACTATGGTCGAAGTCACCAAAGATCATATCAATATGCCAATATTTGGCAGTTTTTCTGGGAACCTTTCTAGAAAAACAATCGAAGCAGTCTAAAAGGCCGCTGAGGGCCCAAAACTGGAAACAGGTGGAGTCTCAAAATGTGGAACTAAACCCACTTCCTACTTGGCTGCGGTGCAAGGCCAAACAAAAGACCTGGAGGCTCAAATGAAGCAAATGACTCTTGCTACTAAAGACAACATGAATGTCAACATGGTCGAAATCTATGAATCAAAAGTTTCAGAAGAAGCCATCAGGCAAGAGAAAGCAAACATAACAACGTTCCCTCGAGAGCACGAAAATCTGGCAGAATTCTTGCAACGATGCCAGAAGAAAAAATCAGAAGTAATGCTATGTCCTCGATACAGCTCCATTTTTGACAAGAAAGCTGTTGAACACATCGAAGGTGTGAGAGCAGCAAACAAAAAATGGAGTAGAAATGCCCAAACAAGTGCAGGCTCTGATGTTCGACACGATCCTAGAAGAACCTATCAAAAGGGTTCAAGTCGGGAAAAGAGGCCACTAACTTTCAGGCCTCCAGCCAATGTGCCAGTCGATACATGGCTCAAAACATCGATTCGAAAGAGACCCAACGAAGAAAGGTGGAATTCCTTTGAAGTGACAAGAGGTTCATCTTTGACACTCAAGAAAGAACCTCATGTAGGTGCCACCAAAGTTGCTCAAGTATCGAGTAACTACAAGGGAAAGAACCCAATGTCTCGATCCCAGTGGAGAAGGTACCAAAGGCGGCGCAAGGCTGAGAGAGAGGCTGCCAACGAACCAAAACCAGAGTCGAGCTCAAATGTCCCCCAGTGAATGCAAAGAAAGCCTTTGGAGAGGGAACCAGTGACCAATAGATTGGTATGGCCTGATCAAGACGAAGCTGGTGACGAAGATAGCTCTGAGTCCGACGACACATTAGACATCATGATAAATGTAGTTTCGGTCTTGCCAAGAGAGTTTGACCTTCAAATGGAAGTCGAAGCAAACGATTGGGAAGTCGAACAAGAGATGGCCAAGCATAGGCCAGTATGCTACTTTGTCATGGGTAAGGGCTGCACTGAAGAGCAAAATGGTTTCTTCAAACCACCAACTGAGGCGATGAAAAGTCACCTCAAGCCTTTATTCATAAGGGCAAAGCTCGAAGAGGCCACTGTAAACAAAATCTTGGTGGACTGTGGGGCGACTATCAACATAATTCCCCACTTCATGCTAAGAAAAGTAAGCAAGAATGATGAAGACATTAAGCCTCATAATATGGTCCTATCGAACTACGAAGGCGGAATAGGGACCACCATGGGTGTGATTCAACTAGACCTCAAAGTGGGATCCATCCTTCGACCAACCATGTTCATGGTCATATCGGCTAAACCAAATTACAACCTACTGTTAGGCCGAGAATGGATACACGGTGTCGGAGCAGTACCATCGTCGATGCACAAAGGGTGATATTATGGCGTCCCGATGGGATTGTCGAGAATATATAAGCAAATCAGAGCTACTACTTAGGCGAAGTTAATCACCTAGGGAGAGCTGACTTCGACAAAAATTTGGCTCACATTGGGCCATGCCCAGCACCTGACTTCGACATGGCGCCATCGCCAAATGCTTTTTGTTCCTTGTACCTGCATCCTGATCATGGGTTTCAATGGGATAAAGAAGACTTGTCTCACATTGATTTCAGTGGGCTAACTGACATCCAACCAACTGGTTGGGGAAGCGAATTCAGTGATAATGACTGAGTCGCAAGCGTTACAGCGAATTTCGGCTTACGTAGCCGAAACAAGAATGATAGCGGCTCTCGAAGTCGAAGTAAAATATATGGCCACCAAGGCCAATGACCAAGTACTACCTTCTGCAGGTCCTGGAAAAGATTTCGACCCAGAGCCACCAGATATAGGTCCTGGAAAAGATTTCGACCCAGAACCTCCCGATATCTCGACAGAAGAAATGGAGGAACAGAGGCTCGACGCCATCTACGACGATGAGCCTTTAGGTTTCGAAAAGGACCCCCTGGCGAACAACATCAAAATGTTAGCACAGGATCCTTTAGAAGAAATCGACTTGGGCGAAGGGTTAGATAAAAGACCCACTTACATCAGTGCCAAAATAGACCCAGAGCTCAGGGCCGAAGTGATCCAATTACTGAAGGAGTTCAAGGACTGCTTTGCATGGGATTACAACGAGATGCCTGGTCTCTATAGAAGATTGGTAGAACTTCAGTTGCCAATAAAACCTGGGAAAAAGCCTGTCAAACAAACTCCAAGACGCTTCGCTCCAGAAATACTGTCGAAAATCAAAACGGAAGTCGAAAGACTGCTGAAGTGAAAATTCATACGAACTACGAGGTACGTCGAATGGATTGCAAACATTGTGCCAGTTATTAAGAAAAATGGTACATTGAGGGTGTGCATAGATTTCAGAGATCTGAATGCTGCAACACCCAAAGATGAATATCCTATGCCTGTGGCGGAAATGCTTGTCGACTCTGCCGCTGGCTACGAGTACCTGAGCATGCTCGACGGTTACTCAGGATACAATCAAATTTTCATTGCTAAAGAAGATGTGTCGAAAACAGCTTTTCGATGCCCTGGGGCCTTAGGCACTTACGAATGGGTAGTAATGCCTTTTGGCCTAAAAAACGCTGGGGCAACATATCAGCGAGCAATGAACTCTATCTTCCATGATTTTATTAACACTTTCATGCAAGTATATATTGACGATATTGTTGTAAAATCTGTTTCCAGGAAGAACCATATAGACCACCTTCGACAATCATTCGAAAGAATGAGAAAGCATGGTCTGAAGATGAACCCTTTGAAGTGTGCGTTCTGTGTGAAAGCTGGAGATTTCTTGGGCTTCGTCGTCCACAAGAAAGGAATCGAAATCAACCAGAACAAGACGAAGGCAATCTTGGAAGCGAAAGCGCCAACGAACAAGAAGGAACTGCAATCTCTGTTGGGCAAGATAAACTTCTTGAGGAGATTTATATCTAACCTAAGTGGAAAAGCGCAAGCCTTCTTACCCTTACTTCGATTGAATAAGGAAGGGTTCGGGTGGGGGCAAGAGCAACAAGAAGCCTTCGACAAGATCAAAGGGTACCTCACCAAGCCACCTATTTTGGTGCCTCCTTGTAGAAATAGGAGTATGAGATTGTACATAGCTGCATCCAACAAAACTTTGGGAAGCATGTTAGCCCAAGAGGATGAAAATGGAGTCAAAAGACCCATTTACTACCTTAGCAGAGTTTTGAACGATGCAGAAACTAGATATAGTGAAGTTCAAAAATTATGTCTATGTCTTTATTTCTCTTGTACAAAGCTCAAACAATATATAAAACCAGTTGATGTGTATGTTTCGTCCCATTCTGATGTTTTCAAATACATGTTGTTGAAACCCATCTTGCACAGTCGAATTGGCAAGTGGGCGCTAGCATTAATTGAGTATTCGTTAACCTTTATGCCTCTCAAGGCAGTAAAAGGACAAGTGGTAGCAGACTTTATAGTCGACCACTCAATTCAGGTACAAAATATAAATTACTTGGAGATAGAACCCTGGAAATTTTACTTCGATGGTTCCAGCCATAAAGATGGAACGGGAGTATGGGTCTTAATTATTTCTCCAGAAAAAATTCCAACAACATTCAAGTACAAGATAGAAGGTACTTGTTCGAACAATGAGGCTGAATATGAAGCTCTAATTATTGGCCTTGAAATATTGTTGGAATTGGGGGAAACTCGAGTCGAAATAATGGGAGACTCAGAGTTAGTCATTAAGCAAATCACAAAAGAGTACAAATGTATAAGAGAAAATCTCATTATGTACTTTGTGATAGCAAATCGTTTATTGAAAAAATTCGAAGTGGTTAATATTCGACACATACCTAGATTGGATAATCAAATAGCCAATGATTTGGCACAAATTGCATCTGGGTATAGGATTTCAAAAACGAGATTACAAAGAGCAATCGAAGTCCGAGAAAAAATGACAGCAACCAGCTTGTCTCCAATTGATTTGGAATCGACAAGACTAGGATATGCCGATCAAAGGGATTTCAAAATTTCGTTCATAGACAATTTATCGGAGCAAGATTGGAGGAAACCCATTGTAGATTATCTACAAAATCCAGCAGCTTTGACAGAACGAAAAATAAAATATAGGGCGTTAAGTTACGTACTTATGGGGAATGAGTTGTTTAAAAAGACGCCTGAAGGGGTATTATTAAAATGCTTAAGCGAAACCGAAGCATACATAGCCCTTTCGACTACGCATGCTGGAGCATGTGGGGCTCACCAAGTAGGTCATAAGATGAAATGGTTGTTGTTTCGACAAGGACTATATTGGCCCACTATCTTGAAAGATTGTGTCGAGTTCGCGAAGGGTTGCCAGGAATGCCAAGTCCATACTGGTATCCAACATGTACCAGCAAGCGAGCTTCACTCAATAGTGAAACCTTGGCCTTTTAGAGGATGGGCGTTGGATCTTATTGGAGAGATTCGACCAGCATCATCGAAGAGCCAGAAGTATATACTGGTAGGCATTGATTATTTCACTAAATGGATCGAAGCTATCCCTTTAGTCAACGCAGACCAAGAAAATGTCATTGAATTTATTCAAAAGAACATTATCTACAGATTTGGAATCCCTGAGACTATAACAACTGATCAAGGGTCAGTGTTCACTGGTCGAAAGATGCAGGAATTCGCGCAAGAAACAAGCTTCAGACTCCTAACATCAACGCCTTATTACGCGCAGGAAAATGGTCAAGTCGAAGCGGCGAATAAAATAGTGATTGGCCTGATAAAAAAGCATGTAGGAAAGAAGACAAAAATTGGTATAAAACGTTAGACCAGATCTTGTGGGCTTGTCGAACGTCCCCAAAGGAAGCCACAGGTACAACACCATATCGGCTAACTTATGGTCATGACGCAGTACTGCCAGTAGAAATTTGTCTTCAAGCAGTAAGGGTTCAAAGACATCAAGATATTCCCCCTGAGGTTTATTGGGATATGATGTTAGAAGAATTGGTAGATTTAGACGAAGAAAGACTATGAGCTCTCGACCTACTGAGAATTCAGAAGAAAAGAGTGGAAGACTCTTACAATAAGAAGTAAAACCTAAGGCATTCTCGCCTGAAGAACTAGTTTGGAAGGTAATTCTTCCCATGGATCGAAAAGATCGAAGCATGGGAAAATGGTCACCCAAATGGGAAGGACCCTTCAAAATTATTCAAACTTTTTCTGGTGGAGCATATGAGGTCGAAGAGTTAAGCGAAGATAAAAGACTCTTGAGAGTAAACGGAAAATATTTGAAAAAATATAAACCTATGCTCCAAGAGATCAAAATAAATAACAATTAATGATTAAGTTAACAATAAAGCCAAAATGGAAAATAACATTGATAAGCCAAAATGGTTACAAAAATTACAGAATATTCGAGTACATGGTCAATAAAGTACAGAGCAAATTAAAAAGGGACGGAAGCTTTGAGATGAAGATATTTTGCTCGCTGTAACTCCAATCGTTTGTTGCACAAGGCATTTTCCTGAGAGATTTTGGCAATCTGGTCATCTAGAGCCTGGGCCCTTTCAGCGAACTCTAGGCCTCGAGCAACTTCATCTTGGCTCTCCGCGTCTGAAACAGTAGAAAGAAGTTCTTCCTTGCGCTTAGTATTAGCGTTTAACCGGTCTTCCAACTCCTCAATTTGCGCCTGTATAGAGGCATTATCCTGATCGATGGCTTCGATTTCCTGTTGCTTGGACGTTCTCTGTGTCGACAACTCCTTAATTTGAGAGGTCGATTCAGCTACTTCAGTCCAAGCAGCAAAACTCTTGCCATGCAGCGTTTCGAGTTGGTTGTTGAACCCCCTTCGACGATTGTAATCCGCAAAGGCTTGGTCAATAATGGAGTATAACTCCAAGATGAAGCTGGAAATCTCTGGAGAAACAGCAAGCAAATCGACTGCACCCAAGAAAGCCCCCAAACAAGATTGGGCAGTAGGATCCCCCTCCAAAGCCTTCATTAGGTCCCTCTTTAAGAATTGAGCCTTAACTCTCTTCAAGGCCTCATTGAAAGGAGAAGTCGAAGTAGACTTCCCTGATGCAGTAGAAGCATCATGACTAGGGTCAGATGAATTTTCCATGCTCTCGATGATGGCGTTCAGATAGCCAATTGGATCATTTTGATTCAAGAGAGCCAAGTCCTCTTTAGACCTGGGCTTTGTCGAGGTAACCTTTTCTGCGGCAATGTTGGCTTGGGGCTGAACATTTTCAGCAGCATCAGCGTCAACATGACCCTCTTCATCATGTTGCTCTTTTGTCTCACTGACCACTTGAACCTCCTCCTGGTGGTGCTCCTCAGGGGCACCCCCTGTCTCAGCAGGAAGCTCATCATCCACCAGTTCCTCTTTGTGTTGTCTGCTATGGTCAGCAGAGTCCTGCGGTTCCGGAGTTTGATTCACTTCGTTAGCAGAACTGACGAAAGAAGAAGGATTGCAGGTGGGTTCCCCTGCGCTGTTTACGAAGGCACCGGAACCTTCGACAGGATGCCCAGCTGGCGCTGAAGTGCCAGCCGTTTCCTGAAAGTAGAAAAAAACTCTGATTAGAGAGATGCACAATCGAAGGTGATCATCGACACTTAAGTTAAAAGTGGTAGGAGACATTACCTGTAAAGGAACCTCAGCCCCAAGGCTAGAGTTGTCGCTCTCAACAGGATTACTGAGCAAGACATTTAGCTCCTCCTCTGTGGGTTCTTCGATAATCACAGGGGGCGGCCTGGGTTTAGTCCCTGTAACTTTAGTTCTTATCGTAGGTCGAGGTTCAGGAGCAGGAGCAGCCTTTTTCAGCTTTCTCCGTTTGAGAGGAACAGGAGGAGATTCCTCCTCTTCGCCACTCGAAGTTTCGACCGTTAATATGGGTCGCTTCTTAGGCGCAGGTTTCTGAAAATCCCAAACGGAGTCGATTTAAAACACAGCATCGAAAACCAGGATGTTTAAAACCAAAGAGGGAAACAAGGAAAAATTGTTACCTATACTGGAAGGTTTGCAGAGGGACCTCCACCCTGATTGCTGTCTGTGGCCTTCTTAGCCACAGGTTTTTGAACAACTGAAAGAGAAATGTTCACAAGTTATAATTGACAGATATAAGTCGAAATGAAAAGACAAATATAATTTGAAGAGGGAACGTACATTTCTTTATGTTATCGAGGACCATGACGAAGGACTTCTTGAGTTCGTCTGTAAAGTCCTTCTCGTCGAAGAACTCTTCGACGTAATATCTCTTCCACCAGTCTTCAAAGGCTGGTGAACAGAGGAAGTTGAGTTGGTAGTCGAACAATGATAGTACGGTCCGGCCAACGTACCTACTAATATGCCTAGTAGCGGCGTCTTCAGAGTAGTCATTAGAAAAGAACAACAATGATTTCTCCCGAGGATAAATCAGAGAAGGAAGCGATTGGATAATGCCAAATTGTCGAGAGACAAGATTCGGCTGGTAGGCAATCAGGCTCAGCTGATTTTTCGAACTCTTGAAACGCAACGGCATTATCCTTGGGGTGAGAAATGCTTCCCACATTGTTGTATGCTCTTCGAAGTGAGGATCCTCTGGTGATTTAGGATGGGGCCTGGTAAACCATCTTGGACCACACTTTCGACCGACGAAAGGGGCCATGGTCGAAGTGAATTCCTTCCTCCCCGCAAACATCTGAACGAAGTTTGCGAAGGTCTTTTGTAGTTCCAGCCCATCCTCAGTAGGAGTCAATAAGGGGAGCCTGGTGCCTTCAACGCGCCTTCTGGTTATCTCAGGAGCCTTTTCATTTATTTGAGTCTTCTGGGGTAGAAAAGACTCGAAAGTGGCATTCAGCCAGAGTTGAAGTAGCCAGAAGGGACCAGCAAGCAGCAGGCTGGCTCTATTTTCGATTACTTTTAATTGAGCCGCTCCATTGCTTATCGACTCGTACAAGTTCGCCAATATTAATTCGGCCAAACAAATGTTTTGGCCATGATGAAGCTGAGTAGCAAGGGTGACCATCTTCTTTGTCACCTTCAGGGATTTCGTGCAGAACACGAAGCGCGACAACCAAAGGGCTAGAAACGTGATGTGTTCCACATCAGTCACCGTAGCCTTTGATTTGTCGTGGTAATGACTGGTGTAAGTGGTGTAGGTGGGTTTGGTAGCAGAAAACCCAATCTGGTCTTCAGACATTTCCTCTGGGTCGAAGTAGTCCCCAGTCGGTCGAAGACCAGCAATTGTGGCCACATCGAAGAGAGTGGGCGTAACCATTCCACAAGGCAAGTGGAAGGTATAGTGAGTGTAGTCCCAAAACAACAATGAAGCTACCAGCATGTCGAGACAGTAGTTAAGACAAGTTTTGGACAACATGACCAGGTCATAAATGCCCATGCCTTTCCAAATCGAAGTCTGGCACTCCTCCATCTTGTTGAGCCAAGCGGTATATTCTGGTGTAAGGCTAGGGCTAGATCGAAAATCCCTAACCCCCCTGTTAAAAAAACGAAGATCTATTTTCTCTTTCGCATGATCTTCAATATCATCTTTCTCCTTCTTTGAGCACCCAATGGGTTTGAGTGCCTCATGCGCGGGGAAGAAACCCTCAATTTTTATGGGGTCAGTAATGCATGTTGAAAGAGGGCCTGACATGACAAAAACCTGGTTGGAATACCCAACGGGAATCAGCAGTTGAGAGCCATAGGTTTTGCGCTCAACATCACCCATGGGTTCAGGAACCCTTCGCATTCCCATAGAATAAACTACCGGAGCAGTTGAGAAGGTTTCTGGTTGAGCAGTCTTGGAGAGAATGCTAGCTCTTGGGGCATTGGGAGCACGAGTACGTGAAGCCATTTTTGGTTTAAATGAGGGTGAATGAAGAATAAATATTACTGGGTTTGGAGAGGAAGAAGCAAAGGGCTATTTGCATAAGATTTCGTCCGATCGAAGGTTTGGATGCGAGAAAGCGTAAAGAGTCCAAATGAAGCACTTAGTGCTATTTATAGTGATTGGAAAATCACAGGGCTCGAGGTCATTTAATGCCACAGACGAGAGTGGGGCACGTGGCACGCATTGGCGCTGTAACCGTTCTGAAAAATGGAAACGTTGCAGCATGCTTCCTCGATTTCAGAGAATGGCCATGATGACAGCGTATGAAAGGCCATCATGCGTGCGAAGTGCCTTACTGAAGTGACATCTTGGGAAAAGTTGAAATTATGATTTTTTTTGAGATTGTCGGGTGGTTGGTAGGAGACGAAAAGCGCACAAACTAATTTGTGGCTGAGAGTGAAGGACAGGTGTCGAATGGGATATCAAAGAATGCCTCTTTCTTCTAAGCATCGAAATAAGACATTCTTGGGGGGCAATTTGTTGGCTCCTAAATTCGACACCCACGTTCTATTATCAGATAGATCATTAATTATGAGTTAGAAGAGTTTCCTACACAAGAAGGCTTCAATCAGCTGATCACATCGAAGGCTTATCAAAGAATGACAAGATCATTAGAGAAATTTCTCTAAGTTGGAATCATGTTGTTTTCAACGTCGAAGGAGCAACCTTTCGACCAAGGTCCCTGATGCCCAAGATCGAACGGTTTGAATTTCGAATTGTTTGAGGGAAAACGGTTCCCAGCAGTTACCAAGCGCAACATGGCATGGAAGTAGGCGTCGAGGGTTGTGAACGTGCCATGTGGTGTCACCTCGAAGCGATGTAACTGCCCAGCAGTTGCTTAGTATTTTTTAGTATAAATACTAAGTGTTCACGTAGTTATTAGGGGTGTTCATCATTGTATACAAGTCACTCATTTAGATTCAAGTACCCAGCGTGAGAGAAAGAATCATTGAGAATGTATGTGTGAAACACCATTTACCTTAATCGAAATCTTTTACATTCAAGAAATTTATCGCTTTCATATATTTATCTCAGTCGAAGTCATTTATTTAACAACCCTTTAATGCTTTTATTTACTTTATCAAGCTTTTCTCCATGCAATTTACTTAAAGTGTCTCTACCTTACTTGCGTTAATCACCATTAGGATTAGTCAAAACTCTCTATTTTAAAACATTTAAACTCTCTAAGATCAGCCATGTCTTAGGATCAATCTGATCGGTCCTGCGAGTCACCAAATAAGTTACCTTTTGGAAGATCAACAGTTGTTTACCATTTTTCACGGTAAACACCATCCTAACAGCCGACAACGGTCTTGGCTTCTCCGATGCCGATTTAACATCTAAGGGGAGAAAGCATAATGATGCGCTGCATGTCTCGATGGAATGTAGATGGACTACTCTTGCTCACGTTCTGGTTGATACTGGGTCATCTTTAAATGTCTTGCCTAAGAAAGCATTGGACATATTGGACTGTGAAGGTTTAACTTTGAAGCCCAACAATATCACTGTCAGAGCCTTCGATGGTTCTAAACGGATGGTCCACGGGGAGGTGGACGTCCCGATTAAGGTGGGAACGGAAACTTTCAACTCCACATTTTATGTCATGGACATCCGTCCCTCCTACTCTTGCTTGTTAGGAAGACCCTGGATTCATCATGCTGGAGCCGTTACATCTACTCTGCATCAGAAGCTTAAGTACCCTGTTGTTGTACCCCAAAATTTGCCCTCCCATACTCTTCAAGATTTGGCAAGATCATGGTACAAAATCTCCCAAGGGTTGCACAGTCCAATGGCCTCCTAACACAGTCAAAATTAGGGTTTTGGTTCTTGCAAAGAAAATGAGGTTTTCAAGGGTCCAATCAAGTCCCATATGCCTACATATATTGTCAAGCATCCATATGTCAAGTTTCAAGACTCACAGCATCAAATTGCACAGTCAAAAGCCATAATTGCTCCACAGTCAACTGCAGGGGCAAAATGGTCATTTGACAGTCAAAAGTCAAAATTTTTGGTCAACATCTTATTTTGAAGCCACAATCATCATTTGATCAATTCTTGATCATGATTCCACAAGCATGGCTCAAAAAGTCTCAAGATGCAAAAGTTTCTATTTTTGGACAGCTGAAAAGTCAACTGCAAATTGACCAAGGCATAACTTTTTCATGGTTTATCATAAAAATCCAATCCAAATCTCATTTTGAAGGGGATGACATTTCCTACAACTCATCTTCACACTCCAAGTCCAAGAAATTCTCTCACAAAAAGTTATCAATTTCAACATTATGGGTCATTTTCAAAAGTCAACAAAAAGGCACTTTAAGTCAAAGACCATAACTTGAGATTGGTAAATCAAAATGACATGGGACCAAAGGCATTGGTTAGAGGACTTCAAGAACTTTCCAAAATGTCCAAGAACATGTTCATAGCTTCAAAATTGAGCAAGATATGCATTGGAGAAGTTGGGAAATTTTTGGGAATTTTGAAAAGTCAACTTTGCCTAAAAAGCTCCAATTTTGCTAATGGGCCTCAAATTCTTTCTTGAATCATTACCCAAAGCCTATGCACGACCCATTGAGCTCAAAATAATTTATTTTCTTATTTTTAATTAATTAATTGAATTTTTATTATTATTAATTCATTTAATTGGTTTTAATTGTAGAAAAATATCAAAGCTTGGTTGTCAAATCTTTTTATGCAGCAAATACACTCCATATATGCTAAAGATTTCGTGCATCACTCAAGGGGACAAGATCTTCCATAATTGGCAAGATTTCCATGGAAAAAGATTAAAAAAAGATATGATTAGCAATCAAACATTCAAGTCATAATGCCATGGACTTGTGGGCTTATTTTTGACCTAGAATCATTCACATACATATGCAAGAGCTAACCCTACTCAGACATACACGAAAAAGCTGTTGAAGCCAGAGAACCAATTTGCAAAAAATAGAGAAAAATTGTGAAACTGATTTCCTACTTGCAGGACAATTCAAGGCCAAAAATTGTTTCCAATACGTTGCCTAGGTCTCCAGGAAGCGTTTGCAATCAAGAATCAATCCAAACACGCAAGGAATCAGAGAATACAAGTGACACGGTTTGCTTTATTTTCCAGATTTGCACATCACGATTCATGCACTTTTAATACATTTGGTTGATTGTTTTGTGTTCACGGCATTCAGGCAAAGCTTTTGGTATGATTTAATTCCATTAATATGCCTTGAAACGCCAGTTACCATGGACGACATCTAGGGTTTTCAAAGCTTGAAAATTAGGGCTTTGCATATACTGTGAAATTAGACCTCCAGACCAACATAGACAAACTCGTTGCAACAAGACGAAACTATTAAGACCATCGCGCCCTTTTTATATTGAGTGTAGGCCTAATCGCTATTTTCATATTTCCAGTTTGTGGGGGTTTAAAACCCCCGCTATTTACTCTTTTTTTGTTTCAGAACAGATGAAGAAGATGATGCGTGGATGGACGTGAGTGGTGAATTCAAATATGTGGCGCGCGTTTTCTTAATTCCAACATAATTACTATTTTACATATATTACTTTTGTTGTCTATTATATGTACAAATGAGTTTCACAGCTCAGTTGGTGGAGGACGTGCCTTGTAAACGTTGGGACCTGGGTTCGATTCCCAGGTCCCCCATATAATTGTTGTTATTTTTCTTAATCCATTCCAATGCAGCAATGACTCAACGGTCCACCATACGTCCTCATGCGCTGGCTTGCCAAGTGGACATGAGAGCAATCTGAAGGCCAGGAGATGGAATCCACGGTGTACTCTAGTCAACCAATGTGCATACAATCCTGAAAGGTCAAACGTAGCTTGTGTTCTTGGGCCTGAATTACTTCCAAAAAACCTCCACATGGACCTGATACCCCCCTTGGTTTGTACAAATTAATTTTCTTTTTCTTTCTAATTCTTTTAATTGCTTTAATTATTTTTCTTAATTCCCCATAAAATTAATTTTCATAATAAAAACAGAAAATCAAAAATACAAAATATTTTAATTATTTATTAATTTCCTCACTAATTTATTTTTGTAAATAAATAACTAACAATTAACTTTAGTTTAATTTAGGTTTTAATTTTAATCCTTTTTCTTAATAAATAAAATTACATAGAATTAGGTTTTTGACACTTTTTTTCTTAATTAATTATTTTCATCATTATTTATTATTGTTATTAATTACTATTATTTTTGTAAATAAACATGTAAATTAATTAACTAGTAAATTAGGTCAACTTTGATATTTTTTGTTAATAATTAAAGTAGGCTTAGAATTAGGGTTTTCACTTGATTTTATTTTCTTTATTTTCATAAAATACCAAAAACCTAAAGAACACTCTTTCTTTTCTTTAATTAAATATTAATTAGGCTTTAATTTAATTTAATTTCTCAAAAGGGTCAAAACCCTCGGACGTCCGTTTAATTCTTTTCGTGCATTATTTTTCTTATTGATTATTATGTAACTGTTCAAGGATGTAATAGTAATTAGGTTTATCGCTTTTCTTTTACTTTCCGCACTTTTATCAAAAACGGGTCTTTGTATTTTGGCGATGTATAGACCCACGCCTTGTAATAGCGTAGCTTTTATCTTTCCGTCTTTTAAATTTTCTGCACTCTTAAATTCTAAATTGCATGGAAGAATGTATGGTAACTAAAAACAAAGTGTAGCTCACAATGCCATGATCAAAGATAACCGTTAACATGAAAACAACACACAAATACACACACCACTTCTAGGGTACGCCTCACTCGTTGCCTTCGAAACGTGGTCGTTAAGTATAGGACGTTTTAGCGGTCGCTCTTATATCCATGATCCAGTTGCCTCGAAACAGTTGCCTCGAAACAGTTGCCTCGAAACGGTTACCTCGGATTAAAAAAAGGATCTAGGACATAAGGGTAGCTTCTAAGGTGTCCTGCTTTTGCTTCGGTGATCACATTGTCCCTACAATCGAATTGACCCGAACACCTCCAACGGTGGTGCTACCTACCTTTCAATGGTGGGATGGCACTACCTTAAGGACTTTTACACAGCCTAATTCCTTAGGGTAGGTAGATGACTCATGGATACTTGCTCTATTTAAAAACAAATCAAAAATCTTTTCACACTGACACTTTCAAAAGTTTTCAAAACAAATTTTTCAAACACTCTTGAGGACAGATACAAGAGTCATTCAGAAATCTTTCAAAGAAATTTTTTCAAACCCACTCACATTTTGAAAAGCAAACATCATTTTGAAAACATAAGAGGAAGTATCTAAGAGCCCATGGATAACCATGGATAGAAAGGGTGCTAACACCTTCCCTTTCTATAAATCTACCTCCCGAACCGAGAAACGTTCTCATAAGGAATTTTGCTGTGCTTTTGTCCTGTCCATGTTGGAGAAAATAAAAGACGGTGGCGACTCTTGCTTCTGCGACATTTCGCGAAACCAGCTAAAACAGTCAGTTCTATTTCCACCGATCACAGAACTGGCGACTCTGTTTGGGATAGGAACTTAAAGTGAGGTGTACCTTAGGATAGCTCATACTTGTGTTTTCAATTGCTTTGTTTTGTTTGATTTATTATTGTGGGCATTGTCTTGGGAGTTCTATAGATCCTAACCCGGATCTGGGGGATACCTCTTAGAAAGTAGCAACAAGACTGTGAAGGAACTGTGCGGGGTATACCGACACGGTTGAAACAGTCTGCTACGTTGATGTGGCACTTTGGTGAGTACCGGTAACCCTTGAGTCAAGTCAAGGAGAGTACGGGGCCGCCGCGTGGTGTCGTGAAGCATCAACTGACCTTAGGAACCTTAATTGAACCATCCTGGCCTCTTTAGGGTAGTGAGATAACTGACTTTGGTGCAGTCCGAAGTTGGTTGATACTCGATACTACATTCATTGAGGGTTGTTTTCTTGGAATATTTTGATCGCCAGTTCAGTGGCTAAATCGAAACAATGAACACGGAAAACAATCCAATGATATTGAGATCCTTAGAACCTGGTTACTTTCGATAGGACAGGTTTTGAGCCCACCAACCTTAAGAGGGTAATACCTAGACCCCATGCTGGCCTAAACTCTAAGGGATCTCTGTGTGACTTGTGTGCTTTCAAACTTGAATTACTCGCATGCTTGTTATCTGACACTTGAGTTTCTTGCAGGTTTTGTTTACAGTCCTTAACCTGGACTCATAACAGGGTTTACTTACATCACTCCATGCATAGTATGCCATCATACCATTGCATACATCCTACATAAGGACTAATCCATTTCAAGGATCTCTAGGGTCTGTGATGCAGGTCATGATGAATCAAAATGTCTAGCAAGGGGCAAGGGGGATTTATTTTCCTCTGGCCAAAGTTAATGACTTGAGTCAGGGGCTATGACCCACTCGATATGGTGAGCCTTGACTCTTGAAGAAGGACTCTCAACAACATGAAGTTCCTTCAATCAAGCAACCAGATGCGAATTCTAACAATTTCTCTGTTTACCCCGCGAGATCCTTGAAAACATCGTATGCATATCATACATATCATTGCATTACAGGTACCCTTGTTGCAGGTCACTTACCCTTTTTCACTGTTTATTTCAGCAATGGCTTCCCAACAAGATAACCAGGGTCCTCATGCTCAAGAGACTCAGTTCAGGGAGATCTTCTTAAGCCTATCCAAGGGGCAAGAAGAGTTGAGGACACTCCTCATGGGGAATTTGGCCAAGAAAAGTCCCGAAGATGACAAGGACGAACGGCTGAAACGTCTGCAAGCTGAGGTAGATACAATGAGAACCCAAATGCTGGGGCAAATGGCTCTCATCCAAGGCTTAGCTCGGGAGCAAGAAGAGTTGAGGACCATGATCAGTCAGCTTCATCAAGACATGAAGCAACCAACCCAAGTCAGGGACCAGGTCATTGATCAGCTTCCAAGAGGACAAGAGTCTGGTATGGTGAAGAATAGACCTCTCCAAATTGCTACCACTTCACAGGTCCAACCACAACCCCACCCAGAGAAACAGGTTGATCAGAGTAAGCCAAGCAGGTCCAGGAGGCACTTCACCCAGCTCAACGTGTCGCTGTTTCAAGCTTTACAACACCTGTTGAGGTTGAATCTGATTACACTAAGAGCTCCTCCCAGGAATCCCAACATCTCTGCTCCTAACTATCATCCTAACAAAAGATGTGCATACCACTCTGATAGTCCTGGACATGACACTGCCGACTGCTGGGCTCTGAAGAACAAAGTCCAGGACCTGATTAATGAAGGAGCAGTGGATTTCACCCAAGTGGGTCAGGCTGAGTGCTTCTACCATCCCTACAGGATTCACCATTTGAAGTAACAAGTCCTGAAATGAGAAGACTTTTTGTCCATTAGAATTTTCAAGTTGTAATTTTCTTTTGATTGTTCAAACAATTATCATGTCAAATGCTGTTATTTCATTAATGCATCGCATATGTCTGTTTTTGAATCAATATATTCGCATTCGCTATATTCAAAATTGCTTTCATTTTTGTGATGTTCAAACTCTTGATTAAAAATATTCTAAGCCTCTTGAGGGAGGATGACGAAAACGATACCACGATCTTTACAGTATGCTTTTGAATAGACCCCGCTGATGAAGTACAGGCATTGTTTCAAATCCTAAACAGTGGAGTTATAAGGAAGATAATCCCTCGTCAACCCCTTTGAGCCAAAGAAGTTGGAGTTTTTCTTTTCAAAAATTAAAACCCTTAATCATAACCTGGGGCAGGGTAGTCTTCTCAGTTGATCCAAGTGCACAATGAATGGCACCAATGAAGTCCTTCCAAAGCAAAAGACAGTGATGGTTCTGAATAATCATAAGGATAGGCAGTCATTATATCTCTCAAAATAAAAGCCCAATAAGTCAAAACCTATGAAGGAGACTTACAAAACTGGGGCATCCCGCTGACTGTAATCACTAAAAGAAACAGTTCAGGCAAAAAACAGGGATAATAAAATCAAAAAAGAAAGAGGTCCTACAAACCCTCAACCAAAAAGAATGACTGCCTATTCAAAATAAACTGTCAATATCCGAACCATCATTGGAATATCAGGACAAAGACTCAAACAAGGTCTAACGCACGATCAGCTGAGTTTAGGTTTGAAGAACGTCACGAAGAACGGGTGGGTACAAATAAATTTTGAGCCTTTATCCTTTGTTTCTTAAACCGTGAACCAGGCCACGTTATAACCCTTAAAAGTCCTAGCTGAAGCATGGGTTAGTTCGAAAGCATACTGTTACGAAAGGTATCCTGACTCCTTAAGGCTTGCGGTAAAAATAACGAGTTGACATCACAGTTCACAAAAAATTCACTTGTTTTTATGAGAAAAACTGCATTTTCAAGACAGACATAAGCTTTGCATTTTTAATATAACATTGTTTGCATATGATTATTTGTTCGAACAGCAGAGAAATTCGCACGACGAATATCTAGTGAACAAAAGCACTTCCAACCAAGGGGGCAGGCATGATCATTATCCATCATCTGGGGTAGTTAAGTCAAGATTCGGAGAATCTCTCAAAAGGCCAACCAGCTTGGGGCAAATCTCCATCTGGATCACTTGGGGCATTGGATGATCAAATGAAGATCTTCTGGTGGTATGGTAACACAACACAACAACAGGGGAAACTCCTACATTCTGAGAGCGTGGACATAGTCGAAAAATACTACGCATAATCAAAGACCCGCTAGGTTGACACACCTAGGCAAAAATAAGGGCTTCCCGGCGAACCAAAAGGGTTCGGGCAAAAATAAGGGATGAAATGAAAAAAATCTGTACACCCGGCAAGTCGAAAACCTGTAAAGGCGGCTTGGGCAAAAATGGGTATCCCGATGGACTGAAAACCCGAAAGGGTGGTCCAAGCAAAAGTTAGGGATCACAGCCTACGACTATGTCCCGTTATCTCGCCACTTGCCTACCAGAAGAAGATTTGTCAAATCGGCAGTTATCAAGGCCTCCACAGGTACCTTCTCTCGCAGAAACTGGGGCAATACAAATTGTCTAAGCGATCTGGTTGCTTTGTCCACCGAGGTGCCAAGATAAGTTCAGCTGAAGAACATGACAAGATACCTCCACTCCCCGAGAGTAAGGCAGAAATCAACAATACTCTCCCCCGAGCAGAGTTGGTCTCCCATCAACCCTAACAAGGCACAGTATCCCAAGCAAGTCAGCAACGCTCTCCCCCAAGCAGAGTTAGACCACTGTCAGCCTTAAGGAAGTGTGTATCCCCATAAGGTCTCAACATTCCCCAACGGAGTACACAAACATTCCTAACAAGCATCCTCGGCAATCTTGATCTAAGATTGTTCCCCGGCGGAATACCGGACATCCAGTGGAGCCATTCCTCAGTCCAATCTGAAAAGTTTCCCCAGGAGAGTTCAAACAATATCCCCAGTAGATTCTGGAAGCTTATCACCTGCAGAGTACGAACGCTCCCCCAGCTTTATTCCAAGGTTATTTCCCCACCAAAGCTTATAACTGGGTTATCCTCAGCCAATTGCCACGGAAAGATCGTCCCCGGCGAAGTCTTCCTATCCCCAGCGGAGTTCATCAAATCTTCCAACGGAGCTTAACAATGGTATCCCCAGCGGAGTTATCATCAACCTCAGCAAAGTACCTCTCTTTCCCCCACAGAGTTCACTCCCCGCAGAGTAATCTACTCGCCAAGTTTATTCCCCAACGGAGTCATCTTCTCCTACCGGTATACTTGCAACCATCATCCCCAGCGGAAACAAAAAGCTCTACTCTTTAACATCAGCCCAGGATTTGACTTCCCGACATCCGTCAAGGATTTGTTTTCCTAGACAAAAATACATTCATGAACATCACATCTTCATACATTATAGCATGCCCATACGCATCATGGACATACAATCTCATTTATTCCGAGAACATCACGCATTTCATACATCATGACATTGCATACAACTAATGTTTTGTCTTTTCAGGACAAAGGTCAGTACAAAGATGATTACTATCAACTGTCGCAATTCCAGATTCGATACCTGTAACTAGTTAGGGTGTATCTGTTGACGAATAATTCCAGACTCAATTCCTGTATCTTGCCAGGGCACGTCTGAAGAGTTTGAAGATCTGATTCCTGTATCCTGCCAGGGTGTATCTGTTGACGACTAATTCCAGACTCGATTCCTGTATCCTGCCAGGGCACGTCTGAAGAGTTTGAAGATCCGATTCCTGTATCTTGCCAGGGTGTATCTGTTGACGACTAATTCCAAACTCGATTCCTGTATCTTGCCAGGGCACGTCTGAAGAGTTTGAAGATCTGATTCCTGTATCCTGCCAGGGTGTATCTGTTGACGACTAATTCCAGACTCGATTCCTGTATCCTGCCAGGGCACGTCTGAAGAGTTTGAAGATCCGATTCCTATATCTTGCCAGGGTGTATCTGTTGACGACTAATTCCAGACTTGATTCCTGTATCTTGCCAGGGCACATCTGAAGAGTTTGAAGATCCGATTCCTGTATCCTGCCAGGGTGTATCTGTTGACGACTAATTCCAGACTCGATTCCTGTATCCTGCCAGGGCACGTCTGAAGAGTTTAAAGATCCGATTCCTGTATCTTGCCAGGGTGTATCTGTTGACGACTAATTCCAGACTCGATTCTTGTATCTTGCCAGGGCACGTCTGAAGAGTTTGAAGATCCGATTCCTGTATCCTGCCAGGGTGTATCTGTTGACGACTAATTCCAGACTCGATTCCTGTATCCTTCCAGGGCACGTCTGAAGAGTTTGAAGATCCGATTCCTGTATCCTGACAGGGTGTATCTGTTGACGACTAATTCCAGACTCGATTCATGTATCTTGCCAGGGCACGTCTGAAGAGTTTGAAGATCCGATTCCTGTATCCTGCCAGGGTGTATCTGTTGACGACTAATTCCAGACTCGATTCCAGTATCATGCCAGGGCACGTCTGAAGAGTTTGAAGATCTGATTCCTGTATCCTGCCAGGGTGTATCTGTTGACGACTAATTCCAGACTCGATTCCTGTATCCCGCCAGGGCACGTCTGAAGAGTTTGAAGATCCGATTCATGTATCCTGCCAGGGTGTATTTGTTGACGACTATATTCTAGACTCGATTCCTGTATCCTGCCAGGGCACGTCTGAAGAGTTTGAAGATCCGATTCCTGTATCCTGCCAGGGTGTATCTATTGATGACTAATTCCAGATTCGATTCCTGTATCTAGCCAGGGCACATCTGTGAGCAACTAATTGTAGATCTGATTCCTGTATCCGGCCAGGGCACATCTACATAAAGAGTTTGAAGATCAACTCTTGTAACAGGCCAGGTAATTATTTTTCTTTCTCAGGTACGCAAGTTCTCGCTAAGGAATCTCTTACGCAATTGACACATAGATGGCATCTATAAGCCCATCCACATATCGACAATCTCCAAATGGCATCCATAAGCCCATTCCCGACAAAGTTCTGTCACGCTTCCGGATGGCATCTATAAACCCATCCTCCCATTCACCATCTCTCCAAATGGCATCTGTAAGCGCATTCCCACCATCACACTGTTAACACTCTACTATGTGAGTGTAAATTTCTGGGCACTCTAGTGTTCAATCATCTTCCACCTCCGGATCACGAAAGGCACGCCAGCCAATCTACATCCTCAGGTTTAAGAAGATTGAACAGGGGCAACTGTTGTACCCCAAAATTTTCCCTCCCATACTCTTCAAGATTTGGCAAGATCATGGTACAAAATCTCTCAAGGGTTGCACAGTCCAATGGCCTCCTAACACAGTCAAAATTAGGGTTTTGGTTCTTGCAAATAAAATGAGGTTTTCAAGGGTCCAATCAAGTCCCATATGCTTACATGTATTGTCAAGCATCCATATGTCAAGTTTCAAGACTCACAGCATCAAATTGCACAGTCAAAAGCCCTAATTGCTCCACAGTCAACTGCAGGGGCAAAATGGTCATTTGACAGTCAAAAGTCAAAAATTTTGGTCAACATCTTATCTTGAAGCCACAATCATCATTTGATCAATTCTTGATCATGATTCCACAAGCATGGCTCAAAAAGTCTCAAGATGCAAAAGTTTTTATTTTTGGACAGCTGAAAAGTCAACTGCAAATTGACCAAGGCATAACTTTTTCATGGTTTATTAGAAAAATCCCATACAAAGCTCATTTTGAAGGGGATGACATTTCCTACAACTCATCTTCACACTCCAAGTACAATAAATTCTCTCACAAAAAGTTATCAATTTCAACATTATGGGTCATTTTCAAAAGTCAACAAAAAGGCACTTTAATTCAAAGACCATAACTTGAGATTGGTAAATCAAAATGACATGGTACCAAAGGCATTGGTTAGAGGACTTAAAGACCTTTCCAAAATGTCCAAGAACATGTTCATAGCTTCAAAATTGAGCAAGATATGCATTGGAGAAGTTGGAAAATTTTTGGGAATTTTGAAAAGTCAACATTGCCTAAAAAGCTTCAATTTTGCTAATGGGCCTCAAATTCTTTCTTGAATCATTACCCAAAGCCTATGCACGACCCATTGAGCTCAAAATAATTTATTTTCTTATTTTTAATTAATTAATTGAATTTTTATTATTATTAATTCATTTAATTGGTTTTAATTGTAGAAAAATATCAAAGCTTGGTTGTCAAATCTTTTTATGCAGCAAATACACTCCATATATGCTAAAGATTTCGTGCATCACTCAAGGGGACATGATCTTCCATAATTGGCAAGGTTTCCATGGAAAAAGATTGAAAAAAGATATGATTAGCAATCAAACATTCAAGTCATAATGCCATGGACTTGTGGGCTTATTTTTGACCTAAAATCATTCACATACATATGCAAGAGCTAACCCTACTCAGACATACACGAAAAAGCTGCTGAAGCCATATAACCAATTTGCAAAAAATAGAGAAAAATTGTGAAACTGATTTCCTACTTGCAGGATAATTCAAGGCCAAAAATTGTTTCCAATACGTTGCCTAGGTCTCCAGGAAGCGTTTGCAATCAAGAATCAATCCAAACACGCAAGGAATCAGAGAATACAAGTGACACGGTTTGCTTTATTTTCCAGATTTGCACATCACGATTCATGCACTTTTAATACATTTGGTTGATTGTTTTGTGTTCACAGCATTCAGGCAAAGCTTTTGGTATGATTTAATTCCATTAATATGCCTTGAAACGCCAGTTACCATGGACGACATCTAGGGTTTTCAAAGCTTGAAAATTAGGGCTTTGCATATACTGTGAAATTAGACCTCCAGACCAACATAGACAAACTCGTTGCAACAAGACGAAACTATTAAGGCCATCGCGCCCTTTTTATATTGAGTGTAGGCCTAATCGCTATTTTCATATTTCCAGTTTGTGGGGGTTTAAAACCCCCGTTATTTACTCTTTTTTTGTTTCAGAACAGATGAAGAAGATGATGCGTGGATGGACGTGAGTGGTGAATTCAAATATGTGGCGCGCGTTTTCTTAATTCTAGCATAATTACTATTTTACATATATTACTTTTGTTGTCTATTATATGTACAAATGCGTTTCACAGCTCAGTTGGTGGAGGACGTGCCTTGTAAACGTTGGGACCTGGGTTCGATTCCCAGGTCCCCCATATAATTATTGTTATTTTTCTTAATCCATTCCAATGCAGCAATGACTCAATGGTCCACCATACGTCCTCATGCGCTGGCTTGCCAAGTGGACATGAGAGCAATATGAAGGCCAGGAGATGGAATCCACGGTGTACTCTAGTCAACTAATGTGCATACAATCCTGAAAGGTCAAACGTAGCTTGTGTTCTTGGGCCTGAATTACTTCCAAAAAACCTCCACATGGGCCTGATACCCCCCTTGGTTTGTACAAATTAATTTTCTTTTTCTTTCTAATTCTTTTAATTGCTTTAATTATTTTTCTTAATTCCCCATAAAATTAATTTTCATAATAAAAACAGAAAATCAAAAATACAAAATATTTTAATTATTTATTAATTTCCTCACTAATTTATTTTTGTAAATAAATAACTAACAATTAACTTTAGTTTAATTTAGGTTTTAATTTTAATCCTTTTTCTTAATAAATAAAATTACATAGAATTAGGTTTTTGACACTTTTTTTCTTAATTAATTATTTTCATCATTATTTATTATTGTTATTAATTACTATTATTTTTGTAAATAAACATGTAAATTAATTAACTAGTAAATTAGGTCAACTTTGATATTTTTTTGTTAATAATTAAAGTAGGTTTAGAATTAGGGTTTTCACTTGATTTTATTTTCTTTATTTTCATAAAATACCAAAAACCTAAAAAACACTCTTTCTTTTCTTTAATTAAATATTAATTAGGCTTTAATTTAATTTAATTTCTCAAAAGGGTCAAAACCCTCGGACGTCCGTTTAATTCTTTTCGCGCATTATTTTTCTTATTGATTATTATGTAACTGTTCAAGGATGTAATAGTAATTAGGTTTATCTCTTTTCTTTTACTTTCCGCACTTTTATCAAAAACGGGTCTTTGTATTTTGGCGATGTATAGACCCGCGCCTTGTAATAGCGTAGCTTTTATCTTTCCGTCTTTTAAATTTTCTGCACTCTTAAATTCTAAATTGCATGGAAGAATGTATGGTAACTAAAAACAAAGCGTAGCTCACAATGCCGTGATCAAAGATAACCGTTAACATGAAAACAACACACAAATACACACACCACTTCTAGGGTACGCCTCACTCGTTGCCTTCGAAACGTGGTCGTCAAGTATAGGACGTTTTAGCGGTCGCTCTTATGTCCATGATCCAGTTGCCTCGAAACAGTTGCCTCGAAACAGTTACCTCGAAACGGTTACCTCGGATTTAAAAAAAGGATCTAGGACATAAGGGTAGCTTCTAAGGTGTCCTGCTGTTGCTTCGGTGACCACACTGTCCCTACAATCGAATTGACCCGAACACCTCCAACGGTGGTGTTACCTACCTTTCAATGGTGGGATGGCACTACCTTAAGGACTTTTACACAGCCTAATTCCTTAGGGTAGGTAGATGACTCATGGATACTTGCTCTATTCAAAAACAAATCAAAAATCTTTTCACACTGACACTTTCAAAAGTTTTCAAAACAAATTTTTCAAACACTCTTGAGGACAGATACAAGAGTCATTCAGAAATCTTTCAAAGAAACTTTTTCAAACCCACTCACATTTTGAAAAGCAAACATCATTTTGAAAACATAAGATCAAGTATCTAAGAGCCCATGGATAACCATGGATAGAAAGGGTGTTAACACCTTCCCTTTCTATAAATCTACCTCCCGAACCGAGAAACGTTCTCATAAGGAATTTTGCTGTGCTTTTGTCCTGTCCATGTTGGAGAAAATAAAACACGGTGGCGACTCTTTCTTCCGCGACATTTTGCGAAACCAGCTAAAACAGTCAGTTCTATTTCCACCGATCACACCTGTCCAGGGGAAAATTGTGACAGTCCGTGGCGAGGAGGAATACATGATAAGCCATCTTAATTATTTCCGCTATGTGGAATTAGATGGTGAATTCATCGAGACCCCCTTTCAGAACTTTGAAGAGGTTTCTCCTGAGGTGGCGGTAGCCAAGACAATGACTTTTGTGACCATCATTACCAAACCTGTGTCCCAGATGTCATCCCTTAAAGATGCAAAGGCTGTAATTGAGGAAGGAGGGAGCACTATATGGGGTCAGCTGCCAGATTTTCCTTACAAGACAGATAAATTCGGCTTGGGTTTCACTGCTTCTGCTCAAAAGGTTGTGCGCCGCTCCCAGGCTAGAGGGCCACCATTGAAGATCACCCATCATAGAGTTCATGCTTTGGAGGATGGTGAATATGAGAACAACTTTGAAGATTGGATTTTCCCGACCGTTGAAGGAGGACTATGCAATTGGGAGGCAAAGGACTTCGTTCCCATTACTTTCATCAATCAGTCATTTATCTTTCGAACATTTCTATTGGTCTGTAATAATTAGTAAACAATTCGTACACTCTTTTGCCTTGTGCCTTACCCGAGGTACATAGGTCCGTTTGTAAGGGTTTGATTTTTCATCTTCATATTCCATTTTTAATGAATCATGGATGTTTTCATATATAAACTTTTGTGTTCATTCTCTTCCTTTTTACATTTTTATTTGTTTAAAGGTGGCTATCCCTTACACACACCCACACTCACAAAATGCAGGTACCCATCCACTCGAGATTCCATGGGTAACAATTCTTCTATGGCCTTCAGTGACTCTGAAGATCTGGTCAATCATGCCGAATACGAAGGTGATGAAGACTGTGGAGTGCCTGGAGAGTTGGCTAGACTGCTGCAACAGGAAGAAATGGCTATTCTACCTCACTAGGAGTTGTTAGAGACTATCAACTTGGGAACAGAGGAAGACAGAAAAGAAGTTAAAGTAGGTGCCAACCTAGAGCCAAATGTCAAGGAGCGTTTAGTTCAGTTGTTGAATGAATATGTCAAGATCTTCGCCTGGTCCTACGAAGACATGCCGGGACTGGATACAGATATTGTGGTTCACCGTCTCCCTACAAGAGAAGACTGTCCACCAATCAAACAGAAAGTCCGCCGAATGAGGCCCGATATGTTTGAAAAGATCAAAGTCGAAGTGATGAAGCAGTTCAATGCTGGCTTCCTTGCTGTTACTTCCTATCCATAATGGGTAGCTAACATTGTGCCCGTGCCTAAGAAGGACGGCAAAGTGAGAATGTGCGTGGATTACAGAGACTTAAACAGGGCTAGCCCTAAAGATGACTTTCCACTACCGCACATTGACATCTTGGTTGACAATACAGCTCAGCACAAGGTATTTTCTTTCATGGATGGATTTTTAGGGTATAACCAGATCAAAATGGCCCCCGAAGACATGGAGAAGACTACTTTTGTTACACAATGGGGTACCTTCTGCTATAAAGTGATGCCATGGTAGCTTTGTTTCATGACATGATACATCATGAAATTGAAGTCTATGTAGACGACATGATAGCCCGTTCACAAACAAAAGAAGAACACCTCGACCATCTGCAAAAGATGTTTGTCAGATTGAAAGAGTACAAACTCAGACTGAACCCTAACAAGTTCACTTTCAGAGTCAGGTCCGGTAAACTCTTGGGATTCATCGTCAGTAACAAAGGCATCGAGGTTGATCCTGCCAAAGTCAAAGCTATACAAGAAATGCCTGCCCCTCGCATTGAGAAGGAGGTCAGAGGTTTCTTGGGACACCTAAACTACATTGCGAGGTTCATCTCTCACCTAACATTTACCTGTGAACCAATCTTCAAGATGTTGAAGAAAGATCAGGTGGTTAAATGGAATGATGACTGTCAAGTTGCTTTCGATGAAATCAAGGAGTATTTACTGGAACCTCCTATCTTGATGCCTCCCGTCGAAGGAAGACCGTTAATCATGTATCTGACTGTTTTGGAGAATTCAATGGGGTGCGTACTAGGCCAACATGACGAGTCTGGCCGAAAAGAGCATTCCATTTATTACCTTAGCAAAAAGTTTACCGACTGTGAGACCCGATACTCATTGCTCGAGAAAACTTGTTGCGCTTTGGTATGGGCTGCTCACCAGCTAAGGCAGTATATGTTGACACATACCACTTTACTGATTTCTAAGATGGATCTGATCAAGTACATCTTCGAGAAGCTTGCTTTATCCGGAAGAATCGCTAGATGGAAGATGATCCTCACCGAATATGATATACAGTACACAACCCAATAAGCTATAAAGGGGAGTGTGCTAGCCGATCATCTGGCCCATCAACCTATCGAAGATTACCAATCCATGAGGCTCGACTTCCCCGGCGAGGATATCATGACAGTGGATAACATTGAAGAGAGCAAACCGTATGACGGACCTGAACAAGGATCCCGATGGACTCTGTACTTTGATGGTGCCTCTAACGCACTTGGCAACGGTATCGGTGTTGTGCTTATCTCTCCAGAAGGTTGCCATACACCTTTCACTGCTAGAATCTGCTTCAGCTGCACCAACAACATGGCCGAGTATGAAGCTTGTATCTTTGGTCTCAAGGCTGCTATTGACTTGGGAATCAAATCATTGATTGTATTTGGGGACTCAGCTTTGGTTATCAGTCAAATCAAAGGAGAGTGGGATACTAAACATCCAAACCTCATCCCTTACAAAGAACATGTCCTGACATTGTTACCACATTTCGAGCAGATCACCTTCGAGCACTTCCCGCAAGAAGAGAATCGGCTAGCAGATGCGCTAGCTACAATGTCCTCCATGTTTAAACTTAACTGGGATAATGAGGCTCCTCAAATCACCATCGAGCGAATGGACAAACCTGCTCATTGTCACGAGATTAATACCGAAGAAGTTGTGGACCGACCTTGGTTCCATGGCGTCAAAAGGTATCTCGAAGCACAAGAATACCCTGAAGGAGCTTCAGTCAATGACAAAAAGTTCTTAAGGAGGTTCGCAGCCAAGTTCTTTCTGAGCAATGGCATCCTATACAAGCGCAATCATGATTGCATCCTGCTCCGTTGTGTGGAAAAGGTTGAAGCTGAGCAGATCATGGCTGAACTACATAATGGCACCTTTGGCACCCACCAAGCGGTCATACAATGGCTAAGAAGATTCTACGGGCAGGCTATTACTGGTCTACCATGGAAGCTGACTGCCATCAACATTCCAGAACTTGTCACAAATGCCAAATCTATGCTGACAAGGTACATATACCTCAAGTTCCTCTCAATGTCTTAACAGCTCCTTGGCCATTCGCGATGTGGGGAATCGACATGATTGGAGAGATCAAGCCTACAACATCCAATGGACACTGTTTCATCCTGGTGGCCATTGATTACTTTACCAAGTGGGTCGAAGCAGCTTCCTTCGCCTCCGTTACAAAGAATGTGGTTGCCCGCTTCATCAAGCAGAACCTCATTTGCCGGTATGGTATCCCCGACACGATCATCACTGACAACGGTACAAATTTGAACAATACTATAATCACCGCTCTGTGCGAGCAGTTCAAGATTCAACATCATAATTCATCTCCCAATCGGCCTAAGATGAACAGTGTTGTCGAAGCTGCGAACAAAAATATCAAGAAGATCATTCAAAAGATGACAGTCACCTACAAGGACTGGCATGAGATGTTACAGTTTGCTCTACACAGGTACCGTACCACGGCACGAACATCAACTGGGGCAACACCCTATTCTTTGGTATACGACATGGAAGCTTTCTTACCTATCGAGGTTCAGATTCCCTCCTTGAGAATCATGAAAGATGTTGGTTTGAGTGAAGACGATTGGATTCAGACCCGGCTTGATCAACTTAACTTGATTGACGAGAAGCGACTTACTGCTGTTTGCCATGGTCAGGCGTATCAGAAACGAATGATCAAAGCTTTCAACAAGAAAGTCAGAAGACAAGTATATCAAGTCGGGGATCTTGTAATCAAGCGGATCATCTTGCCGCAAAGTGATCCCAGGGGCAAGTGGACTCATACCTACGAGGGACCATTTGTGATCAAAAACATATTTTCTGGCGGAGCAATGATCCTGACCACTATGGACAGCGACGACCTGCCGCACCCTGCGAACGCAGACATAGTCAAAAGATACTACGCATAAACGACCCGACAAGTTGAAAACCCGAAAGGGCGACTTGGGAAAAAATGGGCATCCCGGTGAATCGAAAACCCGGAAGGGCGATTTAGGCAAAAATTAGGGATAAATATAAAAAAATCTGTACACCCGGTAAGTTGAAAACCCGAAAGGGCGACTTGGGCAAAAAAGGGTTTCCCGGTGGATCGAAAACCCGAAAGGGAGGTCTAGGAAAAAGTTAGGAAATTAAAGCGTATGACTATGTCTCGTCGGATCACTTTAAGGACAAACTCTTCACCAGACAAGCTCTTGGCTTCTGATTGATCCAGTCATCTTCGGACGAAGCAACAAATGGACAAGATATTCAGAGTGACGAAGGTTATAGAAGAATGGGAACCCCATGGAAATTTTACACATAGCCACCTTTCTTTGTATAAATTTTTCTCATTTTTTTCATGACAACATTCTCTTACTAGGATGTCTGTCTCCTTTGTACGAAATACTTACACAAAGTTAATACAAAGATACTTCAAAGTGCAGAAAATTATTTGCCTTTTCTTTCTTTTTACACTTATGTTTTATTTGAAAACGTCCAATGGTTTATTAAATGAGCATATGCATTTGAATATAATCACCGGTTACAAATGAACGAAATGTGGAGAAAAAAATAATTACTGATAGGTTGAAAGGATAGGAAAACGTCTTTAGGCTATTCCAAGAGAAATCCCCTGCAGTACATCATCGAGGTCCCCAGTGGAGCCATAACCTTGAAATACATGTCCCCCGCGGAGTTAAATTTCAAAATCCCCATCAGAACTAAGTTTCCAAACTCCCAATCCACAGCGGAGCCAGAAAACTTTGAACTACAGACCCTCGACGAAGACGAAACTTTCTTCCCCAACGAAGTCCAAAACTTCAACCCTTAAAGCCCCGGTAGAAGACCGTCCGGTTTCCTCCAATTCCCCAGAGAGTTGTCTTAAAACCAGAAAACTCCCTTGCAAGTTATCTTAGAACCTGACAGCTAACCAGACAACAGCTTCGGATAATTCCTCAGTAGATTGGCATACAATCCAAACTCTTGAAAACTCTCCAACAGAATAAACTTTCTCCCCACAGAGTTATTTCCCAACGGGTTGAAGATTCTCAATCCCCGGCTACAGTCATCAAGTTTCTCGGGACTCCCCAAGCAGGTTTCTCAAGCAGCACTCGACATTATTCTTACAACAGAATGTCTATCATGTTCCAACTTTAAAGGACTTGAAGGATCCTTATATCCCCAGGAAAGTCGTGAAGGGTCCTCACATTCCCACAGAAGTTGTCAAAGTTCTTGTTAATCCCCACAAATTGCCAAAGATTTTCTATCCCCAACAGTGGTCCAAGGATTTCTCATTTTCAACAATTGAAGGTTGTGGAATTCCCGACATCGGTCCAGGATTTATTTTCCCCGGCAGCAGTCAAGGATTTATTTTCCTCAGCAAGACAGATAATCCACTTACATGCGCATACATTACATTCATGTATGATAAACATTGATAAAACACATTTTATTGCATCATACATGTCATGCAACATAACTTTGTGTTTCAGCTAACATTTTACCCTTTTCAGAATAAGATTAAAAGCTATCTTTAACAACTATTCAAAGATTTCAGATACAGTATGGATACACTCCAAGACATGGAAGTTATTCTGCTACTCATTCGGATCTCTTATTCAGATACAATATGGATACACCCCAGACACGGAGGTCATTCTATTACTCATTCAGAATTTCAAGTCAAGATACAGTATGGATACACCCCAGACACGGATGTCATTCTACTACTCATTCAGACTTCAGCAATCAGATACAGACTAGATACGCTCCAGACACGGAAGCCATTCTATTTCTCATTCAGATTCAACTATCAACTTCAGGTTCAGATGCATTCCAGACACGGAAGTCATTCTGTCACTTGTCCAGATCCCAGTTACAGTACAAACACACTCCAGACACGGAAGTCATTCTTCTACTCATACAGATCTCAACTTCAGATACAGTCCAAATACGCACCAGACACAGTTGCCATTCTGTCACTCATTCAAAAGTTTCCCCAGCTCAGAGATACTCCAGACACGGATGTCATTTTGTTCGCTCATTCAGATTTCAGATTCAGATACAATACAGATACACTCCAGACGTGACAATCATTCTGTTATTCATTCAAGAATCAAATACAGTTACAACTTGGATACGCTCCAGATACGGACGCCATTCCCTTGCTCATACATATCCGATCTCCAGATACAACTCAGATACGTTCCAGATACGGATACCATTCTAATGTTCATTCTCCTGATTTTCAACAAACATCCTTGGATGGCATCTTTAAGCCCATCTCCAAAAAGATTCAATCATCTCCAAATGGCATCTTTAAGCCCATTTCCTCAACCTACATTTTGACGAGTGCAAATTTACGGGCACTCTAGTGTCCAATCATCTTTTACCTTCGAGTCACGAAAGGCAAACTCGCCAATCTAACTCTTCAGGTTCAAGAAGATTGAACAGGGGAAGTTGTTGTACCCCAAGATTTTCCCTCTCATTTTATCAAGATTTCCCCTCACAAGACTCTTTGGACTCAAGACCAAGCTAGGGTTTGCTCTGCTCAAGAAATCTCCTTGCACTGTTGACCTGAAATTAGGGTTTGAGTTTGCACAAGGATTTTTGGACTTTCAATGCTCAAAGTGACTTTCATACTTCATGTTGGACTTATAATATTTCCCATACGAAGTTTCAAGCTTTGAATCAAATTTTTGCCCAGTCAATTGCACAGTTGACCTAGAAATTAGTTGTATTGGGGAAAAAGTCAATTGTGGCCAATTTAGAGTCAAACCTCATAATTTTTTATCCACATCAATATTATAGACTCATATGAACCATTTGATCAAGTTTGGACCACAACTCCTCAAGAAATTTGATCAGATCATCAAAAGGGTAAAATGGTCATTTTTAGGGTTTTGACTACAGAAGGGCAATTTCTGATTATTTACCTAGCCAATGGCAAATTGGGTTCAAGCATGGATTCAATGACTCAATGGCATCATTTTTACCTAATCACAAGGTTCAAAAAATCTCAAAAGCATTGGATTGACAGATGAATTTTCCAGTCAACTGATCAAAAATCAACTATACACTGAAAAGTCAAACTTTGACTTTTTGGTCAAAATCAAGTGCCAAGGGTCATTTTTCATCAATATGTGTCAAAACATGAAACTTGTTCACCAAGAAACCTAATTTTGAAAATTAGGGTTTAAAATGGAAAATTTTCGTAACTTAGAAATTTTCTAAGTTATGAAAATTTCTTATTTTTTCCCAACTTTTCCCAACTTTTTCACCATGATGCAGTTGGATTAAAACAAAACTTCAAACATTAAAGTAGTATTCCTCCACGAAATCTATAACTTTGATTCACAAAGTTTTCCCAAAAGATGCTTGTATATCAAGTTATGATTTTTGGAATAAGGGTCCAAAAACTTTCTAACTTAGTGAAATTTTGCCCTAGTTTAGGCAGGATTTTGACCTATCTTCATGGAACTTTTTCACATAGTTCCACTTTGAATATAAAAATGCATTTCAAATATGGATTGTAGAGCATGTTACAAGCTTTCCAAAATGTATAAGAACTCTCCAAAATCATTTGTGTTTAGGGAGAATCGAAGGTTTGAATTTGGCAAAAAGTCACTTTGATCCATGGCATTTTTCACTATGCTACAAGTTGCCATTTCTGTCCAGCTTCATTTGTACTTGAATACAGGTCTCTAAACCCTTCCACACTCAAAAATTGAATGCAAACTCATTGGTTTAAGGCATTATTATGATCAATGGAAGTTTACACAAGGGTTTAATCTATTTTTGGCAAAAAGTGAACAATGCCATTTACATAAAGCATGCTTTATGTCAAACTGTATTTCTTGAGCCATACACCAAGCCTTTTGTTGCAAACAAGGCTCCCTAATATCAGGAAAAGTTCACCAACTTTGAGCAGCTAGAGTACAAGCCAGTACAAACATAGCATTGTCAATTCTCACTTTTACTTCAAAACCAAGTAAACTTGCAAAAGATCCATATCTTTGAAAATCTTATAAGAACAAAGTTTGTAAGCATTTGAACCAAGTTTTGCATATTTCCTTGATGCAGAAACACGAGTTATCCACTCCTCAAACACCCTTGACCATCAAAACACCAAAAACTTGCAAAACAGGGCAGCTTCTGCAGTTGCACCTCCATCTCACAAACCACTCGTGTGTTTTGTCCCAAACCTCTTCCAATACACTCTATACAACCCACCTAAGCTATCCCAACCATTGGCCATTGAATGTAACTCCATTTACAAGCTTCACCATTTCTGATTTCAGCTTGTGCAGGTTGACTTCTACAAGTTTATTCAAGCAAGCTCAAAGCAAACAAAGCATTGGGGAAGGTCAGAGGAAGTTCAGGCAAGCTCACAAACATCTCAGGCCTCACTGAAAACCCCTGCATTGCCATACTCGAGTTCAATTGAAACAGGTATTTTCCAACTTTCTATCTCTCTATTTAGGAATCATTAGGCTTAAGTTTGTGAATAAAAAATGTAGTACTCATTGCCCTTAAGTTGTACATATGCATAGATTTCATTTAAGTTAACTGTGTTGAGAGAATTTGATTGATGAACATTCTGAAAAAGTTAGGTTAAAAATTAGGGCCAGAGAAATTCTCTCTAGTCTTTGAGAGTTCGCTTAAGTTCTTTATATGGTTGGAATCATGTTGAAAAAAGCTATAACTTTTGTGTTGTGAGTTTTTGCTTTAGAGCACGTATACAGGATTTCCAGATTTGTACAAGAAGGTGCGCGTTTTTGTTTGAATGAAGGTTGAAGACGAAGTAGCTGGGTTGGGCCTGGCTATTTCTCAATTTTGGCGCCCCCCAGCTTGCTGATTGCACCCCCTGGCCCATTTCATTATTTTTTTTATATTTTTTCTATTTCTTTTTCATTTCTGACTTTATTTTATTTTTTCTAAACATAAAAAATTACCAAAAACATTTTCATAAATTTTCACATTTTATTTTGTATTTTTTATTATTTTTTCTAACATAAAAAATAGTTTTCTTAAATAATATACTTTTATTTTTTCTCAATAAACTTGTAAATACTACAAAAAAATATTATACTTTTATTTTTATTATTTATATACTTAAATAATATTTTTTCTAACATATTTTTATTTTTTGACATTTGTATATATTTTTATTTTATTATACATAAACAAATATTATAATATATACATATTCTTAAACCAAAAAATTAGGGTTTTTACCCTTAACAAAAATAACCTTTTATTTTCTTATTTTTTTAATACATTAAATATTTTATTTTTACATACATAAAAATAAACAAAGACATTTTTTACATATTTATAATATATTGCATATTTATTTAATTGTCTATTTAAATATTTGCTTATTTATTGTTTGATACAAAGAATTCAATTTGGATGTAATAGTTAATCTTAGGGTTTTATTTTCTTACAAATACTCCTCATTCAAAATTGTATCCCCCTCCCCATATCAATGTTGTAATAGCTTAGATTTATTTTTACGTACTTTATGCTTTCAAATATTCCATGATAGAGATTAGGGTTTGTATGCAATATCCAAAATCAAAACAAATAGCTAGACCTAATACAAGACATAAAAGCATGTAAATTGACAACACAATCCACACATGCACCCCTAGGGTTTCATCCACTTGTTGCCTTTAAAATGTCCATGGTATGCATGTTGAGTATCTTGGCAAAACAAAAACAAAACAAAAGATCATAGTCCATTGATGACGCTATCTTGGTTGCCTATACAAAATGATCTAGTCCCTCAAAAAACTTGCTAAAAGATACTTAGCACAATTGCTATCATGGTCAATACGATGACCCGCGCCTGTCCCGTTTAACATCCAAATACAAGGTTTTTTACCAAATGCAATGGTAAAACAACAATGTAAAAGGGTTAAAAATGTGTAGGAAAGATCTTTGAGTAGATAGGGTAGATGCTCTTAGTTGCTTGAACAAAACTTGCAAACATCCTTGCTATTTTCAAAAACACATCACAACACAATTTCAAAACATTTTCCAAAACAAACTTTCAAACAATTGAAACATTTTTCAAAAGACATACACCTTTGTATACATTCAAACAAGAATCATTACAAAGGTTTCCTAGACAAGGCCTCTTTTAAAAATACTTTCAAAACCACACACAAAGCGCCATTTCAAACAATTGAAAAGCAAAACAAGTGATCTAAACAAGTAACTAAGAGCCCATGGATAACCATGGATGAAAAGGGTGCTTGCACCTTCCCTTTTCATAATCTACCCCCCGAACCCAAGAAAACATCTCAAAGATCTTTCCTGTGCTTTTTGACCTTTCCTTTGGATAAAATAAAAAGTCGGTGGTGACTCTTACTAAACCAAAACATTTGAGAACACAAACGCAAAACCTCAAGTCAGTTCTCCCACCGTATCACAAATATATATAATAATAAATTCACCTATGTGAATTTTGAGATGGCGTCGTCTCAAAGTGAGGGCTGAATTTTCTCTCCCGAAAAATTCAAGAAACGTGAAAAGCACATGGCCATAAATAGTGTTAGGCAAGAGATGTAGGTAAAGAACAATAAAAAAGTGTGTGTAAGTTAATGCCAGTATAATGACATGGGATAACAGTTCAAAGAATTTCTACCTAACATTCTAATTAGGTTTTGTGTTGTCCTTACTAAGGTTAAGTTCAAATCGAAAGATACTTAACTGTATTAACATTCTTTGTTTCCCTTTTATGGAATTTATCTTGTCATTATTAGAACAACTAGGGGATTATTGTTGAATCAATATTTATCCACCTTCTCTTAACAACATAATTCTAGGAACTATTGGATTTTTGACAGAGTTACAATTCTACATATTGAATCTTTCCAAAACTTCTCTTGAATATTTCTTTTGGCATAAGTGAATTCCAGTTGCATTTTGACTTACTTCAACTCCAAGGAAGAACCTCATTTTACAAAGTTCTGTCATCTCAAACTCTTTCATCATGGATTGCTTAAATATTTCACATAGTTCTTCATTATTCCCAGTATATATCAAGTCATCAACATAAATACTTGCCATGGTTATTTTTTCCTCTCTTCTCTTAATGAATAAAGCATGGTCATGTTTACTCTTTGTAAATCTTTCTCGCTGGAAATAACTATCGATTATGCTAAACCATGTTCTTGGCGTCAGCTTTAAGCCATATAAGGCTTTGCTAAGCATATATATATATATATATATATATATATATATATATATATATATATATATATATATATATATATATATATATATATATATATATATATATATATATATATATATATATATATATATATATATATATATATATATATATATATATATATATATATATATATATATATATATATATATATATATATATATATATATATACCCTTTCTTCCTCTATGTATTTAATGAAGCCCTCAGGTTGATCCACATATACCTCTTCCTTCAATTCTCCATACAAGAAGGAACTTTTCACATCCAACTGGTACACATTCCATTCTTTTTTTGCCGCCACGGCCAATAAAATTTGAATTGTGTCCCATCGTACAACGAGAGCATATACTTCATTATAGTTTACCCTTTCTATCTGTGTATACCCTTTTGCAACAAGTCGAGCTTTGTACTTATCAACCTTACCTTCTTTATTTAATTTGGTTTTTTAAATCTATTTCACTCCAATTTTCTTGCCTTCTATGATGTAATAGTTGTATGGTTGTAAAATTGTAGGTTAATATGTTGTTGGATTGGGGATTTTGAAGTGTTGATGTTTGGTTCTACAAAAGGTTATGTGATGACCTTGTGTGGTTGGTGAATGGTTGTATGAAATACATATTTGTGAATGGAAACTGGATTTTTTTTGTTTGATTCAAAATAGAAGAACAAACTCTACAAATATGATGAGAAAAAAAAAATATTTTGTGGTATGAAGTATGTTATTAGTAATAACTAATAAAAATGTTAAAAGATGATGATCAGTATTTTGCAATTCTAATGTGTTAATGAGCGGAGAAAAAGTATTTATAATACATAATTGTTAATGTAAATTAGACCATCAGTTTAACATTATATGTCAAAAAATAAATAAAGAAAAAGTTATGTATAAAAAAAGTGTGTTAGAACGAAAGTTGAAAATTGTTGATTTAAAAAGGGGAATCATCATATAATCATCATCTGATTATAACAATAAATCAATTTAAAAAAATGAATTTGACAAGGGTGGCTTCATATCGAAGGTTTAATCATCGGTCAAAAACAAGGTTAAAACCAAAGGGTTTAAAAACAAGGGAGGCTTCATATGAAAAATCATCGGCCAAAATTTTGAATAGAAAAACGCAAGAGTTTTGAAAATAAAATTTTGAAAAGTGTTAAAAATTGTGGATGTTGTTCTTAGGTCATTGTCTGTTCAAGACAACAACAACTTAAAATAAAAATTGTGTAGGTGTTCTCTTCAAGACAAAACTCTAGTATAAACTCAAAAAAAAAAAATTATAAGTTGTGAAATTCGTAGGTTTTCGTGGATGTTCTATCATGATGAATAAAAATCTTATTTATATATTTGAAATTAAGTTAAAACATTAAAAAAGAAATTATCCAAGATAAAAAAAGTCCAAAAGTTACTTTTGTATTAAAACAAATATTTAAAAATAAAAATTTTAATATTAAAATATTAATAAAAAAGAAAACGAAAAATTATTAATAAATAATTAAAAAATATATTTTTTAATGATTTTTTTGGAATAATGACAAAATGAAAGGAAATTAGAATAGATAAAATACAAAATTGTGGAAGGTGAAATTTGAACATATTACCTTCCATTTTCTTATCAATTATGCTATGCTATTTTATTCTAAATAAAAAAGCCACATGAAAGGATATGAAGGGTGATCTTACCGGATCAGACTTGGGCTGTCACAGCTGACTCGAACTGGATTTGAGTGAGATGGGGGGGTACCTGCAAGACACTCCGATGCTAAAATGGGAGACAAAATAGGCATGCAAAATGTACGTGGGTGCGTAATGAATGAATCACTGACCCTCTTGGAACATAGGGTATTTATAGCTCCCAGCGCTGGGCCAAGGTCCCCTTATTGGGCCGACCGGAACTGGCCCAATAAAGGAATTGCCAGGTTCTACGTGTGTATTAGGGACCTGCACGTGTTCCCCTTCCTGGATGATGCTCTGCGAAGAATGAGGAGGAACATGACGCGGTCTTTCCGGAGCTTTGGAGATCCCATAACGGTTGGAGTGGACAGAATCTGCCCTACGGGGAGGATGCTCGAGCCAGACTCGAGCTGGAGTTCCCCAAGTCGGGGACGCTGCTCATTGTGGGAAACGGAGGGCATTGCAGTTGTAGTCTATGGTCGGGCACGTTCGGTGATGGTCCGCTTGTGCGCACTCCCTGAGGAGCTGCTTGGATCTGGGCCTTTGTTTGCACTTTGGGCCAAGGTGGGCCCAGTCCAGAACAGGAGCCCCCCCAGGTCATTGTTCCTGGCACAAAATTTATGACTTGATCTCAGCTTGCCTTTTCCGCGGGGACCCAACGCCCGACCCCTGGGTTTGCCTTTTGAAGCGTACTCGAGGAACTCTCGCGGGGATCTCTGGGCTGCGTCTGTCAGACACGTGGTGTAGTCCTTGGGAACTACAATGCCTCCCTAGCAAATAGGGCCATCATTTCCTAGGCGGGTAGGTGTCGAGGATGGGGGAAGTTCGTGTCTCCCCGGAGCGACGTTTCACATTCCACGTCATCTCTATAAATAGGACCCTTGGGCCCATAATCTGTTTTTCCTCTTCACGCTCCTCCCTATTTCTCTGTTTCCGCTTCCGTTGTTTCCCATAACGCTGTGAGACCGTCGCACCCTTCGCCGTTGATTACTCTCGCCACCGTCGTTTGTACCCCTCTTCTTTCCAAGTAAGTGTCCCTTCCTCCTGTTTTTCTGTGTTGTAGGTAGCTCTGACGATATTTTTGATGTTAGAAATCTATATTTTGGAAGTAATGCCCGGTAGATTCAAGCGCGCTAGGCGCCTGATTCATGAGTGTGCTCGAGATACTCATAGTTTAGGCACGTAATTCATGATATTACCCGTGATATTCATATTTTAGGCATATAATTCATGATATTTCCCGTGATATTCATAGTTTGGTCGGCATACTCATGAACTGGTCGGGATATTCATCCTTTTAGGAAGTGTGTAGGGTAGTCTTCTCGCGGTATTCTAGCGTCGGGTAGGCGAAGTCAGGAACTTGTTCGAGTGATTCATGATTTTCCCGGGACGCTCATGTTACGCTCGTGTTATCCCTGGTGTGTGGTCGGAGCTGGGGTGTTAGTGTTCGGCTTTTAGTCTGAATCATTGTGTACTTCTCCCCGCCTCTGTGGCGAGCACGCGGATTTGCTGTCGAATTCACCGGTTTCCTGTGCTTTACAGGTAGATGGACGATAATCTAGAATCCTCGAGACATAATGACATCGAGGAAACAAGTACAGAAGAGAACGTCACATTAGTCGACACCATTGACGACCCTACGTTGGACTGGGTGGGCGCCGAGCCTCAGGGGATTGCCTCGGCGTACTATCATCGTAGTCGGCGTGCTTATACTATCGTTGAGCATGACAACACTCAAGAAGGCTTTCAAAAGAATTTTAGGATAATGAGGCCGACGATTGACGCCCGTATCTGCTTGGAGTTTACTGAGTATGCATTCCCTATGTACGAGATCGTGTTCAGGGATCTCGGTCTTAAGCTACCCTTTAGTGACTTTCAAGTCAGGGTGTTTAGTCATCTGAACCTGGCCCCTTCGTAGCTTCACCCCAACGCGATCGCCTTCCTTCGGGCGTTCGAGCTGACCTGCCGTTTCTTGAGAATTGGGGCGACGATTCCTCTTTTCTTAAGGGTCTTTCATCTGCAACGTTAGTCTCGAGGAGGCAAGCACAACTGGGTATCCCTAAAACAGTCGAAGAGGCTGTTCAGGATGTACATGGACTCGGTGAGGGATTTCAAAGATAAATGGTATGTGCTGCAGCCGGTCACCCAAACTGCCCTGGACTCTTTATTCGAATCGGAAATTGTGGTGGTCGACGGGGACGGGGAGCCCCTCGTGGATACTGAGGGTAGTCCTGCAGTCGGGTGTATTTCCAAGTTCTCGATCCATGGGTGCTCGGGTCATTACGAGCATGGCACCGGGCACTATCATACACCCGCGGGGAGCATGAGTGTCGAGGATGAGGAGGCCTATGATGTCCTTTGCAAGTTTGTTGATAGCTTCTTCCCCGCCCGGTGGGTCACGAGGGAAGGGGATGACATTCATGATGAGGATGGGTACCCGACGTTCGAGGCGCGTCCCATCAACACCAAGGCACTCGCTGAGTGCCAATCCTACAGGCAGGCTGTAGATCTGCTAGGTTTCTCGCTTCTGCTCTTATTATTTTATTCCATTTTTATTGCTTTTGCTCGCTTGTAGCTAACCCGGGTTCGCTCCTTTTTGCAGGTCACATGGATGAACGACGAGAGAGGTTATTGAAGCTAACCCAAGACAAGAAGATAAACAAGAGGCTGGTGAGGGCACCGCAAGCCACAAGAATGGGCCCGCCAACCAGTTCGGGCGGAGATGCATCCAGTGGGTCCTCGGGCTCTCCCGATGCCGAGCAACCCACCGAGCTGGTTACCAGGAAGAGGAGTCGGACTGAGAGCAGGTCGGAGATTGGTGACGAGCCCATAGCTGCCCGGGCCTTCGGCTTACCGCCCTGTTTTGCAGAAAAGGATTTCTTCGAGGGGTTTCCTCTGACTGTGAGTGATAATGAGGCCGAGACTATTAAACGAATTGACAAAGAAGGCCGAAGGAAACACCTCGTCGCCAGCATGGTCGGGGTGGTGAAGATGGCCGAGATGGTTGTGGTCCTTACCGGGGAAGGATCAGACTCCTCAGACCGTGTTAGGGAGTTAGAATCAGAGAAGGCTGCTTTTGCTGCCAAATCTCGCAAGTTAAAGGCGGCCCTCGAGCGGTCCGAGGAGATGTTTCGTGAGCAGGCTGACCTGTTGTCAGGGGAGAAGGAAAAGACTGTGGAGGCTGCCGAGGAGAGGGATTGCCTCCAACTTGACAAGGAATGGTTGGAGAGCAACAACCAACGGTTGTCCAAGGAAATCGAGGAGCTAAAGGCCGTTATGCTTCCTGCTGATGACGAGCCGGAGGAGATAACATCTTTGTGTACCCGTTCAGATTTGGTTGCCTGTATCCACCTTCTCGAGTCAGACTGCGTCGGTGCCTTAGCCGATGGGTTCGAGGCTGCGGTCAGTCAGCTGTCCGTCCTGAATCTGGGCATGAACACCGAGGGAGTCAGGTTCCTATCCCAGATTATTGATGGTCAGGTCGTGCCTCCTCCCGAGTCTCCTGATGTAGGTGCCGGTAGTCCTGGGGATGTTTAGCATTAAGTTAATGTTTGGGCCTGCGTGCCCGTGTATTTCTATGTTTTTGGGGCCCGCGTTCCCGTGATAATTCTTGATTTCTTTTGGCCGTTGTGCCATGGTTTGTAACCTTGAACGTCGTCGGATTTCTCGGTCGGTTCATTATTAACTATTTTGTGCGTGTTTTTCTTTTTTATGGATGTTTATCTTGGCAATAATTTGCTCGTATCCAGGCTAGCGCTCGACTGCTATTTTCATAACAAATATTTTGATGAAGTTTTGTTCTCGAGCGAAGATATCCTTTCGACCCTTTTGATTGTTCGACACACTTCGAAATGCGTCGAATACGCGGAGTGGGATCCGTGTGTCGGGTGCATGACCCAGATCGGGGTCCTACGCCCGCGGCGTGAAATGTCCATCACAAGCTGGGTGTTCTGCCTTGCGATAGTGGAGCTCGATCGAGGTGTCCTTGCCGGGTATAGTCGTTCAGCTTGTTGGGTGAACGAAGATACGTCACTTGGTGGTCGGTAGGTCGGGTCCATACCTCGACTCGCCTACGTGGTTGAGACTTTTCCCCTTTGTTGGCTAAGGGTGGATGTTTCGACGGAAAAAGTCCACAGTGGTTGATGGCTTTAGCTATAGTACTGTTTTAGCTTAGCAACATTCCAGGGTCATGGTAGCGGTTCTCCGTCTAACTGCTCGAGGTAATACGCTCTGGTGCCCGTAGCGCCTTGGACGCGGTATGGTCCCTCCCAGTTTGCGGCCAATTTCCCTTCGCGCGAATCTTTTTGGTTCCTTCGCAAGACTAGGCTGCTGATCTGGAACTCGCGTCTGATGACTTTGTGGTCGTGACGCAGGGCTACTCGTTATTTCAAAGTGGCCTCGCGCAGGGCTGCCCCCGATTGAATTTCCTCGACCAGATCGAGCTCGTCCCTAAGGGCTTCATCGTTCATTTCCTTATCGAGAGGCATCTCTGTCCGCTTGGAGGGTTCCCTGATTTCTATGGGGATGACGACCTCGGTGCCGTATGTTATTCGAAAAGGGGTTTCACCCGTCGTTGAGTGGGGTGTGGTGCGGTAGGCCCATAAGACGCTGTGTAGTTCCTCGACCCACCCCCTTTTTGCTTCACCTAGCGGGAGTTTGAGTCCTCGTAGGATGACCCTGTTGGAGGCCTCGGATTGCCCGTTGGTATGGGGATGCTCGATTGAGGTAAAATGTTGTTTGGTCCCGAGTTTGGAGACGAAGCTTCGGAACCCTTGGTCGGTGAATTAGGTGTCGTTGTCTGTGATCAGCGCCTTCGGGATCCCAAATCGGACGAGGACGTTTCGCTTGTAGAAGCGGAGGATGTTGTGCGAGGTGATCTTCGCAAGGGCCTCGGCCTATATCCATTTCGTGAAGTAATCCACGTCCACAATAAGGAACTTGTTTTGGTACGTCCCTTGTACGAATAGTCCGAGGATATCCATCCCCCACCAGGCAAATGGCCACGGGGATGACAGTATGCTAAGCTCGTGAGGGGGAGCGAGATGCGTGTCGGCGTGCTTCTGGAACTTGTCACACTTCTTAATGTGATCTTTGGCGTCCTGTTGCATTGTTGGCCAATAGTACCCCGCTCGTAGAGCCTTCCTTGTCAGGGACTTACCGCCCATGTGTTGGCGTTAATCCCTTCGTGTATTTCCCGTAATACCTCGGGGACTTTGGATTCGTCGATGCACTTCAAGAGGGGAATGGAGAATCCCCTGCGATACAACTTGTGCTCGAGCACCACGTAGGAGCACGCTCGTTGTTTGGTTGTGGTCGCTTCTGTCCGGTCCGAAGGGAGCTCGCCCTTTGTCAGAAAGTTGTACAGCGGGGTCATCCAGCACGAAGCGTCTCCGACAGCGTGTACCTCGACGGGGGTCGAGGTTCTTTCGATGCTTGGGAGCGATAGGGATTCTTGTATGAAGGATTTGTTCCCGCCCTTCTTTCTTGTGCTTGCGAGCTTCGAAAGTATGTCGACCCTTGTGTTTTGCTCACGCGAGACGTGCGATATTTCTGCATAGTCGAACTTCCTCATGCGTTCTCTGATTAATTTTAGGTATTCAATGAGGTTGTCGTTTTTAGCCTGGTAACTCCCTTGGACTTGGGAAGAAACGAGTTGAGAGTCCGTGAAAATTTGTACTTCACGTGCCCCTAGGTCCTCGGCTAGCCTCAGTCCCGCGAGCAGGGCCTCGTACTCTACTTGGTTGTTCGAAGTTGGGAAGGAGAGGGTTAACGAGTGCTCGATCACCACGCCCTCCTCGTTTTCTAGGAGGATCCCGACGCCGCTTCTGGATAAGCTGGAAGCTCCGTCGACGAAGATGGTCCACTTGTGCTCTTTCCCTGCGGGGGAGTTGTGAGCGGTCATTTCTGCGACAAAGTCGGCCAGGGCTTGTGCCTTTAGGGCTTTCCTTCTCTCGTATTGAATGTCGAACTCGGAGAGCTCCAAGGACCACTTCAACATTCGACCCGCCATGTCAGGTCGACCTAAGAGCTGTTTCACTGGTTGGTCGGTTCGTACTATGATTGTGTGAGCCAGGAAATAGTGTTTGAGTCTCCTCGCCGCGTTGACGAGGGATAAAGCTACTTTTTCTATCTGTTGGTATATGCTCTCGGGCCCTTGTAGCGCTTTGCTCGTGAAATAAACGGGCTTTTGTCCGTCAGTGGTCTCGCGGATGAGAGCCGCGCTGATGGCTTCGTTTGAGATGACCAGGTATAAGAACAAAGGTTCCCCGTCGACTAGTCGAGACAGTACGGGCGGTTGGGATAGGTTTTGTTTTAGGTGGTGCAACACCTGTTCACATTCCTCGGTCCATTCGAAGGCTGCCTCTTTACGAAGGAGTTTGAAGAAGGGGAGGGCGTGCTGAGCGGATCTCGCGACGAAGTGGGACAGCAAGGTGAGCATGCCATTCATGACTTGTATTGACTTTTCGACATGGGTGTCGTGAGGTCAGAGAAGGCTCGACAATTGTCGGGATTGGCTTCAATTCCTCATTCTGTCAGGTAAAAACCGAGGAATTTCCCTGCCTTGACCCTGAATGTGCACTTCTCGGGGTTGAACCTCACTTACATTGTCTCGCTTGAGCAAAGACTGCTTTGAGGTGGGCCGCATGGTCAGTGTCTGCTCGGGATTTGACGATCATGTCGTCCATGTAAACCTCGAGCATGTCCCCGATTTGGTTGTGGAACACTTTGTTCATCATACGTTGGTATGTCGCCCCTGCGTTCTTCAGACCAAAGGGCATTACGTTGTAGTAATAGTTGCCCGAGCTGGTCATGAAAGTAGTGCAATGCTTGTCGCTTACGGCCATTGGGATTTGGTTATAGCCTGAATATGCATCCATGAACGACAGTATTTTGTAACCGGCCGAGTTGTCGACCAACATGTCTATGTTTAGTAAAGGAAAAGCATCTTTCGGGCATGCCTGATTGAGATCATTATAATCAACACACATTCGCAATTTTCCATTATTCTTTTTGACTAGTACAACATTTGACAGCCAGGTTGAATATCGGGCTTCAGAAATAAAATTTGCCTCTAAGAGGTCTTTTACAGCTTTTTCAGCAGCCTCTATTTTTTCCAGAGACTGCCTATGTCTACGTTGTACTACTGCCCTAACGGCTAGATCTATGGCAAGACGGTGACAAGCGACCTCGGGGTCGAGTCCGGGCATCTCTGCAGTGCTCCACGCGAATAAGTCAGCATTCTCGTGTAAGCAAGCTTTGATTTACTTCCTTGCCAGGTCGGAGAGGTCGGTACCGATCTTCACTCCTTTGCTCGCGTCCTCGCCGAGAGGGACGAGCTCGAAGTCCCCGTCCGGAATTGGTCAGAGGGGGACTTCCTCGCTGCTGGGAGGCTCATCCTGGTCGAAGCGGGTGTCCGGGGCTATGGAGTCGACCTTTGGGGGAGCTCTCTGCTCTTCTGCCTTGACGGACTCTGTCTTCTCGGGCTCTGGTCATGTCGTTGCTGGTCTCTTGGCGGGCCTTGTCCCAGTGTCGACCGTGTCGCGTCCCTTGGATTCCGCGTTGAAACACCTTTGAGCAGCGGCCAGGTCCCCTTGGATGGTGGCGACCCGTGCCCTCTTGGTGTAAAACTTCACCTTCAAGTGGACGGTAGAGGGTACCGCGGTCAGTTCTGCCAGTGTTGGTCTTCACAGAATGCAGTTGTAGAGGGACGGGCAGTCGATGACGAGGAAGCGCACCTTGACCTGCCTCGTCACCGTGTCCTCGCCAAAGGTAACCATGAGCTCGACGTATCCCCAAGGTTTGGAGGTCGAGCCGTTGAAGCCCTGTAGGTCCGACCCCACATAAGGTGAGAGGTGCGAGTCGTCGAGATGTAGGGTCCAGAATAGTTGACTGTACATTACGTCGACGAAACTTCCTTCGTCGACGAGAACGCGGTGTACGTTAAAGTTAGCCATTCTCGCTCTTATTAGCAGAGGAATGACCGCGTTGGGGGCCCCTCCGGGGAGCTCTTCGAGGTAAAAGGTGATAGGCTCCAACCTACCTTTCACCCTTTCAAAAGTCACAGTCTCAGGAGGTGCAGAGTCGACCAGTTCATCCAGCTTCCTCTTGGCCAAATTTATGGTTAGGTCGTTGAGTCCTCCACCATTGATGACCATGGCGGAGGGAAAGTGCTCCCACCTGCTGTGCGTTGACAACGGCTCTTGCAAGTGCTCGGGGACGTAGAAGTCCTCAGGTCTTGTGACGGAGAAGGCGGTCTGGATGGGGACCGACTCGTCAGATGGTCGGGCATCCTCCTCCGGCTCTCTTGTCTCCCGGGTGTCGCGACGAGGAGCGTCATTTCGCCGATATTGGGCGAGTCTCCCCCCTTTTATGAGGGTCTCGATGGTGTCCTTGAGGTGGACGCATTCCTCCTTCAGATGACCATGGCTCCTATGGTACTTACAGTGTTTGCTCTTGTCCACCCCGGGCTTGGCAGGAGCTGGTCGGGGGCGCTTGAGCTGCCATCTTTGAAATCCGTACTGGCACACTCCGCAAAGATGCGCTCGCGGGAAGCCGTTAGCGGAGTGTATTCTGTGAAACGCCCCGAGGGTCCTCTCTGTTCTCGGACTTCTCGGGGTTTGTCGTCTTTTCTTTTCTCCCCGGCTTGTCGAGGAGGAACGGCCTCTTGGCGCAGGTTGCTGCTGGATCCGCGAGTTCTGCGGTCACGGGCTCTGTTGGCCGCTTCCCTTTCCTCGTAATCCATATAGGCCTTGGCCTTCTCGAGGAGAGCATCGAACGTTCGGGACGGTTCGATGCCCATTGCTTTTCTGAACTCTGTGCCGGGGAGGAGTCCTCTCTCCAGCAAGTATCTTTTCATGTGGTCCGTGCAGGGGACCTGGATGGCTTCACGATTGAAGCGGTTGAAGAATTCTCTCAAGGTTTCATCCTGCCTCTAGATGATAGCCTGGAGCGCCGCTTCGGTGTTTGGATGTCGCCGCGACGCGGTGAACGAGCTTATGAATTAGTTTTTCAAGTTTCTCCACGAGGTGATTGACCCTGGGGCAAGACCATTGTACCAATCCATTGCTGCTTTCCTGAGGGTTGTGGGGAACAACCGGTATTTGATGGGTCCCCTAATGTTATGGTAGTACAACATAGCTTCGAACCCGTCTATATGATCGACCGGGTCGGCGACTCCGTCGTATTCCTTCAGGTGAGGGGGCTTATCCATGCCCGGGGGGATTGGTGCCTCCATGATGGCTTGTGATAGGGGACCGCGGGGGTCGTCCTCATCACTTTGTTCTGGGGAAAGGGACGGGGACCTGAGGTATTGTCGGGCACGACGGTCCTGATCGTGTTGGATGTCCCTCGAGCGGTGCGCTCGTTGATCCGTCCTTCCGCGCCTGTCTCCAGGATGTCTTCGTTCTTGCCGTAAAGGGTCGTGATTGCGCCCCCCGGCTTCAATGATTGGTTCCCTCTCCAAGGGGGGTCGTCTCCCCGGCTGTCGTGGTGACGGGCTTCGGGAGGTGTCTCTGTATTGTCTCCGCGGGGGAGATGGGAGACGTACCTCTGTTCTTCGAGGAGGTGGGGACTGAGGCCTCCGGTGTCTCCTCGGGGGTCTTCTGTCGTCCTCTAGCGCCCTCAATCTTTCCCCCTGGGCAAAGATGAGGTAGTTGGTCTGATTGATTTCCGCGAACAGTGCTCTGGTCGTGGCATATGCCCCAGCGGGGACAGGGACCTCCTGAAATTGGGCGGCTAGATAGTTTGAGGGAGCTGTATTCTCTTCTTCGAGTGGAGGGGGGACTGAAGAAGATGAGGCCGTGGCTCTGTCGCGGTGGCCTGAGGGCCCGGGGATGACGCCCCCGGGTAGTGTATTATGGTCGGGGTTGCCGGCGTTGTCGGGGACTCCGTTCTTGTCCGCGAGGTTGTTGTTGGCATCGACAATACGGACGTTCTGGTCGTCCCGAGTTTGGTCAGCCATGACGGTGGAAGATGGTTTTTAGCTTTGGTCTTTGAGAGTTTGTAAGACGGGGAAGCTAGTTTCCCACAGATGGCGCCACTGATCTTACCGGATCAGACTTGGACCGTCACAACTGGCTCGAACTGGATTTGAGTGAGATGGGGGGGGATACCTGCAAGACACTCCGATGCTAAAATGGGAGACGGAATGGGCAGGAAAAATATACGTGGGTGCATAATGAATGAATCCCTGACACTCTTGGAACAAAGGGTATTTATAGCCCCCAGCGCTGGGCCATGGTCCCCTTATTGGACCGACCGAAACTGGCCCAATAAAGGAACTGCCAGATTCTACGTGTGTAGTGGGGACCCGCACGTGGTCCCCTTCCTAGATGGTGCTCTGCGAAGAATGAGGAGGAACGATGACGCGGTCTTTCCAGAACTTTGGAGATCCCATAACGATTGAAGTGGACAGAATCTGCCCTATAGGGAGGATGCTCGAGCCAGACTCGAGCTGGAGTTCCCCAAGTCGGGGACGCTGCTCGTTGTGGGCAACGGCGGGCATTGCAGTTGTAGTCTGTGGTCGGACACGTTCGGTGATGGTCCGCTTGTACGCACTCCCCGAGAAGCTGTTTGGATCTGGGCCTTTGTTTGCGTTTTGGGTCAAGGTGGACCCAGTCTGGAACAAAGGGTGAGCAAGTATTTATTATTTAAAAAATATAAATAATTTATAAGTAAACTATTATATTCTTAAATAGACGAAATAAATTAGAAACACATATTTATAAAATCTAAAATATTAGTGTAAATAAACTAAAAAAAATTAAAACGTCTAATTTTTAAAAATCATTTGAATTTTTAAAAATAAAACGAACAGATATCAGATCCTATGATAAAACTCTGATATCAAATAAAAAGTAATAATAATTTTAATAATATTAATCACTTCTCATTATTACAAAATGAGAATATAATGACTTTATATACACTAGAAACCTCGTATAATAATAAAGAATATCAAACTATAATAATCAATAATACTTATTCAACTTTTACTATTATTAAACTTAACTAAATTAACATATCTATTTATAATAAAGAGTAAGTCTTAGTAAATATACCATCATCAATTCCATTTCCGCTGCTAGTTTATTTGCAAAGTCACTTTAATTCTTGTTTTATATTCTCTGTTATTCAATATTACTCTTCAATTTTCATTCGCCATGCATCCACGCACAGTGAGCGTATTACTAATATGTTATAACCTGTTAAATTAAACAAACATATCAACACAAATTCAGTTATTGTTCTTTTTTTTTTTTTTCAATTCAAATTAATTTACTCTTTTTTTATATATTTTTTAAATTTATCGTCGTTCCCCATCAAAAATATTTTTTTATCATTGTGAGCAAGTTTTCCTTGTTGAAAGTAATTTCTTATGTTGAAACAGTTTGCTCGACAGAGACACGAGAATGTCGAAAAGATTTGATTTAATTTAGAAGTGTGGAAATAGTTTGTTACACACAGATTTGTTTTAGATTTAAATATATTTTATTTAGATCTAAAATAAATAGATTTGATTTAGTCTCAAAATAGGTATTTTGGACTTTTATAGTTTTGTAATTTGGCTTGAGAGCAAGCTAACATAAATCTATAAATAGAGTAATAACCATATTTTTGTAATTAAGTCAATTAAGTTGTATTCACATAATTTGCAGTTGCAATTAAATAATTAAGTTTTTCACAGTTTGTGGGCAGAGAGAAACTCTGCAGAAAAATCATTGTCTTATTTCTTCCTTTCTTTCTTATTTTTCATTGATATTGTGTGGTGATATCAATTTTATTTATCAAGATTGATAGAAATTTATCATATGTTTTGGTGGATTTTCAACAACTGGTATCAGAGCTCCAGTTGAGTGATTCAAGGGAATAACGATCAAGAACGATCGAGGAAGAACAAGATCACGATGGCGGTGAATTATGCAAATGAAAATTTTTCAGCAAGTCTCCCAATTCTTAAAGGTGATAACTATGAGAATTGGTGTAAACAAATGAAGGTTATATTTTGTTTTCAAGGTCTTTGGGATCTTGTGAAACATGGATTAGAACCGCTTGATAAAGACGCTTCAGAAGAAGAAGAAGCAGAATACAGAGAATCGAAGAAGAAGAAGAATTATAAAGCTCTCTTTATAATTCACCAATGTGTCAGCCCAGATAATTTCGAAAAGGTCTGTGATGTTGAATATGCAAAAGAAGCCTGGGAAATTCTAAAGAAATCGTTTGGAGGCGCTGTAAAAGTGAAAGAGGTGAGGTTACAAACTCACAAAAGAACGTATGAATTGCTTCAATGGAAGATAGTGAAAGCATATCTGATTTCTCCACTAAGGTTACGAAATTAGTGAATCAAATTAAAACTTGTAGAGAGACGTTAACAATAAGAGTAGTTGTTTCAAAGATCTTAAGATCTTTGACTCCGAAGTTCGACCATGTGGTAGTTGCTATAGAAGAGTCGAAGGACATGTCATCTTTGTTGAAGGAAGAGCTTCAACGGACGCTTGAATCTCATGAACAAAGAATGGTTGAAATGGTTGCAGGTAAGTCCAAGAGTGATGTGTCTTTCCAGGCGTAGTTAACAAGAGATAAGAAAGGCAACAGAAAGTGGTTTGACAACAAAGGTAGAGGTGGTTACAGCAATTCGACTGGTAGAAGAAATCAGCATGAAGAAAACGCGTCAAATCAGAGAAAACCATACCAAGGCAACCAAAGAGAAGGTGTTGCAAATAGAGGAAAAGGCGGTGGTCGAAAACCTGACAAGAGTCACATTCAGTGTTTCAATTGTCAGAAGTATGGTCATTATTCTAGTGATTGTCAAGAAAAGCGGAAGAATCAAGAAAGTGATGCAAAGTTCGCAAAGTATGATGAAGAAGAGATGTTGTTGATGGTCATAACAAGAGATGAAGAAAAATTCAAAGAGCAATGATACTTAGATTTAGGATGTTCATCACACATGTCTGGAATAAAATATTGGTTTGTCATTCTAAAACCCTTAATAAAGAACATGGTGAAATTTGCAAATGACAATACTCTAGCAGCTGAAGGTATTGGAGATGTTCTGATTATGAGAAAAGATGGCAAAAGGTCAGTAATTTCGAATGTGCTGTATATTCCAGGCATGAAGAGAAACTTGCTCAGTATAGGGAAGTTAGTCGAAAAGAATTACAAAGTTTCGGTTGAAGACAAGATGATGAGTTTCATCAACGCAAATTAAAGGTTAATCTTGAAGGCTCTCATGTCTCAAAATAGAATCTTCAAGATTGAACTTAATGTGATGGAGCACAAGTGCCTTTCGACTGCAGCTAGCAGAGATGAATGGATATGACACTATCGATTAGGACATCTCAACTTCAGAGACATCAAAGATTTGAAGAGAAGAAATATGGTTTCAGGATTGCCAAAAATTGACATTCCAAATAAGGTGTGTGAGGAATGTGTGCAGGCGAAGCAACACAAGAATAGCTTCAGCAAAGATGCATGAAGCAGGTCAAAGTCTATTCTCGAAGTTATATACTCTGATGTATGTGGACAAATCCAGGTGGATTTGATGGGAGGTAACAAACACGTTGTTACATTCATACATGATTTTAGTCGAAAACTATGGACTTATCTGATCAAGAAGAAAAGTGAAGTGATCAAGGTATTTACCAAGTTTAAATTTATGGTCGAAAGACAAAATGGTCGAAAGCTCAAAGTTTTGAGAACTGATGGTGGTGGAGAATATGTGTCGAAAGACTTCGACAAGTTATGTGAGAAAGAATGTGTTATGCATGAGGTGGTGACACCCTACACTCCACAGTAAAATGGAACTGCGGGAAGGAAGAATTGAACCATCATGAATATGGTGAGAAGTATGTTGAAAGGCAAGAATTTACCTAAAGAGTTTTGAGGTGAAGTTGTGTCGACTGCAACATACATATTGAACAGATGTCCGACAAAAAATCTAGAAGAAATTACTCCATAAGAATGTTGGTCTAGTGTGAATCCTAACTTGAGTCATCTGAAGATATTTGGATCTATTGCACATAGACATGCAGTTGAGAAGAAAACTTGATGACAAGTCGAGTCAAATGATTCTAGTTGGATATCATTCCACAAGAGGTTACAAGTTATTTGACCCAGTGAACAAGAAGATTGTGATCAATAGAGAAGTGATCATAGATGAGCTTAAAGAATGGGATTTAACTGAAAATGTCAAGAAATATTCAGCGGGAATCCTACTTGAAGAACCAGAAACTCAAGTCAAAAGAGAAGTTCAAAAAGAAGAACCAGCAGTTATAGATCAACCAGGAACAAGCAGACCTCAAAGACTAGGACGCATGCCTGCAAGGTTGCAAGAATGTGTGATTACATCAGAAGATGTGGTTGATAACGAAGGTGAACTGGTACATTATGCTTTCTATGCAGATGTCGAACCTGCTAATGCAGCTGAGCATTGAAGGATTCGAAGTGGGTGAGAGTAATGAACGAATAAGTGAAGTCCATCAAAGACAACAACACTTGGTCACTTGTCGAATTGCCTCAAGACAAGAAGGCAATTGATGTAAAGTGGGTATACAAAGTGAAGATGAATCCTAAAGGAGAAGTAACTCGACACAAAGCAAGGCTCGTGGCAAAAGGATTTCTCCAGAAATAAGGAATAGACTTTGATGAAGTTTTTGTACCGGTTGCTAGAATCGAAACAATCAGGTTGGTTGTTGGTCTAGGAGAAATAAATAGTTGGCACATATGTCAGATGGACGTCAAGTGTGCATTCCTAAATGAACCATTAGATAAAGAAGTTTATGTTAAACAACCAGTTGGGTTTGTGAAACACGACGAAGAGAGAAAGGTGTACAGGCTGCATAAAGTCCTGTATAGATTGAAACAGACTCCAAGAGCTTGAAATAGGAAGATTGACAGTTTCCTAAGGGAGAAAGAATTTGTGAAGTGCACAACTGAATATGGAGTACATGTAAGAAGAAGCAATAGTGAATTGCTTATACTATGTATCTATATCGATGACTTGTTAATAATAGGTAGTTGTAAGAAGGAGATCGAAGACTTCAAAGGGGATCTCAACAAGGAATTCAAAATGTCTGATCTGGGTGACATTTCATACTTTCTTGGGATCGAATTCTACAAGAGTAGTAGATGTTTTATGATGCATCAAATAAGATATGCAGAAGAAATTCTCAAGAGATTTGAGATGGATGAATGCAACTCGACTTGACACCTGCAGAAACAAGACTGCAATTGTCGAAAGATTCAGAAGAAGTTGATGTTGACTCAACTAAATACAGAAGACTTATTGGGTCATTAAGATACCTTTGTCATATGAGGCTCGACTTAGCATACAGTGTATGTATGGTAAGTAGATTCATGTAGAAGTCAAAAGTATCACATCTAGTAGCGGCGAAGAGGATACTAAGGTATCTCAAAGAAACTCTTGACTATGGAATTTTAGTTCCTGCAGTTGATAAGGGGAAAGAATGTAAGTTAGTAGGATACACTGATTCGAGTTGGTGTAGTGATGCTGAAGATCGAAAATCAATAGCAAGATATGTGTTTATGTTAGGTGGTGCACCAATTGCTTGGAGTTCGAGAAAGGAACCAGTAGTGGCATTATCATCATGTGAAGCAGAATATATAGTTGCTTATCTTTGTGCATGTCAAGCAACTTGGATAGTGAACTTGGTCAAAGAGATAACAGGGAAAGATCATGGAGCAATTACCATGAAGATCGACAGCATGTCAATTATCAATCTGACGAAGAAGTCGATAGCTCATGGTCGATGCAAGCACATCGAAATGAGGTTTAACTATCTTCGAGAGCAGGTAGCAGATGGGAAGATGAATTTGAAACACTGTAGAACTGAGAATCATATTGCATACATCATGACAAAGAGTGTGCAGGTCGAAGTATTTTGAAGACTAAGAGCTATGCTGAGTGTAGATAGCTTAGACACAATGAACTAGGTGGTGTGTTGAAAGCAATTCCTTGTATCAAAGCAGTTTGCTCGACAGAGACAAGTAAATGTCGAAAAGATTTGATTTGATTTAGAAGTGTTGAAACAGTTTGTTACACACAGATTTGTTTTAGATTTAGATCTAAAATAAATAGATTTGATTTAGTTCCAAAATAGGTATTTTGGGCTTTTATAGTTTTGGGTTTTGACTTAGGGAGCAAGCTAACCTAAATCTATAAATAGAGGGAGTAACCCCTATTTTTGTAATCAAGTCAATTAAGTTATATTCACAGAACTTGCAGTTGCAAGTGAATAATAAAGTTTTCCACTGTTTGTGGGCAAAGAGAAACTCTGCAGAAAAATCATTGTCTTCTTTCTTCCTTTCTTTCTTATTTTCCATTGTCATTGTGTGGTGATGTCAATCTTGTTCATCAAGAATGGTAATAATTCATCATAGATTTTGGTGGATTTCTAACATTCGTTACTATATATTTGTTATAAATCTACTAAAGCTTCTAAATTTTATTATCCTTACAGAAAAAAGATGTACATCTATATTTTTTGACTAATACATATTTAATAATATTTAACTTTACCTATTTTATTTTTTTTGACATTAATTTATGATTTTGATTGCAATTGTTTAAATGTAATAACAAAATGTTTAAAAGCAAATGTTAAGTAATTAAATGTGAAAATTTTAAATTTAAATTAATGAAATCAATTTTTTATTTATATTTCAATACTACAAAATTTTTAGTCGCCTCTCTAAATCACAAAATTAGATCAGTCGATTCATTACGTGGATCGATACTGATTGATTAAAAAAAAATACTTTTGACTCTATATTTTGTTAGCAACATTTCTAATAATAATAAATAAAGTTAATAATAGAATGAATAGTTGTTTAATTTATATTTGTTAATTGAGTTGAATAAGTATAAAATACTATTTATATATTTATTTTTAAAAGAATGGTATGATCGAGCTCTGTTGCATAGATATGATAAAACACGATGACGGGCCAATGGTTTGAATTGAACATGGAAATAATGAGTAGTGAGATCACCTTTTTGTCTGCTTCATTCATCAATTCCCAAACTCAGAAAGTGGACCTCTCCCACTCGCTTCGCTGTGTTTTCACTCTGTTAACTAACAAAACTCTAAACCCTTTCACACCTAAATTAGATCTCAAAACAGTTATGGACTCTCGCAACAAGGTTTGTTACTTCTCCTCCCTCTAATCATCTCTGTAATCGCATGTTTCTATTCCATTTGCAAAATCACTTATGAAATCCTTGTTTTCTATCCTCTTTTCTTCAATTAACCCCTAAGGTGAATGTAGAAAAATGGAGGTTGGTTATCAGTGCCACAGTTTGGGGATTGGGATCAGAAGGGGCAAGTACCTGATTATTCACTTGATTTCTCTAAAATAAGGGAAACAAGGAAACATAACAAGTCTAATATTTCAAGACCAAGTCTTGGAAATGAACAAGATTTCCACATCGATTCAACCTCCACCACTCACCACCACCAACACTCTCCAACTGTAAGTTTAAAATAAAAAAAAATTATATACTAGTATAAGAGAAATGAAACCAGATAAAATAGAATATGTATTAATAGTATAAATTAATTTTACTATTGTTAATCAATTATAATCATGTAATTTTTAAATTAATAGTATGATATTGTTGAGTGATGTATTCTCATGAAACAACATTATTAAATCATAAAACAATTTTCAATAACTTTCTTATTCTCGTAATTTTATTTTCATGTAAAAAATTGAAAATGTCTATTTTCATGAAGTTTTATATAAATTTTTTGAACAAAATTATAATTATTAATATTTTTAAAAACATCAAAATATATGTCGAAGTATTTTTCTAAAAAGATATAGAATATATTAGATATGCACTGATATTGTAAATTAGTTTTATAATATCATTTAATGAAAAGATAATAAATTGTCAAATTATTAAAATATTTTTAAATTTTAAATATGATGTAGTGGAATAAACGTGGTTGATTAGTTGTCAGCCATGCATATCCCTTTTTCTCAAAAATATATTCAATTTTTACTTCGGATAACTTATTCGTATAAATTCTTAAAACAAACACTCTATAATTGTTTCTTTATACAGATTTTGCTAAGTCATTCTTATATTCTTTGTAATATCTTAAAAGATATTTGTAATTTGAGTTTATTTAAATAGGAGTCCATTATTCGACCATTATATGTCATGTTACTTTATAAAATTAATTTATTAGTAATTTTTTTAATTAAAACCAATTTAACTATGAGGGTAGTCAATATTAACTAAATTTTCAGCGAATACCTTCAAAATTTACTAATAATAGATAGGTAAAAATCTATAAAATAAATATGAACACGAACGGATATGAGCAATTATCTATTAAAATAAACGGATATAAATTTGGATATGGATACATAAGTATATACTCCGCATGCTTAACTATAAAATACATGGAATGTTTTAGTGGGACCCAAACTGGTTTGAAAGAGATGTAAACTGATATGGAGTTTGGAGCCATTATTATTACATTCTTTTCATAGGTGAGTGAGAGAGCAATAAAATACGAAGAAGCCTAGTATAAAGAAATCCAATAAACTATATTTTTGCTGCATATTAATCAGAATTATTTTCTAGATTCAAAAGAGATTGATCTAAACTACATTTGTAGATTCTGAATTTCTTAAGTATGTTATACTAATTACGAGTGCATTTTTTACGGAAGAACATCTTTTACATCATTTTTAACTATTTAATTTTGTTTCTCTTACGGACAAGGAAGAGCTTCCTCAGCTATTTCAACTGCTGTGTGAAAGCCAAAGCCTGATATGATGCTTATTTCAAATCAACCTGCAATTTGGTTTTCCAACTTTCTAAGCTATATTACTTTTTTTATAGTTTTACTTCTTTCTCTTTATCTTCCATCTTCTTCTTTCTCATTTCCCCCGATTCCGAAAATCATTTCCTACTTTTATTTCTTTTCCATCTTCATCTTCATCTTCATCAACAATATCTTCATCTTCATGATATTTTAGATAAAGGTAGATGGAATTAGGGTTTTGAACGACAATGAATATGGAAGCACCGACTGAAAAGGAAAGGGTCTTAGGTTTAAGGTTTGATTCCAGTAAGTTTATTTTTATTTTCTTCATGCATTAGTTTCCAATCTCTTTTGTTCTCCTTGTGATTCTTTGGTTTTGAATAGATTTTAGATTATGAACACAGGAACAAAATTGAGCATAACTGGATCTATTTCTCTCTTTTATTCTTAATTTTTTGTTAATTTTTCCTCCGTATTTTTTGTGCATGAACGATCTTGGAGAGAAAGAGGTGAAATGGTATAAGACAACAAAAGAGCAACATCGACCAACTGTCAGAACCTTTACCTTGGCGTCGAGAGTAAGAGATTTGTCATGTAACATGGTGAGTGACTTTATTTTCATTTTTTTATTGTTTTAGATTTGTCATGTTTTTTTATATCTGTAAAAAAATTGATGATGTTTTTCAAATCAGTGATATAAAAGATCTAAAAAAGTTTGAAGCATTGATGATGTTTTTCAAGTCACTTGCATACTAACTTTAACTTCGATTCATACTTTTTTCAGCTTTTTAACCTTCCTGCATTGCATGTTTGGTTTTGATTATTTCTTTTATCATCGGTGCTAGCAATGATATTGGAGGTTGAGAGAGATATTAATGGAGTTGCTATCAAAACTTATTTGTGGAAAAGTGATGATTAAAGCTGAATATGTAGACTGCACCCTACACATCATTTAATGATAGTCAGTATTTTATATAATTGTTATCTAAAAATATAATAATAATATTAATCTTTATATTTTTAAATTGATAAAACATATAAATGGATGAAACATGGTGTATAGGTTAATTAACTATTTAAAACAATTCTTATTAGTACGAGAGGTTGCATTCACATTGTTAGGCTAATTGGCTTTAAAAATAGTTATTCATGAAAGTATTATAGAAATGGTTGTTATTATTCTAACATTTAAGGATGAAAGTTGTCATGTGAATGTTCATGTATATAATAATAATTAAAGTGACTCTGACAACATGTGAATGTTCATGTATATAATAATAATTAAAGTGACTCTGACAAAATTGTTAGTCGATTAATTTTTGTTATATAGTTATTTGAGCTTTTAGCATGTAATTAGGTCTGAGTATTTTTGCCTATATAAAAGGTATTGTGTTTGTGCAGTAAAACAATAATAACAAATCAGTTAGACAGTTAGTTACACATAATTAACTCATATTTTTTATCTCTCTTTTCTTCTTGTTTTCACAAAATCATCTTTCTTGAATCCGTTGTTCCAACAAATTGGTATCAAGAGCTTGTTTGCGATTCAGAGAGAATCTAATGGTAAACGGATCAACAACATCAACATAATTTCCAGCAAATTTACCGGTTTTCAAAGGTGAAAACTATCAACGATGGGTGGCACAAATGAATGTTATTTTCAGATTTCAAGATGTTGTAGAAATCTTGAATGATGGAGTTTCAGAAATGAAAGTAGATGCAACGGAAGCCCAGAAAGCTGCGCACAAAGATCAAAGAAAGAAAGATGGCAAAGCGCTGTTCTTGATTCACCAATGTGTGGATTATGATGTATTTGAGAAGATAATTGAAGAAGAAACAACAAAAGAAGCTTGGGAAAAGCTGAAATCCTTGTATGGTGGAGATGAGAAACTGAAGAAGGTGGAGTTGCAGACTTTGAGGAAGTAGTATGAGAAGAGGATGAATCTATTTCTGCATATTTCTCAAGAGTTGTGGCGCTAACAAACCTGATTAAGGCGTGTGGTGAAGCGCTAACAGATCTGCAAAAGATAGAAAAGGTATTGAGATCTTTAATTACATATTTGATTACTTTGTTGTAATAATTGAAGAGGCCAAGAATCTATCTGATATGAAGTTGGAAGAACTTCAAGCTTCATTGGAGGCTCACAAAATGAAGCTGCAGCAGAGAAACTCAGAAAGAGAGAAGACAGTTGAACAAGCATTGCAATCAAGATTCAGCAAGAAACCTGGAAAAGAGAAGTCGAAGCAGCGAAAGAATCTTGCTGGTGATGAGAAGTCAAGCAAGAATACTGATTTGAAAGGTGTGGGAAACAAGTATTCTGGGAAGAAAGTTGACACGAAAGAGGTGCAACGTTACAATTGTCAAGGTTTTGGCCACTATGTTAGAGACTATCGAAGAAAGAAAGCTGCAAAGTCGAAAGATAGTGATGAAGCTCAATATGCATGAGCTGGAAGTAGTGACTCTGATGATGTGTTGTTGCTGGTGAACACTCAGTCGAATATTGAGAAAAACATTATGTATTATCTGGATTCAGGATGTAGCAACCACATGACTGGCAATAAAAACTGGTTTATCAAGTTAAACGAGTCAGCTGAAAAGGTGATAAAGTTTGCAGATGGCAGGCATATCAAGTCAAATGGTAAAGGAGATATTTCGATTATAAGGAAGGATGATCGAAAGGCTACTATCACTGAAGTTCTATATGTACCTTCGATGACAAGTAACTTGATAAGTGTATGTCAATTACTTGCAAAAGGCTTCAATATGAAGTTGGAGAATAATCAGATGAAGGCATATATGGCTGATGGGAGGCTAATAATAAAAGCACCATTGGTGGAGAATAAAATGTTCAGGGTTGAACTCAACACATCAGATCACAAATGTCTTGCTTCGATTACAAAAGAAGACAAGAATTGGCCATGGCATCACATATATATACATCTAAACTTCAAGAGTTTATGTATGCTCAATAAGAAAAGAATGGTGGTTAGATATGTGAGGAATGTTGTAAAGCTAAGAAGGCAAGGAAGGCGTTCAAACGTGATTTGCCTATAAGATCAAGGAAAAAAATGGAGTTGGTTCATTCAGATGTGTGTGGATCCTTTGAAGTAAAATCCAATGGAGGTAACATGTATTTGCTTACTTTCATTGATGAAATCACCAAACATATGTGGATTTACCTTATTGAGAGGAAGTGTGAGGTATTCACACAGTTCAAGAAGTTCAAGTTGCATGCTGAGAAACAAAGTGGCTGCAAATTGAAGAAGTTAAGAACTGATGGTGGTGGTGGTGAATATACTTTTACTGAATTTGCTAGATTTTACAATGAGGAAGGTATAGAGCATGGGGTTATTGCACCATATACGCCTCAGTATAATGACATAGATGAGAGAAAGAATAGAAGTGTACTGAATATGACAGGATGTATGTTGAAAGCTAAGAATATGCCTAAGAGATTTTGGGCTGAAGCAGCTTTGACAACAGTATACATTCTAAATAGAAGCCCAACGAAGAAGATGGTAGAAAAGACACCACATGAGGCTTGGACAGGGTCGAAGCCAAATGTAAGTCATCTTAGAATTTTTGGATCAATGTGTTTCAGGCATGTACCTGAACAATTGAGAAAGAAGTTGGGTGATCGAAGTGAAGTCATGGTGCTCATAGGTTATCATTCGGTTGGTGCATACAAGTTGTATTCACCAATTGAAGATAAACTAGTGATCAATAGAGATGTTCTTGTAGGCAAAAGCAAAGGATGGGATTGGAGTCGAAGTTCAGTTCGACATGAATCAGACACAGTCACAACTATGTTTAAAGAAGATGAACAGAAAGAAGCTTCGACAAGTCAAAATGAAGAACCATCTATGCAAAATGAAAGAATATCCACGAGATCAAGAACTGAGTCGACAAGGCTGATTGGATATGAGAGGTTTCCAGATCAAGCAATTGATGCAGATGGTGACTTAATCGAAGAAGCCACGATGATGGATGAAGAAGAACCAATTGATTTAGGTGAAGCCTTGAGCAATTTGAATTGGTGTGAAGTCATGAAAGAATAACTTAGAGCCATGGAGAAGAACAAGACTTGAGAGCTTGTCAAAGGAACCAACAAGAAACCAATTGATGTGAAATGGATCTACAAGGTGAAACGAAGGCCAAATGGAGAGGTTGCAAAGTATAAGGCAAGACTGGTGGCCAGAGGTTTTCTACAAAAACCTGGTATTGACTTTGATGAAGTATATGCACATGTTTCTAGGATCTAAACAATCAGGATTGTTGTTTCGATAGATGTATGTAGAGGATGGAAAATACACCAACTTGATGTGAAGTCAGCATTTTTGAATGGTCCATCGGAAGAAGAAGTATACATTACTCAACCACCAGGTTTCGACGTTAAAGGATAGGAGACGAAAGTTTACAGATTAAGGAAGAATCTCAATGGCTTGAAGTAAGCTCCTAGAGCTTGGAATAAAATGATAGATAACTTCCTAATCGAAGCAGGTTTCACAAAGTGTGTCTCTGAACATGGAGTGTATGTAAATGATGTCGAAAGTGCAAATCGAATCATTTTATGCCTCTATGTTGATGACTTACTCATTACAGGAACAGACGAAGCTGAGATAATGAAGGTAAAATCAAGGTTAACGTAGGAATCCAAAATGTATGATTTAGGGAATCTCTCCTATTTCCTGGGAATGGAATTCAAAGATGTCATAGAATGAGTTTTCTTGCATCAAACGAAGTATGCTCAAGATATACTGAAGAGGTTCAATATGAGCAACTGTAAGGCAGTTGTTACTCCATTAGAGACTGGAGCAAAGATGAAGAAGGAATCGAATGCTGAGTTTGTAAGTTCGACCCTTTACAGACAAATCATTGGATCCTTGAGGTATCTGTGATCTTACCTGATCAGACTTGGACCGTCATGACTGTCTCCGGGCAGAATTTGAGTGAGATGGGGGGGTACCTGCAAGGCACTTCGATGCTAAAATGAGTGACAGAATGAGCGGACAAAAAGTGTATGTATGCGTAAGAGATGAATACCTGACCCTCTAGGAACAAAGGGTATTTATAGCCCCCAGCGCGGGGCCAAGGTCCCCTCATTGGGCCGACCAAAATTGGCCCAATAAAGGAACTGCCAGGTTCTACGTGTGTAGTGGGGACCCGCACGTGGTCCCCTTCCTGGTGATGCTCTGCGAGAAATGAGGAAGGACGAAGACGCGGTCTTTCCGGAGTTTAGATGTTTTGGTAACGGTCAGAATCTGCCCTACGAGGAGGGTGCTCGAGCTGGAGTTCCCGTGGTCGGGGACACCATGTGTCGCGGGCAACGGCGGGCACGACTGTAGTCTGTGGTCGGGCGCGCTAGTGGGAATCCGCGGGCACGCGTTCCTCAAGGAGCTGCTTGGATTGAGCCTTTGTTCTTGCTTTTGGGCCAGGACGGGCCCAATCCAGAACAGGAGCCCCCCAAGTCGTGGCTCCTGGGGCAGGAGTTATGACTTGACTTCAGCTCGCCTTTGCCACGGGGTCTGATGCCCGGCCCAGAATATTGCTTCCTCGTGATTGCTCGAGAATTTTCTCATGAGTTGCGTTCGTAGCGTAATCCTCGTCGATGCGTGCTCGGGGGATTCCTCGCGGGCTGTGTTCGTTGGGTACACGAAGCAACCCTTGGGAACCGTGACGCAACCCTAGCGACAGTAGGGCCATCATTGCCTAGGGGAGTAGACGTCGAGGAAGGGAAGTTCGTGGTTCCCCGGTGCGACGTTTCGTATTCCACGCCATCCATATAAATAGGATCCTTGGGTCCCATAATTTGTTTTTCCTCTTCGCACCTCTCCTTCTTCCTCTGCCTTTGCCGCCGTTGTTCTTCTACAACTCCGCAAGATTACCGCACCTTCCTCCGTCGATTTCTTTTACCGCTGCCATACATTCTTCTTTACTTCCAAGTAAGCGTTTATCCCTCCTATTTTTCTTTGTTGTAGGTAGTTTTACCGTTATTTGGATGTTAGAAACCCATATCTGGGATTAGTGCCCGGTACATTCATGTTTGTTCCCGGTAAACTCATAGCTTTAGGTATGTGACTCGCGATGCTGCCCGAGACCTTCATGGTTTTAGGCGCATAATCTATGATATTGCCCGGTAAACCCATAGTTCTAGGCTTAGGATTCATGATATTGCTCGTCATATTCATAGCTTAGGTCGGCGCACCCATGAGCTGGCTGGGATGTTGATCCATTAGGAAGTATGTAGGACAACTCGTCGTGGCACCTTAGCGTCGGGGAGGCGAAACTAGAATCTTGTTCGAGTCCTAAATGTTTTATCACGCGCGGAGCGTGTCTTGGCTTGTCGTGCACTACTTCCCGTCAGTTATGGCGAGCATATGGATTTGCTCTCGAATTTCACCGGTTTCCTGTGCTTTACAGGTAAATGGCTGACGAACCAGAGTCTTTGAGGCGTAATGAGGTCGAGGACCAAAGTGCCGAGGAGAATGTAACTCTAGTTGATACCGTCGATGATCCTTCGTTGGATTGGGTGGGCGTCGAGCCCCGAGGGATTGCCTCGGCGTATTGTCGGCGTAGTCGGCGCGTATACACTGTCGTCGAACACGGTGGTAGTCAGTCGGGTTTCCAGAAGAAGGTTATTGTGACAAGGCCGTCCCTCGACACACGAATATGCTCGGAGTTCTCCGAGTATGGGTTTCCAATGTATGGAATTGCGTTCAAGGATCTCGGCCTTAAGCTCCCTTTCAGTGATTTCCAAGTTGAGGTATTCTGCCATCTGGACTTGGCCCCCTCGCAGCTTCACCCCAATTCGATCGCCTTTCTTCGGGCATTCGAGCTGACATGCCGCTTCTTGAGGATCGGGGCGACCATTCCTCTTTTCTTCAGAGTTTTTCACTTGCAGCGCCAGTCCCGAGGAGGCAGGCATAATTGGGTTTCCCTGAAAAAGTCGAAGAGGCTGTTCAGGATGTACATGGATTCGGTCCGGGGCTTCAAGGACAAATGGTACGTCCTGCAGTCGGTCACCCAGACTGCTTTGGATTCTATGTATGAAGAGGAAACCGCAGTGGCCGACGAGAACGGGGAGCCTCTTATGGACGCTGAGGGTCGCCCGGTGGTGGGGCGTGTATCCAAGTTCCCATTGCATTGGTGCTCGCGCCATTACGAGCATGGTACCCGGGCACTATCATACGCCCGCGAGAGGAATGAGTGTCGAGGATGAGGAAGCCTATGGTACCCTTTGCAAGTATGTCGACAACTTCTTCCCTTCCCGGTGGGTCACGAGGGAAGGGGAAGACATTCTTGACGAGGAAGGTTACCCGACATTCGAGGCCCGTCCTATCGATACCAAGGCGCTTGTCGAGTGTCAATCCTACGGGCAGGCCGTAGATCTACTAGGTTGCTTTTTGTCTTATAGTTTTGTTCCAGTTTCTTTGTTTGTTACTTGCTCGTAACTGACCCGAGTTTTCTTCTTTGCAGGCGATATGGCTGAACAAAGGGAGAGACTTTTAAAACTGTCTCAGGACAAGAGAGTAAATAGAAGGTTGGTGCGAGCTCCACAGGCCACGAGGATGGGCCTGCCGACCAGTTCAGGCGACGCTTCTAGCGGGTCCCCAGGCTCCCCTGATGTCGAGCAGCCCACTGAGATGATAAGGAGAAAGAGAAGCCGGACAGATAACCAGTCGGAAGTTGGCGACGAGTCTGTCGCAGTGAGGGCCTTTGGCTTGCCCCCTGTTTTAAAGAGGAAGGTTTCTTCGAGGGGTTTCCCTTGACAGTGAGCCCCGAGGAGGCTGAGACCATCAGGCGGCTCAACAAAGAAAGTCGGAGAAAACACCTGGCCGCCAGTATGGTCGGGATGGTTAAGATGACCGAGATGACCATTGTCCTTGCTAAGGAGGGGACAGACTCCTCTGACCGCGTCAGGGAACTGGAGTTGGAGAAAGCTGCCCTCGCTGCCGGCTCCCGTAAGTTAAAGGCTGCTCTGGAGCGATCTGAGGAGATGTTTCGCGAACAAGCCGAGCTGCTGGCCGTGGAGAAGGAAAACTCGGGGAAGGTTGCTGAGGAGAGGGACTGTTTTCGACTAGATCGGAAACGCTTGGAGGCCGACAACGAGCGTCTGTCTAAGGAAGTCGAGGAGCTGAAGGCTGCCATGCTTCCTGCTGAAGATGAGTCGGAGGACACATCCCCCTTGCGGAGCCGTTCGGATCTGGTCGCGCGCATCCATCTCCTCGAAACGGACTGTGTTGGTGCCTTAGCAGACGGTTTTGAGGTCGCGGTTAGCCAGCTCGCCTTATTGAATCCGGGCATGAATACCGAGGGAGTGGGTTTCCTGTCTCAGATCATTGACGGCCAGGTCGTGCCTCCTCCTGAGTCTCCTACCGTGGATGCTGGTAGTCCCGGGGAAGTCTAGCTGTGGAATTTCTGGTCGGGCATGCGCGCCTGTTTATTGGTATTTGTTTTAGGGTCTGCGTGCCCGTGCATATTTTTGGGGTCTGCGTGCTCGTACACATTTCTTTTGGCCGTTGTGCCATAGCCTGTAATTTCCTAATATCGCCGGCCTTTTCAGTCGGTTTATTTTTATTCATTTTTTGCTTATGAGCTTTTAAATGGATATTAGTTTCGACCTTTAAACTTGCTCGTGTCTAAGTTTTTATATTGTGATGAAATTTGCCTAAGTTATGTCCTCGAGTCACCCTTGTGCTCGGCTGTTACTTTGTGACAAAATTTGCCTAAGTTATGTCCTCGAGTCACGCTTGTGCTCGTCTTTTACTTTGTGGCGAAATTTGCCTAAGTTATGTCCTCGAGTCTTGTGCTCGGCTGTTATTTTGTGGCGAAATTTGCCTGTTATGTCCTCGAGTGGAGATTCTTTCGACCCATTTGGTGGTCCGACGCATTTCGAAATGCGTCGGTCGTGCGGAGTAAAGCCCGCTTGCTCGGGCGTATGACCTGGATCGGGGTCGTTTGCCCCGTGGCGTGAACTGCCCATCGCGAGCTGGGTGTTCTGCCATGTGGGTACTTTGACAGTGGGGCTCGATTGAGGTGTCCCTGTCGGGCACCGTCGTTCGTCCTCGTTTGGCTGAACGACGTTTATGTCGTTTGGACGTAGATTGGGCCTGTACCTTGGCCTATCTACGTGGTCGAGACATTTCTTTGCGTTGACTAGATGTGGATGTTCGACGACGAGAGTCCTTAGTGTTTAAGGGTTTTTTAACTATAGTACTGCTTCAGTTTAGCAGCGTTCCAGGGTCGTGGCAATGGTTCTCCGTCTAGCTGCTCGAGGTAGTATGCCCCGATACCTGTGGCGCCGTAGACGCGGTAAGGCCCTTCCCAGTTCGCGGCCAATTTCCCTTCGCGAGAGTCTTTCTGGTTTCTTCGTAGTACCAGGATGCCGATCTTGAACTCGCGTTTGATGACCTTGTCGTTGTGACGTAGGGTCACTCGTTGTTTTAGAGTGGCCTCGCGTAGAGCTGCCCCCGAACGAATTTCCTCGACCAAGTCGAGTTCGTCCCTGAGCGCTTCGTCGTTCATTTCTTCGTCGAGGGGCATTTCTGTCCGCCTGGATGGTTCTCTGATTTCAACGGGGATGACGACTTCGGTGCCGTAGGTTATTCGAAAGGGGGTTTCGCCTGTCGTTGAATGGGGCGTGGTGCGATACGCCCACAGAACGCTGTGCAGCTCCTCAACCCATCCTCTTTTAGCTTCGCCGAGCCGACGCTTGAGTCCTCGGAGGATGACTCTGTTAGCGGCCTCGGCTTTCCCGTTGGTTTAAGGGTGCTCGACCGAGGTGAAGTGTTGTTTGGTTCCCAGTTTGGTGACGAAGCTTTGGAATCCGTGGTCGGTGAATTGGGTGCCGTTGTCGGTGATTAGTACCCTCGGGATCCCGAATCTGGCGAGGATGTTTCTTTTGTAGAAACGGAGGATGTTGTGCGGGGTGATCTTCGCGAGAGCCTCGGCCTCTATCCATTTTGTGAAGTAATCCACGACTATGATAAGGAACTTATTTTGGTAAGTCCCTTGCGCGAATGGTCCGAGGATATCCATCCCCCACCACGCAAACGACCATGGGAACGACAGTGTGCTCAGCTCGTGAGGGGGAGCGAGATGCATGTTGTCGTGCCTTTGGCACTTGTCACACTTCTTAACGTGTTCTTTAGCGTCCTGCTGCATCGTCGGCCAATAGTACCCCGCTCGCAGAGCTTTCCTCGCCAGGGACTTGCCGCCCATGTGCTGGGCGTTAATCCCTTCGTGTATCTCCCGTAATACCTCGGGGACCGTGGATTCGTCGATGAATTTCAGGAGGGGAATGGAGAATCCCCTTCGGTACAGTTTATGCTCGAGCACCACGTAGGAGCATGCTCGTCATTTCGTGATGGTCACTTCTGTCTAGTCCGAAGGGAGTTCGCCCTTTGTCAGAAAAATGTACACCGGGGTTATCCAGCATGAGGCGTCTTCGATGGCGTGCACCTCGATTGGGGTCGAGGACTTCTCGATACTCGGGCGTGACAAGGATTCTTGTATGACGGATTTGTTTCTGCCCTTCTTTCTCGTGCTTGCGAGTTTGGACAATATGTCTGCCCTTGTGTTTTGCTCGCGTGGGACGTGTGATATTTCTGCTCGGTCAAACTTTTTCATGTGTTCTTTGACTAAGTTTAAGTATTCGGCGAGGCTGTCGTTTTTGGCTTGGTAACTCCCTTGGACTTGGGAAGCCACGAGTTGTGAGTCCGTGAAGATTTCTATCTCGCGGGCTCCTAGGTCCTCGGCTAGCCTTAGTCCTGCGAACAGGGCCTCGTACTCTGCTTGGTTGTTCGAAGTCGGGAAGGAGAGGGTTAACGAGTGCTCGATCACTACACCCTCCTCATTTTCCAGGAGGATCCCTGCGCCGCTTCCGGACGAACTGGAAGCTCCATCGACGAAGATGGTCCATTTGTGCTCCTTCCCTGCGGGCGGGTCGTGAGCGGTCATTTCCGCGACGAAGTCGGTCAGGGCTTGTGCCTTCAGAGCTTTCCTGCTTTCATATTGAATGTCGAACTCAGAGAGTTCCAAGGACCACTTCAACATTCGACCTGCCATGTCAGGTCGACCTAAGAGTTGTTTCACTGGTTGGTCAGTTCGTACTATGATCGAGTGCGCGAGGAAATAGTGTCTGAGTCTCCTCGCCGCGTTGACAAGGGCTAGAGCTACTTTCTCTATCTGTTGGCATCTGACCTCGGGCCCTTGCAGTGCTTTGCTCGTGAAATAAATGGGTTTCTGCCCGTTGGTGGTCTCGCGAATGAGAGTCGCGCTGATGGCCTCGTTCGAGACGACCAAGTATAGGAATAAAGGCACCTCGTCGACTGGTCGAGACAGTACGGGTGGTTGGGATAGACTTTGTTTTAGGTGGCGCAGTGCCCGTTCACACTCCTCGGTCCATTCGAAGGCTGCTTCTTTGAGAAGGAGTCTGAAGAAGGGGAGGGCGTGCTGAACGGACCTTGCGACGAAACGGGATAGTGACGTGAGCATATCGTTCATGACTTGTATTGATTTCTTCGACGTAGGTGTCGGGAGGTCGGAGAAGGCTCGACATTTATCAGGATTGGCTTCAATTCCTCGTTCTGTCAGGTAGAACCCGAGGAATTTCCCCGCCTTGACTCCGAACGTGCATTTTTCGGGGTTGAATCTCATCTTACATTGTCTCGCACGGGTGAAGACTGCTTTGAGGTGTGCTGCATGATCGGTGTCTGCTCGGGACTTGACGATCATGTCGTCCATGTAAACCTCGAGCATGTCTCCGATTTGCTTGTGGAACATTCTGTTCATCATGCGTTGGTAAGTTGCCCCTGCGTTCTTTAGTCCAAAGGGCATTACGTTGTAGTAATAATTGCCCGAGTTGGTCATGAAGGCAGTGTAATGTTTGTCGCCCATGGCCATTGGGATTTGGTTATATCCCGAATAGGCATCCATGAACGACAATATCTTGTAGCCGGCCGAGTTGTCGACCAGCATATCTATGTTCGGTAAAGGGAAAGCATCCTTCGGGCATTCCCGGTTGAGATCGGTATAATCAACACACATCCGCCATTTTCCATTATTCTTTTTAACTAGTACAACGTTTGACATCCAGGTTGAATACCGGGCTTCAGAAATAAAATTCGCCTCTATGAGGTCTTTTACAGCTTTTTCAGCAGCCTCCATTTTCTCCGGAGACTGCCTACGCCTACGTTGTACTACTGCCTTAGCGGCAAGATCTATGGCGAGACAGTGACAGACGACCTCAGGGTCGAGTCCGGGCATCTCCGTGGCGCTCCAGGCGAACAGGTCGGCATTCTCGCCCAATCAGGCTTTAATCTGTTTCCTTGCCAGGTCGGGGAGGTCGATGCCAATCTTCACTCCTTTTCTTGGGTCTGTGCCGAGGGGGACGAGCTCGAAGTCCCCGTCCGGGATTGGTCGGAGGGGGATTTGCTCGCCGTTGGGAGGTTCGTCCTGATCGAAATGAGTATCCAGAGCTATGGAGTCGACATTTGGGGGAGCTCTCTGGTCTTCTACTTTGGCGGACTCTGATTCGTCGGGCTCCTATCGTGTCGTCGCCGGTCTCTTGGCGGGCCTTGTCCCGGTGTCGAAGGTGTCGTGTCCTTTAGATGCGGCGTTGAAACACCTTTGAGCAGCGGCTAGGTCCCCCTGGATGGTAGCCATCTGTGTCCTATTGGTGTAGAACTTCATCTTCAAGTGGACGGTGGAGGGCACCGCGGTCAGTTCTGCCAGTGTTGGTCTCCCCAAGATGCAGTTGTAGAGGGACGGGCAGTCGATGACGAGGAAGCGTACCTTAACCTGCCTCGTCGTCGTGCCCTCGCCGAAGGTAACCATGAGCTCGACATATCCCCAAGGTTTGGAGGTCGAGCCGTTGAAGCCTTGCAAGTCCGACCTTACATACGACGAGAGGTGCGAGTCGTCTAGCTGCAGAGTCTGGAATAATTGACTGTACATCACGTCGCCGGAACTTCCTTCGTTGACGAGGACGCGGTGCACATCAAAGTTAACCATTCTTGCTCTTATCAGCAGAGGAATGACTGCGTTGTGGGCTCCTCCGGGGAGCTCTTCGAGGTAAAAGGTGATAGGCTCCGACCTACCTTTTACCCTTTCAAAGTCACTGTGATACGGTGGGAGAACTGACTTGAGGTTTTGCGTTTTGTATTCGCAAATGTTTCGGTTGAGCAAGAGTCGCCACCGACTTTTTATTTTATCCTAAGGAAAGGTTTAAAAAGCACAGGAAAAACCTTTGAGATGTTTTCTTGGGTTCGGGGAGTAGATTATAGAAAGGGAAGGTATTAGCACCCTTTCTATCCATGGTTATCCATGGGCTCTTAGTTACTTGCTTAGATCACTTGCTTTACATTTTCAATTGTTTGAAATGGTGTTTCGTGTGTGGTTTTGAAAAGTGTTTTGAAAAAGAGGTCATCGTTGTGGCAACCTTTGTAATGATTCTTGTTTGAATGTATACAAAGGTGTTTATCTTTTTGAAAGGTTTTCAATATTTTGAAAGTTGTTTTGAAATTGTGTTGTGGAGTGTGTTTTGAAAAATAGCAAGGATGTTTTGTAAGATTTTTGATCAAGTAACTAAGAGTTGTCTACCCTATTTTACTCAAAGATCTTTCTTATGTTTTTTAACCCTTTCAACAATGTTGTTTCACCATTGCATTTGGTGAACAACCTTGTGTTAGGATGTAAACGGGACGGGCGCGGGTCATCGTATAGACCATGATAGCAATGTTGCAAAGTATCTTAGTTTTTCTTTTGAGGGACTAAGATCATTTTTGTAAGGCAACTTTCGAAAGCGTCATCGAGGGACTATGATCTTTTGATTTTGTTTGTTTTACCAAGATACTTTGCATGCAAAACATGGCCCATTTTTTTTGAAAGGCAACAAGTGGATGTAACCCTAGGGGTGTTAGTGTGCAAGTGTGTTTTATTGCATACAAGAGTTTATCTTTGAATTAGGATTTTCTATTTCATTGATTTTATCTTGCCATACACATCCTAATTACTACCAATAAGAAGCGGAAATATAAGATCCTACGCTATTACAACAATTAGGGAGTGGGGGTACACATTTGTACATGGGGGGTTCAACGAGAAAAAAAAAGACAAAAAAGAAAATAGCAAAAAACAAGATAGAGAGAAAGAGAGAGGGAGCCAGCGCGCTGCTGAGAGGTCATTAGAAGTTCTGACTCAGACCCGCTGCCAGATGATCAACCTTTTGGTTAAACTGTATGAGTCAGAACTTCTGACTCTGGCACCTGCAAAACAGAAACCTGTTAGTGGGAAGATCAGAAGTTCTGACCCCCCTGCGCTGCAAGACAGAAGTTTGTTAGTGGGGAAATCAGAAGTTCTGATCCTGCTGGAAAGATAATAAATCTCAGAAGTTCTGATATTATTGACAGGAAAACGGGCTTCAGATGTGCTAACGTCAAAGTCAGCACTTGGCTTCTCCCTGTGCTAATCAGAACATCTGCAATTTTGTTATTTTTCCACAAAACAGAAAACATATTTGGAGCAGCTCCAGCAAATGTCAAAGTGTTTCAGAGGACAGAACCAACAAGGTCACAGGCAGGTTCTAGGCTGACTCAAAAACGTTCTGAGGTATGAAGATCCTCATAACACAAACAACAACAACATGATATTTACATTATGTTTATTTGAGCATGCAAAGCTGATGATGCTTAGCAGCGTGATGAAGGTCAGCAGGTGCTTACCTGACTGTTGGAAAAGTTTGTGGATGAGAGCTAGCTTTTGGCTTTGATGGTATTCTGGACAGGTTCTTTTTGAAAAGGGTAGGTGAAGGTGTATGCGTATATATGGTCAGAAGTTGAAAATGGTGTTCTTTAGTTCACAAAGAAAACTGGGTATTTGATGAAGTTTGAAGGTAAGAACTTCAAAGTTATGAAACACTAGAGATTTTGGCAGAGTTTCACAACACTTTCTTGCTAAAGATTTCTGTTTCTCTTCTAGCAATTTTTCTGTTTCTTTGGACGCCCTCTTTCAGTGGACAATGGTTCTCTATTTATAGGCAAAGCTCTTGTGGATTTCTTGAACATTAAAGCGCCAACAGAGGCTGAGTTGTTCTTTGAAAGAAATTCTTGGGAAGTTGTGATAACAGATAGCCTTTCAGCCTAGGCTGGAACAACAGACGTGGATTGGAGAGAAGTGACCTCTTAGGTGGACGGTGGCGCGTAGACCCATGCCAGAACCTGCATAAAGGCGTTTTCCAAGCCACACGTGAACGGATTACTTGGATGAATGTTCAGGAGTGGTTGGGGAGCATTAATGAGCATTAAATAGTGATAAGACTTATCAATACCAATATTCTGGTAGTAGAAACAAAACTTTGAACCAGCAGTTCTGTTTTACCAAGAACAGCGTAAACCATGCTCTGGTCTTAGCCTCCTGTTGTCTTAGCAAATTCTGGGGATTCTCCTGACCTTCTGACACATTCCTTGGATTTGCTTCTGGAAATCCTGGATTTAGAGATTCTGTATTAGTGTAACATCCACTCTTCTGACCTTTTCATCTTTTGATTTCAGCATGTTCTGAAGGAGCCTTCAGACTTCCTTGCTTCTTTTGCATTCCTTTAGCAAATTCTGGCTGAGCTTGCGTAACTGCTGAAAGAGTTATGTTCTATTTGAGACTTACGTATTGAACCACGTTTGCAACTTCTGACCGAGTGGATGTAGCTGCTGAAAAGCCAAATTCTGACCGTGTTGAGCCAAGCTTGCATCTTATGACCGTTTCCATCTGAAGTTTGGTCCAGAAGTTCTGAAGCGCTACTTTCTTCTTGAACACCTATTTTTAGAGAAAAATTCCAAATGCTTAGAATTTAAATTTTCTCAAGATAAAAGCGTTGTCTTTAGAGCTTGTGTGATCATTTTGCTCTTATAAATGGTTTGCTTGGGCAAAAATGACAATTCAGGACTTGGATTTATTTCAGAGGGACTCTGAGAATCTAAGATGATTTCCTGAACAAAGAGAGGGCAAATTTTGGGGTACAACAGTTGCCCTTGTTCAATCTTCTTGCACCTGAAGAGTTAGATTGACAGGCTTGCCTTTCGTGTCTCGAAGGTAAAAGGAGATTGGACACTAGAGTGCCCTTAAATTTGCACTCGTCAAAACAAATGGATGCGGAAATGGGCTTAGAGATGCCATTTGGAGACGGGCTTAAAGATGCCATCTGGAATGTTCGTTGAACTGCAATGTGACTGGTCAGAAGAAGGAGGATCAAAATGGTATCCGTGTCTGGAATGCATTTGAACTGTATCCGGAGACTGAGTTTGTATGAGCAAAAGAATGGCCTCCGTGTTTGGAGTGTATCTGTATTGTATCCAGGTAACAGAGAAATATCTGTATGGAGCAACTGTGTGCTGGGGACAAATTCTGAATGAGTGACAGAATGGCAACCGTGTCTGGAGCGTATCTGGACTGTATCTGAAGTTTGAGATTTTGTATGAGTTAGCAGAATGACTTCCGTGTCGAACGCACTGGGGAGAATCAAGCTGCTGTGGTAAGGGTCAGAATGGTATCCGTGCTTGGAATGCTTTGAACCTTGAGGTGGGTAAGCGAATCTGAATGAGAGATAGAATGGCTGCCGTGTCCGGAGCGTATCTAGACTGTATCTGATTGTTGTAGTCTGAATGAGTAGTAGAATGACCGCCGTGTTTGGGGTGTATTTGTACTGTATCTGACTTAAAATTCTGAATGAGTAATAGAATGACCGCCGTGTCTGGGGTGTATCCATACTGTATCTGATTGATGTAGTCTGAATGAGTAGTAGAATGACTGCCGTGTTTGGGGTGTATCTGTACTGTATCTGACTTAAAATTCTGAATGAGTAATAGAATGACCGCCGTGTCTGGGGTGTATCCATACTATATCTGATTGCTGTAGTCTGAATGAGTAGTAGAATGACCGCCGTGTTTGAGGTGTATCTGTACTGTATCTGACTTAAAATTCTGAATGAGTAATAGAATGACCGCCGTGTCTGGGGTGTATCCATACTGTATCTGAATAATTGTTAATGATAGCCTTTTAATCTTATCCTGAAAAGGATGAACTGTTAGCTATAACACAAAGTTATGTTGCATGATATGTGTGATGCAATATATGTTATATCAATGTTTATGATATGAATGTAAATGAATGCGCATGTAAGCTGAAGAGCTGTCTTGTTGAGGATAGACGAATCCTGGATGGCTGGAGATAAAAGAATCTTGATTGCTGCCAGGGAAGGTGAACCCTTGATTGCTGCGGGGAACTGCAAGAATCTTTTGATTGTTGAAGATGAGAAGTCTTGGGACCACTGTTGGGGAGTCAGGAGCTTGGGTTGCATGCCAATCTATTGGGGAATTCCTGTTTTAAGGAGATCTTCGCTGGGGAACATCTGATTACCCTGTGAGGAACTGAGAATGAGAGTCTTCACTCTGCTTGGGAAATGCCCGATCTTTAATTGTTGAGGGGTCTTAGGACCACTGCAGGGAATTGGAATCCCTTGGTGACTTGCGGGGAAAGAGAATTCCGGTGATCTCTATTGGGGAGTTCAGAATCTGGTGGAATCAAGCTGGCGAGGTGTGACTGAGAATCCTTAGTTTGGTGCAGAAGTATTTCTGTGGAGAGAAGGTTCACTAGTCTGGTTCCATCGGGGATTGATAGTTGGAAGTTTTAGCTCCGCTGAGGTTTAACAGCTTTGACTTCGCTGGGGATAGGATTTTCAGATTTAAGGCTCCACTGGGGAAACTGAAGCTCTGAGGGAATTTGAGTTCTGGAAGGCCCTCTGGCTGGGGAGATCAGTTTTGAGAAAGCTCCTGTTCTGCTGAGGATCTTAAAGTTTAACTCTGTTGAGGATTCCTTCTGAAAGGGCATCAAGATATCTATCGGTATCTTCAACCTATCAGTAATCATCTTTCTTGATTTGTAAGGAAAATGATTATGTTCAAATGCATATGCCTTTTTAACAAAACATTGGACGTTTCTCAAAATAAAACATAAGTGCAATAAGAAAAGGAAGAGAAAGCAAATTTCTGTATTTTGGAAAAGTATTTGTATTAACTTTCTATGAGTATATTTGTACAAAGGAAACAACCATCCTAGTAAGAGGATGTCGTCGTAAAAATTGGAAAATTTATACAAAAGAAAGATGGCTATGTGAAACAATTCTATGGGATTCCATTCTGCTATAGCCTTCGCAACTCTGAGTATCTGTTCATTTAATGTTTCGTCTGCCGATGACTGGGTTAATCAGAAGCTTGGAGTTGGTTGATGAAGAGATTGCCCTTAAAGTGATCCGACGAGACATAGTCATACGCTTTAATTCCCTAACTTTTTCCTTAATCGCCCTTTCGGGTTTTCAATCCACCGGGAAAACCCTTTTTGCCCAAGCCGCCCTTTCGGGTTTTCGACTTGTCGGGTGTATAAATTTTTTTGTTTTATCCCTAATTTTTGCCTGAACCGCCCTTTCGGGTTTTCGGTCCACCGGGATGCCCATTTTTGCCCAAGCCGCCCTTTCGGGTTTTCGACTTGTCGGGTTATTTTATGCGTAGTATCTTTTGACTATGTCTGCGTTCGTAGGGTGTGGCAAATCGTCGCCGTCCATGGTGGTCAGAATCATTGCTCCACCAGAAAAAATACTCTTGATCATAAATGGTCCTTCGTAGGTAGGAGTCCACTTGCCTTTGGGATCACTTTGCGGCAAGATAATCCGCTTGATTACGAGATCTTCGACTTGGTATACTTGACGTCTGACTTTCTTGTTGAAAGCCTTGATCATCCGTTTTTGATACGTCTGACCATGGCACATAGTAGCGAGTCGCTTCTCGTCGATCAAATTGAGTTGATCAAGTCGGGTCTGAATCCAATCGTCTTCATTAAAACCAGCGTCCTTCATAATCCTTAAAGAAGGAATCTGAACTTCCATGGGTAGGACGGCTTCCATGCCATATACCAAAGAAATGGGGTTGCCCCGGTTGAAGTACGTGTCGTGGTACAGTATCCATGCAGAACAAACGCTAACATCTCATGCCAGTCCTTGTAAGTGACTGTCATTTTCTAAATGATCTTAATGTTTTTATTTGCAGCTTCAACAACACCGTTCATCTTCGGCCGATAGGGAGATGAATTGTGATGATAAATCTTGAACTGTTCGCACAATGCGGTGATCATAATATTATTCAGATTTGTACCGTTGTCTGTGATGATCCTGTCCGGAACACCATACCGGCATATGAGATTTTGCTTGATGAAGTGGGCAACCACATTTTTAGTAACAGAGGCGAAAGAAGCTGCTTCGACCCATTTGGTGAAATAGTCAATAACAACCAGAATGAAGCGATGTCCGTTGGATGCTGTGAACTTGATCTCTCCAATCATGTCAATGCCCCACATTGCAAATGGCCAAGGAGCTGTCAGCACGTTGAGAGGAACCAGAGGAATATGAATCTTGTCAGCGTAGACTTGACATTTGTGGCAAGTACGGGAATGTTGATGGCAATCAGCTTCCATAGTAGACCAGTAGTAGTCTGCCCTTAGAATCTTCTTAGCCATTGTATGTCCACTCAGGTGGGTGCCAAATGTACCGCCGTGCATCTCGGTCATGATTAACTCTGCTTCAGCTTTGTCTACACATCAGAGTAAAACACAATCATGGCTTCGTTTATAGAGGATGCCATTGCTCAGGAAGAACTTGGCAGCAAATTTCCTTAGGAACTTCTTGTCATTTATGGAAGCTCCTTCGGGATATTCTCTAGTCTGGAGATACCTTTTGATTTCGTGAAACCATGGTTGTTCCACTACTTCTTCGGTATTAATCTCATGACAATGCGCAGGTTCATCCATTCGCTCGATGGTGATTTGGGGAGCCTCGTTATCCCAGTTGAGTTTAAACATGGAAGACATTGTTGCCAGAGCATCTGCTAGCTGATTCTCTTCTCGCGGGAAATGCTCGAAGGTAATTTGCTCGAAATGAGGCAACAATGTTAGGACATGTTCTTTGTATGGGATAAGATTAGGATGCTTGGTATCCCACTCTCCTTTGATTTGACTGATAACCAAAGCCGAGTCCCCAAATACGATTAAAGATTTGATCCCCAAGTCTATAGCAGCCTTGAGACCAAAGATGTAAGCTTCATATTCAACCATGTTGTTTGTGTAGCTGAAGCAAAGTCGAGCCGTGAAAGGCGTGTGACAACCTTCCGGGGAAATGAGTACCGCACCGATACCGTTTCCAAGTGCATTTGAAGCACCATCAAAGTACAGGGTCCATCGGGATCCCTTTTGAGGTCCGTCATACGGTCCGTTACCTTCAATGTTGTCTAAGTTCATGATGTCCTCGTCTGGGAAGTCAAATCTCATGGGCTGATAATCTTCGATAGCTTGATGAGCTAGATGATCAGCTAATACACTCTCTTTTATAGCTTTTTGAGTGGTGTACTGGATGTCATATTCAGTTAGGATCATTTGCCATCTAGCGATTCTTCCAGATAAAGCAGGCTTCTCGATGATATACTTGATAGGATCCATTTTGGAAATCAACAGAGTGGTATGAGTCAACATATACTGCCTTAGTCGGCGAGCAGCCCATACCAAAACGCAACAAGTTTTCTCGAGCAGTGAGTAACGAGTTTCACAGTCGGTAAACTTTTTGCTAAGGTAACAAATTGGCATGCTCTTTTCGACCAGACTCGTCATGCTGGCCCAATACGCACCCCATTGAGTTACCCAACACGGTCAGATACATGATCAACGGTCTTCCTTTGACGGGTGGCATCAGAATAGGAGGTTCTAGCAAATACTCCTTGATCTTATCAAAAGCAGCTTGGCAATCGTCGTTCCATTCGACTACCTGATCTTTCTTTAATAGTTTGAAAATTGGCTTACAGGTAGAAGTTAGATGAGAGATGAATCTGGCAATATAGTTCAAGCGCCCCAAGAACCCTCTAACCTCCTTTTCAGTACGGGGAGCAGGCATCTCTTGTATTGCTTTCACTTTTGCTGGATCGACCTCAATGCCTTTATTGCTGACAATAAACCCTAGAAGTTTACTAAACCTAACTCCAAAAGTACACTTACTTGGATTCAGCCTGAGTTTGTACTCTTTCAACCTGGCAAACAGCTTTTCCAGGTGTTCAAGGTGTTCCTCCTCTGTTTGTGATCGAGCTATCATGTCGTCTACGTAAACTTCGATCTCATGATGTATCATATCATGAAATAAAGCTACCATGATGCGCTGATAAGTTGCCCATGCGTTCTTCAGTCCGAACGGCATCACCTTGTAACAGAAAGTACCCCATTGTGTAACAAAGGTTGTTTTCTCCATGTCCTCGGGGGCCATTTTAATCTGGTTGTAGCCCGAGAATCCATCCATGAAGGAAAACACTTTGTGCTGAGCTGTGTTGTCAATCAGAATGTCGATATGCGGTAGCGGAAAATCGTCTTTAGGGCTAGCCCTATTCAAATCCCGATAGTCCACACACATCCTGATCTTGCCGTCTTTTTTAGGTACTGGCACGATGTTAGCAATCCATTGTGGATAGGATGTAACAGCCAGAAAGCCAGCGTTGAATTGCTTCATCACTTCTGCTTTGACCTTCTCAGACATGTCGGGCCTCATTCGGCGGACTTTTTGTTTGATCGGTGGACAATCCTCTCTTGTAGGGAGACGGTGAACCACTATATCTGTGTCTAAACCCGGCATGTCTTCATAAGACCAGGCGAAGATTTCAACGTATTCATTTAACAGCTGTATCAGGCGCTCCTTGACACTTGGTTCCAGATTGGCACCCACTTGTACTTCTTTCCGGTCTTCCTCTGTTCCTAAGTTGACAGTTTCCAACAACTTTTCGTGAGGTAAGATGACCCTTTCCTCTTGCTGTAGAAGTCTGACTAATTCCCCTGGTATTTCACAACCTTCGTCATCTTCATACTCAGCTTGATTGACCAGATCTTCAGAGTTATTGAAGGACATAGCAGAATAGTCACCCATAGAATCCAGAGTGGATGGGTACCTGCATTTGTGAGTGTGGGTGTGTGTAAGGGATAACCATCCTTAAACAAAAATGCAAAAGGAAAGAAAATGAACACAACAGTTTATCAATGAAAAACGTCCAATGAATCATTAAACATGGCATATGGATATGAAGATAATCAAAACCCTTACAAATGGACCTACATGCCCCGGGCAAGGCATGAGGTAAAAAAGTAGTGTACGGATTGTTCAAAAGTAATTATTACAGACCACAAGAAATGTTTGACAGATAATTACTGATTAATAAAAGTAATGGGGACAAAGTCCTTTGCCTCCCAGTTGCGTAGTCCTCCTTCGATGGTTGGGTAGATCCAATCTTCAATGTTGGTCTCTTCGTCTTCACCTTCCAAAGCATTGATCCCATAAGGAGAGATCTTGATGGGTGTTCTTTCAACTTTTGAGCGGCGCATAGCTTTCTGCCCCGCAGCAGTGAATCCTAAACCAAACTTGTCTATTTTATGAGGAATATCCGGCAACTGCCCCCATGTTGAGCTCTTTTCTTCCTTCATCGCAGCCTTCGCGTCTTTTAGAGATGCCATCCGGGCCATCTGCTTTGGTACCTCAGCTACCAGTTTTGCTACTGCCACCTCAGGAGAGACTTCCTCGAAGTGCTGGAATGGTGTCTCAATGAATTCACCCTCTACCTCTACATACCGAAAGGAGTTCAGGTGGCTGATCATATATTCTTCTTCACCGTGCACGGTTATGATTTTTCCTTTGACAGGATATTTCAGCATTTGATGTAGGGAAGAGGTGACTGCTCCGGCATTGTGTATCCATGGTCTCCCCAACAAGCATGAGTATGACGGACGGATGTCCATCACATAGAAGGTTGAGGGGAACACTTCTGTGCCAACCTTAATGGGAATGTCCACCTCCCCGTGTACCATTCTCTTTAACCCGTCAAATGCCCTTACAATGATATTACTTGGCCTTAACTCCAAGCCTTCACAGTCTAATCGGTCGAGAGCCTTCTTAGGCAGCACGTTCAGAGAAGAACCAGTGTCGACCAGAACATGGGCAAGAGTAGTTTCTTGGCATTCTACTGACACGTGTAATGCGTCGTTGTGTTTTCTTCCTTTTGAGGTTAGGTCAACATCAGAGAAACCAAAACCGTTGTCTGCTGTAAGATTGGCTACACAGTCTTGGAATTGGTCGGCAGAGGTTTCCTGGGGCACATGGACTGTCTTCAGGAATTTTATCAATGCCTTGGCGTGCGCCTCAGAACAAAGCAGTAATGCTAACATGGAGATCTTCGAGGGGGTTTGCCCCAGTTGCTCTACCACGTCATAATCACTTTTTTTAATTATCTTCAGGATCTCCTCCATCTTTTTCTTAGAGGTTTCTGGGATGACCAAAGGTTGAGCCCTCGTCCCGACGAGCTCGTCTTGGATCCCTTTCCCCTTATCAGCAGAAGTAGGAGGGACAACAACAGGAATAACAACATCTTCAATCAACGGGATTTTTGCGGAAAGTTTTATCGGTGTAGGAATAACTTTGGCAGCAGATGAGGGTCCAAAGATTGCCTTTGGGGGGGGCAATCTCTGGAGAAAATATTCTCTCACTTCGGGTGATCTTGCTTGTGCCGGCAATGTTTCCAATGCTGGCGTCTTCTTCATCAGAGCTTCCTTCGGTTATCTCAACTTGTTTAACACCATGGTAGTAGATTTCTCCACCGTAATTTCATGGTATTGATTTTTCAGAACTGTAGGGGACATGCCCTGGCATAATTATTTTAAGAGGAACAGACTTTGTAGCAGATGTAATCTTAACAGGCTTTCTGGCGGCCTTGGAAAGATTGGTGGAAATGGTGATTATTGAAACGTCTTCGAAAAAGGTTGGAATAGCAGGAATCTTTTCAAACAGAATTTGGTGACTGTCCATCAGGCCTTGGATGCCTTTCCTCAGCAATGGACAGTTGATTGGTAGAGAGCAACAACAGTGACAATCTTCTTTACATCCTGGGAAAATCTCAGCTTTCAGCAAATTTAACTTGATTGTTAACAACGGTACAAATCTGAATAATACTATGATCACCGTATTGTGCGAACAGTTCAAGATTTATCATCACAATTCATCTCCCTATCGGCCGAAGATGAATGGTGCTGTTGAAGCTGCAAATAAAAACATTAAGATCATTCAGAAAATGAAAGTCACTTACAAGGACTGGCATGAGATGTTACCGTTTGCTCTGCATGGATACCGTACCACGACACGTACTTCAACCGGGGCAACCCCATTTTCTTTGGTATATGGCATGGAAGTCGTCCTACCCATGGAAGTTCAGATTCCTTCTTTAAGGATTATGAAGGACGCTGGTTTTAATGAAGACGATTGGATTCAGACCCGACTTGATCAACTCAATTTGATCGACGAGAAGCGACTCGCTGCTGTGTGCCATGGTCAGACGTATCAAAAACGGATGATCAAAGCTTTCAACAAGAAAGTCGGACGTCAAGTATACCAAGTCAGAGATTTTGTAATCAAGCGGATTATCTTGCCGCAAAGTGATCCCAGAGGCAAGTGGACTCCTACCTACGAAGGACCATTTGTGATCAAGAGTATTTTTTCTGGTGGAGCAATGATTTTGACCCCCATGGACGGCGACGATTTGCCACACCCTGCAAACGCAGACATAGTCAAAAGATACTACGCATAAAATAACCCGACAAGTCGAAAACCCAAAAGGGCGGCTTGGGCAAAAATGGGCATCCCGGTGGACCGAAAACTCGAAAGGGCGGTTCAGGCAAAAATTAGTGATAAAACAAAAAAATCTGTACACCCAGCAAGTCGAAAACCCGAAAGGGCGGCTTGGGCAAAAAGGGGTTTCCTGGTGGATTGAAAACCCGAAAGGGCGATTCAGGCAAAAGTTAGGGAATTAAAGCGTATGACTATGTCTCGTCGGATCACTTTAAGGGCAATCTCTTCATCAACCAACTCCAAGCTTCTGATTAACCCAGTCATCGGCGGACGAAACATTGAATGGACAGATACTCAGAGTTGCGAAGGCTATAGTAGAATGGAATCCCATAGAATTGTTTCACATAGCCATCTTTCTTTTGTATAAATTTTCCAATTTTTACGACGACATCCTCTTACTAGGATGGTTGTTTCCTTTGTACAAATATACTCATAGAAAGTTAATACAAATACTTTTCCAAAATACAGAAATTTGCTTTGTCTTCCTTTTCTTATTGCACTTATGTTTTATTTTGAAAAACGTCCAATGTTTTGTTAAAAAGGCATATGCATTTGAACATAATCATTTTCCTTACAAATCAAAAAAGATGATTACTGATAGGTTGAAGATACCGATAGATATCTTGATGCCCTTTGTGATCAGTGGGAATAGAACTGACTGTTTTTAAGCTGGTTTCGCAAAATGTCGCGGTAAGCAAGAGTCGCCACCGTCTTTTATGTTCTCCAATATGGAAAGGACAAAAGCACAACAAAATTCCTTATTCGAGAATGTTTCTCGGTTCGGGAGGTAGATTTATAGAAAGGGAAGGTGTTAACACCCTTTCTATCCGTGGTTATCCACGGGCTCTTAGGTACTTGCTCTTATTTTTTCAAAATTTGTTTGATTTTCAAGTGTGTGTGGGTTTTGAAAAAAAGTTTCGTTTGAAAAATTTCTGAGTAACTCTTGTATTCGTCCTCAAGAGTGTATGAAAGATTTGTTTGAAAACTTTTTGAAAGTGTAGGTGCGAAAAATTGTTTTTGTTTGTTTGAAAAGAGCAAGTACCCATGAGAATCTACCTACCCTAAGGAATTAAGATTTGTAAGAGTCCTTTAGATAGTGCTATCCCACCATCGAGAGATAGGTAGCACCATCGTTGGAGGTGTTCGGTTCAATTCGATTAAGGGACATGTGTGGTCACCGAAGCAATGGTAGGACACCTTAGAAGTAACCCTAATGTCCTAGATCCTTTTATCCGAGGAAACCGTTTCGAGGCAACTGGATCTTTAGACAAAGGGCGACCTCTAAGACGTCCTATACTTGATGACCACGTTCGAGGCAACCGGTGAGGCGTACCCTAAGAGTGACATGTGCTTTGTGTGTTGTTTTTCAGTTAATTGTCTTTGTACATGTTATTTGTGTGCTACGGATTAATTTTATTTACATACATTCTTGCAGGCATTTTTTAACAGTTAGGAGTGCGGAAAGTAAATTGCGGAAAGATAAATCTAACTATTACAAGGCGCGGGTCTATACATCGCCAAAAAACAAAAACCCGTTTGGAAATAAAGTGCGAGAAATAGTAAATAAAGAGATAAACCTAATTTCTATTACATATCCGGAAACAGTTACATAAATAATCAAAATAAGAATAATGCGCGAAAGAATTAAATTGGAACGTCTTAGGGTTTTGACCCTTTTTTAGAATTTAAAAAATTGAATTTTGTCCTTTTTTGTAATTAATGAAATTAAAATTAACAATTAATTAATTAATTAATTTAAGAAAATGTTTTTGTGTTTTTTATGTTTTTAATGAAAATAAAATAAAAAAGGAAATTAAAAATTGAAAGTGAAAGACCTAATTCTAAATTAATTTTACTTATTAAAAAATGTTAAAATTGTCCTAATTACATAACAAATTAATTAATGTTAGAATTTATTTACAAAATAAGTTAATAAATAATAAAATGTTTTTTTTGTTTTCTGAATTTTATGGTGAAAAAATGTTAATTAATTGATTAATTAAATAATATTAATTATAATTACTAAAGAAAATAAAAAAGAAAAGGAAAATAGAAAAAAAAAAAAGAAATAGAAACCAAATGGGGTGTTGATGGCCCAATAGAGGTGTGAAGCCTGGAACTTGCTGGCCCATTAACCAGCCTTGTTGACTTTTGGAGATTGTCCATGGCGTAGGTTGACAAGGAGTATGGTGCTCGTCCAATCCAGGCCTTTGGATCTGCTTCTGAGGCCATTTGGCACGCTGATTGCTTGAGATGTATGATAGGCTTTTGCTGGAATGCTGCATGAGAATATGTTAGAAAAAAATGAAACAAGCGTTTGGGGGACCTGGGAATCGAACCCAGGTCCCAAGGTTCATTTGCCAACACCTGTACCACTAGATCACTTATGCGCGTTTGTAAATAAGATGAGAAACAAATATAATATATGAAAAACGCGTTATATGCTGAAAAAAGAAAAAAGTAGCGCGCATTTTTGAACAAGCCAATCATGCTCTTCCACGTCTCATCTTCTTCACTGAATGCCTGTAAAAAGAAAACAATTAGCAGGGGTTTTAAACCCCCACAAAATGAAACTGCAGAAAATAGCGATTAGCTCCACACATAATATAAAAAAGGCGCGAGGGTTGGGATGTGTTCGTGCTGATCTCCTGATTTCAACCATGGGTCTTTCCAAGCCTAATTTTTCCTATATGAGAAACCCCCAATTCGAAAGCTTTGAAAACCTAAAAATCATCCATGGTAGTTTGTGATTCAGGGCTCCAAAATGCAATTGCCTTATACCATTAGCTTCAGAAGAGCGTTAGCAATACAAAACAACAACTATATCATGTTAAATGTGCAAGAATTATGCATTTTGATTTTGAAAGAAATGGACAAACCGTGGGGCTATAGTGAGTGATTCCTTGAGTGTTTGTGATTGCAAAAGATTCCTGGGAGTGTTAGGAATGTGTTTGGATCAAGAAAAGACTTTAAATCGTGCTGAAAAGTGGATTTCAGTTTGCAAATTTCTTTGGAATTTTTGGAATTGGTTCTGGCCGTTTCAATGAGTTCTCGGTCGTGCTTGAGGTCTGGAACATTTGCATATGTATGTATGAATGCAATTAGGTCACTTTAAGAGCTTGTATCCTTGTGCAATCAAGTGTGGGATTTCTTCATAACCACCATTAAAGCATTTTCCAATTTTGTTCAAATTTGAATTTTCATGCTTAAAATGAGCTTTACACGAATTTGGTAGGTGTATTATGACACATGAAAGCCATTCAAATCAAAAGATGTTATTGAATTAATTTTTTTGATTTTATTTGAATTTTATGGATTTAAAATGAATTAAATCAAATAAAATTAAATAAAAATAGAAAAATTAATGTTTAATCTTGAAATTGATCATGAGACACGTGGGTGGCATGACAAGGCTGAATCAAGTGGGCCCTTTTGTCAAAAATTGAAGTTTTAAGGATAGTTGACTTTTGCCATTTCACAAAAATTTCCCAACTTCTTCAATGCATATCTTGCTCAATTTTGATCATATGAACATGTTCTTGGACATTTTGGAAAGGTCTTGAAGTCCTCTAACCAATGCCTTTGGTCCCATGTCATTTGAATTTACCAATCTCAAGTTATGGTCTTTGACTTAAAGTGCCTTTTTGTTGACTTTTGAAAATAACCTATAATGTTGAAATTGATAACTTTTTGTGAGAGCATTTCTTAGACTTGGAATGTGAAGATGAGTTGTAGGAAATGTCATCCCCTTCAAAATAAGCATTGGATGAGATTTTTCTGATGAACCATGAAAAAGTTATGCCTTGGTCAAGTTACAGTTGACTTTTCAACTGTCCAAAAATAGAAACTTTTGCATCTTGATGATTTTTGAGCCATTCTTGTGAAATCATGGTCAAGATTTGACCAAATGATGATTGTGGCTTCAAAATAAGATGTTGACCAAAAATTTTGACTTTTGACTGCCAAATGACCATTTTCCCCTACAGTTGATTGTGAAGCAATTAGGGTTTTTGACTGTGCAACTTGACCTTGTGAGCCTTGAAACTTAGCATGTAGATGCTTGACAATGTTTATACGCATGTGGGACTTGATTTAGCCCTTCAAAACCTCAACTTCCTTGAAGGAACCAAAACCCTAATTTGATTGGCTTAGGAGGGTGTTTGAACTGTGCAACCCTTGAGTAGACTTGAGCAAATTGAGATGATGCTTGTCAAACTTGAAGAATATGGGAGGGCAAATTTTGGGGTACAACAGTTGCCCCTGTTCAATCTTCTTAGACCTGAGGATGTAGATTGGCTGGCGTGCCTTTCGTGATCCGAAGGTGGAAGATGATTGAACACTAGAGTGCCCAGAAATTTGCACTCACATAGTAGAGTATCCGCAGTGTGGTGGCGGGAATGGGCTTACAGATGCCATTTGGAGAGATGACGGATATGAGGATGGGCTTATCGATGCCATCTGGAGATATGGCAGAACCTTGTCGGGAATGGGCTTATAGATGCCATTTGGAGACTATTGACAGGTGGATGGGCTTATAGATGCCATCGGAAGGTGTCGATCGCGTAAGAGATTCCTTAGCGAGAACTTGCGTACTTGAGAAAGAAAGATAATTTCCTGGCCTATTACAGGTGTTGATCTTCAATCTCTTCATGCATATATGCCCTGGCTGGATACAGGCGTCGAATCTACAATCAGTTGCTCATACAGGAATCGAATCTAGAACTTCAAGAGGTTGCTTAAAGACGTACCCTGGCTGGATACAGGAATCGAATCTCTAAACTCTTCATGCAGACATGCCCTGGCTGGATACAGGTGTCGAATCTACAATCAATTACTCACAGATATGCCCTAGCTGGATACAGGAATCAAATATGGAATTAGTTATCTACAGATATGCCCTGGCTGGATACAACTATCGAATCTTCAAACTCTTCAGACATGCCCTGGCTAGATACATGAATCGAATCTGGAATTAGTCATCTACAGATATGCCCTGGCTGGATGCAGATATCGAATCTTCAAACTCTTCAGATATGCCCTGGCTAGATACAGGAATCGAATATGGAATTAGTCATCTACAGATATGCCCTGGCTGGATACAGGTATCGAATCTTCAAACTCTTCAGATATGCCCTGGCTAGATACAGGAATCGAATCTGGAATTAGTCATCTACAGGTATGCCCTGGCTGGATACAGGTATCGAATCTTCAAACTCTTCAGATATGCCCTGGCTGGATACAGGAATCGAATCTGGAATTAGTCATCTACAGATATGCCCTGGCTGGATACAGGAATCGAATCTTCAAACTCTTCAGATATGCCCTGGCTAGATACAGGAATCGAATCTGGAATTGCGACAGTTGATAGTAATCATCTTTGGATTTACCTTTTTCCTGAAAAGGCGAAACATCAGTCGTATGCGATGTCATGATGTATGAAATACATGGTGTCATGATGTTCTCAAGAATAAATGAGATTGTGTGTTATGATGCGTATATGCATGCGTCATGTATGTAAGCAAGATGTATGAAATGAAATGTTTATGAAGTGAAGTTCTTCATTTCCGTTGGGGATGATTGCAAGAATACCGGTAGGAGAAGATGACTCCGTTGGTGAATAAACTTGTTGAGGAGATTACTCTTCGGGGAATTACTCTGTGGGAAGAGATACTTCGCTGAGATTTTGATGATAACTCCGCTGGGGATTCCGTTGATAAGTTATGTTGGAAGATTTGATGAACTCCGCTGGGGATAAGAAGAACTTCGTCGAGGACGATCTTTCCGTGGTAATTAGCTGAGGATAACCCAGTTATACCCTGGTGGAGAATAACCTTTGAATAAAGCCGGGGTGACGCGTTCGTACTCTGCAGGGATAAGCTTCAAGAATCTACTGGGGATAAGCTTTCAGAATCTACTGGGGAGGATAATTCAACTCTCCTGGGGAAACTTTGGACTGTACTGGGGAATGGTTCCACTGGGGTGTCTGGATTCCGCCGGGGAACAATCTTATATTAAGACTGCCGGGGATGTTTTACTTAGGAACGTCTGTATACTCCGCTGGGGAATATTGAGATTTTCTGGGGATACCCATCTTCCTTAAGGCTAACAGTAGGCTAACTCTGCTTGGGGAGAGTGTTGCTGACTTGCTGGAGATGTTGTGCCTTTTTAGGGTTGATTGGAGACCAACTCTGCTTGAGGAGAGTATTGCTGAAATCTGGTCTTACTCTGCGTGGAGTGGAGGTAACTTGGTTATGTTCTTCAGCCGAACCTACCTTGGTACCTTGGTGGACAGAGCAACTAGATCGCTTAGACAACTCATTATTGCCCCTGTTTCTAATGTCACCTGTAATTAATCCTTTGTTTCGTATGCAAATATTTATGAGTTAGCAATTAGTGTCAAATGCATATATCAAAAATGAACATTGGACGTTCTTTGCAAAACAAAACAGAAAAAGGAAAAACAATTGGCAATTTGTCTGGAAAAATGGATTTGTATTGATTTTTGAATTCGCCTTTAAATAGGCGTTTTATGTACAAGAGGCTGACGTCCTAGTAAGAGAACGCCGCCGAACAACATAGGGTTTATACAATTTTGAAAAGGAAACAAAACAGCTATGTGAAAAATCCCACTGGGTTCCAACTCTGCTATCGCCTTTATGTCTTCAAGCGTCTCATCACTTGGCTGCTCAGTTGAAGATGAAGCTGATTAATTAATGCCGTCTGAAACTGATAGTTGATACCGGATTCTGGATGCAAGGTGATCCAATGAGACATAGTATTACGCTTATCCCTAACTTTTGCCTGGACCGCCCTTTCGGGTTTTCAGTCCACCGGGATACCCATTTTTGCCCAAGTCGCCTTTTCAGGTTTTCGACTTGCCGGGTGTACCGAGTTTTTTCATTTCATCCCTTATTTTTGCCCGAACCCTTTTGGTTCGCCGGGAAGCCCTTATTTTTGCCTAGGTGTGTCAACCTAGCGGGTCTTTTATTCATGCGTAGTATCTTTTTACTATGTCTGCATTGGCGGGATGAGGAAGGTCGTTACCGTCCATGGTGGTTAGAATCATTGCTCCTCCTGAGAAGACATGTTTAACCACAAATGGCCCTTCGTACGTAGGGGTCCATTTGCCCCTGGGATCACTTTGAGGAAGAATGATGCGCTTGATTACCAGGTCTTCGACTTGATATTCTTGTCGTCTGACTTTCTTGTTAAATGCCCTGATCATCTGTTTTTGGTACGTTTGACCATGACAAATAGCAGTGAGTCTCTTTTCGTCAATTAGGTTCAATTGATCAAGTCGAGTCTGGATCCAATCATCTTCGCTCAAACCTGCATCCTTCATTATCCGGAGAGAGGGTATATGGACTTCGATTGACAAGACTGCCTCCATGCCATAGACCAAGGAAAAGGGGGTTGCCCCTGTTGACGTTCGTGCTGAGGTACGGTACCCATGAAGAGCGAACGGTAACATCTCGTGCCAATCTTTATAGGTCACTGTCATCTTCTGCACAATCTTCTTGATGTTCTTATTAGCTGCTTCTACAGCTTCATTCATCTTCGGTCAGTAAGGAGAAGAGTTGTGGTACTGTATCTTGAATTGCTCGCAGAGCTCAGTGATCATCTTGTTGTTAAGATTGGTACTATTATCCGTAATGATCCTGTCTGGTACACCGTATCGACAGATCAGGTTATGCCGAATAAATCGTGCCACGACGTTCTTGGTTACGGTAACATAGGAAGCTGCTTCAACCCACTTTGTGAAGTAATCAATTGCTACCAGGCTGAAGCGATGCTCGTTGGATGCCGTAGGTCTGATCTTGCCGATCATATCAATGCCCCGCATTGCAAAAGGCCAAGGTGCTGTCAAGACATTCAGAGGTACTGGAGGAATGTGCACCTTATCTGCATAGATCTGGCATTTGTGACACGTCCGAGAATGTTGGTAACAGTCGACTTTCATTGTGGACCAGAAATATCCTGCCCGAAGGATTTTCTTTGCCATGGTATGTCCACTGGAATGTGTTCCGAAGGTACCTTCATGTAGCTATGCCATGATCTTTTCTGCTTCAGTCTTATCCACACAACGCAGTAAGGTTGAATCATGGTTTCGCTTGTAGAGAATGCCATTGCTGAGGAAGAACTTTGCAGCGAACCTTCTTAGGAACTTCTTGTCATTGACAGATGCACCCTCGGGGTATTCTTGAGTTTCCAAGTACCTCTTCACTTCATGATACCAAGGTTTTTCTGTTACCTCTTCAGCCTCGAGATCACAGCAGTATGCAGATTCATCCAATTTCCAGATAATGATTCGGGGAGCTTCGTTATCCCATTTGACTTTGAACATAGAAGACATTGTAGCCAGCGCGTCCGCCAACTGATTCTCCTCTCTTGGGAAGTGTTCAAAAGTTATCTCTTCGAAATGGGGGATCAACGTCAACACGTACTCTTTGTAAGGAATAAGATTTGGGTGTTTCGTATCCCACTCGCCCTTGATCTGATTGATCACGAGAGCGGAATCTCCGAAGACACTCAGAAACTTGATCCTTAAGTCAATTGCAGCTTGAAGACCCATAATGCATGCTTCATACTCCGCCATGTTATTGGTGCAGTTGAAACATAGTCGGACAGTGAGTGGAGTATGAGTGCCTTTTAGGGATATGATCACGGCGCCAATACCGTTACCCAAAGCGTTTGAGGCTCCGTCAAAGTGCATAGACCATCGGGATCCTTCTTCAGGTCCTTCATCCGGTCCAGGTACTTCACAATCAGTCACTGCCATGATATCCTCGTCTGGAAATTCAAAGTTCATAGATTGGTAGTTGTCCACTGCCTGGTGTGCCAAATGGTCTGCCAACACACTTCCCTTGATTGCTTTCTGAGTCGTGTACTGGATGTCGTATTCTGTCAAGATCATTTGCCATCTTGCTATTCTTCCAGACAAGGCAGGCTTTTCGAATATATACTTGATTGGATCCATTTTTGAAATCAACAGAGTAGTGTGAGTCAACATATACTGTCTCAGCCAGCGAGCAGCCCATACCAAAGCGCAGCAAGTTTTCTCGAGCAGTGAGTATCGGGTCTCACAGTCGGTAAACTTTTTGCTAAGGTAATAAATGGCGTGCTCTTTTCGGCCAGACTCGTCATGCTGCCCCAGCACACACCCCATTGAGTTGTCCAATACTGTCAAGTATAAGATTAGAGGTCTCCCTTCAACCGGTGGCATAAGAATGGGTGGTTCTTGGAGATACTCTTTGATTCTGTCGAAAGCGGTCTGACATTCATTGTTCCAACGTACTACTTGATCTTTCTTCAGTAGCTTGAAGATTGGTTCGCAGGTAGCAGTTAGATGCGAGATGAATCGGGCAATGTAGTCAGTCGTCCTAGAAAGCCTCTGACTTCTTTCTCTGTCTTGGGAGCCGGCATCTCTTGTATGGCTTTCACCTTGGCAGGGTCCACTTGAATACCTTTGTCGCTCACGACGAAACCTAGTAGTTTTCCAGACCTCACCCCGAAGGTGCACTTGTTTGGGTTCAACCTCAGTTTGTACAACTTCAGTAGGTCAAACAGTTTATGCAGATGGTCAATGTGTTCCTCCTCAGTTTGGGACCTTGCAATCATATCGTCGACATATACTTCTATCTCATGATGGATCATGTCATGAAATAAAGCAACCATGGCACGTTGGTAAGTTGCCCCAGCATTTTTCAACCCAAAAGGCATGACTTTGTAGCAAAAGGTGCCCCACCGAGTAACAAAAGTGGTCTTCTCCATGTCTTCAGGAGCCATCTTGATTTGATTATAACCGGAGAAGCCGTCCATGAAGGAGAATACTTTATGCTGAGCAGTGTTGTCAACCAGAACATCGATGTGAGGTAGGGGAAATCATCCTTAGGGCTCGCCCTGTTCAAATCCCTGTAATCAACACACATTCGGACCTTACCATCTTTCTTTGGCACTGGAACCACGTTGGCGACCCACTGAGGGTAAGAAGTTACTGCAAGAAAACCGGCGTCAAATTGTTTCATAACCTCAGCTTTGATTTTCTCGGACATCTCTGGACGCATACGGCGGACCTTCTGTTTAACCGGAGGGCAGTCTTTCTTGGTAGGCAGGTGATGAACCACAATGTCGGTATCCAACCCAGGCATGTCTTCGTAAGACCAGGCAAAGATTTCCACATAATCATGCAACATCTGAATCAACCGTTGTTTCACGCTGAGCCCCAGATTGTCACCAATCTTAACTTCCTTTCTATCTGTCTCAGTACCCGGATTTACCGTTTCCACTGGCTCTTCATGTGGCTGAATGGCCTTCTCTTCCTGGAGTAGCAGTCCTGTAAGCTCACCAGGCACTTCACAATCATCTTCACCTTCGTCTTCGGCTAAGTTGATCGGATTTTTGAAGTCATGACTGGCAGTATCAGAGTCGTTACCAGTGAGATCCAGAGTGGATTGGAACCTGTATAAGTGAGTGTGTGTAAATATAGCTGTTTTGCAATATATAAAGAAAGAAAAGGAGCGCAAGATTTGAAATGTAAAAAAACTTCCAATGCTTTTATTCATGATATATGAAAATAACAAGCCCTCACAAATGAAACCACGGTGCCCCGGGTAAGACACCAGGCCATAAAGTTTCAAATTATTGTTCGTTACAACTTTAAAACAAAGGAGTTCATTACTGAATGACAAAAGTAACAGGTATGGAGTCTTTGGAAGTCCAGTTTCTTGGTCCATCTTCGGTCGTTGGGTAGATCCATCTTGATTTGATTATAACTGGAGAAGCCGTCCATGAAGGAGAATACTTTATTCTGAGCAGTGTTGTCAAACAGAACGTCGATGTGAGGTAGGGGGAAATCATCCTTAGGGCTCAGAACTTCCCCACTAACAAACTTCTGTCTTGCAGCGCAGGGGGGTCAGAACTTCTGATCTTCCCACTAACAGGTTTCTGTTTTGCAGGTGCCAGAGTCAGAAGTTCTGACTCATACAGTTTAACCAAAAGGTTGATCATCTGGCAGCGGATCTGAGTCAGAACTTCTGATGACCCCTCAGCAGCGCGCTGGCTCCCTCTCTCTTTCTCTCTATCTTGTTTTTTGCTATTTTCTTTTTTGTCTTTTTTTTCTCGTTGAACCCCCCATGTACAAATGTGTACCCCCACTCCCTAATTGTTGTAATAGCGTAGGATTTTATATTTCCGCTTCTTATTGCTAGTAATTAGGATGTGTATGGCAAGATAAAATCAATGAAATAGAAAATCCTAATTCAAAGATAAACTCTTGTATGCAATAAAACACACTTGCACACTAACACCCCTAGGGTTACATCCACTTGTTGCCTTTCAAAAAAATGGGCCATGTTATGCATGCAAAGTATCTTGGTAAAACAAACAAAATCAAAAGATCATAGTCCCTCGATGACGCTTTCGAAAGTTTCCTTACAAAAATGATCTTAGTCCCTCAAAATAAATACTAAGATACTTTGCAATATTGCTATCATGGTCTATACGATGACCCGCGCCCGTCCCGTTTACATCCTAACACAAGGCCGTTCACCAAATGCAATGGTGAAACAACATTGTTGAAAGGGTTAAAAAACATAAGAAAGATCTTTGAGTAAAATAGGGTAGACAACTCTTAGTTACTTGATCAAAAATCTTGCAAAACATCCTTGCTATTTTTCAAAACACACTCCACAACACAATTTCAAAACAACTTTCAAAATATTGAAAACCTTTCAAAAAGACAAACACCTTTGTATACATTCAAACAAGAATCATTACAAAGGTTGCCACAACGATGACCTCTTTTTCAAAACACTTTTCAAAACCACACACGAAGCACCATTTCAAACAATTGAAAATGTAAAGCAAGTGATCTAAGCAATTAACTAAGAGTCCATGGATAACCATGGATAGAAAGGGTGCTAATACCTTCCCTTTCTATAATCTACTCCCCGAACCCAAGAAAACATCTCAAAGGTTTTTCCTGTGCTTTTTAAACCTTTCCTTAGGATAAAATAAAAAGTCGGTGGCGACTCTTGCTCAACCGAAACATTTGCGAATACAAAACGCAAAACCTCAAGTCAGTTCTCCCACCGTATCACAGTGACCTTTGAAAGGGTAAAAGGTAGGTCGGAGCCTATCACCTTTTACCTCGAAGAGCTCCCCGGAGGAGCCCACAACGCAGTCATTCCTCTGCTGATAAGAGCAAGAATGGCTAACTTTGATGTGCATCGCGTCCTCGTCGACGAAGGAAGTTCCGACGACGTGATGTACAGTCAATTATTCCAGACTCTGCAGCTAGACGACTCACACCTCTCGCCGTATGTAGGGTCGGACTTGCAAGGCTTCAACGGCTCGACCTCCAAACCTTGGGGATATGTCGAGCTCATGGTTACCTTCGGCGAGGGCACGACGACGAGGCAGGTTAAGGTACGCTTCCTCGTCATCGATCGTCCGTCCCTCTACAACTTCTTCTTGGGGAGACCAACACTGGCAGAACTGACCGCAGTGCCCTCCACCGTCCACTTGAAGATGAAGTTCTACACCAAGAGGGCACATGTGGCTACCATCCAGGGGGACCTAGCCGCTGCTCAAAGGTGTTTCCACGCTGCATCTAAAGGACACGACACCGTCGACACCGGGACAAGGCCCGCCAAGAGACCGGCGACGACACGACAGGAGCCCGACGAATCAGAGTCCGCCAAAGTAGAAGACCAGAGAGCTCCCCCAAATGTCGACTCTATAGCTCTGGATACTCATTTCGATCAGGACGAACCTCCCAACGGCGAGCAAATCCCCCTCCGACCAATCCTGGACGGGGACTTCGAGCTCGTCCCCCTCGGCACAGACCCAAGAAAAGGAGTGAAGATTGGCATCGACCTCCCCGACCTGGCAAGGAAAAAGATCAAAGCCTGCTTGGGCGAGAATGCCGACCTGTTCGCCTGGAGCGCCACAGAGATGCCCGGACTCGACCCCGAGGTCGTCTGTCACCGTCTCGCCATAGATCCTGCCGCTAAGGCAGTAGTACAACGTAGGCGTAGGCAGTCTCCGGAGAAAACGGAGGCTGCTGAAAAAGCTGTAAAAGACCTCATAGAGGCGAATTTTATTTCTGAAGCCCGGTATTCAACCTGGCTGTCAAACGTTGTACTAGTTAAAAAGAATAATGGAAATGGCGGATGTGTGTTGATTATACCGATCTCAACCGGGCATGCCCGAAGGATGCTTTCCCTTTACCGAACATAGATATGCTGGTTGACAACTCGGCCGGCTACAAGATATTATCGTTCATGGATGCCTATTCGGGATATAACCAAATCCCAATGGCCATGGGCGACAAATATTGCACTGCCTTCATGACCAGCTCGGGCAATTATTACTACAACGTAATGTCCTTTGGACTAAAGAACGCAGGGGCAACTTACCAACGCATGATGAACAGTATGTTCCACAAGCAAATCGGAGACATGCTCGAGGTTTACATGGACGACATGATCGTAAAGTCCCGAGCAGACACCGATCATGCAGCACACCTCAAAGCAGTCTTCGCCCGTGCGAGACAATGTAAGATGAGATTCAACCCTGAAAAATGCACGTTCGGAGTCAAGGCAGGGAAATTCCTCGGGTTCTACCTGATAGAACGAGGAATTGAAGCCAATCCTGATAAATGTCGAGCCTTCTCCGACCTCCCGACACCTGCGTCGAAGAAATCAATACAAGTCATGAACGGTATGCTCACGTCACTATCCCGTTTCGTCGCAAGGTCCGCTCAGCACGCCCTCCCCTTCTTCAGACTCCTTCGCAAAGAAGCAGCCTTCGAATGGACCGAGGAGTGTGAACGGGCACTGCGCCACCTAAAACAAAGTCTATCCCAACCATCCGTACTGTCTCGACCAGTCGACGAGGTGCCTTTATTCCTATACTTGGTCGTCTCGAACGAGGCCATCAGCGCGACTCTCATTCGCGAGACCACCAACAGGCAGAAACCCGTTTGTTTCACGAGCAAAGCACTGCAAGGGCCCGAGGTCAGATACCAACAGATAGAGAAAGTAGCTCTAGCCCTTGTCAACGCGGCGAGGAGACTCAGACACTATTTCCTCGCGCACACGATCATAGTACGAACTGACCAACCAGTGAAACAGCTCTTAGGTCGACCTGACATGGCAGGTCGAATGTTGAAGTGGTCCTTGGAACTCTCTGAGTTCGACATTCAATATGAAAGCAGGAAAGATCTGAAGGCACAAGCCCTGACCGACTTCGTCGCAGAAATGACCGCTCACGACCCGCCCGCAGGGAAGGAGCACAAATGGACCATCTTCGTCGATGGAGCTTCCAGTTCGTCTGGAAGCGGCGCTGGGATCCTCCTGGAAAATGAGGAGGGTGTAGTGATCGAGCACTCGTTAACCCTCTCCTTCCCGACTTCGAAGAACCAAGCAGAGTACGAGGCCCTGCTCGCAGGACTAAGGCTAGCTGAGGACCTAGGAGCCCGCGAGATACAAATCTTCACGGACTCACAACTCGTGGCTTCCCAAGTCCAAGGGAGTTACCAAGCCAAAAACGACAGCCTCGCCGAATACTTAAACTTAGTCAAAGAACACATGAAAAAGTTTGAACGAGCAGAAATATCACACGTCCCACGCGAGCAAAACACAAGGGCAGACATATTGTCCAAACTCGCAAGCACGAGAAAGAAGGGCAGAAACAAATCCGTCATACAAGAATCCCTGTCACGCCCGAGCATCGAGAAGTCCTCGACCCCAATCGAGGTGCACGCCATCGGAGACGCCTCATGCTAGATGACCCCGGTGTACAATTTTCTGACAAAGGGCGAACTCCCTTCGGACCAGACAAAAGTGACCATCACGAAATGACGAGCATGCTCCTACGTGGTGCTCGAGCATAAACTGTACCGAAGGGTATTCTCCATTCCCCTCCTGAAATTCATCGACGAATCCACGGTCCCCGAGGTATTACGGGAGATACACGAAGGGATTAACGCCCAGCACATGGGCGGCAAGTCCCTGGCGAGGAAAGCCCTGCGAGCGGGGTACTATTGACCGACGATGCAGCAGGACACCAAAGAACACGTTAAGAAGTGTGACAAGTGCCAAAGGCACGACGACATGCATCTCGCTCCCTCTCACGAGCTGAGCACACTGTCATCCCCGTGGCCGTTTGCGTGGTGGAGGATGGATATCCTCGGACCATTCGCGCAAGGGACTTACCAAAACAAGTTCCTTATCGTAGCCGTGGATTACTTCACGAAATGGATAGAGGCCGAGGCTCTCGGGAAGATCACCTCGCACAACATCCTCTGTTTCTACAAAAGAAACATCCTCGCCAGATTCGGGATCCCGAGGGTACTAGTCACCGACAACGACACCCAATTCACCGACCACGGATTCCAAAGCTTCGTCACCAAACTGGGAACCAAACAACACTTCACCTTAGTCGAGCACCCTTAAACCAATGGGCAAGCCGAGGCTGCTAACAGAGTCATCCTCCGAGGACTCAAGCGCCGGCTCGGCGAAGCTAAAAGAGCATGGGTCAAGGAGCTGCACAGCGTTCTGTGGGCGTATCACACCACACCCCATTCAACGACAGGCGAAACCCCCTTTCGAATAACCTACGGCACCGAAGCCGTCATCCCTGTTGAAATCAGAGAACCATCCAGGCGGACAGAAACGCCATCGACGAAGAAATGAACGACGAAGCACTCAGGGACGAACTCGACTTGGTCGAGGAAATTCGTTTAGGGGCAGCTCTACGCGAGGCCACTCTAAAATAACGAGAGGCCCTACGTCACAACGACAAGGTCATCAAACGCGAGTTCAAGATTGGCAGCCTGGTACTACGAAGAAACCAGAAAGACTCTCGCGAAGGGAAATTGGCCGCGAACTGGGAAGGGCCTTACCGCGTCCACGGCGCCACAGGTATCGGGGTATACTACCTCGAGAAGCTAGACGGAGAACCATTGCCACGACCCTGGAACGCTGCTAAACTAAAGCAGTACTATAGTTAAAAAACCATTAAACACTAAGGACTCTCGTCGTCGAACATCCACATCTAGTCAACACAAAGAAGTGTCTCGACCACGTAGATAGGCCAAGGTACGGGCCCAATCTACGTCCAAACGACATAAATGCCGTTCATCCAAACGAGGACGAACGACGGTGCCCGACAGGGACACCTTAATCGAGCCCCGCTGTCAAAGTACCCACATGGCAGAACACCCAGCTCGCGATGGGCAGTTCACGCCACGGGGCAAACGACCCCGATCCAGGTCATACGCCCGACCAAGCGGGCTTTACTCCGCACGACCAACACATTTCGAAATGTGTCGGACCACCAAATGGGTCGAAAGAATCTCCACTCGAGGACATAACTTAGGCAAATTTCGCCACAAAATAACAGCCGAGCACAAGACTCGAGGACATAACTTAGGCAAATTTCGCCACAAAGTAAAAGCTGAGCACAAGCGTGACTCGAGGACATAACTTAGGCAAATTTTGTCACAAAGTAACAGCCGAGCACAAGGGTGACTCGAGGACATAACTTAGGCAAATTTCATCACAATATAAAAACTTAGAGACGAGCAAGTTTAAAGGTCGAAACTAACATCCATTTAAAAGCTCATAAGCAAAAAACGAATAAAAATAAACCGACCGAAAAGGCTGGCGATATTCGGAAATTACAGGCTATAGCACAACGGCCCAAAGAAATGTGTACGAGCACGCAGACCCCAAAAATATGCACGGGCACGCAGGCCCTAAAACAAATACCAATAAACAGGCGCGCATGCCCGATCAGAAATTCCACGGCTAGACTTCCCCGGGACTACCAACATCCACGGTAGGAGACTCAGGAGGAGGCAGACCTGGCCGTCAATGATCTGAGACAGGAAACCCACTCCCTCGGTATTCATGCCCGGATTCAATAAGGCGAGCTGGCTAACCGCGGCCTCAAAACCGTCCGCTAAGGCACCAACACAGTCTGTTTCGAGGAGATGGATGTGCGCGACCAGATCCGAACAGCTCCGCAAGGGTGATGTGTCCTCCGACTCATCTTCAGCAGGAAGCATGGCAGCCTTCAGCTCCTCGACTTCCTTAGACAGACACTCGTTGTCGGCCTCCAAGCGTTTCCGATCTAGTCGAAAACGGTCCCTCTCCTCAGCAACCTTCCCCGAGTTTTCCTTCTCCACGGCCAGCAGCTCGGCTTGTTCGCGAAATATCTCCTCAGATTGCTCCAGAGCAGCCTTCAACTTACGGGAGCCAGCAGCGAGGGCAACTTTCTCCAACTCCAGTTCCCTGACGCGGTCAGAGGAGTCTGTCCCCTCCTTAGCAAGGACAATGGCCATCTCGGTCATCTTAACCATCCCGACCATACTGGCGGCCAGGTGTTTTCTCCGACTTTCTTTGTTGAGCCGCCTGATGGTCTCAGCCTCCTCGGGGCTCACTGTCAAGGGAAACCCCTCGAAGAAACCTTCCTCTTTAAAACAGGGGGCAAGCCAAAGGCCCTCACTACGACAGACTCGTCGCCAACTTCCGACTGGTTATCTGTCTGGCTTCTCTTTCTCCTTATCAGCTCAGTGGGCTGCTCGACATCAGGGGAGCCTGGGGACCCGCTAGAAGTGTCGCCTGAACTGGTCGGCGGGCCCATCCTCGTGGCCTGTGGAGCTCGCACCAACCTTCTGTTTATTCTCTTATCCTGAGACAGTTTTAAAAGCCTCCCCCTTCGTTCATCCATATCGCCTGCAAAGAAGAAAACTCGGGTCAGTTACGAGCAAGTAACAAACAAAGAAACTGGAACAAAACTATAAGATAAAAAGCAACCTAGTAGATCTACGGCCTGCCCGTAGGATTGACACTCGACAAGCGCCTTGGTATCGATAGGACGGGCCTTGAATGTCGGGTAACCTTCCTCGTCAAGAATGTCTTCCCCTTCCCTCGTGACCCACCGGGAAGGGAAGAAGTTGTCGACATACTTGCAAAGGGTACCATAGGCTTCCTCATCCTCGACCAACGCAGTCTCCCTCCCTTGATGAGGGTTTCGATGGCGTCCTTGAGGTGGATGCAGTCTTCAGTCAGATGACCATGGCTCCTATGCAGTCTTCAGTCAGATGACCATGGCTCTTATGGTACTGACAGTACTTGCTCTTGTCTACTCTGGGTTTGGCAGGAGCAGGTCGGGGGCGTTTGACGCCACCGTCTTTGAAGTCCGTATTGGCACACTCGGTCAAGATGTGCTCGCGGGAAGTTGTGAGCGGAGTGTATTCTGTGAAGCGCCCGGAGGGTCCTCTCTGCTCGCGGACTTCTCGGGGTCTGTCCTCTTTTCTTTTCTCTCCGGTTCGTCGAGGAGGAGCGGCTTCTTGGCGCGGGTTGCTGCTGGACCCGCGAGTTTTGAGGTCCCGGGCTCTGTTTGCCGCCTCCCTTTCCTCGTAATCCATATACGCCCGGGCCTTCTCGAGGAGGGCATCAAATGTTCGGGGTGGTTCGATGCCCACCGCCTTTCTAAATTCTGTGCCGGGGAGGAGCCCCCTCTCCAGCAAGTACCTTTTCATGTGGTCCGCGCAGGGGACCTGTATGGCTTCGCGGTTGAAGCGATTGATAAATTCTCTCAAGGTTTCATCCTGTCTCTGGATGATGGCCTCGAGTGTTGCCTCGGTCTTTGGGTGTCGTCGAGACGCAATGAATGAACTTATGAATTGATTCTCCAGGTTTCGCCACGAGGTGATTGATCCCGGGGCGATGCCTTTATACCAATCCATTGCTACTTTTCTAAGGGTTGTGGGAAACAACCGGCATTTGATGGGTCCTCCGATATTGTGGTAATGCAACATGGCCTCGAACCCGTCTATGTGGTCGACTGGGTCCGCGACTCCGTCGTATTCCTTCAGATGTGGAGGCTTCTCCATGCCCAGATGAATGGGCGCCTCCATGATGGCTTGTGACAGGGGACCGCGGGGGTCATCCTCGTCACTGCGCTCCGGGGACAAGGATGGGGACCTGAAATACTGTCATGCCAGGCGGTCCTGGTCGTGCTGGGCATCCCTCGAGCGTGGTGCTCGTTGGTCAATTCTTCCGTGCCTGTCTCCGAAGTGTATCCTTTCTTGCCGTATGGGGCCATGGTTGCGCCCTCCGGCTTCAATAACGGGTTGCCTCTCCAGGGGGGGTCGTCTCCCCGAGGGTCGGGGCGACGGGCTTCGGGAGGTGTCTCTCTATTGTCTCCGCGGGGGAGACGGGAGATGTACCTCTGTCACTCGAGGAGGTGGAGTCTAGGGCCTCCTGTGTCTCCTCGCGGGTCTTCTATCGTTTTCTAGCGCCCTCAATCTTTCCCCCTGGGCAAAGATGAGGTAATTGGTTTGGTTGATCGCCGTGAATAGCGCGCGGGTTGTGGTATCTGCCCCGTCGGGGACAGGGACTTCCTGAAATTGGGTAGCTCGATAGTTTTGGGGAGCTGCGTTGTCCTCTTTGAGTGGTGGAGGGATTGAGGAAGATGAGGCAGTAGCTCCGTCGCGGTGGACTGAGGGTCCGGGGATGGTTCCCCCGGGGAGTGTGTTATGGCCGGGGTTACCGATGTTGTCGGGGACTCCATTTTTATCTGCGAGGCCGTTGTTGGTGTCGACGACGCGGATGTTCTGGTCATCCCGAACTTGGTCAGCCATGACGGTAGGAGGTGATTTTGAGCTTTGGTCTTCGAGGTTTTGCAAGACGGGGAAGCTAGTTTCCCACAAACGGCGCCACTGATCTTACCTGATCAGACTTAGACCGTCACGACTGTCTCCGGGCAGAATTTGAGTGAGATGGGGGGGGGGGGGGTACCTGCAAGGTACTCCGATGCTAAAATGAGTGACAGAATGAGCGGGCAAAAAGTGTATGTATGCGTAAGAGATGAATACCTGACCCTCTAGGAACAAAGGGTATTTATAGCCCCCAGCGAGGGGCCAAGGTCCCCTCATTGGGCCGACCAGAATTGGCCCAATAAAGGAACTGCCAGGTTCTACGTGTGTAGTAGGGACCCGCACGTGGTCCCCTTCCTGGTGATGCTCTGCGAGAAATGAGGAGGGACGAAGACGCGGTCTTTCCGGAGTTTAGATGTCTTGGTAACGGTCAGAATCTGCCCTACGAGGAGGGTGCTCGAGCTGGAGTTCCCGTGGTCGGGGACACCATGTGTCGTGGGCAACGGCGGGCACGACTGCAGTCTGTGGTCGGGCGCGCTGGCGGGAATCCGCGGGCGCGCGTTCCTCGAGGAGCTGCTTGGATTGGGCCTTTGTTCTTGCTTTTGAGCCAGGGCGGGCCCAGTCCAGAACACTTTGTAATACTAGACCAGATATCTGCCAAAGTATAGGATTATTGAGCAGATTTATGGAGAAGCCTCAGGAATGTCATCTCATCACAGTGAAGAGGGTGTTGAGATACATAAATGGAACTATTGATCATGGTGTGCTGTTACCAAAGAAGTCGAAGAACAACACAGATGTCGAAGTTCATGGATACACTGACTCAGACTTCAGTGGAGATCAAGACGAAAGGAAGAGTACTGCAGACTATATTTTCATGATCGAGGGAGCTCCAATCTCCTGCAGTTCGAGGAAGCAAAGCATTATGGCTTTGTCATCATGCGAAGCAGAATATGTGGCTGCATCATATGCTGCATGCTAAGCAGCATGGATCAAAATGCTACTTGAAGTACTCAGAATAACAAAATCGAAGATGAAGTTGTTTGTTGATAACAAGTCAGCTATAAACCTTTCGAATCATCCAATGTGTCATGGTCAAATTAAGCACATTGAAATACGATATCATTTTCTGAGGGATCAAGTCAACAAAGGGAAGCTTGAAATAAAACATTGCAAGACAGAAGTGCAACTAGCTGACATATTCACCAAACTTCTGAAGAAAGTAAGGTTCGGAGAGTTAAAGAAAGACATTGGGATGAGAAGTCTTGATAACATGAATTAGGGGGTGTTAGTTAGTTAATTTTTGTTATGTATTTATTTGGGATTTTAGCATGTAATTGGGCCTGGGCGTGTTTGCCTATATAAGGGCGTTGTGTTTGTGCAGTAAAACAATATTAAATCAGTTAGATAGTTAGTTACACATAACTAACTCATCATTCTCTCTCTCTTCTTCTTCTTATTTTTGTTTTCACAAAATCATCTTTCTTGTATTCTTTATTCTAACAAAAATTAATGGTTTGATGTAGATGATTGTCATGTGAATAGTAAAGGGTGAGACTGCTCTAGAAAATTTGTTTCTCCAAATTATACTTTCTGCATACTTTTCCCCCATAAAATCATGTATATCTCCAAATATTTAGATATGAATTAAAAGATTAATAAGAAGGTGCAGTTTTTATTTAGATATGATTTAAAACGATGTTATTTTTATATTATTGGTATAATAGATTTATTTAATAGATATTGAGATGAGATACAGTGTAGAAAAAACAAATAGAAATGAAAAACTCTTAAAGTATGAATCTTAGGATTTTTTTAAAATGTTCTATATGGAAAAAAAATTATTATTGATCTAAATATTTTTTATCAAAAAACAGTATATGGGAAAAAATCTATTTTCAATCTAAATTTTTTTATATATGAAATTTACTATTGGTCCAAATATTTTTGTAAATGATACATAAACAAAAATAATTTTTGTATACGGAAAAAATATTTATTATTGATCTAAATATTTTTATATACGAAAAATGATATTTATAATTAAATATTTTTTATTCAATAAATAGTATACGGGAAAAATATATTATTTATCTAAATATATTTATATACGAAAATTTACTATTGATCCAAATATTTTTAATAACGATACGTAAACAAAAATAATATTTGTACACGGGAACATGAAGTTATTGATCAAAATATTGATTATTAACGGAAATGTGAATTTACTGATCAAAATATTTTTTTCATTAACTATACATTCAACTATTATTTTTTCACGGGTACCAGACACTTTTCTATTAAAAAATATACATTAGAAACAAAAGTGCGTCCCGTACCAGAACTCGTGCGAACGCACGGGTTTGTTACTAGTTTCATTAAAGAATCGAAAAGCCAATTACGGAGAGAACATCCTGAGTCTTGGGGACACACCCCAACTAAGTTTTAGAGCCTACTCTATGACCAAGGCCGGCCAAATAATGGCGGGCAACCTGATTATGAGACCTGTTCAAAAACATAACAATAACACCTTGAAAGTTTTTAGATAATGACAACAATCAAGAACAACAAATTCTAACACAACATTAACATAGACTCGGTTTATGCAGTACACGACTGATATTGCATAAGATTGTTTCAGAACCATATCCATCTTCAAGTCCAAATCCATTTGCATAGCCCATCTTATAACCAGAGCTACTGCCATTGCAGGACCAATCTCCTTAACCTCTTTTTTGGTGGCTGACATAATAGTATCTTTGTATTGTATCATCAGCACACATCCCTTAACAATGGTGTCATCATCATCCACTTGAAGTACTTTGAAGCTTTTTAGTTTTGGATCCACATCGCCTGTCCCCATAGGTTTCTTTGTTACTCTCAGGTCCGAATTTGATGAGTTAAATTCCTGGACCCAGTCCACACCACTTTCCGCCACTAACTAGGAACAAAAGCTTCCTTAATGAAGAGAGCTTTATTTCTAGCAGTCCAAATACTCTACGGTGTGATACAAACTAAGTGAGTGTCATAAGGGTCACTAGCATTCAACCACTTGTCCAACCAATGATCAACGTCAGTTGAGGAAGGAATGTGTAAGCCAAGGGGGGAGAAAACCCTACTAGCTTAGAAATATTGTAAAGCATGAAGATGCGTGTTTACTTGTATTTTTAGTAAACAATCACGAATTTGGTTCATTTAAGAGATTAAATTCAAAAAAATCTCAAAGACAATTCATGCATAAAAGTAAAAAGAAAAGTGTTTGTGATTGAGATTTAAAGGTTTGAATAATGACAAAAAGGACCTAAATTTGAATTAAAATAAACTTTGGATGAAGATAATAAACAAAAAAACTTTATATAAAACATTAAAATAAATGCTTAAATTACAAAATACTTAAAGAAAATAAGAAAGAGGATGCTCACTCATACATTTTCTCATAAACGGTTTTTATGTGACTTAGATACTTTAGTTATATAGAGAATACTTGATGAATTTTACGACTCTTGATTCCAACAGTGAGATTGACTTATATACAAATACAATATTAATAGTCGACAACATTTATCTCTATAGAACTTGACATGTATCCCCCTACATGGGCTTCAATCTTCTGATTTGCTTCCACGTGTATTTAGTGCTTAAACTGTTGCAAACCAACTATCATTCTGATAAGTGCCTCTGAAAAATCCCTAATTGCCTCTTTCAAGAGTTTCTGACTTACTTCCATAGGGTTGTCAAGACATCCTTGGTGTGACTAACTCTTAGACTAAAAATATGTTAAGTCCTCAACATATGATCAATCGTCGAATTCGACACTTTGTCGAAGGTTTGATCTCTGTAAACCTTTTCGAGATTTTGTGCATGTTTTAAAGAGAGAATGATCCTAATCTTATGGATTTATTCCTGAGACTCTTCTAAACTAAGCCTTCCACGTTAGTCGAACTCTCTTGGTCAACTTGACAAATGTGTCGAAGATTGAGTCTTTTCATACTTAGTAATTTTTCAACATGGTTGCTATCATTCTTTGTGGAATCCTATAGTTAGAATTTACAGGCTAACAATGTGTTTGATTGTTTCAGCACTGGTGTGGCACAGAGGCACTCAGGTATGGTCTTGATCCCTTTCTGTAACAGGTTCGCTCTTGCGAAGAGAATGTTATATCCCAATCTCCACGTGAAGTTCTTGATTCTTATATGATTGGGGGCTTCCCAAAGCTTTTTCCATATCTTCATTTGATTATGGCTCAAAGGACTAGGTATATGAGCATTCCTCTTACTTCCAAGTAAGTGATAAGTTGTTTTAACCGAATAATCCCCATCTTTTTCATAATTATAGATTAATTTATCATCGGGTTGGCTCCAGAAAAGTGGGATACTTGTGATTCGGGCGCCAACATTGTGATTAAAACAAGCTTTTATGAGATTCTGCTTCCAGCAACAAAGGTCCTCATTAATGAGCTTACTCATTACTGTGTGTCTTTTTCAATTCCCCGAGCAGGATCATGGATCTTTAAACCAACAGCATTAGAGAGCCAATTATCTTGCCAGACTTTCACTTTGAGACCATTACCAATCCTTCATCTCGAGCCTTCCTCCAATAGTTCCTTGGAGCCTAATATACTTCTACAAGCATAACTAGGAGAGAATCCTGATATTGCTTCTCTAATGGTGGTCCTTGGGTAGAACTTCTTTTTAACACCCTTTCCAACAAATAGGATCCTCATGTTAAGAGCCTCAATAAATGTTTCCTAAGCAGACTGAAGTTAAAATCTCAATTCCCATAAAACCCATACCTATGATGCCTTTTGCCTTAGCCAACTTGGTCCAACTCATCTAGTGAATTTTCTTGATGTCTTTGGAGGAGCCCCACAAAAATCTGGCCTAGAGAGATTCAATCTCGTTGCAGCACCCTTCAGGAAACCTGAAGCAACTCATGACATACGTGGGTATGGCTTGAGCAACTAATTTTATGAAGACTTCTTTACCAGCCCGAGAAAGAAACTTTTCCTTCCATCCTTTCATTTTCTTCCAGACACGATCAATCACTTGGGTAAAAATAGCCTTCTTGGATCTACCTAAAATTTTCGGTAAATTTTGTTCTGAATCGTTTCTATAGCTTCTTCTTCCACATTTTGACTAAGGCAAATTTTGTTCTTCTCCTTGACGGAGTCCCTCTTTAGGAGATAATTCTTTACTTGGTTGACCATTTATGAGAACTCGACAGGTGACGGTTTCCATGTATCTTTTGATCAATCTCCTATTTTCTCCAGAAATCCCATCGCCTCAAAAGTTCCATCAACAAAGCTCCACTCGATTCTATTGTAAGCTTTAGATATGTCTAGCTTAAAGGCCATCACACCTATCTTACCTTTTGTCTTCTACTTCATCTAGTGGAAGCACTCAAGGACAATTAGAGCATTATCTATTATGAGTCTCCCTTTAACCAATGCGCTTTATTCTTCATCAATGATGTTAGGTATGATATGATTGACTCTGTTGTCTATTGTTTTTGTTACCAGCTTCATGATCACATCGTTGAGGCTTATTGGTCATAAGTCCTTGGGGAAGCTATGGTTCTTTCCTTTCGAAATCAGGGCAATGAAAGTTTTGTTAATCACAGAGGGATCATGGTTATTATTGAGAATATCTAAAACCAAAGCTTTGACATCCTTCCCAAGAATATACCAATACTTTTGGTAAAAGAATGCAAGGATCTCATCTGGCCTAGGAGCCTTTAAGGGATGCATTTGATGAAGAGCTTATTCCACTTCATGATCCTTGTAAATGATGCGTATAAGTCCTTATGGTATGAACTCAGCTTCCCTTTAACAGCTTCACACGAAGTTCCTATATTAACTTTATAGGATGTAGCAAACAAATCAGATAAGTAATTTAAAAGGAGTATCTCACAATGACTTTCGCCCCTCCACCAAATACCATTGTCATCTTTTAGTTTATGTACTTGTTTGTTTTCTTCCTTTGTGTCGTTTTCCCTTGAAAGAACCTTGTGTTCTTATCTCCTTCTTTAAGCCACACTAATATACTATGTTGTCTCCATATAACTTCCTCAGTTTTAAGAAGATTGCTTTGTTGGTTTTCAAGAGCTTTGTATGACATGATCCCCTCACCTCTATGAGTCCATCTACCTTCATCCTTCACCTTCTCTTTGATACTTGATGATAGAAACAATGACAATAATTTACAGTTACCAGAATAATTAATTCACCACACCTCTAGTGGTCCCAGAGTTTGGAAAGTATATTCTAGAAGGGGTAAAAAGGGGAATTAGAGGATGAGTTAGTTACCAATCATGAGGTGGCATGAAGGAGGGGGCAGTACGTTTCCACAATATAAGGAGCAGTCAGTAGAGGGAATAATCATCTGGATTGTAGCTAGATCTAGAAGGAATGGATAGGATACTCTAGGATCCTATAGGAGCATAGCTCTGGGCCCATTGTGGGATTGATTCATTCTGCTCTCTGTACTTGTTTCCATACTAATCAATAAAGCTCTTTCTTCCCATATTTCCATAACTGTTTCTTTTACTGCTATATTGATTTACTATTCTGTTAGTTCGTAACAAACTGGTCCGACCTACCGGATTGTCATTCCCGAAACCAGTGAATGCCCCCGAAAAAGGTTAAGATGGATGCGAAGGTAGCGGCGTTAGAAGGAGAGATGTCGGAGGTGAAGTCGACGTTAATAGACGTTCAGAATGCGGTGAAGACTAGCCATGAGAGTCTCATGGCCATGTTTGAACGGTGTCTAGGGAAGACGGTGCTGGAAGGATAAGGTAGTGCAAATGGGAAGGGGAATTCCTCCGGATCGAGGCTTTACAACCTCAGTCGTGATGCATTGACAGAGTTTCGTCAATCCATCAAAAAGGTAGAGCTACCGTCCTTCAACGGCGAAGATCCTGCGGGGTGGATTTCACGAGCTGAAATGTATTTTCGTGTTCAGGGTACGCTACCGGAGTTGAAAGTGAATCTAGCTCAGTTATGTATGAAGGGAGCTACGATTCATTTCTTCAGTTCTCTGGTCGGCGAAGATGAAGACTTGTCGTGGGAGAAGTTGAAGGAATCACTGTTGGCCAGATATGGTGGTTACGGCGACGGTGACGTGTATGAACAATTAACAGGGCTTAAACAGAGTGGAACGGTGGAAGAATATATCACCGAATTTGAATATCTCATGGCTTAGATTCCGAAATTGCCCGACAAGCAATTTTTGGGATATTTTCTTCATGGGTTGAAGGCGGAGATTAGAGGACGAGTTCGCAGCTTCGTAGCCATGGGGGAAATGAGTCGTACAAGGTTGTTACAGGTGACGCGTGCAGTAGAGAAAGAGGTCGATGGAGAAAATGGGTCGTCTAGTAGGAGAGGGTCCAGGTTTGGAAGCGGGTCACACCGACCCGGAACTCATGGAGCGGGCCGAAGAAATTCAGATTGGGTTTTAGTGAAAAATAGAGAAGGTGGAGTGAATGGGGGTTCTAAAAGCAATCCTATTGGGCCTAGAGATGAAAGAGCAGCCCATGGAGATAAGAGAAGGAATGGGTCTCGTGAACGTGGGTTTCAACATTTATCCTATCAGGAATTGATGGATAGAAAACAGAAGGGGCTTTGCTTCAAATGTAAAGGGCCTTTCTCTCCTACACATCAATGCCCCGATAAACACCTTCGGATCCTTCTTGTCGATGACAGTGATACGGAGGAGATATAGGGCCAAGTTCTGGCAATCAAAGTGAATGAGGCGGACGACGAAGAGGAGGGAGAGATAAGCCTGATGCATTTGGATCAGATGACTAATCACACTCCCCAAGTTATACGTTTCCAAGGAGAGATCAAAGGAGTTCCGGTGCTTGTGTTGGTATATAGCGGGGCGACGCATAACTTCATTTCTCAGAAGTTGGTAAGCAAGATGGATTGGCCCATGGAGAAGACTTCACAGATGAGAATCAAGTTGGGTGATGGTTTTCAAACCATGACTCAAGGAGTTTGCAGAGAGGTGCAATTGAAGATCGGGAATTTTGGAATTCAAGCAGATGTGCATCTGTTTGAGTTAGGGGGAATTGATGTTGTGTTGGGAATAGAGTGGTTGAACACACTTGGGGATATGATTATGAATTGGAAGAAACAACTCATGAGCTTTTGGAGTAATAAGGAGTGGGTTACATTACAAGGCTTAGGGAGCAGCGATGAGTCCATGGTGGCTCTACAGAGTATATTAGAAAAGCCCAAGCAGTGGAGAGAAAAGAAGTTAGGGAGTATAGAGAAACAGGGGAGTGGAGCACTAGAGGACCATTTGTCCCAACTGCAGAAGGAGAGGCTAGGTCAGTTATTACACGATTTTGCGTCGGTGTTCGTAGAGCCTAAGGGACTACCTCCAATCAGAGGCAAGGAACATGTTATTAATTTAGTGGAAGGGACAAATCCGGTGAATGTAAGGCCCTATAGATATCCTCACCATCATAAAGATGAAATTGAGAAGAAAATCAAAGAGATGTTGGCTACCGGAATAATCAGGAACAGCACAAGATCTTTCTCTAGTCCGGTAATATTGGTGAAGAAGAAGGACAGTTCGTGGCGTATGTGCATAGATTATAGAGCACTAAACAGGGTAACCATTCCTGATAAATTTCCAATACCTGTTATAGAAGAGTTGTTAGATGAGTTGCATGGTGCTAGATTTTTTTCTAAATTGGATTTAAAATCTGGTTATCATCAAGTAAGGGTCAAGGAAGAAGATGTATACAAGACAACATTTCGTACTCATGAGGGACACTATGAATTCCTCGTCATGCCATTTGGCCTTATGAATGCACCTTCCACATTCCAAAGCCTCATGAATGAAGTGTTTAAACCCATGCTTAGAAAATATGTGTTGGTTTTCTTCGATGACATCTTAGTATACAACACTGATTGGGAGTCCCATTTGCAGCACTTGCAAATGGTGTTACAAGTGCTAGATGACAATGGGTTAGTAGCCAACAAGAAGAAGTGTCTCTTTGTTCAGAAATCCATTGACTATTTGGGGCATGTCATATCCCAAGAGGGAGTAGCTGTGGATCCTAATAAGATAGTCAGTGTGACCCAATGGCCTACACCTAAGAATGTAAAGGGAGTTAGAGGCTTCTTAGGACTGACTGGATATTACCGGAAATTTATCAAACACTATGGCAGGATAGCTAAGCCGTTAACAGAGTTGTCAAAGAAAGATGGGTTTAAATGGGGAAATGAAACTCAGAGAGCTTTTGAAGAGTTGAAGGTGAAGCTCACTACAACACATGTCCCGGCTCTACCTGATTTTTGTAAACCATTCATAATTGAATGTGATGCTTCCGGTAGTGGTATAGGGGCAATTCTAATGCAGGATAAACGACCGATAGCTTACTTTAGTAAGGCGTTGGGAGTAAGAAATCTGTCTAAGTTTGCATATGAGAAAGAACTTATGGCATTGGGGTTGGCTATACAGCACTGGAGACCCTACCTCCTTGGCAGGAAATTCATTGTCTCTACCGACCAAAAGAGCCTGAAGCAACTGTTGCAGCAGAGAATATCTACTGCAGAACAGCAAAACTGGGCTGCAAAGCTACTTGGTTATGATTTTGAGGTTGTCTATAAGCAAGGCAAACTAAATAGAGGAGCTGATGCCTTGTCTAGAATGCATGAGGGAATGAAGTTGAGGAGTATCACGTCTTTTCTGCAGTGGGATCAGACACAATTAATGAAGGAGGAGGTGCAGAATGACGAGGAATTGCAGAAAATAATAGCTGAACTGTCACAAGATCCGGTTTCCAAACCTGGATATACCTACAAACATGGAGTCTTAATGTATGATGGTAGACTAGTCCTTTCAAGACATTCAGCCATGATTCCTATGTTATTGAAAGAGTTCCATAGCACCCCACAAGGAGGGCATTCGGGGTTCTACAAGACATATAGAAGGTTGGCAGCAAATGTATATTGGGTGGGAATGAAGGGAGTAGTGCAGGAATTTGTAAGAAGCTGTGATGTTTGCCAAAGACAAAAATATTTAGCTTCTTCTCCGGGAGGTTTGTTGCAACCCCTACCCATACCGGAACGCATTTGGGAAGATATTTCTATGGATTTCATCACCGGCCTGCCAAAATCCAAAGGGTATGAAGCTATTTTTGTAGTTGTGGACAGGTTGTCTAAATATTGTCACTTTATTCCTCTTAAGCATCCATATACGACTAGAAGTTTGGCTGAGATTTTTAGCAAAGAAGTAGTCCGGTTGCATGGGATACCTACGTCTATAGTGAGTGATAGAGATCCCGTCTTCATGAGCAATTTTTGGAGGGAATTGTTTAAGGCCCAAGGAACTCAACTCAAGATGAGCTCGTCCTATCACCCAGAGTCCGATGGCCAGACAGAAGTAGTTAACCGGTGTTTAGAGACGTACCTTAGATGCTTCATCTCTGATGAGCCCAAGAATTGGATGTCATGGTTACATTGGGCTGAATATTGGTTCAATACTTCATTTCATACTACTACAGAGCACACCCCTTTTGAACTAGTCTATGGTAGACTTCCTCCTGTGATGGGTAGATGGGTTCAAGGAGAGACAAGGGTTGAGGCAGTACAGAGAGATTTAGTAGAAAGGGATGAGGCAATCAGACAGTTGAGAAGTCATTTACACCGAGCACAAGATAGGATGAAGGCTCAGGCTGATAAGAAGAGAAGCGATAGGAGTTTCGAAGTAGGAGAGTGGGTCTTCGTTAAGTTGAGAGCACACAGGCAAAATTCTGTGGTAACCCGAATTAATGCTAAACTTGCTGCTAGATACTATGGACCTTACCCTATTACAGAGAGAATTGGAGTTGTCGCCTACAAATTGAAACTGCCAACAAGTTCTAGAGTTCATCCAGTGTTTCACGTATCATTTTTGAAAAAAGCTGTGGGACAGTACCATGAGAATGAAGAGCTGCCAGACCTTATGGTAGGAGAGCAGGGAGAGGTGTTTGAACCGGAAACTGTGCTGGCTGTGAGGAAGGTACAGAAGCAAGGTGAAGAGGTGAAATAATTGCTTATCCATTGGAAGGGGAGGACAGTAGAGGAAGCCACCTGGGAAGACTATGTCATGCTAAAAAGTCAATTTCCACAATTCAACCTTGAGGACAAGGTTGCAGTTGAAGAAAGGAGTATTGATAGAAACAATGACAATAATTTACAGTTACCAGAACAATTAATTCACCACACCTCTAGTGGTCCCAGAGTTTGGAAAGTATATTCTAGAAGGGGTAAAAAGGGGAATTAGAGGATGAGTTAGTTACCAATCATGAGGTGGCATGAAGGAGGGGGCAGTACGTTTCCACAATATAAGGAGCAGTCAGTAGAGGGAATAATCATCTGGATTGTAGCTAGATCTAGAAGGAATGGATAGGATACTCTAGGATCCTATAGGAGCATAGCTCTGGGCCCATTGTGGGATTGATTCATTCTGCTCTCTGTACTTGTTTCCATACTAATCAATAAAGCTCTTTCTTCCCATATTTCCATAACTGTTTCTTTTACTGCTATATTGATTTACTATTCTGTTAGTTCGTAACACTTGATAACACGAAAAGTTATAGCATTTTACTCCTGATTTACATAGATAAAGCTTCTGATTTTTCGTTTATTATGTCACATTACGTCTCTGTTTGTAGTATTTGTAGTATATTTCAGGTATCTAGTTTATGCAAAGCATAAATGAGAAAAGGAAGAAGAACGGTAAAGAGATGAAGAAGAAATGACACTTTAGCAACAAAAACGCAAGCATTATGTATCAGAAGCCATGCCGCCCGTCACAGGCGCATGCCACCCATCACAAAGTTCAAAAGTGTGCCCCTCAGCACACTTCTTGTCTCGACCGACACAAAATGAAGATACGTGCCCCACGCCATGGCGCATGACACTCGTTACAACTCATATATCAGTTACAAGATTATCTCCATGAAGCGCACAACTTGTTGGAAATTCTGCACGATTGAAGAACGAAGATTAAGGGATTGTTCCTACTTTTGCTCAGCTGATGGAATATATAAAACCAAGTTATCAAAATTTGAAACGTTTGACACCTGCTCTAATTTCTTATTTTTCTGCAACATTGTTATTATTTCCAGTTTTACAATTTTTGCTACTTTTTCCAGTTTCGTTTAGAATTTCCGTAAGCAAAGAAAACCATTACCATTAAAGCAATATTTCTTCACATCGGAGAAATATTGCAACTTTAGTTTCTTTCTAGCTTCTTCATTTAGGTTTATTTTTATTTCTTCAAGATATTATCCGAAGTTAATCCTGTCGGCTTGTGGAGGATAACATACTGCACAATTATTCTTCAGTGTTCATTTCAGGTTCCAATTTTAAACATAGTTTATTTATTTTTACCATGCCTGTGTTATTGAACGTTTGTTTTAATTTTATGTTATCACGCAATAAAATTATGTTTGGCTAAATTCCCGATACCAGTATGTGAGGTTCTAAACTGAAGGGATTCAGTAATTAATTGGCATAAATATTTTACAAAAACACTTTTCTAGTTTTAATTTCCAATTTGGATATTAAATTGTTTTGTTACGAGAGTAAAAGATAGACTAAGGATAAAATCAACAGAGCGAGAGTTTGAGGTATTAACCAGATAGTGGTGATTGAACATTAATTTTAAAACAACGAGAGCGCTTTAAAATTAATTGAACTCTATTTGTTTTCAAAAAGCACTTTTAAATTTTAAATGAAACAGCGAGAGCACTCATTTGAGTTTAATAATATGACCTAAATCGATAGAACGAAAGTGTGAGACAAGGGTTTTTAAATTAATAGTTTCCACTGAAACAATGTTTTAATACTTAAAACTATGCCAATGACTTATTGAATCGCTGAAGTTGACAAATTACATACCGGTGTCCCGTTATCAATTATTAGATTTTAGTTAATTCCCGTTTAAACCCCAACATTCTAATTTTATAATTAGCCTTATCTTTACACAGTGACCCTAAATAACAGTAGTTTGACCATCAGTCCTTGTAGGGGATATCTTTTAAAACTATGTGATTAGACTGTGCACTTACAGTCACTACACCCGACAGACTATCAAAGTCGCGATTAAGTTTTTGGCACTATTGCCGGGGACTGATTTAGTCAATACTGTAAATCCATTGTTACGCAGTATAGACTAAGGCAACCAATTTTATTTTATTTTATTCGTTGATTATATGCCAAGCACTCGCTCTCAAGGCGAAGAATTAGAGCAACCAATCGACGAGGTCGAGCGTTTTGTTAGTATAAGACGCCGAATTAGAGAATACCAAATCAAGTATAACCTTCCCAAATTCAATCTTCCTGACTATTCTCTTCCTGACCCAAGAATGGTTGAAGGACCCTAAAATCGCCCTCTGAAGGATTATGCTGCCCCATCGCAAGAGGAACCCCACAACAATATTGCTGCTCTCGCCATCACACAGAACGATTTCGAGTTAAAACCTTCATTATTACAAGTTGTCCAAAAAAAGCAATTTTCAGGATATCCTACGGACGATCCAAACCTTCATTTGTCTGTGTTTGTGCAGTACGCAGACATAGTGAAAGCAAATGGTGTCATCCCTGAAGCAATAAGACTTCTTCTTTTTCCTTTCTCATTACGAGATAGAGCTAGAGCATGGCTCCAGTCTCTTCCATCCAACTCTGTTACCACATGGAATGAATGGAACAAAGTTTTCCTAGCGCGATATTTTCTGCCGAGTAAGACGGCTATGCTAAGAGCCAATATCAACGGTTTTAAACAAAAGGAACGCGAATCTCTTTTCGAAGCATGGGAAATATACAAAGACATGTTGCAACTTTGTCTGCATCATGGTCTAGAAGAATGGTTGATCATCCAAAACTTTTACAATGGTCTCTTGTACAACACAAGACTAACGATTGACGCAGCTGTTGGCGGTGCACTGGTGGATAAACCATACCATAATGCATATCAACTTATCGAAAGTATGGCTCAAAATCATTATCAGTGGGGAAGCGATAAAACCATGGTGGAGAAACCTCAAACGAAAGGCGGTATGCACGAAGTTAGTAGCTTAGACCAAGTTAACGCTAAGGTGGAAGCCCTTACCCAAAAGATAGAAAGCTTGACCATAACTCCCGCGGCCATCATGGCTGCAGTAGCTCCAACCTGTGATTATGTGGACTTCACACACATGCTGCACCTGAATGTCCACTCTTAACAGGAGTACCAGTTGATCAAGTAAATTATGCTCAAGGTAACCCCTATGAAAATAATTATAACCCTGCTTGGAAGAACCGTCCAAACTTCTCATACAAAAGCAACAATGCATTGTACGCACCTGGGCAAGCTCCTAATACACCTCCAGGATATCAGAAAGCCACCCAAAATGTCTCAAATATTCTGAATATCCCTAGGAAGTCCAACATTGAAATAATGGTAGAAAACTTTGTAGCCACCCAAGCTTAAACTAATAAAGATTTTATGAATAAAAATATTCACACTAGTGAACAAATTAAGCAACTGACGAATAAGATTAATGCTCTTGTCAGACACAACAAAATGTTAGAAACACAAATCTCCCAAGTGGCTCAACATCAAGCAGCTCCAGCAGCTCCAGCTGAAAATTTTTGTAGACAACCACAACCAAATTCAAAGGGACATGCTAATGCCATAAAACTTTGGAGTGGGACGGAACTAGGCGGGCCAACTGAACCTAGAGTCGAGAATCCAGCCATGTACCAGAAACATGGAAAAGGAACTGAGAAGGAAGCTGAATTGAAGGAAGTAGAAAAAGAAGGTGATGGTGAAGAGGCCGTGGAAAAAGAAGAACCTTATGTGCCTCCTCCACCCTATAAACCACCTATCCCATATCCTCAAAGATTTTCTAAGTCTAAAAATGTAGGGAAATTCAAGAAATTCGTTGAACTTCTGAAACAACTTAACATCCATACCTTTTACAGAAGTTATCACACAAATGCCCTCCTACGCTAAATTTCTTAAAGAAATCTTATCCAATAAGAAAAAGCTTGAGGATAATGAAATTGTATTGCTCACTGCTGAATGCAGTGCTATAATCCAAAACAACATGCCTCATAAACTTAAGGACCCGAGTAGTTTTTCCATACCCTGCATAATCAGAAAGTTTGTCATAGACAAAGCACTGTGCGATTTAGGAGCCATTATTAGTCTAATGCCCTTATCGATTTGTAAGAAACTCAACATGGGAGAACTAAGACCAACGAGGATGTCCGTACAATTGGCGGATTGATCGATAAAATTTCCTTTAGGCATGTTAGAAAATGTTCCTGTACGTATAGGACAGTTCTATATCCCCACTGATTTCATAATTATGGACATTAAAGAAGACTCAAATATTCGTATTATATTAGGTATACCATTCCTAGCCACTGCAAGAGCCATCATAGATGTTAAAAATGGAAAACTAACTTTTGAAGTCGGAGAAGAAAAAGTTGAATTCATCTTGTCTAAATTCTTTAAGGCCCCAGCCATCGATGATTCATGTTGTTTCTTAGATGTGATCGATAAATGCGTAAAAGAAATGGAGAAACAATAAACCACCTATTTGGAAGTATTGAAGATTCCTATACCTCATATTTTTGAAGATGATCATTGGCGCCGTGAATATCAAGATGAAAATTTGAGTGAATTCCTAGCTCTAACTCCTGATCCTATACCTTTTCTAAAGAAGCCAGCCATATAACTCAAAACACTACCCAAATACCTAAGGTATGAATTCCTAGACACAAAACTTGAATGACCAGTTATAGTCAATGCAGACCTAGGACAAATAGAAACTGAAAAATTATTACATGTCCTAAGAAAATACCCAACCGCTTTAGGTTATAACATCTCAGATATAAAAGGAATAAGCCATTCTATCTGCATGCACCGTACTATGCTGGAGGAAGACTGTAAGACCTCTAGAGAACATCAAAGAAGAATCAATCCTATTTTGAGCGATGTAGTCAAAAAGTAAATAGAAAATCTATTGGAAGCAGGAATCATATACCCAATATCCGATAGTAAATGGGTTAGCCCAGTACATGTCGTACCTAAGAAAGGAGGTGTTACATTTGTAAGCAACACTAAAGGAGAATTCATAATGCAACAAACTCATACCGGGTGGAGAATTTGCATTGACTATAGAAAGTTAAACAAAGCCAATCGTAAAGATCATTTTCCCTTACCCTTCATTGAACAAATGCTTGAATACTAGCTAAACACTCCCACTTCTGCTATTTAGACGGTTATTCAGGATTTTTCCAAATTCCTATTCATCTCGACGACCAAGAAAAGACAACTTTCACATGTCCTTATGGTATGTTCGCTTATCGAAGAATTCCATTCGGATTATGCAATGCCCCTGCAACATTCTAGAGATGTATGATGTCCATTTTCTCTGATTTTGTAGATGGTATGATGGAAGTTTTTATGGATGACTTCTCCGTCTATGGAGAAAGTTTTAAAGGATGTTTATAGAACCTTGAAATGGTACTAAAAAGATGTGTAAGTGTCAACCTCGTGCTAAACTGGGAAAAATGCCATTTCATAGTCCGACAAGGAATTATCTTAGGGCACACCGTATCTGATAGGGGAATTGAAGTGGATAAAGCAATGATTGAAGTAATCGAAAATCTTCAACCACCCAAAACTGTTAGAGAAATAAGAATTTTTCTAGGACACACTGGTTTTTATCGACGTTTCATTAAAGACTCCTCTAAAATAACCAAACCTCTAACCGAAATGCTAATGAAAGATGTTGAGTTCATCTTCACCGAAAAATGCTCGGACGCATTTACAACACTAAAAAAGGCATTAATTTCAGCACCTATTATGCAACCTCCTGATTAGAACGAGCCATTTGAGATAATGTGTGATGCTAGTGACTATGCCATAGAAGCAGTTCTAGGACAGATAAAGGATAAAAAGTTTCATGCAATCTACTACGCAAGTAGAACCCTAGATCCTGCATAGACGAATTACGCCACCACAGAAAAAGAACTGTTAGCTGTTGTGTTTGCTTTAGATAAATTATGTTCTTTCTTAGTAGGAGCACGAATAATTATCTATACCGATCACGCTGCAATCCGGTACCCTTAAGTAAGAAAGACACCAAACCAAGATTACTAAGATGGATCTTACTTCTACAAGAATTCGATTTAGAAATCAAAGATAAGAGAGGCACTGAGAATGTAGTAGCTGACAATCTATCCAGAATAGAAGGCATCAAATCTGATCGTGTAACTATCAATGATGATTTTCCTTATGAACGCCTTGTAGCCCAATTAGAATTGGAAAGTATTACAAACAAATACCCTGTGACTTATGAAGACACAGACACAAATGAAGTCGTGGAAGTAGTCTACACTAAAACCATACTGCCATGGTATGCAGATTTTGTCAACTACTTAGCTGCTGGAGTGCTTCCACCTGATATGTCTTATCAACAAAAGAAGAAATTCTTTCATGATCTTAAACAATATTATTGGGATGAGCCTTTGCTTTTCAATAGAGGCACCAATGGTATTTTCGTTGATGTGTTCTCAAAAATGAAATTGAAAACATAATTTTCCACTGTCATGCTACTCCCTATGGAGGACATGCAAGCACTTCAAATACATGCGCTAAAATATTACAAGCTGACCTCTATTGGCCTAATCTATGGAAAGATGTCCATATCGCGGTTAAAAATTGCGACCAATGCCAATGCACTGGAAACATCTCTAGACGCGACGAGATACCTTAAAAGGGTATTCTAGAAGTTGAAGGCTTTGACATATGGGGAATTGATTTCATGGGACCCTGCCCGTCTTCCTTTGGAAATCACTAAATACTAGTTGTTGTCGACTATGTTTCAAAATGGATCGAGGTTATAGCCTCTCCAACAAATGATGCACGAGTAGTAGTCAGGCTTTTCAAGAACATAATCTTCCCAAGATTCGGTGCGCCGAGACTCCTCATCAGTGACGGTGGCTCCCATTTCATTTCCAAAATCTTATAAAAATTATTAGTGAAGCATGGAGTCCGACATCGTGTCGCAACACCTTATCATCTACAAACAAGTGGGCAAGTAGAGGTCTCCAATAGAGAGATTAATCAAATCTTAGAAAAAAGGTAGCGACCTCTAGGAAAGATTGATCATCTAAGTTACACGAAGCTCTATAGGCATATAGGAAGGCCTACAAAACTCCAATCGGAACCACGCCATTTAAATTAGTCTATGGAAAATCATGTCATCTTCCGGTAGAAATTGAACATAAAGTTTATTGGGCCATTAAGACCCTTAATTTAAATTACACCGTCACGGGTGAGAAAAGAATCTTAGATATCCACGAACTTGAAGAACTTAGATTAGACGCTTACGAGAATGCTCGGGTTTATAAGGAGAGAACTAAAAAATGGCATGATAAACGCGTATCTAGGAAATAATTCAATGAAGGCGGTATAGTACTCCTATTTAATACCAGACTTAAACTATTTCTAGGAAAACTTTGCTCTAGATGGTTTGGTCCCTTCAAAGTCACTAAGGTTTTTCAAAATGGCACCATAGAAATTAAAGGAATGTCTAGTGAACCTTTTATTGTAAAAGGACAGCGTTTAAAGCATTATCATTGCATCGATAATAAGGAATATTCCATAACATTTAGGTTAGATGCGCTGCCACCCCACTCATTAGATTAATCACCTGTTATGTCGAGCTTACTACTTAAAACAAAGCGCTTATTGGGAGACAACCCACTTTTTAATCTTTTCTTTTTGCTTTACTTATTTTTAGTTTTTCTTTTCTTACTTTTGTTATTGCTTATTTCTATAAGATTATGCAGTATTGTTTCTCTACTATTACCCACTACTAACTTAATTCTAACTGTCAACTTACTTCAGGCTAACTTAACTATTAGCTAACTGCACTAACCACGATGAATCCAGTTGACACTATGGGAATTATTTTCAGAGGAAGAAACCAAAGGAGGCGTTTTGAGTCGTTACTGATAGGGAGATGGGATTAAGTATCTACCCTGATGGACCTGCTATGACCACACTAGGGATTCGAGACAATGCTTTGTTTCTGTTAAGCCAAATAAGTTAGGAAACATCTACCTTAAGAAGATGATTTAGTTTCTATCGTAGATTAACCCTAGAGTTTCTGATCTCTCTTGTCTACAAGCCTAACCACGGTCTAGGGTTTAACATGGGACTAATTAGGTTTAGGATGTTTGATATTGAATACACCTATACCCATAGGAAAATGGCGAAATTGTTAGGATTTCCATAAGGCCTCGATACATTCACAATAATCCAAGAGGAACTTTTTGATGTGGGTGAACTCGACTATTTTTTGGGTAGTATTACATGTATAAGTAACCTTGAGTCTAATGACATGCACTCAGAAAACATTCATAACCCCGCCTTAAGGTATTTTTATAAGATCTTAGCACATACCCTCTTTGGAAAGCCAGAAAACATAACCACAATATCTATAGCCGAATTGTTTATAATGTTCTATGCATCGCAAAACTGTCCTGTAAATGGAGCCACCTTTATGATAACCAACTTTCACTGTCTTACAAGAACTGTCTATGAACCAGTCCTGATAGGCGTCCTAGTAACCATGATAGCAAATGTTATCGGCCTGAGACAACCACTGCTAAACATTGTCCCTCTAGGGAGATTCTAACCAATGAACATCCATTTTTGCTTCAATAGGGGAGTTATTGGGAACTTAGGCCCGGGTACCTTTGAACTGCTCATTAACAACCAGTTAATGCCTCTTTTCACCCTGTCTGACCCTAGGACTAGCGTTCATGATAGAAACAATTGGTTATATAATTAGGTCAAACCATAAATTCCACCACATACTCCTGAAACACCCCAAATTTATGACCACCTTGATTCCTTCATATCTGATGAAGAAACTGACCCCGAAACCCCTCCATTTTACCATCATTTTCCATCTCCCGATCAAGCTGACTCAAACACTTCCGCTGCTCCAGTTGCTACTCCACCTCCCATATTTTACCAAGCTCCTTCTATAAATGCTCTTCAATTCAAGCTTGATTTATTGCGAGATGAACTCATTATTTTGAGGATCGACTTCCATTTTTTCATGGACGTGGTAGCAAAATAGTTGGACTATATTTATAAGCATGTCTACTGTAACACCCTTCTAAACCCCATATAATATTCGTAATTATTTAAAATAATATCAGAGTAATACAACAAAAAGGCGTCACATTTTATTCGTGAAATAATCATACGTTCTAGTCTTACTCCGTAACACGGGTTTTCAAAATTATTCATGACATATCCATTATCAAGGTTTCACATACTTGCAGCAGAATCATAGTTCAAACAAGTTCATTAAAACACTTCATAGTGCCCCATGATTCATGGTTCATAATTTAACATAATTTAAACTCCATGGAAATAATTTAAATGTCATAACAAAATAAGAACAAAATAGTTTTCAAAACAAAGTGTTCCCGTCCCCGATGTTACATGTTAGAGCAAGAGCTTCTAGACTCAACAGAAATAAAACACACGCTTCAAGCTATTCTTTTAAGCCTTTAGGGACTACTCCTAATTACCTGCATGTTACCCACGTAGAGGCAACATTAAAGCTGAAAGGGTGAGTTAATCGCAATCATTATATAAGATATGAGTAATAGACATAGAAGAATAAACCAAAAGTATCACAACATAAACTCAAAATTGTTATATTTCAAGTACCTCAACAATCATACAAATTCAACAACACAATACAACATCATCAATTTAAGAACCATGCAATGCCACATAAGATGTAGTGCAAGGACATAGACTCATGCATGTAGTACCAATTCATTTGATGGAAACTAGGCCATCATCCTCTAAATACCCCAATCATAGGATCGACTCTCACTTGGAACCAGAGCAAATAATAAACATCCCAAATCCACACAATGGTATTGAGACCAAATCACTAGACCAACGTCCTAAATCATTAAAACGGACCAAAGTTGTCCAATGGATGCATGATGCACAACAACAATATAAATGACCACAACTAGTCATACGCGTCATCCTTCATGTATTCACTAACATCATCATATAAACCTCATCATATGTGCTCATATAAGCAAAGCATCATCATCATATCATCATATAAAACAGAATCATCATATTAACAACATATCATCATCATACTTCATTACCACAAAACATCATAGCGATTCAACACGGGGAAACTAATTCTATCCTAACTTGGGTACTATAATTATCCTCCTTCTTCATTTTACTCCTTATAAATATAGTTCATCGCGTTAGCTATCCAACACTTCGAACGACACCTCAAACGGAGTCCAGAAACTCAAGTTACGACCTTTAGAAAAACCTGTCAAAATTGGATTACTTGAGTCGGCGCATGCCCCCATTGAGTCGACGCATATGTATTCTATCTGCCCCGGGCATGCTCAGGTCGACCCAATGAGTCAACACATACTGAGTCTTGAACCTGCATCCATGACCTCTTTGATTCAACGCATGCTGTTTTGTGTTGAATTTTTCTATGATTTTTCTACGATTTCACAACCTTATAGGTCCTAAAACATCATCTAATCATAGGGACTCATCATCTATCAACAACTTAATATACAAAATCAATTAGACAACATTTAAGGATCATTATTCATCATTAATCTATCAATTCTCCATCAAACAACATCGAATCACCATCTATAAATCCTAAGGCAAACCCTACATTTATCTACCACTTAAATCAAATATAATAATCAGATAAACACCCCTTACCTTATTGTTTTGAGTGATTGATTATTTTCTTCGTGTCTCTTACTATGATTCTCTCCAAAGCCTTCGTGCCCTAGCCTCTCTTCTCCAACTTTCACGATTGATTGTGAGAATAAAAATTATCTCTTCTCTGTTATCACAAAGGACCCCTAATATCTTCCTCAATTGCCCTCACTTAGTCAACCTCTATTTACCATCACGTCCTCACTCTTCCTACTAATTACCAACACACCACTCTAATTAAAATAACCCTTTAAATAATTATTCCTATTATTATATTCTCAATAATAATCCAAATAATTACTAAATAATTATTTAACCATTCTAATATTTCTAATCATCATAATTCACATCATGTACAACCTCATACCAACACATCACACATATAATCAAATAAAACATCAATTATTCACAAATACTCCTAATAATTCATTAAATAAATAACTTCTAAAAATTGGGGTGTTACAACTCTCCCTCACTTAAAGAATTTTCTCCCTCGAAAATTACTTGAGGAAAACAGAGTCAGATACGACTCCTTCATCTGATCCTCACGCTCCCAAGTTAAAATATCACCGGATGATCCACCCCACAACACCTTTACTAAGGCAATATCCTTACCTCTTAGTTGCTTCACTTCAAGACCTTTGTGATACGATGACAGAACTGACTATTTTTACTGGTTTGCGTTTTGCGTCTTTTGTTCGCAAAATATCGCGGTAAACAAGAGTCGCCACCGACTTTTATTTTATCCAATCAGGAAAAGGAAAAAGAACAGAAAAAAACCTTTTTCGAGATGTTTCTGACTACGGGTGGTAGATTATAGAAAGGGAAGGTGTTAGCACCCTTTCTATCCATGGTTTTCCATGGGCTCTTAGGTACTTGCTCAATTTTTTAAAATTGCTTATGTATGTGCTTTGTTTTGAAAAGTTTGACTTCGTGATAACCCTTGTATCAGTCCTCAAAGGTCTAACGAAGTTGTTTTGCAAATTATTTTGAAATGTGTAAGTGTGAAAAAACTTTGATTTGAGAAAGTACCTACTAGCATCTACCTACTCGAGAAAAGATCGTTTCTATTCTTGTTTCCTTTAGACAGCACTATCCTACTATTATGAAATAGGTAGCACCGTCGTTGGAGTTGTAAGGGTCAACTCGAAAGGGATGTACGATTACTAAAGCAATGTTAGGACACCTTAGTAATAACCTTAGAGTCTTAAGGAGGGCAACCATATTCGGGGAAACATTTCTGAGGCAACATTTGATCTTTTTAGATAGGAGGGCAACCACTAACATACCCTATGCTTAATGATCGTTTACCGAAGGCAACCGAAGTGAGAGTATACCCTAAGAGTGATATGCGCGAGTGATCTGTTTTCAATTATTTATCTTTGCACATTAGGGTTTTCTAATTGTATTAAATTTGTCATGCATTCTTGTCATACAATCCTATTAGCATACATCTAAACAGTCAAATATTTGCAGGAATTAAAATGCGAGAAAGTAAATCTACGCTATTACAAGGCTTCGGGGAGGGGGATTAATTACATAGCCAAAAACTTTGGGAAAAGCGACCAGTAAAAATTCCTAGATTAAACTATTACAAACCATGAACAGTTACAAAAATATTGGCAAAAATAAATAACACGCGCGCGATGAATCGTATACGAGACAACTAGGATTTTGACCCTTGCCTAGACCTAATTGTGATTGATTAAAAATGTTTTTGTCATGTTTTTTTATTTAAGAAAATATAGAAATCATTAAATTAAAAAGAAAATCCTAATTCTAATTGATTTTAAATTAAGAAAAATAAATTAATTTATTCTAAAACCTATTTTTGTATTTTTATTTATTTGAGAAAAAAGAGCAAAATAAAATTAAATCAAAAGTTTTAACCTAATTTCTATTTTGATTTTATTTATGAAAATAAACTACAATTTTCCTAAGTTACACTAAATTAAATTAATTTTGATAATAATAAAAAAACTAATCCTATTTTTTTTTGTGGATTATTGATTTTATGATTTTATGGAAAATAAATTAATTTGTGAATTAAAATAAATAAAGGAAATTAAAAGAATAAAAGATAAGAAATAAAAAAAGAAGTAAATGGGCCTGGTGGTATTTACTAAAAGGGGGGTGCCAACTGAATTTCTGGGCCCAAGGTTGATGGCCCGTTTTGACTTTGCTGGATCTGGTGTGTGGGTTGACTTGAGGCGCATGATAGTCCTCCAAGGGTGGCACGTTGATCTGGGCCAGAGATGTGTTTGATGGCCAAATGTTGAGGGTACATGGTGGACGTACACTAATGCAACGCGCTTGATCACCTGCTGAAAAACATTATGGAACAAATATGGGACCTGGGGATCGAACCCAGGTCCTTATGCCTATTTCTAATGCACGCTTGCCAACTGAGCTATTTGACTTGTTTGTATATATAATGAAAACAAAATGTAATATATGAAAAATAATGGTTAATGGAAAAAACGTGCTAAAGTTCAAACTGCCCAACCAGGGAGTGCCACGCATCATCTTCTTCCTCCCAACCGTTGTTTTAGCCCAAGATATTTTTACCTACGGACATTGCGCTGTAGCTACAAACCTGTGTATCTCAAAAATTATCCACAAGCAATATAAATGATCATGGCTGGTACCAATCAACTCGTCTCATCCTCACGAGTATCATGGTACCAGAATCAACGTCCAATTTAACCTGTATTACAAAGCCCTGAAACTAAACAAGAAACCCTAGCCATGGCAGTTTTACATACAGTCATCAAAAAAGCAATTGAATAGAATGAGTAGCTTGTAAACTCAATAAGGAACAAGAATATGTAATCAAAACGTGCAAATGATGTATAAATCAATGAAAACGAAAATGAGTTTTTTAGGCTAACCGTGTGACTGCTATGGGTCGATTCTGGGCACGAGGAGGCTTGCAAGGGATTTGAACACGTTCTCGAGACGTCCAACAATCGATTGGTAATGTTAGGATGGCTTGAGATGGCTTGTAGCTTGGAATTTGATCTGCACTTTTTCTTTGAAATTTTGAAGTTTTTTCTGCCTCTTTCACGACTGCTCAACCTCTTCTCTTGCCTTGGATTCCTTCTGTATATGTAGTGCAACATATTAGGTCAACAAAAATGAATTGAATCTTGCCCATTATGAAGATTTGATTTGGTCTTTCATGGCATATGATATCTTTCCAAATTTGCTTCAATCCAATCTTTTTCCACCCAAATCAATCTTGCACGAATTGGTTGTCCTACTAGATGTACATAGACTCAAAAGATGCACAAAAATCCAAGATTTGATTTGATTTTATTATTTTACCATTTAATTTGATTTATTTTGATTTTAATGAATAAAAATCAAAATAAATGATAAAAATAATAAAATAAAAGGTGGAAAATCTTAGGGGTCGTGGGTCCTATTAGAAACATGTTTCAAACAAGAAAACATGGGCCCCTTTGGAAAAAATGCAAATTTGATCAATGTTGACTTTTGGCAATTTTGCAAAAAGGGTCAACTTGGCCAATGCATAACTCTCTCAATTTTGATCCTAGAAAGGTGTTCTTGGACTTTTTAGAAAGATTAGGATGTCCCCTAAGCAACATTTTTGGTCTCATCTCAATTGAGTCTTCCATGTTCATGTATGAAGCTTTGACCTAAAAGGTGTTTTTGTTGACTTTTCAAAATGACCTATAATGTCAAAATTCATATCTTTTTGTGGGTGCATATTTTGAACTTTTGAGATGAAGATAAATTATAGGGAATTGCATCCTCTTTAAAATAAGCTTTGTATGGGTCATTTCTGATAAAGTATGAGAAAGTTATGCTTGGTCAAAGTTGAGTTGACTTTTCCTACAAAACCCTAATTTAGCAACTTTTGGGTTTTAATGCATTGTGAGCAATCCTTGATGAATCATGATCAAACCTTGATAAAATGATGAATTTTACTTCAAAATGAAGATGTTGACCAAAAATCTTGAAGTTTGAGTGTATGTGGGCCACAATTGACTTTTGACCTAGCATAGTCGATTTTCAGGCATTTAAGCAATTGACTGAGCAAACTTTTTTTGCAAGGCTTGAAACTTGACATGGATGATCTTGAGAACATATTAGGACAATGGTGAGCATTTGATTCCTTTATGGTTCACATATCCTGATAAAAAATGAAACCCTAATTTGAGGTATGTTGCCTTAGGAGAGAGTTTGTCTGGTCAACTCTTGGACTTCCTTGAGAAATTTGGGGACCTCACTTGTCATGTATTGAGAAATATGAGAGGGAAAATTTTTGGGTACAATAGCTGCCCCTGTTCAATCTTCTTAAACCTGAGGATGTAGATTGGCTCGTCTGCCTTTCGTGATCTGAAGGTGGAAGATGATTGGACACTAGAGTGCCCAGAAATTTGCACTCGCATGAAGTGGCACTTGATTTGTGATATCGGGAATGGATTACATATTCCATTTGGAGGTTGCAAGAGAATTGTCGGAGATGGGCTTAGAGATGCCACCTAGAGGTGTCGATCGCACAAGAGATTCCTTTGTGAGAACCTGTATACCTGTTGTTTAAGGAGGACTCCGCCGGGGAATGCTGGTCTCTGTCTTGGGAGAAATAGAGTTTTAGGAGCTTCAGTTGTCCGTTACTCTACTGGGGAATAACTCCGGTTTGGGGAAGCAGAAGTGAACTGTGTATCTGGTCGGGGTATATGTTGCACCGCGACTTTCTGGGGAAATATGAAACCAATTGTGTTTGATCGGGTCCCGGTCTTACAGTGTTGTGGATTGCAGTCTGGGGATAAGAGATGAAGAAGCCAAATAGTAAGGTTATGAGAAGGAACCTGGATAGTAAGGTTACTTTGATATGAAAGCCTGGATAGTAGGGCTGTGAGAAGGATCCTGGATAGTAGGGTTACTTCGATATGAAAGCCGGGATAGTAGGGCTGTGAGAAGGAACCTGGATAGTAGGGTTACTTCGAGATGAAAGCCTGGATAGTAGGGTTGTGAGAAGGAACCTGGATAGTAGGGTTACTTTGATATGAAATCCTGGATAGTAGGGATGTGAGAAGGAACCTGGATAGTAGGGTTACTTCGATATGAAAGCCTGGATAGTAGGGCTGTGAGAAGGAACCTGGATAGTAGGGTTACTTCGATATGAAAGCCTGGATAGTAGGGCTGTGAGAAGGAACCTGGATAGTAGGGTTACTTCGATATGAAAAGCCTGGATAGTAGGGCTATGAGAAGGAACCTGGATAGTAGGGTTACTTCGATATGAAATCCTGGATAGTAGGGCTTGGGAAGGAACCTGGGTCGTAGGGTTACCTCGAGATGAAAAGCCTGGATAGTAGGGCTGTGAGAAGGAACCTGGATAGTAGGGTTACTTCGATATGAAAGTCAGGATAGTAGGGCTGTGGAGAAGGAACCTGGATAGTAGGGTTACCTCGAGATGAAAGCCTGGATAGTAGAGCTGCTGAGAAGGAACCTGGATGGTAGGGTTACTTCAATATGAGTTTGGGTAAAACTGCAGAAGGAACCTGGGTAAGGTTTCTTTTGTCGCACCGACGATTACTCTATTTAGCTTCGAGTGTTGATCATGGATGTGGTGGAAATTGTTGATAATAACTGTCTTTCTTGAAAGAAATACAGGGTTAGTTATGTGCGATGCATGAGATGCATTGTGATGAGGTTCTAAAAAATAACTGAGATTATGTTATATGTAATGTATGCACATGTCATGATGTATGAACATGAAATGCTGACGTAATAATATGAGTCCGGGAAAATAAATCCCTGACCGCTGTTTGGAGAGTATGAGAAATGGTATTCTTGACTGTTGTAAAAAACCATAGTTTCTCTACTTCTGTTGGGGATGGCGAACAAAGATGACTATGTTGGGGATTTTCCCCTTGTTTACGGATATTCTGCCGAGGAGAGGCTTTATTTGAGAACCACTCTGCGGGAAAATAACTCTATTGGAGAGGAGATACTCTGCTGATTTGGAGAAATAAACTCCACCGGGGATGAATTTCCGTTGCCGGTGATAATGATTTCTGTTGGAGATTAATTTCTGCTTGTGAGAGAAATAAACTCTGCTTGGGGAAAAATTTACCGACTCGCTCGCGATTGTGAACCTCAGTTGGGGCGAGTTATGTCCTGTTCGGGAAAGCTGATGTCGCTGTCTTCGGATACTTTTTACTCTGTGGGGAGTGTATATACCACTGCTCATGTTCTCAAGCTGACTCTATCCCTGTACCTGATGGGCAGAGTAACTGTAGGATTTGGGGCACTTCTTCCCTGTTCCTGGAATTACGAGTAATCGTCTTTGTTTCTCATGTAAATATTTATGAGCAGCCAATATTTTCAAATGCATATATAAAAAATGAATCATTGGACGTTCTTGCAAAACAAAACAGAAAAATAAAAACAAATTGAAATTTCTTGTGAAAATGAATTGTATTGACTTTGAAGTTGGCTTGTAATAGGCGTTTTGTACAAAGAGGCTGACGTCCTAGTAAGAGAACGCAGCCGAAAGACAGAAATTATACAATTTGTGTAAAAGAAATAAAAACAACTATGTGAAACAATCCCATTGGGTTCCAACTCTGCTATTGCCTTTATATCTTCAAGCGTCTCATCACTTTGCTACTTGGCCGAAGGTGGATCAGATTGATTGGCGCCGTCTGAATTTGATGGTCGATATCGAAGTCTGGTTGCAAGATGATCCAATGAGACATAGTGTTACGCTTCGATCCCTAACTTTTGCCTGGACCGCCCTTTCGGGTTTTCAGTCCACCGGGATACCCTTTTTTTGCCCAAGTCGCCTTTCCAGGTTTTCGACTTGCCGAGTGTACAGTTTTTTTCATTTTCATCCCTTACTTTTGCCTGAACCCCTTTGGTTTGCCGATAAGCCCTTATTTTTGCCTAGGCCAGTCAACCTAGCGAGTCTTTGATTATACGTAGTATCTTTTCACTATGTATGGATTGACGGGGTGAGGAAGGTCATCACCATCCATGGTGGTTAGAATCATAGCTCCTCCCGAGAAAATGTTCTTAACCACAAATGGCCCTTCGTATGTGGGGGTCCATTTTCCCATGGGATCACCTTGCGGTAGTATGATACGTTTGATCACTAGATCTCCAACTTGATATTCTTGACGTCTGACTTTCTTGTTAAAAGCCTTGATCATTCGCTTTTGATACGTCTGACCATGACAAATAACAGTAAGTCTCTTCTCATCGATTAGGTTCAGCTGATCAAGTCGGGTTTGGATCCAGTCATCTTCGTCAAACTTGCATCCTTCATAATCCTGAGAGAGGGTATCTGGACCTCGATGGGTAGAACTGCCTCCATGCCATACTCCAAAGAGTAGGGTGTTGCCCCTGTCGATGTCCATGCTGAGGTACGGTACCCATGAAGAGCGAATGGTAACATCTCGTGCCAATCTTTATATGTCACCGTCATCTTCTGCACAATCTTCTTGATGTTCTTGTTAGCCGCTTCAACAGTCCCATTCATCTTCGGCCGGTAGGGAGAAGAGTTATGATGCTGTATCTTGAACTATTTGCAGAGCTCGGTGATCATCGTGTTATTGAGATTTGTACCATTGTCACTAATAATCCTTTCTGGGACACCATATCGACATATCAGATTATGTCGGATGAACTGTACCATGACATTCTTGGATACCGTAGCAAAGGAAGCTGCCTCAACCCACTTTGTAAAGTAATCAATGGCTACCAGAATGAAACGATGCCCGTTAGGCGTAGTAGGTATGATCTCGCCGATCATGTCGATGCCCCACATTGCAAAGGGCCAAGGAGCCGTCATGACATTCAGGGGAACCGGAGGTACGTGCACCTTATCAGCATAGACTTGGCACTTATGACAGGTTCAAGAGTGTTGATAACAATCGGCTTCCATGGTGTACCAGTAATATCCCGCCCGAAGAATTTTCTTCGCCATGGTATGTCCACTTGAATGAGTTCCGAAGGTGCCTTCATGTAACTCTGTCATGATCCTTTCTGCCTCACTCTTGTCTATGCACCGCAGTAAGGTTGAATCATGGTTGCGCTTACAGAGGATTCCATTACTGATGAAAAACTTTGCAGCGAACCTCCTCAGAAACTTTTTATCATTAACAGATGCCCCCTCGGGGTATTCTTTAGCCTCAAGATACCTCTTTACCTCGTGAAACCAGGGTTTATCTGCTACCTCTTCAGTCTCAATGTCACAGCAATGTGCGGGTTCGTCCAACCTCTCAATGGTAATCTGGGGAGCTTCATTGTCCCACCTGACTTTGAACATAGAAGACATGGTAGCTAGCGCGTCTGCCAACTGGTTCTCTTCTCGTGGGAAATGTTCAAAGGTTATCTCCTCAAAGTGTGGGAGCAATGTCAGTACATGCTCTTTGCAGCGAATAATATTCGGGTGCTTCGTATCCCACTCACCTTTGATCTGACTTATCACCATAGAGGAATCTCCAAATACACTTAAGTACTTAATCCTCAGGTCAATAGCAGCTCGAAGACCCATGATACACGCTTCATACTCCGCTATATTGTTGGTGCAATTAAAACATAATCGGGCGGTGACCGGAGTATGAACTCCCTCGGGAGATATAATTACAGCGCCAATGCCATTACCTAATGTGTTTGAGGCTCCATCAAAATACATAGACCATCGGGATCCCTCCTCGGGTCCTTCATCCGGTCCAGGTTCTTTGCAGTCGGTTACCAACATGATATTCTCATCCGGGAACTCGAAATTCATGGACGGATAGTCATCCACGGCCTGATGCGCCAATTGATCCGCCAATACACTCCCCTTGATTGCCTTTTGGGTTGTGTAGTAGATGTCGTACTCGGTTAAGATCATCTGCCATCTTGCTATCCTTCCGGAGAGAGCGGGCTTCTCGAAAATATATTTTATTGGATCCATCTTTGATATCAACAAGGTGGTGTGAGTCTCAGCCGGCGAGCAGCCCATGCCAAAGTGTAGCAAGTTTTCTCGAGCAATGGGTATCGGGTCTCACAGTCGGTAAACTTTTTGCTAAGGTAATAAATGACGTGCTCTTTTTGGCCAGACTCATCATGCTGCCCCAACACACACCCCATTGAATTATCCAGCACTGTCAAGTATAATATCAAAGGTCTTCCTTCAACTGGAGGCATAAAAAATTATGGTTCTTGAAGGTATTCTTTGATTCTTTCAAAAGCAGTCTGGCACTCATCATTTCACTTTACCACTTGATCTTTCTTCAGCATCTTAAAGATTGGCTCACAAGTAGCAGTCAAATGTGAAATGAACCTGGCGATGTAATTTAGACGTCCCAAGAAACCTCTAACTTCTTTCTCTGTGCGGGGAGCCGGCATCTCTTGTATGGCCTTTACCTTTGCAGGATCCACCTGAATACCCTTATCACTGACAACAAAACCCAGAAGCTTACCAGACCTTATCCCGAAGGTACACTTGTTTGGATTTAACCTCAGCTTGTACGTTTTCAACCTGTCAAACAGTTTCTGGAGATGATCAAGATGCTCCTCTTTAGTCTGGGACCTGGATATCATGTCATCAACATAAACCTCGATCTCGTGGTGAATCATATCGTGGAACAAAGCGACCATGGCGCGCTGTGATCGGTGGGAATGAGAATTGACTGTTTTGGAATGCTGGTTCGCGTTTGCGTTTGTTTTTGCAAAATGTCGCGGTAAGCAAGAGTCGCCACCGTCTTTTATTTTATCCAACAAGGAAAGGACAAAAGCACAGAAAAATTCCTTTTTGAGATATTTCTCGGGTTCGGGAGGTAGATTATAGAAAGGGAAGGTGTTAGCACCCTTTCTATCCGTGGTTATCCACGGGCTCTTAGGTACTTGCTCATTATGTTTTCAAAAGTTTGCTTTTCTTTGTGTTTGTGGGTTTTGAAAAGAGTTTTTGTTTTGAAGAGAGTGTAAGTTCGAAAAGTTTTGTTTTGTTTTTAAAAGGAGCAAGTACTTAAGAACCATCTACCTACTCAAAAAGGAATTAAATTGTGCAGGTGTCCTTTAGACAATGCTATCCCATTATTGATGAGTAGGTAGCATCATCGTTGGAGTTTTTAAGGGTCAATTCGATTAAGGGACGTGTGGTCACTAGAGCAACGTTAGGACGCCTTAGCGGTAACCCTAATGTCTTAGATCATTTTTATCTGAGGCCCTTCTCTTCTGGATCTTCCGAACTGACGGAGAGCTAAGCATGGGTTGTAAGAAATCCCTCCATGGGTTCCAATCAATGGAACATTAGGATATTCTCCACAGCGATCGATGACAGTCACCTCATCCATACCTTTGAGAGTCCAGATAATGTCATTATTAGAAAGAGACATCACCCTATAAGCCCAGCCCATTCCTTCTTTGTTCTTCAGTACAGACTTAGGGAGGTGCAAAATAAACCACCTCGACAATAAAGGAGCACAACACATCAAAGTTCCCCACTTTCGGGCAGTACGAGCATATAGCTGATGAAGGACGTCACCCAAGAGAGTGGGTACCGGATTCTGAGAGATGAAGATCTTGATGGCATTAATGTCAACAAAAGTGTCAGGATTCGGAAACAACACCAAACCATAAATCAAGAGAGACAGAATGTCCTCGTACGCCTTGAAGTCTAAGCTGTCCCAGAAGTAATTAGCTTTGTCAACCAAAAACTTAGCCAGAAAACCCTTAGCTCCACTTCTAGTCTCCCAGTTAGCCATTACCTCCTCCTTAGTCAAGTGAAGGGCTGCAGCAATTTCTTCGGGCTTAAGAGTCTTTTCCCAACCAGTAAATGGAGTTTGCTCCAAAATAGAGATACCAAGCAGCTCAGAGAACTCTTCCAGGGTAAGAACCAGCTGGAAGTCTTGAAAGGTGAAGCAATGGTATATCGGATCATAAAACTGGACCAGGACACTCATCATTTGTTTGTCCAATTTTGAGGTGACCAAACTGAGAAGAGAACCATGCCTTCTGATGAAGGAAGTAGTGTCTGGAATCCTGACAACCAAATCTTTAAGCAGGGTAGGTACTTGGACAAAGTTGATCCGGATAGTATTCCTATGCATGGGCATCATGATGACCTACAAAACAGAGCAAAGATGAAACCCTCTTGTCTTTTAAATAGGTTAGTCCTTATGCAAAATGTATGCAATGTTATGATGTCATGATGTCATGGTAAAGGCACACCACAAGTATCCACAAAAGGCAAACATGGTAAAGGCACACAAGTCACACAAAAGAACCCTTAGATTTCAGGATGGCATGGAGCTTAGGTACTACCTTCTTTCAGTTCAGTTGGTTAAGACCTGTCCTAAAAATAGTAACCGGGTTCTAGAGGATCTCAATATCACTGACTACCCTCAATCGGTCATAATTCCAGTTTAGCAACCTTTTCTTGCGGCCGGAATCATCGCGAGAGTTTAGTCTCAATGAGTGTAGCATACTGCTACTGTTCTATGGCCAAGTTGGTCAATTTAAGGTTCTAAGGTCAATTGGTGCTTAATGACTCCTTAGAAGACCCATATTCTCCTCATTCCAACACAAGGGATATCGGTACAGACCAAGGTGCCACACCAACGTAGCTACTGCTTCATCCGTGTCGGTCTACGCCGGACAGATCCCTCACAGTTTATTGCTACTTCCCTAAAGGGTATCCCCAGATCCAGGTTAGGATCTATAAAACTCCGATACAAGCCCACAAAATTAAAGCATACAAAGCATACAATTGAAAACATAGTGATCTAATCCTAAGGTACACCTCACTTATAATAGGTTCCCCAGCAGAGTCGCCAGTTCTGTGATCGGTGGGAATGAGAACTGACTGTTTTGGAATGCTGGTTTGCGTTTGCGTTTGTTTTCGCAAAATGTCGCGGTAAGCAAGAGTCACCACTGTCTTTTATTTTATCCAACAAGGAAAGGACAAAAGCATAGAAAAATTCCTTTTTGAGATATTTCTCGGGTTCGGGAGGTAGATTATAGAAAGGGAAGGTGTTAACACCCTTTCTATCCGTGGTTATCCACGGGCTCTTAGGTACTTGCTCATTATGTTTTCAAAAGGTTCTTTTCTTTGTGTTTGTGGGTTTTGAAAAGAGTTTTTGTTTTGAAGAGAGTGTAAGTGCGAAAAGTTTTATATTGTTTTTAAAAGGAGCAAGTACTTAAGAACCATCTACCTACTCAAAAAGGAATTAAATTGTGCAGGTGTCCTTTAGACAATGCTATCCCACTATTGATGAGTAGGTAGCATCATCGTTGGAGTTTTTAAGGGTCAATTCGATTAAGGGACGTGTGGTCACTAGAGCAACGTTAGGACGCCTTAGCGGTAACCCTAATGTCTTAGATCATTTTTATCCGAGGCAACCGTTTCGAGGCAACTTATGATCTTTGGACAAGAGGGCGACCTCTAAAACATCCTATACTCAATGACCACGTTCAAAGGCAACCAAGTGAGGCGTACCCTAAGAGGCCTCCGAGTGTGTTATTTTTCAGTTATTTATCTTTGACATGTTAATGGTGAGCTACTGTTGATTTTAGGTTAAAGGTTTGATCTTGTCATGCATTCCCTATTATCAAACATCTAGCAGTTAATGGTTGCGGAAATTAAATTGCGGGAAATTAAATCTAAGCTATTACAAGGCGTCGGGTATTTACATCGCCAAAAACAAACCCTTTTTAAAATTAAATTGCGAAAAGTAAATAAAAGCGATAAATAAATAAATAAAGTCCTAAGTTGAAAACTATTACATTCCCGGAGCAGTTACATTATTGAAATATGGATCAAAAATTATTTGCGCGCGAGGAAATTAAATCGGAGTGTTTTTAGGGTTTTGACCCTTTTTATTAAAGAAAGCATATTTTTGTTATTTTTTGAATTAAAAATTAGTCTAAATTAATAATTGAATTAATTAATTAAATGAAAATATTTTTGGGTTTTTATTTTAATTAGGGAAATAAAATAAGAATGGTTAAAATATTAAAAACCTAATTCTAAATCAATTTTAATTTATTGCAAAAGATATTAATATTGTACCTAATTAAAAAAACTAAATTAATTGACTAAAATTTATTTACAAAAATAATAAAATAGTGAGATTAATAAAAATATTATTTTTTTGGGTTTTCTGATTTTATATAACAAATGTTAATTGGTTAATTAATTAATTAAGATAATAATAATAATAATAAAATAAATAAATGAGAAAAATAAATAAAATCTAAAGAAATACTCAGGGGGTGTGGGCCTGAAGAGGGAGTATGGTTTGCAATTCTTGGCCCATTTACGCTTCAGCCTTGTTGGACTTTTCAGATTGTCCACATGTCCATTGACTTGAGACCATGGTAGTCTCCCATTCTAGACCATTGGATCTGCTTTGTAGCCACCTGGCGTTTGAGATCTTGGCAGAACATGATGGTCTGTATCTTGGGCGTTGCACCTAATTGCCTGAAAAGAAAATTGAATAAAGTTTTGGGGGATCTGGAATTCGAACCCAGGTCCCAATGCTCACATGCCAACGCTCCAACCACTCAACCAAACTGCTTCATTCATTATTAGAATAGCAAACAAATAATATATTCAAAACAATTAATTAAACCCTGCAAAAAAAAAACGCGCTATGATTCAAATGAACCAATGGACGCCAGCCACGTCTTCGTCTTCTTCAACGAAGACTGGTTCATTTACCTGCGGATTTAGTCCGCAACTAAATCCATGGCATCATCCTATCAAGTGATACATGCCATATAAATGCTTATGGAAACCATCATTGCAATCGTCTCTCTCCCCTGATCATTCCTATACCTATCATTAGCCTTAATTTTACCTGCATAAAAAACGCCTAAAAACAAGAACAAGAACCCTAGGTTCTGGATACGGGGTTAGAAGCCACAAAAATAAAATCAAATATTGCAGAATCAATGGAAATTGAATGGTAAGTATGAATATACAAGAAAATTGGCAAGAGGATGCAAGAAAATGATTTCACGATATCATGTCCAGAGCAATGTTCGTGGAGACTTACAGTGAGTTTTAGGCAATGAAAAGGCTTGGTTTTGATTGGTATAGCTCCACTGGATGTCAAGGAAGAGGGCTATGTCAAGCTTTTTGTTTTAATCAAGCTCTAAGATGGATTTCAGAATTCAAGTTTCCAAGCTTTTTTTCCAAAGTTGTGTGGCTGTTTCTACAGCTCCTTGCGCGTGTTCTAGGTCTGTGTGGCTTGTGTGCATATAATGGAATGTGTTTAGGTCAAAATTTGGGCCATAATCCTTATTCATTGAAGATGGAATATTTGATATGATCACCATTGATAAGCTTTCCATAATTGCATCAAATCTGAGATTTTGTGCATGTTTTAACTTGGCACGAATTTGACTGAGTGTTATATGAGATTTGCAAGCTGTAATGACCACAAGAATCTCTTTACATCAATTTTTAGATTTTATTTGATTTAATATTGATTAAAAATGAATTAAATCAATAAAAATAAAATAAAATAGAAAAATAAATGAATGGCCATGAAATTAAAGATGGAACACGTGTGTGGCATGAAAAGACCATATCAAGTGGAAAAAAGTGGGCCCTTTTGTCAAAAATTGGAGTTTTGAGGATAGTTGACTTTTGGCAAATTTGGAAAAATGCCCAACTTCAACATTGCATAACTTCTTCAATTTTGAACTTTTGGAAGTGTTCTTGGACTTTTTAGAAACCTTGAGATGTCCTCCAATCAACTCTTTTGGTCTCATATCCTTTTGATCTTCCATGCTCAAGTTATAAGCTTTGGCACAAAAGGTGTTTTTGTTGACTTTCAAAAATGACCTATAATGTCCAAATTTGTAACTTTTTGTGAGAGCATTTATTGACCTTGGGGTGTGAAGATGGATTATAGGAAATTGCATCATATTAAAAATGAGCTTTGGATGGGTCATTTATCATAAAGTATGAGAAAGTTATGCTTGGTCAAAGTTGAGTTGACTTTTCCTACAAAACCCTAATTTAGCAACTTTTGAATCTTGATGAATCTTGAGCAATCCTTGATGAATCATGATCAAACCTTGATCAAATGATGAATCATCCTTCAAAATGAGAATTTTGACAAAAAATCTTGAGGTTTGACTGTATTTGGGACACAATTGACTTTTACCCTAGCACCGTCGATTTTTGGGCCTCTTGAGCAATTGACTGACCAAACTTCCTCTACAAGGCTTGAAATTTGACATGGATGAACTTGAGAGCATATTAGGACATTGGGGATCACTTTAGGTTATTTGGATGCAAGGACCTTGATGCAACACAAAACCCTAATTTTGACTTGACTGCCTTAAGAGGTGACTTGACTGTCCAACCCTTGAGCCAACTTGAGCAACTTTGAAGATTATTCTTGACATGTCTTGAGGAATATGGGAGGGAAAATTTTGGGGTACAACAGTTGCCCCTGTTCAATTTTCTTAAACCTGAGGATATAGATTGGCTTTCGAGCCTTTCGTGATCTGAAGGTGGAAGATAATTGAACACTAGAGTGCCCAGAAATTTGCACTCACATGGTGTAGTATCAACATTGTGATGTCGGGAATGGGCTTACAGATGCCATTTGGAGATTGTTGGTAGGGGGATGGGCTTACAGATGCCATCTGCAGGAATGTCGATCGCATAAGAGATTCTTTAGCGAGAACTTGCATACCTGTTGTTGTAAAAGATTCCACTGGGGAAGTCTAACTTTTGTTGAGATTGAGGAACTTGCTTGTACTTCAATTGAGAGAATGCCTCGGCTGAGTCTTAAGAACCTGTCCATAATTCAACTGGGGGGAAACATCTTCATCAAGATCTAGGAACTGTCTCGTGCTCAATGGAGAATACCGTTGAGGTTATAGAACTCGTCCACACTATGACGGAGGAAAACATCAAGATCTAGGAACTGAATCGTGCTCAATGGAGTATACCGTTGAGGTTATAGTACTCGTCCATACTATGACATAGGGAAACATCTTCATCAAGATCTAGGAACTGTCTCGTGCTCAATGGAGTATACCGCTGAGGTTATAGAACTTGTCCACACTATGACGGAGGAAAACATCAAGATCTAGGAACTGACTCGTGCTCAATGGAGTATACCGTTGAGGTTATAGTACTCGTCCACACTATGACATAGGGAAACATCTTCATCAAGATCTAGGAACTGTCTCATGCTCAATGGAGTATACCGTTGAGGTTATAGTACTTGTCCACACTGTGACAGAGGAAAACATCAAGATCTAGGAACTGACTCGTGCTCAATGGAGTATACTACTCGTCCACACTATGACATAGGGAAACATCTTCATCAAGATCTAGGAACTGTCTCGTGCTCAATGGAGTATACCGCTGAGGTTATAGTACTCGTCCACACTATGACGGAGGAAAACATCTTCATCAGGATCTAGGAACTGACTCGTGCTCAATGGAGTATACCGTTGAGGTTATAGTACTCGTCCACACTATGACGTAGGGAAACATCAAGATCTAGGAACTGACTCGTGCTCAATGGAGTATATCGTTGAGGTTATAGTACTCGTCCACACTATAACGTAGGGAAACATCTTCATCAAGATCTAGGAACTGTCTCGTGCTCAATGGAGTATACCACTGAGGTTATAGAACTTGTCCACACTATGACGGAGGAAAACATCAAGATCTAGGAACTGACTCGTGCTCAATGGAGTATACCGTTGAGGTTATAGTACTCGTCCACACTATGACGTAGGGAAACATCTTCATCAAGATCTAGGAACTGTCTCGTGCTCAATGGAGTATACTGCTGAGGTTATAGTACTCGTCCACACTATGACGGAGGAAAACATCAGGATCTAGGAACTGACTCGTGCTCAATGGAGTATACCGTTGAGGTTATAGTACTCGTCCACACTATGACGTAGGGAAACATCTTCATCAAGATCTAGGAACTGTCTCGTGCTCAATGGAGTATACCGTTGAGGTTATAGAACTCGTCCACACTATGACATAGAGAAACTGCCAAGATTGAGAACCTTATCTGAAATTCAACCGAGGATAATTCAATTGAGATTTTAAGAACCGGTCAGGTCTTCGACGAAGCTGGGGACTTAACTGCATCTTTCCTGAAAGGTAAAAGGTTAATCACATGCAATGCATGAGATGGATCAAGCAATGATGTTCTCAACATAAATGAGATTGCATGGTATGATGCGTATATGCATGTATCATGATGTATGGAAATGTGATGTTTTAGCTGGGGAAAATAAATCCTGGAGCTGCTGGAGAATAGAGCTGAGTTCTTCGTTTCCGCTGGATGATGAACGAAGATGCTAAACCTGTAGGAGAGAAGAACTCCGTTGGGGGAATAAACTGATGAAGATATTACTCCGAGGGGAAATACTCTGTGGGGAAGAGACGTTCTGCTGAAGATTTTAATGATAACTCCGCTGGGGATTCTGTTGATAAGCTCTGTTGGGGATTTTAATGATGAACTCCGCTGGGGATAAAAAGAACTTCACTAGGGATAGTCTTTCAGTTGCAACTTGCTGAGGATAACCCAGGTAGACTCTTGTGAGGATAACCTTCTGAATTTGGCTGGGGAGATTTATTTGTGCTCTGCAGGGGATAAGCTTCCAGAATCTACTGGGGAAGATGATTTAACTCTGGCGGGGAAGCTTTTTTAGACTGTGCTGGGGAAATGGCTCCATTGGGGTATCTTGTATTCCGCCGGAGAACATTCTTATATTTCGTTGAGGAACATTAAGACTGCTGGGGACACTCTTATACCTGCCGGGAACCTCTTTATACTCCGCTGGGGAACCTCTTTATACTCCGCTGGGGAATATTAAGACTTTCTGGGGATACCCAACCTTTTTAGGGCTGATGGTAGATTAACTCTGCTTGGGGAGAGTATTGCTGATTCGTTCGTAGTTGCAAGTCTCAGTGGGGAGAGCTACCAATACTGTCTTACTCTGCGGGGAGTGACAGTATCTTGGTCATATTCTTTAGCTGAACCTCCCTTGGTACCTTGGTGGATAGAGCAACTAGACAACTCGGACAATTCTTATTGCCCCTGTTTCTGATATTACCAGTAATTTGCCTTTTGTTTCGCATGTAAATTTTTTGAGCATCAATTAATGTCAAATGCATATATCAAAAATGAACATTGGACGTTCTTTGCGAAACAACAGATAAAGGAAAAACAACTTGAAACTTGTCTGAAAATGAATTTGTATTGATTTTGAAGTTTGCCTGTAAATAGGCGTTTTTGTACAAGAGGTTGACGTCCTAGTAAGAGGGCGCCGCCGAACAAATAAAATTTATACAATTTGTAAAAAGGAAATAAAACAGCTATGCGAATAATCCCACTGGGTTCCAACTCTGCTATTGCCTTTATATCTTCAAGCGTATCATCACTTTGATGCTTAGTTGAAGATGAATCTGATTGATTGGTGTCGTCCGAGCCTGATAGTTGATCCCGAAGTCTGGATGCGAGGTGATCCAATGAGACATAGTGTTACGCTTTAATCCCCAACTTTTGCCTGGACTGCCCTTTCAGGTTTTTAGTCCACCGGGATACCCATTTTTGCCCAAGCCGCCTTTTCAGGTTTTCGACTTGTCGGGTGTACAGATCTTTTCATTTTCATCCCTTATTTTTTCCCGAACCCTTTTGGTTCGCCGGGAATCCCTTATTTTTTCCTAGGCCAGTCAACCTAGCGGGTCTTTGATTATGCGTAGTATCTTTTCACTATGTCTGCATTGACGGGATGAGGAAGGTCGTCACCATCCATGGTGGTTAGAATCATTGCTCCTCCCGAGAAGATGTTCTTAACCACAAATGGCCCTTCGTAAGTAGGGGTCCATTTGCCCCTGGGATCACCTTGAGGTAAGATAATGCGCTTGATTACCAGGTCCCTAACTTGATACTCTTGTCGTCTAACTTTCTTGTTAAATGCCTTGATCATCCGTTTTTGGTACGTCTGACCATGACAAATAGCAGTAAGTCTTTTTTCGTCGATTAAATTCAGTTGATCAAGTCGGGTCTGAATCCAGTCATCTTCTCTCAAACCTGCATCTTTCATGATCCGGAGAGAGGGTATCTGAACTTCGATAGGAAAGACTGCCTCCATGCCATAAACCAAGGAATAGGGTGTTGCCCCTGTTGACGTCCATGCTGAGGTACGGTACCCGTGAAGAGCAAATGGTAACATCTCATGCCAATCTTTGTATGTCACTGTCATCTTCTGCACGATCTTCTTAATGTTCTTATTAGCCGCTTCTACATGCTGTATCTTAAATTGCTCGCAGAGCTCAGTGATCATTTTGTTATTAAGATTGGTACCATTGTCCATAATGATCCTCTCTGGTACACTGTATTGACAGATCAGGTTATGCCGAATGAACCGTGCCACGATGTTCTTGGTTACCGTAGCAAAGGAAGCTGCTTCCACCCACTTCGTAAAGTAATCAATCACTACCAGGATGAAACGATGCCCGTTGGATGCCGTAGGTCTGATCTTGCCAATCATATCAATGCCCCACATTGCAAAAGGCCAAGGAGCTGTCAAGACGTTTAGAGGAACTGGAGGTATGTGCACCTTATCAGCGTAGACTTGGCACTTGTGACATGTCCGAGAATGCTGATAACAGTCGGCTTCCATTGTGGACCAGTAATATCCTGCCCGAAGGATTTTCTTTGCCATGGTATGTCCACTGGAATGAGTCCCGAAAGTTCCTTCATGAAGCTCTGCTGTTGTACCCCAAAATTTGCCCTCCCATATTCTTCAAGATTTGCAAAGAGCATGCTTCAAAATCTCTCAAGGGTTGCACAATTCAAGGGTCTCCTAACAGTCAAAAACTAGGGTTTTGGTTCTGGAAAAGAAATTGAAGTTTCCAAGGGTCCAAACAAGTCCCACATGCCCATAAACATTGTCAAGCATCCTCATGCCAAGTTTCAAGACTTACAGCAAAAAATTGCACAGTCAAAAACCCTAATTGCTCAGCAGTCAACTGCAGGGGCAAAATGGTCATTTGACAGTCAAAAGTCAAAATTTTTGGTAAACATCTTATTTTGAAGCCACAAACATCATTTGATCAATTTTTGATCATGATTCTCAAAGCATGGCTCAAAAAGTCTCAAGATGCAAAAGTTTCTATTTTTGGACAGTTGAAAAAGTCAACTGCAAATTGACCAAGGCATAACTTCCACATGGATTATCAGAAAAATTCCATCCAAAGCTCATTTTGAAGAGAATGACATTTCCTACAACTCCTCTTCACACTTCAAGTCCAAGAAATGCTCTCACAAAAAGTTATCAATCTCAACATTATAGGTCATTTTCAAAAGTCAACAAAAAGGCACTTTAAGTCAAAGACCATAACTTCAGATTGGTAAATCAAAATGACATAGGACCAAAGGCATTGGTTAGAGGACTTCAAGACCTTTCCAAAATGTCCAAGAACATGATCAAAGCTTAAAAATTGAGCAAGATATGCCCTGTGGAAGTTGGGAAATTTTTGGGAATTTTGAAAAGTCAATTTTGCTTCAAATGCCTCAAAATTGCTAATGGGCCACAATTTCTTCCAAGAATCATTATCCAAGAGTTATGCACGACCCATTGACCCAAAGGGGAGTTATTTCATCATTTTTTATTATTTATTTGAATTTTTATCACCATTAATTCATTTAATTAAATAAAATATGACAAAAATACTCAAGCATGCATTTTAAATCTTTTTATGCAGCTAATAGGTCTATCATAACTCCAAGATTTCGTGCACACTCAATATGGAAAGATTTGGCCATGATTGGTATCAAAATGGTGTGAAAAAGATTGGAAAAGATTACATTAAAAATCAAATATTGGATTCATCAATGCAAAGGTTTATGGACTCAAATTTCTACCCTAATTCGTCCCATATACATACACAATGCAAACCTAATCAAAAAAGACCTGAAAGCTGCGCTCAAAAGCAAATACAAACTTGGCATTTTTCATCAAAAAATTCAAAACTGAAAACACAGTTTCAGTGCGTTTCAAGGCAAGATAACCATTCCAATAGCTTGCCAAGGTCACCAGGGATCTATTCCAATCAAAACCACAACCTCTAATACAAATAATTGGTAACACGAAGCCGTCCTATTCTTGATATTGTTCATATTCGTGTTTTGATTTATACGTATCATTCATGCCTTATTCTTGTTGTTTTGCACTAACATAAACATTCTAAAACTGTTGGCATCATTTAATTGAGTTTTTGTGCCCTGTACGAGAATTTGCCATTAACGTCTTCTAGGTTTTCAGAGGTCAAAAATTAAGGCTTCTTTCATAGGGAAAAATTGAACCACAAGACCTATATCATTGAACTCAGGGCATCTGGACGATTCAATTCCATAGGTCACGCCCTTTTTATATTTGAGTATGGCCTAATCGTTATTTTCCAGGTTTGAGTTAGTGGGGGTTTAAAACCCCCGCTATTTGATGTATTTTTTCAGGCAAAATAAAGAACAAACGAAGAAGAAGGTGGGTTGTCATCCTGTGGTTGGCTACTTCAAATCCTGGCGCGCATTTTGTTAAACTCCCACTAACCCACGTTTTCTCTCTCTTATTATTCCTATTCTATTATATTGACAAAGAAAGCAAATAGCACAATTGGCAAGGCGTTGGCATGGTAAACGTTGGGACCTGGGTTCGATCCCCAGGTCCCCTTTGCATCTTTCATATTTTTTTCTTTAACTTGTTCCTACGCAGCATGTCTCTCAGGGATCCACCATGTACTCTCATCAACGGTCTGCCAAGTGGACATAAGCGCCCATCCAGTGGCCAAAAATCAAGGTCCAGGGAACACCCCAGTCAACGCATGTGCACATGGTCAGAAAAGTCAAAAGAGGCCTCAATGTAATGGGCCAAATTGCTGCAGTCAAACCTCCAAAATTGGGGTCAACACCCCCCATTGGTTTGCATATTTTCTTTCTTTTCATTTTTTCTATTTATTTGTTTTATTTATTTTAGTTAATTCATCAAAATTAATTTTCATAAAATATATAAAAAATCAGAAAATCATAAAACAATAAAAAATATGCTTTGTTAATATTAATTAATATTATTTTGTAAATAAATTTAATAATTTACTTAGTTTTAATCTTAGGTTTTAACTTTAACTTCTTTTCTTAAATAAATTAAAAAAACATAAAAATTAGGGTTTCTAGCTTTTTATTCTTTTTTTCAATAATTAAAATTTCTTCTTATTATTATTAATAATTAATTATTTTTGTAAATAAATTGGTAATTAAATAATTAGGTTAAAACTAGGTCAAGCTTAAACATTCTTTTTTATGAATTAAAAATAGTTTAGAATTAGGGTTTTACTTCCAATTAATTTTCTCATAATTCCATAAAATACAAAAATTCCAAAAAAATAAATTCTTTCTTTTATTTAACTTAATTAATTTATTAATTGTAATTTAATTTCCTTTAAAGGGTCCAACGCCCTCGCACTCCCGATTTTATTTCTATTTCGCGCGTTTGCTTTTATTTCCTTTTATGAATATAATGTATTTATCCCAAAGCCTTGTAATAGATTAATTAGGACATTTATCTTTCCGCATTTTTATTTCAAATCGGGTCTTGGATTAATTTGGCGATGTAGACCCGCGCCTTTGTAATAGCGTAGGATTTTTAAATTCCGCACCTTTTTAACTGTTAATAATTTGCATGAAAGAATGAATGCCAAAAAATAAAAACAAAGCGTAGATCACCAATGCATGAACAAGACAAATATAACTGAAAACGACACACAAATCACACACCACCCCTAGGGTACGCCTCACTGTTGCCTTGCCCTTCGAAACGTGGTCGTCGAGTAGAGGATGTTTTAGTAAGTCCTCATGTCCATGAACATGGCATGAGGGTAGCTTCTAAGGTGTCTTGCTATTACTCTGGTGACCACAATGTCCCGAACCCTCGAATTGACCCGAACACCTCCAACGGTGGTGCTACCTACCTCTCAATGGTGGGATGGCGTTATCTTAAGGACATTTACACAGACGAATTCCTTAGGGTAGATAGATTCTCGTAGATACTTGCTCTAAATTCAAACCAAATCAAAAAACTCTTTTCACACCGACACTTTGCAAAAAGCTTTCAAAAACAACTTTTCAAACACTCTTGAGGACTGATACAAGAGTCGAACTGAAATTTTAAACGGAACTTTTTCAAACCCACTCTGAAAAGCAAACAAACAATTTTGAAAACACAAATGAGCAAGTATCTAAGAGCCCATGGATAACCATGGATAGAAAGGGTGCTAACACCTTCCCTTTCTATAAATCTACCTCCCGAACCGAGAGCAATCTCTATAAGGAATTTTTCTGTGCTTTTGTCCTTTCCATTTGGATAAAATAAAAGACGGTGGCGACTCTTGCTTCCGCGACATTTCGCGAACCAGCGTTAAACAGTCAGTTCCAGATCCACCGATCACAGAACTGGCGACTCTGCTGGGGATCATTCTTATAAAGTGAGGTGTACCTTAGGATAGTTCATAACTGTGTTTTCAATTGTTTTGACTTGTTTGCTTTAAATTGTGGGTTGCTTGGGAGTTACATAGATCCTAACCCGGATCTGGGGATACCCTGTTTAGGTAGCATAAGCTGTGAGGGACCTGTCGGGCGTAGACCGACACGGGTGAAGCAGTGGCTACATTGGTGTGGCACCTTGGTCTGTACCGATATCCCTTGTGTTGCAACGAGGAGAATATGGGTCTTCTGAGGAGTCATTAAGCACCAACAGACCTTAGAACCTTAAATGACACAACTTGGCCAATAGAACAGTAGCAGTATGCTACGCCCATTGAGGCTAAACTCTCGTGATGGTTCTGGCCGTAAGAAAAGATGGCGATGCTGGAGTTATGACCGATTGAGGGTAGTCAGTGATATTGGGACCCTCTAAGAACCCGGTTACTTTTGATAGGACAGGTATGAACCAACAAACTGAAAGAGGGTAATACCTAGACCTCATGCTGGCCTAAACTTTAAGGGCTTGTCTTGTGTGACTTGTGTGCCTTACCATGTTTGCATTTGTAAATATTTGTGGTGTGCTTTATCATAACATCATAACATCATGAGCATTGCACGCATCCTGCATAAGGACTGACCATTTCAAAGACAAGAGGGTTTCACCTTTGCTCTGTTTTGTAGGACATCATGATGCCCATGCGAAGGAATACTATCCGGTTCAACTTTGTTCACCCACCTGAGTTGCTTGAAGAGTTGGTTAGTAGAATTCCAAATACCACTTCCTTCATCCAGAGGCATGGTTCTCTTCTCAGTTTAGTCACTGCAAAGCGGGATCAACAGTTGATGAGTGTCCTGACCCAGTTCTATGACCCTCTGTACTAGTGCTTCACCTTTCAAGACTTCCAGCTGGTCCCTACCCTGGAAGAGTTCTCTGACTTGCTTGGCACCCCTATCTTGGATCAGACTCCCTTCACTGGTTGGGAAAAGACCCTCAGACTTGAGGAGGTTGCTGCAGCTCTCCCCTTGACCCATCAAGAAGTAATGGACAACTGGGTGACTAGAAGAGGGGTTAAGGGTTTCTTGGCCAAGTTTCTGGTTGGTAAAGCTAACAGTTTCTGGAATGACTTGGACTTTAGGGCATATGAAGACATCTTGGCTCTCTTAATCTATGGGTTAGTCTTGTTTCCTAATCCTGACAACTTCATCAATGTCACTGCCATAAGGATCTTTATGTCTCAGAACCTTGTGCCCACTCTCTTGGGTGACATCCTGCAATAACTGTATGCTCGTACTGCCCGAAGACGAGGAACTCTGTGGTGTTGCATCCCTTTGTTGGTGAGGTGGTTTATTTCGCACCTCCCTAAGTTCGTACTGAAGAACCAAGAAGGAAGAGGTTGGGCTCATAGGTTAATGTCCCTCACTGATAAGGACATCATTTGGACTTTCAGAGGTTTGGATGAGGTAGCTGTTATTGATCGTTGCGGAGAATACCCTAATGTTCCTTTGATTGGTACTCAGGGAGGAATCTCTTATAATCCATGTCTAGCTCTCCGTCAGTTTGGAAGAGCCAGAAGAGCAGGACCTCGTGAGATGCTGGTGCCTCACATCAGTTTTGAGTTTCAGGTGGATAGTGACGAGCTGCGTCGTAGGTTCATCAAGGCTTGGGACAGAGTTCATAAAGCTGACCCACAAGAGTTGGGGCCAAAGACTTCTTTACCTATGGAAGCCTACTACAAATGGGTTCGCACCCGTGCTCAGAAGTTAGGTATGCCATACGAAGCTGTCAGACCCATCATTCTTGAGTATCCTGACAAAGATGGGGTTCCTCTAACTGTCCTCCCTCCTCAGATACCTACTGATTATGAGACATTAAAGAGGTCTTGGTCGCAACTGCGAGAAGAACGGGATTCGTATCGGGAAAAGTACAACAAGCAGGAATTGAAGATCCAGAAGCTGACAAAGCAGTTGGAGAATGAGCGAGCTCTGAATGACTACATCCGTACTGAGAAGAGGAGACCATGGGATCAATAAGGAGCTCTGGATGTTCTTTTACAGTTTTATTTCCCTTTTCAGTATTTCCATTTTTATGTAACGCCTAAGGGCAACCTGTTGAACAATTTGAATTTCAAAGTTGAATCTAATGAAGTGTGTTCCTTTTTGTTTACAAAGTTGATTCCCGATTGTCTTTGAAAACATAAATCATACGCATTCCATTCATCATGTGCATAGCAGGTATTCCTCTTTTCAGGTTGCTTACTGTTCTTCGCTGTTTATTTCAGCATCATGAACCCTGACTCATCATCAACCGAGATATCTATCAAGGCCCTTCAGGCGCAGAACGCGCAGTTTCAGGAGCTGATCATGGGTTTGGCTCAAGGCCAAGAAGAGCTAAAGGCCTTACTCCTGAAGAAGGGGAAGAAGAAGAAGAGAACTGTTCTTTTCAACTCGGGCCGAAGGTTTGGTAACACTCTGCAGAATGAAGAAGCTGGTTCTTCCGTAGGCAAAGACAGTCCCCAGGGGGGGAAGGCTTCAAGTCCAGTAGTCTCTGACAACGAGACTGACTTTAATGAGGAACAGTATCCTCCTGCTGAAGACAGATATAAGCAGTTGGAAGACAGACTGAATGCAATGGAGATCCAACAAGTGCCTGGGCTGGATTTCGGAGATTTGGGCTTATCTACTGGTGTGATCATTCCTCACAAGTTTAAGGCACCATCTTTCACCAAGTATGACGGGGCGTCTTGTCCCAAGCTACACCTCAGATCTTATGTGCGGAAGATTCAACCGTACACAGCAGACAAGAACTTGTGGATCCACTTCTTCCAGGAGAGTCTTTCAGGGACTCATCTCGAATGGTTCTATCAGCTGGATGGGACCAAGGTTCGTAACTGGGAGGAGTTGGCTACTGCTTTTTATAAGCAGTATCAATATAATGCCGACCTTGCTCCTACGCGTACCCAACTCCGGGGTATGTCGCTAGGATCAAGCGAAGGTTTCAAAGAGTATGCACAAAAGTGGAGGGATCTGGCTGGCAGGGTGCAGCCTCCGTTAACAGACCGTGAGCTGGTGGATATGTTCTTGGGGACCCTATCTGGGCCATTCTTCAATCATCTTATCGGTAACTCGTCTGCAGGGTTCACTGATCTTATTCTGACTGGGGAGAGAATAGAGGCTGGAATGAAGTCCGGTAAAATTCAGAAGGGTGCATCTTCAAGTTCTGAGAAGAAGCCCTTTAAGAAGGAGGCCAGTGCTGTATATGGGCCTAGAAGACATGATAAACCAGAACGCCGCCAATCTGTCAACGCGGTAATGATTGCTAAACCTGCTGCCGCTCCTCGGAAAACCAATCCACAAAGGGCTGAAAGACCTAGAAGAGAATTCACCCGTCTGAGCATGACCATATCGCAAATCTTGCCGCAGTTGCTATCCACCAACTTAGTGACTGTCAGGGAGGCCTCGAAAGTTGTGAATGCTGCCTCTCCCAAGTATAATCCGAATGCCCGTTGTGCTTATCACTCTGATAGCCCGGGGCATTCTACTGATGACTGCTGGGCCTTAAGGAATAAGGTGAAAGACCTTATTGATGCAAAAGAGATACAATTTGAGGCGCCTGAGAGGCCAAATGTGGTAACTGCTCCTATGCCCCAGCATGGAGTGAATGCCATTGACGAAGATGTGTATGCCGTTTCTGTGAATGATGTAGCTACTCCTCTGATGACTGTTAAGAGGAACCTACTGCTGGCCGGTTTATTTCCGGGTTGTAGTGAAGGTTGCCTTTTCTGTGCTGTTTCCCTTTCTGGTTGTCCTTTGCTGAAGTTGGGCATCCAAAGCCTGATGGACAGCAAAGAGATTCTGTTCAAGAAGACTGCTGTTCAGTTTGTTCCGGTAGAAGAAGTATCTGTTGTCACCATTTCCAATAATCCGATCAAGGCTCTCCCAAGGAAGCCGGTTAAAATCATGACTGTCGCACCCATTGTGATTACTGTTCCGGGGCCTCTCCCCTATGAATCTGATAAGGCTGTCCCATGGCACTATGGGGCAGATGTGTATGTACATGGAATAAAGCAAGAGTTCAACACTGGTACCAGCGTCAGCAATATCATTGGTCCAGCCAAAGTAACCCGCAGTGGCAGGCTCTTCTCGTCTGACATTGCGCCACCAACTATTCGAAGACCCCTCATTATAACACCTGCAAGTGCACCTGTTCCCATTTCTGATCAAGTTGCTTCCCCTGCTGCCGAGTCATCTAATGCTCGGGGCAAAGGGATTGAAGATGAGCCTGCCCGGATGGAGGCGCCAAAGTCTGTGAATGTTGAAGCCTCCCAGCAAGAGATGGAGGAAATTCTGAAGATAATCAAGAAGAGCGATTTTAATGTTGTTGAACAGCTGGGGCATACCCCCTCCAAAATCTCTATGCTCTCCTTGCTACTGTGCTCAGAGGCCCATGCTAAGGCCTTGATTTCATTTCTCAAGACGGCCCATGTGCCACAGGAGACATCTGCAGTCCAGTTTACTGATTGCGTAGCCAATTTGACAGCCGACAATGGTTTGGGTTTCTCGGATGCTGACCTTACTGCTAAGGGAAAGAACCACAATGATGCCCTGCATGTCTCTATCGAATGCAGGGGCACTACTCTTGCACACGTGCTAGTGGACACCGGTTCTTCCCTGAATGTGCTACCCAAAAAGGCCTTAGACCGGTTGGATTGTGAGGGCCTGGAGCTGAAACCTAGCAACATCATTGTCAGAGCCTTTGACGGTTCTAAGAGGATGGTTCATGGAGAGGTGGACATTCCTATTCGTGTGGGTTCTCAGGTATTCGACTCTACTTTCTATGTGATGGATATTCGTCCGTCTTATTCCTGTTTACTGGGTCGACCTTGGATTCACAAAGCTGGGGCAGTGACCTCTACCCTACACCAAAAACTCAAGTACCCCGTCAGAGGGAAGATCGTCACTGTGCAGGGAGAGGAGGAGTATATAGTTAGTCACTTGAATTCCTTCCGATATATTGAGATGGACGGGGAGTTTATTGAAACCCCCTTTCAGCATTTTGAAGAGGTACCTCCAACATTGGCAGCGGCAGAAACAGTGGTTGAAGAGGATGTTCCTTTGAAGATGGCTTCCCTGAAGGATGCCTGGGCCGTAATCGAGAAAGGTGAATGTGCTAACTGGGGCAGGCTCCCTGATTTCACTCTCAAAACTGACAAGTTTGGATTGGGTTTTACTGCAGAGGCTCAGAGGGCTGTGCGCAAGGCAAAGACCAGAAGACCTCCTGTGCTCATTACCAACCCAGGAGTGAATGCTATTGGGGATGAAGATGAAGTGGAAGAGTCAGAGTTTAATAGCTGGATCTATCCGACGACTGATGGTGGATTGACCAATTGGACTGCTAAGGATCATACTCCTGTTACTTTTGTTACGCAGTAATAAACCCCTTTGTTTTGTTATTTGTAATAAACAATTAAAACTCTATGGCCCGGTGTCTTACCCGGGGCACCGTGGCTTCATTTGTGAGGGTATATTAATTGTCATTTCATATATCATGAATAAAGCCTTGGACGTTTTCTCGCATTTCAAATCTTATGCTCCTATTCTTTCTTTCCTTTCTTTATATATTGCAAAACAGCTGTATTTACACACACTCACTCATACAGGTTTCAATCCACTCTGGATCTCACTGGTAACGACTCTGCTACTGCCAGTTATGACTTCGAAAATCCGACCAACTTAGCCGAAGACGAAGGTGAAGATGATTGCGAAGTGCCTGGCGAACTTGCAAGACTGTTACTCCAGGAAGAGAGGGCAATTCAACCACATGAAGAGCCGGTGGAAACAATAAATCTGGGTACCGAGACGAACAGAAAGGAGGTCAAGATTGGTGCCAACCTAGAGCTCAGCGTGAAGCAACGGTTGACTCAGATGTTACATGATTATGTGGAGATCTTTGCCTGGTCCTACGAAGACATGCCCGGGTTGGATACTGATATTGTGGTCCATCATTTGCCTACTAAGGTAAACTGCCCTCCGGTCAAGCAAAAGGTCCACCGTATGCTTCCAGAGATGTCTGAGAAGATCAAAGCCGAGGTTATGAAACAGTTTGATGTCGGGTTTCTTGCAGTGACGTCTTACCCTTAGTGGGTTGCTAATGTGGTGCCAGTACCAAAGAAAGATGGAAAGGTCAGAATGTGTGTTGATTACAGGGATCTGAACAGGGCCAGCCCCAAGGATGACTTCCCTCTACCTCACATTGATGTCCTGGTTGACAATACTGCTCAGCATAAGGTGTTCTCTTTCATGGATGGTTTTTCAGGCTATAATCAGATCAAGATGGCTCCTGAAGACATGGAGAAGACTACCTTTGTTACTCAGTGGGGCACCTTCTGCTACAAGGTCATGCCTTTTGGACTGAAAAATGCTGGGGCAACCTACCAACATGCCATGGTTGCTTTATTTCATGACATGATCCATCATGAGATTGAAGTGTATGTTGACGACATGATTGCAAGGTCCCAAACTGAGGAGGAACACCTTGATCATCTGCAGAAACTGTTTGACCATTTGAAATTGTACAAGCTGAGATTGAACCCGAACAAGTGCACCTTCGGGGTAAGATCTGGAAAGTTGCTAGGCTTCGTCGTAAGTGACAAGGGTATTCAAGTGGACCCTGTCAAGGTTAAAGCTATTCAAGAGATGCCAATTCCTAAGACAGAGAAAGAGGTCATAGGCTTTCTAGGACGCCTGAATTACATTGCTCGATTCATCTCGCACCTAATTGCTACCTGTGAGACAATCTTCAAGCTGCTAAAGAAAGATCAGGTAGTACGATGGAATGATGATTGTCAGGCTGCTTTTGACAGAATCAAAGAGTATCTCCAAGAACCACCCATCCTTATGCCACCGGTTGAAGGGAGACCTCTGATACTATACCTGACAATACTTGACAACTCAATGGGCTGTGTGCTGGGGCAGCATGACGAGTCTGGCCGAAAAGAGCATGCCATTTATTACCTTAGCAAAAAGTTTACCGACTGTGAGACCCGATACTCACTGCTCGAGAAAACTTGTTGCGCTTTGGTATGGGCTGCTCGCCGACTGAGACAGTATATGCTGACTCACACTACCTTGTTGATCTCAAAGATGGATCCTATAAAGTACATATTCGAAAAGCCTGCTCTGTCTCGGAGAATAGCAAGATGGAAAATGATCTTGACGGAATACGACATCCAGTACACGACTCAGAAAGCCATCAAGGGAAGTGTATTGGCAGACCACTTGGCACATCCGGCAGTAGACGACTATCAGTCAATGAACTTTGAATTTCCTGACGAGAGTATCATGATAGTGACTGATTGTGAAGTACCTGGACCGGATGAAGGACCTGAGAAAGGATCCCGATGGTCTATGCACTTTGACGGAGCCTCCAACGCTTTGGGTAACGGCATCGACGCTATGATCATATCCCCTCAAGGCACTCATACTCCACTCACTGCCCGGCTATGTTTCAACTGCACCAACAACATGGCGGAGTATGAGGCGTGCATCATGGGTCTCCAAGCTGCGATTGACTTAAGGATCAAGTTTCTGAGTGTCTTCGGAGATTCTGCTCTCGTGATCAATCAGATCAAAGGGGAGTGGGATATGAAACATCTGAATCTTATTCCTTACAGAGAATGTGTGTTGACTTTGATCCTCCACTTCACAGAGATAACCTTTGAACACTTTCCGAGAGAGGAGAATCAGCTGGCGGACGCGTTAGCTACGATGTCTTCTATGTTTAAAGTCAAATGGGACAATGAGGCTCCCCGGATCATCATCTGGAAACTGGACGAACCGGCATACTGTTGTGATCTCGAGGCTGAATTGGTGACTGAGAAGCCTTGGTACCATGAGGTGAAAAGATACTTGGAAGCTCAGGAATACCCTGAAGGTGCATCTGTCAATGATAAAAAGTTTCTGAGAAGATTCGCAGCGAAGTTCTTCCTTAGCAATGGCGTCCTGTACAAGGGAAACCATGATTCGACCTTACTACGTTGTGTGGATAAGACTGAAGCAGAAAGGATCATGGAAGAGCTACATGAAGGTACCTTCGGAACACACTCCAGTGGACATACTATGGCAAATAAAATCCTTCGGGCAGGGTATTTCTGGTCCACTATGGAAGCCGACTGTTACCAACACTCTCGGATATGCCATAAATGCCAGATATATGCAGACAAGGTGCACGTTCCTCCAGTTCCTCTGAATATCTTGACAGCACCTTGGCCGTTTGCAATGTGGGGCATAGACATGATCGGCGAGATTAAACCTACAGCGTCCAATGTGCATCGCTTCATCCTGGTAGTGATCGATTACTTTACGAAGTGGGTTGAAGCAGCTTCTTACGCTACAGTAACTAAGAACGTTGTGGCACGGTTCATTCGGCACAATCTGATCTGTCGATACAGCGTCCCTGAAAGAATTATTACGGACAACGGTACCAATCTGAATAACAAGATGATCACTGAGCTCTGCGAGCAGTTTAAGATATAGCATGTGATCGGTGGATCTGGAACTGACTGTTTAACGCTGGTTCGCGAAATGTCGCGAAAGCAAGAGTCGCCACCGTCTTTTATTTTCTCCAAATGGAAAGGACAAAAGCACAAAAAAATTCCTTAAAGAGATTGCTCTCGGTTCGGGAGGTAGATTATAGAAAGGGAAGGTGTTAGCACCCTTTCTATCCATGGTTATCCATGGGCTCTTAGATACTTGCTCACTTGTGTTTTCAAAAATGGTTTGTTTGCTTTTCAATGTGGGTTTAAAAAAGTTTCTTTGAAAATTTCAGTTCGACTCTTGTATTGGTCCTCAAGAGTGTTTGAAAAATTGCTTTCGAAAGCTTTTTGAAAAGGTGTCAGTGTGAAAAGTCTTTTTGAATTGTTTTTGAATTTAGAGCAAGTATCTACGAGAACCTACCTACCCTAAGGAATTCGTCTGTGTAAATGTCCTTTAAAGTAGTGCCATCCCACCATTGAGAGGTAGGTAGCACCACCGTTGGAGGTGTTCGGGTCAATTCGAGGTTCGGGACATGGTGATCACCAGAGCAATGGGAAGACACCTTAGAAGCTACCCTCATGCCAGGTTCCCGGATCATGAGGACTTACTAAGACATCCTCTACTCGACGATCACCTTTCGAGGCAAGGCAACAGTGAGGCGTACCCTAGGGGTGGTGTGTGCGATTTGTGTGTCGTTTTCATTTGCATTTATCTTGTAATGTTATTGGTGTTCTACGCTTGTTTTTATTTTGTCCATACATTCTTTCATGCCATTTGTTTAACAGTTTAAAAATATTGCGGGAAAGTAAAGATCTAAAGCTATTACAAAAGGCGCGGGTCCACATCGCCAAAATTAACCAGGACCCGATTTGACAGAAAATAAATAAACAAAGTAAATAAAGAATTAAAAGTGCGAGAACTTAATTACAAGGCTTCGGGAGAGATACATGAATATTTAAACGGAATAAAATAAATATGCGAATAAAAAATTAAATCGAGGGCGTTGGACCCTTTTTGCAAAATTAAAATTAAAGGATTAATGAAGAATTAATTAAAATTAAAAGAAAGAAAGAATTTGTTTTTTTTGGTATTTTATGATTTTCAGGATTTTAAGGAAGAAGAATTAATTAAAATTAAAATAAGATGCAAACCCTAATCCTAATTATTTTTAATTTATTAAGAAATATTGAAGTTTTTGACCTAAATTAACCCTAAGTTATTTTTATGCAAATTTAATTATAAAAATAAATAAAATAAATAATATTAAATATTTGATTATCATGAAAAAATAAAAAGATGAAAATTAATTAATTAAACCTAATTCTATGTTTTTTAGCTTTTATTATGAAAAGAATTAAAATTGCAAACCTAATTTAAAACTAAAGAATTATATACAATTTATTTATGGAAAATATTAAGACAAAAATATTTATTGTATTTTTCCTTTTTTCTGATTTTTAGGTGTTTTTGGTTTTTTATGAAAATAATTAATTAATTAAACAAAATAATAATTAAAAGGAAAATAGAAAATAAAATAAAGAAAGTTAAGAAAATTGCAAACCAAGGGGGGTGGTAGTCCCCAACATGGAGGTTAAGCCCTTAGAAACCTGGCCCATTAACCTTGGTCCGATTGACTTTTTCCAGGTAGCATGCTGAAGCGTTGACTGGGACTACCATGTGCTTTGGATCTTGGCCCTTGGATAGGTGCAATTGGACGCGTGGATGGCTGGATAGAGAGTTGTATGATGATCCCTTAGGCTGAAGCTACAGGTGAACGTTAAGTGAAAAATAATATTGAAGTAATGAAGACCTGGGACTCGAACCCAGGTCAGGAATGTTGCTACCACTATGCCTTGCCAGTTGTACTGAACGCGCGCTTTGTATATCAAAGATCAAACAAATATTATAAAATAAAAACGCACATAGATAATGTTTTAGCGCGAAATTTAAAAGAGCCAATGGTTGCTGGCCACGAGTTCGTCTTCTTCGCTGTGTTTTATTTTCCTGAAATATACAAACAAAGAGCAACGGTTTTCAAACGTTGCTAAAAGTACCATATGAAAAAATAGCGAATAGGCCATAAGGCCTCATAAATTGATCGCGAGTGCTGGTTTCTGTTCGTCCAAACGCGCTGATTCTAATGGTATGGGTCTGGAAGGCCAATTTTTCTTTGTTTCAAAAGCCCTATTTCCAAGTCCTGTAAACCCTAAAAATTGACAATGGTGAAATCGTATACATGGCATAAAAACACAATTAAACACATGGGTTAGCTTCAGAATAGCATGAGGAATGTAAATCAACAATTAAAACTTGCAATAAACGCATGAATGAGGATGCACGATCATGGATTTTTTTTTTGTACAGGGGCGGTTCATGTTACCAATTCTGGGCGTTTTGATGAAGGTTCTTGATTGGGATACGTCCTATAATGCTTGAGGAAGCTAATGAAACAGTTATTATGCCTTGAATCGCCCTGGAAGTGAGTTTGCAGTTTTGAATTTCTTTGCCAAAATTTCAAGTTTTATCAATGGTTTCTAGCGCAGCTTGATGGTCTAAAGCATTAGGGTTGTGTTTAGGCTTATGTACTGAATGAATTAGGTTAAGAAAAACAAATCAAATCCCTTGCATTCATGGTTTTTGGAAATTTGATTTTCAAGATCTTTAACCAAATATTTTCCATGTGCTTTTGTACCAATTAAGATCAATTTAATCCAAATCTTTCTATATTGAGCTAGGCACGAAATATTGATGATATAATGTGCACAAAAAGATTGAAAAAATTAGGTTAGGCATTTTTCATATATTTATTTTAATTTAAATGAATTATTATTAATAAAAATTCAAATAAATAAATAAAAAATGAATAAAAACTCCCCTTTGGGCCAAGTGGTCGTGCACATGCTTGGGTGATGAATTGTGGAAGAAAAATGGGCCCATTAGCAATTTTAGGTCATTTGAACCAATGTTGACTTTTCAAAATATCCAAAAATTTCCCAACTTCTACAAGGCATAACTTGCTCAATTTTTAATATTTTCTCATGTTCTTGGACATTTTGGAAAGTTCTTTGAGTCCTCTAACCAATGCCTTTGGTCCCATGTCATTTTGATTTACCAATCTCAAGTTATGGCCTTTGACTTAAAGTCCCTTTTTGTTTGACTTTTGAAAATGACCTATAATGTTGAAATTGATAACTTTTTGTGAGAGCATTTATTGGACTTGAAGTATGAAGATGAGTTGTAGGAAATGTCTTTCTCTTCAAAATGAGCTTTGGATGGAATTTTTCTGATAATCCATGTGAAAGTTATGCCCTGGTCAATTTATAGTTGACTTTTTCAACTGTCCAAATAAGGAAACTTTTGCATCTTGATGATTTTTGAGCCAAGCTTTGAGAATCATGATCAAGCATTGATCAAATGATGTTTGTGGCTTCAAAATGATATGTTGACCAAAAATTTGAACTTTGACTGTCAAATGACCATTTTGCCCCTACAGTTGACTGTTGAGCAATTAGGATTTTGACTGTGCAATTTTGTGCTGAAAGCCTTGAAACTTGATATGAGGATACTTGACCATATTTGTAGGCATGTGAGACTTGATTGGACCATTGAAAACTTCATTTTCTTGATCAGAAAACAAACCCTAATTTTGACTGCTTAGGAGGTCCTTGCACTGTGCAACCCTTGGGGAACTTTGAAGCTTGACTTGGCAAATCTTTGAAGGATATGGGAGGGCAAATTTTGGGGTACAACAGTTGCCCCTGTTCAATCTTCTTAGACCTGAGGATGCAGATTGGCTGACGTGCCTTTCGTAATCCGAGGGTAGAAGATGATTGAACACTAGAGTGCCCAGAAATTTGCGCTCACATAGTAGCAGCGTGGTAATGGAATGGGCTTATAGATGCCATTTAGAGGTTGATGAATAGGATGATGGGCTTATAGATGCCATCTGGATGTTGATCGCATAAGAGATTCCTTAGCGAGAACCTGCATACCTGCAAAAGAAAAATGAGTACCTGACATGTTACAGGAGCTGGTTTTAAGATGCTTGGTATAGATATGTCCTGACTGGTTACAGGAGCTAGGTCTGGAGCTTCAAAAAGATGATGAATGAACCAGGGATGGTTGCTACCTCAGCATGAACAGTAAGAGAACCTTGGGTGACTTTAACTTCAACAACGCTCGTTGAGAAAATCTTGGTGGGAATTACCATCTTCGCAGGATCGGGAAGAGAACCAAAGGAAATTATAACCTAAAAGGGAATTACATCTCACGCACCGTCGGGGAGAGGACCAAAGGAAATCATAACCTAAAATGGAATTACATCTCACGCACCGTCTGGGAGAGGACCAAAGGAAATTATAACCTAAAAAGGGAATTATCACCTCACGCACCGTCGGGGAGGGAACCATAGGAAATCATAACCTGAAATGGACTTATCACCTCACACACCGTCGGGGAGGGAACCATAGGAAATCATAACCTGAAATGGACTTATCACCTCACGCACCGTCGGGGAGGGAACCATAGGAAATCATAACCTGAAATGGACTTATCACCTCACGCACCGTCGGGGAGGGAACCATAGGAAATCATAACCTGAAATGGACTTATCACCTCACGCACCGTCGGGGAGGGAACCATAGGAAATCATAACCTGAAATGGACTTATCACCTCACGCACCGTCGGGGAGGGAACCATAGGAAATCATAACCTGAAATGGACTTATCACCTCAAGCACCGTCGGGGAGGGAACCATAGGAAATCATAACCTGAAATGGACTTATCACCTCACGCACCGTCGGGGAGGTAACCATAGGAAATCATAACCTGAAATGGACTTATCACCTCACGCACTGTCGGGGAGGGAACCATAGGAAATCATAATTTCAAAACTTCTACCGAGTCTTTATCAGAAAAATCTGTTGGGAGTCAATTTAGCTGGACTAGAGAAGGCCTTGGACTGGATAAGAAATCTTTGGAGTCGATTAGCTGAACCGGTCTAGGTCTTGAGAGATGATTGAGAATTTATCTGAATCTTTCCTGAAAGGTAAAGGTCAGTCGTATGCAATGCGTGATATGGATCAAGCAATGATGTTCTCAACATAAATGAGATTTGTATGATATGATGCGTCTATGCATGCTATAATGATGTATATGATGTTTTATGAATGTTTTTCGTCTAGGAAAGTAAATCCTTGACGGGTGCCGGGAAGTCACTCCTGGGCTGATGTTGAAGAATAAGCTTGTACTTCCGCTGGGGATGATAATTGCAAGAATACCGGTAGGAGAAGATGACTCCGTTGAGGAATAAACTTGGCGAATGGCAGATTCTGCGGGGAGAACAGTACTCTAGTGACCATGCTGGGGAGCAATACTCTGTGGGGAGAGGGATACTTTGCTGAGTGTTGATAATAATTTGCTGGGGATACCCTTGTTGTGTTGGAAGTGTTGATGGACTTCGCTGGGGGTAAGAAGATTCTGTCGACGACGACCTTTCCGTGGCTTTTGGCTGAGGATAACCCAGTTATATCCTGTTAAGGAAATAACTCTTTAAATAAAGCCGGACGACGTGTTCGTGCTCTGCGAGGGGATAAGCTTCCAGAATCTACTGGGGATAAGCTTACTGCTTGGGGATATGAATTCAATTTTCCTGGGGGAATTGGATTCTCCTGGGGAAGTTTGAACTGCTGGGGAAGTGATTCCTTTGAATGTTGATGTGCCGCCGGGGAACAATCTTTAGGTCAAGACTGCCGGGGATGCTTGTTAAGAATATATGTATTGCTGCTGGGGAATGTTGGGATTTGCTGGAGGATACTCGACTTCCTTAAGGTTTGATAACTCTGCTTGGAGAAGAATGCACTGACTTGCTGACTTACTCTCTGGGGAATTAAGATGTACTGGTCATGTTCTTTAGCTGAACCTACCTTGGTACCTTGGAGGACAGAACAATTAGAATGCTTAGACAACTCTTTATTGCCCCTGTTTCTAATGTTACCTGTAATCAATCCTTTGTTTCGTATGCAAATATTTATGAGTTAGCAAATTATTGTCAATGCATATATCACAAATTGAACCTTGGACGTTCTTCACAAAATAAAACAGAAAAGGAAAAACAATTTGGCACGTTTAACTGAAAAATATATTTGTATTGATTTTGAATGGCCTGAAAATAGGCGTTTTGTGTACAAGAGGCTGACGTCCTAGTAAGAGAACGCCGCCGAGCAAAAGAGTTTATACAAATTTTGTACAAAAGAAAATAAAACAGCTGTGTGAAATATGAATGATCCCACTGGGTTTCAACTCTGATATTGCCCTTATAATTCCGAGCGTCTCATCACTTGATGACCTTGGTTGAAGGTGAAGTTGACTGATCGATGCCGTTTGAACTTGATGTAGATACCGGATTCTGGATGCAAGGTGATCAATGAGACATAGTATTACGCTTTTATCCCTAATTTTTTCCTGGACCGCCCTTTCGGGTTTTCAGTCCACCGGGATACCCATTTTTGCCCAAGCCGCCTTTTCAGGTTTTCGACTTGCCCGGTGTACAGATTTTTTCATTTTCATCCCTTCATTTTGCCCGAACCCTTTTGGTTCGACGGGAAGCCCTAATTTTTTCCTAGGCATGTCAGCCTAGCGGGTCTTTTTTATGCGTAGTATTTTTTTACTATGTCTGCATTGGCGGGGTGAGGAAGGTCGTCACCATCCATGTTGGTTAGAATCATGGCTCCTCCTGAGAACACATGCTTAACCACAAATGGCCCTTCGTACATAGGGGTCCATTTGCCCCTTGGATCACTCTGAGGAAGGATGATTCGCTTGATTACCAGATCCCCAACTTGATATTCCTGTGGTCTGACCTTTTTGTTAAATGCCCTGATCATCCGTTTCTGATACGTCTGACCATGACAGATAGCAGCAAGTCTCTTTTCATCAATAAGGTTGAGCTGATCAAGTCGTGTCTGGATCCAATCATCTTCGTTCAGATTTGCATCTTTCATTATCCGGAGAGAGGGTATTTGCACTTCAATCGGTAAGACTGCCTCCATACCATAAACCAGAGAGAAAGGAGTTGCCCCGGTTGACGTCCTAGCTGAGGTACGGTACCCATGTAGAGCGAACGGTAACATCTCGTGCCAATCTTTATAAGTCACTGTCATCTTCTGCACGATTTTCTTGATGTTCTTATTTGCTGCTTCTACAGCCCCATTCATCTTCGGTCTGTAAGGAGAAGAATTGTGGTGCTGTATTTTGAACTGCTCACAGAGCTCAGCGATCATTTTGTTATTCAGATTGGTACCGTTGTCTGTAATAATTCTCTCTGGGACACCGTACCGGCAGATCAGATTATGTCGAATGAATCGTGCCACAACAGTCTTGGTTACCGTAGCGTAGGATGCTGCTTCGACCCACTTCGTAAAATAATCAATCGCCACTAGGATGAAGCGATGCCCATTAGATGCCGTAGGTTTAATCTCGCCGATCATGTCTATGCCCCACATTGCAAACGGCCAAGGCGCAGTCAGGACATTCAGGGGAACCGGAGGAACATGCACCTTGTCTGCATAAATCTGGCATTTATGGCATGTCCTGGAATGTTGATAGCAGTCAGCTTCCATTGTGGACCAGTAATATCCTGCCCGTAGGATTTTCTTAGCCATAGTGTGTCCACTGGAATGTGTACCAAAGGTCCCTTCATGTAGCTCTCCCATGATCCTTTCTGCTTCAGTCTTATCCACACAACACAGTAAGGTTGAATCATGGTTTCGCTTGTACAAGATGTCGTTGCTTAGGAAGAATTTTGCTGCGAACCTCCTTAAGAACTTCTTATCGTTGATTGATGCACCTTCAGGGTATTCCTGAGCTTCCAGATATCTCTTCACCTCATGGTACCAAGGCTTCTCAGTCACCAATTCGGTCTCGAGATCGCAACAGTATGCCAGTTCGTCCAGTTTCCAGATGATGATCCGGGGAGCCTCATTATCCCATTTAACTTTAAACATAGAAGACATTGTAGCTAACGCGTCCGCCAACTGATTCTCTTCTCTTGGGAAGTGTTCAAAGGTTATTTCTGTGAAGTGGGGGATCAGGGTCAACACACATTCTCTGTAAGGAATCAGGTTTGGATGTTTCGTATCCCACTCTCCTTTGATCTGATTGATCACAAGAGCGGAATCTTCGAAGACACTTAGAAATTTGATCCTTAAGTCGATCGCAACTTGAAGACCCATGATGCACGCCTTATACTCTGCCATGTTGTTGGTACAGTTGAAACACAGTCGGGCAGTGAGGGGAGTATGAGTGCCTTGAGGAGATATGATTATGGCGCCGATACCGTTACCCAGAGCATTGGAGGCTCCGTCGAAATGCATAGACCATCGGGATCCTGGTTCAGGTCCTTCATCCGGTCCAGGTACTTCGCAGTCAGTTACAATCATGATGCTTTCATCCGGAAACTCGAAGTTCATTGATTGATAATCATCTACGGCCTGATGTGCCAAGTGGTCTGCCAATACACTTCCCTTGATGGCTTTTTGGGTTGTGTATTGAATGTCGTATTCCGTCAAGATCATTTGCCATCTTGCAATTCTCCCAGACAGAGCAGGCTTTTCGAATATGTACTTTATAGGATCCATCTTTGAGATCAATAAGGTAGTGTGAGTCAGCATATACTGTCTTAGCCGGCGAGCAGCCCATACCAAAGCGCAGCAAGTTTTCTCAAGCAGTGAGTATCGGGTCTCACAGTCGGTAAACTTTTTGCTAAGGTAGTAAATGGCGTGCTCTTTTCGGCCAGACTCGTCATGCTGCCCCAGCACGCACCCTATTGAGTTGTCAAGCACTGTCAGATATAGGATCAGAGGTCTCCCTTCAACCGGTGGCATAAGGATAGGTGGTTCTTGGAGATACTCCTTGATTTTGTCAAAAGCAGCCTGACATTCATCGTTCCAACGTACTACCTGATCTTTCTTCAGTAGCTTGAAGATTGGCTCACAGGTAGCAGTCAGATGCGAGATGAACCGAGCAATGTAATTCAGGCGTCCTAAAAAGCCTCTGACTTCCTTCTCTGTCTTAGGAACTGGCATCTCTTGAATGGCTTTGACCTTAGCAGGGTCCACTTGAATACCTTTATCACTGACCACGAAGCCTAGCAACTTTCCAGATCTTACCCCGAAGGTGCACTTGTTCGGGTTCAATCTCAGCTTGTACAGTTTCAACCGGTCAAACAACTTCTGCAGATGATCTAGGTGTTCTTCCTCAGTCTGGGACCTTGCGATCATGTCGTCCACATACACTTCTATCTCATGATGGATCATGTCATGAAATAAAGCAACCATGGCACGTTGGTAGGTTGCCCCAACGTTCTTCAACCCGAATGGCATGACCTTGTAACAGAAGGTGCCCCACTGAGTAACAAATGTAGTCTTCTCCATGTCTTCAGGTGCCATCTTGATCTGATTGTAACCTGAGAAACCGTCCATGAAAGAGAACACCTTGTGCTGAGCTGTATTGTCAACAAGGACATCAATGTGAGGTAAAGGGAAGTCATCCTTGGGGCTGGCCCTGTTCAGATCTCTATAGTCAACACACATTCTGACCTTTCCGTCTTTCTTAGGTACCGGCACCACATTAGCGACCCACTGAGGGTAAGAAGTCACTGCAAGGAACCCGACATCAAACTGTTTCATGACCTCGGCTTTAATCTTCTCAGACATCTCTGGACGCATCCGACGGACCTTTTGCTTGACTGGAGGGCAGTCTTCCTTAGTTGGCAAGTGATGGACCACAATATCGGTATCCAACCCGGGCATGTCTTCGTAGGACCAGGCAAAGTTCTCCATATAATCATGTAACATCTTGGTTAACCGTTGCTTCACGCTGAGCTCTAGGTTAGCACCAATCTTTACCTCTTTCCTGTCTTCTTCAGTACCCAGGTTTATTGTTTCCATTGGCTCTTCGTGGGGTTGAATTGCCCTCTCTTCCTGAAGCAACAGTCTTGCAAGCTCGCCAGGCACTTCGCAATCATCTTCACCTTCGTCTTCGGCTAAGTTGATCGGATTTTCGAAGTCATAATTGGCAGTAGCAGAGTTGTTATCAGTGAGATCCAGAGTGGATTGAAACCTGTATGAGTGAGTGTGTGTGTAAATACAGCTGTTTTGAAATATATGTAAAGGAAAGAAAGACAGAAAAGGAGCACAATATTTGCAATGCGAGAAAACGTCCAAGATTTTCATTCATGATATATGAAATGACAATTTATATGCCCTCACAAATGAAACCACGGTGCCTCGGGTAAGACACCGGGCCAAAGAGTTTATTTATTGTTTATTACAAAATAACGAAACAAAGAAATTTATTACTTAGTAACAAGAGAAACAGATAGGTTGTCCTTCGCACTCCAATTGCTAAGTCCACTGTCGGTTGCAGGGTAAATCCAGCTATCAAACTCAGTTTCATCCACTTCATCTTCGTCCCCAATAGCATTCACTCCATGAGCAGGCAGGGGAGCTGTCACTACATTAGGCTTCTCAGATGCCTCAAACTGTACCTCCTTAGCGTCAATAAGATCCTGCAGCTTGCTTCTTAACGCCCAACAGTCATCAGTGGAGTGCCCCGGGCTATCTGAATGGTAAGCACAACGAGCATTCGGGTTGTACTTAGGAGATGCAGTATTTGGGAACTTTGGCGCCTCTCGGACAGTCACTAGGTTGGTTGAGAGCAACTGTGGTAGGATCTGCGACAAGGTCATACTCAACCGGGTGAACTCTCTCCGGGGTCTCTCAGCCCTTTGAGGATTGGTCGGCCGAGGAGCGGCAGCAGGCTTTGCAATCATTACCGCACTGACAGATTGGCGGCGCTCAGGTCTCTCTGATCTCTTGGAACCATACACGACACTAGCCTCCTTCTTGAAGGGTTTTTTCTCAGAACTAGGTGATGCACCCTTAGCAATTTTTCCAGACTTTAACCCAGCCTCAATTCTCTCTCCAGTCAGAATTAGATCGGTGAACCCTGCAGACGAATTCCCGATGAGATGGTTGAAAAATGGCCCAGACAGAGTCCCCAAGAACATGTCCACCAACTCCCGATCAGTCAATGGTGGCTGCACCCTGCCAGCCAGGTCTCTCCACTTCTGAGCGTACTCCTTAAAACCTTCACTTGAACCTAACGACATATCCTGGAGTTGGGTACGTGTAGGGGCAAGGTCGGCATTATATTGATACTGCTTGTAGAAAGCAGTAGCCAACTCCTCCCAGTTACGAACCTTGGTCCCATCCAGCTGATAGAACCATTCGAGATGAGTCCCTGAAAGACTCTCCTGGAAGAAGTGGATCCATAAATTCTTATCCGCAGAGTATGGTTGAATTTTCCGAACATAGGACCTTAGATGCAGCTTGGGACAAGACGCCCCGTCATATTTAGAGAAGGATGGTGCTTTGAACTTATGAGGGATAATCACACCAGTTGACAAACCCAGATCTCCGAAATCCAGCCCAGGTACCTGTTGAATCTCCATAGCTTTCAACCTATCCTCCAGTTGCTTGTATCTGTCTTCTGCAGGAGGGTACTGCTCTTCATCAAAATCAGTCTCGTTGTCGGAGACTACCGGACTAGGAACCCTTGCTTCTGCCTGAGGAGTACTCTTGCCAACAGAAGAAACATCCTCTTCCTGCTGCAGAGTATTGCCAAACCTTCGGCCTGAGTTGAACAAAACAGTCCTTCTCTTCTTCTTCTTCTCCTTCTTCAGGAGCATAGCCTTCAGCTCTTCTTGGCCTTGAGCCAAACCCTTGATTAATTCCTGAAACTGCGCATTCTGCGCCTGAAGAGCCTTGATGGAAGTCTCAGTTGATGAAGAGTCGGGATTCATGATGCTGAAATAAACAGCGAAGAACTGTAAGCAACCTGAAAAGAGGAAAACCTGCTATGCACATGATGAATGATATGTGTTTATGTAATGCATTCACGGGTTCGAAAGTTCAAATTTGTTGTAGACAAAAAGGAACACACTTTATTATTAAGGAAATAACTGTTTAGTACATCAAAGCCTCATGGGCAAAATAATACAAAAATCAAATCAATCCCAAAATATGCTACGCATCCTCTTTGGAGCTATGTAAGTGTTGAGATTCCTCTCCTCATGCAACAGGCGGGTGAGCTCCAAGACCTTCTTTTCACTGGCATGTAGATTAGTCTCAAGAGAATTCCGTTCTTCTTTAAGCTGGACCCAGCTCTTCTGCATCTCTTCCCAGGATGTGGGCATATCAGGGTGCTGAATAGTGTAGGAAACTTCCCCTTCCAAAACTGGCTCTTTGATTACCGGGAGCATATGAGGATAAGGCATCACTAACTTCTGGGAGCGGGCGTGTACCCACTTGAGATAAGGTTCCCACGGGATGGAGTTCCTGTGCCCCAGTGTCTTGCTGTTTATCCTACTTGGCATCCTCCAAGCTCTGATAAATCTCTGGCGAAGTCCTTGAGTATCGTTGTCGAAGTCAAAAACTATGTCAGGAATTAACATGTCATGAGGACCATCCCTCCGAGCATAACCAAACTGTCTCCAAGCCAGGCATGGGCTGTAAGTAATACCTCCTCTGATTCCAAGTAAAGGAACATTAGGGTACTCCCCGCAACGATCAATGATAGTGACATCTTCTCTGGACCTAGGGCACCAATGTATATCCGCATGTGTAAGAGTCATCAACCGTTGTGACCACCTCAAGCCCCGCTCATTCTTCAAAACTGATTGTGGAAGGTGCGAAATAAACCACCTTCCTAGGAGAGGAGTGCAACACATAAGGACACCTCTTTTTCTCATGGTTCGAGTGTAACATGAGTGAAGGATGTCCCCCAGCAACGTAGGTATAGGATTCCTGGACATAAAGATCTGGACAGCACTGATATCAATAAGCTGATCTGGGTTAGGGAACAACACCAAACCATAGACAAGGAGGGCCACAACCTCTTCAAAAGCTTGCAAGTCAAGGGAGTTCCAACATTTATGGGCCTTTTCAAACAGAAACCTGGCTAAGAACCCTTTGATACCACTTCTAACTTCCCAATGTCCCTTGAGGTCAGATGACTGTAGGTGCAAGGCTTTAGCAATCTCTTCGAGCTTAGGTTCCTTTTCTGTACCGTTGAAGGGTAGCTGATCAAGGATAGGGATCTTCAAGAGCCGGGAGAACTCCTCCAATGTAGGTACCAACTGATAATCCAAGAAGGTGAAACAGTGATGCAGAGGGTCAAAGAACTGGAACAGGACCTTTATCATATCTTCCTCAATGTTAGTGTTGACCAAGCTGATGAGACTTCCATGTCTTTCACTGAATGATGAGTTCTCGGGAATCCTGGATATAAGCTCCTTAAGCTGAGGAGGGATCCTTACAAGACTGATTTGAATTGTCTTTCTACGAACAGTTTCCATGTCCTACAAAACAAGAACAAAGATGAAAATTCGAACCCCTGAAATGGTTAGTCAATGCATATGATGCTGGATGATGTCATGATGCTACACACCACAGATATTTACAAAGACAAACATGTAGGGCACACAAGGCACACAAGACAAGCCCTTAGGGTTTAAGGCCAGCATGGGGTCTGGGTAGTACCCTCTTGAAGTTGGTGGGCTCAACCTGTCCTAATCAAAGTAACCGGGTTCTAAAGTTCCCAATATCACGGGATTGCTTTCATTGTTCATCGTTTCGATTTAGCCACTGAACTGGCGACCGAAATATTCCAGGAAAGCAACCCTCAATTGAGTGTAGTATCAAGTATCAACCAACCTCGGACTGCACCAAAGTCAGTTATCTCACTACCCTAAAGAGGCCAAGATAGTTCAATTAAGGTTCCTAAGGTCTGTTGATGCTTCACGACACCACGCGGAGGCCCCGTACTCTCCTTGACTGAACTCAAGGGTTACCGGTACACACCAAAGTGCCACATCAACGTAGCAGACTGTTTCAACCATGTCGGTATACCCCGCACAGTTCCCTCACAGCCTTGTTGCTACTTTCTAAGAAGGTATCCCCCAGATCCGGGTTTAGGATCTATAGAACTCCCAAGACAGTCCCACAATTTAAAGCAAGCAAATCAATACAATTGAAAACACAGTTATGAACTATCCCTAAGGTACACCTCACTTTAACAAACATCCCCAGCAGAGCCGCCAGTTCTATGATCGGTGGATCTGGAACTGACTGTTTAACGCTGGTTCGCGAAATGTCGCGGAAGCAAGAGTCGCCACCGTCTTTTATTTTCTCCAAATGGAAAGGACAAAAGCACAGAAAAATTCCTTAAAGAGATTGCTCTCGGTTCGGGAGGTAGATTATAGAAAGGGAAGGTGTTAGCACCCTTTCTATCCATGGTTATCCATGGGCTCTTAGATACTTGCTCATTGTGTTTTCAAAAATGGTTTGTTTGCTTTTCAATTGTGGGTTTTAAAAAAGTTTCTTTGAAAATTCCAGTTCGACTCTTGTATCGGTCCTCAAGAGTGTTTGAAAAGTTGCTTTCGAAAGCTTTTTGAAAAGGTGTCGGTGTGAAAAGTATTTTTGATTTGTTTTGAAATTTAGAGCAAGTATCTAGAGAACCTACCTACCCTAAGGAATTCGTCTGTGTAAATGTCCTTTAAAGTAGTGCCGTCCCACCATTGAGAGGTAGGTAGCACCACCGTTGGAGGTGTTCGGGTCAATTCGAAGGTTCGGGACATGGTGATCACCGGAGCAATGGGAAGATACCTTAGAAGCTACCCTCATGCCAGGCTCCCGGATCATGAGGACTTACTAAGACATCCTCTACTCGACGATCACCTTTCGAGGCAAGGCAACAGTGAGGCGTACCCTAGGGGTGGTGTGTGATTTGTGTGTCATGTTCAGTTATTTTGTCTTATTCATGTCATGGGTGATCTACGCGTTTGTTTTTATTTTTTTTGTCATTCATTCTTGCATGCATTTATTTAATAGTTAAAAAAGATGCGGAAATTGAAAGTTCTAAACTATTACAAAGGCGCGGGTCCACATCGCCAAATTTAATCCAGGACCCGATTTGACGGAAAGTAAATAAAGAAATAAAATAAAGTGCGAGAAATTAAGTTTACAAGGCTTTGGGAGAGTTACATAAATATTTAAAAGAAATAAAATAAAATGCGCGAATTGGAATTAAAATTGGAAGCGAGGGCGTTGGACCCTTTTTAATGAAATTAAATTAAATGATTAAACTAATAAAATTAAAGAGAAAAAAGAAATTATTTTTTTTTTTGAGTTTTTGGTATTTATGTTTTTTATGTATTTTTATGAGAAAGATTAAATGAAATTAAAATATTAACCCTAATTCTAATTTTTTTATTTATTAAGAAAAACATGTTAAAATTAAACCTAAAATTAATCTAATTATTTACATGCAATTTTGATTTATAAAAATAAATAATTAATTATTAGTGAAATTTATTTACAAAAAAACATTAATTAAATAAATATATTTTGATTTTTATGACTTTTCTGTTTTTTACTATTTTTTATATTTTATGAAAATAAGTTAAATTAAAGGAATTAATTAAAAAAAAGAAATAATTGAAATAAATAAAATAAGGAAAAGAAAGAAAATACAATACCTTGGGGGGTTTCTGTCCCCTTTTTGGAGGTGAATTGGAGTGGTTTGGCCATTTGTGTTCTGGCCTCATCATGCATAAGTTGTTCTACTTTGGCCATTTGGCTTTTGGCTTTTGGCCATTTGCGTTTTGGCCTCAACGTTCCTTAATCTTCTCAGGATGTCTGTCTCGCCATTTATTGGTGTCATGTGTAAAATGTTCTGTTTTGGCCATTTGGCTTTTGGCCTTTTGGCCATTTGGCTTTTGGCCTCAACGTTCCTTAATGAACCTGCATGGGATCCTGTCTAAATCTGCAGTGTTGAACCTCATGAACACATTAAATAAAATCATAAAAATTCAAATAAAATCAACATACGAAGAAATTTAATGTTTAGGCACAATATGGCATGTATGAATGATTATACCCTTTTGATCATGGAGATCAAATCAATCTTACCCTTACTGGAAGATTAGTGACCTGAATGCTTTTATGCCTTACTGGAAAATTAGGATCATGGAGATCAAGCCAGCCTTATCCTTACTGAAGAAGTAGTGAGGTATTGGTTTATAACTGTGATGGCTTGTTTGTAGTGAGAGAGGGATTTGTAATAAGGATTTCAAGGTTTTAGGGTTCTTGAAAGAGTTTGATATTCTAACAGTGTTGTGGCAAGGTTTTTTTCTCTCTTTTCCTCCTCTTTTTTCTCCATTTTTTTTTGAGAGATATAATGACTGCCTTTTTTGATCATTCGGAACCATCACTGTATTTCTTTGTTTTGTAAGGATCTTTTTGGTGCCATTCGTTATGCACTCGGATCAACTGAGAGACTACCCTGCCCCAGGTTATGATTAAGGGTTTTAAATTTCGAAAAGAAAAACTCCTACTTCTTTGGCTCAGAGGGGTTGACGAGGGATTATCATCCTTATAACTCTAGTGTTTAGGGATTGAAACAATGCCTGTACCTCATCAGCGGGGTCTGTTCAAAAGCATACTGTAATGATCGCGGTATCGTTTTCGTCATCCTCCCTCAAGAGGCTTAGAATTATTGAGATTTGATCATCAGAAAAGATATGAGAATAATTTGCATAGAGTGAATACGAAATAATTACTTCAAAACAGACATGTGTAATGCATTAATGAAATAACCAAGTTTGACATGAAATAAATGTTTGAACAATCAAAAGAAAATTACAAATTGAACATTCAAGTGAACAAAAGTTTCCAATCCTAGCCATGTTTTGGCAAAGGAGCAGTGATCACATTGGGAGCCTCTGGAGAGTCGAGCTGGACTTCCTTTGCGTCAATCAGATCTTGAACCCTGTTTCTCAAAGTCCAACAGTCATCTGTAGCATGCCCCGGGCTGTCGGAATGATAGGCGCAGCGAGCATTGGGATTGTATCTTGAAGGTGTCCTGTTAGGATTCTTCGGGGGATCCATGAGAGTTACCAACTTGGTTTCCAGCAGCTGTGGCAATATCTGTGACAAGGTCATGCCGAGGGGAGTGAATTGCCTTTTGGGTCTCTCTTCCCTTTGCTGATTGTGACGCTGAGGAGCGCCGGCCGGCTTTGCAATAGCTACTGCGTTGACCGCACTAGATTCTCTCTTGGATGGTTTCTTCTCAGTGTTCGAAGAATCACCATTATGTATTTTCCCTGACTTGATGCCAGCTTCTATTCTTTCCCCGGTCAAGACCAAATCTGTAAACCCAGCAGCAGAATTCCCAACCAGGTGGTTGAAGAATGGACCAGACAGGGTCCCCAAGAACATGTCGACAAGCTCGCGGTCAGTTAGAGGTGGTTGTACCCTTCTAGCAAGGTCCCTCCATTTTTGAGCATACTCTTTAAAGCCCTCGCCTGTACCCATAGACATTCCCTGGAGCTGAGTGCGCGTGGGAGCAAGGTCGGCATTATACTGATATTGCTTGTAAAATGCAGTGGCTAAGTCTTCCCAGGTACGGATGTTGGCTCCATTCAGTTGATAGAACCAGTCAAGCTGAGTCCCTGAAAGACTCTCCTGGAAAAAGTGGATCCATAAGTTCCTGTCGGCCGTGTAGGGCTGGATCCTCCGCATATATGACCTGAGATACAGCTTTGGACAGGATGCCCCGTCGTACTTTGCAAAGGCAGGTGCCTTGAATTTGTGCGGGATCACTACCCCAGAAGACAGACCTAGATCCTCGAAGTCCAGGCCAGGAACTTTTTGTATCTCCATAGCACTTAGCCGGTCTTCCAACTGTTTGTACCTATCCTCAGCCGGAGGGTACTGTTCGTCGTTGAAATCTGTCTCATCGTCGGAGACCACTGGACTGGGAACCCTTTCCTCTTGATGACTACCTTTCCCCACAGATGGATTTGTCCTCTCGGCTTCATCCTGCAGGGTGTTCCCAGATCTGCGTCTAGGGCTGAACAAAACAGTCCTCTTCTTCTTCTTTTCCTTCTTCAAGAGCAGAGCCTTCAGATCTTGTTGCCCCTGGGTCAAATTCATGATCAGCCCTTGGAACTGGGCGTTCTGAGCCTGGAGGGCCTTGATAGTGTGCTCGGTTGAGGATTCAGGATTCATGACGAGACTGCTGAAATAAACAGCGAAGAAGGTAAGCAACCTGTAGCGAAAGGGTACCTGTTATGCAATGATATGTATGATATGCATGCAATGATTTCAAGGACCTCGAGGGGTAAACAAATTGTTAGAGTTGGAAACTGGTAACTTGATTGAAGGTACTTCATGTTGTTGAGAGTCCTTCTTCAAGGGTCAAAGGCTCACCATATCCAGTGGGTCATAGCCCCTGACAACCTTGGCTAGGGCAACCTTCCTCAAGTGTCGAAGCTCACCATATCAAGTGGGTCATAGCCCCTGACAACCTTGACTAGAGGAAAATAAATCCCCTTTGCCCCTTGCTGGACAGTTGGTTCATCATGACCTGCATCACAAGCCCTTGAGATCCTTGAAATGGGTTAGGATGTATGCAATGGTATGATGTCATGATGCATGGGGTAACATGGGTAAACCTTGTTATAAGTCCATATTAAAGACTATAAACAAAACCTGCAAGCAAAGTTAGTAAACCCTGTTATGAGTCCTAATTAAGGACTAAAACAAAACCTGCAAGGAATTCAATAAACCCTGTTATAAGTCCTAATTAAGGACTAAAACAAAACCTGCAGGAAGTTCAAGTGTCAGACAACGAGCATGCAAATAGTCAAGTATGAAGGCACACAAGTCACACAATAGAAGCCCTTAGAGTTTAAGGCCAGCATGAGGTCTGGGTAGTACCCTCTTGAAGTTGGTGGGTTCAACCTGTCCTATTAGAAGTAACCGGGTTCTAAGGTTCCCAATATCACGGGATTGCTTTCATTGTTCATCATTTCGATTTAGCCACTGAACTGGCGACCGAAATATTCCAGGAAAGCAACCCTCAATTGAGTGTAGTATCGAGTATCAACCAACCTCGGACTGCACCAAAGTCAGTTATCTCACTACCCTAAAGAGGCCAAGATGGTCCAATTAAGGTTCCTAAGGTCAGTTGATGCTTCACGACACCACGCGGAGGCCCCGTACTCTCCTTGACTGAACTCAAGGGTTACCGGTACACACCAAAGTGCCACATCAACGTAGCAGACTGTTTCAACCATATCGGTATACCCCGCACAGTTCCCTCACAGCCTTGTTGCTACTTTCTAAGAAGGTATCCCCAGATCCGGGTTAGGATCTATAGAACTCCCAAGACAGTCCCACAATAATAAAGCAAGCAAATCAATACAATTGAAAACACAGTTATGAACTAACCCTAAGGTACACCTCACTTTAAAAGTATCCCCAGCAGAGTCGCCAGTTCTATGATCGGTGGATCTGGAACTGACTGTTTAACGCTGGTTCGCGAAATGTCGCGGAAGCAAGAGTCGCCACCGTCTTTTATTTTCTCCAAATGGAAAGGACAAAAGCACAGAAAAATTCCTTAAAGAGATTGCTCTCGGTTCGGGAGGTAGATTATAGAAAGGGAAGGTGTTAGCACCCTTTCTATCCATGGTTATCCATGGGCTCTTAGATACTTGCTCACTTGTGTTTTCAAAAATGGTTTGTTTGCTTTTCAATGTGGGTTTAAAAAAGTTTCTTTGAAAATTTCAGTTCGACTCTTGTATTGGTCCTCAAGAGTGTTTGAAAAATTGCTTTCGAAAGCTTTTTGAAAAGGTGTCAGTGTGAAAAGTCTTTTTGAATTGTTTTTGAATTTAGAGCAAGTATCTACGAGAACCTACCTACCCTAAGGAACTCGTCTGTGTAAATGTCCTTTAAAGTAGTGCCATCCCACCATTGAGAGGTAGGTAGCACCACCGTTGGAGGTGTTCGGGTCAATTCGAGGTTCGGGACATGGTGATCACCAGAGCAATGGGAAGACACCTTAGAAGCTACCCTCATGCCAGGTTCCCGGATCATGAGGACTTACTAAGACATCCTCTACTCGACGATCACCTTTCGAGGCAAGGCAACAGTGAGGCGTACCCTATGGGTGGTGTGTGCGATTTGTGTGTCGTTTTCATTTGCATTTATCTTGTCATGTTATTGGTGTTCTACGCTTGTTTTTATTTTGTCCATACATTCTTTCATGCCATTTGTTTAACAGTTTAAAAATATTGCGGGAAAGTAAAGATCTAAAGCTATTACAAAAGGCGCGGGTCCACATCGCCAAAATTAACCAGGACCCGATTTGACAGAAAATAAATAAACAAAGTAAATAAAGAATTAAAAGTGCGAGAACTTAATTACAAGGCTTCGGGAGAGATACATGAATATTTAAACGGAATAAAATAAATATGCGAATAAAAAATTAAATCGAGGGCGTTGGACCCTTTTTGCAAAATTAAAATTAAAGGATTAATGAAGAATTAATTAAAATTAAAAGAAAGAAAGAATTTGTTTTTTTTTGGTATTTTATGATTTTCAGGATTTTAAGGAAGAAGAATTAATTAAAATTAAAATAAGATGCAAACCCTAATCCTAATTATTTTTAATTTATTAAGAAATATTGAAGTTTTTGACCTAAATTAACCCTAAGTTATTTTTATGCAAATTTAATTATAAAAATAAATAAAATAAATAATATTAAATATTTGATTATCATGAAAAAATAAAAAGATGAAAATTAATTAATTAAACCTAATTCTATGTTTTTAAGCTTTTATCATGAAAAGAATTAAAATTGCAAACCTAATTTAAAACTAAAGAATTATATACAATTTATTTATGGAAAATATTAAGACAAAAATATTTATTGTATTTTTCCTTTTTTCTGATTTTTAGGTGTTTTTGGTTTTTTATGAAAATAATTAATTAATTAAACAAAATAATAATTAAAAGGAAAATAGAAAATAAAATAAAGAAAGTTAAGAAAATTGCAAACCAAGGGGGGTGGTAGTCCCCAACATGGAGGTTAAGCCCTTAGAAACCTGGCCCATTAACCTTGGTCCGATTGACTTTTTCCAGGTAGCATGCTGAAGCGTTGACTGGGACTACCATGTGCTTTGGGTCTTGGCCCTTGGATAGGTGCAATTGGACGCGTGGATGGCTGGATAGAGAGTTGTATGATGATCCCTTAGGCTGAAGCTACAGGTGAACGTTAAGTGAAAAATAATATTGAAGTAATGAAGACCTGGGACTCGAACCCAGGTCAGGAATGTTGCTACCACTATGCCTTGCCAGTTGTACTGAACGCGCGCTTTGTATATCAAAGATCAAACAAATATTATAAAATAAAAACGCACATAGATAATGTTTTAGCGCGAAATTTAAAAGAGCCAATGGTTGCTGGCCACGAGTTCGTCTTCTTCGCTGTGTTTTATTTTCCTGAAATATACAAACAAAGAGCAACGGTTTTCAAACGTTGCTAAAAGTACCATATGAAAAAATAGCGAATAGGCCATAAGGCCTCATAAATTGATCGCGAGTGCTGGTTTCTGTTCGTCCAAACGCGCTGATTCTAATGGTATGGGTCTGGAAGGCCAATTTTTCTTTGTTTCAAAATCCCTATTTCCAAGTCCTGTAAACCCTAAAAATTGACAATGGCGAAATCGTATACATGGCATAAAAACACAATTAAACACATGGGTTAGCTTCAGAATAGCATGAGGAATGTAAATCAACAATTAAAACTTGCAATAAACGCATGAATGAGGATGCACGATCATGGATTTTTTTCTGTACAGGGGCGGTTCATGTTACCAATTCTGGGCGTTTTGATGAAGGTTCTTGATTGGGATACGTCCTATAATGCTTGAGGAAGCTAATGAAACAGTTATTATGCCTTGAATCGCCCTGGAAGTGAGTTTGCAGTTTTGAATTTCTTTGCCAAAATTTCAAGTTTTATCAATGGTTTCTAGCGCAGCTTGATGGTCTAAAGCATTAGGGTTGTGTTTAGGCTTATGTACTGAATGAATTAGGTTAAGAAAAACAAATCAAATCCCTTGCATTCATGGTTTTTGGAAATTTGATTTTCAAGATCTTTAACCAAATATTTTCCATGTGCTTTTGTACCAATTAAGATCAATTTAATCCAAATCTTTCTATATTGAGCTAGGCACGAAATATTGATGATATAATGTGCACAAAAAGATTGAAAAAATTAGGTTAGGCATTTTTCATATATTTATTTTAATTTAAATGAATTATTATTAATAAAAATTCAAATAAATAAATAAAAAATGAATAAAAACTCCCCTTTGGGCCAAGTGGTCGTGCACATGCTTGGGTGATGAATTGTGGAAGAAAAATGGGCCCATTAGCAATTTTAGGTCATTTGAACCAATGTTGACTTTTCAAAATATCCAAAAATTTCCCAACTTCTACAAGGCATAACTTGCTCAAATTTTAAGCTTTTCTCATGTTCTTGGACATTTTGAAAAGGTCTTTGAGTCCTCTAACCAATTCCTTTGGTCCCATGTCATTTTGATTTACCAATCTCAAGTTATGGCCTTTGACTTAAAGTCCCTTTTTGTTTGACTTTTGATAATGACCTATAATGTTGAAATTGATAACTTTTTGTGAGAGCATTTCTTGGACTTGAAGTATGAAGATGAGTTGTAGGAAATGTCTTTCTCTTCAAAATAAGCTTTGGATGGAATTTTTCTGATAATCCATGTGAAAGTTATGCCCTGGTCAATTTACAGTTGACTTTTTCAGCTGTCCAAATAAGGAAACTTTTGCATCTTGATGATTTTCGAGCCAAGCTTTGAGAATCATGATCAAGCATTGATCAAATGATGTTTGTGGCTTAAAAATGATATGTTGACCAAAAATTTGAACTTTGACTGTCAAATGACCATTTTGCCCCTACAGTTGACTGTTGAGCAATTAGGGTTTTGACTGTGCAATTTTGTGCTGAAAGCCTTGAAACTTGATATGAGGATACTTGACCATATTTGTAGGCATGTGAGACTTGATTGGACCATTGAAAACTTCATTTTCTTGATCAGAAAACAAACCCTAATTTTGACTGCTTAGGAGGTCCTTGCACTGTGCAACCCTTGGGGAACTTTGAAGCTTGACTTGGCAAATCTTTGAAGGATATGGGAGGGCAAATTTTGGGGTACAACACAGCACCACAACTCTTCTCCCTACCGGCCGAAGATGAATGGGGCTGTAGAAGCAGCGAATAAGAACATTAAGAAAATTGTGCAGAAGATGACAGTGACTTATAAGGATTGGCACGAGATGTTACCGTTTGCTCTACATGGGTACCGTACCTCAGCCAGGACGTCAACCGGGGCGACTCCTTTCTCCTTGGTCTACGGTATGGAGGCAGTCTTACCGATCGAAGTGCAGATACCCTCTCTCCGGATAATGAAAGATGCAGATCTGAGCGAGGATGATTGGATCCAGACACGACTTGATCAGTTAAACTTAATCGACGAAAAGAGACTTGCTGCTATTTGTCATGGTCAGACGTATCAAAAGCGGATGATCAGGGCATTTAACAAAAAGGTTAGACCACAAGAATATCAAGTTGGGGATCTGGTAATCAAGCGAATCATCCTTCCTCAGAGTGATCCAAGGGGAAAATGGACCCCTACGTACGAAGGGCCATTTGTGGTTAAACATGTGTTCTCAGGAGGAGCCATGATTCTAACCACCATGGATGGTGACGACCTTCCTCACCCCGCCAATGCAGACATAGTAAAAAGATACTACGCATAAAAAAAGACCCGCTAGGTTGACATACCTAGGCAAAAATTAGGGCTTCCCGGCGGACCAAAAGGGTTCGGGCAAAATGAAGGGATGAAATGAAAAAAGTCTGTACACCCGGCAAGTCGAAAACCTGAAAAGGCGGCTTGGGCAAAAATGGGTATCCCGGTGGACTGAAAACCCGAAAGGGCGGTCCAGGCAAAAGTTAGGGATAAAGCATAATACTATGTCTCATTGGATCACCTTGCACCCAGAATCCGGTATCAACATCGAGTTCAGACGACATCGATCAATCAGCTTCATCTTCGGTTAGGTCATCAAGTGATGAGACGCTCGAAGATATAAAGGCGATAGCAGAGTTGGAACCCAGTGGGATTATTCTTTTCACACAGCTGTTTTGTTTTCCTTTTGTACAAATTGTATAAACTCTTCTGTTCGGAGGCGTTCTCTTACTAGGACGTCAGCCTCTTGTACATAAACGCCTATTTACAGGCAATCCAAAAATCAATACAAATACACTTTTCAGTTAAAATTGCCAATTGTTTTTCCTTTTCTGTTTTGTTTTGCGAAGAACGTCCAAGGTTCAATTTGTGATATATGCATTTGACGCTAATTGGTAACTCATAAATATTTGCATACGAAACAAAGGATTAATTACAGGTAACATTAGAAACAGGGGAAATAATGAGTGGTCTAAGCGATCTAATTGCTATATCCACCAAGGTACCAAGGTAAGCTCAGCCGAAGAACATAACCAGTATATCTTAAATCCTCAGAGAGTGAGCCAGCAAGTCAGTGCACTCTCCCCAAGCAAAGCTATACTATCAGCCTTAAGGAAGTTGGGTATCCCCGCAGATCTCAACATTCCCCAGCACAAAATAAAGACATTCCTAACAAGCATCCCCGGCAGTCTTGATCTAAGATTGTTCCCCGGCGGTCAACCAGATATTCAGTGGAGTCACTTCCCCAATGCATCTCAAAATTTCCCCAGGAGAGTCCAATCAAGATTTCCCCAGGAAAGGTTGAATCATCTCCCTAGCAGTAAGCTTATCCCCAGTAGATTCTGGAAGCTTATCCCTCGCAGAGCACGAACGCGTCCCCCGGCTGTATTCAAAGGTTATTTCCCTACCAGGATATAACTGGGTTATCCTCAGCCAAAAGCCATGGAAAGATCGTCCTCGGCAAAGTCCTCTCACCCCCAGCGAAGTCTATTAACACTTCCAACATAACAACGGTATCCCCAGCGAAGTTACCATCAATATCCCAGCAAAGTACCTCTCTCCCCACAGAGTATTGCTCCCCAGCAAGATCGCTAGAATAATTTTCTCCCCCGCAGAGTAATCCATTTGTCAAGTTTATTCCTCAACGGAGTTATCTTCTCCTACCGGTATTCTTGCAACTATCATCTCCAGCGGAAACAACAAAGCACTATTCTCCAAACATCAGCCCAGGATGTGACTTCCCGGCACCCGTCAAGGATTTACTTTCCTAGACGACAAAAACATACATTCATAAACATTGCATTTCCATAAACGCATCATATCTGACAATCTCATTTATGTTGAGAACATCATTGCTTGATCCATATCATGCACTACATATGACTGACCTTTACCTTTCAGGAAAGATCCAGTTAAGTTCTCAGCTATTCCAAGACTTTCGTTTGGTTCAGTTAAATCGACTCCAAAGATTTCTCTGATTCTTATCCAGTCAAAGGCCTTCTCTGGTTCAGTCAGATCGACCCTAAGATCTCCCTGATTCTTATCCAGTTGAAGATTCCAAGGCCTTCTCTGGTTCAGTCAGATCGACCCTAAGATCTCCCTAATTCTTATCCAGTTGAAGATTCCAAGACCTTGTCCGGTTCAGTTAAATCGACCCTAAGATTTTCCTGATTCTTATCCAGTCAAAGGCCTTCTCTGGTTCAGTCAGATCGACCCTAAGATCTCCCTGATTCTTATCCAGTAGAAGATATTCCAAGACCTTGCCTGGTTCAGTTAAATCGACCCTAAGATTTTCCTGATTCTTATCCAGTCAAAGGCCTTCTCCGGTTCAGTCAGATCGACCCTAAGATCTCCCTGATTCTTATCCCAGTAGAAGACATCCAAGATTCTCTCACCATTACTGCTGAGGTTGAAGTCGCCCAAGATTCTCTCACCGTTACTGTCGAGGTTGAAGTCACCCAAGATTCTCTCAGCGTTCCTGTTAAGGTAGTAATCGCCCAAGGTTCTCTCAGTGTTCCTGTTGAGGTAGTAATCGCCCAAGGTTCTCTCTGTGTTCCTGTTGAGGTAGTAATCGCCACAAGATTCTCTCAGCGTTCCTGTTGAGGTAGTAATCGTCCGAGGTTCTCTCACCGTCCCGTTGAGGTAGTAACCATCCCTGGTTCATTCATAACCTTTTGAAGCTCCAGACCCAATTCCTATAACCAGTCAGGGTGCATCTATACAAAGAGTTTGAAGACTAACCCCTGTAACAGGTCAGGTAATCATTTTCTCTTTCAGGTACGCAAGTTCTCGCTAAGGACTCTCTTATGCGATCAACACCCATATAGCATCTGTAAGCCCATCCACCTATCCATCATCTCTCAGCATGGCATCTATAAGCCCATCATCCTATCCATCAATCTCCAAAATGGCATATGTAAGCCCATTCCCACTATCACACTACTATGTGAGCGCAAATTTCTGGGCACTCTAGTGTTCAATCATCTTCCACCTTCGGATTACGAAAGGCACGTCAGCCAATCTACATCCTCAGGTCTAAGAAGATTGAAAAGGGGCAACTGTTGTACCCCAAAATTTGCCCTCCCATATTCTTCAAGATTTGCAAAGAGCATGCTTCAAAATCTCTCAAGGGTTGCACAGTTCAAGGGTCTCATAACAGTCAAAAACTAGGGTTTTGGTTCTGGCAAAGAAATTGAAGTTTCCAAGGGTCCAAACAAGTCCCACATGCCCATAAACATTGTCAAGCATCCTCATGCCAAGTTTCAAGACTTACAACACAAAATTGCACAGTCAAAAACCCTAATTGCTCAGCAGTCAACTGTAGGGGCAAAATGGTCATTTGACAGTCAAAAGTCAAAATTTTTGGTCAACATCTTATTTTGAATCCACAAACATCATTTGATCAATTTTTGATCATGATTCTCAAAGCATGGCTCAAAAAGTCTCAAGATGCAAAAGTTTCTATTTTTGGACAGCTGAAAAAGTCAACTGCAAATTGACCAAGGCATAACTTCCACATGGATTATCAGAAAAATTCCATCCAAAGCTCATTTTGAAGAGAATGACATTTCCTACAACTCCTCTTCACACTTCAAGTCCAATAAATGCTCTCACAAAAAGTTATCAATCTCAACATTATAGGTCATTTTCAAAAGTCAACAAAAAGGCACTTTAAGTCAAAGACCATAACTTGAGATTGGTAAATCAAAATGACATAGGACAAAAGGAATTTGTTATAGGACTTCAAGACCTTTCCAAAATGTCTAAGAACATGATCAAAGCTTAAAAATTGAGCAAGATATGCCCTGTGGAAGTTGGGAAATTTTTGGGAATTTTGAAAAGTCAATTTTGCTTCAAATGCCTCAAAATTGCTAATGGGCCACAATTTCTTCCAAGAATCATTATCCAAGAGTTATGAACGACCCATTGACCCAAAGGGGAGTTATTTCATCATTTTTTATTATTTATTTGAATTTTTATCACCATTAATTCATTTAATTAAATAAAATATGACAAAAATACTCAAGCATGCATTTTAAATCTTTTTATGCAGCTAATAGGTCTATCATAACTCCAAGATTTTGTGCACACTCAATATGGAAAGATTTGGCCATGATTGGTATCAAAATGGTGTGAAAAAGATTGGAAAAGATTACATTAAAAATCAAATATTGGATTCATCAATGCAAAGGTTTATGGACTCAAATTTCTACCCTAATTCGTCCCATATACATACACAATGCAAACCTAATCAAAAAAGACCTGAAAGCTGCGCTCAAAAGCAAATACAAACTTGGCATTTTTCATCAAAAAATTCAAAGCTGAAAACACAGTTTCAGTGCGTTTCAAGGCAAGATAACCATTCCAATAGCTTGCCAAGGTCACCAGGGATCTATTCCAATCAAAACCACAACCTCTAACACAAAGAATTGGTAACACGAAGCCGTCCTATTCTTGATATTGTTCATATTCGTGTTTTGATTTATACGTATCATTCATGCCTTATTCTTGTTGTTTTGCACTAACATAAACATTCTAAAACTGTTGGCATCATTTAATTGAGTTTTTGTGCCCTGTACGAGAATCTGCCATTAACGTCTTCTAGGTTTTCAGAGGTCAAAAATTAGGGCTTCTTTCATAGGGAAAAATTGAACCACAAGACCTATATCATTGAACTCAGGGCATCTGGACGATTCAATTCCATAGGTCGCGCCCTTTTTATATTTGAGTATGGCCTAATCGTTATTTTCCAGGTTTGAGTTAGTGGGGGTTTAAAACCCCCGCTATTTGATGTATTTTTTCAGGCAAAATAAAGAACAAACGAAGAAGAAGGTGGGTTGTCATCCTGTGGTTGGCTACTTCAAATCCTGGCGCGCATTTTGTTAAACTCCCACGTTTTCTCTCTCTTATTATTCCTATTCTATTATATTGACAAAGAAAGCAAATAGCACAATTGGCAAGGCGTTGGCATGGTAAACATTGGGACCTGGGTTCGATCCCCAGGTCCCCTTTGCATCTTTCATATTTTTTTCTTTAACTTGTTCCTACGCAGCATGTCTCTCAGGGATCCACCATGTACTCTCATCAACGGTCTGCCAAGTGGACATAAGCGCCCATCCAGTGGCCAAAAATCAAGGTCCAGGGAACACCCCAGTCAACGCATGTGCACATGGTCAGAAAAGTCAAAAGAGGCCTCAATGTAATGGGCCAAATTGCTGCAGTCAAACCTCCAAAGTTGGGGTCAACACCCCCCATTGGCTTGCATATTTTCTTTCTTTTCATTTTTTCTATTTATTTGTTTTATTTATTTTAGTTAATTCATCAAAATTAATTTTCATAAAATATATAAAAAATCAGAAAAATCATAAAACAATAAAAAATATGCTTTGTTAATATTAATTAATATTATTTTGTAAATAAATTTAATAATTTACTTAGTTTTAATCTTAGGTTTTAACTTTAACTTCTTTTCTTAAATAAATTAAAAAAACATAAAAATTAGGGTTTCTAGCTTTTTATTCTTTTTTTCAATAATTAAAATTTCTTCTTATTATTATTATTAATAATTAATTATTTTTGTAAATAAATTGGTAATTAAATAATTAGGTTAAAACTAGGTCAAGCTTAAATATTCTTTTTTATGAATTAAAAATAGTTTAGAATTAGGGTTTTACTTCCAATTAATTTTCTCATAATTCCATAAAATACAAAAATTCCAAAAAAATAAATTCTTTCTTTTATTTAACTTAATTAATTTATTAATTGTAATTTAATTTCCTTTAAAGGGTCCAACGCCCTCGCACTCCCGATTTTATTTCTATTTCGCGCGTTTGCTTTTATTTCCTTTTATGAATATAATGTATTCATCCCAAAGCCTTGTAATAGATTAATTAGGACATTTATCTTTCCGCATTTTTATTTCAAATCGGGTCTTGGATTAATTTGGCGATGTAGACCCGCGCCTTTGTAATAGCGTAGGATTTTTAAATTCCGCACCTTTTTAACTGTTATTAATTTGCATGAAAGAATGAATGCCAAAAAATAAAAACAAAGCATAGATCACCAATGCATGAACAAGACAAATATAACTGAAAACGACACACAAATCACACACCACCCCTAGGGTACGCCTCACTGTTGCCTTGCCCTTCGAAACGTGGTCGTCGAGTAGAGGATGTTTTAGTAAGTCCTCATGTCCATTAACATGGCATGAGGGTAGCTTCTAAGGTGTCTTCCTATTACTCTGGTGACCACAATGTCCCGAACCCTCGAATTGACCCGAACACCTCCAACGGTGGTGCTACCTACCTCTCAATGGTGGGATGGCGCTATCTTAAGGACATTTACACAGACGAATTCCTTAGGGTAGGTAGATTCTCGTAGATACTTGCTCTAAATTCAAACCAAATCAAAAAACTCTTTTCACACCGACACTTTGCAAAAAGCTTTCAAAAACAACTTTTCAAACACTCTTGAGGACTGATACAAGAGTCGAACTGAAATTTTAAACGGAACTTTTTCAAACCCACTCTGAAAAGCAAACAAACAATTTTGAAAACACAAATGAGCAAGTATCTAAGAGCCCATGGATAACCATGGATAGAAAGGGTGCTAACACCTTCCCTTTCTATAAATCTACCTCCCGAACCGAGAGCAATCTCTATAAGGAATTTTTCTGTGCTTTTGTCCTTTCCATTTGGAGAAAATAAAAGACGGTGGCGACTCTTGCTTCCACGAAATTTCGCGAACCAGCGTTAAACAGTCAGTTCCAGATCCACCGATCACATCTGCCATGATCCTTTCTGCTTCGATCTTATCCAGACAACGCAATAAGGTTGAATCATGGTTACGCTTGTACATAATGCCATTGCTAATGAAGAACTTGGCTGCAAACCTCCTCAGAAACTTCTTATCATTAATAGAAGCACCCTCGGGGTATTCTTGAGCTTCAAGGTACCTCTTCACCTCATGATACCAAGGTTTTCTGTTACCTCTTTAGTCTCAAGATCATAGCAATGCGCATGTTCGTCCAATCTTTCAATAATGATCCGGGGAGCCTCGTTGTCCCATTTGACTTTGAACATAGAAGACATCGTAGCTAGCACGTCCGCCAACTGATTCTCCTCTCTTGGGAAGTGTTCAAAGGTTATCTCCTTGAAATGGGGAAGCAACGTCAATACATACTCCTTGTAAGGAATAAGATTCGGGTGTTTCGTATCCCACTCGCCTTTGATCTGACTGATCACGAGAATGGAATCTCCGAAGAAACTTATAAACTTAATCCTTAGGTTAATTGCAGCTCGAAGACCCATAATGCATGCTTCATACTCCGCCATGTTGTTGGTGCAGTTGAAACATAGTCGGGCGGTAAACGGAGTATGGGAGCCTTTAGGAGATATGATCACGGCGCCAATGCCATTACCCAAAGCGTTCGAAGCTCCATTAAAGCACATAGACCATCGGGATCCTTCCTCAGGTCCTTCATCCGGTCCAGGTGTCTCACAATCAGTCACTACCATGATATTCTCGTCCGGAAATTCAAAGTTCATAGACTGGTAATCATCCACTGCCTGATGTGCCAAATGGTCTGCCAATACACTTCCCTTGATTGCTTTTTGAGTCGTGTACTGGATGTCATTCTCAGTCAGGATCATCTGCCATCTTGCTATTCTTCCAGACAAGGCAGGCTTTTCGAAGATATCCTTGATTGGATCCATCTTTGAAATCAATAGAGTAGTGTGAGTCAGCATATACTGTCTCAGCCGACGAGCAGCCCATGCCAAAGCGCAACAAGTTTTCTCAAGCAGTGAGTATCGGGTCTCACAGTCGGTAAACCTTTTGCTAAGGTAATAAATAGCATGCTCTTTTCAGCCAGACTCGTAATGTTGCCCCAACACACACCCCATTGAGTAGTCAAGTACTGTCAAGTATAAAATCAAAGGTCTCCCTTCAACTGGTGGCATTAGAATAGGTGGCTTTTGGATATACTTTTTGATTCTTTCGAAAGCGGCCTGACATTCGTCATTCCAACGTACCACTTAATCTTTCTTCAGTAACTTGAAGATTGGCTCACAAGTAGCAGTTAGGTGTGAGATGAATCGGGCAATGTAGTTCAGTCGTCCCAGAAAGCCTCTGACCTCCTTCTATATCTTGGGAGCTGGCATCTCTTGTATGGCTTTCACCTTGGTAGGGTCCACTCGAATACCTTTGTCGCTCACGACGAAACCCAGTAGTTTACCAGACCTCACCCCAAAGGTGCACTTGTTCGGGTTCAATCTCAACTTGTATAACTTCAATCTGTCAAACAGCTTTTGTAGATGGTCAAGGTGTTCCTCCTCAGTCTGGGACCTCGCAATCATATCGTCGACGTATACTTCAATCTCATGATGGATCATATCATGAAACAAAGCAAACCATGGCACGCTGATATGTTGCCCCGGCATTCTTCAATCCAAAAGGCATGACCTTGTAGCAAAAGGTGCCCCACTGAGTAACAAAGGTGGTCTTCTCCATATCCTCGGGAGCCATCTTAATTTGATTATATCCGGAGAAACCATCCATAAAGGAGAATACCTTATGCTGAGCAGTATTGTCAACCAGAACGTCAATGTGAGGCAGAGGGAAGTCATCCTTGGGGCTTGCCCTGTTCAAATCCCTGTAGTCAACACACATCCGAACCTTACCATCCTTCTTCGGTACCGGAACCACATTGGCAACCCACTGAGGGTAAGAAGTCACTGCTAGAAAAACGGCGTCAAACTGTTTCATAACTTCGGCCTTGATTTTCTCAGACATCTCTGGGCGCATACGACGAACCTTCTATTTTACCGGAGGACAGTCTTCCTTGGTAGGCAGGCGATGAACCCCAATGTCAGTATCCAGCCCAGTCATATCTTCGTAAGACCAGGCAAAGATCTCAGCATAGTCATGTAGCATCTGAATCAACCGCTGCTTCACACTAAGCTCCAGATTTGCACCGATCTTGACTTCCTTCTTGTCTGTTTCAGTACCCAGATTTACTGTTTCTACCGGCTCTTCATGTGGCTGAATGGCCCTCTCTTCCCGGAGTAGCAGTCTTGCAAGTTCGCCCAGCACTTCGCAATCATCTTCACCTTCGTCTTCGGCTAAGTTGATCGGATTTTCGAAGTCATAACTGGCAGTAGCAGAGTCGTTACCAGTGAAATCCAAAGTGGATTGAGACCTGTGTATGTGAGTGTGTGTAAAATAGCTGTTTTGCAATATATAATAAAGAAAAACAAGGAGCGCAAAATTTGAAATGCAAAAAACGTCCAATGTTTTTATTAATGATATATGAAAATGGCACACAAAAGCCCTCACAAATGAAACCACGGTGCCCCGGGTAAGACACCGGGCCATAAAATTTCAAAACATTGTCTGTTACAAATTCAAAACAAAGAGTTCTTTACTGGGTAACAAAAGTAATAGGGATGAAGTCCTTTGCTGTTTGGTCCACCGTTGGTCGTAGGATAGATCCAGCTGTCGAATTCAGAATCCTCCACATCATCTTCAATGGCATTTACTCCCGAGTTGCTGATGAACACGGGGGGTCTTCCAATTCTTGCACTTCGAACAACCCTTTGAGCTTCTGCAGTGAAACCCAAACCAAACTTGTTAGTCTTCTGAGTGAAATCAGGAAGTCGGCCCCAATTTGCACACTCACCCTTCTCAATAATAGCCCAAGCATCGTTTAAGGAAGCCATCTTCATAGGAGAATCTTCAACCACAGTCTCAGTTGATGCCAGTGTCTGAGGAACCTCTTCAAAGTGCTGAAATGGGGTCTCAATGAATTCCCCATCCATCTCTACGTATCAGAATGAGTTGAGGTGGCTGACCATGTACTCTTCCTCCCCTTGAACTGTCACAATCTTCCCTCTGACCGGGTACTTCAGCTTCTGGTGGAGTGTTGAGGTTACAACTCCAGCTTTGTGGATCCATGGACGACCCAGCAAACAAGAATAGGATGGCCGAATGTCCATCACGTAGAATGTAGAATTGAAGACCTGAAAACCAACTTTAATTGGAATATCAACCTCACCATGCACCATCCTTTTAGACCCGTCAAAGGCCCTGACAATGATGTTACTTGGCTTTAGCTCCAACCCTTCGCAATCCAACCGGTCTAGAGCTTTCTTGGGCAAGACGTTCAATGAGGAACCAATGTCAACCAATACATGTGCAAGAGTAGTGCCCATGCATTCAATGGAGACATGAAGGGCATCATTATGGTTCTTCCCTTTAGCAGTCAAATCAGCGTCGGAGAAACCCAGACCATTATCAACAGTTAAATTAGCCACACAATCAGTAAACTGATCAGCTGATGTCTCTTGTGGCACGTGGGCAGTTTTCAGGAAGGTGATCAGAGCCTTGGCGTGGGCCTCTGAACACAACAGCAGTGACAACATAAAAATCTTGGATGGGGTTTTCCCCAGCTGCTCAACTACGTTATAATCACTCTTCTTAATAATCTTCAAAATCTCTTCCATCTCCTGTTTGGAAGCTTCAACAGTAATAGTCTTCGGTGCCTCCGTCTCGGCAGGCACCTCAGTGGTGATCCCTTTGCCCCGAGCATTAGATGACTCAGCGACAGGGGTAGGACTAGGAACTTGATCAGGAATGGCAGTAGGTACACTTGCAAGTGTAATGACAACATGTCTTCGGACAATTGGTGGAACAATATCAGGAGAGAAAAGTCTACCGCTGCGGGTGACTTTAGCAGGTCCCGTAATGTTGCTGACGCCGGTATCGGCATCCAACTCTTGCTTAACTCCGAGAACATAAACATCTGCCCCATAGTGCCAAGGGACAACTTTGTCAAAGGTGTAGGGGATGGGCCCCGGAACAGTGATGATTACAGGTGCGATTTTCGGAGTAGATGTAATTCTAACAGGCTTCCTCGAGGGAGCCTTGGAAGAATTGTCGAAAATGGTAATGATGGCGACTTCTTCAGTAGGAATGGAAGGAAAAACAGTCTTCTCAAACAGGATCTCCTTATTATCCATCAGGTTTTGGATACCTGACTTCAGAAATGGGCAACCGGTAGGTAAAATAGAACACATATGGCAACCTTCGCCACAACCCGGAAATAAACCAGCTAGCAACAGGTTCTTCTTGACAGTCATCAGAGGGGTAACAATATCATCCACGGAAACTACAAACAAGTCTTCCTCTACAGCATTTACTCCGTGTTTGGGCATGGGAGCAGTCACAACATTGGGCCTCTCGGGCGCCTCAAACTCAATCTCCTTTGCATCAATTAGGTCTTGCACCCTGTTCCTCAAAACCCAACAATCATCTGTATTATGCCCTGGGCTATCTGAGTGAAAAGCGCAGCGGGCATTAGGGTTGTATTTTGGTGATGTGGTACTTGGATTCTTCGGAGCTTCTTTTAGAGTCACCAGATTAGTCTTCAGCAACTGTGGCAGAATCTGAGACAAAGTCATGCTGAGACGAGTGAATTGCCTTCAAGGTCTCTCGTCCTTTTGTTGATTGTGATGCTGAGGAGCACCAGAAGGTTTTGAAATAACAACCGCATTGACAGCTTGGCGATGTTCAGGTCTATTTTGTATTCTCGAACTGTAGACAGCACTGGACTCTTTCTTGAATGACTTCTTCTCAGTGCTCGATGAGGCACCCTTCTGTATCTTCCCAGCCTTAATACCAGCTTCAATCCTTTCACCGGTCAAAATAAGATCCGTAAACCCAGCTGAAGAGCTTCCAATCAGATGATTAAAGAATGGACCAGACAAGGTCCCCAAAAACATGTCAACAAGTTCACGATCAGCCAAAGGTGGTTGCACCCTTCCGACAAGGTCTCTCCATTTCTAAGCATACTCTTTAAATCCTTCACCCGTTCCTATTGACATACCCTGGAGTTGGGTACGCGTAGGAGCGAGGCCGGAGTTGTACTGATACTGCCTGTAAAATGCAGTAGCCAAATCCTCCCAGTTGCGGATACTGGCTCCGTCCAACTGATAAAACCACTCAAGCTGAGTCCCAGAGAGACTGTCTTGAAAGGAATGGATCCACAAGTTCTTATCAGCAGTCTAAGGCTGGATCTTCCTCACATATGACCGGAGGTGCATCTTCGGACAGGAAACTCCGACATACTTGGCAAAGGCAAGTGCCTTGAATTTATGGGGAATCACCACCCCAAAGGGTAGACCTAGATCTCCGAAGTCCAGACCGGGCACCTTCTGTATTTCCATAGCGCTCAAACGGTCTTCCAGCTATTTGTACTTATCCTCAGCAGGAGGATACTGTTCTTCATCATAGTCCGTCTCGTTGTCGGAGACCATAGGGCTAGGAGCCCTCCTTTCTTGTGGACTATCTTTCCCTCCAGATGAGGTGGTCAGATCAACTTCGTTCTGCAGCCCATTTCCAAACCTGCATCCAGTGTTGAATAAGATGGTCCTCTTCTTCTTCTTCTTTTTCTCCTTTAGAATCAAGGTCTTCAGGTCCTGCTGACCCTTAGCCAGATTCATGAACAACTCTTGAAATTGGGCATTCTGGGCCTGGAGGGCCTTGATAGCTTGCTCAGTTGAAGGTTCAGCAGACATGATGATTGCTGAAATAAACAGCGAAGAAGATAAGAGACCTGTAATGGGGTACCTGTTTATGAAGTGAATGGGATGAAATGCGTATGATTTATGATTTCAAAGACAATCGAGATTCAAATTTGTAAACAAGAAAGGAAACACACTTTATTAGATTTAAACTTCAAAATTTAAATTGTTCAACAAACTGCCCTTAGGCGTTACAAGAATGGAAATACTGGAAAGTAAATGAAAACTGTAAAAGAAATCATCAAAGGTCCATCAATGCTCCCATGGTCTCTTCTTCTCAGTGCGGACATAATCATTCAGGATCCGCTCATTCTCCAGTTGCCTAGTCAGCTTCTGGATCTTTTGCTCTTGTTCGTTGAACCTCTCTCGATAAGAATCCCGTTCATCCCTCAACTGCATCCAGGACCTCTTTAGTGCCCCAATATCAGTGGACATATAAGGATGGAGAATAGTTGGAAGAACTCCTTCCTCATTAGCAACTTCAAGAGTGACAGGCCGGACAACTTCATATGGCATACCTAACTTCTGGGCACGGATGCAGACCCATCTGAGATATGGCTCCATTGGCAGGGAAGTCTTTGGTCCCAACTCATGTGGGTCAGATTGGTGAACTCTGTCCCAAGCTCTTATGAATCTACGACACAGCTCGTCGCTATCTCCTTAAAAATTAAAGATGATATGAGGCATCAACATCTCATGAGGCCCTTATCTTCTGGCTCTTCCGAACCGACGGAGAGCTAAGCATGGGTTGTAAGAAATCCCTCCATGGGTTCCGATCAATGGAACATTAGGATATTCTCCACAACGATCGATGACAGTCACCTCATCCATACCTTTGAGAGTCCAGATAATTTCATTATTAGAAAGAGACATCACCCTATAAGCCCAGCCCATTCCTTCTTTGTTCTTCAGTACAGACTTAGGGAGGTGCGAAATAAACCACCTCGACAATAAAGGAGCACAACACATCAAAGTTCCCCGCTTTCAGGCAGTACGAGCATAGAGCTGATGAAGGACGTCAACCAAGAGAGTGGGTACCGGATTTTGAGAGATGAAGATCTTGATGGCATTAATATCAACAAAAGTGTCAGGATTCGGAAACAATACCAAACCATAAATCAAGAGAGATAGAATGTCCTCGTACGCCTTGAAGTCTAAGCTGTCCAAAAAGTAATTAGCTTTGTCAACCAAAAGCTTAGCCAGAAAACCCTTAGCTCCACTTCTAGTCTCCCAGTTAGCCATTACCTCCTCCTTAGTCAAGTGAAGGGCTGCAGCAATTTCTTCGGGCTTAAGAGTCTTTTCCCAACCAGTAAATGGAGTCTGCTCCAAAATAGAGATACCAAGCAGCTCAGAGAACTCTTCCAGGGTAGGAACCAGCTGGAAGTATTGAAAGGTGAAGCCATGGTATATCGGATCATAAAACTGGACCAGGACACTCATCATTTGTTCGTCCAATTTTGAGGTGACCAAACTAAGAAGAGAACCATGCCTTCTGATGAAGGAAGTAGTGTCTGGAATCCTGACAACCAAATCTTTAAGCAGGGTAGGTACTTGGACAAAGTTGATCCGGATAGTATTCCTACGCATGGGCATCATGATGACCTACAAAACAGAGCAAAGATGAAACCCTCTTGTCTTTGAAATAGGTTAGTCCTTATGCAAAATGTATGCAATGTTATGATGTCATGATGTCATGGTAAAGGCACACCACAAGTATCCACAAAAGGCAAACATGGTAAAGGCACACAAGTCACACAAAAGAGCCCTTAGATTTCAGGATGGCATGGAGCTTAGGTACTACCTTCTTTCAGTTCAGTTGGTTAAGACCTGTCCTAAAAATAGTAACCGGGTTCTAGAGGATCTCAATATCACTGACTACCCTAAATCGGTCATAATTCCAGTTTAGCAACCTTTTCTTGCAGCCGGAATCATCGCGAGAGTTTAGTCTCAATGAGTGTAGCATACTGCTACTGTTCTATGGCCAAGTTGGTCAATTTAAGGTTCTAAGGTCAGTTGGTGCTTAATGACTCCTTAGAAGACCCATATTCTCCTCGTTCCAACACAAGGGATATCGGTACAGACCAAGGTGCCACACCAACATAGCTACTGCTTTATCGGTTTCGGTCTACGCCGGACAGATCCCTCACAGTTTATTGCTACTTCCCTAAAGGGTATCCCCAGATCCGGGTTAGGATCTATAAAACTCCGATAGAAGCCCACAAAATTAAAGCATACAAAGCATACAATTGAAAACATAGTGATCTAATCCTAAGGTACACCTCACTTATAATAGGTTGCCCAGCAGAGTCACCAGTTCTGTGATCGGTGGGAATGAGAACTGACTGTTTTAGAATGCTGGTTTGCGTTTGCGTTTGTTTTTGCAAAATGTCGCGGTAAGCAAGAGTCACCACCGTCTTTTATTTTATCCAACAAGGAAAGGACAAAAGCATAGAAAAATTGCTTTTTGAGATATTTCTCGGGTTCGGGAGGTAGATTATAGAAAGGGAAGGTGTTAGCACCCTTTCTATCGGTGGTTATCCACACGCTCTTAGGTACTTGCTCATTATGTTTTCAAAAGTTTACTTTTCTTTGTGTTTGTGGGTTTTGAAAAGAGATTTTGTTTTGAAGAGAGTGTAAGTGCGAAAAGTTTTGTTTTGTTTTTAAAAGGAGCAAGTACTTAAGAACCATCTACCTACTCAAAAAGGAATTAAATTGTGCAGGTGTCCTTTAGACAATGCTATCCCACTATTGATGAGTAGGTAGCATCGTCGTTGGAGTTTTTAAGGGTCAATTCGATTAAGGGACGTGTGGTCACTAGAGCAACGTTAGGACGCCTTAGCGGTAACCCTAATGTCTTAGATCATTTTTATCCGAGGCAACCGTTTCGAGGCAACTTATGATCTTTGGACAAGAGGGCGACCTCTAAAACTTCCTATACTCAATGACCACGTTCGAAGGCAACCAAGTGAGGCGTACCCTAAGAGTGCACATGTGCGAGTGTGTTATTTTTCAGTTATTTATCTTTGACATGTTAATGATGAGCTACTGTTGATTTTAGGTTAAAGGTTTGATCTTGTCATGCATTCCCTATTATCAAACATCTAGTAGTTAATGGTTGAGGAAATTAAATTGCGGGAAATTAAATCTAAGCTATTACAAGGCGTCGGGTATTTACATCGCAAAAAACAAACCCTTTTTAAAATTAAATTGCGAAAAGTAAATAAAAGCGATAAATAAATAAATATAGTTCTAAGTTGAAAACTATTACATTCCCGGAGCAGTTACATTATTGAAATATGGATAAAAAATTATTTGCGCGCGAGGAAATTAAATCGGAGTGTTTTTAGGGTTTTGACCCTTTTTATTAAAGAAAGCATATTTTTGTTATTTTTTGAATTAAAAATTAGTCTAAATTAATAATTGAATTAATTAATTAAATGAAAATATTTTTGGGTTTTTATTTTAATTAGGGAAATAAAATAAGAATGGTTAAAAATATTAAAAACCTAATTCTAAATCAATTTTAATTTATTGCAAAAGATATTAATATTGTACCTAATTAAAAAAACTAAATTAATTGACTAAAATTTATTTACAAAAATAATAAAATAGTGAGATTAATAAAAATATTATTTTTTTGGGTTTTCTGATTTTATATAACAAATGTTAATTGGTTAATTAATTAATTAAGATGATAATAATAATAAAATAAATAAATGAGAAAAAAAATAAAATGTAAAGAAATACTCAGGGGTGTGTGGGCCTGAAGAGGGAGTATGGTTTGCAATTCTTGGCCCATTTACGCTTCAGCCTTGTTGGACTTTTCAGATTGTCCACATGTCCATTGACTTGAGACCATGGTAGTCCCCCAAAACTTATTCAATTTTGTTTTCAGGCAATTAGGTGCAACGCCCAAGATACAGACCCCAGGTCCCAATGCTCACTTTCCAACGCTCCAACCACTCAACCAAACTGCTTCATTCGTTATTAGAATAGGAAACAAATAATATATTCAAAACAATTAATTAAACCCTGCAAAAAAATAAAAACGCGCTATGATTCAAATGAACCAATGGACGCCAGCCACGTCTTCGTCTTCTTCAACGAAGACGGGTTCATTTACCTGCGAATTTTAGTCCGCAACTAAATCCATGGCATCATCCTATCAAGTGATACAGGCCATATAAATGCTTATGGAAACCATCATTGCAATCGTCTCTCTCCCCTGATCATTCCTATACCTATCATTAGCCTTAATTTTACCTGCATAAAAAACGCCTAAAAACAAGAACAAGAACCCTTGGTTGTGGATACGGGGTTAGAAGCCACAAAAATAAAATCAAATATTGCAGAATCAATGGAAATTGAATGGTAAGTATGAATATACAAGAAAATTGGTAAGAGGATGTAAGAAAATGATTTCACGATATCATGTCCAGAGCAATGTTCGTGGAGACTTACAGTGAGTTTTAGGCAATGAAAAGGCTTGGTTTTGATTGGTATAGCTCCACTGGATGTCAAGGAAGAGGGCTATGTCAAGCTTTTTGTTTGAATCAAGCTCTAAGATGGATTTCAGAATTCAAGTTTCCAAGCTTTTTTTCAAAAGTTGTGTGGCCGTTTCTGCAACTCCTTGCGCGTGTTCTAGGTCTGTGTGGCTTGTGTGCATATAATGGAATGTGTTTAGGTCAAAATTTGGGCCATAATCCTTATTCATTGAAGATGGAATATTTGATATGATCACCATTGATAAGCTTTCCATAATTGCATCAAATCTGAGATTTTGTGCATGTTTTGACTTGGCACGAATTTGACTGGGTGTTATATGAGATTTGCAAGCTGTAGTGACCACAAGAATCTCTTTACATCAATTTTTAGATTTTATTTGATTTAATATTGATTAAAAATGAATTAAATCAATAAAAATAAAATAAAATAGAAAAATAAATGAATGGCCATGAAATTAAAGATGGAACACGTGTGTGGCATGAAAAGACCATATCAAGTGTAAAAAAGTGGTCCCTTTTGTCAAAAATTGGAGTTTTGAGGATAGTTGACTTTTGGCAAATTTGTAAAAATGCCCAACTTCAACAATGCATAACTTTTTTAATTTTGAACTTTTGGAAGTGTTCTTGGACTTTTTAGAAACCTTGAGATGTCCTCCAATCAACCCTTTGGGTCTCATCTCATTTTTATGTTCCATTCTCAAGTTATAAGCTTTGGCAAAAAAGGTGTTTTTGTTGACTTTCAAAAATGACCTATAATGTCCAAATTTGTAACTTTTTGTGAGAGAATTTCTTGACCTTGGGGTGTGAAGATGGATTGTAGGAAATTGCATCATATTCGAAATGAGCTTTGGATGGGTCATTTATCATAAAGTATGAGAAAGTTATGCTTGGTCAAAGTTGAGTTGACTTTTCCTACAAAACCCTAATTTAGCAACTTTTGAATCTTGATGAATCTTGAGCAATCCTTGATGAATCATGATAAAACCTTGATCAAATGATTAATAATCCTTAAAAATGAGAATGTTGACAAAAAATCTTGAGGTTTGACTGTATTTGGGACACATTTGACTTTTACCCTAGCACAATCGATTTTTGGGCCTCTTGAGCAATTGACTGACCAAACTTCCTCTGCAAGGCTTGAAATTTGACATGGATGAACTTGAGAGCATATTAGGACATTGGGGAGCACTTGAGGTCATTTGGATGCAAGGACCTTGATGCAACACAAAACCCTAATTTTGACTTGACTGCCTTAGGAGGTGATTTGACTGTCCAACCCTTGAGCCAACTTGAGCAACTTTGAAGATTATTCTTGACATATCTTGAGGAATATGGGAGGGAAAATTTTGGGGTACAACACGCGCTGATAAGTTGCCCCAACATTCTTCAACCCAAAGGGCATTACCTTGTAACAAAAAGTGCCCCACTGTGTAACAAAGGTTGTCTTCTCCATGTCCTCAGGAGCCATCTTGATCTGGTTGTAGCCAGAAAAACCATCCATGAAAGAGAAGATCTTATGCTGTGTGGTATTGTTGACCAGAACATCGATGCGAGTAAGTGGGAAGTCATCCTTGGGGCTTGCCCTGTTCAGATCTCTATATTCCACACATATCCGTACCTTACCGTCCTTCTTAGGTACCGGAACAACGTTGGCAACCCACTGCGGATAAGAAGTGACAGCTAAGAACCCTGCGTCGAACTGTTTCATGACCTCTGCTTTGATTTTCTCTGACATTTCGGGGCGCATACGGCAGACCTTCTGCTTTACCGGAGGGCAGTCTTCTTTAGTCGGCAAGCGATGAACCACAATATCAGTGTCCAAACCAGGCATGTCTTCATAGGACTAGGCGAAGATCTCAACATACTCGTGTAGCATCTGTATTAACCATTGTTTGACACTAGGCTCCAGATTCGCACCTATTTTAACCTCTTTCATGTCTTCCTCTGTACCCAAATTTACTGACTCAACTGGCTCTTCATGAGGCTGTATGGCCCTTTCTTCCTGCTGTAACAGTCTAGCAAGTTCTCCAGGCACCTCACAATCATCCTCACCTTCGTCCTCAGCTTGGTTGATCGGATTTTTGAAGTCATAACTGGCAGTAGCAGAGTTGTTATCAATGGGATCCATAGTGGATATGGATCTACAGTATGATACGTGAGTGTGTGTAAGAAAATAGTTGTTTTGATAAAGTGGGAAACAGAAAAGAAAATACAAGGAGCACAAAATTTGTAATGCAAGAAACGTCCAATGCTTTATTCATGATATATGAAATGACAAATAATAAGCCCTCACAAGCAAAGCCAAGGTGCCTCGGGCAAGGCACCGGGCTGTAAAGTTTCAAACTGTTTATTACAAATCTTAAAACAAAAGTCAATTAATGCGGAATAAAAGAAACAGGTATGAAGTCCTTCTTCGTCCAGTTATTCGGTCCACCGTTGGTCATTGGGTAGATCCAGCTGGTCGATGTCTGAATCTTCTTCATTATCCTCAATTGCATTAACTCCCTGATTGTTGATGTGTAGAGGAGGTCTTCTAGCCCGCGCGCGCCTAACAACCCTTTGAGCCCCTTCTTCCATTACAGCCCTGGCATCCTTGAGAGAAGTCATCTTCAGTAGAGGTTTGTCGGTAGTAACTTCAGTTGATGCCAAGACCTGAGGGACCACTTCGAAATTCTGACAAGGATTTTCTATGAATTCCCCGTCCATCTCTGCGTAGCGGAAGGAATTGAGGCGACTCACCATATATTCTTCTTCACCTCACACCGTGACAATCTTTCCCTTCACCGGATACTTCAACATTTGATGAAGTGTGGAAGTAACTGCTCCAACCTCATGGATCCAAGGATGACCCAACAAGCAAGAATACGACGGCCTGATATCCATTACATAGAAGGTGGACCCAAAAGTATGAGAACCCACTTTGACAGAGATGTCCACCTCCCCATGGACCATTCTCTTCGATCCGTTAAAAGCCCTTACCACAATGTTACTAGGCTTTAGAGTCAAACCCTCATAATCCAAACAGTCCAACGCTTTCTTTGGCAGAACATTCAGTGAAGACCCAGTATCCACCAGCACATGAGCCATAGTGGTGCCCCTGCACTCAATCGAGACATGCAAAGCATCAATATGGTTTCTTCCTTTCGGTGTCAGATCCGCATCTGAGAAACCCAACCCATTGTCAGCAGTCAGACTGGCCACATAATCTTTGAACTGATCGACTGAAGTTTCCTGCGGCACATGCACAGTTTTGAGAAATGCAATCAAAGCCTTCGCATGGGCTTCAGAACATAACAGCAGAGACAACATGGAGATTTTTGACGGGGTCTGCCCCAGCTGCTCGACTACATTGTAGTCGCTCTTCTTGATAATTTTCAGTATTTCCTCTATCTCTTGTTTAGGGGCTTCCACAATGATTTTCTTAGGTGCCTCCGTCCGGGCAGGCTCACCTATAATTTCTTTGCTCTGAGTCCCAGATGGCTCAGCAGCAGGGGTGCTAAATGGAGTAAGAATAGGAATAGTAGCAGGTGTAATAATTGGAGTGGGAACAGGAGAAATGTCAGGGGTGATGGTTGGAACAAAAGTTGGAATAACAGTAGGCTTGATGATAGTTTTCGGGGGAATCTCAGGAGAGAAGACCCTTCCACTTCGGGTAACTTTACTAGTCCCGACAATATTACTGACATCAGTATCAGCTTCTTCAGTCTTCAGATCTTGCTTAACACCATGGTAATATACATCAGCACCATAATGCCATGGGACAACCTTGTCTGAGGTGTACGGAATGGGACCAGGAACAATGATTATTAGCGGAGCAATTCTTTGAACAGGTGTAATCCTAACAGGTTTTCTCGAGGAAACCTTGTAAGGATTGGCAGAAATGGTTATAATGGCGACGTCTTCGACAGGAACAACAGGGATCATAGTCTTCTCGAACAAAATTTCTTTATTATCCATCAGGCGCTGAACACTTGACTTCAACAAATGGCAACTAGAAGGTATAATCAAACACATGTGGCAACCTTCACCACAACCCAGAAATAAACCGGCCAACAACAAATTCTTCTTAACAGTCATAAGAGGAGTAGAAATTTCTTCAACAGAGGTCACAAATCGATCAGTGTCAACCGTATTAACTCCATGACCGTATTTGGGCATGGGAGCAGTTATAACATTCGGCTTTTCTGGAGCATCAAACTCTATCTCCTTAGCTTCCAGCAAATCTTGTACTTTGTTTCTTAAAGCCCAACAGTCATTTGTATCGTGGCCTGGACTCTCATAATGGTAGGCGCACCGCGCGTTAGGACTGTATCTAGGAGAAGTAGTGTTTGGATTCTTGGGAGCCTCTCTCAAGGTCTCCAAGTTGGATTTGAGCAGGTGAGGCAGAACTTCAGCCAAAGTCATATTGATGCGGGTAAACTGCCGTTGTGGTCTCTCCACCCTTTGTTGATTGTTTTGTTATGGAGAAACTGCGGGTCTTGGCATCACTACAACATTTACCGTTTGACGGTGTTCAGATATGTTTTGGCCCCTCGGGCTATAGACTGCACTAGCTTCCTTCTTACCGGTGAAAGGCTTATTTGTTGAACTTGACGAAGCATCCTTCTGAATTTTACCACTTCGAATGCCAGCCTCCACTCTTTCTCCAGTCAAAATCAACTCAGTGAAACCAGATGACGAGCTGCCGATCAAGTGATTGAAAAAAAGACCAGATAGCGTCCCTAGAAACATGTCAACCAACTCCCTATAAGACAAAGGGGGATGGACTCTTCCAGCCAAGTCTCTCCATTTTTGAGCATAGTCCTTAAACCTTCACCTGCACCTATGGACATACCCTGGAGCTGAGTACGAGTGAGAGCAAGGTCGGCATTATACTGATACTGCTTGTAGAAAGCAGCAGCAAGATCTTCCCAATTTTGGACACTGGATCCTTCCAACTGGTAGAACCATTCAAGCTGAGTCCCTAATAGACTATCTTGAAAGAAATGCACCCACAAATTATTATCAGCAGTGTGGGGTTGGATTTTCCTGACATACGAGCGGAGATGGAGTTTTGGACAGGATACTCCATCATACTTAGCAAAAACCGAAGCTTTGAACTTATGAGGGATCACCACTCCCGATACCAGTCCCAATTCTCCAAAATCCAAACCAAGTATTTTTTGAATCTCCATAGCGCTAAGACGGTCTTCTAACTTCTTGTACCTATCCTCAGCAGGAGGATATTGCTCATCATCGTAATCAGTATCGTTGTCAGAAACTGCAGGACTAGGGTCCTTTGCCCTTTCTTGTTTCTCCCCGTCCTTGGATGAGGAGGTCAGATCAGCTGGTTGTCTCAACCTTTCTCCGAATCTTCTACCCATGTTCAGAATTCTGACCTTCTTCTTCTTCTTCTTCTTCTCTTTCAAAATAAGGGTCTTCAGATCCTCTTGCCCTTTAGCCAGACTTATGAACATCTGTTGGAATTGGGAGTTTTGTGCCTGAAGATCTTTGATGGCTTGATCTGAAGAAATTTCTGCTGTAATAAACAGCGAAGAAGATGAGAAACCTGTAAGGGTACCTGTAATGATGTGCATGATAATGGGATGCGCATGTAATGATTTCAAAGACTATGGGAGATTTAAATTTGTAAACCAAAAATAAACAAAACTTTATTAGCTTAACTTTGAAAGGTTCAACAATGCCTTTAAGGTGTTACAAAGAAGTAAATAAAACAAAATCTAAAACTAGAAAAAGCAAAATCAAAAGTCCCATGGTCGCTTCCTCTTTGTGCTGATATAGTCATTGATCACTCTTTCTTCCTCGAGCTGCCTGGTGAGCTTCAAAATCTTCCTTTCTTGCTCATGGTATTGTTCCCGGTAAGTATCTCGCTCATTCTTCAGCTGAATCCAAGACCTCTGCAACTCCCCAGGATCAGTGGGCATGTAAGGATAGAGAACCGTGTAAGGAATGCCTTCTTCATTAGTGGGCTCCACAATCACTGGTCATACGGCCTCATAGGGCATCCCAAGCTTCTGGGCACGAGCTCGGGCCCATTGGAGGTAAGGCTGCATAGGAAGGGAAGTCTTTGGTCCCAACTCTTGGGGGTCAGATCTGTTCACCATGCCCCAAGCTCGTATAAACCTCCGGCGATGCTCCTTAACATCCTCCTTATAGTCAAATACAATGTCCTCAAGAAGTAACTCATGGGGACCATCTCTTCGAGCACGACCAAATTGTCGCAATGCTAGGCAAGGATTGTAAGTTATGCCTCCTCTGATTCCAAGCAATGGGACATTAGGGTATCCCCCACAACGGTCAATAACAGCGGTGTCTTCCATATCCTGGGAACACCAAAGAATATCTGTATGAGCAAGTGACATTATTCTGTAAGACCAACCCAAACCTTCTTCGTTCTTCAGCACATACTTAGGGAGGTGAGAAATAAACCACCTCGATAGCAACGACATGCAACACATGAGAGTCCCTCTTCTCCTCATAGTACGAGTATGGAGAGCATGCAAGATATCTCCAAGCAAGGTAGGCACAGGGTTGTGAGAAAGGAAAATCTTGACAGCATTCACATCTACAAAGGAGTCTGGGTTAGGGAAGAGAACCAAACCATAGGTTAGAAGAGCCAAGACATCTTCAAAAGCCTGAAAATCCAAATCATCCCAGAATATTTGAGCCTGGTCTATCAGAAATTTGGCTAGAAAACCTTCGACCCCGCTTCGTGTTTCCCAATTGGATACTACATCAACCTGTTTTAAATGCAGAGTCGAGGCAATGTCTTCTGGTCTAAGAACTTATTCCATACCTGTGAAGGGTACCTGTTCAAGGATGGATATGCCCAATAGATGAGAGAACTCTTCCAAGGTGGGTACTAGCTGGTAATCTGGAAAGGTGAAGTAATGATGCACGGGATCGAAGAACTGAAATAGTACGCTCATCACCTATTCATCAAGGTTTGAAGTAACCAGACTGAGAAGCTGACTGTGTCTCTTAATGAACATAGAAGTCTCGGAAACTCTTGAGGCCAGCTCTTTAAGTTGGGCAGGTATCTGCACAAAGTTGACTCAGATGGTATTTCTACGCACGAAAGACATGATCTGCAAAACAGAACAAAGATAATTTCCCTTGGTCTTTGAAATGGTTAGTGTAATGAAGCACGAATGCCATGTTATGATGCATGATGTCATGATAAACCACATGTATAGCAAACAACAGGTATTGCAAACACAGTCAAATCACATAAAACCCTTAGGTTTAAGGCTTACATGAGGTCAAAGGTAATACCCTCTTGAAGTTAAGTTGGTTCAAACCTGTCCTAGAAAAGTAACCGGGTTCTAGAGGATCTCAATATCACTGACCATCCTCCATCGGTCATGGTTTCAGCTTACTCAATCTTTTCTTGCGGCCGGAACTATCTCGAGAGTATGGTCTCAATGAGTGTAGCATCGAGTATCAACCAGTTCTCAGCTTTACATCGAGGCCGGCTATCTCACTACTTTCTAATGGCCAAGTTGGGATATTAAAGGTTCTAAGGTCAATTGATGCTTAACGACACCACGTAGCGGCCCCGTATTCTCCTCGTTTCTCCACAAGGGATACCGGTACCAACCAATGTGCCACATCAACGTAGCTACTGCTTCAACCGTATCGGTCTACGCTGTACAGTTCCCTCACAATCTATTGCTACTTACCTAAAAGGTATCCTCAGATCCGGGTTAGGATCTATAGTAACCCCAAACAAAACCCTTAAAAGTAAAGCAAACAAAGCAATCAAGAGAAGCAAATATGATGAACTAGATCCTAAGGTATACCCCACTTATATTCCCCAGCAGAGTCGTCAGTTCTGTAATACGGTGGCAGAACCGACTGTTTTTACTGGTTTGCGTTTTGCGTCTTTTGTTTGCAAAATGTCGCGGTAAGCAAGAGTCGTTACCGACTTTTATTTTATCCAACCAGGAAAAGGAAAAAGAACAGAAAAAACATTTTTCGAGATGTTTCTGAGTACGGGAGGTAGATTATAGAAAGGGAAGGTGTTAGCACCCTTTCTATCCATGGTTTTCCATGGGCTCTTAGGTACTTGCTCATCTTTTTAAAATTGCTTATGTATGTGCTTTGTTTTGAAAAGTTTGACTTCGTGATAACCCTTGTATCAGTTCTCAAAGGTGTGACAAAGTTGTTTTGCAAATTGTTTTGAAATGTGTAAGTGCGAAAAAACTTTGATTTGAGAAAGTACCTACTAGCATCTACCTACTCGAGAAAAGATCGTTTCTATTCTTGTTTCCTTTAGACAGTGCTATCCTACTATTGAGAAATAGGTAGCACCGTTGTTGGAGTTGTAAGGGTCAATTCGAAAGGGACGTACAATCACTAAAGCAATGTTAGGACACCTTAGTAATAACCCTAGAGTCTTAAGATCATATTCGGGGCAACATTTTCGAGGCAACATTTGACCTTTTTAGATAGGAGGGCAACCACTAACATACCCTATGCTTAATGACCGTTTACCGAAGGCAACTGAAGTGAGAGTATACCCTAAGAGTGATATGCGCGAGTGATCTGTTTTCAATTATTTATCTTTGCACATTAGGGTTTTCTAATTGTATTAAATTTGTCATGCATTCTTGTCATACAATCCTATTAGCATACATCTAAACAGTCAAATATTTGCAGGAATTAAAATGCGAGAAAGTAAATCTACGCTATTACAAGGCTTCGGGGAGGGGGATTAATTACATAGCCAAAAACTCCGGGAAAAGCGACGAGTAAAAAGTCCTAGATTAAACTATTACAACCCATGAACAGTTACAAAAATATTGGCAAAAATAAATAACACGCGCGCGATGAATCGAATACGAGACAACTAGGGCTTTGACCCTTGCCTAAACCTAATTGCGATTGATTAAAAATGTTTTTGTCATGTTTTTTTATTTAAGAAAATAGAGAAATCATTTAATTAAAAAGAAATCCTAATTCTAATTGATTTTAAATTAAGAAAAATAAATTAATTTATTCTAAAACCTATTTTTGTATTTTTATTTATTTGAGAAAAAAGAGCAAAATAAAATTAAATCAAAAGTTTTAACCTAATTTCTATTTTGATTTTATTTATGAAAATAAACTACAATTTTCCTAAGTTACACTAAATTAAATTAATTTTGATAATAATAAAAAAACTAATCCAATTTTTTTTTGTGGATTATTGATTTTATGATTTTATGGAAAATAAAATAATTTTTGAATTAAAATAAATAAAGGAAATTAAAAGAATAAAAGATAAGAAATAAAAAAAGAAGTAAATGGGCCCGGTGGTATTTGCTAAAAGGGGGGTGCCAACTGAATTTCTGGGCCCAAGGTTGATGGCCCGCTTTGACTTTGCTGGATCTGGTGTGTGGGTTGACTTGAGGCGCATGATAGTCCTCCAAGGGTGGCACGTTGGTCTGGGCCAGAGATGTGTTTGATGACCAGATGTTGAGGGTACATGGTGGACGTACACTAATGCAACGCGCTTGATCACCCGCTGAAAAACAATATGGAACAAATATGGGACCTGGGGATCGAACCCAGGTCCTTATGCCTATTTCTAATGCACGCTTGCCAACTGACCTATTTGACTTGTTTGTATATATAATGAAAACAAAATGTAATATATGAAAAATAATGGTTAATGGAAAAAACGCGCTAAAGTTCAAACTGCCCAACCAGGGAGTGCCACGCATCATCTTCTTCCTCCCAACCGTCGTTTTAGCCCAAGATATTTTTACCTACGGACATTGCGTTGTAGCTACAACCCTGTGTATCTCAAAAATTCTCCACAAGAAAGATAAATGACCATGGCTGGTACCAATTAACTCGTCTCATCCTCACGAGTATCATGGTACCAGAATTAACGTCCAATTTAACCTGTATTGCAAAGCCCTAAAACTAAACAAGAAACCCTAGCCATGGCAGTTTTACATACAGTCATCAAAAACGCAAATGAATTGAATGAGTAGCTTGCAAACTCAATAAGAAACAAGAATATGTAATCAAAACGTGCAAATGATGTATAAATCAATGAAAACGAAAACGAGTTTTTTAGGCTAACCGTGTGACTGCTATGGGTCGATTCTGGGCACGAGGAGGCTCGCAAGGGATTGGAACACATTCCCGAGATGTACAACAATCGATTGGTAATGTTAGGATGGCTTGAGATAGCCTGTAGCTTGGAATTCGATCTGCACTTTTTCTTTGAAATTTTGAAGTTTGTTCAGCCTCTTTCACGACTGCTTAACCTCTCCTCTTGCCTTGGATTCCTTCTGTATATGTAGTGCAACATATTAGGTCAACAAAAACGAATTGAATCTTGGCCATTATGAAGATTTGATTTGGTCTTTCATGGCATATGATATCTTTCCAAATTTGCTTCAATCCAATCTTTTTCCACCCAAATCAATCTTGCACGAATTGGTTGTCTTACTAGCTGTACATAGACTCTAAAGATGCACAAAAAATCCAAGATTTGATTTGATTTTATTATTTTACCATTTAGTTTGATTTATTTTGATTTAAATGAATAAAAAATCAAAATAAATGATAAAAGTAATAAAATAAAAGGTGGAAAAGCTTAGGGGTAGTGGGTCCTATTAGAAACATGTTTCAAACAAGAAAACATGGGCCCCTTTGGAAAAAATGCAAATTTGATCAATGTTGACTTTTGGCAATTTTGCAAAAAGGGTCAACTTGGCAAATGCATAACTCTCTCAATTTTGACCATAGAAAGGTGTTCTTTGACTTTTTAGAAAGCTTAGGATGTCCCCTAAGCAACCTTTTTGGTATCATCTCAATTTAGTCTTCCATGTTCATGTATGAAGCTTTGGCCTAAAAGGTGTTTTTGTTAACTTTTCAAAATGACCTATAATGTCAAAATTCATATCTTTTTATGGGTACATATTTTGAACTTGGTAGATGAAGATGAATTGTAGGGAATTTCATCCTATTCAAAATGAGCTTTGGATGGGTCATTTCTGATAAAGTATGAGAAAGTTATGCTTGGTCAAAGTTGAGTTGACTTTTCCTATAAAACCCTAATTTAGCAACTTTTGGGTTTTGATGCATTGTGAGCAATCCTTCATGAATCATGATCAACCCTTGATCAAATGATTAATTTTACTTCAAAATGAAGATGTTGACCAAAAATCTTAAAGTTTGACTGTATGTGGGCCACAATTGACTTTTGACCTAGCATAGTCGATTTTCAGGCATTTGAGCAATTGACTGAGCAAACTTCTTCTGCAAGGCTTGAAACTTGACATGGATGATATTGAGAAAATATTAGGACAATGGTGGGAATTTGAGTCCTTTGTGGTTCACATATCCTAGTAAAAAATGAAACCCTAATTTGAGGTATGCTGCCTTAGGAGAGAGCTTGTCTGGTCAACTCTTGGACTTCCTTGAGCAATTTGGGGACCTCACTTGTCATGTATTGAGAAATATGAGAGGGAAAATTTTGGGGTACAACAACCTTCTATTCTCAATGGTAATGCTTCAACAGTCAGGTTATCTCTCACATGTACATCATCCATCTAAATTACATGTGAGGGATCCAAAATGTACTTTCTCAACTGAGATACATGAAATACATCATGAAGATTCGCAAGTGGCGTAGGTAAAGTAATCTGATAGGCTACCTCACCTATCTTCTCAGATATCTGATATGGACCAACAAAGTGCGACGTAAGCTTCCTTGATTTCAGATCCCTACCAACACCTGTTACCGGAGTAACTCTCAAAAACACATGATCATCTTTCTGAAATTCCAAGGCCTTCCTTCTCTTATCATGATAGATTTTATGATGACTCTGAGAAGCCTTCATCCTCTCTTGGATCATCTTAATCTTCTTAGTTGTTTCTTGTACAATCTCGGGTCCGAGTACAACACTCTCGCCCGACTCATACCAACACAATGGAGTTCTATACCTCCTACCATACAATGCTTCGTACGGTGCCGTTTCACTACCTGAATGGAAACTATTATTGTATGTAAGTTCAATCAACGGTAAGTGACTATCCCAAGATGCTCCTTGTTCTAGCATATAAGCCCTCAGCAAATCCTCCAAAGACTGGATAGTCATCTCTGTTTGACCATTCGTCTGCGGATGATATACGAAACTCAACTTCAACTTGGTACTGAAAGCATTCTGCAAACCTGTCCAGAATTTCGATGTAAACCCCGGGTCTCTATCTGACACAATACTCGAAGGTATCCCATGCAACTTTACAATCTCATCAACATACATCTTAGCCAGCTTTTCTATAGGATGATTGATCTTCATCGGCAAGAAATGAGCTGACTTAGTCAACATATCCACTATTACCCAAATTGAATCATCACCTCTAGTAGTCTTCGGTATCCCCGACACGAAATCCATAGAAACACTGTCCCATTTTCACTATGGAATATTCAAAGGTTGCATAAGACCTGTAGGCTTCTGATGTTCAATCTTCGACTTCTGGAAAGTCAAGAAAGCATACACAAACTTAGCAATTTCTTTCTTCATACCTGGCCACCAAAACATTTTCTTTAAATCCTGATACATTTTTGTAGCGCCTGGATGAATACTCAAATCGCTTTGATGCCCTTCCTCAAGAATGCTCTTCTTAAGTTCTTAAATATCAAGAACACATACTCTATCACCAAGTCTCAACACACCATTCTCATCCACTCGGAATTCACCTTTGTTGCCTTGGTTAATCAACGTTAGTCGATCCACCAAACTCAAATCAGACTTTTGACCTTCTCGGATCTCTTCAAGAATTCCACTAGTCAGTTTCAACCTTCCCATCTTCACATTGTTGGATGTCTCTTTGTATACCAAGCTCATATCTCTAAATTGTTCGAACATCTCTAACTCTCGAACCATAAGCATTGACATATGTAAATATTTCCTACTCAAAGCATCAGCTACTACATTTGCTTTACCAGGATGGTAACTCAAATCAAAATCATAATCCTTCAATAATTCGAGTCATCTTATTTGCCTCATGTTTAACTCATTCTGATCAAATAAGTATTTTAAACTCTTATGATCACTGAACACTTCAAATTTAGATTCTAAAAGATAATGTCTCCAAATTTTTAGCACGAACACCACAACCGCCAATTTTAAGTCATGCGTAGGATAGTTCCTCTCATGAACCTTTAACTGTCTAGAAGAAAAAGCAACAACTTGTCCGTTTTGCATTAGCACAACACCAAGACCCATATTAGAAGCATCACAATAAACTACAAAGGATTCATTTGGATTTGGAAAAATCAACACCGGAGCATTCGTCAGCCTCTTTTTCAGCTTAACGAAACTTCCTTCACATGCAACATCCCATACATAAGCTTGACCCTTTCGAGTCAACTGAGTCAATGGTAATTCCAATTTAGAAAATCCCTCAATGAATCTTTGGTAGTAACCTACTAAACCAAGAAAACATCTAATCTCAGTTACAGACTTCGGAGTCTCCCATTGTAACACTGCATCAACTTTAGAAGGATCTACCGCAATTCCACCACTAGAAATCACATGGCCAAGGAAACTCACTTCCTTCAACCAAAATTCACACTTTGACAGTTTCACATATAATTCCTTCTCTTTCAATATTTGCAATACAATTTGCAAACGCTCATCATGTTCTTCTTCTGAATTTGAATAAATCAAAATGTCGTCGATGAAGACCACCACAAACTTGTCCAAGTACCTCTGAAAGATACAGTTCATGTATTCCATTAAAACTCCTGGCGCATTTGATACACCAAACGACATCACAATATAACCTGACCTCGAGTCGATCTTACTAAAGACACTCGCACCCACCAACTGATCCATCAAATCATCAACCCTTGTAAGTGGATACTTATTTTTAATAGTTACTTTATTCAATTGACTGTGGTCTACGCATAACCTCATACTATCGTCTTTCTTCTTAACCAACAACACGAGAGCACCCAACAAAGAGACGCTCAGACTGATAAACTTCTTCTCTAACAATTCTTCTAATTGTTTCTTTAATTCATTCAACTCTAAAGCTGACATCCTATAAAGAGCCATTGACATTGGACTTGTACCTGGTATTAAGTCCACAGCAAATTCAACTTCTCGCTCTGGAGGCAATTCACCAATGTCGTTCGGAAATACTTTTGGAAATTCACAAACAATAGGTAACTCCACACTTGCAGTTTCACGATCAACTTGTAACAACGCGAACATCACAGACATCAAAGCTTCATCTACCAAAAGCTCATCTACTTGCTTAGCAGATAAAAGCATTAGCTATCCACTATCACCAAAATTGGGAAATCTTACCGTCTTATTATAACAGTTGATATGAACATAATTGAATTCCAACCAGTTCATTCTAAGAATAACATCAATTTGGTGTAAGGGTAGACACACCAAACCCATCACAAAATTCTTACCATAGATAGATAAAGAACATTTCAAACAAACAAAAGTAGTAGTAATGGAACCTTTACCCAGAAGCTCCACTACCATTTCCCCATTCATATCAGACAATTTTAATTCCAACATAGTAGCACAGTCAAGCAAAATATACGAATGAGTAGCACTAGTATCTATAATATCAATTAACTCAATACTGTTAATAAAATCAGTACCTCTAATTAAATTGTCCTTCTTGTGACCCTCAGCACCATTCAAAGCAAACACTCTACCACTAGTAGGAGCAGCTACAACTTTCTTGGGTTTCCAACACTGAGTACTGATGTGACCATGCTCACCATAATTGAAATAAGTCGGACCTTCATTCTTGCACTCAGTATTGCGATGACAAACCTTGCCACACTTGTAACATATTATCACTTTATTGGTACAAGCATTAGCATGGTGGCCTGCTTCGTTACACTGGTATCACTTCATAGAAACGAGAGCTCCTCTCCCACTTGGCTTCTTCTCCTCATAAGCTCTCTGCTTCCCCTTATCAGCTGGAGCAGCATACGGCTTACCATAATCTTCTCATTATAATTCTTATAATAAGAAGCTTTTTCCCTACTATCTTGATAAAAAATACTACACTTATTCACCAGCTCAGGAAACTGGCGTATCTGCAGATACCCAATACCCTGCTTGATCTCTGGACGCAGTCCATTCTCAAACTTAATGCTCTTTGACACCTCAACTGTTGGAATGTTATAGTGCAGACAAAATTTCACTAGCTCCTGAAATCTCGCCGCATACTCAGCAATTGTCGAATTTCCTTGCCCTAGCTCAAGGAATTCGATTTCCTTCTTACCACACACATCTTCTGGAAAGTACTTATCTATAAAAGCAGCTCTGAACATAGTCCAAGTAATCTTTGTGCCAAGAATATCCATACTCTAGAGCGTATTGTTCCACTAGTCCTCAGCTTCTTCTTCCAACAAGTGAATACTGAACTACACCTTCTAATGTTCCGTACAGATCACCACTCGAAAAATCTTTTCAATACTCTTCAGCCATGCCTATGCACCATCAGCATCGTGCCTGTCCTTGTAGATAGGAGGATTGTTCTTCTGGAATCTTCCCCAAGCACGAGTCTCATCATTATTCCCTCCATTCTGGTTCTGTTGTCCATGCTGGTTCTACATTGCCTGAGCCATGGCTTCCAAAGCATTAGCAATCGCGTTATCATTTCTTCCTCTAGCCATAACTCCGCGTATAGGCAACCAACATTAGAACCATCAACACATCGATAGTATTTGATACTAATTGATTAACAAGGAATAGACCTCATATAAATCCTGGCCGGATGAACTTACCTTCTCTGATACCACTAATGTAACACCCTTCTAAACCCCACAGGATATTCATAATTATTTAAAATAATATCATAGTAATACAACAAAGGGGCGTCACGTTTTATTCGTAAATAATCATACGTGTTAGTCTTACTCCATAACACAGGTTTTCAAAATTATTCATGACATATCCATTATCAAGGTTTCACATACTTGCAGCGGAATCATAGTTCAAACAAGTTCATTAAAACACTTCATAGTGCCCCATGATTCATGGTTCACAATTCAACATAATTTAAACTCCATGGAAGCAATTTAAATGTCATGACAAGACAAGAACAAAATAGTTATCAAAACAAAGCATTCCCGTTCCCGATGTTACATATCAGAGCAAGACCTTCTAGACTCAACGGAAATAAAACACATGCTCCAAGCTATTCTTCTAATCCTTTAGGGACTACTCCTGATTACCTGCACGTTACCCACGTAGAGGCAACATTCAAGCAGAAAGGGTGAGTTCATCACAATCATTATATTAGATATAAGCAATAGACATAGCAGAATAAACCAGAAGTATCACAACATAAACTCGACATTGTTATTATGATACGGTGGGAGAACTGACTTGGTTGTTTTGCGTTTGATCGCAAATGTTGGGATAGCAAGATTCACCATCGACTTTTCTTTTATCCAAATGGAAAGGTTGAAAAGAATAGGAAATACATTTGAGATGTTTTCTTGAGTTCGGGGGGTAGATTATGAAAAGGAAAGGTATTAGCACCCTTTTCATCCGTAGTCATCTACAGACTCTTAGTTGCTTGCTAGATCACTTGCTTTTGTTTGAAATTGTGCTTTGTGTGGTTTTTTGAAAGTATTTTGAAAAGGCGCCATCGTTTAGGCAAACTTTGTAATGATTCTCGTTCGTAAGAATGTATACAAAGTGTTGATCTTTTGCAAATGTTTCAAGTTTGAAAGGTGTTTTGAAAGTGTTGGTGTTTGTTTTGAAAATAGCAAGGATGTTTTTGGTTTGAAAATGAGCAAGCAACTAGGAACATTCTACCTACTCAAAAGTCTTTCATGTTTATTTCCTCTTTCCTTTGACATTGTTATCTTACCATTGATTTGGTAAGAAACCCTATCTTTGGATGTAAAGGGACGGGCATGGGTCATCGTATAGCCATGATTAGCAATGGTTTAAGATATCTTAGCATTTTTTAAGGGACTAAGATCATTTTTGAAAGGCAACTTTGATAGCGTCATCAAGGGACTATGATCTTGTATTTTGATTTGTTTTTGCTAAGATACCCCACATGCATAACATGGCCATTTTTCATAAGGAAACAAAGTGGATTTACCCTAAGGGTGTAAGTGTGCAAGTGTGTTTGATTTACATGCATTGTTTTGTCTTTGAATTAGGGTTTGCTAATTTGTTGATTTTAATCTTTCCATACAAACCCTAATTTACTAGCATTTATATAAAGCATTAAATTGCGGAAAATAAAAATACTATGATATTACATCAATAGGGGAGGGGGTGTACAAATTTACAAATGGGGATTTTGCAAGAAAATTAAATCTAATTAACTATTACAACCATATTGAATATTATACAAAATTGAAAATAAAAATGCAAGAATGTAAATGGAAAAGGAAATGATTTTGTTTGGTTTTCTATGAAAGGGTTTTAACCTAAACCTAATTAAGAAAAATGATTAATGAAAATTAAATGAAATTAACTTAAACTAAATAAGAAAAGAAATTAACTAAAAACAGGATTTTTTTAGGATTTTACTTATGAAAAGGTTTTAAATAAATAATAATAATACGAAAATTATTTAATTAAAAGAAAACCTAAGTTCTAAGTTAATTTTAATTGTAAGAAAATAATATAATAGTTAAACATAAACCTAAATATTAATTATTAAGAAAGAAATTAATTTATTAAGAAAATGTTTTTGTTCTTTTAGTTTTATAAAACAAATAAACTAAATAAGTGTAAAAATAATAAATAAAATATTTTTTGGATTTTTATTAATAACAGTAAAAATATATTAATAATAATAATAATAAAGGAAAGTGAAATAAGCTAAAAAATAAAAATAAAATAAAATAAGAAATAAATGAACAGGGGGGTGCTGAAACAGGGCCAGGGGTTAGAAAGTTAGCAAAAAAGAAGGCCCAATGTTGGGGTCCAGGCGCTGCAAACAAAAAGGAAAAAAAGTGTAAAAGTGTGAAAAAGAACAAAAGGCAGCGCGCTAGGTGTTGAACCCGCGCCCTCTTGGTTACCAGCGTGCTGCCTTACCACTGGGGTGACTATACATTTGTTTACTTATATCAAACCATAAATATATATTACAAATCAAGTCCATGGCCTGAACTTCATCTTTAACATCACGCCCAACCAAAGTACCTGTAATGTCTTCATCACTCAACAAAAATGGAAAGTACAAATATGAAAGTTGTGGTATTTATTCCCATGAATCTAACCATATAAATAACTAAAGCTAAAAGTCAAAGATGAGTGAGAATTTGTATAGCCTTAATTTAAAACCTAAAAATTTCAGAAACTTCAACTCTAAAATTCTCTAAACACAGGCTATATAAATGCAAACTATGGATATGTACAGCTTCATGGCAACGGTATCTACATTTTATCTTTGAAAATGAAAGCTTAACAATGCCTATATGAATAGTTCAAAATTCAGAAAACTTACCTTGCAAGAGGGTATCGTGTTTTGAGTTTAAGCAGCTTTCAATGAGTTCTAGTGATTGGGTTAGCTTTCTCAAGTTCACGGGAAGCTAATGTGATGCTTGGCTTGAGCTAAAAGTGGCTGAGGAGTTCTGGAGAAGTCCACTTACAATGCTCAGTTTTTGAGTTTGAACAATGGTGGAAATGGAGTTACAGAACTGTAACAGGTATTGGAATTAGTTATGAATGATGTTTAGGAACTTTTAGAATGGTTTGGAGAGGAAACACACGAGTAACTTGAGAGATGGGAGTGTAAGGTTAGTTTCTGCACAAAAATGGAGTTTTGTGTGCAATATGAGTTTGTATGAGTTTTAGTGATTTTAAGGGCTTGTGTATTCGTGTGTTATCTTGCAAATAGTATCTCTACTTATAAGCAAAAGGTTTTGTATGCTACAACAAGTCAGAATTTGAATTTACATGTTTAAGCTCAACATGTGCTTTTCTTGACAAAACAAGTTTCCATGCCTTTGTACTTGCTATTGTAGAGTGGTTGGACTTTTAACAAGATTTATTTTGACTTTGTGGATGGAGTGTACTTAAAGAGAACAAGTTAGGAGCTCAAGAAGCTCACTTTGTGCATAAAGCTTGCTTTACAAGAATGGAAATGGTGACTTTCTCCCTAAAATGGCAAAATGCTTTGGACAATGCTTGAATAAATTGGACAATTGATCAATCAGTTGTTTAAAAATTAAAATAAGGAGTGACAAACAAGTTTGAGGCCTGCAAAGTGAAGATTATGCAGTATGGCTATAGATTTGTTTCATGTTGCATCATAAATTTTGCCTTGCAAAACAACTTGAAACCCTAACTTCTTGCCTTCGATTCTCCTTGCTCAAGAATTATCTCAAGGAGTTCTTAGACATTTTAGAAATCTTGTAATGTTATATACAACCAATATTTGAATCAATTTTGCAAAATCCAATTGAACTATATGAAACTTGGCCCAGAAGTTAGGTCAAAATCCTGACCAAAAATGCTCAAAATTTCACTAAGTGTTTTAGTTTCCTGACCATGATTTCATGGATTAATAACTTGAAATCCAAGCATTTATAGGAGGAGTTGTGTAAAGAAAAGCTTTAGATCTCATTTAGATCTACAACTTTCATGTTGAAAGTTTCCTTTGAATCATCTTGCATCATGGTGAAAATTTTGCTCAAAGTTGTGAAAAAATATGAAGTTTTCAACACTTAGAAAAATTTCTAGGTTTGGAAACTTTGACTTTTCAAAATGAAATCTTGACTTTTTGATTTCTTTATGAACAAGTTTCGTATTTTTACATGTTTTGATGAATTGTGATCTTTGACACTTGATTTTGATGAAAAAGTCAAAGTTTGACTTTTCAGTGTACAATTGACTTTTGATCAGTTAACTGAAAATAAACTATCAATCAAATGACCTTGAGCAATGTTTTGAGTCATGCCATTAGGTCAAAATGATTCATTTGAAACCTTGAGATGATGTCTCAAACCAATTAACCAATTGCTAGGTCAAAAATCAGAAATTGCCCTTTCTCAGTCAAAACCCTAATTTTGACCATTTTGCCCTTTTGATGATCTGATCAAATTTCTTGAGGAATTTTGGTCCAAACTTGATAAAATGACATATAGGAGTTCACAATGTTGATATGGATAAAAAATTATGAAGTTTGACTATAAATTGACCACAATTGACTTTTTCCCCAATACAGTTGATTTTTAGGTCAACTGATCAATTGACTGAGCAAAAATGTGATCCAAGACTTGAAACTTGACGTGAGAAATCTTGAGGGTCCATAATGATCCACGAAAGTCATATGAGGTATTAAAAGTTCAATTATCCTTGTGCAATCTCAAACCCTAATTTCAACCATTGGTGCTTAGGGAGGTGTCTTGAGCTGATCAACCCTTGTGCAGTCTTGAACCAAATGAGATCTTATGAGAAGATACTTGATAAATGAGAGGGAAATTTTTGGGGTACAACAGCTGCCCCTGTTCAATTTTCTTAAACCTGAAAAGTTAGATTGGCGGATCCGCCATTCGTGACTTGAAGGTGGAAGATGATTGAATACTAGAGTGCCCAGAAATTTGCACTCGAAGATGGATTGTGAATGGGCTTATAGATGCCATTTGGAGGAATGATGGAGATTTTCCGGATATGGGCTTGTAGATGCCATCCAAGGGTGACTATTGACAGAAAGTGGACTAAGTCTGAACTTGATTTCAACTTGAAACGAATCAGAATAAATCTTTGGAGCGATTTATCTGAAACTAGCAGAAGTCTTGTATATTGTTTGACTGGGAAGAATCAGAATAAATCTTGGAGAAATTTATCTGAACCAAAAATGTTCATTTGGAAAGTATCAGGATGAACCGTTGAGAGGTTTAAACTGAACCAAAAAGGGTTTTGCATATTCTTTCACTGGAGAGAATCAGAGTAAATCTTTGAGCGATTTATCTGAACCAGAGAAAGTGCCTACTAAGAAAGAATCAGAATAAATCATTGAGAGATCTAAACTGAACCGGTAGGGATCTGGAGAAGAATCATAATAAATCAGTGAGAGATTTATCTGAACCAGAGAAAGTGTCTGCTGGAAAGAATCAGAACAAACCGTTGAGAGAATTAAACTGAACCGACAGTGATCTGAACCAGAGAAAATGCCTACTAAGAAAGAATCAGAATAAATCATTGAGAGATCTAAACTGAACCGGTAGGGATCTGGAGAAGAATCAGAATAAATTGTTGAGAGATTTATCTGAACCAGAGAAAACATCTGCGAGAAAGAATCAGAATAAACCGTTGAGAGATTTAAACTGAACTAGCAGGGATTTGGAGAAAAATCAGAACAAATCATTGAGAGATTTACTTGAACCAGAGAAAACATCTGCGGGAAAGAATCAGAATAAATCGTTGAGAGATCTAAGCTGAACCGGCAGGGATCGGGAGAAGAATCAGAACAAATCATTGAGAGATTCATCTGAACCAGAGAAGACGTCTGCAGGAAAGAATCAGAATAAACTGTTGAGAGATTTAAACTGAACCGACAGGGGTCTGGAAGAAATATCTATTATGTAGATGGTTGACCAGTCCTTTCTTGGGAATTGATCTGTAATTGACTTGTTTAAAATTTGACGATAATTTTCTATTGATTGATCTTTCCTGAAAAGATGAAAGGTTAGTTGCATGCAATGTCATGATGTATGAAGTTCATGGTATAATGTTGTTTCTCAAAATAAATGAGATCGCGCTGTATGCATTTGTGTTGTCAATGCTATGATGTATGGATGTAATGTATGGACATGTTAATCGCTATGCCGCAGTGTTGCTGGAGTTGGGGAAAATAAATCCCTGAGTACTACTTAGAATGTAAGTCTTCATATTTTGAAGTTGAAATGTTGATGGATGAGTTTCCATTTATAAGAGAAATAAAATCTGTTGTGGAAGGGAAGCGTCGTGCACTGCTTGTGGACCTCGTGAAATCCTGCTGGGGAATCTTGAGAAACCGGGCGACTTTCACTGGGGAATCCTTGGAGCTGTAATCAGAAGTTTTGTTCCGTCGGGAACGTGAGAGCACTTGATACCATTAGGTCTTACACTGGAGATATGTTAGCAATCCTGTAGTGGGATGTTCTGATTTCCGCTCTTGTTGGAAAAAGTACCTGTGGGGGATTTCATGGAATGGTCTAAAGATATTATCCTATTTCTTAAAGACATTAGTGATTATATTTTTATTTTTTGTTCCCCTTTTTTTTGCTCACTTGTAAAAATTGTCACGTTCAAATGCATATGTTTGAAAATAATCATTGGACGTTTTTACAAACAATACACAAATAAAAGAAAAACAGATAGTTTTGCACTTTCAAAGGAATATCTTTGTATTAACTTGAATAAGTATTTTTTGTACAACGAGACGAACAATCTAGTAAGAGAATGTCGTCGTAGAATACGAAAACTGATACAAAGAAAAGATAGTTATGTGAAATAATCCCATGGGGTTCCCATTTTGCTATAGCCTTTATGTCTCTGAGCGTGTCATCCACTTGCTACCTTGTCCAAAGTTGATTGGATTGATTAGACCTGTTTGAGTTTGTCAGTCGATGCTAAAGGTTGTCGGTAAGGTGATCCAACGGGACATATTCATACGCTTTAATTCCCCAACTTTTTCCTGGACCGCCCTTTCGGGTTTTCAGTCCACCGGGATACCCTTTTTTGCCCAAGCCGCCCTTTCGGGTTTTCAGCTTACCGGGTGTACATATTTTTTGTATTTTATCCCTAATTTTTGCCTAGGTCAGTCGACCTAGTGGGTCTTTATTCATACGTAGTATCTTTTGACTATGTCCGCGTTTACAGGGTGTGGAAGGTCGTCGCCATCCATAGTGGTTAATATCATTGCTCCACCAGAGAATATGCTTTTGATCACAAATAGTCCCTTGTATGTAGGAGTCCATTTTCCCATGGGATCATCTTGTGGCAATAGGATACACTTGATTACCAAATCACCAACCTGATATACCTGACGTCTGACCTTCTTGTTAAAAGCTTTGATCATACGTTTTTTGTACATCTGACCATGATAGACAGTCGTAAGCCTTTTCTCATCAATCAAATTCAACTGGTCAAGTCGAGTTTGAATCCATTCATCTTTATTCAGCCCTGCATCCTTTATGATTCTCAGAGAAGGTATTTAGACTTCAATTGGTAGGACGACTTCCATACTGTATACCAAAGAGAAAGGAGTTTCCCCTATTGATGTGCGCGCCGTGGTACGGTAACCGTGGAGAGTAAATGGTAACAACTCATGCCAGTCCTTATAGGTCACTGTCATTTTTTGTATGATCTTCTTGATGTTCTTATTTGCGGCTTCGACATCACCATTCATCTTTGGCCGGTAAGGAGAAGAATTATGGTGCTGGATCTTGAATTGCGCGCATAGTGCGGTGATTATAGTATTGTTGAGATTCGTACCATTGTCTGTGATGATTCTCTCTGGGATACCGTACTAATAGATGAGATTTTGTTTGATGAATCGGGCCACAACATTCTTGGTAACAGAAGCGAAAAAAGCTGCCTCAACCCACTTCGTGAAGTAGTCAATGGCGACCAAGATGAAACCGTGTCCATTAGAAGTTGTAGGTTTGACTTCTCCAATCATGTTGATGCCCCACATAGCGAATGGCCAGGGAACAATCAGGACATTTAGAGGAACTGGAGGAACATGTACTTTGTCAGCATAGATCTGACACTTGTGACAAATTCGTGAATGCTGATGGCAATCTGCTTCCATAGTAGACCAGTAGTACCCCGCCCGTAGGATCTTTTTAGCCATCGTATGCCCACTAGAATGGGTGCTAAAAGTGCCTTCATGTAGATCAGCCATAATCTTGTCTGCCTCAACCTTGTCTACACAATGAAGCAAAGTAGAGTCGTGGTTGCGCTTGTAGAGAACGTTATTACTGAGGAAGAACTTAGCAGAGAATCTTCTCAAGAACTTCTTATCATTGACTAAAGCTCCCTCCAGATACTCTTGGGCTTCGAGATACCTCTTAACTTCATGGAACCAAGGCTTGTCCACTACCTCTTCAGTATCGATCTCATGACAGTAAGCTGGTTCATCCATCCGCTCAATGGTGATCTGGGGAGCCTCGTTACCCTACTTGAGTTTAAACATGGATGACATAGTGGCTAGCGCCTCCGCTAGTTGATTTTCCTCTCGTGGAAAATGCTCAAAGGTAATTTCCTCAAAATGTGGGATTAATGTCAACACATGTTCCTTGTAGGGGATGAGATTAGGGTGCTCTGTGTCCCATTCTCATTTGATCTGACTGATGACTAAGGCTGAATCTCCAAATACACTTAAGGATTTGATTCCCAAATCTATGGCAGCTTTGAGACCAAAATTATACGCTTCGTATTCCGCCATATTATTGGTACAGTTGAAATAAAGTCTTGCAGTGAAGGGAGTATGACATCCTTTAGGGGATATGATTATAGCACCTATGCCATTGCCGAGTGCGTTGGAGGCTCCGTCGAAAACCAAGGTCCATCGGGATCCTTGTTCAGGTTCGTCATATGGTCTGAATTCTTCACAATCATTTACCATCATGATGTCTTTATCTGGGAACTCGAATTTCATGGACTAGTAGTCACCCACAGACTGATGAGCAAGGTGATCGGCTAGCACATTGCCCTTTATTGCTTTTTGGGTAGTGTACTGAATGTCGTATTTAGTTAGGATAATCTGCCATCTTGATATTCTCCCAGAGAGGGCAGGCTTCTCGAATATGTATTTAATTGGATCTATCTTGGATATCAACAAGGTAGTATGGGTCAACATATATTGTCTTAGCCGACGAGCAGCCCATGCTAGAGCACATCAAGTTTTCTCGAGTAGTGAATATCTGGTTTCACAGTCGGTAAACTTTTTGCTCAGGTAGTATATTGCATGCTCTTTTTGGCCAGACTCGTCATGCTGCCCAGCACACACCCCATTGAATTTTCTAAGACAGTTAGATACATGATCAAAGGTCTTCCCTCAACTGGTGGCATCAAGACGGGAGGCTCTTGAAGGTATTCTTTAATCTTGTCGAAGGCAGCTTGGCTTTCGTCATTCCATCTGACTACTTGATATTTCTTCAGTAATTTGAGGATTGGTTCACAAGTAGCGGTTAGGTGAGAAATGAATCTGGTGATGTAGTTTAGCCGTCCTAAGGATCCTCTGACTTCCTTCTCAGTGCGAGAAGCGGGTATCTCTTGTATTGCTTTTACCTTTGCAGGGTCCACTCCGATACCTTTACCGTTGATGATGAAGCCTAGGAGTTTACCGGACCTCACTCCAAATGTGCATTTACTCGGGTTCAATCTTAGCTTGTATTTCTTCAGTCTTTCAAATAGTTTCTGCATATGGCCAAGATGTTCCTCTTCAGTTTGAGATATGGCTATCATGTCATCCACGTAGACCTCTATTTCGTGATGGATCATATCATGAAATAGAGATACCGTGGCACACTGATAAGTTGCCCCCGCATTTTTCAACCCGAATGGCATAACTTTGTAACAGAACGTGCCCCACTGTGTGACGAAGGTCGTTTTCTCCATGTCCTCAGGTGTCATTTTGATTTGATTATAGCCTGAGAAACCATCCATGAATGAGAACACTTTATGTTGTACGGTATTGTCAACCAGAATATCGATATGGGGAATCGGGAAATCATCCTTAGGGCTTGCCCTATTCAAATCTCTGTAATCCACACACATGCGTACTTTATCGTCCTTTTTAGGCACTGGAACAACATTGGCGACCCATTGTGGATAGGAGGTGAAAGCTAAGAATCCGGTGTTGAATTATTTCATGACTTCAGTCTTGATCTTCTCTGACATGTCTGGACACATGTGACCGACTTTCTGTTTTACCAGAGGGCAGTCTTCTTTTGTCGGTAGACGATGGACCACGATATCAGTGTTAATTCCTGGCATGTCTTCGTATGACCAAGCAAAGACCTCAACATAGTCATGTAGTAAATGAGTTAAGCACTTCTTGACATTAGGTTCCAGATTGGCTCATACCTTGACTTCTTTCTTGTCCTCTTCGGTATCTAAGTTAACTATGTCAACCGGTTCTTCGTAGGGCTGTATGGTCCTTTCTTCTTGTTGCAGTAACCTGGCTAGTTCCCCTAGAACTTCACAATCTTCCTCACCATCGTCTTCGGCTTGGTAGATCGGATTTTCAAACTCACAAAAGGCCATTGCAGAATTGTTACCCATGGGATCCTGGGCGGATGTGGATCTGAATTTTGATATGTGAGTGTGTGTAAGAGCATAGCTATCTTTGAAAGAATAAAAATGTAGAAAAATAAGAACAAAGAGCGTAAAATTTGAATGCAAAAAGTCCATGATTCATTGATGACATATGAAAATGAAGTATCAACCCTTACAAATGGACCGTTGTGCCTCGGGTAAGACACAAGGTTTTAAAAGTATAAATTGTTTAATTATTACAAGCCCGACAAAAATTTAAAGACAATTACTGTTGGATAAAAGTAATAGGGACAAATTCTTTGGCTTCCCAGTTATTGATTCCCCCGCTGATAGTTGGAAAAATCCATTTTTCCAGGTCATAGCTGTCATCACTATCCTCCACTACGTTGACTCCATGGTTGCTGATCCGCAAAGGTGGTCCCTCGACACGAGCACGACGAACAACTTTCTGCGATCCTGAAGTAAAACCTAAACCAAATTTGTCAGACTTGTAGGGAATATCCGGGAGTTGGCCCCAAATAGTACACCCACCTTCTTCGACTACTGCCTTGGTGTGATGTGGTGGAAGAAATGACTTGAGGTTTTGCGTTTGTGTTTGCAAATATTGCGGTTAGCAAGAGTCGCCACCGACTTTTCTTTTATCCAAAAAAGGAAAGGTAAAAAAGCACAGGAAAAACCTTTGAGATGTTTTCTTGAGTTCGGGGGGTAGATTATGAAAAGGGAAGGTGCTAGCACCCTTTTCATCCATGGTTTTCCATGGGCTCTTAGTTACTTGTTTAGATCACTTGCTTTGCTTTGAAATTGTTTGAAATGGTGCTTTGTGTGGTTTTGAAAGGAGGCCATCGTTTAGGCAATCTTTGTAATGATTCTCGTTCGTAAGAATGTATACAAAGATGTTTGTCTTTTGAAAAATGTTTCAATGTTTTGTAAGATGTTTTGAAATGTGTGTGTGATTGTTTTTGAATATAGCAAGGATTGTTTTGAAATTGATCAAGTAAATAGAAGCTTATCTACCTACTCAAAAGTCTTTCTTATGCATTTTTATTCCTTTGATATTGTTGATTTACCATTGATTTGGTAAACAACCATACCTTTGGATGTTAAACGGGACGGGCGTGGGTCATCGTATGACCATGATAGCAATGTTGCCAAGTATCTTTAGCATTTTGAGGGACCAAGATCATTTGTTTAGGAAACCTTTTGATAGCGTCATCGAGGGACTGTGATCTTATTTTGTTTTGTTTTGCCAAGATACTTCGCGTGCATAACATGGCCATTTTTGTTTTAGGCAACCAAGTGGGTGAAACCCTAAGGGTGCTTGTGTGCAATGTGTGTCATTTTTCATGCTTTTGTCTTGGACTAGGTCATTTCTATTTGTTTGATTTTTGGTCTTATCATGCAAAACCCTAATTTACTACACAAGTATATAAAGCGGTAAATTGCGTAAATGTAAACTAAACTATTACAACAATTATAATGGGAGGGGGGATACAAGTTTTTGAATGGGGATATTGCACAAAATAAACCCTAAAAATACTATTACAACCCAATTGAATATTGTGCAAAATAAATAAATATACAAATATTTAAATATGCAATGCAATGTATTTATGGAAAAAATGTTTTGTATTTGTTTAAGGTGTGAGAAAATAAAATTAATTAACCCTAGAAAATAAGGAAAAATAATATTATTATTTTGAAAGGGGAAAACCCTAATTTTTTATTAAAGAAAATATATGTTCTATTTTAATGTTTTGTTCATTTTTGTACAAGAAAAATAATAAATAATATTATGTATAAATATTAAAAATTAAAATATGTATGAAAATAAATATTTTATGTGTATAAATAATATAATAAAAATGTATGGTATTTTTAAATATACTTACAAATTTTATTTAAGAAAATAAAGTATATTATCCTAATAAACTATTTTTTATGCAAAAAATAATAGAAAAAATAAAATAAAATGCAAAAAATAAAGAAATAATTTTTCATGATTTTTTATGATTCAGAAAAATAAAATAAAGCAATAAATATAAAAATATGCAAGAAATATGAAAAATAAAACAAATAAGTCAGGGGGTGCAAATAGTGGTCAGGGGGGTGTGAATAACAAAAGCAAACAGGCCCAAGGCGCCAAGGCCCATAACATCATCCCTGTCTTCCAGCTTCTTCCCTGCGCACGTTTCTGCCTTCAAACTGTAACATGCTATTGCTTGCATAAAAACAACAACCCATAACATAAAACATGTAGCTTGTAATCTCACGATTCCAATGATATAAAATTTGTAACCTAACTCTCAAAGATCAGAGAGAATTTAATCAGCCCTAAATTGTGACCTAATTATTTCAGCATGTTGAACATTCAAATTCTCTTAGCTCAATTAATATAAATGGAAAGTATGCATATGTACAGCTTCACCAAGATAAGGGCTACATTTTTTCTTCACAAATCGTGGCTTGAGGATGCCTAAATAGAGAGATAGAGATTTGAAAAATACCTCCTTCAGCTGGACTTGGATATGACGATATGGGGACTTTTAGTGAGGCCTGAGGATCGTGTGAGCTTCCTTGAAGTTCCTTCAACCTATTCCAATACCTAGCTTGCTTTGTGGATGGCTAAAACTCTCTATAGAAGTCAAGCTGCAACCTCCAAATTTGAAAATGGCAATGGCTGAAAAAGAGCTCATAGAACCAGGACAAGGGCTTGGATAGCTTTGGTAGGATATATGGAAGGTGTTTGAAGTGTTGAAACAAGAAACGCACGAGCCAAAAATGAAATGGCTAGAGTTTTGCAGCAACTGGATGTTCTTGGCAAAAAAATGAAGTTTCTGAGTTTTAGGGTGTTTTGGATGCTATCCATTCGTGTTAAGCCTTGTAATGACTTGGTATATTTGTATGGAATGATACAAAGTCCAACCTTTATCAGTTGTACAAGTTCTGACCCCTTTTGCCACTTTTCTTGCATTTTAAGAAAAGTGAAAAGACTTGTGCAAAAATGCTTGTACTGCTTGCTTGTGAGCTGATAGAAGTTGGCACACATTGCTTAAGATCTGTGGAGATTGCTTTCCTCAAAGAAACAGGTCCAAGGCTCAAGAATGATAAAGTTGCAAAAGCTTGCCTTTATGAAAATGGCAATGTGCCCTTTATGCTTAAAATGGAAAAAACTCTTGTACAATGCTCCAAAAGCAAAGATAAATCCATTATCCTCTGAGTTAGCATTAAATTATGGAGTGTAAAATGAGTTTAGGACCTGTAATGCAAGGTACAAGCATCCAAGATCAGATTTGCAACTTGATACTTTGTGAAAATGGCATGAACCAAAGTGATAAAATGCCAATTTCTCTTCTTCGATTCTCCCTAACCACAAATGATCTTGGAGAGTTCTTGGAAATTTTGGAAATCTTGCAACATGCTCTATAATCCATATTTGAAATGCATTTTGAGATACCTCTTGGAACTAGGTGAAAAATGTCCATGAAGTTGGGTCAAAAAACTGCCTAAATTAGGGCAAATTTTCACTAAGTTATTTAGTTCATGGACCCCTATTCACAAATTCATAACTTGGGATCCAAGAATCCTTTGGGAAAACTTTGTGAATAAAAGTTGTAGATTTCATGGAGGACTACAACTTTCATGTTGGAATTTTTCTTTGAATCAAATTGCATCATGGTGAAAAAGTGGTGGAAAGTTGGGGAAAAAATAAGAAAATTTCCATACTTAGAAAAATTCTAAGTTATGAATTTTTTCAAATTCAAAAACCCTAATTTGAAATTTTGAGTTTCTTGGTGAACAAGTTTCATATTTTGACATATCTTAATGAATTATGTCCCTTGGCATTTGATTTTGATCAAAAAGTCAAAGTTTGACTTTTCAGTGTACAGTTGACTTTTGATCAGTTGACTGGAAAATTCATCTGTCAATCCAATGAACTTGAGATCTTTTGAACCATGTAATTAGGTCAATATGATGCCATTGAACCATTGAAATCATGTTTGAACCCAATTGGTCATTGGCTAGGTTAAAAATCAGAAATTGCCCTTTCTCAGTCAAAACCCTAATTTTGACCATTTTGCCCTTTTGATGATTTGATCAATTTTTTTGCGGAGTTGTGAGCCAAACTTGATCAAATGGTACATATGAGTCTAAAATGTTGTTGTGGATAAAAATTATGAAGTTTGACTGTAAATTGGCCATGGTTGACTTTTTCCCCAATACAATTGATTTTTAGGTCAACTGTCCAATTGACTGGTCAAAAATGTGGTTCAAGGCTTGAAACTTAGCATGAGCAATATTAGAGGTCCAAAATGAATTATGAAAGTCAGATGAAGCAATGGTGGTCCAAAAATCCTTGTGCAAACTCAAACCCTAATTTTGGGGTATCAGTGCAAGATGAGATGTCCTGAGCTGAGCAAACCCTAATCTTGTCTTGAGTCCAAGAAGTCTTGTGAGGAAAATCTTGATAAATAAGAGGGCAAATTTTAGGGTACAACAGCTGCCCCTTTTCAATCTTCTTGAACCTGAAGAGTTAGATTGGCGAGTTTTCCGTTTGTGACTCGAAGGTAAAAGATGATTGGACACTAGAGTGCCCATAAATTTGCACTCGTCAAAATGTAGTTGAGAGAATGGGCTTAAAGATTCCATTTAGAGAGATGATAGAATCTTGTTGGAGATGGGCTTGTAGATGCCATCCAAGAATGTTTGATGAATTGTAAGTTGTAAGTCAGAAGAATAAGTATCATAATGGTGTATGTGTCTGGAACGTATCTGAACTGTATCTAGAGACTGAAATCTGAATGAGAAACAGAATAACATCCATGTCTGGAGCGTATCTGAACTGTATCTAAGATCTGAATCTGAATGAGTAACAGAATGACTTCTGTGTCTGGAGTGTATCTGAACTGTATCTGATGGTTAAAATCTGAGTAAGTATGAGGATGACATCCATATATGGAGCGTATCTGAACTTGGAATCTGAATAAGGGCCAGAATGGTATCCGCGTCTGGAGCGTATCTGAACCTGAAATCTGAATAAGTGACAGAATGAATCCCGTGTCTGGAGTGTATCTGAATTGTATCTAAATAAGTGACAGAATGACTTCCGTGTCTGGAGTGTATCTGAACTGTATCTGATAGTTGAATCTGAATGAGTAATAGAATAGCATCCGCGTCTGGAGCGTATCTGTACTGTATCATGATTGCATTTTTGTTAAACGATAGCCGTTAATCTTATCCTGAAAAGGGTAAAATGTTAGCTGAAACACAAAGTTATGTTGCATGAAATGTATGATGCAATATATGTGATTTGTCAATGTTTATGATATATGGATGTAATGTATGTGCATGTAAGCATATTTGCTGAGGAAAATAATTCCTTGACTGCTGCCGGGGAAAATAAATCCTTGACTACTGAGGATGAGGAATCCTTGGCGACTGTTGGGGATATAGGGATCCTTCATGTCTTGAAGTTGGAGTATTTGACAAAAATTCTGTTGCGAGCAATGGCGTATACTGCTTGAGTAATCTGCTTGGGGAATCTAGAGAAATTTGATGACTTCCAATGGAGATTACACAATGGGAATCCTTGTTCTGCTGGGGAAAAGAGAAAACTCTGATGACTTCTACGGGGAATTAATAAGGAGAATCTTCATTCCGTTGAGGAGCAATGAAAACTTTGGCGACTTCACTGGGGAATTAAGAATGAGAATCTTTATTCTGTTGAAAAATAAAAACTCTATGGGGAAGAAGGCTTACTGCTGGGGAGTAGGTTCAGGAGTCTGGGTTGTCTACCATTCTACTGGGGAATTATCCTAGGTTGGGGAGAGACAAAAGTTAACTGTTATCTGGTCGATTTTCAGACTTCAAGACAACTTGCTGGGGAATTTAGAGAAATCGGACGGTTTCCGCTGGGGATTGATAGTTAGAAGTTTTGGCTCTGCTGGGGATTTTGGGAGTTTGAAGCTTTAACTCTGATGGGGATTAAGGGTTTGAAATTTGGGTCCGCTGGGGATCTAGATGATGTATCGTAGGGATTGCTCCTGGAATAGCCTAAAGACGTTTTCCTATCCTTTCAACCTATCAGTAATTGATCTTTTCCATTCTGTTTATTTGTAAACAGTAATTATGTTCAAATGCATATGTTCATCAATGAATCATTGGGAGTTTTTGCAAATAAAAACACAAGTGTAAAGAAAAAGGCAAATAGTTTTCTGTACTTTGAAAGAGATATCTTTGTATTTACTTGAATAAGTATTTTGTACAAAGGAGACAAACATCCTAGTAAGAGGATGATGTTATAAAAGTAAGAAAAATTTATACAAAGAAAGATAGCTATGTGTATAAAAATCCCATGGGGTTCCCATTCCGCTATAGCCTTCGTATCTCCAAATATCTTGTCTGTCCGTTGCTTCGTCCGAAGATGATTGGATTGATCAGAACCTTCAGGTTTGTCAGTGAAGAGATTGTCCTTAAAGTGATCCGACGAGACATAGTCATACGCTTTAATTCCCTAACTTTTTCCTGGACCGCCATTTCGGGTTTTCAATCCACCGGGAAACCCTTTTTTGCCCAAGTCACCCTTTCGGTTTTTAACTTGCCGGGTGTACAGATTTTTTTTATTTTATCCCTAATTTTTGCCCGAACCTTTTTGGTTCACCGGGATGCCCTTGTTTTTCCTAGGTGTGTCAACCTAGCGGGTCTTTTATGCGTAGTATCTTTTGACTATGTCTGCGTTCGCAAGGTGTGGCAGGTCGTCGCCGTCCATGGTGGTTAAGATCATTGCCCCACCAGAAAAGATGTTATTGATTACAAATGGTCCTTCATAGGTAGGAGTCCATTTGCCCCTGGGATTACTTTGTGGCAAGATGATGCGCTTGATCACTAGGTTTCCAACTTGATATGTCTGGCGTCTGACTTTCTTGTTGAAAGCCTTGATCATCCGTTTTTGATAAGTCTGACCATGGCATACAACAGTAAGCCTCTTTTTGTCAATTAAGTTTAGCTGATCAAGCCGGGTCTGAATCCAATCGTCTTCACTCAAACCTGCATCCTTCATGATTCTTAAGTAGGGAATCTGAACCTCGATAGGTAAAACAACCTCCATGCCATAAACCAAAGAATAGGGCGTTGCCCCAGTTGAGGTGCGTGCCGTGGTACGGTACCCGTGAAGAGCAAACGATAGCATTTCATGCCAGTCCTTGTAGGTGACTGTCATCTTTTGTATGATCTTCTTAATATTTTTGTTAGCAGCTTCAACTGCACCATTCATCTTTGGCCGATAGGGGGATGAATTGTGATGTTGAATCCTGAACTGCTCGCACAAGGCAGTGATCATAGTATTGTTAAGGTTTGTACCGTTATCAGTGATGATCCTTTCAGGGATACCATACCGACATATAAGATTCTGTTTGATGAAGCGGGAAACCACATTCTTAGTAACGGATGCAAAGGAAGCTGCTTCGACCCACTTGGTGAAGTAGTCGATGGCCACCAGAATGAAACGGTGTCCATTGGAGGCTGTAGGCTTGATCTCCCCAATCATGTCGATTCCCTACATTGCGAAGGGCCAAGGAGCTGTTAAGACATTTAGAGGAACCGGAGGCACGTGCACCTTGTCTGCATAGATTTGACACTTGTGACAGGTGCAAGAGTGTTGATAGCAGTCAGCTTCCATGGTAGACCAGTAATAGCCTGCCCGTAGAATCTTCTTTGCCATCGTATGCCCACTAGAGTGAGTGCCAAAGGTACCCTCATGCAATTCAGCCATGATCTTTTCAGCTTCAATCTTGTCCACACAACAAAGCAGAATAGAATCATGATTGCGCTTTTACAGGATGCCATTACTTAGGAAGAACTTAGCTGAGAATCTCCTTAAGAACTTTTTGTCGTTGACTGAAGCTCCTTCAGGATATTCTTGAGCCTCGAGATACCTTTTGACTTCATGAAACCATGGCTGGTCCACTACTTCTTCGGTATTAATCTCGTGACAATGTGCTGGTTCGTCCATCCGTTCAATGGAGATTTGGGGAGCCTCATTATCCCAGTCAAGTTTAAACATAGATGACATTGTAGTTAGAGCATCTGCTAGCTGATTTTCTTCTCGCGGGAAGTGCTCGAAGGTAATCTTCTCGAAATGTGGTAACAATGTCAAAACATGTTCTTTGTAAGGGATGAGGTTTGGATGCTTAGTGTCCCACTCTCCTTTGATCTAACTGATGACCAAAGCTGAGTACCCAAACACATCTAAGGATTTGATTCCCAAGTCTATGGCAACCTTGAGTCCAAAGATGCATGCTTCGTACTCTGCCATGTTGTTCGTACAATTGAAGTAAAGTCTGGCAGTTAAAGGAGTATGGCATCCTTCTGGAGATATAAGCACATCACCGATACTGTTGCCCAGTGCATTGGAGGCCCCATCAAAGTACAGGGTCCATCGGGATCCTTGTTCAGGTCCGTCATATGGCATGAATTCTTCAACGTTGTCCAATGTCATGATGTCTTCGTCGGGGAAGTCGAACTTCATGGATTGGTAATCTTCTACAGCTTGATGAGCCAGATGGTCAGCTAGCGCACTGCCCTTTATAGCTTTTTGGGTCGTGTACTGTATGTCGTATTCCGTTAGGATCATCTGCCATCTAGCTATCCTCCCAGACAAGGCAGGCTTCTCGAAGATGTACATTATCGGATCCATCTTAGATATCAGCAAAGTGGTATGAGTCAACATATACTGCCTTATCCGGCAAGCAGCCCATACCAAAGCGCAACAAGTTTTCTCGAGCAGTGAATATCTAGTTTCACAGTCGGTAAACTTTTTGCTAAGGTAATAAATGACATGCTCTTTTTGGCCAGACTCGTCATGCTGCCCCAGTATGCACCCCATTAAATTCTCCAAGACAGTCGGATACATGATTAGCGGTGTTCCCTCAACGGGTGGCATCAAGACATGAGGTTCTAGCAAATACTCCTTAATTTTATCGAAAGCAACATGATATTCATCGTTCCATATGACTACTTGATCTTTCTTCAACAGCTTGAAGATTGGTTCACAAGTAGACGTTAGGTGAGAAACGAACCTAGCAATGTAGTTTAGGCGTCCCAAAAAACCTCTGACTTCCTTCTCAGTGCGAGGAGCAGGCATTTCTTGTATAGCTTTGACAATGCCAGGATCAACCTCGATGCCTTTGTTGCTGACAATGAAACCTAAGAGTTTACCGGATCAGACTCCGAATGTGCACTTGTTTGGATTCAATCGTAGCTTGTACTCCTTCAACATGACAAACAACTTTTGCAAGTGATCAAGGTGTTCTTCTTCAGTTTGTGATCGGGCTATCATGTCGTCTATGTAGACCTCTATCTCATGATGTATCATATCATGAAACAAAGCTACCATGGCGCGTTGATAGGTTGCCCCGACATTCTTCAGTCCGAATGGCATCACTTTGTAGCAGAACATACCCCACTGTGTAACAAAAGTAGTTTTCTCCATGTCCTCGGGTGCCATTTTGATCTGGTTATAGCCTGAGAATCCGTCCATGAAAGAAAATACTTTGTGCTGGGCTGTGTTGTCGACCAGGATGTCGATGTGCGGAAGTGGAAAGTCATCTTAAGGGTTGGCCCTGTTTAAATCTCTATAATCCACGCACATTCTCACTTTGCCGTCCTTTTTAGGCACGGGAACAATGTTGGCCACCCATTGGGGATAGGAAGTAACAGCCAGAAATCCAGCATTGAACTGCTTCATAACTTCTGCTTTGATCTTCTCTGACATGTCAGGTCTCATGCGGCGGACCTTTTGTTTCACTGGTGGACAGTCTTCTCTTATGGGTAGATGGTGTACCACAATGTCTGTATCGAGTCCCGACATGTCTTTTTATGACCAGGCGAAGATCTCAACATAATTATGCAGTAGCTAAATTAGGCGCTCCTTGACACTCGACTCTAGATTGGCACCTATTTTGATTTCCTTTTTATCTTCCTCGATTCCCAAGTTGATTGTATCCAACAATTCCTCATGAGGCTGAATTGCTCTTTCCTCTTGTTGTAGTAATCTGGCTAATTCCCCTGGCACCTCACAATCTTCCTCACCTTCGTATTCGGCTTGGTATATCAGATCTTCAGAGTCACTGAAGGCTATAGCAGTATCGTTACCCATGGGTTCCAGAATGGAAGGGTACCTGCATTTGTGAGTGTGGGTGTGTGTAAGGGTATAGCCATCTTAAAACAATAAAATGTAAAAGAAAGACAATGAGCATAAAAGGTTTATATGTGAAAAAGTGTCCATGATTCATTGAATGACATATGTAGATGAAATAAAAACCCTTACAAATGGACCATTGTGCCTCGGGTAAGGCACAAGGTTTTTAAAGTACGAATTGTTTGTGAATTATTACAGTCCAACAGAAATGTAAAAGATAAATTACTGGGATATGAAAGTTATCGGAACGAAGTCTCTGGCTTCCCAGTTGCGCAGTCCTCCGCTGACAGTAGGAAATATCCAATCTTCCAGGCTGTCATCTTCTTCACTGTCCTCTAGTGCATTAACTCCTTGGTGGCTGATCTTCACAGGTGGCCCTCCGGCACGGGCGCGGCGCACAGCCTTCTGACCAGTCGAAGTAAATCCCAAGCCAAACTTGTCTGATTTGTAAGGAATGTCTGGAAGCTGGCCCCAGATTATGCATCCCCCTTCTTCCATTACTGCCCTTACATTCTTGAGAGATGACATCCGAGGTGGAGGTCTTGTGATCTGAGGAGTTGAAGATACCATCTTGGTTGTCGCTATTTCAGGAGAGACTTCTTTAAAATGTTGGAAAGGGGTCTCTATGAACTCGCCATCTAACTCCACATAACGGAATGAATTCAGATGACTAATCATATACTCCTCTTCCCCATGGACAGTTATGATCTTCCCTTGGACAGGGTACTTGAGCATTTGATGCAAAGTGGAGGTGACAGCTCCGGCATTGTGGATCCAGGGGCATTCCAACAGACAAGAATAAGAAGGACGGATGTCCATCACGTAGAATATGGAGTTGAAGACCTGAGTTCCCACCTTGATTGGGATGTCCACCTCTCCATGGACCATCCTCTTCGATCCATCAAAATCTCGCACCACTATGTTGCTGGGTTTTAGAGTCAGCCCCTCACAATCCAACCTATCAAGGGCTTTCTTCGGCAAGACGTTCAGAGATGATCCAGTATCAACTAAGACATGTGCTAGGGTTTTTCCTCTGCACTCCACTGATACATGTAGTGCATCATTGTGTTTTCTCCCTCGGGGTGTCAAGTCAACATCGGAGAAACCCAGGCCATTATCAGCTATCAAACTGGCCACACAGTCCTGGAACTGGTCAGCAGACGTCTCTTGCGGTACGTGAGATGTCTTCAGAAATTTCACCAAAGCTTTGGCATGAGCTTCAGAGCAAAGCAGCAAAGCTAGCATAGAGATCTTGGATGGGGTCTGCCCCAATTGTTCAACCACATCATAATCACTCTTCTTAATGATCCTCAGGATTTCTTCCGTCTCCTTCTTGGATGTTTCAGGAATAGCTAGTGATTGAGCCTTCGTCTGGACAGGCTCCTCTTGAACATTCTTTCCTTTATTCTCAATAGTGGAAGTAGGGATGGGAATTGTATTGTCTTTGTCGGCGAGTACGCTTGCAGGTACAATCACTGGTGTAGAGGTGATCTTCGGAACAGCCACGGGTCTAAAGATTGTTGTTGGAGGAGCAATCTTTGGAGAGAAGATCCTACCACTGCGGGTGATCTTGCTAGTTCCAACAATATTTCTAATGTCGGAACTGTCCTCTTTGGAGCTTTCATTTTCTGCAGCCAGTTCAATCTGTTTAATACCATGGTAGTAGATTTCTCCACCATAGTTCCATGGTACTGTTTTATCTGAATTGTAGGGGGTTGGCCCGAGCATTGTTATCTTAAGCGGAGTAGTCACTGGAGCAGATGTAATCCTAACGGGTCTTTTAGGGACCCTGGAAGGATTGGCGTAGATGGTTATTCTTGAAACTTCTTTCACTGGAACAAATGAAACAGGAGCATTCTCAAACAAAATTTCTTGGTTATCCATCAGTCGTTGGATACCTTTCTTCAACAGAGGATAGTCAAATGGGGAGGATTGGCAAGCATGGCAGTTGTGATACGGTGGGAGAACTGACTTGAGGTTTGCGTTTGTATTCGCGCTTGTTCGGTTTAGCAAGAGTCGCCACCGACTTTTTGTTTTATCCTAAAGGAAAGGTTGAAAAAGCACAGGAAAAACCTTTTGAGATATTTCGTGGGTTCGGGGGGTAGATTATGAAAAGGGAAGGTATTAGCACCCTTTTCATCCATGGTTATCCATGGGCTCTTAGTTACTTGGTTTTTTAGATCACTTGCCTTGATTTTCGATTGATTGAAAATGGTGTGTGTGTGTGTGTGTGCTTTTGAAAATGTTTTTGAAGAAGATGCCTTGTTTTAGGCAACCAATGTAATTGACTCGTGTTTGAGTGTTTTACAAAAGTGTGTATCTTTTCGAAAAGATGTTTCAAATGTCTTTGAGAGTTTGTTTTGAAAGTGTTTGTGGAGTGTGGTTTTTGAAAAGGAGGCAAGTGTTTTTGCAAGTTGATCTCAAGTAACTTAAGAGTTTTGTCTACCCCTATTGTACTCAAAGGTTTTCTCTATGTTTTCAACCCTTTTTAACAATTTTGTTCCATCATTGAATTCGGTGGACAATCTTGCGTTTAGGATGTTTAACGGGACGGGCGCGGGTCATCGTATGGACCATGAATGCAATGGTGCCAAGTGTCTTTGGTAATTTTGCTTTAAAGGAACTATGATCATTTCGTTTTAGGCAACTTTCGAAAGCGTCATCGAGGGACTTATGATCATTTTGAATTCGTTTTGCCAAAGAAACTTGACGTGCAAGCATGGCCCACTTTGGAAGGCAACATGTGGGATTACCCTAGGGGGTGCAAGTGTGATTGTGTATTGTTTTCAGGCATTTGTCTTTGTATTAGGTTATCTAGCGTTCGATTTTATGTACATGCAAACCCTAGGTCTAATCATGGTATAATTCGAAAGCGGTAAATTGCGGGAATTTTAAAGTCTACGCTATTACAAATAGTATCCGGGAGTGGGGGTACAAATTTACAAATGGGGATGAGATTTTAGGAATGTAGTATCCAATAATTTACAACCAAATTGAATCGCGATCAAGTGTAAACAATGTAATGTAAAGTATAAGAATAGCAAATGTATTTTGTCAAATGTAAAGTGTATCGTGTAGGTGTACGTGTATGTATATGAGAATTATTTACAAGTTGTAAATTTAATAAATTAAGTATGTTTGACTTAAACTTGTATTTTTTACATTCTTTGTTTAATATGTACAAAAGAGTATTTTACTTAAAAGAAAGAAAAATGTTTTAAATTTTAATTATATTATGTATATTAAAAAAAAGTATTTTAATTGATTATGTACAAATAAAGTATTTTTTAGAAACAAAAGAAAAGTATTATCTTTAAGAAAAATTAATATTCCATGTATAAAAATTTAAAGAAAGTGTAAGTTTAATTGTAAAGAAAAATATTATTTTTATTAGTTTCTATATGAAATTTAATTATGATATATACATAAAAAGGTATTGTTAGTGTAAAAATAAAATAAAATTAGTATTAAGTAAGTTATAAAAAGTATGGTTAATTAATGTAAAATATATTAGTGTATTTATTTAACAAAACAAAAATTAATGTAAAATTAATTTAAAGATCAATAGTTTTTTGTTGTTAAAAAAGAATGGGATGGGCCCAAAGGTGTAAGAGGGGAGGCAGGCCCAGGCTTAAACAATCAGAAGGAGAAAATGGGGGATGCATTCGTGATTGGGCTTAGGCTGATTTGTGGGGAAAGGCCCAGGTTTTGTGACTAATTATTTTTAGGGTTTTGAAAACGTTTGTTCACTTGGAGAACAGCTAGGGTTTGGCAAGTTACAGCGCCGTTCTCTTGCTCTTCGTCTTCTTCGTTCGTTCCTCCGCTTCTCTCGAGTCAAAACGTTTCTGAATGATACCCTTTGCCCCAGAGCCAACAGCGCCATCATGCAACTTCCTCCTCATGCTCGCTCAAACGGTGGTAACTGGAAGGTTATGATTTTTTCGCTTATGTCTTCAGGTTTTCGTTAATCCCTTTTTGCATGTTTAGTTTTTTGTGATTATTGATTCTGATTAAGCTTCGTTATTTTTCTTGTTGGAGGTGCGTGAGAAGGGAGAGAAATTATACCTCTTGGAGAAGACAGAGAAGGAATGAGGATGAAGGCGTTTGGAGGCTTTGGCGGTGAGGGGTGGTTACGATGATGACGCTAGCTTGGCTTCCTTGTACTCTGTACTCTTTGTCTTTTGGCTTTTGCTGGGTTTACGGATGATTTTGAAAACCCTTATATGATATTTTTCTCCTTCTTCTCTGTTTGCCCTGTTGCCTGCCTTGTATGCCTCAGTACTTCTTTATCTCCTTCTTCTGTTGCCTGGACGCCTGCCCTGTGATGAGGCTTCCTCTGAGGGCCTCTTCGTCTTGCCTTGATGCTTTGCTTCTGTATCTTGTATGCTAACCCAGTGATGAGCTCCCTGAATTCTGAGGGTTCTTCGTTGCTTTGAACGTTTGCCTTGTGTTCTGATATGCCTATGAAGAGATTTTCCTGAGGCTTCGTGTTGCCTTCGAATGCTTATATGTTGACATCCCTTTCTCTTCTTCTTGTTGGTTTGTATGTATGCTTCAGTATGCTTTGATGATTTGTTGGCTTTTTGCTTGAGTTGGTTAACCAATGATGAATTCCTTGAGTTCTGAGGGCTTGAGTTGCCTTGAGAAACTTAGGAAACAAGTTATGGGTGTGAGGGCCTTGTGGCTTGATGCAGGTCTGGATTTGGTTTGAGCTTTGGTTCAAGGTTTGATGGACTTTGAAATCTTTAGGCTTTGTTTATGTTTGATGGTTTCAGCAGGCCATTGGATAAGTAAGGTTTTGGGAGGCCTTTTGACAGGTTTACTGTTTTTTAGGCTTCAGTTTTGGAATGGCTAAGGGTTTTTGAATGGTAAGGTTTGAAACAGGTACAGGTTTTGGGATGGAGGTTTACTTCAGGCTATGTGTTTGGGCTTGACAGTTTGTATCAAGGTTTATGCAGGTTGTGAGTTTATGTTTTTGGCTTGGACAGGATAGGCGTTTTGAGTAGTAAGGCTTGATGTTGTCTTAGGCTTTTTCTGGTTCTGAAGCTTGGCTTCAGTTTGGTGCCGGTTAAAGGCTTATGCAGGTTAGGCTTGTATGGACCTGTTTGTGTGTTTGACAGGTTTAGATTTGAAGCTTACAGTGGTTCAGGCTTGTGTTTGAAAATAGATGAGGATTTTTTTTTTGAGGTTTTGACTGTTTGGATATATGTTTTAACAGGTTGTAAAGTTCTTCTTATCAGGCGAAGGCTTGACAGCCTGTGGTTATCATCTGTTTCTCAGTTCTCCCTTTTTCTTTTGATATCTCCTGCTTTGATAATCTTCTGCTTTGATATCCTCTGTCATTTGCAGTTTTGTTTCTTTTTATCCTTTATGTTTTCCAAGCCTAAGCCTGTAAGCCCAAACTCTTTTCTCTCTTCTCTCTCCAGTACAATTAAAACAATAAAAAACGTTTATGTTTGTACTTTTCTGAAAAAGCAGATAGCTGGGAAATGATGACTTTGAATCTTTGCTTGCAATCTACTCTTTCTCTGCATATTTGCATATCTCTTTTCCATACTTTGTGCTTCTTGACAGCATTGATGGTACTTTGATATCTTTTTGGACAGCCTTTTGGCAGAAAGCTTAAATTTGGACTTTGTTTGGCAACTTGAACTTTTAGTTGTACATGCTGTTTGCTTTTGAACTATACAATTTTGACAATTTTGAAATGTGCAATTTTTTGACTTGCAAACATTTTCACCCTTCTTTGTGAACCAGGAGAAATCCCGTGATTTGCAGAGAGGGCTAACTGATCCCGGCTATTTGCTTTTAATGATGACCCTTAATTAAACTGTATGTCTCTTTAATTCAATTTATCTGTTTCTAACCTTTTTCTTTTCTTTGCAGATAAAAATTGAATGAAGAGGATTTAGCAACAGATGAAGAATGAAGAATTGAAGATTTAGAAAAAAATTAGGATAGTCTTATTTTAAATTTAATTATTGTAACTATTATTATTATAAATACCGTGTAAATGAATACTTGTATTTACATAATAATTTGTAACAAATATTTAAAGATGAAATAAAAATTCTTTTTATCCAATTAATTCTTTTTATCCTTTTTAATTATTTATTTTATTATTTATAATTCTAAAATTATAATAATGGAAAATAAATTCCAATCATTTAAATTCAGAATAGTAAATAATTAAATAAACATTGTTCCGGAATTGATCAATTAAACTTTGGCGCTTCCAACATTCAGAGCAAAACAACAGTCAATCACAGCAATTGCCCAGACGTTTTTTCTCTTACTGATTTTAACCAAACATTGCAAATCTAATCCAAATGCATCTTTTCACTGATTAAGTCAAACAATGCGAATTCAATCCAAATCTCGGAATAACTTGCAAAGCACCGTAGAATTAAATCTTTCTGAGGAACCATGCATGAAAACCCTAATTTTGTCTGACTGACGAGAAAAGTCTGTTTGACCGATTCTTGAGCCAATATGAAAAATCAAGAAAAGCCTGAAGTTGTGATTTCTTGTGGAAAAATACGAGGGCAAATTTTGGGGTACAACAACAGTCTTTGTCACAACCGGGGAAGATGCCATCTTTCAACAAATTCAACTTAATAATCAGTAGTGGAGTTAACAGTTTATCCACAGTAGCAACAAACAGATCTTCTTCAATAGCGTTGGCATTGTGACCATGCCTCGGCATTGGGGCAGTAATAACATTCGGTTTCTCAGGCGCTTCAAATTCAACTTCCTTTGCATCAATCAGATCTTGAATCTTATTCTTCAGAGCCCAACAGTTGTTGGTGTCGTGCTCTGGACTTTCAGAATGGTACGCGCATCTGGAATTGGGATGGTAATGTGGAGAAGTAGTTTTAGGATTTTTAGGGGCCTCTTTCAAAGTGGCTAGATTCAACTTCAAGAGATGTGGTAGAACTTGGGCTGGAGTCATGTTAATCTTGGTAAATTGCCGTATTGGCCTTTCTACCCTTTGCTGATTAGTTCTCGGCTGGTCTGATGCAGGCTTCGGAATCATAACGGCCCCCACTGTTGGTCGTCGCTCGGTTCTTCCCTGATTTCTCTGTGAATAGACAGCAGACACTTCCTTTCTTCCAATAAAGGGCTTTTTTACAGCTGTTGAGGCAGACGCGTCCTTTTGAATCTTCCCACTTCTTATACCAGCCTCCACTCTTTCGCCGGTTAAGATCAATTCTGTAAACCCTGCAGAAGAACTTCCAATCAGGTGATTGAAGAAAGGACCTGAAAGAGTTCCCAAGAACATGTCCACTAACTCTCTTTCAGATAAAAGTGGTTGCACCCTTCCGGCTAGATCCCTCCACTTTTGGGCATAATCTTTAAAGCCCTCATTGGTAGCCATGGCCATACTCTGTAGCTGAGTACGGGTTGGTGCCAAGTCGGAGTTGTATTGATACTGTTTATAGAAGGCTGCTGCTAAGTCTTCCCAATTGTGAACATCTGCCCTCTCCAACTGGTAGAACCAGTCAAGTTGTGTTCCTGATAAACTGTCCTGGAAAAAGTGGACCCACAGGTCTTTGTCAGCAGAATGTGGTTGCATCTTCCTGACATAGGATCTGAGGTGCATTTTAGGGCAAGACACCCCATCATACTTGGAAAACAGTGGCACTTTAAACTTTGGAGGGATTACAATTCCTGATACCAACCCCAACTCCTCAAAATCTAGCCCCGGTACTCTCTGGATTTCCATAGCGTTGAGTCGCTCCTCCAGGTGTTTGTATTTGTCATCATCCGGAGGGTATTGTTGTTCAGAGTAGTCCTCTTCTTCCTCTTCTTCTTCTTCAGAATCTGATGGCACTGACGTTCCTTTTCCTTCTTCAGAGGTTGTTGGGAATTCTAAGGTCCGTCTGGCTTGTCCCTGGAATCTTCTACCCATGATAAGTGTTGTTCCCCAAAATTTTCCCTCCCATATTCTTCAAGATTTGCCAAGATCAAGGTTCAAAATCTCTCAAGGGTTGCACAGTCCAATTGCCTCCTAACACAGTCAAAATTAGGGTTTTGGTTCTGGCAAAGAAATTGAGGTTTTCAAGGGTCCAATCAAGTCCCATATGCCCACATACATTGTCAAGCATTCATATGCCAAGTTTCAAGACTCACAGCATCAAATTGTACAGTCAAAAACCCTAATTGCTCCACAGTCAACTGCAGGGGTAAAATGGTCATTTGACAGTCAAAAGTCAAAAATTTTGGTCAACATCTTATTTTGAAGCCACAAACATCATTTGATCAATTCTTGATCATGATTCTCAAAGCATGGCTCAAAAAGTCTCAAGATGCAAAAGTTTCCATTTTTGGACAACTGAAAAAGTCAACTGCAAATTGACCAGGGCATAACTTCTTCATGGTTTATCAGAAAAATCCCATCCAAAACTCATTTTGGAGAGAATGACATTTCCTACAACTCATCTTCACACTTCAAGTCCAAGAAATGCTCTCACAAATAGTTATCAATTTCAACATTATAGGTCATTTTCAAAAGTCAACAAAAAGGCACTTTAAGTCAAAGACCATAACTTGATATTGGTAAATCAAAATGATATGGGACCAAAGATATTGGTTAGAGGACTTCAAGACCTTTCCAAAATGTCCAAGAACATTTTCATAGCTTCAAATTAAGCAAGATATGCCTTGTAGAAGTTGGGAAATTTTTGGGAATTTTGAAAAGTCAACTTTGCACAAAAGGCTTCAAAAATGCTAATGGGCCTCAATTTCTTTCATGAATCATTACCCAAAGGCTATGCACGACCCATTGACCTCAAAGGGATGTATTTTCTTATTTTTGATTAATTATTTGAATTTTTATTATTATTAATTCACTTAATTAAATTTAAATATGAAAAAATATCAAATAACACTTATCAAATCTTTTTGTGCAGCAAGTTCACTCATTATAAGCTAAATATCTCGTGCATCAATCAACAAGGACAAAATCATCCAAATTTGGCATAATTGGCATGGAAAAAGATTGGAAAAGATATGAACAAAATCAAATATTGGAATCATCAATACATGAACTTTGGGCTTGGTTTTTTTAACCTAATTCACTCAAGCACTTATACACAACATAACCCTATTCCATTGGACACGAAATATTGCTCAGAGGCTGCATAACCAAATTGAAAATTTTCATCAAAAGTTGGAATCTGAAAACATAGTTACAAGGCGTTTCAAAGCACAACAAGCCTTCCAATACATTCCTGACATTGCTAGGAACGTGTTGCAATCAAGAACCAATCTCCAGACCTCAAGAATTGGTAGAACGAAGTCTCACTTTTCATAAATATGTTCATTATCGTGTTTTAATTTTCAAGCATTGTTCATGTGTTTTGTTGATTGATTTACACTAATATGGATGTTCTGAAGCTAATGGTACCCTTTAATTGAACTAACAATGCCTATGTCAAAATCTGCCATTGATGGATATTAGGGTTTCAGGAGCTCTAATTTAGGGGTTTACACATATGGCAAAATCAGGCCACCAAACCTATGCCATTGAATTCGTGACATGAAGACGAATCATTCCATGACCTCGCGCCCTTTTTATGTTTGCCCATTGTCTAATCGCTATTTTTCCTGCTCTTGTTTAGTGGGGGTTTAAAACCCCCGCTATTTGATTATGTTACAGGTACAAAAAGGAAGAAGACGCTGAGGTGTTTGAACGTGGTTGGATGATTTGAACGTTGGCGCGTTTTTTGATTGTTTCAGCATAATATTGTTTTTCACATATATTGATTATGTTCCATAATAATAACAAAACACGCAAACAGCTCAACCGGCAAAGCATTCACTTGGTAAATGCTAGGACCTGGGTTCGATTCCCAGGTCCCCCCACTTATTCCATAATTTTTTCCTTAACATGTTTCTATGCAGCATGCCACCAACGTCCTACCATACAACTCCACATGCTGGCTTGCCACATATGCACCATGATACATGTACAAGATAAATGCTAAACTGAAAACAACACACAAATTCACACACCACTCTTAGGGTACGCCTCACTGTTGCCTTGCCTTCGAAAAGTGGTCGTCGAGTATAGGACGTTTCAGTAAGTCCTTATGTCCATGATCAATGGCATAGGGGTAGCTTCTAAGGTGTCCTACTGTTGCTCTGGTGACCACACTGTCCCTAACAATCGAATTGACCCGAAACACCTCCAACGGTGGTGCTACCTACCTCTCAATGGTGGGATGGCACTACCTTAAGGACATTTACACAGCCTAATTCCTTAGGGTAGGTAGATGACTCGTAGATACTTGCTCTATTCAAAAACAAATCAAAACTCTTTTCACACCGACACTTTTCAAAAAGCTTTCAAAACAATTTTTCAAACACTCTTGAGGACTGATACAAGAGTCGATCTGAAATCTTTAAACGAAACTTTTTCAAACTCACTCACAATTGAAAAGCAAACACTTTTTGAAAACACAAATGAGCAAGTACCTAAGAGCCCATGGATAACCATGGATAGAAAGGGTGCTAACACCTTCCCTTTCTATAAATCTACCTCCCGAACCGAGAAACTATCTCATAAGGAATTTTGCTGTGCTTTTGTTCTATCCATGTTGGAGAAAATAAAAGATGGTGGCGACTCTTGCTTACCACGACATTTCGCGAACCAGCGTTAAACAGTCAGTTCCAGATCCACCGATCACAGAACTGGCGACTCTGCTGGGGATATACTTATAAAAGTGAGGTGTACCTTAGGACTAAGATCACTTGTGTTTTCAATTGCTGTGTTTGTTTGCTTTATTATTGTGGGCTGCATCGGAGTTACATAGATCCTAACCCGGATCTGGGGATACCTTGTTAGGTAGCATAAGCTGTGAGGGACCTGTCCGGCGTAGACCGACACGGGTGAAGCAGTGGCTACGTTGGTGTGGCACCTTGGTCTGTACCGATATTCCTTGTGTCGCAACAAGGAGAATATGGGTCTTCTGAGGAGTCATTAAGCACCAACCGACCTTAGAACCTTAAATGACCCAACTTGGCCAATAGAACAGTAGCAGTATGCTACGCCCATTGAGGCTCAACTCTCGTGATGGTTCTGGCTGCAAGAAAAGATTGCGATGCTGGAGTTATGACCGATTGAGGGTAGTCAGTGATATTGGGATCCTCTAGAACCCGGTTACTTCTGATAGGACAGGTCTTAACCAACAAACTGAAAGAGGGTAATACCTAGACCCCATGCTGGCCTAAACTCTAAGGGCTTGTCTTGTGTGACTTGTGTGACTTGTGTGCCTTATCATGTTTGCCTTTGTGAATATTTATGGTGTGCTTTATCATAACATCATGCCATCATAAACATTGCATGCATCCTGCATAAGGACTGACCATTTCAAAGACAAGAGGGTTTCACCTTTGCTCTGTTTTGTAGGACACCATGACGCCTATGCGAAGGAACACTATCCGGTTCAATTTTGTTCACCCACCTGAGTTGCTTGAAGAGTTGGTTAACAGAATTCCAAATACTACATCCTTCATCCAGAGGCATGGTTCTCTTCTCAGTTTAGTCACGGCAAAGTGGGACCAACAACTGATGAGTGTCCTGACACAGTTTTATGACCCTCTGTACCAGTGCTTCACCTTTCAAGACTTCCAGCTGGTCCCTACCCTGGAAGAGTTCTCTGATTTGATTGGTATCCCTATCTTGGATAAAACTCCCTTCACTGGTTGGGAAAAGACTCTTAGGCTCGAGGAGATTGTTGCAGCTCTTCCCTTGACCCACAAGGAGGTAATGGACAACTGGGTGACTAGAAGCAAAGTTAAGGGTTTCTTGGCCAAGTTTCTGGTTGGTAAGGCTAACAGTTTCTGGAATGACTTAGACTTTAGGGCGTATGAAGACATTCTGGCTCTCTTAATCTATGGTCTAGTCTTGTTCCCTAATCCTGATAACTTCATTAACGTCACTGCCATAAGGATCTTCATGTCTCAGAACCCTGTGCCCACTCTCTTGGGTGACATCCTGCAACAACTTTATGCTCGTACTGCCCGAAGACGAGGAAATCTGTGGTGTTGCATTCCTTTGTTAGTAAGGTGGTTTATTTCGCACCTCCCTAAGTTCTTGCTGAAGAAAAAAGAAGGAAGAGGTTGGGCTCATAGGTTAATGTCTCTCACTGATAAGGACATCATTTGGACTCTCAGAGGTTTGGATGAGGTAGCTGTTATTGATCGTTACGGAGAATATCCTAATGTTCCTCTGATTGGTACCCAAGGAGGAATCTCTTATAATCCATGTCTAGCTCTCCGTCAGTTTGGAAGAGCCAGAAGAGCAGGGCCTCATGAGATGTTGGTGCCTCACATCAGTTTTGAGTTTCAGGTAGATAGTGACCAACTGCGTCGTAGGTTCATCAAGGCTTGGGACAGAATTCACAAAGCTGACCCACAAGAGTTAGGACCAAAGACTTCTCTACCTATGGAAGCCTACTACAAATAGGTCCGCATCCGTGCTCAGAAGTTAGGTATGCCGTACGAAGCTGCCAGACCCATCATCCTTGAGTATCCTGATAGAGATGGGGTTCCTCCAACTATTCTCCCTCCTCAGATACCTACTGATCTTGATACACTAAAGAGGTCTTGGGCGCAACTGCGAGAAGAACGGGATTCTTATCGGGAAAAGTTCAACGAGCAGGAATTGAAGATCCAAAAGCTGACAAAGCAATTGGAGAACGAGCGAGCCTTGAATGACTACATCCGTACTGAGAAGAGGAGACCATGGGATCAATGATGAACTTTGGATATTCTTTTACAGTTTTATTTCCCTTTTCAGTATTTTCATTTTATGTAACGCCTAAGGGCAACCTGTTGAACAATTCGAATTTCAAAGTTGAATCTAATAAAGTGTGTTCTTTTTTGTTTACAAAGTTGATTCCCGATTGTCTTTGAAAACATAAATCATACGCATTCCATTCATCATGTGCATAGCATGTACTCTTCTTTTCAGGTTGCTTAATGTTCTTCGCTGTTTATTTCAGCATCATGAACCCCGAATCATCTACCGAGCAATCCATCAAGGCCCTTCAGGCTCAGAACGCCCAATTCCAAGAGCTGGTCATGGGTTTGGCTCAAGGTCAAGAGGAATTGAAGGCTCTGCTGGTCAAGAAGAAGAAGAAGAGAACTGTATTATTCAACACGGCCCAGAGGTTTGGTAACGCACTGCAGAATAAGGTTGATCAAGCTAATTCTTCTGTAGGGAAAGGCAGTCCCCAGGGGGGTAGGGTCCCTAGTCCGGTGGTCTCTGACAACGAGACTGATTTTAATGAGGAGCAGTATCCTCCAGCTGAAGACAGGTACAAGCAGTTGGAAGATCGTATGAATGCCATGGAAATTCAACAGGTGCCTGGTTTGGATTTCGGAGACTTGGGTCTATCTTCTGGTGTGGTAATCCCACATAAGTTCAAAGCACCATCTTCTGCAAAGTATGACAGGGCGTCCTGCCCTAAGTTACATCTCAGATCTTATGTGCGGAAGATTCAGCCGTACACTATGGACAAGAACTTGTGGATCCACTTCTTCCAGGAGAGTCTTTCAGGGACTCATCTCGAATGGTTCTATCAGCTGGATGGAACCAAGGTTCGTAACTGGGAGGAGTTGGCTACTGCTTTTTACAAGCAGTATCAATATAATGCCGACCTCGCTCCTACACGTACCCAACTCCAGGGTATGTCGCTAGGATCGGGAGAAGGTTTTAAGGAGTATGCACAGAAGTGGAAGAACCTGGCTGGCAGGGTGCAGCCACCATTAACCGACCGTGAATTGGTAGATATGTTCTTGGGGACCCTATCTGGGCCGTTCTTCAATCATCTCATTGGCAATTCATCTGCAGGGTTCACAGATCTCATTCTGACTGGGGAAAGGATAGAGGCTGGTATGAAATCAGGTAAAATTCAGAAAGGTGCGTCCTCAAGTTCTGAGAAGAAGCCTTTCAAAAAGGAGGCCAGTGCTGTGTATGGGCCTAGGAGGCAAGACAAACCAGAACGCCGCCAAGCTGTCAACGCGGTGGTGATTGCAAAGCCTGTTGCCGCTCCTCGGCAACCCAACCAACCAAGGGGTGAGAGACCCAGAAGAGAATACACTCGGCTGAGTATGACCTTGTCACAAATCTTGCCGCAATTGCTATCGACCAACTTGGTGACCGTCAGAGAGGCTCCGAAGGTTGTGAACACGACCTCTCCGAAGTATAATCCAAATGCCCGCTGTGCTTATCACTCTGACAGCCCGGGGCATTCTACTGATGATTGCTGGGCCCTAAGGAATAAGGTTCAAGACCTTATCGATGCGAAAGAGGTACAGTTCGAGGCGCCTGAGAAGCCTAATGTGGTGACAGCTCCCCTACCTGACCATGGAGTAAATGCTATCGGGGATGGTGACGAAGTGGACGAATCTGAATTCAACAGCTGGATCTGCCCGACGACTGATGGTGGACTGACCAATTGGACCGCAAAAGACTACATACCTGTTACTTTTGTTACGCAGTAATGAATTCCTTTGTTTCTTTAATTTGTAATAAACAATAAATCGAAACTTTATGGCCCGGTGTCTTACCCGGGGCACCGTGGCTTCATTTGTGAGGGCTTATTAACTATCGTTTCCATATATCATGAATAAAGACATTGGACGTTTTTCGCATTTCAAATCTTGTGCTCCCTTTCTGTCTTTCTTTCTTTATATATTGCAAAACAACTATATTTACACAAACTCACTCATACAGGTTTCAATCCACTCTGGATCTCACTGGTAACGACTCTGCTACTGCCAGTTATGACTTCGAAAATCCGATCAACTTAGCCGAAGACGAAGGTGAAGATGATTGTGAAGTGCCTGGTGAGCTTGCAAGACTGTTACTCCAGGAAGAGAGGGCCATTCAGCCACATGAAGAGCCAGTGGAAACGGTAAATCTGGGTACTGAGACAGACATAAAGGAAGTTAAGATTGGTGCTAATCTAGAACTCAGCATGAAACAACGGTTGATCCAGATGCTGCATGATTATATGGAGATCTTTGCCTGGTCTTACGAAGACATGCCTGGGTTGGATACCGACATTGTGGTCCATCACCTGCCTACCAAGGAAGACTGTCCTCCGGTTAAGCAAAAGGTCCGCCGTATGCGTCCAGAGATGTCCGAGAAGATCAAAGCTGAGGTTATGAAGCAATTCGATGCCGGGTTTCTTGCAGTGACTTCTTACCCTCAGTGGGTTGCCAACGTGGTTCCGGTGCCAAAGAAAGACGGCAAGGTCCGAATGTGTGTTGACTATAGGGATCTGAACAGGGCAAGCCCCAAGGATGATTTCCCTCTACCTCACATTGATGTTCTGGTTGATAATACTGCTCAGCATAAGGTGTTCTCCTTCATGGACGGTTTCTCAGGTTATAATCAAATCAAGATGGCTCCTGAAGACATGGAGAAGACTACCTTTGTTACTCAGTGGGGCACCTTCTGCTACAAGGTCATGCCGTTCGGGTTGAAAAATGCTGGGGCAACCTACCAACGTGCCATGGTTGCTTTGTTTCATGATATAATCCACCATGAGATTGAAGTGTATGTCGACGATATGATTGCAAGATCCCAAACTGAGGAGGAACACCTTGTCCATCTACAGAAGCTGTTTGACCGTCTGAAATTGTACAAGCTGAGGTTGAACCCGAACAAGTGCACATTTGGGGTAAGATCTGGAAAGTTGCTAGGCTTCGTCGTAAGTGACAAAGGTATTCAAGTGGACCCTGCCAAGGTGAAAGCCATACAAGAGATGCCAGTTCCCAAAACAGAGAAAGAAGTCAGAGGCTTTTTAGGACGTCTGAATTACATTGCTCGATTCATCTCGCACCTAAATGCTACCTGTGAACCAATCTTCAAGCTGCTGAAGAAATATCAGGTAGTACGTTGGAACGATGAATGTCAGGCCGCTTTTGACAGAATCAAAGAGTATCTCCAAGAACCACCCATTCTTATGCCACCGGTTGAAGGGAGACCTCTAATACTATACCTGACAGTACTTGACATCTCAATGGGGTGTGTGCTGGGGCAGCATGACGAGTCTGGCCGAAAAGAGCACGCCATTTATTACCTTAGCAAAAAGTTTACCGACTGCGAGACCCGATACTCACTGCTCGAGAAAACTTGTTGCGCTTTGGTATGGGCTGCTCGCCGGCTGAGACAGTATATGCTGACTCACACTACTCTATTGATTTCAAAAATGGATCCAATAAAGTACATATTCGAAAAGCCTGCTCTGTCTGGGAGAATAGCAAGATGGCAAATGATCTTGACTGAATACGACATCCAGTACATGACTCAGAAAGCTATCAAGGGAAGTGTATTGGCAGACCACTTGGCGCACCAGGCAGTAGACGAATACCAGTCAATGAACTTTGAATTTCCTGACGAGAGCATCATGATAGTGACTGATTGTGAAGTACCTGGACCGGATGAAGGACCTGAGGAAGGATCCCGATGGTCTATGCACTTTGACGGAGCCTCCAACGCTTTGGGTAACGGTATCGGCGCTGTGATCATATCCCCTCAAGGCACTCATACTCCACTCACTTCCCGGCTATGTTTCAACTGCACCAACAACATGGCGGAGTATGAGGCATGCATCATGGGTCTTCAAGCTGCGATTGACTTAAGGATCAAGTTTCTGAGTGTCTTCGGAGATTCTGCTCTCGTGATCAATCAGATCAAAGGCGAGTGGGATACGAAACATCCGAATCTTATTCCTTACAGAGAATGTGTGTTGACATTGATCCCCCATTTCACAGAGATCACTTTTGAACACTTCCCAAGAGAGGAGAATCAGTTGGCGGACGCGTTAGCTACGATGTCTTCTATGTTCAAAGTCAAGTGGGACAATGAGGCTCCCCGGGTCATTATCTGGAAACTGGACGAACCTGCATATTGTTGTGACCTTGAGGCTGAGGTAGTAACTGAAAAACCCTGGTATCATGAGGTGAAGAGGTATCTGGAGGCCCAGGAATACCCTGAAGGTGCATCTGTCAATGACAAGAAGTTTCTGAGAAGGTTTGCAGCAAAGTTCTTCCTCAGCAACGACATTCTGTACAAGCGAAACCATGATTCGACCTTACTGCGTTGTGTGGATAAGACTGAAGCAGAAAGGATCATGGCAGAACTGCATGAAGGTACCTTCGGAACACATTCCAGTGGACACACCATGGCAAAGAAAATCCTTCGGGCAGGATATTTCTGGTCCACAATGGAAGCCGACTGTTACCAACATTCTCGGACGTGTCATATGTGCCAGATATATGCTGATAAGGTGCACGTTCCTCCAGTTCCTCTGAATGTCCTGACGGCACCTTGGCCCTTTGCAATGTGGGGCATTGATATGATCGGCGAGATTAAACCTATGGCATCTAATGGGCATCGCTTCATCCTGGTGGCGATTGATTACTTTACAAAGTGGGTTGAAGCAGCTTCCTACGCTACAGTAACCAAGAACGTTGTGGCACAGTTCATTCGGCATAACTTGATATGTCGATACGGCGTCCCAGAAAGGATCATTATGGACAACGGTACCAATCTTAATAACAAGATGATCACTGAGCTCTGCGAGCAATTCAAGATACAGCACCACAACTCTTCTCCTTACCGGCCGAAGATGAATGGGGTTGTAGAAGCAGCCAATAAGAATATAAAAAAGATTGTGCAGAAGATGACAGTGACCTATAAATATTGGCACGAGATGTTACCGTCCGCTCTTCACGGGTACCGTACCTCAGCAAGGACGTCAACCGGGGCAACTCCTTTTTCTTTGGTCTACGGCATGGATGCAGTCTTACCGATTGAAGTGCAGATACCCTCTCTCCGGATAATGAAGGATGCAGAACTGAGCGAAGATGACTGGATCCAAACTCGACTTGATCAGTTGAATCTAATTGACGAAAAGAGACTCACTGCTATTTGTCATGGTCAAACATACCAAAAGCGGATGATCAGGGCATTTAACAAGAAAGTCAGACCACAAGAGTATCAAGTTGGGGATCTGGTAATCAAACGCATCATCCTTCCCCAAAGTGATCCCAGGGGCAAATGGACCCCTACGTACGAAGGGCCATTTGTGGTTAAACATGTGTTCTCAGGAGGAGCCATGATTCTAACCACCATGGATGGTGACGACCTTCCTCACCCCGCCAATGCAGACATAGTAAAAAGATACTACGCATGATAAAAGACCCGCTAGGTTGACATACCTAGGCAAAAATTAGGGCTTCCCGGCGAACCAAAAGGGTTCGGGCAAAATGAGGGATGAAATGGAAAAAATCTGTACACCCGGCAAGTCGAAAACCTGAAAAGGCGGCTTGGGCAAAAATGGGTATCCCGGTAGACTGAAAACCCGAAAGGGCGGTCCAGGAAAAAGTTAGGGATTAAAGCGTAATACTATGTCTCATTGGATCACCTTGAATCCAGAATCCGGTATCAACTATCAAGTTCAAACGGCATCGAGCAATCAGCTTCATCGTCAACTGAGCAGCAAAGTGATGAGACGCTCGAAGATATAAAGGCGATAGCAGAGTCGGAACCCAGTGGGATTATTCTTTTCACATATCTGTTTTGTTTTCTTTGTACAAACTGTATAAACTCTGTTGTTCAGCGGCGTTCTCTTACTAGGACGTCAGCCTCTTGTACAAAAACGCCTATTTACAGGCAATTCAAAAATCAATACAAATTCACTTTTTCAGCTAAAATTGCCAATCGTTTTTCCTTTTCTGTTTTGGTTTGCGAAGAACGTCCAAGGTTCAATTTGCAATATATGCATTTGACACTAATTTCTAACTCATAAATATTTGCATACGAAACAAAGGATTAATTACAGGTAACATTAGAAACAGGGGCAATAATGAGTTGTCTAAGCGATCTAATTGCTCTGTCCATCAAGGTACCAAGGTAAGTTCGGCTGAAGAATGTAACCAAGATATCTCAATTCCCCATAGAGTAAACCAGGATTCAACAATTCTCCCCAAGCAGCTGGTCTCCAATCAGTCCTGAACAAGACACAACATCTCCAGCAAGTCAACGATACTCTCCCCGAGCAGAGTTATCCTCAGTCAGCCTTAAGGAAGTTGGGTATCCCCAGCAGATCTCAATATTCCCCAGGAGTATACAGATATTCTTAACAAGCATCCCCGGCAGTCTTGATCTAAGATTGTTCCCCGGCGGTATACCAGACCTTCAGTGGAGCCACTTCCCCAGTACATCTCAAATTTCCCCAGGAGAGTTCAATCCATCCCCCCAGCAGGAAGCTTATCCCCAGTAGGTTCTGGAAGCTTACCCTCGCAGAGCACGAACGCGTCCCCCTGACTTTTTATTCAAAGGTTATTTCCCCATCGGGATATAACTGGGTTATCCTCAGCCATTTTCCATGGAAGGATCGTCCCCGGCGAAGTCTTCCTATCCCTAGCGGAGTCTATTAAAACTTTCAACACATCAATGGCATCCCCAGCGGAGTTATCATCAACATTTCAGCAAAGTACCTCTCTGTCCCCACAGAGTTCACTCCCCGCAGAGTAATCTATTCGCCAAGTTTATTCCCCAACGGAGTCATCTTCTCCTACCGGTATTCTTGCAACCATCATCCCCAGCGGAAACAAAGCACTATCCTTCAACATCAAGCCCATGATTTAACTTCCCGGCACCCGTCAAGGATTTATCTTCCTAGACAAAACACATTTCATAAACATCATATCCTCATACATTATAGCATGCACATACGCATCATGAACATACAATCTCATTGCATTCTGAGAACATCACGCATGTCATACATCATGACATTACACACAACTAACGTTTTGTCTTTTCAGGACAAAGGTTAATACAAAGATGATTGCTATCAATAGTCGTGATTCCAGATCCGATTCCTGTATCTTGCCAGGGGGTATCTGTTTACGACTAACATTACCAGACTCGATTCCTGTATCTTGCCAGGGCACGTCTGAAGAGTTCGAAGATCCGATTCCTGTATCTTGCCAGGGTGTATCTGTTGACGACTAACATTACCAGACTCGATTCCTGTATCTTGCATGGGCACGTCTGAAGAGTTCGAAGATCCGATTCCTGTATCTTGCCAGGGTGTATCTGTTGACGACTAACATTACCAGACTCGATTCTTGTATCTCGCCAGGGCACGTCTGAAGAGTTTGAGGATCCGATTCCTGTATCTTGCCAGGGTGTATCTGTTGACGACTAACATTACCACACTCGATTCCTGTATCTCGCCAGGGCACGTCTGAAGAGTTTGAGGATCTGATTCCTGTATCTTGCCAGGGTGTATCTGTTGACGACTAACATTACCAGACTCGATTCCTGTATCTCGCCAGGGCACGTCTGAAGAGTTCGAAGATCCGATTCCTGTATCTCGCCAGGGTGTATCTGTTGACGACTAACATTACCAGACTCGATTCCTGTATCTTGCCAGGGCACGTCTGAAGAGTTCGAAGATCCGATTCCTATATCTTGCCAGGGTGTATCTGTTGACGACTATATTCTCCGGACTCGATTTCTGTATCTTGCCAGGGCACGTCTGAAGAGTTCGAAGATCCGATTCCTGTATCTTGCCAGGGTGTATCTGTTGACGACTATATTCTCCAGACTCGATTCCTGTATCTTTCCAGGGCACGTCTGAAGAGTTCAAAGATCCGATTCCTGTATCTTGCCAGGGTGTATCTGTTGACGACTATATTCTCCGGAATCGATTCCTGTATCTTGCCAGGGCACGTCTGAAGAGTTCGAAGATCCGATTCCTGTATCTTGCCAGGGTGTATCTGTTGACGACTATATTCTCCGGACTCGATTCCTGTATCTTGCCAGGGCACGTCTGAAGAGTTTAAAGATCCGGTTCCTGTATCCAGCAGGGCACATCTACATAAAGGGTTTGAAGATCAACTCTTGTAACAGGCCAAGTAATTATCTTTCTTTTTCAGGTACGCAAGTTCTCGCTAAGGAAACTCTTACGCGATCAACACCTAGATGGCATCTGTAAGCCCATCCACATACCAACAATCTCCAAATGGCATCTATAAGCCCATTCCCGACAAGGTACTGTCACACTTTCAGATGGCATCTATAAGCCCATCCTCCTATCCACCAGTCTCCAAATGGCATTTGTAAGCCCATTCCCATCATCACACTGCTGACATTCTACTATGTGAGTGCAAATTTCTGGGCACTCTAGTGTTCAATCATCTTCCACCTTCGGATTACGAAAGGCACGCCAGCTAATCTACATCCTCAGGTCTAAGAAGATTGAACAGGGGCAACTGTTGTACCCCAAAATTTTCCCTCCCATATTCTTCAAGATTTGCCAAGATCAAGGTTCAAAATCTCTCAAGGGTTGCACAGTCCAATTACCTCCTAACACAGTCAAAATTAGGGTTTTGGTTCTGGAAAAGAAATTGAGGTTTTCAAGGGTCCAATCAAGTCCCATATGCCCACATACATTGTCAAGCATTCATATGCCAAGTTTCAAGACTCACAGCATCAAATTGTACAGTCAAAAACCCTAATTGCTCCACAGTCAACTGTAGGGGTAAAATGGTCATTTGATAGTCAAAAGTCAAAATTTTTTGTCAACATCTTATTTTGAAGCCACAAACATCATTTTATCAATTCTTGATCATGATTCTCAAAGCATGGCTCAAAAAGTCTCAAGGTGCAAAAGTTTCCATTTTTGGACAGTTGAAAAAGTCAACTGCAAATTGACTAGGGCATAACTTCTTCATGGTTTATCAGAAAAATCCCATCCAAAACTCATTTTGAAGAGAATGACATTTCCTACAACTCATCTTCACACTTCAAGTCCAAGAAATGCTCTCACAAATAGTTATCAATTTCAACATTATAGGTCATTTTCAAAAGTCAACAAAAAGGCACTTTAAGTCAAAGACCATAACTTGAGATTGGTAAATCAAAATGACATGGGACCAAAGATATTGGTTAGAGGACTTCAAGACCTTTCCAAAATGTCCAAGAACATGTTCATAGCTTCAAAATTGAGCAAGATATGCCTTGTAGAAGTTGGGAAATGTTTGGGAATTTTGAAAAGTCAACTTTGCACAAAAGGCTTCAAAAATGCTAATGGGCCTCAATTTCTTTCATGAATCATTACCCAAAGGCTATGCACGACCCATTGACCTCAAAGGGATGTATTTTCTTATTTTTGATTAATTATTTGAATTTTTATTATTATTAATTCACTTAATTAAATTTAAATATGAAAAAATATCAAATAACACTTATCAAATCTTTTTGTGCAGCAAGTTCACTCATTATGAGCTAAATATCTCGTGCATCAATCAACAAGGACAAAATCATCCAAATTTGGCATAATTGGCATGGAAAAAGATTGGAAAAGATATGAACAAAATCAAATATTGGAATCATCAATACATGGACTTTGGGCTTGGTTTTTTTAACCTAATTCACTCAAGCACTTATACACAACATAACCCTATTCCATTGGACACGAAATATTGCTCAGAGGCTGCATAACCAAATTAAAAATTTTCATCAAAAGTTGGAATCTGAAAACATAGTTACAAGGCGTTTCAAAGCACAACAAGCCTTCCAATACATTCCTGACATTGCTAGGAACGTGTTGCAATCAAGAACCAATCTCCAGACCTCAAGAATTGGTAGAACGAAGTCTCACTTTTCATAAATATGTTCATTATCGTGTTTTAATTTTCAAGCATTGTTCATGTGTTTTGTTGATTAATTTACACTAATATGGATGTTCTGAAGCTAATGGTACCCTTTAATTGAACTAACAATGCCTATATCAAAATCTGCCATTGATGGATATTAGGGTTTCAGGAGCTCTAATTTAGGGGTTTACACATATGGCAAAATCAGGCCACCAAACCTATGCCATTGAATTCGTGACATGAAGACGAATCATTCCATGACCTCGCGCCCTTTTTATGTTTGCCCATTGTCTAATCGCTATTTTTCCTGCTCTTGTTTAGTGGGGGTTTAAAACCCCCGCTATTTGATTATGTTACAGGTACAAAAAGGAAGAAGACGCTGAGGTGTTTGAACGTGGTTGGATGATTTGAACGTTGGCGCGTTTTTTGATTGTTTCAGCATAATATTGTTTTTCACATATATTGATTATGTTCCATAATAATAACAAAGCGCGCAAACAGCTCAACCGGCAAAGCATTCACTTGGTAAATGCTGGGACCTGGGTTCGATTCCCAGGTCCCCCCACTTATTCCATAATTTTTTCCTTAACATGTTTCTATGCAGCATGCCACCAACGTCCTACCATACAACTCCACATGCTGGCTTGCCACATATGCATGATGATCCATCTGAAGGCTATGAATGGAGGTCCATCGTGTACACTCAGTCAACCACATGCATTCAAACACAGAAATTCAAACGAGGCCTTGTTCTGGTGGGCCAAAAATACTCCAATTAACCTCCAAAAAGGGCCAGACACCCCCCATGGTTTGCATCAATTTTTAATTTTTATTTGTTTTCTTTCTCAATTATATTAATTGTTTTAATTGCTTTCTTTAAATTCCTAAAATAATTTTCATAATAAAATAAAATACAAAAAAATCAAAAATATTTATTGTTGTTAATATTAATTTCACCATTATTTATTTTGTAAATAAATTTTAATAATTAACTAGTTAATTTAGGTTTAAAACTTTAATGTTTTTCTTAATAAATTAAAATAGGTAGAATTAGGGCTTTGATATTTTTTCACCTTTTTCTTATTATTATTATTATTATTAATTATTAATTATTTTGTAAATAAATATGTAAAATAATTAATTAGAGTAAATTAGGTTAAATTTTAATATTTTCCATGAATAATTAAAAACAACTTAGAACTAGGGTTTCCTTCTAATTTTAATTCTTTTCTTATTTCATTAAATACCAAAAATCTAAAAACATTTCTTTTCTTTTATTAAATAATTAATTAACTTTTAATTTAATTTAATTTCAAAAGGGTCCAACGCCCTCGAACGTTCTATTTCTATTCTTTTCGCACGTTATTTTATTGTGAATATTATGTAATTGCTCAAAAATCTAAAAACATTATTGTGAATATTATGTAATTGCTCAAAAATCTAAAAACATTTCTTTTCTTTTATTAAATAATTAATTAACTTTTAATTTAATTTAATTTCAAAAGGGTCCAACGCCCTCGAACGTTCTATTTCTATTCTTTTCGCACGTTATTTTATTGTGAATATTATGTAATTGCTCAAGCTATGTAATAGTAATTAGGAATTTATTTACTTTCCGCATTTTTTATTCAAAACGGGTCTTTGTTAATTTGGCGATGTATAGACCCGCGCCTTGTAATAGCGTAGGATTTCACTTTCCGCATTTAAATTTCCGCACTCTTAACTGCTAAACTTTGCATGAAAGAATGAATGACTAATTAAAAACAAGCGTAGATCACCATGATACATGTACAAGATAAATGCTAAACTGAAAACAACACACAAATTCACACACCACTCTTAGGGTACGCCTCACTGTTGCCTTGCCTTCGAAAAGTGGTCGTCGAGTATAGGACATTTTAGTAAGTCCTTATGTCCATGATCAGTGGCATAGGGGTAGTTTCTAAGGTGTCCTACTGTTGCTCTGGTGACCACACTGTCCCTAGCAATCGAATTGACCCGAAACACCTCCAACGGTGGTGCTACCTACCTCTCAATGGTGGGATGGCACTACCTTAAGGACATTTACACAGCCTAATTCCTTAGGGTAGGTAGATGACTCGTAGATACTTGCTCTATTAAAAAACAAATCAAAACTCTTTTCACACCGACACTTTTCAAAAAGCTTTCAAAACAATTTTTCAAACACTCTTGAGGACTGATACAAGAGTCGATCTGAAATCTTTAAACGAAACTTTTTCAAACTCACTCACAATTGAAAAGCAAACACTTTTTGAAAACACAAATGAGCAAGTACCTAAGAGCCCATGGATAACCATGGATAGAAAGGGTGCTAACACCTTCCCTTTCTATAAATCTACCTCCCGAACCGAGAAACTATCTCATAAGGAATTTTGCTGTGCTTTTGTCCTGTCCATGTTGGAGAAAATAAAAGACGGTGGCGACTCTTGCTTACCGCGACATTTCGCGAACCAACGTTAAATAGTCAGTTCCAGATCCACCGATCACAATAAGCACACCAGTTGGCTTCTTCTTATTTTTCTCTTTTTCCTTCTCTAGCAAAGTCTTCAGCTCCTCCTGCCCCTTGGCTAAGGTTAAGAGCAACTGTTGAAATTGTGAGTTCCGAGCTTGCAAATCTTTGACCGTTTGTTCGATATCCATCTTGTTGAAATAAACAACAGAGAGATGAGGAAACTTGGTGTGAAGACCTATTTATGCTTATGATGAATGATATGTATTCATGCAATGATTTCAAGGATTCAGAAATTCAAATTTGTTTTAAACAAAAAAGAAACACACGTCATATTAATAAGATAGAATTGTTAGTACATCAATACCCCTTGGGCAAAATAATACAAAATTCTAAGGTAAAAAGACGTTGCGCATCCTCTTTGGTGCACAGTAGGTGTTGAGAGTCTGTTCTTCATTAAGTAGCCGAGTGAGTTCCAAAACCTTCTTCTCGCTTGCGTAGAATTGGGCTTCGAAAGTATCGCGCTCTCCCTTGAGCTGTATACAACTCCTTTGTAGGTCTTCGAGTGATGTTGGCATGTCAGGATGTAGGATGGTGTATGGAACCTCTCCTTCCTTAACAGGCTCTATAATCACTGAGAGAATGGAGAGGTAAGGCATCATAAGACTTTGGGCGCGGGTTCGTACCCACTTGAGGTAAGGCTCAAGAGGGATGGAATTCTTGTGTCCCAGGGTCTTACTATCTACCTTGTTTGGCATCCTCCAAGCTCGGATGAACCTCTGACGGAGTCTTTGGTCGTCGTTGTCGTAGTCGAAAACCAATCCTTGAATCAGCATATCATGTGGGCTATCCCTTCGGGCATAACCAAACCGTCTCAGAGATAAGCAAGGGTTGTAGGTGATGACTCCCCTAATGCCAAGTAGAGGGACATTAGGGAATTCCCCACAACGGTCAATTATGATGACATTCTCTTTGGATCGAGAACACCAATGAATATCTGAATGGTTAAGTGTCATTAACCTTTGTGACCACCTCAAACCTTGCTCATTCTTCAAGACTGTTTGGGGAAGATGAGAAATAAACCATCATTCCAGGAGAGGAGCACAACACATAAGAACTCTTCTTTTCCTCATTGTACGAGTGTGAAAAGAGTGGAGGATATCCCCAAGCAATATAGGCACTGGGTTGCGAGTCATGAAGATTTTGACAACGCTCACATCTATAAGTTGGTCAGGATTAGGGAACAAGGCCATCCCATAGATAAGAAGAGCTACAATATCCTCAAAAGCTTGCAAGTCTAGAGAATTCCAACAGCTTTGGGCCTTCTCAAACAGAAACTTTGACAAGAAGCCTTTGACACCACTTCTAGTTTCCCAATGTGTTGTGACATCAGATGAGTGCAAGTGTAGGGCTTGAGCAATCTCTTCTGGCTTTGGATCTCTTTCCGTACCGTTGGCTTTGGATCTCTTTTCGTACTGTTGAAGGGTAGTTGATTGAGAATAGGAATCCTCAAGAGTTGAGAGAATTCTTCTAAAGTGGGCACAAGTTGATAGTCAGGAAATGTGAAGTAATGATGCAAAGGGTCAAAGAACTGGAAGAGAGCTTTCATCATATCCTCCTCTGTGTTGGAAGTGACCAAGTTGAGTAGACGACCATGTCTCTCGGTGAATGGAGAATTCTCAGGAATCCTTGAAGCTAGCTCCTTTGGTTGTGGAGGAATTCTTACAAGGTTGATTTGTACAGTTTTCCTGCGAAGTGAATCCATAACCTACAAAACAAGAACAAAGATGAATCTCCAAAATCCTTGAAATGGTTAGTGGATGCATATGATGTTCATGATGTCCATGATGTTATGCACAAGTATATATGTACAAACAAATCACACAAGTTCCTAGTTTAGGCTTGCATGGGGTTTATAGGTAAGTACCCTCTTAATTTTTAGTTGGCTCAACCTGTCCTAGAAATAGTAATTGGGTTCTAAGGAGCTCAATATCACTGGATTATTTCCTTGTTCATTGTTTCAATTCATCCTCTTTACTGGCGACCGAAATATTCTAAGAAACCAACCCTCAATGAGTGTAGTATCGAGTATCTACCAACTTCGGACTGCACTAAAGCCGGTCATCTCACTACATCCTAAAAGGCCAAGTTGGTCAAATAAAGGTTCTAGAAGTTCATTAGTGCTTCATGACATCACTCAGCGGCCCCGTATTCTCTTTGATTGACTCAAAGGCTACCGGTACCCACAAATATGTCGCACTAATATAGCTATTGCTTAGACCATATCGGTATACCCCGCACAGTTTCCACAATGTATTGCTATTTACCTATAATGTTTCCCAAATACGGGTAGAGGATTCAAACCCAAACAATAGAACCAAAGTGTAAAGCAAACAAGTCAAACAATTGTAAGCATGTAAAGGTGATCTAAACCCTAAAGTAACCCCACTTTTATAATTCTCCCCAGCAGATTCTCCAGTTCTGTGATGCGGTGGGAGAACTGACTTGAGGTTTTGCGTTTGTGTTCGCAAATGTTGTGGTTAGAAAGAGTCACCACTGACTTTTCTTTTATCCAAAAAAGGAAAGGTAAAAAAACACAGGAAAGACCTTTGAGATGTTTTCTTGAGTTCAGGGGGTAGATTATGAAAAGGGAAGGTACTAGCACCCTTTTCATCCATGGTTTTCCATGGGCTCTTAGTTACTTGTTTAGATCACTTGCTTTGCTTTGAAATTGTTTGAAATGGTGCTTTGTGTGGTTTTGAGAGTATTTTGAAAAGATGCCATCGTTTAGGCAATCTTTGTAATGATTCTCGTTCGTAAGAATGTATACAAAGATGTTTGTCTTTTGAAAAATGTTTCAATGTTTTGTAAGATGTTTTGAAATGTGTGTGTGATTGTTTTTGAAGATAACAAGGATTGTTTTGAAATTGATCAAGTAACTAGAAGCTTATCTACCTACTCAAAAGTCTTTCTTATGCATTTTTATTCCTTTGATATTGTTGATTTACCATTGATTTGGTAAACAACCCTATCTTTAGATGTTCAACGGGACGGGCGTGGGTCATCGTATGACCATGATAGCAATGTTGCCAAGTATCTTTAGCATTTTGAGGGACCAAGATCATTTGTTTAGGCAACCTTTTGATAGCGTCATCGAGGGACTATGATATTATTTTGTTTTGTTTTGCCAAGATACTTCTCGTGCGTAACATGGCCATTTTTGTTTTAGGCAACCAAGTGGGTGAAACCCTAAGGGTGCTTGTGTGCAATGTGTGTCATTTTTTATGCTTTTATCTTGGATTAGGTCATTTCTATTTGTTTGATTTTTGGTCTTATCATGCAAAACCCTAATTTACTACACAAGTATATAAAGCGGTAAATTGCGTAAATATAAACTAAACTATTACAACAATTATTATGGGAGGGGGATACAAGTTTTTGAATGGGGATATTGCACAAAATAAACCCTAAAAATACTATTACAACCCAATTGAATATTGTGCAAAATAAATAAATATACAAATATTTAAATATGCAATGCAATGTATTTATGGAAAAAATGTTTTGTATTTGTTTAAGGTATGAGAAAATAAAATTAATTAACCCTAGAAAATAAGGAAAAATAATATTATTATTTTGAAAGGGGAAAACCCTAATTTTGGATTAAAGAAAATATATGTTCTATTTTAATGTTTTGTTCATTTTTGTACATGAAAAATAATAAATAATATTATGTATAAATATTAAAAATTAAAATATGTATGAAAATAAATATTTTATGTGTATAAATAATATAATAAAAATGTATGGTATTTTTAAATATATTTACAAATTTTATTTAAGAAAATAAAGTATATTATCCTAATAAACTATTTTTTAATGCAAAAAATAATAGAAAAAATAAAATAAAATGCAAAAAATAAAGAAATGATTTTTCATGATTTTTTATGATTCATAAAAATAAAATAAAGCAATAAATATAAAAAATATGCAAGAAATATGAAAAATAAAACAAATAAGCTAGGGGGTGCAAATAGTGGTCAGGGGGGTGTGAATAACAAAAGCAAACAGGCCCAAGGCGCCAAGGCCCAGAACATCATCCATGTCCTCCAGCTTCTTCCCTGCGCGCATTTCTGCCTTCAAACTGTAACTTGCTATTGCTTGCATAAAAACAACAACCCATAACATAAAACATGTAGCTTGTAATCTCAAGATTCCAATGATATAAAATTTGTAACCTAACTCTCAAAGATCAGAGAGAATTTAATCAGCCCTAAATCGTGACCTAATTATTTCAGCATGTTCAACATTCAAATTCTCTTAGCTCAGTTAATATAAATGGAAAGTATGCATATGTACAGCTTCACCAAGATAAGGGCTACACTTTTTCTTCACAAATCGTGGCTTAAGGATGCCTAAATAGAGAGATAGAGATTTGAAAAATACCTCCTTCAGCTGGACTTGGATATGACAATGTAGGGACTTTGAGTGAGGCCTGAGGATCGTGTGAGCTTCCTTGAAGTTCCTTCAACCTATTCCAATACCTAGCTTGCTTTGTGGATGGCCAAAACTCTCTGTAGAAGTCAAGCTGCAACCTTCAAATTTGAAAATAGCAATGGCTGAAACAATGCTCACAGAACCAGGACAAGGGCTTAGATAACTTTGGTAGGATATATGGAAGGTGTTTGAAGTGTTGAAATAAGAAACGCACGAGCCAAAAATGAAATGGCTAGAGTTTTGCAGCAACTGGATATTCTTGGCAGAAAAATGAAGTTTCTGAGTTTTAGGGTGTTTTGGATGCTATCCATTCGTGTTAAGCCTTGTAATGACTTGGTATATTTGTATGGAATGATACAAAGTCCACCTCTTATCAGTTGTACAAGTTCTGACCCCTTTTGCCTCTTTTCTTGCATTTTAAGAAAAGTGAAAAGACTTGTGCAAACATTCTTGTATTGCTTGCTTGTGAGATGATAGGAGTTGGTACACATTGCTTAAGATCTGTGGAGATTTCTTGCCTCAAAGAAACAGGTCCAAGGCTCAAGAATGATAAAGTTGCAAAAGCTTGCCTTTATGAAAATGGCAATGTGCCCTTTATGCTTAAAATGGAAAAAACTCATGTACAATGCTCCAAAAGAAAAGATAAAGCCATTATCCTCTGAGTTAGCATTAAATTATGGAGTGTAGAATGAGTTTAGGACCTGTAATTCAAGGTACAAGCATCCAAGATCAGATTTGCAACTTGATACTTTGTGAAAATGGCATGAACCAAAGTGATAAAATGCCAATTTCTCTTCTTCGATTCTCCCTAACCACAAATGATCTTAGAGAGTTCTTGGACATTTTGGAAAGCTTGAAACATGATCTATAATACATCTTTGAAATGCATTTTGAGATACCTCTTGGAACTAGGTAAAAAATGTCCATGAAGTTGGGTCAAAAAACTGCCTAAATTAGGGCAAATTTTCACTAAGTTATTTAGTTCATGGACCCCTATTCACAAATTCATAACTTGAGATCTAAGCATCCTTTGGGAAAACTCTGTGAATCAAAGTTATAGATTTCATGGAGGAATACAACTTTCATGTTGGAAGTTTTCTTTTAATCAAATTGCATCATGGTGAAAAAGTGGTGGAAAGTTGGGAAAAAATAAGAAAATTTCCATACTTAGAAAAATTCTAAGTTATGAATTTTTTCAAATTCAAAAACCCTAATTTGCAATTTTAAGTTTCTTGGCAAACAAGTTTCATATTTTGACATATCTTGATGAATTATGACCCTTGGCATTTTATTTTGACCAAAAAGTCAAAGTTTGACTTTTCAGTGTACCGTTGACTTTTGATCAGTTGACTGGAAAATTCATCTGTCAATCCAATGAACTTGAGATCTTTTGAACCATGTAATTAGGTCAAGATGATGCCATTGAATCCTTGAAATCATGTTTGAACCCAATTGGTCATTGGATAGGTTAAAAATTAGAAATTGCCCTTTCTCAGTCAAAACCTTAATTTTGACCATTTTGCCCTTTTGATGATTTGATCAAATTTCTTGAGGAGTTGTGATCCAAACTTGATCAAATGGTACATATGAGTCTAAAATGTTGTTGTGGATCAAAAATTATGAAATTTGACTGTAAATTGGCCATGGTTGACTTTTCACCCAATACAGCTGATTTTTAGGTCAACTGTCCAATTGACTAGTCAAAATGTGGTTCAAGGCTTGAAACTTAGTGTTGTACCCCAAAATTTTCCCTCCCATATTTCTCAAGACTTGTCAAGAATAATCTTCAAGTTGCTCAAGATGGCTCAAGAGTTGGACAGTCAAATCATCTCCTAAGGCAATCAATCTCAAATTAGGGTTTTGTGTTGCACCAAGGTCCCTACATCCAAATGACCTCAAGTGCTTCCCAATGTCCTAATATATTCTCAAGGTCATACATGTCAAATTTCAAGCCTTGCAGAGGAAGTTTGGTCAGTCAATGGCTCAAGAGGTCCAAAAATCGACTACGCTAGGGCAAAAGTCAACTGTGACCTACAAATAGTCAAACCTCAAGATTTTTTGTCAACATTCTCATTTTGAAGGATAATTCATCATTTGATAAAGGGTTGATCATGATTCATCAAGGATTGCTCAAAGATTCATCAAGATTCAAAAGTTGCTAAATTAGGGTTTTGTAGGAAAAGTCAACTCAACTTTGACCAAGCATAACGTTCTCATACTTTATGAGAAATGACCCATCCAAAGCTCATTTTGAAGAGGATTAAATTTCCTACAACCCATCTTCACACCCCAAGATCAAGAAATGCTCTCACAAAAAGTTACAAATTTGGACATTATAGGTCATTTTTGAAAGTCAACAAAAACACCTTTTTTTCCAAAGCTTATAACTTGATCATGGAATACCAAAATGAGATGAGACCAAAAGGGTTGGTTAGAGTACATCTCAGGGTTTCTAAAAAGTCCAAGAAAACTTCGAAAAGTTCAAAATTGAAGAGGTTATGCATTGTTGAAGTTGGGCATTTTTCCAAAAGTGCCAAAAGTCAACTATCCTCAAAACTCCAATTTTTGTCAAAAGGGCCCACTTTTTTCCACTTGATATGATCTTGTCACACCACACACGTGTCCTATCTTCAATTTCATGACCAATCATTAATTTTTCTATTTTATTTAATTTTTATTGATTTAATTCATTTTAAATCAATATTAATTAAAATAAAATCCAAAAATTGATGGAATAAGATTTTTTGATCATTACAGGTCTTCATTTCCATGATACACTCAATCAAATTCGTATCAAGCCTTATTATGCAAAAAAAATCAGATTTGGTACAATTTTGGAAACTTTATCAATGGTGATCATATCAAATCTCAAAATCTTCAATGCACATGGATTAAAGCCCAATTCTTGACCTAATGCAATCCCATATACACACACAATCCAGGAACATCAAGAACACGACCTAAGAATTGTAGAAACGGCCAAACCAAAACTGAAAAAAGCTTGAAAAAGTGTGAGATCAAAATCTTGGTTAGAGCTCGATTCAGTCCAAAATCTCAACGTAGCTTCCTTGTCTGACATCCAGTGGAGCTAAAGCAATCAAAAGCAAGCCTTGAGACCTCCTAAATCACGCTGTAAGTGCCCACAAACATAGCTCTGAACATGGAATCGTGAATCCATGTTCTTGCATTTTTTTGCCAAATCGTTTGTACATTCATGTTTGCCATTCAATTTCCAATCATTCTGCATTATTCAATTGGATTTTTGTAGCATATATCTCCCTACCCGAACCTAGGGTTTTGGAGGTTTGCATTTGGGGTTTTGTTTTACAGGAACAATTAGGACGAACCATGACCATGGTTGTGTTCAGTGGAAAGAAACGAGTATAATGATGCTCTTAAAACTCGTTTCCAAGGCCTACAGGTGATTTTAGATGGCAGCCATGGATTCTGTTGTGGATAAAATCCGCAGGTAAGAACCCTGGTTTTTCAACGAAGAAGACGAAAGCGTGTCTTCTTCTCATTGGCTGGTTCAAAACAGCGCGCCACTTTTTTTTATTTTTAGCATATTAATTGATTTTCCTATATAATATTTATTTTGTGTTCTAATAACAAAGAAGCAAGTCAGCTGGGTTGGCAAGCGCGCTAGTGGAAAACTCCTTGGGACCTGGGTTCGAATCCCAGGTCCCCCAAAACTTTGTTGCATTTTATTTTCAGGCAATTCTATGCAGCATCATAAGCGTGGACTACCATACTCCTCAAAGATCCAGGCGCCAGATGGCCTTCAGGCCAAATCTGAAGGCCAGGATTGAAGGTTCACCATGCTCTCCAGTCAACGCACATGCATGGAATGGCTAAGGTCAAAGCAGGCTTGAACGTTTTGGGCCAGACAATTGCCATTCAAACACTCAAATTAGGCCCACACCCCCTGGGTTATCTCTTTTACTCTTTATATTTTCATTTATTTAATTTGTTCTAATTTTTATTTTATTGTTAATTAACTAATTAATAATTTTCCTAATAAAATCAGAAAACAAAAAATATTATTTTTATTTATTAAAACTAATTTCATTATTTTATTTTTGTATATAAATATTAATTAATTGATTTAGTTTTAAATAGGTTTAACATTAATATTTTTGCAATAAATTAAAATCAATTTAGAATATTAGGTTTCATTAACTTTTATTCATTTTTATTTTATTTCCTTAAATATTAAAAAATCCAAAAATACCTTTTTTTATTAATTAATTAATAATTAGTTTAGATTTAATTTCTTTAAATTCAAAATAACAAAAAATGCTTTCTTTCCCCAAAAGGGTCAAAACCCTAAAAATGCGCCGTCTTAATTTTTTGCACGCGACCCATATTTCCAATATTGTAATTGCTCCCGGTATGTAATAATTTTTAATTAGGACTTTAATTATTTATCGCTTTATTTTACTTTCCGCAATTTAAATTAAAGGGTTTGTTTTTGGCGATGTAAATATCCGACGCCTTGTAATAGTTTAGATTTACATTTCCGCAATTTAATTTCTGCAAATTATTAATTGTTAGATGTTTGATAAAAAGGGAATGCATGACAAGATCAAATCTTTAACCTAAAATCAACATAGCTCACCCATGACATGTACAGATAAAAATAACTGAAAATGACACACTCACACATGCCACTCTTAGGGTACACCTCACTTGGTTGCCTTCGAACGTGGTCATTGAGTATAGGAAGTTTTAGAGTTCGCCCTCTTGTCCAAAGATCATAGTTACCTCGAAACGGTTGCCTCGGAAAAATGATCTAGGATATTAGGGTTACCACTAAGGCGTCCTAACATTGCTTTAGTGACCACATGTCCCTTAATCGAATTGACCCGAAAACTCCAACGACGATGCTACCTACTCCTCAATAGTGGGATAGCATTGTCTAAAGGACATTTGTACAGATTAATTCCTTTTTCGGGTAGGTAGATGGTTCTTAAGTACTTGCTCCTTTTAAAACAAAACAAAACTTTTCGCACTTACACCTTTCAAACAAAAACTCTTTTTAAACCCATAAACACAAAGAAAAGCAATTTTTGAAAACACATTGAGCAAGTACCTAAGAGCCCGTGGATAACCACGGATATAAAGGGTGCTAACACCTTCCCTTTCTATAATCTACCCCCCGGACCCGAGAAACATCTCAAAAAAGGAATTTTTCTATGCTTTTTTTCCTTTCCTTGTTGGATAAAATAAAAGACGGTGGCGACTCTTACTTACCGCGACATTTTGCGAAAACAAACACAAAATGCGAACCAGCATTCCAAAAACAGTCAGTTCTCATTCCCACCGATCACACTTAGCATGAGCAATCTTAGAGGTCCAAAATTAAGTATGAAAGTCACATGAAGAAATGGTGGTCCAAAAATCCTTGTGCAAACTCAAACCCTAATTTTGGGGTATCAGTGCAAGATGAGATGTTCTGAGCTGAGCAAACCCTAATCTTGTCTTGAGTCTAAGAAGTCTTGTGAGAAAAATCTTGATAAATGAGAGGGAAAATTTTGGGGTACAACACTTGGCATCTTTTAGAGAAGCCATCTTCAGCGGAGGTCTGGTAATCTTCGGAACTTTGGAAACACTCTTGGTTGCCGTAACTGTTTGTGGGACTTCCTTGAAATGTTGACATAGAGTTTCGATGAATTCACCATCCATTTCGAAATATCTGAAGAAGTTCAGGTGAATTACCATATATTCCTCCTTTCCATGGACAGTAATGATTTTTCCCTTGGTTGGATATTTCAGCATCTGATGTAATGTAGAGGTGACGGCGCCAGCGTTATGAATCCAAGGTCGGCCCAATAAACAAGAATAGGAAGGGAGAATATCCATTACATAGAAAGTTGAATCAAAGGTCTGAGTTCCAACTTTAATGGGGATGTCGACCTCCCCGTGCACCATTCTCTTCGAACCATCGAAGGCCCTTACCACTATGTTGCTGGGTTTTAAGGCCAAACCTTCACAATCTAGTATATTCAGAGCCTTCTTAGGCAACACATTTAATGATGAACCAGTATCCACCAGGACATGGGCCAAAGTAGTTCCCCTGCTTTCGACAGAGACATGCAACGCCTCATTGTGTTTCCTCCCTCTAGGTGTCAGGTCAGCATCAGAAAAGCCCAAACCATTATCAGCTATTAAAGTGGCCACACAATCTTCGAATTAGTTAGTAGAGGTTTCCTGTGGCACATGGGCATTTTAAAGAAATTTCACCAAGGCCTTCGCATGAGCTTCGGAACACAACAGTAAAGCTAGCATAGAAATCTTTAAGGGGTTTTCCCTAGCTGTTCGACTACATTGTAGTCGCTTCTCTTTATGATTTTCAAAATTTATACCATCTCCTTCTTGGAAGCCTCTGGGATAGATAATGATTGCCCCTTCATCTGGACAGGTTCAACCAAAATGACTTTGCCCCGAGTCTCGGTCGACTCGGTGATAGGGGTGTCAGCAGGGGTAACCACTGGGACTGTAGTAGTAGTATCGACAGGAACAAAAGCAGGGATGATCACAGGACCAGTAACAATTTTCAGAGGAGCAATATCTGGGGAGAACACTCTTCCACTTCTGGTTATTTTGCTAGTTCCCACAATGTTGCCGATGTCGGGGTCAGCCCTCTCAAAAATCGAGTCTTCATCAGTCAACCAATCTTGCTTGACGCTGTGGTAGTAGACGTCACCCCCATAGTTCCAGGGGACAATTTTATCTGAGGAGTATGGGATTGGCCCTGACATAGTAATTATCAGTGGAGTCACCTTCGGAACAAATGTAATTCTGACGGGTCTTTTGGTGGAGACCCTGAGAGGATTGGCAGAAATGGTTATTATTGAAACATCCTTGTAAGCAATGGTTGGAACGGGAGTCTTTTAAAACAAAATCTCTTTGTCATCCATTAGGCGCTGGACACCTGCTTTCAATAAATGACAACTGGTCGGTAGGGATAAATAGAGGTGGCAGCCTTCGCCACAGCCCAAAAATAAATCGACCTTCAACAGGTTCCTTTTGACGGTTAGGAGAGGAGTAACAAGTTCATCAAAAATAGCAACAAACACATCATCTTCAACAGCGTTAACACCACGGCCGTGCGTGGCCATAGGCGCGGTGATAACATTTGGGATCTCAGGAGCATCAAACTCAATTTCTTTTGCCTCGAGAAGGTCTTGCACCTTGTTTTTCAAAACCCAGCAGTCGTTTGTATCATGACCTGGACTTTCTGAATGGTAAGCACAACGAGCATTTGGGTTATAATGGGGAGAGGCAGTGTTGGGATTCTTCAGAGCTTCCCGCAAGGTTACCATATTAGATCTCAACAAATGTGGCAAGACTTGAGACAACCTATATTTATCCGGGTAAATTGTCTTACCAGTCTTTCCGTTCTAGGCTGGTTGTTCCTTTGTTGAATAGGTGTAGGCTTGGGGATCATGAAAACTCCTACCATTGGACGATGTTCAGTTCTATCTTGATTCCTTTGATGGTACACAGCACCAACCTCTTTCTTCCCAGTGAATGGTTTTCTCATGGCACTGGAAGATGCGTCCTTTTAGATCTTCCCACTCTTAATCCCAACTTCCACTCTCTCCCCGGTCAAGATTAATTCAGTGAAGCTGGCTGAGGAGCTTCCAATTAGACGATTAAAGAAAGGACCGGACAGGTTACCCAGAAACATGTCCATTAGCTCCCTGTCAGACAGGGGAGGCTGGACTCTTCCTTTTGAGTCCTTCCACTTCTGAGCGTAGTCTTTGAAACCCTCGCTCAAACCCATAGCCAGACTCTGGAGTTGAGTACAGGTGGGAGCAAGGCCTGTGTTATACTGATACTGCTTATAAAAAGCAGCGGCCAGGTCTTCCCAATTATGGATATTGGCCCTCTCCAGTTGATAGAACCAATCTACCTGATTCTCGGATAAACTATCCTGAAAGAAGTGGACCCACAAATCTCTGTCGGAAGTTTGAGGTTGTATCTTCCTCACATAAGACCGGAGGTGCATCTTGGGACACGAAACCCCGTCGTACTTAGCAAACACGGTTGCCTTGAACTTTGGTGGAATAACAACCCCAGACACCAAACCCAACTCTTTAAAGTCCAGCCCGAGCACTTTCTGAATCTCCATTTCACTTAGACGCTCTTCCAGATGTTTGTACTTCTCCTCAACTGGAGGATATTGCTCTTCAGAGTAATCATCCTCTTCTTCCTCTTAAGATTCTGGATGGTCAATCACTTCCTTGTTTTTCCCCTCTTGATTGTCCCCTTCACCTGATGATGTTGTGAAGTCTAGGGTCCGTCTGGATGGCCCTTGGAATCTTCTTCCCAGATTCAAAACATCGGTTGATTCCTTCGCCTTCTTATTCTTTTCTTTGATCAGTAAAGTTTGCAAATCTTCTTGTCCTTTTGCCAGAGTTAAGAACATTTGTTGAAACTGAGTGTTCTGCGCCTGAAGATCTTTTACCTTCTGTTTAATATCCATCTCACTGAAATAAACAGTAGAAAGATAAGGAGACTTGTTGTAAGAAACCTGTTTGTGTTATGATGAATGAAGATGAATATGCAATGATTTCAAGGAAATTAGAGATTTAAATTTGTTTTAGACAAAAAGGAATACATGTTATATTAATAAATCAAAGTTTGAGTACATCATGCCTCTTTGGGCTTACAAAGAAATACAAAAACTCTAAGATAAAAAATTTAAACGCATCCTCTTTGGTGCGATGTAGGCGTTCAGACTCCGCTCCTCATGAAGCTGCTTGGTGAGTTCCAGAACTTTCTTCTTGCTGGCGTAGAATTGGGCCTCGAAAGTGACTCCCCTTAAGTTTTATCTAATCCCTTTGTAAGTCTTCGAGAGAGGTGGGCATGTCAGGATGAAGGATAGTGTATGGGACATCTCCTTCCATAACAGGCTCTATGATAACTGGGAGAATGGAGAGATAAGGCATCATAAGACTTTGAGCATGGGATCGTACCCATTTGAGATAAGGCTCAAGAGGGATGGAATTCTTGTGCCCCAGTGTCTTTCTATCTACCTTGTTTAACATCCTCCAATCTCGGATAAACCTCTGGCGGTAACTTTGATCGTCATTATCGTAATCAAATACCAACCCTTGAATAAGCATCTCATGTGGACCATCCCTTCGGGCATAACCAAACTGGCGTAAGGCCAAGCAAGGGTTGTAAGTGATACATCCTCTAATGCCAAGTAGGGGGACATTAGGGAATTCTCCATAACGGTCAATGATAGTAACATTCTCCAAAGATCGGGAACACCGATGAATATCTGAATGTCTGAGCGTCATCAACCTATGTGACCACCTTGAACCTTGCTCGTTTTTCAATACAGATTGGGGAAGATGCGAAATAAACCATCTTGCCAAGAGAGGATTACAACACATGAGAATACCCCTTTTCCTCATAGTGCGAGAGTGAAAAGAATGTAGGATGTCTCCTAACAAAGTAGGTACTGGGTTACGAGACATGAAGATTTTGACGGCGTTTACATCTATGAGTTGGTCAGGATTTGGAAATAAAACCAACCCATAGATGAGAAGGGCCACAATTTCCTCAAAAGCTTGCAAGTCCAAGGAGTTCCAACAGTCTTAAGCTTTCTCAAACAAGAACTTGGCTAAGAAACCTTCGACACCACTCCTTGTTTCCCAATTAGTTGTGACATCAGATTGTTGCAAGTGTAGGGCTTGAGCAATCTCTTCTGGTTTTGGATCTCTTTCCGTACCGTTGAAGGGTAGTTGATTGAGAATGGGAATCCTCAAGAGTTGGGAGAATTCTTCCAAAGTTGGCACAAGTTGATAATCAGGAAATGTTAAGCAATGGTGTAGAGGATCAAAGAATTGGAAGATAACCTTTATCATATCTTCATCCGTGTTAGAGGTAACCAAGTTTAGGAGGCGACCATGTCTTTCGATATATGGAGAATTCTCAGGAAGCCTTGATGCTAACTCTTTAAGTTGAGGAGGGATCCTTAAGAGATTGACTTGAATGGTTTTCCTGCGAATATAATCCATGTCCTACAAAATAGAGCAAAGATAAATCCCAAAATCCTTGAAATGGTTAGTGAGTATGAGTATGATGTTATGATGTTTATGATGTTATGTACAAGTAAATATATACAAACCAAACAAACAAGTCCTTAGGTTTAGGCTTGCATGGAGTCTCATAGGTAAGTACCCTCTTGAAGTTTAGTTGGCTCAAACCTATCCTAGCAATAGTAATCGGGTTCTAAGGGAGCTCAATATCACTGGTTTGTTTCCTAGGGTATTGTTTCAGTGCAAGCCTCTTTAATGGCGATCGAAATATCCCTAAAAACAAAACCTCAATGAGTGTAGTATCGAGTATCTACCAACTTCTGACTGCACCAAAGTCGGTCATCTCACTACGTCCTAATGGCCAAGTTGGTCAAGTAAAGGTTCTAGAAGTCAGTTAGTGTTTCATGACATCACTCAGCGGCCCTGTATTCTCCTTGACTACTCAAGGGATACCGGTACCCACAAATATGTCACACTAACATAGCTATTGCTTAGACCATGTCGGTATACCCCACACAGTTTCCATAATGTATTGCTACTTACCTATAAGGTATCCCAAATTCTGGTAGAGGATTTAAACCCAAACAAAGAACCAAAATGTAAAGAAAACAAATTAAACAATGAAAGCAAGTAAATGTGATCTAGCCCTAAGGTAACCCCACTTTTAAAATATTCCCCAGCAGAGTCACCAGTTTTGTGATACGGTGGGAGAACTGACTTGGTTGTTTTGTGTTTGATCGCAAATGTTGCGGATAGCAAGAGTCACCACCGACTTTTCTTTTATCCAAAAGGAAAGGTTAAAAAGAATAGGAAAGACCTTTGAGATGTTTTCTTGAGTTCGGGGGGTAGATTATGAAAAGGGAAGGTATTATCACCCTTTTCATCCGTATTTATCTACGGGCTCATAGTTGCTTGCTACATCACTTGCTTCTGTTTGAAAATGTGCTTTGTGTGGTTTTTTGAAAGTATTTTGAAAAGGCGCAATCGTTTAGGAAAACTTTGTAATGATCCTCGTTCGTAAGAATGTATACAAAGTGTTGATCTTTTGCAAATGTTTCAAGTTTTAAAGGTGTTTTGAAAGTGTTGGTGTTTGTTTTGAAAATAGCAAGGATGTTTTTGGTTTGAAAATGAGAAAGCAATTAGGAACATTCTACATACTCAAAAGTATTTCATGTTTATTTCCTCTTTCCTTTGACATTGTTATCTTACCATTTATTTGGTAAGAAACCCTATCTTTGGATGTAAAGGGACGGGCATGGGTCATCGCATAGCCATGATTAACAATGTTGTAAGACATCTTAGCATTTCTTTAAGGGACTAAGATCATTTTTAAAAGGCAAATTTGATAGCGTCATTGAGGGACTATGATCTTGTATTTTGATTTGTTTTTGCTAAGATACCCCACATGCATAACATGGCCATTTTTCATAAGGCAACAAAGTGGATTTACCCTAAGGGTGTAAGTGTGCAAGTGTGTTTGATTTACATGCATTGTTTTGTCTTTGAATTAGGGTTTGCTAATTTGTTGATTTTAATATTTCCATACAAACCCTAATTTACTAGCATTTATATAAAGCATTAAATTGCGGAAAATAAAAATACTACGCTATTACATCAATAGGAGAGGGGGTGTACAAATTTACAAATGGGGATTTTGCAAGAAAATTAAATCTAATTAACTATTACAACTATATTGAATATTGTACAAAATTGAAAATAAAAATGCAAGAATGTAAATGGAAAAGGAAATGATTTTATTTGGTTTTTTATGAAAGGGTTTTAACCTAAACCTAATTAAGAAAAATGATTAATGAAAATTAAATAAAATTAACTTAAACTAAATAAGAAAAGAAATTAACTAAAAACAGGATTTTTTTTAGGATTTTACTTATGAAAAGGTTTTAAATAAATAATAATAATACGAAAATTAATTAATTAAAAGAAAACCTAAGTTCTAAATAAATTTTAATTTCAAGAAAATAATATAATAGTTAAACCTAAACCTAAATATTAATTATTAAGAAAGAAATTAATTTATTAAGAAAATGTTTTTGTTCTTTTAGTTTTATAAAACAAATAAACTAAATAAGTGTAAAAATAATAAATAAAATATTTTTTGGATTTTTATTAATAACAGTAAAAATATATTAATAATAATAAAGGAAAGTGAAATAAGCTAAAAAATAAAAATAAAATAAAATAAGAAATAAATGAACGGGGGGGGGGGGGGGGTGCCTAAACAGGGCCAGGGGTTAGAAAGTTAGCAAAAAAGAAGGCCAATGCTGGGGCCCAGGCGCTGCAAACAAAGAAGCCAAAAAAAGTGTAAAATTGTGAAAAAGAACAAAAGGTAGCACGCTGGGTGTTGAACCCACGCCCTCTTGGTTACCAGCGGGTTGCCTTACCACTGGGGTGGCTATACATCCATTTACTTATATCAAACCATAAATATATATTACAAATCAAGTCCATGACTTGAACTTCATCTTCAACCTCACGCCCAACCAGAGTATCTGTAACTTCTTCATCCCTCAATAAAAATGGAAAGTACAAACATGAAAGTTATGGTATTTCTTCTCACGAATCCAACCATATAAATAACTAAAGCTAAAAGTCAAAGATGAGTGAGAATTTTTCTGGCCCTAATTTAAAACCTAAAAATTTCAGAAACTTCAACTCTAAAATTCTCTAAGCTCAGGCCATATAAATGCAAACTATGGATATGTACAGCTTCGTGGCAATGGTATCTACATTTTATCTTTGAAAATGAAAGCTTAACAATACCTATATGAATAGTTCAAAAGTCCGAAAACTTACCTTGCAAGAGGGTACCGTGTTTTGAGTTTGAGCAGCTTTCAATGAGTTCTAGTGATTGGGTTAGCTTCCTCAAGTTCCCAGGAAGATAATGTGATGCTTGGCTTGAGCTGAAAGTGGCTGAGGAGTTCTGAAGAAATCCACTTACAGTGCTCTGCTTTTGAGTTTGGACAATGGTGGAAATGGAGTTACAGAACTGTAACAGGTATTGGGATGAGTTATGAATGATGTTTGGGAACTTTTGGAATGGTTTGGAGAGAAAACGCACGAGTAACTTGAGAGATGGGACTGTAAGGTCAATTTCTGCACAAAAATGGAGTTTTGTGTGCAATCTGAGTTTGTATAAGTTCGAGTGAGTTTAAGGGCTTGTGTATCCGTGTGCTCTCTTGCACATAGTATCTCTATTTATAAGCAAAATGTTTTGTGTGCTACAACAAGTCAGAATTTGAATTTACATGTTTAAGCTCAACATGTGATTTTCTTGACAAAACAAGTTTCCATGCCTTTGTACTTGCTATTGTAGAGTGGTTGGAATTTTAACAAGCTTGCTTCTGACTTTGTGGATGGATTGTACTTAAATAGAACAAGTTAGGAGCTCAAGAAGCTGTCTTTGTGCATAAAGCTTGCTTTACAAGAATGGAAATGGTGACTTTCTCCCTAAAATGGCAAAATGCTTTGGACAATGCTTGAATCAATTGGACAATTGATCAATCAGTTGTGTAAAAATTAAATTAAGGAGTGAAAAACAAGTTTGATGCCTGCAAAGTGAAGATTATGTATCATGGCTATGGATTTGGTTCATGTTGCATCACAAATTTTGCCTTGCAAAACAACTTGAAACCCTAACTTCTTGCCTTCGATTCTCCTTGCTCAAGAATGATCTCAAGGAGTTCTTGGACATTTTGGATAGCTTGTAATATTCTATACAACCTCTCTTTGAATCACTTTTTCAAAATCCAATTGGAACTATATGAAACTTGGCCCAAAAGTTAGGTCCAAATCCTGACCAAAAATGTTCAAAATTTCACTAAGTGTTTTAGTTTCATGACCATGATTTCATGGATTAATAACCTGAAATACAAGCATTTCTAGGATGAGTTGTGTAAATCAAAGCTTTAGATCTCATTGAGATCTACAACTTTCATGTTTAAAGTTTCCTTTGAATCATCTTGCATCATGGTGAAAATTTTGCTCAAAGTTGTGAAAAAATATGAAGTTTTCAACACTTAGAAAAATTGCTAAGTTTGGTAACTTTGACTTTTCAAAATGAAATCTTGACTTTTTGATTTCTCGATGAAAAAGTTTCATATTTTTACATGTTTTGATGAAATGTGATCTTTGACACTTGATTTTGACCAAAAAGTCAAAGTTTGACTTTTCAGTGCACAGTTGACTTTTGATTAGTTGACTGAAAATCAACTATCAATCAAATGACCTTAAGAAATGTTTTGAGTCATGCCATTAGGTAAAAATGATGCATTTGAAACCTTGAGATCATGTCTCAAACCAATTAACCAATTGTTAGGTCAAAAATCAGAAATTGCCCTTTCTCAGTCAAAACCCTAATTTTGACCATTTTGCCCTTTTGATGATCTGATCAAATTTCTTGAGGAATTGTGGTCCAAACTTGATCTAATGACATATAGGAGTTCACAATGTTGATATGGATAAAAAATTATGAAGTTTGACTGTAAATTGACCACAATTGACTTTTTCTCTAATACAACTGATTTTTAGGTCAACCGATCAATTGACGGAGCATAAATGTGATCCAAGAGTTGAAACTTGACATGAGAAATCTGATGGTCCATAATAATCCATGAAAGTCATATGACGCATTAAAAGTTCAATTATCCTTGTGCAATCTCAAACCCTAATTTCAGTCATTAGTGCTTAAGGAGGTGTCTTGAGCTGATCAACCCTTGTGCAGTCTTGAACCAAAGGAGATCTTATGAGAAAATACTTGATAAATGAGAGAGAAAATTTTGGGTTACAACAACACAATACAATATCATCAATTTAAGAACCATGCAAATCCACATAAGATGTAGTGCAAGGACATAAACTCATGCATGTGGTACCAATTCATTTGATGGACATTGGGCCATCACCCTCCAAATACCCCAATCATAGGATCGATTTCCACTTAGAACCGGAGAAAATCATAGACATCCCAAATCCACACAATGGGATTGAGACCAAATCACTTGACCAACGTCCTAAATCATAAAAACAGACCAAAGTTGTCCAATGAATGCATGATGCACAACAACAATATAAACAACCACAACTAGTCATACGCATCATCATTCATGTATTCACCAACATCATCATATAAACATCATCATATGTACTGATATAAGAAAAGCATCATCATCATCATATCATCATATAAAACAGAATCATCATATTAACAACATATCATCATCATACTTCATTACCACAAAATATCATAGAGATTCAACACGGGGAAACTAATTTTATCCTAACTTGGGTACTAGAATTATCCTTCTTATTCTTCATTTTACTCCTTATAAATATAGTTCATCGCGTTAGCTATCCAACGCTTCAAACGGTACCTCAAACGGAATCTGAAAACTCAAGTTATGGCCTTTAGAAAAACATGTCAAGAATTGGAATGCTTGAGTCGACACATGCCCCCCTTTGAGTCAACGTATAGGTATTTCTTCTGCCCCAGGTGTGCTCATGTCGAGCCAATGAGTCGATGCATACTGAATCTTGAACCTGCATGAGTCGATGCATGGCCTCTTTGAGTCGATGCATGCTATTTTGTGTTGAATTTTTC